>CM072815.1:31014900-32265360 GCA_036937905.1 Salvia rosmarinus | reverse complement strand
ATTATTTCTCAAAAAGAAAAAAGGATAAAGATAATAAGAATCTGGAGGCTTGGACCTATATAAGGCTACTAAATTGAATTTTTTTCATGTTATTAACAACACCATTGATTTGTTTCATGTTAGTAGATAAGATATTAGATATTTCATGTTATTAATAACACCATTATGCTATAAAAAACATTAAAACAAATAGGAGACTAAAAAAACAATAATTAGGGCTAGTAGTTTATCTTATATTATCATTTGGGTTTTATGCAATGCTTAATTTGGTTTTTAATAAATGAGTACTCCTGATTAATTCATATTGTTTTTTTATGTTCTCATTCAGATGTCTCAAAGTAAAAATCAAACTCAAGGTGATAGTGTTCAACCTATCACAAGTGAGACCCCCTATGAAGGTGGTTCTTCAACGACAACCAGTGCAAAGAAAAAAGATGGAAGGCAACGATCTGAAGTGTGGGATCACTTCACTGAGTTTGTTAATGAGGATGGGGAAAAAAGGTAAGTGCAACTATTTTAGTGCCGAATACTTTGTTGATCCAAAGAAAAATGGGACTTCGTCACTTAGGGCTCACCGTAATAATTGTAAAAAGAATCCAGCTAGTGTTGGTGTCAAGCAAGCTCAATTGAACTTGCAACCTATAGGTGAGAGGGTTGATGAGAATAGAGGTAGTCTTACATCTTGGAAATTTGATCAAGAATTGTTTAGGAAAAAGTTGAATGAGATGATAATTAAGGATAAAATTCCTTATAGAATCGTTGAGGGTGAGGGTGAGGGTTTTAGGGAGTTTATTAGCACATTGCAACCAAGGTTTAAGCTCCATTCAAGGTGGACTATACCTAGGGATTGCTATCAACTTTTCCTAAATGAAAAAGAAAGACTTCGTGATCTTTTCATTGAAACATGTCAAAGTGTCTGTATTACAATAGATACTTGGACTTCTTTGCAAAAGTTAAATTACATATGTATTACTGCACATTTCATTGATAGATCTTGGAAGTTAAACAAAAGAATGATCGTTTTTTGTACCATTGAAACACATAAGGGTGAGGAAATGGGTAGACTAATTGATAATTGTTTACGTGAATGGGGTATTGCTAGGGTGTTTTCATGCACTGTTGATAATGTTGCTTCTATGATACTTGTCTCAATTATTTAAAAACACGATTGACTTCTAAGGGTTACAGTATGGTGAAAGGGAAATACCTTCATATGAGGTGTGTGGATCATATTCTTGCTTTAGTAGTGAACGATGGGTTGAAAGAAGTAGGTTCATCGGATAAGAGGATACGAGATGATGTGAGATATGTTAGGCAATCTCCTGCACGATTAGTAAAATTTAAGGAGTGTTGTAAAGCAAAAAATATTTCGTGCAAGAGTTTGTTATGTTTGGATGTGCTTACTAGATGGAATTCAACTTATGTAATGTTGAGCGTGGCTTGTAAGTTTGAAAAAGCATTTGAGCAATATGATGTCAAAGATCCTTACTTTAGGCTAGATCTTGAGGATGTGATTCCAATGGGTATTGATTGGACATATTTTGGCTACATATTTTGGATCAAAATAGAGGTTGCATGATGCACTTATTAATGTTTTATGTTTTTATGGTATTCGTAGGGATGGTAAGCAAATATAAGTTCTTGGCATTATTTTGGATGAAGTTTTGAAACATGAAAGAAATAAAGTAAAGCTGCTGTATGGAAGTCGTGCAGTATGCCCATACTACACTGTTTCGCTGGGACTGGACGATAATGACGTGAATTAAGTGGGTTTTTGAAGGCTTTGTGATGTCAAATGAAGTTTAATTATATAATAGACCTCAAATATTGATTTGGGTTTCTTTAATTATTATTTTGAATTATTTAATAGTATCCTTATTATATTAGAATAGGTTTTCCCTTTTAATTAAGGATCAGAGTAGATTTTATTATATTAGATTTGATTTGATAGGTTTTGAAAGATGATAGCTTATATCCTATTTAATCACTCTCTCATTCACGCAAGGAAAACTTACATAATTGTTTTTAGAATTCCAATTGAAAAGTTGTTATTATTGTTTTCTTCTTTTTTTCATTCATTGTTTTCCTTATGATTTTTAGCTTGAATTCATTTATGAGTTCTAGCTAATCTCCTTCATTCCGGCGAAGATTAAAGAAGCTCTAGCGTGACACGTTCCATGAGATCTAATCGGTTTTATCCTTTAATTTTATGCACGCATATGTTATTCTCTGTGTTTATTGTCGTTAATTATTTTATCTCTGCTAGGTAGTAGCAAATATTTAGTAGTTCGGAATTAATTAGTAGCCAATTGAATTGGCCATCAGTAATTGTTGTTTAGATTTGATTAGTGGTAAAGTGATTCATCATAATCAAGAGTTTAACAGTCTTAATTCGATAATCTTGCGTTAGAGTTTATTGATTTTGAATCGGGTTTCTCTAGTTCTTAAAGTTTTCGGCTTATTAAATCTATAAAGTGTCTCTTACGGTTATCAGTCGATTAGAGAAGTTGTTAGTGAAACGTCTTCCTAATTATCGATAAAATAAGGAGAGATAAGATTCCGTCAGAAGCGTTTCGATGATCATAACTGGTTTGTTTGCATGAATTAAAGTTATATTTGCATCGAGGATCGGGTTTATCTAAGCTAGAGTGGAATTAATTGGAACCTAAATACATTCATCATATTTGTTACAATCAAACATCTGGATGCCGTTCGTATTTATTATTTTCGAGTTTATATATTTTAGTTACTTTCCAAAACTTATTTTACAGGTGGAAAATTGGAGAAATTCTAGCCAATCCTTTGGCAGACGATTTTGCTTACTACTATCTGTATAGTATGGGCATACTGACTGAATGTTAGATTTATTTTTGGTGAAAATGACACACCAAGTATGGATTGGGACAATGCAATGATGATAAGAGACCTACTTGAGGCTTTTTATGATTTGACTATAAGAATTTTAGGTTCATTGTATGTCACTTGTAATGAGTTCTTACATGAGATCACTACGGTTAGTGAACTATTGAAGGAGTGGGTTGATAGTGATGATGAAAATGTGAAATCAATGGGAATAAAAATGAGGGCAAAGTTTCACAAATATTGGGGAGATCCAACTAAAATGAATAAGATCATTTTCTTGAGTGTGATTGTTGACCCTAGATATAAGTATAAATTTCTTGAATTTGTACTTATCAAGAATAAATTGAAGAAATTGGAAAAAATTGCTCAAGGTGTACTTGATAGTTTGCATGAGTTGTACGATGCTTACAAAACATTGAATGATGTTCCAATTAGTAGTACAATATCAAGTCATTAATCTTCACAACAAACAGAATCCTCCTTAAGAATGTATGGGAAGAATCGTGTTATGGTCAAAAAATATAAGAAACAAAGAGTCAACGAGGGAGCAATTTCTCCAATTGATGAATCGGATGTATATTGCAAAGAAGCCATTGTGGGGGCAGAAGAAGACTTTGATAAATTTTTTTGGTGGAAGCTAAACAAACATATATTTCCTATTCTTTCCATCTTTGCTTGAGATATTTTGGTGGTGCCTATTTCTACAGTTGCCTTTGAATCTGCATTTAGCGCCGGAGGACGAGTTCTTGACCCTTTTAGAAGTTATTTCACTCCTAAAATTATTGAGAGTCTCATATGCACTCAAGATTGCTTGAAGAGGTCTAAAGATTTAATCTCAATTGAAGAAGATTTAGGTGCTCTTGTGAAGCATGAAGAAGGTTATAGTCTCATTAATATTCATATAATCTTCACTTTATTTAATAGTTGTATTTCTTATTTTATGATTACATTAAATAATTGTTTCTTTTGTTTTTACGTTGTAGGTTTGAAAAGTCTTACTTTAAGTGAGGTTAATAAAGTGGTTCAAGCGAAGACCACCAATAATACAACACCATTACGAAGACTTTGAACAATTGTTATTTGTGTGGTTGTTTGGAGTTTGAATTTTAAAGTTTAATTTGAATATTTGAACTTATTGTTTTTGTGGACCATTGAAGTCTTGAACCATTGTTATTTGTGTGGTTATTTGGGTTTGAACTTTGAAGTTTTACTTCGAATATTTGAACTTATTTTTTCTGTAGTGACTTGGTTTTGGTAGCTGTTCAGTATGATTTGGTGCTTATTATTCATATTTTTAGGCTTACCGTTTCCCGTGGTTTGTCCTATTTATGCCGTTGTTTTGATTAGTATTTATCGGATTTATTTGGTTTGTTTTGATGTTTTGTAGAAAACGGCGTTAAATAGGATGAAATGGATATAACAAGGATGGATGTGAAAAGTTAACAATATTAAAGAGTATCTCGTAGGAGTCCATAGGCACAAACGGATCATAATTCGGAGTTCGAACGAGAGAGAACGGAGCGAAACAACGGTCGCAGACGCGCAGTGCACGAGCGCTCGCACCGGGCGGGCCCGCCACGACTCTCCCCGTCCGGTGCCGTGCGAGGCCAGCGTCCACTCCAGTGCTCACTCCACACAACGCAGCAACGGCCGCAGTCTTCACAATGTGGCCACGGCCGTGGCTCATGTGTCTTCACAACGCGGCCACGGCCTCACCTCACGTATCCAGCGCTCCATCCACACATACTCTGCATAGCAGCGCCCCATCGCCCACTCCGCACAACGCGGCCATGGCCACAGCCGTGCCTCACGCGTCCGGCGCTGCCTTCCCATCCGGCATTAGGCGATGTTGGCTCGTACAGTACTGACCTCTTCAACGCCACACCATGCGACGTCGCGCCTCAGCTCGTGCCCAGCCGCGTCCGGCGCTGTCCTCCTGTCCGACGCTGGGCTTGGTGATCTTGACACATGTGTCCGGCGCTCCACTTCCATCCGACGCTGGGATCCTCTCTCTGTTCATTCCATCAACTGCTCGTGTTCGGCGCTCCGCTCCGTCCGACGCTGGCCTCCTCTCACTGTTCATTCCAGAGAGCGCTCGCGTACGGCGCTGGACGTGATTTTTGAGGCCCAAATTTGACGTTTTAAATGGGCTTTTCGAGGGTTGTTTAAATAGATGGTCAGCCGTTTTTCACAAAGATTCTCACAGACTTAGCACGCACGCGATTTCATTCTTTTTTCTTTTTTCTTTTCTCCTTTCTTTTCCCCTTTTACTTTCCATTTAATTATCGTACTTGGATTAACAATTGGATTGTGTGATTCCGGATTTTTGGAAGACGGATTTATCTATGAATGGTTTGTAAGTTTTTCTCGTTTCATTATGTCTATGTAATTGTTATGGGGATAATTTCTACTCTGAGATAAATTCTCGATTTTTGGAGAAATAAATGTTGGATTGTTCTTGTCTTGAATCGTGATTAATTGTGTTGATGATTTGCAATTTTGTTAACCATATAAATTGTTTATTTCATGATCTTCATACATGGTGTTCGAGAGAATAGTGTAGGTTGATTATGTGCTTATATTTGATTATGAAGTAATGCGAGAGCATATTTATGTTAAACATAAGTTTGACAACGAACGTGATCGAGAGATTGATTTGTTGTTGAGTAATTAATATATGTTGATAGGGTTTTTATATAGTGTGTATTTGTAGTTAAATATCCTTCGTAGTTGATGACGGTTTGATTGAGAGATTCTCCGCCATTAAGTTCGAGTCTAACATTGACGTGGTCCAGAGATTAGTTATTGTTGAACGTTTGGTGAGAGGCGTGGGTCTTTTATGCATTGTGTACTGGTTTTTGTCTTATTAATAACGAAGATAGATTTTGAACCCAGAACACCATCTAAAATTCCGTGTATCTGTCAATTCCTCTTGTTATCCAAGTGCATCCTTTTTATCTGCTTTATTTTATTTTCCTGCTTTCGTCCGTTTCGTGACAGCCCCCTTTATTTTAGGACGTTAGTATTTCTTTTGTGTTTTTGTGTTTGACATAGAACCGTAGTCCTGTTCAGCCTTCCTCGAGAGATTCGACTTGGGTTGACCTTACCGCTCTATAAGGACCTCGTACTATTGCGAGCGACTTAAAAGAACAATTTGGTCGGAACAAAATTTGGCGCCGTTGCCGGGGAAGGCTTTAGGCTTTTCTTTTTGTGTCGCTTTGTTCTTCTTGTTTCCTTTTGTTTTTTTGTTTCTTCCCCCGTGCTTCTTCTTTTTTATTTCTTTCTTTTTCTTTTTCGTTATTACTTTTTTTCTCCAACAGGTGCATGTGATCTTGTTTTTGTAGTTGGTGTCTGTTAATGCAGGGTTACCAGCGATACGAATATGGTCAGGCAGGCCTGGAGGAGGAAAGCTCGTCGTATTGGGCAAATTCTTCTTACAAAGAAGGAGCCCAATTCAACTATTTTGAGGGATAACCGTCAGGCTGTGAGCATCAAGCCTATGATACTGGAGGCATCCTCAAAGTTCTTTATATAGTCAGGACCTCTTGTTCCAGCAACAGTGGATGAAGCCGACATTGGGAGTCCGTCGGTGAAACCGACATTGGAGGATACATTACATGTTTTCATTCAGGAGAGTCAGTCGGTGAAGCCAACATTGGAGAATACATTGCAGGCTTTCATTCAGTCGAGTCGACCAGTGAAGCCAACATTGGAAGACACACAGATGTCTTTCATACAGACGAGTCAACAAAGGTTTGAAATGTTGGAAGCATCTATCGAACGTGTAATGATCCAAGTCAGTCAGTTAGCTAGGACAATGGAAGAATTGGTTCACAACTAAAGTGTGGACGAGATGCCGAGTCAACTGGAGCAGACTTCATCTTTCATATTCCTTGAAGATGATGAAGTTGAGGGGAGAATCATGACATATGATGAAAGTGAAGAGTCAAGGGTTCATCAAGTCGAGACTAAGTATGGACAACTTGATATCTTCCCGAACCAGTTGAAGAATGAGGAGAAGACAAAAATTCACCAAAGTATTGTGCTCTAGGAGTTGAGGTTATCTATTTTTCTTTGAAGAATAGGATGTTTGATTTAAGCTTAATTAATTTATTATTTGCTACCTTGATTGTCCTTTGTGCTTACAATGTTACTACTGATGCTCTGGTTGAGATGGTATTCCTGCAGGTGAAGGACTATGGATAGTCCGTTTTTCATTAGTGGAGCTCGTGCCATTGACGAGCGTTGCGTGGGAGGCAACCCACGATTTTATTTGTTTTTATTTGTTTTGTTCCTTTTCTTTTTCTTTTCAGGTATTTAATAAGTGAGATGCGAATTGTGGCGAGTTGCATATCATGAACACTCAAGCCACTGGACGTCGTCATCGCCGTACCTAGTTGAATTGCTCTCCCAATTTTAGGGAAGTTCACTTCTACATTTTACCTTTTTAGCTTTTGTCTAAAGTGTGGAGACGTGCTTGCCGTCTTTTTGTGTTTGTATGTTACTTGTGTTTGTTTGGGTGTGTCGTTCTCCATTTTATACCTTTTGTTTGAATTTGAGTATGCTTTATCGTCTAGTATACGAGTAGAGTTGAGTGAGCATGATTTGATTGGGTATGCACGTCCGAACTGATTTCTAGTAATCCTTATCGATGCGTGACTTGACTTGATAATTGTTGATGATTGATCTAGCTATGGGACACGTCAAAGTAAATTATGATGAAGTGATATTTGTGATTATGTCACGACCCACCTACTTAATTAACTAATTAATCAAGTAATCACTATTAGATACTTAATTAACTAGCCAATTAAACAGACAAACTGTGACTATGGGGTGATTTGGATCAAAATTTCTCAATAGGGATACTTAAATTCTGGGTTATCAAAATTTTTATAAAAATTTCGCCAGAGTTTTGTTTTGAAATAGGATAGCCCAAATATCAACAAACAACAATAAACTGACAGAAACAATTCTCAGCCTTCAACAAGATCATCAACAACAACCATCACATCTATATACATCGAAGTATATCAAATTCAAGGACATTCCAATGTGATGGTATCACATCAGTATTAACAAAAATCCAGAGTATGCACAACAGATAGGGTGGCTGAGAATTGTGTATGAAGACACAACTCCCGGGGCATAACAAAATATCTATATACATGACCAAAACCCTAGCTCAGTGTCCTTTCTGCCGCCATCTCCTCACTTAACCTACATATAAGGAAAACATATGCAGGGCATGAGCACCGAAAAGTACTCAGTGGACACTGCCATAAAACATAATTGACTTGCCACTTATATTTCTAACAAAGGGGTTTTAGTGAAATAACCTGTGTTAGCTTTTCACATAAAACATTTCATGATGCATGCTTCTTATCATTCTATCTCATGCTATGTCGGCGATCTTTCTGTGTCGGTCCCGTAGGCTCCCCGCTCACGGATACCATATCTACGCTTCTTTCTAGGTATCAAGAGGTAGGCCTCCCTCTCAATACCGTGATCGGTCCCGAAGGCTCCCCGATCATCCTTGTGTACACACTACTAGTACTGGAAGCTCATCCAGCCCAAGCCCAACGTCGTCTATTATCTCGTAGATAGGCATAATGCATATGCTAAAATAGGCAAGTCAACTTATTTTCAAAACATGCACTTTCATTTGAAAAATAAGCAATTCATTGAGCGCTCATTAAAAGATAGTTAAGAGTTGCCCACCTGGATAGTAGTCACCTTTTACTCAACTTTTTCAAATTGTTCGTTCTTCAAGTCCTTCCTTGCCCCACTTGATCCTTATAACATAAAATTATTATTGAATTTAGCAAACTTTCTTATCAACTTAACCACTTATCAATAATTCACCAATTAGAATTTCAAACGTCTTATTAATAAAAAAATTCTAACGAATTTTCGGTAGAGTAACATTTGTAATTTAAATAGCTTTACCAAACCAAATTCAACAAATTCCATTCCCAAACTTCACCAATCACCACCATATGCTTAAATATATATATAGGAACTTAAAACAAGTTCAATATCATTCACTTATACTATTATCAACATATGCCCTTCAACAAAGTTTATCGGCATATTCAAGAATTTTACAATCTACAATCCATTGAGTATCCAACAACTCACATTTATACTTATTCATCATCAATGATCATTAATCCATAATCATTTCAAATCTCAACCAAGTTCATCACATAAAATCATAACTTTGCACTAAACTTTAATTTTTCATCTTTTAGTATATATGTTCAAAAATTCCCATAAATTCCTCTTAAGCATTATTTTTATTATATATCTCAAATATCATATCAAATAAAATCAAGAAATCAAAGTTCAAGACTTTCCCTTAATTTTCGAAATTCCAACTTTATTCATATGCATGAATTAAATTCTTATAAATTCATATTATGCATTATATATATCCTGAAGCTCAAATATCATAGCAAATAGATTAAATAAAATCAAAATCCTCAAGTTCCAATTATCCCTAGTTTTCGAAAATTTGGGAATTTAAATAAACATAATTAAATTTTACATTTCTTTGATTATATGATGTATATTTCTATTTCTAAACATATATCTAAGCTCAATTCAACTAAATTACAACCTATACTTCACATACACAAATTAGGGTTTATAACTCATACTTTAATTCACAAATTTTCATAATTTAAGGAATTAAAACCATAGATCATGTGATTAATACTTCATAAGCATAATTAAATCAATAAACATAACAAAATTAAACAAATCAACCTTAATTTAAACTTCATAATTTTTGGAAATTAGAAGACATAGGAAGATCATATTTATCAATTTAAATCATAAAAACTTAGCTTAAATAAAGTAATTACCTTACTTAAAGTGATTTGCAACAACTCCCCACTTAAATATGGATTAAATGTGATAATAAAATTTTAGTGTGTGTGAGTGCCGAAAGTTTGGGAAGAAATGGGGTTGAGGATAATCTTATGTAAATTGTAATATTCTAGAATATTTATTTGCATTTCATGTACATTTTGTATTCATTTCATTAAAATTTGACACAATTTTCCATAATTTATAATTACACCTCTAATATTACTAATGTTATACCTTAATATCCTTTAATATATAACTATATTTCTAACAAATATTAGATTACAAAACAAATTTTAACTATGATTGAAATTAAATTCCTATAAGCATAAATTAAGTTCTTTCATGTATTACAATTTAAATAGAAACACTTAAATTCCTTAAATTTCGAAAATTATAACAAATAATTCCTTTATCACTAAGTAATAATAATAAAATAATTTCTTCAAGCCAATTAATAGCTTGAACAATAATTCATCTCATTTTATAAGAAAATTAACATGCAAAAATAATTAATGCATTTCATAGCACAATTTCTATTTAATAACATTTTTCATTCAAACACACATTAAAAATCAAAATTCCCATATTTGATCATAATAAAACTCATTTCTAATTAATCACTACGTCTTCTAATATCGATTACTTCGATTAAGATTTAATCGAATTTCTATCGTTTAATAATCTATTATGCACTTCTTTATAAATTCTTTAAGAAATAAAAACCTTTAATCCCCTAATTATACTTAATTAACCTCTAATTAAGACTAAAAGATTTTCGGGTTACTACATTCCCTCCCCCTCAAAATAATTTCTTCCTCGAAATTTCGTACCTTGTAAAATAATTCTAGATATCTTTCTTTCATCTGATCTTCTAATTCCCATGTTGCTTCTTCTAGATCATGGCGACTCCATCGAACTTTTACTAAGGGAATGGACTTATTCCTTAGCTTCCGCTTTTTCTGCCTAGAATGCATTACGTCTTTCCTCATAGCTCAAGTCCGCTCAAGAATAATCTCCTCGATGTATTATATGCTTAGATCATAGATATATTTCCTCAACTCGACACGTGGAACACGCCATGAATTTTACCGGCTAGGTGGCGAGCTAGTCGGTGAAACGGTCCCACTTTCTCTAAAATCTCATAAGGCCCAATAAATCTTGGCTTAAGTTTTCCTTTAATTCAAGCGGTGAACTCCTTTGGTTGCCGATACTTTAGGAAAACTTTATCTCTCGCTCAAATCTTAATTCGATCGACGGTTGTCTCGTGATAGGATTGGCTCATCTTGAGCTTCAGCATCCTTTTTCCGATCCGCTTAACAATCAATCATTTCTTCTACACCTCTCGGGCTACAACTTTTCTTTCTCCGACTTCATCCCAATAGAGGGGTGATCTGCACTTTTTGCCATATAAAGCTTCGTATGGCGGCATTTTAATCGTAGCCTGATAGCTGTTATTATATGCAAATTCAACCAACGTCAGGGCTTGTTCCCATTGATCACCTCTATCTAACACCACGGTTCTAAGCATATCTTCTAACGTCTGGATAGTTCTTTCCGATTGGCCATCAGTTTGTGGGTGGAATGTTGTACTAAAATTCAATTTAGTACCCAATTCTTTTTGAAAACTCACCCAAAACCGTGAGGTGAACTTGGTGTCGCGATCCGAAGTAATCAAAATCGGCACTTCATGCAATCACACTATTTCTCGTATATAAATTTGTTCCAATTTGTCCGCTCCATAAGTAACAGGGATCGGGATAAAGTGAGCACTCTTCGTTAATCGATCGACTATTACCCAAATCGCGGTGTTTCCACGTTTTGACTTGGGCAATCCCGTCACAAAATCCATTGCTACATGATCCCATTTCCACTCTGGAATTTCCAGAGGGTGCAATTTTCTATGTGGTCTCTGATGGAGTGCTTTGACTTGCTGACATGTTGATAACTCTTGTAAAAGATTTATTATAGGTCCTTTTTAATGATAAAAGCCTCAGTTGTTGTATGTTCTGCTCGCCTGTTTGTCCTTGTCTTGCTTGTGTTTCTCTTGTTTGCGTGTGTTTGTGTGAAGGATTGAGTCTGATGAAAATAAAGGGTTTTTAGTTGTTTTTGAGCGTTATTTATATAATCATAGCATGTTGCAGGAAGAACGGCAGCGAAGACGAGGCCGAGCTCGTGAGCAAGCTTGACTTCGATGTATGAGGAAGGACTGAACGAGTAATGCTAAAAACGCGGGGACGGAGTCGGGCTACTAAGACGAAGTCAACGCCCGGGAAAAGTGACGCCCGAGCTCAAAATTGCCGAGTTTGTAAGTGGAACCAAACTCCGGGGAGAAAAGAGAGTAGGGCCGAGCTCGCATCCTTCCGAGTTCAAAGATTGAAAAGTTCACAAGTATGAAGACGACCTCGAGGTCGAGCTCGGGCCGGCGCGCGAGCTCAGAAGGCGAGGTCGAGCTCGGGCCGGCGCGCGAGCTCGTAAGCGAAGAGGTCGAGCTCGGAAGCGAGTGCACGAGCTCATAAGCGAGGTCGAGCTCGGGCGGTGCGTGAGCTCGGGCGAAGTGTTCAACTCCTCAAGAAGATTGAAAGTGGGCGAGCTCAGAACGCAATGAGCTCATGACGGAAGTCCACCGCAAGTATGGATGAGCTCGTGTTCGAAAGTAAGGTCGGACTCACCGGCAAAGTAAAGCCCGTGGCGGTGAGCTCGGTAAAGCAAAATCCGGCCGTGCTTACGGAAGGAAGCAGTAGCATGGAAAGTCCGGGTTAATTCTCGAATAAGAAATCACGGGACCACGGCCACGCAAGGCGGCGGCCACAAGAAAAGAGACACGCGCCCGCATCCGCGAGCTAACCGAAAAGAAAAAGGATCGGGAACGAAGGCGGCGGTGCACGCCTCTGTACCTCTAAAAAAGCGCATGAGGTTGTTATGGAGGTTGTTATTAAAAGGGAGTTGGCAACAATCAGAAGAGATTCTGGATATCGACATTTTGGAGAGTGGCAGAGGATAGAGAACATCTGGAGTAAGGAAGAAGGTGCGGATTCTTGGAGAGGAAGTCATCGGAAGAGACGACGATCCAAGAGCTTGCACACGATTCCGATAACTAATTTCTTTATCTTTTCTTAAACCTTGTTAATCATATGGTTTGTTTATTTCAATGTTGTTAAACATTTCGCTATGAGCTAAACCTTTATGACTTGATTTTTTGAGGAAACCCATGCTCATGTGACGAGCGCAGCTTCACGCTTGTCTTGCTAAATCACTATTGTTTTATTGGGATTGTTTTATCTCACTTGTGATTGATCACCATTAGTCGATCGTAGTTCTATAATTGCCGGAAGTTGTTATAGAATGGAAAACAATAGAGCGACGTAAGAACATGATTTTAATGTTATGTGTGTGAATAGCATAGAATATGCATTTACCTTGCGTGGCAAATATGAATGGGTTAGTAATGATATTCTAAGAGCGATTCGATATAGGAATATATGGATGGATCTATAGAATATAATCTTAGATTTGGAAAATACTAAGAATCAAAGAAGTTCATGTCATAGTGATAATGCAAGATAATGTCAGTAGCAATATTTAGAAAAGAGCATGGGTGGAATCGGAAATCAAGTCTGCTTTCACCGGATAACGATAATCCCTCGTTGTCTATGTCATCGCCCACTTCGCCGCGTCAAGTCGCTTTTAATTTCGGTTCGCTAGTGTTATATTCTAGTTCGCACCATTCATCCATCTCCTTACTTTGCAAAATTACAATCTACGTGATTTAAAAGTGCATTCCCTGTGGATTCGATCTCGGAATACTTTCGTGTATTACTTGTTGATTACGTGCACTTGCGTTTAGTATTTTCACATCAAAAGAAATTTCAACCAACAAATTTTTGGCACCGTTGCCGGGGAACTGCCAATTATAAATTACGTGGAGATTGCAATTTTGTGTTTCTTTGTAATACGTGACTCACTCTGGTCATTACCTTTTGTGTGAACAGGGGTTCTGGGATTGTGGTTTATTCGCAAAGCATAAGCGCAAGTGACCCACCAGTTAGATCCAGAGATTGAACGCACCTTTCGTAGAGAGAGGCGCCAGCAACGAGTTCGCAGAGCGCAAGCCAGGATGGCCACACCAGGAGGAGAGGCACACAATGGCGGAAATGCCATTGTCATCGCTGATGATCGGGAAAGGGGTATACGTGACTACGCAAACCCCAGATTTAACGAGCTGAATCGGGGAATTACAAGACCCGAGGTGCAAGCGAACCGATTCGAATCAAGATGGTCATGTTTCAGATGCTCCAAACAGTGGGGCAATTTAGTGGTCAAGCCACGGAGGATCCACATCTCCACCTTCGATCATTTCTGGAGGTCAGCGACTCATTTAAGTTACCGGGTGTTCCAGCCGAAGCGCTGAGACTTCGGTTATTCCCTTTTTCGCTACGAGATCGTGCAAAAGCATGGTTGAACGGTCTTCCATCAAATTCTATCACCTCATGGAACGAGCTCGGCGAAAATTTTTGATGAAGTACTTCCGCCACCAAGAACGCAAGATTCCGGAATGACATCATGTCATTTCAGCAGAACGACGAAGAGTCGGTGTGCGAAGCTTGGGAGCGATATAAGAAAATGCTACGGAAATGTCCTCATCACGGCATTCCGCATCGATTCAACCGAGACCTTCTACAATGGTCTCAATGCGCCAACACGCTTTGGTGCTTGATGCCTCGCAAATGGAGCTATTCTTTCAAGTCATACAACGAAGCATACGAGATCTTGGAAAGAATCTCGTATAACAATTGCCAATGGTCAAATTCTCGTGCGCCAATAGAAAAAATCGGTCACGGTGTGTTGGAGGTTGATGCCCGACGGCATTAATGCCCGTAGCATCCATGAGTAACATGTTAAAAGGATTGCAAGTACCTAATCCAACAAAAAACCGATTTAGTAGTCCAAAGGTCGCACCTACTATGCAAGTAAACGAGGTGTCGTGCGTATATTGTGGAGAAGGGCATACCTTCGAGAGTTGCCCGTCAAACCCAGCCTCGATCTGTTATCTGGGAAATCAGAATGGACAGAGGAACAACCCTTATTCACAAACGTACAATCCGGGGTGGCGACAACATCCTAATTTTCTCATGGGGAGGCCAGGTCCGGATCAAGCAAAGGTGGAAATTTTGAGAAACCACATATCCACAAAATTACCAACCAAAGCAGCAACAAGCCGCCCCACAGCCCAAGACTATCGAAACCTTGATGAAGGAATACATGGCTAAAACAGATGTTGTAATACAGAATCTGGGGGCAATCCACTTCGCTGCGGAATTTGGAAGTCCAGATCGGACAATTAGCCAATGAGATTAAAACCGACCTCTTGAAATTTGCCAAGTGACACGGAGAATCCATGAAAAGATAAAGAATGTGTCAAGGCTGTCACGTTACGGTGGAAAGCGATGCAGGAACCGAGCTACCGGACCGAGAAGGAAAGGCTAAGTCCTCAACAAGTAACAACCAGGTCGCTACCACGGAAAATCCGGCGCCTCGCAATGCCGAGGTGCTCGCAAAGAATCCGTTACCGAACCTTACGGACGAAGTGGTGTATCGTCCACCACCACCTTTTCCGTAAAGGTTGAAGAAGAAGCAGCATGATACCCAGTTTCGAAGATTCCTTGATGTTCTGAAGCAATTACATATCAACATCCCTTTGGTAGAGGCGTTGGAACAAATGCCGAACTATGTGAAGTTCTTGAAGGACATCTTGACCAAGAAGAGACGGTTGGGCGAGTTTGAAATGGTGGCACTGACTGAAAGTAGTAGTACGATGCTAAAGAGCAAGCTCCTTCCGAAGTTGAAAGATCCAGGGAGCTTTACAATTCCATGCTCGATTGGAGGACGCGACGTCGGTCGTGCGTTATGTGACCTCGGAGGAAACATAAATTTGATGCCGCTCTCAATATTTAAAAAGCTCGGGATATGAGAAGCGAGGCCCACAACTGTGACCTTGCAATTGGCGGACCGATCTATGGCTCATCCCGAAGGAAAAATCGAGGATGTATTAGTAAAAGTGGACACATTCATCTTTCCGACGGACTTCATTATCTTGGATTATGAAGCAGATCACGAGGTGCCAATCATTTTGGAACATCCGTTTTTGGCAACTGGAAGAACTCTAATTGATGTTCAGAAGGGCGAGCTCACCATGAGGGTAAATGATCAGAAGGTTACCTTCAATGTTTTCAATGCTATGATGTATCCGGACGAAGTGGAGGAATGCTCGTGTCGAGTCATGGAGCGGTCGTCATGATGCAATCTGAGATCGCACCTCGTAGTTCGGAGTTAATGACGGTTTATGCCGAACTCGTAGATTTGGAGAAAGGCGAGGAGTTGTGTCAAGATCTCTCCAAAGAAAATGTCCAGCCACTGCCCGCCGAATCCCGAGTCACCGGGCTCGCCGATAGGGTAACTCGTGCACCCAAACCATCAATCGACGAACCTCCAGTGTTAATCCTAAAGTCTTTGCCGAACCATCTCAAATATGCATCTCGGGCGAGGAGGAAACCTCCCCGTAATTATCTCCGCTATTCTCAAGCCCGATCGGGAAGAAGCTTTGCTACGGTATTGCGAAAATACAAGCGAGCTATTGATGGTCAATTGTCGATATACTGCGGATCAGCCCGTCCTCGCATGCATAAGATATTGCCGAAGATTGCCACAAGACTTCCATAGAGCATCGCCGACGCCTCAATCCAAATATGAAAGAGGTACTAAAGAAAGAAGTTATCAAATGGTGGATGCCGGAATCATATATCCACTTCGGATAGCTCGTGGGTGAGCCAGTTCGGTGTGTTCCTAAAAGGGCGGAGTCACGGTGGTTTCAAACGATCGACGAACTCGATCCCAACGCTGGTGATAACAGATGGCGTGTGCGTGTTGACTACGTAAAGCTAAACACAAGAACCGTGAAAGATCATTTCCTCTACCATTCATGGATCGATGTCTTTGGATAAACTAGCCGGTAAGGAGTTCTTCGCTTCCTCGATGGTTATTCGGTTATCACCAAATTGCCATTGCGCCCAATGATCAACAAAACCACCTTCACTTGTCCTTATGGCACTTTCGCATTTAGAAGAATGCCATTTGGGCTCAGAATGCTCTCCGCAACATTCCAAACATTGCATGATGGCCATATTCTCGATATGGTGGAGAAATCAAGAGAAATCTTCATGGATGACTTCTCCGCCTTCTGAGACACCTATGGATATGCCTAAGTAATTTGGGAAAGTTCGAGCGCTATGAAGCAACCCACTTGGTTTTAAATCGAAAAGTGCCACTCATGGTGCAAGAGGGCATCGCTTTAGGTCACCACATATCCAAAGAAGGGATCGAAGTGGACAAAGCAAAGATCGAAGTGGACAAAGCAAAGATCGAAGTAATAGACAAACTTCCACCTCCCACTACTGTAAAAGGTGTGCGAAGCTTCTTGGGACATGCAGGTTTCTACAGAAGGTTTATAAAGGATTTCTCAAAGATAGCTAAGCCCCTATGTGCCTTGCTGGAGCAAAACCGCCAGTTCGACTTCACCCCTGAGTGTTTAAAGGCATTCGAAGTCTTGAAACGAGCTCTTGTAACAGCTCCAAGAATTGTTGGGCGAATCGACATCGCCGAGGTGATGTGCGATGCAAGTGATTTTGCTTAGGGGCCGTCTTTGGGCCAACGCAGGAGAAGATATTCCACTCGATCTACTATGCAAGTAAAACCCTGGTGGAAGCCGAGATAAATTATACCACGACAGAAAAGGAGCTGCTTGCTGTAGTTTTTGCCTGTGAAAAGTTCCGAGCCTACCTCGTAGGAACAAAAGTGATAATCTACACGCATCATGCAAATATCGGTATCTTGTCACAAGAAAGATGCGGCCACGGTTAATTCGTGGATATTGCTCCTGCAAGAATTTGATCCGAAATAACAAATGTGAAAGGAATGAAAATCAAGTGGCGGATCATTTGTCTCGATTACCGGCATCGGAAGGAGAATCAACTCAAGCCCGTTATTCGTGACATGTTCCCGGATGAGCAACTAATGAGCATGCATCACGGCGAGACGCCATGGTATGCAGATTTTGTCAATTTTCCGGTATGTGGAATGTTACACCGAGTTCTCGTCCCATCAAAAGAAAAGATTCTTTGCCGAGGTCAAACATTACTCGGGACGAGCCCTTCTTATATAAGCACCGGTCGATGGATTAATGAGTACCGTGTTCCGCATGAAGAAGTGGAATCAATTCGAAGGATGCCATGCCACTCCATATGGTGGTCATTTTATGGGCAAAAGACGGCAACTAAGGTGCTTCAACGGTTATTTTGGCCGACCTTGTTTAAGGATGCACATGCTTTTGTGCAAAGATGTGATCGATGCCGGTGAGTTGAAACATATCCTCTCGAAATGAGATGCCAATGAATTTCATTCTCGAAATTGAACTCTTCGATGTATGGGGCCTCGACTTCATGGGTCCTTTTCCACCCTCATTCGGAAACCTTTACATATTGGTAGCGGTTGATTACGTGTCCAAATGGGTGGAAGTCAGCAAGTACCACCAATGATGCAAAAGTGGTGATCAAGTTCTTGCAAAGAACATTTTCACATGGTTTGGTACTCCTCGTGCGATCATTAGTGACGAGGGCACACACTTTGTCAACAAGGCGATAAGAAGTTCGTACTAGCGAAATACAATGTTCGCCATAAGATCGCCACAAAGATACCATCCGCAGACGAATGGTTGCCGGAGCTTTCCAACGAGAGATTAAGGGTATACTAGAAAGGTGGTGAATCCGGGCGAAGGATTGGTCCACGCGATGGATGATGCAAGATGGGCCTCTGAGCGCTTTCAAAACACCATTAGGGATGTCACCCTATCGCTTGGTATATGGAAAAGCCTGTCACCTCCCACTGGAACTGGAGCACCGAGCCTATTGGGCAATTAAGAAACTAAACTTTGATCATCCAGCTGCTGGAGAAGCTCGACTGTTGCAGCTAAGTGAAATGGATGAATTTTGTTGGTTCGCCTATGAAAATGCTAAGTTGTACAAAGAGAGAACTAAAAGATGGCATGATAACAACATCTTGCGTCGGGAGTTCTTGCCGGCTCAGCAGGTGTTACTGTTCAACTCCAGGTTGAGGTTATTCCCTGGGAAACTAAAATCAAGATGGTCTGGGCCTTTTACAATTCTTCATGTAGCACCCCATGGTGCTATAACACTTCAAGAAGGGAAGTCAGGTCGTGAATTCCAGGTCAATGGGCAGCGCGTCAAGCATTATTGTGGGGGCGAGGTCGGTCGCGAGAAGACCTCTACCACTTTGAAAGATGCCTGACCTCGGGTACCATGGGTCGCCATGGTGATCAGGCGCCTGGCGACCTGATTGTACATATTTGTTTTTTTCCCCGCCTTTCCTTGTTTGTTTTGGGTTTTAAATAAATTGCTATAACATGATTAAAAGAAACTAGGTTGTTTTTGGTAAATTGATATGCTGATGTTGGATTGCAGGCGTGGTACAGAAGATATTCTGAGCACCGTGCTTATATGTGCTCCAAAAGAGGATTTGCAACAGGAAGATAAAAGGGGAAATTTTAGCGGGAATAGTGGTCCGAAAGGGCGGGAATTAATTCTTTGCTATTTGGGTTAAAAAGTCATATATTCTTCGCTTATATCCCACAACTACTCAACTTCCTTTGCTCTTCCTTTGCTGCTACATTGCTCTTACTACCCACGCCCTGCTCCCAAAATCCTCATAGCGATCTCACCTCTCACAATTCTCTCTCGGAAATTTTCGCAACCATGGTCAATCTCCTGAGCAGAGCCGTGAAGTTTGTGAAGGTCCCAAATAATGATCCAAACACGCCTTCATCGTATCGGACGAGGAATTATCACCAGCACCTCTCCCGAATCGTCACCGCTTATTTCGCTGCCTCAATCTTCGCCGACACCGCACCGCCTCATCAAAAGGAAAGTTAGCCGGAGGAGAAGGAAAACTAAGGTTGCGTAAGAATATGAACTCGAGGTCGCTTCGCCTAAGAAAGCAAGTAGCTACACCTCCAAATCTATGGCCACCAATCTATTCGTAATATTCCTAAGTTTCGGCGCCAGCGGTTTTGAACGATTTCGGCCTAAAATTAAGAGCATTATGGATGGAGAAGGGTTTCAAGCAATAAGGAAACTCCTATGTTCGCCGTGGAGTGACTTCTAAACGGATGGGTCGAGTTCACGGCGATTCCGCCGCCACCGTTCTGCCCCGTGAAAGAATTTTATGCTAATATCACCCTCCGCGGACAAGGAGGAGATCACCGTGGTCGAGTAGTAAGCGGTAATCCTATCTCCTCAAACAATCAATGAGGTGTATAGTCCGGATAACGCCGTGGATGATGAGTATTCAAGAATGTTAAGAGAGCCCTCGGGTGATGACCTCGATGACGCATTAAAGCTCTTGACGGTAGAAGGAACAAAATGGGTCAGATTCACGCAAGGACGCCGATCCATTAAGGCGTCAGCATTAAAATTCGAAGCCCATGTGTGGCTCCATTTCATTAAGAGCCGCATCCTGCCCACTACCCATGACTCTTCAGTATCTGAGGAACGGATGCTGCTCCTGCTGTGCATTTTCACGGGGAGATCGGTTAATGTAGGCGCGCTAATTTGGCGTGAGGTGGAAGCGTGCGAGAAGAAGAAGAATGGAAGGTTATTTTTCCCTTCCCTGATATCCCAGCTATGCATAAGAGCTGGATTCCCCTATGATGACAATGAAGACCGCCCAACGGATAAAGCTTTCATAGACATCAAGGCCCTGACGCATCGTCATGTTCAGGGCCCTGACGACTTCTCAATGCCCACAACATCTGCCGCCCTCGCTAGCCATCCGCTCCAAAGGTCTGAGCTCGCTTATCCAACAATGATGTATATGCCAAATGTCTGCGGTACAAGTCAACATCCTTCTGCTGCGTTCAGCTGCTTGCGAAGATGACATCAAACGATTACGGGTGTCTTTGCCGCAATGTGGACCGTGCATTAAGGGATTTCTTGGGATCGCTATCTTACGGACGAGACGCCTGCCTTTTGGATTTCCCAAAACGGTTGTTCACTCCATGGCCAATTCCTGCAGACCTTGATGAGGATTTCAAGGCGTACCAAGAGAAGTAGGCGAGTTCGGTGCATACCCACGCCGCAAAAGAAGCTGGCCCTAGTGGAGCTCGGTCAAATGAGCCCGCATCTGCCGCTGCCGCTGATGAGGAAGTCCTTCATGCGACAGCTTCACCTGCTCATGCCTCTCCTACTGCCTTGGGTCATCCCGATGCATAGGCTAGGGGCGTATCTCTCAACTCAATCCTTGGTTTTTGTTTTTGTTCTCATTTTTTTATTTTATTTTTTTTGTCTTTTTGTTTGTTTGTTGTTTGTGTTGTGCGTCCTTGTTGAGGTCATTGTGATGTTTATAATGACACTAAGGGTGATGCCAGTTAGCGAAGGAACCGCTTAATGATGATGTTTTTCTTATTTTGTTTTGAAAAGGGAAATCGCCTTCCGACTCGTTGTTTATCTAAGTTTGATCCTTATTTGTGTAAGGGAGTACCTCGATGGTTTGGGTATTTACATATTAGCTTTTATAAGAGTTAACCATTGCATAAGTAATCCTCGGTTGACCTACATTCTTGTCACAGTGCTATCTTCCATTTTGGTTGAAGTTCCCTGAACAATTTACATGAGTATGTTAATATGGATAGGATGTAGGCCATCTTTTGAATCGCTTGTGCCTTTCTTCGCTCACCATGTTTCATAATTTCCTAGAGTCCCTTTTGAGCTTCTGACCTTTTCTTTTGATCACCATATAAAATTCCCTGCACTCTCTCATATATGTATCCATGATTCCTCGACCTCGGGCGGAATTACTTAGAGTTCAGCTTATCACCGTATCTTACAAAGTAATCAATCTCCCAATTTTTGTTATAATGTTCCAACATTGGGGACAATGTTGAGTTTTAAGTTTGGGGGTGGAGAGGTAACCTCTTAAGGATAAGGGACAATGTTATAATAGCGTTTCTTGTTTTACGCTAAAAAAAAAAAAAAAAAAAAAAGGGAAAGAGTGCTGAGATTTTGTTTATGAAGCAGAAAAGGAATTAACCAAGAAAAAGGGAACAATCTCCTATAGGAAAGAAGAAGGGTAGTTATAAAGCATGTTGAAAAGAGGAAAGAGTAAGGATGCCCGGGTGTTTGCGAGCTACATTATCCCAAATAATCCTACCGTCACCCGAGCCCAACGTTATAAGCTTTATAAAGACCTACTGATTCATTATTGATATCACTCATGTTAAGCAAAGAGGGGGATGACTAAATTGAATTTGTGGAGACCTGGGTGCACTTGATAATCAAGATATGGACTTATTCCTTAGCTTCTGCTCTTTTCTGTCTAGAATGCATTCTGGTCTTTCCTCATAGCTCAAGTCTGGCTCAAGAATAATCTCCTCTTGATGTATTATATGCTTAGGATCATAGATATATTTCCTCAACTGGGACACAGGGAACACGTCATGAATTTTATCGAAGCTAGGTGGCAGAGCTAGTCGGTAAGCAACTGGTCCCACTTTCTCTAAAATCTCATAAGGCCCAATAAATCTTGGCTTAAGTTTTCCTTTAATTCTGAAGCGGTGAACTCCTTTGGTTGCCGATACTTTTAGGAAAACTTTATCTCCTGCTTCAAATCTTAATTCAGATCGACGGTTGTCTGTGATAGGATTTCGCTCATCTTGAGCTTCTTCATCCTTTTTCCGATCCGCTTAACAATCAATCATTTCTTCTATACCTCCGGGCCTACAACTTTTCTTTCTCCGACTTCATCCCAATAGAGGGGTGATCTGCACTTTTTGCCGTATAAAGCTTCGTATGGCGGCATTTTAATCGTAGCCCCGATAGTCATATTATTATATGCTAATTCAACCAACGGCGGGCTTGTTCCCATTGATCACCTCTATCTAACACCACGGTTCTAAGCATATCTTCTAACGTCTGGATAGTTCTTTCCGATTGGCCATCAGTTTGTGGGTGGAATGTTGTACTAAAATTCAATTTAGTACCCAATTCTTTTTGAAAACTCACCCAAAACCGTGAGGTGAACTTGGTGTCGCGATCCGAAGTAATCAAAATCGGCACTTCATGCAATCACACTATTTCGTATATAAATTTGTTCCAATTTGTCCGCCCATAAGTAATGTGGATCGGGATAAAGTGAGCACTCTTCGTTAATCGATCGACTATTACCCAAATCGCGGTGTTTCCATCGCTGACTTGGGCAATCCCACACAAAATCCATTGCTACATGATCCCATTTCCACTCGGAATTTCCGTGAGGGTGCAATTTTCTATGTGGTCTCGATGGAGTGCTTTGACTTGTCGACATGTTGATAACTCTTGTAAAAGAGTTATTATAGGTCCTTTTTAATGATAAAAGCCTCAGTTGTTGTATGTTCCGTCACCGCTTATCCTTGTCTTGCTTGTGTTTCTCTTGCTTGCGTGTGTTTGTGTGAAGGATTGAGTCTGATGAAAATAAAGGGTTTTAGTTGTTTTTAGCGTTATTTATATAATCATAGCATGTTGCAGGAAGAACGGCAACAAGAGGCCCGAGCTCGTGAGCGAGCTTGACTTCGATGTATGAGGAAGGACTGAACGAGTAATGCTGAAAAACATGGGGACGGAGTCGGGCTACTAAGACGAAGTCAATGCCCGTGAAAAGTGACGCCCGAGCTCAAAATTGCCGAGTTTGTAAGTGGAACCAAACTCCGGGGAGAAAAGAGAGTAGGGCCGAGCTCGCATTCTTCCGAGTTCACAAGTATGAAGACGACCTCGAGGTCGAGCTCGGAAGCGAAGTGCGCGAGCTCGTAAGCGAAGAGGTCGAGCTCGGAAGCGAAGTGCACGAGCTCGTAAGCGAAGAGGTCGAGCTCGGAAGCGAAGTGCGGGAGCTCGTAAGCGAAGAGGTCGAGCTCGGAAGCGAAGTGCATGAGCTCGGAAGCGAAGTGTTCGAACTCCTCAGTAAGATTGAAAGCGGAAGCGAGCTCATAAACGCAGTCGAGCTCATGACGGAAGTCCAGCTCGCAAGTATGGATGAGCTCGTGTTCAGAAAGTAAGGTCGGACTCGCTGGCAAAGTAAAGCCCATAAACAGAGCCGAGCTCGAAGTAAGCGAAATCCGGCCGTGCTTACGGAAGTCAAGTAGCATGGAAAGTCTAGGTTAATTCTCAAGAAGAAATCACGGGACCACGGCCACGCGTGGCGACTACAACAACGGTGAAAGAGACACGCCCGCATCCGCGAGCTAATCGAAAAAGAAAAGGATCGTGGAACGAAGGCTGGTAGGTGCACACCTGCACCTTTAAAAAGCGCACGAGGTTGTTATGGAGGTTGTTATTAAAGGGAGTTGGCAACAATCGGAAGGAGATTCGGATATCGACATTTTGGAGAGTGGCGGAGGATAGAGAACATCCGGAGTAAGGAAGAGGTGCGGATTCTTGAGAGGAAGTCATCGGAAGAGATTTACGACCCAAGAGCTTGCACACCCATTCGATAACTAATTTCTTTATCTTTTCTTAAACCTTGTTAATCTGTTATGGCTGTTGCTTATTTCAATGTTGTTAAACAGCTCGCTATGAGCTAAACCTTTATGACTTGATTTTTTGAGGAAACCCATGCTCGCGTGACGAGCGCAGTTCTACGCTTGTCTTGCTAAATCACTATTGTTTTATTGGGATTGTTTTTATCTCACTTGTGATTGATCACCATTAGTCAGATCGTAGTTCTATAATTGCTGGGAAGTTGTTATAGAATGGAAAACAATAGAGCGACGTAAGAACATGATTTTAATGTTATGTGTGTGAATAGCATAGGAATATGCATTTACCTTGCGTGGCAAATATGAATGGATTAGTAATGATATTCTAAGAGCAGTTCGATATAGGAATATATGGACTGGATCTATAGAATATAATCTTAGATTTAGAAAATACTAAGAATCAAAGAAGTTCATGTCATATTGATAATGCAAGATAATGTCAGTAGCAATATTTAGAAAAGAGCATGGGTGGAATCGAGAAATCAAGTCTGCTTTCACCGGATAACGGTAATCCCTCGTTGTCTATGTCATCGTCCACTTCGCCGTGTCAAGTCGCTTTTAATTTCAGTTCGCTAGTGTTATATTCTAGTTCGCACCGGTTAGTCCATCTCCCTTACTTTGCAAAATTACAATCACGTGATTTAAAAGTGCATTCCACGTGGATTCGATCTCGTAATACTCCGTATTACTTGTTGATTACGTGCACTTGCGTATAGTATTTTCACATCAAAAGAAATTTCAACCAACACATGTCAAACATCGTTCGACGAAAGATGCTACTTCTCTTTTCATTCCTGTCCAGATGAAATGCTGCTTCAGATCTCTGTACATCTTGGTGTTCCCGGGATGAGCAGAATATGGAGCATTATGAGCTTCGCTCATAATCTCATCTTTTAGCTTCATATCATTGCGATGATACGATTTCCTAACATAATCGCATTATCTTCAGCTTCTCTGTAGCCCGATAGATCTCCTGTTCTGATTTTCATTCGTAACTTCTCGAGTTGATCATCACGTCGCAGCGCTTCAACTATTCAAGCCCTCAAATCCGGTATAACAACTAACATTGCGATGATACCTCGAATAGTCTGTGGAGGCAATATTATCTCCAACCTCATCTTTTCGAAATCACGAATCAATTCATCTTTTTCGGTTAGGAGATATCCTAATCTTTCCTGACTTTTTTAGCTTAACGCGTCAGCGACAACATTTGCTTTTCCGGGATGGTACTTAATTTCGCAATCATAATCTTTAACAAATTCTAGCCATCTTCGTTGTCGCATATTCAGATCCTTTTGTTCGAAGAAATACTTCAGACTTCTATGATCCGTATAGATCTCACATTTTGATCCATACAGATAATGTCTCCAGATCTTTAATGCGTGCACAACGGCGGCTAACTCCAAGTCATGCGTAGGATAATTAAGCTCATGAGGTCTTAACTGGCACAAGACGTATAAGATTACTCTTCCATCTTGCAGTAAGACACCCCCGATTCCTTTCTCCGGTGCATCAGTATAAAGAATGTACTCTTTATCGGGATCTGGTATTATCAATACCGGTGCAGAAGTCAACTTGTCCTTGAGTTCCTGGAAGCTATTTTCACATTCTTGGGTCCACTGAAACTTCACTCCCTTCCGCAGCAGTTGCGTCATAGGTCTAGAAATTTTTGAAAATCCTTTAATGAATCTTCTATAGTATCCTGCTAGGCCTAAGAAACTGCGAATCTCGTTCTGGGTCGATGAGGTTTTCCATTCTAGCACTGCTTGCACTTTTTCCGGATCAACTTTAATTCCTTCCGCCGAAACGATGTGGCCGAGAAAATTCACTTCTCGGAGCCAGAATTCACATTTACTGAACTTGGCGTATAACTTTTCTCCTCTTAACTTTTCTAGCACCATTCTTAAATGCATTTCATGTTCCAGCTCGCTTTTCGAATAGATTAGAATATCATCAATAAATACTACAACGAACTTATCAAGGTATTCATGGAATACTCGGTTCATCAAGTCCATGAATACTGCTGGAGCATTTGTCAACCCAAATGGCATCACCACAAATTCGTAGTGGCCATATCTCGTCCGAAAAGTTATCTTAGGTATATCTTATGATTTAACCTTCAGCTGATGATATCCGGATCTCAGGTAGATCTTTGAAAACACACGGGCTTCTCTAAGTTGATCGAACAGATCATCTATTCGAGGGAGAGGGTACTTATTCTTTAATGTTAATTTATTCAACTCCCTATAATCGATACACATCCTTAAGGTACCATCTTTCTTCTTGACAAAGAGGACTAGTGCTCCCCATGGCGACGCACTAGGTCGAATAAAACCCATGTCTAAAAGTTCTTGTAACTGAACTTTCAACTCTTGAAGTTCCTTTGGTGCCATTCGATATGAGCTTTCGACACGGTGCCGATCCGTGTTCGAGATCTATCATAAAATCTAACCGCCATCCGACAAGAAGTTCGGCAATTTCTCCGAAAAACGCTCGGATATTCTCTTACCACAGGTACCTCTTCTATTTTCTTTTCCATCTTATCCTTTTCATTCAGGTATACTAAATAAACCTGATTTTCTTCGCATCTTATCATCTTCTCCATCTGCAAAGCGGATACTATAGAAATCCATCTCTTCTTTTCATCTATCCCATAGAAACAAGTGGGTTCTTTCCCAGGTGACTGAAAGGCTATCTCCCATTTTTCACAATGAATCCTAGCAAAAATTTTAGTTAACCAATCCATCCCTAGGATCAAGTCTACATCCCTCATCGGCAATAAACGCAACGATTCAGCTTTTAACTTTAAGGATCCTAACTCAAATTCTAAGTTAGGACATACTTGGTTAACTAAAGCTGACCCGCCTAAAGGGGTAGACACATTAAAATTCGATTCAGTTTGTTTTATGGGAAGCCCAAAAGCAGTTTCACATGCAGATGAAATAAATGAATGCGAGGCTCCAGTATCAAAAGAATAAGGACAGGTACGCCATTCAGACGTCCCATACCTGTTAAATTTCTAGAGCTCTCTTCAGGCTGCTTCTGATGGATAGCATAAGCTCGAGAAGTTTGCACTTGAAAGGGTTGAGGTTGAATCTGAATTGGGGTGTTATCCTGAACCGATGGTACGGAAGGTTGCGGGTACTGCAATTGGGGTTGGAAAGAATATCCAGTAATTGCTTTCAGAGGTTGGGTGGATTTTGAAGGAGTCTTTCGTCCACTATTTCCTGGCACTTTGGTACGATTCGGACAATTAAAAGAGTAATGGCCGAATTGTCCGCAGGTGTAACAATTGTTGCTTCCCAAACGGCATATCCCTGAATGGGCTTTCCCACATTGAGAACAGAGCGGTACTCTAATTTGGCCGCGAGAAGGTTGAAGAAATCCTTGGAATGGTGGTCGAAATGACCCTTTCGACAATTGACCAGGTCTCTGGAAAGACCTCTTTGCTGCAACACTCTTGTCTTCCCACTTTTTTTTCCTTTAAATCTCTGCTCTGCTGGTCCAGACTTTGAGGAAAGTTGAGTCTGAGTTGAGGCAGGTGGCTCGGACTTTTCAGCTTGTAATTCATTTCCATATCTAGCGCTCGGTTTAGCGTTTCAACATACGTCAGAGAAGGTTGCGCAGCTAACACGACTCGAATCTCTTATCGGAGTCCTGAACGAAACAGCTCAACCATCTTCTCATCTGATTCCACCTTGTACGGCGCATACCGTGCTAGAGCACAAAATTCTCAGTCATATTCCGCTACTGTCTTAGAACCCTGCTTTAAGTTCATGAATTCGATCTCATACGCTTTCGGTGGTGTGGGGAATAAACTTCGACATCTGACTCTTCTTTGAATCTTTCCCATGTTAAACTTTCTAACGGGCTGCGATAAATGTTTTCTCAAGGGATTCCCACCAATAATCAGCTGGTCCCTTTAGAAGAAACCCTACACACAGTAGACACTCCTGATCCGTGCATTCTAAAAATCTGAAAATCTTTTCTATAGATCTGACCCACTCTTCTGCTTCAGCAGGATTGCTAGCCCCAGTGAAAGTTGGTGGATTCTGTTTGAGAAATAATTCAGAAATTTTTCTTGTAGGTCCAGGGGGTGAAGGGGCATACTCAGTTGGTGGGGTTGTGGCACTTTGTTGAGCTTCTACTGAAGTTGATTCACTTCTTCTTCTTGGAGGCATTCTATAATTTAAGAAAATAGGAAGTTTTCACAATATTTAACAAGATATCAATACAAAAGGGAACAACATCTTCACAAATAGGGTTACAATCAAATGGTTAAGCATGAAAGTAATTAAAGTAAGAATAAATAACAGTTTATTAAAATTCAAACCCCTTTTATCATATGGGAAAATTTTCCTTCTTGAGGATACAAGGCAAAAACAAAATTGTCTTCAAGGAATATCTCAATGACCTTCCCGCTTTACTACCTACACGCCACTTTGATATCATCATTACACATAATTTACTCATTCTCTTATACATCTAATATTTCCATTAACTCTTCTGAAACTACTAGGATATCTGAGGTGAGGTGAGGTGTGCTAGCTCTTTAGAAGTGCTGCCTGCCATCCCTGACACACAAAAATCATTTCCCGGGTGGATAAAGGCTGAAGGTTAGAGGTGCCCATTGAGTACAAATTTTCTATTTCTGAATTATCGGGAACAGAGAGGAATGTTGTTACCATTTCTGAATTAGAAAAAGAAATTTCAAATGGAAAAAAAAGTTCTCATACAAAGATTGATCATACAGATCCATATCCAAAGAAGTCAATCTAGATTCTATAAAATCAACAGATAATCTTGAAAGTAATCTGAACTAACAACTGGATCTATATATGCATTTTCAATTCCAGTTCAACACTTTCAGGTTCATTTAGGGATCTCAGGAAACTAGAATATCAACTAATTTCTAGTGAATGTCAACACAAACTGAGTTGAAAGAATAAATTAACTGACAAGAGAAATATTGGATATATGAAACTGTTCCCGTACTAGACTTATGAAATCCTCCAAATCCGGACGAACAAGGTCTAGGCAACTGATAAACGCGCATTTTACACGTTTATTGTTGATATTTAAAGATGAGTTTAGATCATTTAATGTGTGTTTATGTATCGATTCTTAATGTGTTATCTATTTCTAGAAGATACTGCTCTTGGGTGTTCCTTTGACGTTTTGTAGGTTTATATGTTGATAATCGAAGCAAGGAACGAAGCACGAGCCAAAATGCACTGCTTAGCTTTAGCGACCACCTAGCGGTCGCTAGGCTGGCCACTAGGCAAACCAGCGAGAGCCCAGAGAGAGAGGGCGGCCGTGAGTCGTGGGCGCGAGCAAACACGCCCAGCGCCGAGAAGCTACTGTACGATTTTTCGCGGCCCTTGCTAGCGACCGCTAGCCAGGCCGCGAGGCTACCATGCGGCAGCAAACAGAGACCGCGAGCGAGAGGCCGCGCGTGAAATTTATCCCTCGCGATCGGGCTAGCGACCGCTAGCCATGGTCGCGAGATGGCGCGGCAGATGAGAAATTAGGGTTTTCATCCCTATCTATAAATAGGGGATCAACCCCCTCGCGCCTCCTCAGACCCAGACGCCCCCAGAGAGCTTTTGATTCAGTTTTTCCTCAGATTTTTGCTTTTCTTTTGCTTCCGTTTAGTTCTAGCTTTAATTCTTGCATTGTTCTAGTTTAGTTCTTCGTTTCGTTATCGATCGGAACGTTTTGTCCAATCGTTTTCCGTTGTTTTCCGTTCTTTCGCTTGGGATTGGATTCAAGACCAACCATTGTTCATCCAACGCTTCATCACGGGTTTTATATATTTATTTTCCGTTTTTATGGTTAAATCGTATTTTATTCCGTTTTTCATGTCTGGCTATATTTCCGTTCTAATCCTAGGGTTTGCATGATCCGATCCTATATGTTGTGATTCCTGTTATCGCTATTTACCTTCCAGGCATTGATTCATGATTCTTGGTGCTTTATTATATGTGTTGATTTCTGATCAATCTTGATGCATATCTAGTTGTCGGTTAATTACGTAATTGTATTAATTGTCAATCGATCTTGAATGCATGATACGAATAAGCCTTGAGTCGTAGCTGAGATAGGATATTCGTAGGAAGCATATTCTTCATGATCCTTTTGGAGTTACTTGTTTTCACCTAGAATAATAGGGAAAACTCGTAATCTACTACCGCAATTGTCGTAACTGAAGTTGTTGGTTATATATGTGATCTTCCATCTTGTCTGGATTAAAAATTGGCTAATAGGAACAGGATAAACATACGTTGTGGATTGGGTTAATGCATCCCTAGGGTTAGTCTCTCTTATCTGTTTTATCTTCCGAGTGTTTGTTTGCGTTATTTTATTTTCTGCTTGGTTACATCTGCTTTGGATTAAATTCCGAAGCCCTTAAACCTTTCACCCTTTTTCTCGCGTTTCAATAATGATGAATTATCGTTGAGCTAGCTTACGTGTTTCGCATTACAATCCTCGTGGATACGATACTACTTACCTTCTATATACACCTTTACGTGTGAAAAGGGGCGATCAAATTTTGGCGCCGTTGTCGGGATTGTTAAGATTGCATAGGAATAATTTGATGATTTGGATTTATTAATTCAAGTTATATATTATATTAATTATTTATTGTTACGAGCCGAATTCTCTTTTCTCGTGTAGTTTATGCGTCAAGATCTCGTGGACCTCTGAAATATTATTAGATCCCGAGATCGAAAGTTCTCAAAGGAGAAGAGGGCGAGAGAGAGACGGGCTGCAATGGCGGCTAATCCACGTAATCAGGGCATTCCCCGTGCAAGCCGCACGCATGTTAGCCGATTTCGCAGAGATGCAGCGCCAGATGGCGAATATGGGACTCCTAGTCCCTGCTCCAGAGACGAGACCTCTGAATTATATGTACCGACCTCCCACTGAGCAATTCCAAGGAGGCGGATGGGGCCCGGAAGTCAATGCAAACAACTTGAGTTAAAGCCGCCATAATCGGCATGGTACAAGGAGAGCGGTTTGGGGAGGAGTCACGAGAGGACCCAATGCGCATCTTGAGACATTCCTCGACATTTGTGACACCATCAAATAGAATGGGGTGCCACAAGACACGATCCGGATGCGCATGTTCGGATTCTCTCTGCGCAGTCAGGCGAAGGAGTGGTTCAAGAGTTTGGACCGCACGGGCATAAACAGTTGGGGGGATCTTTGCGAAAAGTTCCTCTCAAAGTATTTTCCGCCAGCCAAAGCCCAGAAAATCATCGCCGAGATCTCCCACTTCTCCCAGCTAGGAGATGAGTCATTGTTCGAGTCGTGGGAGCGATTCAGGGGCCTATTGAGAAAGTGCCCACAACACGGATTCTCCAAAGAACAGCAGATCACGCAGTTCTACAGTGGGCTGACATGGCATACAAGAAGCATAGTAGATGCGTCGGCAGGTGGATGTTTATTGAATCATCGTAGAGGAGGCCACGATCATAGAAGAGATGGCGGCAAATAGTTATCAATGGCCGACGGAGAGAACGCCCGATGGTTAAGGCGAGGGCCGTGAGGTTGACTCAAGATATGATGAACTAATGAAGCAAATCACCCTCTTGAAGAGTCAGATCGAAATGGAGGACGTCAATTTCATCAATCAAAAGAACCGTCCTGGGGACAATCTGGCGTACAACCCAAACAACAGAAATCACCTAAATTTCTCGTACACCAACCCCAATAATTTTCAACAGCCTCCGCCAGGTTTCTCAGTTCAGAATGGAGTGATTCAAGAGACGAAGAAGCCGAGTCTAGAGGACATGATGCAGCAGTTGGTTGTAAGCAACCAACAATTGACAACGAACCAGAATTCATTTATAAGCAACACCGGGCAGAAGATTAATCATTTGGAGTCCACTGTGACGGCTATGGGAAAGCATATGAAGATTTTGGAAAATCAGATTGGTCAAGTAGCCGTACAGTTGAATGCACTACAAAAGACGGGCCAATTTCCGAGTAATACGGAGGTGAACCCGAAAAATCAATGTTTCGCCATCCAGACGAGGAGTGGACAAGCTTACCCGAGCCATACGGAGCAAGAAAGTAAACTGGAGCAGAAACTCACGACCGAGCTCGCGATCGCGAGCCCGATCGCGAGGAGTCCCGAGTTTTTCCCACAGAAGCTCGCGACCGAGAACGCACCCACGAGCCTGACCGCGAGCCATCAGATTGTGCGCGCCCCAAATTTGTTCGCGAGCGACCCAGCGCCCGCAAGTTCGAACGCGAAGAAGGATTTCAGCGCAGAGCAGACGCCTCGTGACCTGCTCAGCGGTCGCGAGGTCGACCGCGAGGCAACCCTAGAAGCAAATCCTCGCACGTACACTCCTCCGGTTCCGTTTCCGAGTCGGCTAGTCAAGTCAAAATATGACGAGGAGTTTGCTCGCTTCAAAGAGATTTTTCAAAAGTTGAGATCAATTTGCCTCTCTTTGAGCACCGCGAAACATGCCGGATACATGAAATTTTTAAAGACGCTTGCAAGCAAGAAGAAATTAGGAAATTTGAAAAATTACCCTATCCGAAGAATCAGGTGCCGTCTTGCGGAGGAAGCTCCTCTAAAGCGTATGATCCCGCGGTTTTACGTTAGAATGCGAGATCGCCGAGCATACTTTTCCAAATGTGTTGTGCGACTTGGGGCGAGCATCAATCGATGCCTTTGAACGTATTCAACCGGCCGCACCTAGGAAAGATGAAGCCGACGAAGATATCATCGATGATGGTGATGTGTCACCACATATCCTAAAGGTATCGTCAAGATGTGTTGGTAAGAATTCGGACTTTGTTTTTCCCGCCGATTTTGTGATTTTAGATATCCCGAATTCAAACAACAACCGCTAATCCTAGGCGCACCTTTTCTAGCAACCGGTCGTGCTTTGATTGATGTGCGGAAGGTAATCTCACGCTTCGTGTTAACGATGAGGAGCTCAAGATTTCCATATATGACGCCATCAAGCAACACGATGCTGAAAAGCCGAAGACTGCTACTCGATCACGACTGCTGCTGCCGCACACGTCGCGCGCTTAGAGAGTACTTGCCCAAGCGACGGGCATGAGGCAAGGAAGAAGTGGACTCGGCATAAAAATCCGAGTGATTCGTTCAAGCTTTGTGGAAGCAATTGTTGTGCAAATTGGTGGTCTGTTGTCAATGCCAAGTACAAGGGCAAATTGAAGTTTGGAAAGACCACAGTTGCCAAATCGCCTGATTGATAAGAGGTAACGTCGAGCTAGCGACGATAAATCCAGCACTGGTTGGGAGGTAACCCAACATTTTACGTGCTTTATGTCTTTTGTTTTGTTTTTCTTGTTTTCGTTGTTTTCTTGTGTCTTGTTTGCTTGTTTTTAAGTCCCAATGTATATCATCAATGGTAAGGATTCTATTGACCGCCGGAGTAGCGCAACATATGAGGTACGGTCTCTCACAATCACTCTCTTCTGCAAACATTATTGCCTCTATTGCACACTGTTGACAATAAGTTTGGGGGGGAGTGGTCGAGTGTGATATGATTGAGAGTCCTTGTTATGTTTTACGTTGTTTTGTTAAGTTATTATATGTTGGGGCTTTTGTCGGGTCTTTTGTCTTTCTTTTCGTGTTGTGTCTGTTGATCAACGAGTTAAGTGAAGTTGTTAATCTATGTGGCCAATGACGATAGAAATTTTTTGTGAAATTTAATGATAGTGCACATGATATGTTAGAAAATGACGCATGAATGACGCGAGAGTGCTTAGCTTATTGTTTTTCACCATTTGCTTATCTGTGAGACTTGAGCTTCATCGTATACATATCTTGATCTGATTTACATCAATTGTGTGATATCGTGCATGTGATTATCTTCTAGAACTTGCCATTTTTCTGTGTCGAGACTGCAATATGTGTTTCGAATTTGGAAAGGATAAAAGGCCATCTTTGTTAAACACATATTCACCCAAACACTAACCCGATGATGTATACCATTTGTCGCCTTCTTTGAGCTTTTATTAGACTTTTTCTTTCGATTAACCGGATGATAGGAGGTGAGGATGGATATGGGAACCAAAAGGGGTTGAAATTTTGATGTAGTTATGGCAAGAAACATTAGTTTTAGAGAAATACATCTGTGGTGAAAAAAGGGTACCCGTGTGAAAAATAATAAACCCTATAAGCTCTAGAAAAGAAAAGAAAAAGTAATGATAAGTTCACTATGTGTTTTGAGCATAAAGGGTCGTTAATCAAAGTATAGGTACCTTCTGTGGCATAAAACGCCGATTTAGCACGTTGGGAAAGAAGAGGAAACGGACAAAGTCCATATGTGTCGAAAAGTATAAATGGGGTGCTTGGAATATTTTTGAGTCACTTAGCCATATATTATCCTACCTTAACCAATGTGCCTACTTTATAACCTATGAAAAGACCTTTTGATCCTTATTTGAACACATTTGACGCGGTGGAGATATTAGAAAAAGCAAGCCTATGGTAAGATGTTGCATTGCATTGATCGCCGAGTGTATACACGTTCTACATTTCTTTATGAGTTGAGTGTATCCTATATTTTACACACATGCCGTTGTGAGGTTGAATTAAATGAGTTTTGCCCTCGATGGTTGTTTGTGTTGAGTTGGCTAACGTCGTCATGTGCGCTAATGTTTTGAGCGTTAATATGTTTAAAGGCTTATAATGGTTATCCTCTTTGCTACGCTCGTTGATCTTTCGTTGTTTCTTTACATTACGCTTTTGTTTGAGGACAAACAATGCTTTAAGTTTGGGGTTTGATAAACGCGCATTTTACACGCTTATTGTTGATATTTAAAGATGAGTTTAGATCATTTAATGTGCGTTTATGTATCGATTCTTAATGTTTTATCTATTTCTAGAAGATCTTGCTCTTGGGTGTTCCTTTGACGCTTTGTAGGTTTATATGTTGATAATCGAAGCAAGGAACCAAGCACGAGCCAAAATGCACTGCCTTGGCTTAGCGACCAGCTAGCCGTCGCTAGGTGGGCCGCTAGCAAACCAATGAGAGCCTAGAGAGAGCGGCCGCAGTCGCGGGCGCGAGCAAACACGCCCCCGGAAAGCTCTATCAGTAAAATTTCTCGCGGCCTTGCTAGCAACCGCTAGCCAGCCGCGAGGCTACCATGCGTCATAAGCGAGACCGCGAGCGAGAGGTCACAAGGAATTTATCCTCATGACCGGGCTAGCGACCGCTAGCCATGGTCGCGAGACAACGCGCAGATGAGAAATTAGGGTTTTCATCCCTATCTATAAATAGGGGATCAACCCCTGTGCCTCCTCAGACCCAGACGCCCCCAGAGAGCTTTTTATTCAGTTTTTCCTTAGATTTTTTCTTTTCTTTCGCTTCCGTTTAGTTCTAGCTTTAATTCTTGCATTGTTCTAGTTTAGTTCTTCGTTTCGTATCGATCGGAACGCTTTGTCCGATCGCTTTCCGTTGTTTTCCGCTCTTTCGCTTGGGATTGGATTCAAGACCAACCATTGTTCATCCAACGCTCATCACGGGTTTTATATATTTATTTTCCGGTTTTATGGTTAAATCGTATTTTATTCCGTTTTTCATGTCTGGCCTAGATTTTGTTCTAATCCTAGGGGTTGCATGATCCGATCCTATATGTTGTGATTCCTGTTATCGCTATTTACCTTCCAGGCATTGATTCATGATTCTTGGTGCTTTATTATATGTGTTGATTTCTGATCAATCTTGATGCATATCTAGTTGTCGGTTAATTACGTAAATGTATTAATTGTCAATCGATCTTGAATGCATGATACGAATAAGCCTTGAGTCGTAGCTGAGATAGGATATTCGTAGGAAGCATATTCTTCATGATCCTTTTGGAGTTACTTGTTTTCACGTAGAATAATAGGGAAAACTCGTAATCTACTGCCGCAATTGTCGTAACTGAAGTTGTTGGTTATATATGTGATCTTCCATCTTGTCTGGATTAAAAATTGGCTAATAGGAACAGGATAAACATACGTTGTGGATAGGGTTAATGCATCCCTAGGGTTAGTCTCTCTTATCTGTTTTATCTTCCGAGTGTTTGTTTGCGTTATTTTATTTTCTGCTTGGTTACATCTGCTTTGGATTAAATTCCGAAGCCCTTAAACCTTTCACCCTTTTTTTGTGCTTGAATAATGATGAATTATCGTTGAGCTAGCTTCTGTGTTTTCGCATTACAATCCCTATGGATACGATACTCTGCTTACCTTCTATATACACCTTTTACGTGTGAAAAGGGGAGCGATCAGCAACCTCCGAGGCCCATCCACACATCTGAGAGGCAAGGCCTGCACTAACTGGAGCACCCCATCTAAATCTGCTACACCATACCTTCTAACTACCTTCCACACACTTACACGGATCTATATCCTGACTAGCGGTCTTGAATTTATAAACATCATCCGTTTTTCCTATTCGTAAAGGTCTAGCAGAAGTGAACTTCTTTGGAGTTATTCAAGTTCTCGCCATCCTCTTATAAAATTTATAACTCAGAAAAAGAGCAGAAGCAAATATCTACACTTAACATTTCTTTCATCACTTTCATTCTATTTTTCAAAATATTGAAATTTTCAGACTGGCTAAGCTGGAGAGGCGGACATGGAGCACTGAGCATTACCAAATGTTTCAATTTCTATGACTTTTATGACTCAAGGCTTTTCAAATAAAGGCTGGGCTAAATAAAACCAACAGGCTTAGAGCCAAACTCTGCTCTGATACCACTCTGTCACGATCCGCCTACTTAAATAACTAACTAGTCAAGTAATCACTATTAGATACTTAATTAACTAGCCAATTAAACAGACAAGCTGTGACTATGGGGTGATTTGGATCAAAATTTCTCAATAGGGATACTTAAATTCTGGGTTATCAAAATTTTTATAAAAATTTCGCCAGAGTTTTGTTTTTAAATAGGACAGCCCAAATATCAACAAACAACAATAAACTGACAGAAACAATTCTCAGCCTTCATCAAGATCATCAACAACAACCATCACATCTATATACATCGAAGTATATCAAATTCAAGGACATTCCAATGCGATGGTATCACATCAGTATTAACAAAAATCCAGAGTATGCACAACAGATAGGGTGGCTGAGAATTGTGTATGAAGACACAACTCCCGGGGCATAACAAAATATCTATATACATGACCATAACCCTAGCTCAATGTCCTTTCTACCCCCATCTCCTCGCTTAACTTGCATATAAGGAAAACATATGCAGGGCATGAGCACCGAAAAGTACTCAGTGGACACTACCATAAAACATAATTGACATATATCTTTGATTAACTTGCATATAAGGAAATCAAAATCCTCAAGTTCCAATTATCCCTAGTTTTCGAAAATTTGGGAATTTAAATAAACATAATTAAATTTTACATTTCTTTGATTATATGATGTATATTTCTATTTCTAAACATATATCTAAGCTCAATTCAACTAAATTACAACCTATACTTCACATACACAAATTAGGGTTTATAACTCATACTTTAATTCACAAATTTTCATAATTTAAGGAATTAAAACCATAGATCATGTGATTAATACTTCATAAGCATAATTAAATCAATAAACATAACAAAATTAAACAAATCAACCTTAATTTAAACTTCATAATTTTTGGAAATTACAAGATATAGGAAGATCATATTTATCAATTTAAATCACAAAAACTTAGCTTAAATAAAGTAATTACCTTACTTAAAGTGATTTGCAACCAATTCCCCACTTAAATATGGATTAAATGTGAAAATAAAATTTTAGTGTGTGTGAGTGCCGAAAGTTTGGGAAGAAATGGGGTTGAGGATAATCTTATGTAAATTGTAATATTCTAGAATATTTATTTGCATTTCATGTACATTTTGTATTCATTTCATTAAAATTTGACACAATTTTTCATAATTTATAATTACACCTCTAATATTACTAATGTTATACCTTAATATCCTTTAATATATATAACTATATTTCTAACAAATATTAGATTACAAAACAAATTTTAACCATGATTGAAATTAAATTCCTATAAGCATAAATTAGATTCTTTCATGTATTACTATTTAAATAGAAACACTTAAATTCCTTAAATTTTGAAAATTATAACAAATAATTCCTTTATCACTTAATAATAATAATAAAATAATTTATTCAAGCCAATTAATAGCTTGAACAATAATTCATCTCATTTTATAAGAAAATTAACATGCAAAAATAATTAATGCATTTCATAGCATAATTTCTATTTAATAACATTTTTCATTCAAACACACATTAAAAATCAAAATTCCCATATTTGATCATAATAAAACTCATTTCTAATTAATCTCTACGTCTTCTTATATCGATTCCTTCGATTAAGATTTAATCGAATTTCTATCGTTTAATAATCTATTATGCACTTCTTTATAAATTCTTTAAGAAATAAAAACCTTTAATCCCCTAATTATACTTAATTAACCTCTGATTAAGACTAAAAGATTTTCGGGTTACTACATATTGATTGTCGTTGCTATTTATATGGTCCCCTTGCGTGTCTTATCTCGAAAAAAAAATTATGAAAATATGAAAAAGTTGTTATAAAAATAAAAAAAAATAAAAGAGTTGGAATAAGTTGTTGATGGATTGAATAAGTGAGCTTAAGGTTTGAATAAGGGGCTCTACTCCTCTCGCTCCATTATTGTTTCTCGAATGGAAGCTCAAAAGTGATGAGTATGGAAAACCAGATTAGGATACTCGGGTTTTCAACTCGAAGGTTTGACATAATGAATATTGTCCTATAATCCTCCCTGAGTCGTCACATCTGGTATTGGAAGTTGTGTGTTATGTTGAAAATGAGATGTGTTATGCAAGGTCTTTATGAGTTGGTTATTCGATTATTAAATGCATATGGATCAAAATTATGATTTGCTTAGATTAAGCCGCATGCTCAATCAATTGTTAATTCATTACCATGTTAATAAGTGTATCGGTTTAGAAATTCTAGGAAAACGTGAAGTCGTGGATGATTCACTTGAATATGTATTTTCTCGATTTCTTTTCTTGTGTCGTGGTGATATTGTTTACTTGAGGACAAGCAAATGTTTAAGTGTGGAGGAGTTGTTTAGTATGATTTTGTGCTTATTATTCATATTTTTAGGCTTACCGTTTCCCGTGGTTTGTCCTATTTATGCCGTTGTTTTGATTAGTATTTATTGATTCGGATTTATTTGGTTTGTTTCTATATTTTGTAGAAAACGGCGTTAAATAGGATGAAATGGATATAACAAGGATGGATGTGAAAAGTTTACAATGTTAAAGATCATCTCGATAGGAGTCCATAGGCGCAAACGGATCGAAATTCGAAGTTCGATTTAGAGAGAGCTGAGCGAAACAATGAAATCACAAGACGCTGGGCGCAAGGCTAGCGCGTCCGGCGATGGGCAGGCCCCAGCGCGCGACTCACCCCGTCCGGCACCACACAAGGCCAGCGCCCATTCCAGTGCTCACTCCACACAACACGGCCATGGCCGCGGTCTTTACAATGCGACCACGGCCACGCCTCATGCGTCTTCACAATGCGGCCATGGCCTCGTCTCATGCGTCTTCACAACACGGCCACGGCCGCACCTCACGCATCCAGCGCTCCATCCACACATACTCTGCATACCAACGCCCCAGCGTCCACTCCGCACAATGCGGCCACGGCCACGCCTCACGCATCCGACGCTGCCTTCCCATCCGACATTGGGCGATGTTGACTTGTCCGACGCTGGCCTCTCTAGCGCCACACCAAGCGACGTCGCGCCTTACCTCGCGCCTAGCCGCGTCCGGCGCTGTCCTCCTATCTGGCGCTGGGCTTGGCGATCTTGACCCAAGCATCCGGCGCTTCGCTTCCGTCCGGCGTTGGGATCCTCTCTCTGTTCATTCCAGCAGCTGCTTGCATCCGGTGCTCCGCTCCGTCCGGCGTTGGCCTCCTCTCACTGTTAATTCCAGAGAGCGCTCGCGTCCGGCACTTCGCCTCGTCCGATGCTAGACGTGATTTTTGAGGCCCAAATTTGATGTTTTAAATGGGCTTTTCAAGGGTTGTTTAAATAGATGGTCAGCCGTTTTTCACAACGATTCTCACAGAATCAGCACGTACGCGATTTCATTCTTTTTTCTTTTCTCCTTTCTTTTCCCCTTTTCCTTTCCATTTAATTCTCGTACTTGGATGAACAATTGGATTGTATGATTCCAGATTTTTGGAAGACGAATTTATCTATGAATGATTTGTAAGTTTTTCTCGTTTCATTATGTCTATGTAATTGTTATGGGGATAATTTCTACTATGAGATAAATTATCGATTTGTGGAGAAATAAATGTTGGATTATTCTTGTCTTGAATCGTGATTAATTGTGTTGATTATTTGCAATTTTCTTATCCATATAAATTATTTATTTCATGATCTTCATACATGGTGTTTAAGAGAATAGTGTAGGTTGATTATGTGCTTATATTTGATTATGAAGTAATGCGAGAGCATATTTATGTTAAACATAAGTTTGACAACGAATGTGATCGAGAGATTGATTTGTTGTTGAGTAATTAATATATGTGGATAGGGTTTTTGCTATTGTGTGCATTTGTAGTTAAATATCCTTCGTAGTTGATGACGGTTTGATTGAGAGATTCCCCGCCATTAAGTTCAAGTCTAACATTGACGTGGTCGAGAGATTAGTTATTGTTGAACGTTTGGTGAAAGGCATGGGTGTTTTATGCATTGTGTACTGGTCTTTGGCTTATTAATAGCGAATATAGATTTTGAACCCTAGAACACCGTCTAAAATTTCGTGAATCTACCAATTCCTCTTGTTGTCCAAGTGCATCTTTTTTATCTGCTTTATTTTATTTTCCTGCTTTCGTCCATTTCGTGACAACCCCTTTTATTTTAGGACGTTAGTATTTCTTTTCTGTTTTTGTGTTTGACATAGAACCGTAGCCCTGTTAAGCATTCCTCGAGAGATTCGAATTGGGTTGACCTTACCGCTCTATAAGGACCTCGTACTATTGCGAGCGACTTAAAAGAAAAATTTGGTCAGAACAATAGCTTTATTTGTTGTTTAAGTAATGTTAAATTTTTATGAATTGATGAATTTTATTTTTTATTGTTGCTAAAGCAAAAAATGGGCAAAAAGAAATGAAATCAGGCAAAAAAATGCACTTGTTAGTGCACTGCCGGTTTGGCTGAAACCAACAGAACTGAAATACGGTTTTTTATCCGATTTTGAGTCCCAAACGGTTCGGTTCGGTCAAAATATTAATTTTTTTGGTTGATCAATCGAATCGGTTTTGTTCGGTTCGATTCGGTTTTTGATCGATGCACTGCCCTAGTTTTTGTAACATAAAACAAATCCATGCTAACAGTGTTCAGAACACTTACCTTATAAGGTTTCAAAACATAAACCCACTTCTAAGTAAGCAAAATATATTTTCTTTTTGTATCTGAACCGTTATTACTATTACTCCTAAGACAATCCCGAGTCTTTACCACCATCGGATTCAATCTCAATATCCCGGCACAGAATGTATCGAGCCAGTCCACAATATCTCGACCCGGAACATATACAGTCAACCCACAATATCTCAGCCCAGAACATATCCAGCCAGCCTACGTACGGAACGTATCCAGCCGGCTCGACCGGAACGTATCTAGCCGGCTAATTCGTGTGGTCTTCCAGGGTCTATCCCCTTCCAACTATACCTACTCATTTCAGGGTCTATCCATTTCGATCAACAATCAAGATGATGATCAACCCACTAAATAGAGATCCATGCGAAACCATAATGGAACCAATCTTAGAGTAAGGAACAGTAATAACTACGTTAAAACATTTTCACGGTATTCATGTGTGTTATTTTGAAATATCAAAGTAAATAACTCAAAATAAGCATATATAACCCAACATGTACTGACAAAAACGTCTACCGGGAGAGATCCACATATCCACCAACCTTACTGATCGCACTGGTAGGTACCTAGTAACAATACATAACAACTTTTGGAGTTACATCCCACGAAGCAAAGCAACCACGTGATCAAAACGGAAGATCGGAGCAAAACAGGGTTTTTCGACTTTCTGAACCCACATCCGGGCATTCAAATCCACTCGATGCAGAAGGCAAATATGTTCAAGGCACCGAAATCTATAAATGGGTACTTTGAAAATATGCATGCATGCAAGATGATACAAAACTTAGCAACGAAGAAGCTTCAAAATTTGATGCTTATTCTCAGATCTAGGATAAACCATCTGTAACCGATGCATGAAAATGGAAACATAAGCAATATACAATTTTAGGAACATAGAATGACAAGCCATGTCGAAAAAGGAAAACTCAGGCATGTACTTCCTTTAGAAACTCAAAACGACAAAAAACATCCCAGCATGTAACAACACGAAAAACAAAAAAGGAATCGATACGCTAGCAGAACATATAGCCCAAAACTCAAAACCTAAACTGCACATAGAAGTGGCCCGTCGGCCAAGTTGGTAGCAGCACTAAGCGGTAGCGGTCAGCGGCCAAATCAGCCGGCCTCCGGTCGTTTTCCCGTTTCGTCTCTTTAGAGAGTTGAGTTCTACGTTATGCTATCTACGAAAAGGAGGAATCAAAATAAGAAAAGGATAAAATTAAAAAACGAAGGCACTGGGGGGTTGATCGACGGTGGTGGGCCGATAGTAACACAATGGTGCCGCCGCTGAGCCCTCCCGGCTCGATCCCCACTCCTTCAGCGCTTTCGCAGTGTACCTGGGGCTGCTCGGCTTTTCCTTAAACACAGAGAGACGCTGAAAACGAATGTTGAAAATGAAGGCCCTAGGCCTCTATTTATAGGAGAAAAGTAGGTAGCTGCACAGCTGCTTGCGCAAGTGACCTTTTTTAAAAACATAAAAATCGATGTAACGTTCGTAAACAGACTCTAAAAACAACAAATTTGGTACCCATGGATTCATAATAAAATACTGGACACAACGACTATAAACATGATATACTTTTAAAAGATCTTTGAAAAGCTCGATTTTTCAATAACTTCATTGGAGTGCCAAACCTCCGTGGGTGGTCGAAAACCTGCATACTTAGTGTCTATGAACTCGTCATAAAACACTACTCACAATGCCTAAGGTTTTCGTATCGATCGAACCATCGTATCAAAAATTTAATTGTTTGCCTTCTCAAAAAGCGTGTTGAACAAACATGAAGTTAAGGAAGGACGAGGTATTACAGATAGCAAAGCTGAACAAGAAATTTTTCTTAGAATCCAACAAAGCTTATAGCGTTTTTAACCAGCAATCATTCATTGTGGAAGTAACACCCCATGTTGTATTTGATAAAACTACTACTGAGTACAAGAATCAGGTCAACATGGAAGCTGAGTCATCTCAAAGAAACTCCATTCCCCTTAGCTTAACTTCTGAAGTTCTAGTATGGGGGCTGAAGAAGAGGAAACTGAAGACACTCAGCAGATCTATGGAAATAAGCTAGTTCAGCTAGAAATTTCCATCTGATCAGAACCTGTCATATGTCATGGGAGAACCAAGCCAGCAGTAGCTCAGACTGAAAAAGATCAGTCAGCTAACAATGCAACCTATCAGCAACATACACCAACATCAAAGAATCCTTCAGCGTCACCCCAACTGATCAGTTATGAACTGATCACCCTACTGTTGATCTAGTTTCAGCACTAGACGAAGATCGAAGATAGGTTGAAGATCACTCAGCTGACAACATTCTTGGTGAACCAATAAACAAAGTCAGAACTTGTAGATCAGTTACTGACCAGACCAAGATCAACTGACCAACACATAATCAACTCTGTTCAGTTTCTTCTATTCTCAAGTGAAACCCAAGGATATCCTCGAAATGCTTAATGATGTAAGTTGGACGAAAGTGATGAAAGAAGAACCAATTGAGTTCTTAAAGAATACAATATGGGAGCTGATGGGCAGACCTGACAATCATAAGGTGATAGGTCTGAAGTGGATTTTCAAGAACCAAATGATGAAAATGGGTATGTCATCGGGAACAAAGCAAAGCTAATGGCTAAAGGGTACAGCCATGAAGAGGGAATTGATTACGATGAGACATTCGCTCTAGTTGTAAGATTGGAAGCTATTCGTCTATTCCTAGCCTATGCTGCAGATATGGGTTTGAAAGTCTATCAGATGGATGTGAAATTTGGAGTTCAGCAGGCAAAGCCCATGAGGATTCCGATGAATACAAACTAGAATGTGGAACCAGGCATTGAAGGTAAGCCATTGGACCACACAAAATATCGAGGAATCATTAGATCGTTGCTCTACCTTACTGTCAGCAGACCAGACATATCATATGTAGTAAGAGTATGTGCAAGATATCAAGCTGATCCAAGAGATGTGCACATGGAAGTAGCTAAGAGGATACTGTGATATCTCAAAGACACTCCAAACATGGGTTTGTGGTATCCATCTGACGATAATTTTGAACTTTCAGGTTACTCTGACTCTGATTTTGCAGGTTGCGGGCTTGAAAAGAAATCAACTTCAGGGACGTGCCAATTTTTAGGAAGAAAACTGATTTATTGGTTTTCCAAAAACAGAAATCAGTCGCAACATCCACAACTAAAGCTGAATACATGGCTGCTGGAAGCCGTTGTTCTTAAATTCTCTAACTAAAGCAACAACTGAGAGATTATGAAGTTGTGACAAGTGAAGTACCCATCTATTGTGATAGTTCCAGTGCCATAACAATCACTCTTAATCCAGTCCTACATACCAGATGCAAGCACGTCGATGTCCGACATCATTTCATCCAAGATCACATCGAAAAGAAGGATATCATTTTTGAGAAAATTCACAATGACATTCACGTACAGACATACTGACAAATTCGCTTGCTGAAGATAGATTCAACATGTTTTGCGAAAAGTTATGATTGTTGAACCCAGAAGAGTGAGAAACTGAAGCTGATAAGTGTCAAACTATTTTGAATAAGTCTAACTTAACTGTGTGTTTTAATTAGATCCCAACACCTCTGATGAATGTCCTGTTGTTGTAACTAATGTTGTTGACTTGTTTTGGAGTTAGATGTTTTTGTTACAGGTTCCAACATAAGAACTACTAGCTTGGACAGGCCCAAGACTGAAAGAGTTCGAGTAGTACTGAAGCTAGTCATATTGATAGAAGTATCAGTACCAGCGCAACTGATGGATCGCGAGCTAAAGTCTGACTAGTTGATGTCTAAAGACTAAAGTAAGGTGTTGTTGATGAACAAAGCTATTAGAGTAAAGTCGAAGAATGAAAACTAATGTTTAAAGACTGGAGTAAGGTGTTACTGATGAACATAGCTATTAGACTGAAGGCGAAGACTAAAGGATGAAGATTAGAGACTGTGACTCAGTGTTGAAGAGATGAAGGTGTTAGGATTTGAATAAGTGTCTTACCATACACCTGACTGCCTTTGGTGTAACTCAAAGATGACTACAAGAAGTCAAAGTTGACAACTGGAAGTCAAATGTGTTGATCAATCGTCAAAGCTGGTGACAAGTAGTCAAAGCTGGCAAAGCGAAGTCAAAATTAGTTGATGAAAAATCAAAGCTGACTACTTCCCTTCAAGCTGAAAGCATCTAACTGACTCAGATTTCCTAATTGATATAAGAAATGAGTCCAACCTGTTGATAAAAGATAGATAATTCTCGATTGACCTAACCTGAAGTCAACGCACTGATAAGACACAAAGTCAACTCAACTGAAGAAACATGGAAGCATTTAAGCTTTGAGTGATTGACTTACCACGTGTCGAAGTGAATCTGTAGAAGATCTTGACGTGCTAGAAGACCTTTTCAGAGTTGTAGAGCTATATGCAGACCTTGATAACGACGTACGAGGATTCTCAACGGGAAGAATTATAATGTCAAATAGAAGAATGTGATTGGTGCTCTCTCCAATGGCACTATTCATCATCTTCTCTATTAATACGTGCAAAATCCAACCTTTGAAGGTTACCGAAATGCTGCGCATTCAGAATATTCAAAGCATTCAAGCTCAAGCTCAAGAACATTCAAATAGCGATTTCGAAGAAGGAAGTTAACAATGCTATCAGTAAATCTCAAGAGCTCACATATACTTATCAGCTCGAGATTTCAGTATACACTTCCTTAAGTCTCGGATTTTCATCTTGTTTATTTTAAGCCTAGACATACTGAGTTTGACGTATGTATAAACTCAGAATCTTAGTTGGAAAACCTTCTGCAAAACTCCAAAAAAAGTTTGTGTAGAAGTTTGGACATGAAACAACAAAGTGTCAGTTGCTGAAAGCTTGGTTATCTAGCACCCGTAAGCTAGAAGTTATGTCGACTACACCTGTAAGCAATCATAGATTTGCTAGCACCCGAAAGCTTAGGAAGAACGCCAAGTGTGATGGGATACTGTAAGGTTAACTCAGTATCTAGGTTTACTCTTGTACCCATAAACAAGATCCAATCCAAAGTTAATGAATTGACTGAACAATCAGTCTGTGAACATAGGAAGCTAATCTCTCCAAACTACGTAAAACTCAACGTATTATTTACTTTCAGTATCGTTATTTATATTACATATTATTGAACTGCCATCATCAACATATAATAGCATAACACGTTTTTGAAACCCTCTATCAGTACCAGCCTGGTACTGAAGAGATATAATTGAAAATTAACTAAGCAATATATGACTAAGTGTTTCATATCAGTTTCAAGTTTTCTCTAAGATAAATTCTGTAACCACCATATTTCGCACGCACTTCAGTTATCAAACCAATTGAACAACTGTCATAGCAATCAGTAGGTTTGCTAATTGATATCACTCCGTACCAGACTTTCCTTATCTGAACTGATCAACAGTGCTGAACTGACATTTACCCAACCAACTACTGCATCAGTAGTCAGTCAGTTCGTGTAAAGAAAAAGTTTTAAAATTTACCTAACTAGTGTATTCCTCCTCCCCTTCCATACACCAGTTCATACCCAACAGGATTCATCACATGATACGATAACACTATATGACACGAAACGACAAATTCCTAAATTTGATAAATTCAAAACAAATTTAGGAAATGAATTAGTAATAGAAATAAAATATACAAAATAATAATAAAATTAATATTAAATATATATGAATATTAAGGGACTATATGAAAACAACATGATCTGATACAAACACAAATGCAACACGAAAATTATCATGTCACACAAACACAACATAAAATTATCACGTCAAACAATAAGGACACGAACACGATAAAATTGAACACTAATCCATTGATTTTGTGAGTATTCGTATCTTAATTTCATAGCGAATCGAAAATTATCAACCCTACTTCCAAGTCTACCAATCACACCAAATGAAAAAGTCCACATCATGTTCCTTAAAAAACAAATTCCAAACATTTTTAAATAGTTATAAACTCGAAATCAGATTTTTTTTTAAAGAGACCAACCATCAATGTTAATTCTGTAATTACCAATAGCAGCAGCGTAAGCTATGCAAATAAAGCGATTTTCTCCAAGTGTAGCATTTATAAAACTGTAAACGGTCGAGAGAAAGAGAGAATGATGTTCCGGAAACACCGCATTTCCTTCCAGACCAAGAATGGTTGACTAATTTGATGGCAGGTAAAAACATGATCAAGAAAGAAACCATGAAAAATCTCTTGCATCAAATGTTGAAGTTTCCCACTGCAGAAAGCAGCCATATACGATTTTCATCGCCAGCAGGGAAAGATGAGTCGTCGAAGATAAAATATTCCATTTCAAGACTTTGCATAATTCCATATCGTAAGAAATAGGATGCATGACAAAAAGATTAGAGAAACTCCAGAATCATGTTATATATTCTCGACAACATACAAACCTACCACGTGCCTAAACCACTAGTAGCAGAATTACTCAGTGGACCAATAGGGCTCCGGACATCACATCTCTTTCTTATCGAGGGAGTTTCTGCGACTTCTCCTGCACATGAAAGAGGATTCGATGGGGCAGCCTGTTTTCCCCTAAATACACCCCACAGATAGTATTTGTTTTGAAACCCTGCAGAATGATCATCCAAGAGTTTGCTTGTTTAATGATTAAAATGTGAAAAACAGCAACAACATTACAAGACATCAAGGAACCATAACTTACTCCAGTAGCGCAGAGGCAATTCAGTAGAAGTAAAAATCAAAAGCTCGGCACTCTGCACAATGCCTTTAAAAGCAAGTTCTTTATGAATCATTTCTTCAACCAATTGCTCAAATGCTTGGTAGCTTCTATAAGGAAAAAAATACAAAAGGATTTAGTCAATGCAATAGTAAAGATGTATACATATAGAATGGGACGAAAGATATATTAAAATTGATACCGTATCTCGGATGGAAAGAAATAGAGTGCAATATTATCACCATTTGGTTCTGATGTCTGAAACCTTTTCGGCCATATGTCGGATTTTGAAAGCATTTCAAGATGGAGGACAGGCTGAAATTGAGAAGCGGCCTTGTATACCTTATGGCATGCTTTGTTAGAAATGTGAGCTATAAGTTCATCAATATTGTCGTACTTTGAATTCCGAATACTGAAACTTCCCCTGTCATTTTGACAAGCTAATTGCTGATGAGCATGCCTATAAACAAAGTGTAACTCGGTAATATGCAACCATATTTGGATTTTCTCACCTCCAAATTGGCGTGGCAATCGGTTGAGCAACTGAGTAAGCTAAGCCTTTTAGATAACTTGTCGAAATTTGCTCCTCTTTGTCCACTGTTCCTCTGTTTTTGATACGGTCATTGCTTGAGCCTAAATCCTTTTCTTGACAGCTGAAGTCCACAAGCTCATTTTCTAAGCAAAGGCGTTTATTCGCATGGAGAGGTTGAGCAACACCAGTTTGATCAACTTGCTTTTGTGAAATAGTTTCAAACATAATGGTTTTCTTCTTTCCTGAACTCTTTGAAGGTCCATCACTTGAAATAACGGGATGATCTGCATCGGCACCTGTGACGCCAAGATCAGTAATTGAATCTAGTTTGGTGATACACATTTGATCTTTCTGCTCAAATCCTTCATTTTCTTTCACGTTAGAAGGTAATGTTGAATCACTCCCCAATCTTGTGCACTCATTGATGTCTACTTTCACATGTTCATCGTAAGATGTTATAGCAAGTCTATGTTGTTCTTTCTCGGTGGTGGATCCTATTATATTTTTAGTTCTCTTTCTCTGTCTCTGCCTCTTCTTCGCTTTCTTGTTCTTGATCTTCTTTTTCCCTTGATCTTTCTGCTCAGAGCATCCATTTTCCTTAGAAGATAATGTCAAATCACTCTCCAATCTTGTGCACTCCTTGATGCCTACTTTCATACATTCATCATAAGATGTCGTAGCAAGTCTATGTTCGTCTTTCTCAGTAGTGGACCTCTTAATGTTTCTCTTTCTCTTCCTTTTCTTGTTCTCGATCTTCTTTTCCTCTTGATCTTTCTCCTCAGAGCAACCATTTTCTTTCACTTTAGAAGGTAATGTTGAATCACTCCCCGATCTTTTGCACTCTTTGATGTCTACTTTTACATGTTCATTGTAAGATGCTGTAGCAAGTCTATGGTTGTCTTTCTCGGTGGTGGATCCCATTATATTTTTAGTTCTCTTTCTCTGTCTCTGCCTCTTCTTCACTTTCTTGTTCATGATCTTCTTTTTCTCTTGATCTTTCTGCTCAGAGCATCCATTTTCCTTAACTTTAGAAGATAATGTCAAATCACTCTCCAATCTTGTGCACTCCTTGATGCCTAGTTTCATACATTCATCATAAGATGTCGTAGCAAGTCTACGTTCGTCTTTCTCAGTAGTGGACCCCTTAATGTTTCTCTTTCTCTTCCTTTTCTTGTTCTCGATCTTCTTTTCCTCTTGATCTTTCTCCTCAGAGCAACCATTTTCTTTCACTTTAGAAGGTAATGTTGAATCACTCCCCGATCTTTTGCACTCCTTGATGTCTACTTTTACATGTTCATTGTAAGATGCTGTAGCAAGTCTATGTTCGTCTTTCTCAGTAGTGGATTCCATAATGTTTCTCTGTTTCTGTCTCTCCCTCTCTTTCTTGTTCTTAATCTTCTTTTTCTCTTGATCTTTCTGTTCAGAGCATCTAGTTTCTTTCACTATACAAGGTAATGTTGAACCACTTGTGGATCTTGTGCACTCATCGATGTCAACTTTCACAGATTCAGCATAAGTTGTAGCAAGTCTACATTGGTCTTTCTCGGTAGTGGATTCAGTCAGGTAGCCAGCTGATAACACAATCGAGCCTATCAGATTTCCCTCAACCTTTTCCTCCTCAAGCTGATGCAAAGAAAGGCTCAGCTGAGAAATTTCACTTACATCTACTGGTAAAAGAATAGTATTTTCAACATTTTCCCCATCCAGTTCAACAGGATTATCCTTACTGGCTAACTCTCCACATTCAACCAAGTCAGACTTTGAGGCATCCTTAAAAACATGCTCGTTTTCAACTATCACAAAAACATTTTTCTCCGTTCCATTTGTAGAGAAACTTTGAATAGTTTTTGAAACTTTATGATGTATTGTCTGGCATGGGATAGCATCATGCTCAAAGACAGCAGATTGCTTTTGCACTTTCACTTTACAGTCATCACAAAGCCAACATACAAATTCATCAAAAGTCTCTGGTATTTCATCAAGACAGTAGCTGAAACAACAGAAAATCGAGTCAAACGAAAACTTTCTGAAGTACAGCACTAGAGCTGCTGAGGTCCAAACCCCAGCTAAAGCATCATAATAGTGTGTGTACCAACTACCAACAGAACACAGCCCATTATTTGTTAATAACTTAATGGCTAAACAAATCGAACATTTCAAGAGTCTGTGGCAGCGATCCATCCTTTTAAGTGTTGTTAGGTAGTACTACAGTGTGCAAATTATCTGATTGAGTGCGTGTGTGTAGTGTGTTTATGTATCACTGTGTCTAGGGGGTCAAAGTGTGTGTGGGTTACTGTTGGTGGTTTGTGGATGTAGTTCGTGGAAGTTAGTAGAGATGGTCGAGAACTACTAGTTTTTACAAAATATAATGAACTATAATCCACTCATTAAAGTTACTGCCTAATAGCGTACGGTGATTGACGCAAACGGAATATGATATAAACTGAATAAGAATTGAACAAACTCCTCAAAGAGGCCACGGCACAGCCGTCCAAAATTCCAGAGAAAAACACAATCTCGAAATCCTAATGAATTTTACTATAAATAATAAACCTAACCACTCTAAAGCCCATGGGCCTGACTTAAGAAAACTGACTCACTGAAAAGAAAACTAATAAAGAATACTGAAAATACTTAATAATCCACGACCGCTCGCTTCCCGCAAGCATAAACCTTCCAAGAATAATCTCTATCAACAGCTCCCTTGCTCGAAACAGCCTTGTCCTCAAGGCTGAAGTACGGGAACTGACCACGGACATCAGCAATATCCATCCACGTCGCCTCATCTTTAGGCAGCCCACACCATCTGATCAAAACATGTTCCACTGCCTGACCTTCGCGCTCCACCGAACGTCGCCCCAACACCTCCTCGGGAAGAAATGGTGGATCCACCGACAATAATTCGTCTGGTAGGACAGGATCCGCCTGCGCAGCCCCAATGGCTTTCTTCAACAGTGAAACATGGAAAACAGGGTGCTCCTTAGACCCCGGTGGCAGCTTTAAACGATAGGCAACTGCTCCGACACGAGCTTCCACTTCAAACGGGCCAAAGTAACGGGGTGCAAGTTTGTTGTTGCCCGCTTTAAATAAGGTCGCTTGGCGATAGGGACGAAATTTCAAATAAACTAGCTCTCCAACCTGGAACAGTAGATGGCGGCGATGTTTATTCGCCTCCCGCACCATACGCTGCTGGGCGCGTTCCAAATGGTAACGCAACTGAGCGAGAACTTCATCCCTCGAGCGTAATGTTTCTGCAAGTGTTGGGACACGCACTTCACCCGGCAAAAATCGGGCTAGAGTCGGAGGGGTTCACCCGTAAAGCACCTCAAATGGTGTGGTGCCTGCCGCCGAATGAAACCCCGTATTGTAGCAATACTCTGCCCAAGATAGCCATTTACCCCACTGTTTCGGTCGCTCTGATGAAAAACATCGGAGATAAGTCTCAAGGCAACGATTGAGTACCTCGGTCTGGCCATCCGTCTCTGGATGATATGCAGAGCTCATTTTTAACTTGGTACCAGCCATGTGAAACAATTCTTGCCAAAAAGAGCTAATAAAAATCGGGTCACGATCCGACACGATAGAACTAGGAATCCCATGCAGGCGAATCACTTCCCGTGTAAAAACTTTGGCTACCGATTTTGCCGTGAATGGGTGACGCAGAGCTAAGAAATGGCCATACTTGGAGAAACGATCCACCACTACTAGAACACAATCTACTCCACCCGATCGAGGTAATCCAGAGATAAAATCCAAACTAATATCTTCCCAAACGCGTGATGGAATCGGAAAAGGCGTTAATAGACCAGCCGGGGATTTGGTCTCATATTTATTCCTTTGACAAAACGCGCAAGCTGCAACAAAGTAAGTGACTTGTTTCATCATGCCCGCCGATAGACATTAGTCTATCGCCGATAAGTGCGATAAGCACCGGTGGCCGCCCGACGGGGTGGAATGAAATTCGCGATCAACTTGGGGATCCATGTCGAAAAGTCGATATGACCAAACGTCCCTTATAAAATAATACCTCGTGTGTTAATGAGTAGTGCTTTGGCCCGGCTTGTCCTTGCTCCAACATCGTCAAGATTTGCCCAAGACTCGGATCCTCACGAATCTCACACTCAATTGCTGCCACCCACCCACGGGAAATGAAATGGCTGCCAACTCGCCCTCCTCTTCCCGGCGTGATAAGGCATCTGCTGCACGATTAAGTCCACCCTCCTTATATTGAATGGTGAAATCATACCCAAACAATTTGGCAGCCCAATTCTGTTGCGCCGGGGTTGTCAAAGGCTGAGACAACAGGTGTCGGAGACTGCGTTGATCTGAGCGAATAATAAAATGGCGACCAAGCAGGTAGGGTCGCCAATGCTGCACTGCTAGCACTAAAGCCATCAACTCCTTCTCATATGCTGACCTGGATAAAAGATTAGAAGAAAGATGTTTGCTAAAATACGCAATGGGTTGCTTTTCCTGCATAAGAACAGCACCTAAACCCCTTCCGGACGCATCACACTCCACCACAAACTCCTTGGAAAAATCTGGCATACGGAGTAGAGGCGCTGAAGTCAGAGCGCGTTTGAGCTCTTGAAAGGCTTTCTCGGCATCCTCAGACCGTGACCAGGGGCTAGGCAACTCCTTTTTTAATAATGCAGTCAGCGGGGCTGCAATCTTTCCGTATTCTCGAATAAAACATCGGTAATAGCCTGTAAGCCCAAGAAACCCACGCAAACCACGAAATGTGGTTGGTGTTGGCCAGTGAAGCACGGCAGAAACTTTAACAGGATCCATACTAACCCCATGGGTTGACACAATATGACCCAAATATTCTACCTCCTGTCGTCCGAGCACGCATTTCTTCAGGTTGATCACGAACGTGTTGGAGTGTAGCACGGAGAAGACCTGACGAAGATGGTCCAAATGATCGGTCCAGGTGCGGCTATATACCAAAATGTCATCAAGAAATACCAACACAAATTTCCTCAAGAATGGGCGAAATATGTCGTTCATCAAATTTTGAAACGTTGCTGACGCGTTCATCAAACCAAACGGCATGACCAAAAATTCATAATGGCCTGAATGAGTGCGAAACGCCGTCTTGGGAATGTCACCTTGGGCCACGCGTATTTGATGATACCCTGCTCGGAGGTCTAATTTACTAAACCATTGTGCACCATATAGTTCATCCAATAACTCCTGGATCACCGGAATAGGATATTTGTCCGGTATAGTTTGCTTGTTAAGCTCGCGGTAGTCCATACAAAAACGCCATGAACCATCCTTCTTCCGTACTAAAAGAACGGGACTGGAATAAGGACTAACACTGGGTTGAATAATACCCGCAGCAAGCATCTCAGTCACCAAGCGCTCAATCTCATCTTTCTGTAAGTGGTTATATCTGTAAGGACGAACAGAAATAGGTTTGGCCCCTGGTTGTAATGTGATACTGTGGTCCGTTGGGCGTTCTAGAGGTAGACCCACTAAGGGCTTGTAAATAGAGGGGAAGGCAGCTAGCAACTCTGCTAGTTTATCCCGGGCAGACCGCGTCAAAGCGTCAAAGAGTCCAAATCGATCCAGGAGCGGAGCATTCTCCAAAGACCATAAAATCCAACATGCATCCTCGGGGTCACACCGTTGGAGTTCACGAAGAGTACAATGTCGTCGAGTAAGTGACGGGTTGCCCTGAAGACCAATCTTTTGCCCATCAATCGAGAATTCCATCGTCATATTGTTCCAGTTAGACTTAACATCGCCCAATGTTGCTAGCCATGAAACACCCAATATAATATCAACACTGCTAAGAGGGAAAACATAACAAGAAATATTGAAGATTGTAGAACCCAACATTAAGGGAACACTCTTGCAGATACCTCCGGTACCAATGCGGGTGCCATTCCCCAAGATTACGGAGAACCTTGGTGTTGCCTCAATAGGCCAATCCAATTTTCTGGCGACATGCTCCGCAATAAAACAGTGACCGCGCCACTATCAATCATGACTAACAGGCGTGTGGCATCTACCTTGCCGAATAGCTTCATCGTTTGGGGTCCGTCGAACCCTTTAGAAGTGAGGGCTGACAGCTGCAACTGGTATAGGTTATGCGAGTCCTCCGCCCTGGGCTCCTCTTCCTGTTGTACATCCTCCCGAAACATAGTGTCCTCAGTAGTATCATCCTCCATCCCGCCAACAAGAATATGTAACGCGCTCGGAGGGCAGCGGTGTGTAGGACCAAATTTACCACCACAACGAAAACAAGTACCTGCCTTGATGTGTTTCATGTACTCCTCCTCTGACATCTTACTGAACAGGCGAGGATTCCGGGAGGTAGGCGAGGATTGATTGAGAGATGACCCGGTCGAAGAGTGCGGAGCGGAACCATGTGGTACAACCGGTGGAGATTGCTGTGAGGTGGCAGAACGAGCAGAGTAAGACATATATGAGGACGGCCGTGAAGAGGTGATTGGCGGTGTAGATATATGTTCCAATTTCTTAGCACTCTGGATGGCTGCTGAGTAGTCGGCAATTGTGGAATCGTGCATCTGCATACAAATAGATTGTTTCAAACCGGCCAAAAAAAATCCCAAGCACTGGTCATCTGATAATTTGGGAAGTTGAGCGACCCGATTTTCAAAAGCAGAGATGTAGTCCTCCAAAGATCCAGTTTGTTTAATGGTGACGAGAGCTTCAAATCCATTAATGGCAGTGCCATCGCCGAAGCGAATCAGCAGTTCCTTCGTGAAGCGAGACCACGTCAAGGTGGGGCAGCGACGCAGCAGTAACTGTATCCACGACATTGCTGGGCCATTAAGTGCGATCATGGCAATTTTCAGTTTCTGTTCCTCTGGCGTACCATGCACCAGAAAGTATTGATCGGCACGGGCGAGCCACGAGAGGGCGTCGGAACCATCGAAGCTAGGGAGATCCATCTTGGGTAGGGCAGTCAGTGATTCGGAACGGTCCTCGGAATGGAGAACGTTGTGGCTGTCCTCCGACTCAGGGACATCGCCGGTGGTGTGTGGGTTTATCGGAGAAATCGATAACTTTTTCAACAACACCTCTAATTTGGTATTCGTTTCGGTGTGGTGCGTGGCTGCCGTAGCGTGAAGTTCAGCGAGGAATTTTTAAATCCTCAACCACCTTCTCCAAAGTATCCACACGAGATCCAGACTGCGTGTTGTCACCATTGTTCGTAGGGCAGGTCGGACCAATTAATAGCGTACGGTGATTGACGCAAACGGAATATGATATAAACTGAATAAGAATTGAACAAACTCCTCAAAGAGGCCACGGCACAGCCGTCCAAAATTCCAGAGAAAAACACAATCCTGAAATCCTAATGAATTTTACTATAATTAATAAACCTAACCACTCTAAAGCCCAAGGGCCTGACTTAAGAAAACTGACTCACTGAAAAGAAAACTAATAAAGAATACTGAAAACACTTAATAATCCACGACCGCTTGCTTCCTGCGAGCATAAACCTTCCAAGAATAATCTCTATCACTGCCAAACAAAATTAACAATTATCTATATGATCCTAAAACGTGATTAATATAAAGAACACAAGATGGTTATAATTTCCAAACTCTAATTTCTAATTGAATCCATTATTATTCAGGCATGCTAGAGAGAATTTGGAGATTAAATCAAACCAAAAAATGGAAGTTCATCACATATAAGGAGAGAGAGAGAGAGAGAGAGAGAGAGAGGGGCCTGGATGAGAAAGCGGACACCATCAATTCTATCCAGCTTACCGATGCACAGCAAATTTCAGACATCTGATACAGTACACAAATGCATTCTCGAATCCTCTATTGCCACACTGAAGGCATATTGTTTTTTCAACCTGCATGATGAATTTTTTCGCACAGTTTAAAAGTTAGTTTTCTGTTTTTCTTTTTGCGAGTTAAAAGGATGATTGTAAGGAAACCAAGAAGCAACAAATTCTTGGAACGACTACCATATGGTAATAAAAACATCCAACATATACCATCAACAAGAGGTATCACGCCATTTCAGTTAACACAACTTTACCAGTCAAACATATTGCACGAAGACATTTTATAGTTAACCATGTCAGCAGTTAGCACTAAATACAAAGGATTCATTTTCGTCACCGTGGATTACAAAAAGATCTGAGTGAACATAAATCATACAGTTAAAAATACTATTCGGCACTACAAGGAGGAACCAAGATGCTTATGAATTATCTGAACTTTTTTTCAAAAATTCCCTAAAATATATACCAGTTATCGAGCAGAAAGCCTTTGATTCTAATTTCATGAAGATCGCAAATATATTTCATACTAGTCCTCAGCGATCAAATACACATCAAGGGGAAATAAATTAACATGATCATATCAACTTATTTTTATTTGATTGTTACTCCTAAAAAGTTTGCAATAATCCAGTAGTTATAATATGCATGGATCTGGGTAAAACAATGCCCAAAGCAACAATATCCGCATCAGAATCTAATGTCAAGGCATCTGTAGTTATATCATAACATACTTTTTGATAATTAACTGATCACTAATCATACTGAAACGTTTTTTAATAAGTTACTGATCAATAACCATATGAAAACATACATTAACAAGTTACTGAAATAAGAAAAAACCCATAGCCACACATCTATCTACATGTAGAGAAGTTTAGAGATTCATGTTTACACAGAACACGATTACTTATACTTAAGTGTACATTCGTTTATCTTTTGAAATACGAGCCAGTGTCATTTTTCATTTTGTAATTGGACCAGAAAAATGAAAAACCTAAATTTTCAATGACAATATTGAGAAAAGGACTATTACCAAAATATGCTTCAGAATGCCGAAGAATACTTATTGCTAATTTCTCTTCTTCATAAAAGCTTTAAACAATCAAGATTACGACATCACCATTTTCAACAGGTTTATTAAGACAATAATTACCTACACAAATATAAAGGGATCCCGTCTATAATGATTCACGTGATAATGGAATTAGTTCCACAATGAGGCTTTAATCAGATATCAAGTTGACATGAAAAAAGGCAGCAAGTTCCAAGTTACTGTCCTAACCGGAAGGAATCGAAGTGTTCAAAGATTCAACTTCTTTGATAAATGAACACTAGCCATGTTAAAAATATTCATGATTTATTTTCACCAAAAGGAATCATAGAATGCGAATTGCTTCAACCTTTCCTTTTCTTTAATTTTTGGCTGAAGTTCAATTGTACCCCTCATCAAATCTGAACAAGAGTAACAGAATAACCAAAACGCAAGTGCAAAGAACAGAAAGCAGGAATTGTAATTTACATAAAGAAAAAAAAAAGATAAAAGATAAAAAGCAGCAACTTTCAGAACTAAAAAATCATAATCTTTTCCGCAAGAAACCTACATGCAGAAACAGATTCAAAATTGACATACATTAATCCGCAGGATTAAAACTTACAACTTTTCCAAAATGTTGAATCAAACAAGAGCGGGTAATTTGGAACTGTACCATTGATGCAAGAAGTCCCAAGAGAAGAAACAATAGGCAATTAAAACGCAACAGTGCTCATTCGTGAAACTGGGGAAGCGATTAATTAGTCGTTCCCTATTTTTTATTTTTTTTTATTCCTCTTTTCCTTACAAGGAATGGAGTATCATTTTCACTTCATTTGAGTTCTATTATTTTTCACCGCCAAACCCTAAGGCTCTGTTTATTTTTAAGGTGTCTTCAGTCATTTACCTAGGACAAATCGAACTTTATTATTGTCACATTAACTTTTAAAATTTATTAAGTTCTTTTTGTTTTATTTTTTAATTATATATTTATCAATTATTTTTTATATAGAACACGTTATAATATCAAATAAGTATATCTATATGTATTATGTTAATAGTGTTAGTTACCCATATATTAAAAATATATACTCAATGTATCCCTCATTTATAAAATGCTATCAAAGTTACCCAAATATACTCCAATGGACAAAATTATCATCACTGATGCCAAAATTGATTGTCAGTAATAGCATAAATGCATTTGAATTAGTGGATAGTTTAGTTACTTCAAATTTGATGCGAAAATTTTAGATTTTGGAATAATTTGTATAGTTAATGCATATCTTAAGCTAAAATTAAAATAATCTCACATAAAAATAATTTTAAAATAGTAATTGAATACCAAGAAAAATTATATTTAAATAAAAGAAATAATTTGGAATTCATATGCAATATTAGCCGTTGTTGCACGGTCATATTTGAGGTTGGTTGCCGGTTGGCTACTGGTGATGGCAATCGGCGGATAACTTGTTTATTTTTTATATTTTAATTCAATTAACGTAAAAATTATTTTAAATAGTAATAAAATTCCGAGAAATATAAATTTTATATTTAGATAGACAAAATAATTTGAAATCCATCTATAGTGTTAGCCTTCATTGGATGGCCATGCTTGAGGTTGGCCACTGGTTGGCCGCCAACGCGGCTAACTTGTTTTTTTATTATATATATTTAATTTAATTCACGTAAAATATCTCACATAAAAATCATTTTAAATATAGTAATATAGTGCTAAAAATATAAAATTATATATTTAGATAAATAAAATAATTTGGAATCCATATAAAGAGTTAGCTGCCGTTGGATGGCGGATGTGCGGGTGTTGGCCACCGGTTGACTGCAGATGGTGACAAAAGCGGCTAACTTGTCTTATTTATTTTTTCAATTTAATTCAATGTGAATTTTACAGGATAGTTTAGAATATATAATAATTCAATCAACCATTTAGGTAAAATTATTTAAAGCGTAAAAATAGAAATTTAATTGCATACAACATAAAAATCAAAATCAAAAGTAATATTTGACATGAAATTTGACATATTTTGTCGTTTTGATATTAAAATTCATGTGAATATGTAGTCACAGGTCTAATGCATTTGTATAGAAAAGTATATATCTTGACAGGTCTATTGGCATATTTTAGGGAATAGTATATACAATAATTAATATAAATACATGAAAAAATATATAAAGTGAGGTTAGGGTAAAGAAGTATTCTACATACAACGTAAAAATAAACACAAAGCACTCCAGATAACAAATAAAAACCTTGGCCGCTCAAAAAGGAACAAAACACAAACCACGCTAGTGTGAGAGGAGACATAAAATAGAAGATGTATTTGTGAAATTGAAAAAGAAAGGTAGTTATTTACTATTTATTATAACACTCCACTTTTTGCTTGCTTTAATTTGCTTTAGATTTTATATAATTTACATTGGATTTGAGAATATTCGTCATGCTCGATTTTTGTGTTGAACTTGAGGGAGTCCATAGTTATGCCCCAAGCTAGAAAACGAACTTCAAAATTTATTTTAGGACATTCAAATATTACTTTACAAAGATACAATAATAATAATAATAATAATAATAATAATAATAATAATAATAATATTATGGGCTAGGTAATAAAATAAATTTTGGGCTTGTATAATTGTCAAATTATATTATTTGTCCTCAAATTGGACTTTTTATAACACTAATTTGTTGAGCCCTAATTTTATTTTATATTTATCTAGGATTAAGAATAACAAGAGTTCAAATAGGATTATGAATTTATTAGGATTATATATATATATAGGGTTGGGTTCCCGTAGTAACCGGTCCTCAGATAGTATGTAGTACTCAATCTAGACCACACATTTTGAACACGTGGCCACACCACAAGCTGACACGTGGCAGCTCATTTTCTTTTTCTTTTTAATTTTTGCAAGGGGCAAAATCGGAAGAATCAAATCAGCCTTCTTCTCCTCCTTGACGGCAGCGGACTACGCCGGAGATGACGACGGTGGTGCCGGAGACGGACGGCACGGGCGGTGACGGCGGCAACACCGACGAACAGCAGCAACAAGATACACAAACAACTACAAACAACAGATTTTGAAAGAAAGAAAAAGAAGAAAAAAAATTGAGGAACAAAATTGATGGATTTTGAGAAAAAATAGAAGATGAATTTGATAGATGATTAAAGAATCGAGAAAGATAGTAGTTATGACGATGGTTCACGGCGAATTCGCCGATAATCAGTGAAAGAGACGACGGGATTGTTAGAGAATGATGGATGAGAGATTTGGTGTCGAAAACCATAAAAATGCATTAAACAAAACATGAAACTGCATTGAACAAAGCATAAAAATGCATGTTCCTATGAAACAGAAACATGCATTTAACTTAGCATGTTCATGCATTGATCATAACATGTCCATGCATTTAACAAAACATGTTCATGTATTTAGCAAAACATAAAAATGCAGGCCAACGGGCGAGCGAACGAGCGACGCGCGAGCATGAGCGCACGCTGGGCGCGCCCGCGCGCTAGGCGCGAGCTTCCAATCACATGCATTATTCTGTTCAACTGCATGCGTTTTTTGTTCATTTGAATGCATTATCCAGTTCAACTATATGCATTGTTTGTTTTTCGCAATCACATAATAAATCAAATTACTAATATACCCTTAATGATGCGAAAATCAGCAAAATTAAGCTTAAAATATCCGAAAAAATCTGAACCATATGATCTATGAGATGGGTGGATGAGATTGAGTACTACATACTATCTCTGGCCCGGGTACTATTTGATCCCTCCTATATATATATATATATATATATATATATATATATATATATATATACATATACATACATAAACACACACACTCAGCAAGCACACACATCACACACACTCACACGAACACACACTCATACGTGCACACAATCACACACAAATATTTGGCTCCAGTACTCAATTGACAGAAGTACATTTTTTATTTCTTTACTAGTTGGTAAGCATTGTCAAACCCAACTTTACAATATTTTATGATTATGATTTTCAGGCTATATATTGTTGGATTTGTATACTGAAAGTAGTTTGGTTGAGCTTGTATACAATGTTTTCTCGTTACCACTATTACAATCTCCTATCCGATTTGAATACTTGATTGCATATATCATGTCCCCTTATCTCATATATAAGTTAGATCATACGGTGTGTGAAGATCACGAAGTCCGTATGATTGGTCGAGCTTAATGAGATATAAAAGTTTCACACCGAGACAACTTGAGGACGAGTTGTCGGTATAGTCTGCATGTATAGATAAGAAGTGACTTGACTTGGTTACTTGTCTATGCTGGTACGTCTCTGACGTATTGAAGGATCACAGTGAGATGAGTTCTTCTATCTGACCATAGTGAAGAGCCTAGATCTCGGTGACTTACGATGATCTAAACCTCGATAAGGTATTAGGTGAGTATGAGTTACTGACCATCACTTTGACTTGTTATGGGTGAGGGTTATATGTTCTAACTCAAGATTCTCCGCATCTTGGGTGGTGGCAGTGCTTGTATGTCACGCTAGTTATCTGTATCGAGTCACCGTATCCGTTTAGGATGATGACGTCCCCTTAAGGAGCTCAAAAGGTTTATTGTACTAAACCCTGCAGGTTGAGTTAGCTCAAGTACAATAATAAGGTTGAGTGGTACTACTTAAGGAATTAAAGATATTTATTATTTTAAGCGATCGAATGCTATAAATAATTATTTGACGTTCGATATCTTAAATACGGAATTGTAATGTCTATGCAAGCCCGACTCACCATCGGTAATAACGGGTAAGTCAAGATTCTTTCTCTAGTGGCATGATCGAATGTTTATAAATTAATTTATGTTCGGGTGAACATAAGATAATTAATTTATTTGAGGCCCATCTTTATTCCTTGCATTTGATCCCTGGGCTGGCCCATCCAGGCCCTTTAGCTTGAGAAAATCGGTCCCATGTTGCTCTCTATAGCAAGATTTTATTCTCTTTATCCTATAAGGATATTATTATATTTATGGGATATGCATGGATCCTTTCCTTATGGGATTATGGTAATGCATTATAAATATATGGTAAGAGATAAAGTCTAGGTTAATGCTCATTAATCCATCATCATTCTCGAAAATCACAAGGATAGGGTGAGGAATTTTCGAGAGCCTCTTGAGCATTGGGTGATTTTTCCAAGCATTCTCACTAGATCGCTGGAGATTGGAGATTGGGCCGGGATACACCCGTAAGGTCAAAGCACGAGTCTCGACCATTCGATCCGTTCATCCCGTTCGATCCACCTCGACAGATCAAAAGGTAAACACGAGAAAACCCCTACGTGTTGCAATTAATTAAATAGACGCATGCTAGGATTATAATCAATGTATGGTGAATTAAATATCCAAGATAGATCCTCGGGGCGAGGGTTAGACATATGTCATCCCTACAATTGGTATCAGAGCCTGGGATCAGAATCTTGGCTCTGTTGGATTAATTCACGTTTGATTATTACGTGCGCTTAATTAATTGATAGATCTGTCGTTCATCGTGACTCGTTTTTGTTTTTTTTGGGTTTTGTTTTTCACCACGAGAAAATCCGTGGTTAGATTAGATTTATTTTCTGTAAATCTTATCTGTAAAAGAAGAATGAAGATGAAAGCACGAAAGACGAGACGATGGGGAAAAACAGGTATCGCGGGTGTCTCCTGGACGGTTTCTCGCGAGCGAGCATCGCGGTCGCGAGCGCGATCGCGAGGGGCGCGGGCGGACAGGGGTGAAGGCGAGGCGAGCCTCGGCGGGCGGGGCAAGCAGCCTTCGGCGGCGCCAGACGCGTCGCGGCGGGTAGCGCGGCAGCGGCGGGCGGCGCGGGCGCGCGCGTTTATCACGCTGGAAACCTCGGCGCGCTCTGTCCGCGCTCGGCGGGCTCGGCGTGAATAGTCGTGGAAACCTCGAGCGCGCGCTAGCGCAGCGCTGGCGGCAAGACGCGCGCGCGCTGGCGAAGTCACCCGGCAGCCGCACGCGCGCAGCTAGCGCACGTAAGCGCTCGGTAGCGGCGTCTGCGCGCGCCGGAAACCTCAGCGAGGTCTCGGCGGCACTAAGCGACGCGGGCATGCGATTTTCGTGCGGATGCCCGGCGGCGCTTCGGCGACGCGCAGCGGACGTTCGGCCGTGCGGGTGAACTCGGCGGTCGCGGTCGTCCACGCGACCGCGAGGAAGCTCGCGAGGCGAGCACGCCAGCGCGCGAGGAAAGAAGCGGCGGCGGTCTTGGCGCGCATGGGCGTGCCCTATGCTGCTGCCCAACCCATTTTGGGCCAACCCGCCCAAACCCGCCCAGACCGATTTTCGTGCCCGCACCCGTTTTCGCCCGATCCAGTTTTAGGCCCGATCCGCCTCGTTCCACCGATCCGCCCAAATCCAATTTTGACGAATCCGGTCCGTGCCTGCACGCGAGGCCGTTTTGAAGTTTAAATTGTGCTTTGCATTTCTATGTAATAGATTAGGCGAAAGTGCGAGTTCCACGAGTGGGCCACGATGAGCGTTTTATTTTATTTTTATCGTTCATTGCATGTTGTGGATGTTTATATTATGCGAGAGCATGCTATGTATGTTTAAATTACGTTGACAAACCTTTAAGTGTTTTACGTATTTAAGTGCGCATAGTAAGCATGCTAGGTTTATCGCGTTTTCAAGCATATTTTAGAATTCTGCGAGCATGTTTTACATGTTGAGTTCTATAGACAAGCATGCTAGGATTACGTGATCTGCATGGACAAACCTTTTGAATAAAAAGACTAAGCAAGCAACCCGACATATTAATTTTTCAAATTAAAATGTCAAGACCTCCACCTTTTTTATCTCTAAACAAAGTGAGACGCACTGTGAGTAAACGTCCACCCGCGTGGCTTGCTTGCACTGTTTATCATAAGTTTGTTAGATGAGATTTCTAAATAAAATATTTTAAATCTATTGAGAAGTGGGAGTTTCATGTGTAAACGTCCACACGCGTGGCTTGCATGTGCGATTTTCATAAGTTCTCTAGAGATAGATATAAAATAAGATAACAAAAGAATTTGAATTGGAAGCGGTATGGTCCTAGTGAGTATGCCAATTCTAAGAATTCATTTTTTGCTGTTAAAAATGTGGTCATTGCTTAGATATCACCTCGAGTACAACTTCCCGCGAAGTCCCTTCTTGCGATAGTGATGTGGTCTAGTAAGGTCCAATCGTTAATTTCATTTGTCATAAGGATTGAAATTAAACGACTAAAAGGTATATTTTAGTCTGGTCGAGGGGTTCATGTGTAAACGTCCACACGCGTGGCTTGCATGTGGAATTCCTTGGGCGATTGGAGGTTTCAATCAATATTGTTTTATCAAAAGGTTACAATATTATTGTTACGAATTATATGCGATCGTATGCTTATGTGTTTTCATTATCGTTTCAGATATGTCTCTTACACCGATTATCAATATGCTCGCACAAAATCCGTTATCCGGTCCAAATTTTATCGAGTGGAAACGAAACATGGAGTATGTTCTTATCGCTGAAGAACACATGTTTGTTCTCACTACTCCTAAACCCGATGCCCTTCTCGACGATCGACTAATGAGCGGAGAGTCAAGCGGACTTTGGAATAAGTCAAACAATATGGCTAAATGCTATATGATGACTACTATGTCCAAAGGCTTGCAGTTGCACATCGATCGATGGTGGGCGATCGATATTTGGTCAAGTCTCGAGGTAAGTTTGGGCAATCGGATCGACGATCCGCTTCCACACAATGAGAGAAATCTTGGCGTGTAAGATGGAAGAAGGAAGTTCGGTCCATGAACATGTCTCCCACATGACTCATCTTATGGATAGTCTTGATCGGTTGGGAGGAGGTATTGACGGCGGCCAAGGTCGATATCATTCTCAATACACCGCCCAAGTCTTTTGAGAACTTTCGCATGAATGCGATCATGAGCAAGACCGTGTTTACACTTAGTCGGTTGTTTAATGATCTCGTTCTTTGCGGAAGGAGTTATGGGAAAGGAGCACATGCTCTTGCTACCACATCTAAGGGCCCAAAATTTTCGTTGCAAAATGGAAAAGAAAAGGGTACCAAAGGTGGAAGAGGCAAGGCAAATAGTGGGAGTAATGGGAACAAGAACGTGGTTGCCACCGGAGGCTTGAAGAAGCGAAGGAGAAGGCAAGTGCTTCAAGTGCGGTAAGACGGGCATTGGAAGGCCAAGTGCCCTATGCTCGAGGCTCAAGGTACGCCGTTTGCTTTAGTAACGAAACATGTTTAGCGACTTGTTCTACCCATTCTTGGGTAGTAGATACTGGCGCAATCGATCATGTTTGTTACACCTTGTGGGTTTCTGCGACAAGGGAGCTGTTTGATGGCGAGATAACGATCTCCATGGGCAACGCGCGAAAGTCGAGGCGATTGCGGTTGGAGATGTTTCTTTATGTTTTGGGACAACAGCTTTAGTTTTGAAAGACGTTTTATATGTGCGGATTTTCGGTGGAACCTTGTTTCGCTTTTAAAATTATTTACTCATGGATATTCTGTTATTTTTGATAGTGGTGTTTCTATCATAAGAATGACGGTTATCGTGTTGGCACTTTATATAATTCGCTTTATACTATTTCGCAAAACATAATACCTATAACTATGTTGCATCTTCATCAAACCCTAAAAGAGAAAGTTTTCTTCGCAAGATGACACCACTTGTCTCGGCATCTTAGACTAGGTCACATCAATCTAAATAGGATCCAAAGACGGCTAAGAATGGAGCGTTAGGTAATCTCACGGTTACTCGCTTCCCGATCTGCGAATCTCAGATAGAAGGTAAGATGTCGACCGCACCCTTCAAAGCGAAGGGTTATAGAGCCAAAGAAATGTTGGGTTAGTCCATTCGACTGTGTGGACCGATGTCCACACAAGCTCGTGGAGGGTACGGTATTTTGTCACTTTCATTGACGATTACTCAAGGTGCGGATACGTATACCGCTTCACCGCAAGTCCGAATGCTTTGAGAAATTCAAAGAGTTTAAGGCGGAAGTGGAGACGAAGCTAGGTAAGAGTATCAAGTCATCATGCGTCCGATCGCGGTGGCGAATACCTCGATAACGAGTTTATGGACTATCTAGTGAAGTGTGGGATTACATCCCAACAAGACTTCACCGGGCACACCACAGCAAAATGGTGTGTCAGAGCGAAGAAATAGGACTCTTTTGGAAATGGTTAGATCTATGATGAGTTATGCTACATTGCCTATTTCGTTCTGGGGGTATGCCTTAGAAACGGCGGCATACTTGCTGAATCTAGTACCTTCCAAGTCAGTCGAAAAGACCCCTTTCGAGTTGTGGTTTGGGCGCAAGCCTAGTTTAAGCCACATAAGGATATGGGGCAGTCCAGCACATGTGCTGAACAAGAAGGCTGACAAGTTGGAGGCTAGATCCGACGCAAGGCTGTTTATTGGCTATCCTAGAGGAACGAAAGGTGGTTTATTCTATAGTCCTAAGGATCAGAAGGTCATTATTAGCACTAATGCTCGATTCTTAGAAGAGGACTACATGAAAAATCATAAATCCAAAGTTGAAATCATTCTTCAAGAATTAGAAGATGATTGTATTCCACCACCGATTAGGCCAAAGGTACGAGATGTCGAGTCTAGTGGGAGGGATCGACACCAGATACTTCAAGAAATTGAAGTGGGTCGAGTTCCACTGGAGATACCGACCGTACAAGTGGTACCTACCCAGCAAGTTGTGCAAGATAGAGAACCACAAGTATCTGCACCCACCGTTGCCATTGTGCCTGTAGAACCTCGTCGTAGTGGGAGGGTTGTTCGTCAACCCGAGAGATTTATGTTCGTGGGTGAATCTTCGGATTTAGTCCCAGGAGACGAACAGGCAATAATCGACCCATGGACATACAAGGAGGCGATACAAGATATTTATGCAAGATCATGGCACACCGCTATGGACTTAAAATTGGAGTCCATAACGGCTATGGATGTATATGAAAAGACACCTCTACCAGATGGCAAGGAAGCTATAGGTAGTAAGTGGATATACAAGAGGAAGAGAGATTCCGATGGAGAGGTTTCGGCTTTTAAAGCCAGGCTTGTGGTGAAAGGGTACACTCAGTTGAGGGAATCGATTTCGATGAGACCTTTTCGCTGTAGCAATGCTCAAGTCCATCGTAATTCTTACGCCATAGCAGCCCACTTGAACCTAGAGGTTTGGCAAATGGATGTTAAAACCGCTTTTCTAAGCGGTTACCTTGAGGAAGGTAGAGACATCTATATGCAAAGAACTCAAGGTTATGTGGTAAAGGGTGAAGAGCATCTAGTATGGAAGCTTAAAGTCCATTTATGGACTTAAGCGCCTCCCGATCATGGAACTTACGCTTTGACGAGATGGTAAAGTCCTATGGATTTACCCAGTTGCCTAGCGAGAGTTGTGTGTATCGGTTAGATGTCAACGGTGATGTGGTATTTCTTGCACTTTATGTAGATGACATTCTTCTAGTTGGCAACAACGTGAAGTCATTATCGACGTAAAGAGTTGGTTATCCGATCGCTTCAAATGAAAGACTTAGGAGATGCAACGTACATTCTTGGGATCAATGTTTACCGAGATCGCAAGAAGAAAATGTTGAGCTTATCTCGGGCGCCTTACATTGATCTTGTGATTACTCGTTTTAGTATGCGACCGCCAAGAAAGGATTGCTTCCTTTCGGACATGGCGTTCCTTTATCTAAGACGCATCACCTATGACCGCAAAGGAGATAGAGAAATGAGACAAGTTCCATACGCACGCGTGGGAAGTCTCATGTACGCAATGCTATGCCCGAGGCCCGATATACGCTATGCGGTAGGCATAGTAGCTGAATATCGATCTAACCTGGACAAGCTCATTGATCTGCGATAAAGCATATACTCAAGTACACGAAAAGGACTCGAGATTATAGGCTAGTTTACCATGCGAGATAGTCTAATGCCTTTGGGTTATCTGACTCGGTTTCCAAGTGACCGTGATGAGAAAAAGTCAACCTCGGGCTATGTGTTTACCTTGGGAGGTGGAGCCGTATCTGGCGGAGTGCAAAGCGGCGATGCATTGCGGACTCTACCATGGAAGCCGAATATGTAGCCGCCTTGAGGCTTCTAAGGAGGTCAGATGGTTCAAGAACTACCTCATGGATCTAGGTGTGGTACTGGTTTGCCCAAGAGTATCATAGTTTCTTGTGATAACTCGGTGCGATGGCAAACTCGATGGAACCACGGACCCACAAGGCGACCAAACACATAGAGAGAAAGTACCATGTCATACGAGAAATCGTTAGACGAGGTGACGTGCTGATTGAAAAGATTGATCTGACGGAAAATCTAGCGGATCCATTCACGAAGAGCTGCTGCAAAAGTCTACGATGGGCACGTTAGAGGACTTGGATTGCGCTTGATGGCACCCATTTAGAAAGGAAACTTTTGTATAAGTGGGAGAAGCAAAGTGATGGTTGTTTGTAATAGCTAGTAGAGACACATTGTATACTAAAAGTTTGCTTTAGTATAAGTGGGAGATTGTTGGTTTGTATCTTGAAAGCGGTTTGGTTGAGCTTGTATACAATGTTTCTGTTACCACTATTACAATCTCCTATCGATTTGAATACTTGATTGCATATATCTCGTGTCCCTTATCTCATATATAAGTTAGATCATACGATGTGTAGAAGATCACGAAGTCCGTATGATTGGTCAAGCTTAATGAGATATAAAAGTTTCACACCGAGACAACTTGAGGACGAGTTGTCGGTATAGGCTGCGATATAGATAAGAAGTGACTTGACTTGGTTACTTGTCTATGCTGGTACGTCTCTGACGTATTGAAGGATCACAGTGAGATGAGTTCTTCTATCTGACCATAGTGAAGAGCCTAGATCTCGGTGACTTACGATGATCTAAACCTCGATAAGGTATTAGGTGAGTATGAGTTACTGACCATCACTTTGACTTGTTATGGGTGAGGGTTATATGTTCTAACCCAAGATTCTCCGCATCTTGGGTGGTGGCAGTGTTTGTATGTCACGCTAGTTATCTGTATCGAGTCACCGTATCCGTTTAGGATGATGACGTCCCCTTAAGGAGCTCAAAAGGTTTATTGTACTAAGCCCTGCAGGTTGAGTTAGCTCAAGTACAATAATAAGTTTGAGTGGTACTACTTAAGGAATTAAAGATATTTATTATTTTAAGCAGTCAGAATGCTATAAATAATTATTTGACGTTCGATATCTTAAATACAGGGATTCGTAATGTCTAAGTGCAAGCCCGACTCACCATCGGTAATAAAGGGGTAAGTCAGCATTCTTTCTCTAGTGGCATGATCGAATGTTTATAAATTAATTTATGTTCTGGGCTGAACATAAGATAATTAATTTATTTGAGGCCCATCTTTATTCCTCATATTTGATCCCTGGGCTGGCCCATCCAGGCCCTTTAGCTTGAGAAAAATCGGTCCCCATGTTGCTCTCTATAGCAAGATTTTATTCTATTTATCCTATAAGGATATTATTATATTTATGGGATATGCATGGATCCTTTCCTTATGGGATTATGGTAATGCATTATAAATATATGGTAAGAGATAAAGTCTAGGTTAATGCTCATTAATCCATCATCATTCTCGAAAATCACAAGGATAGGGTGAGGAATTTTCGAGAGCCTCTTGAGAGCATTGGGTGATTTTTCCGAAGCATTCTCCATAGATCGTCCTCACTCGACGTTGGAGATTGGGCAACCGGGATACAGTCCAGAAGGTCAAAGCACGAGTCTCGACCGTTCGATCCGTTCATCCCGTTCAATCCACCTCGACAGATCAAAAGGTAAACGCGAGAAAACCCCTACGTGTTGCAATTAATTAAATAGACGCATGCTAGGATTATAATCAATGTATGGTGAATTAAATATCCAAGATAGATCCTCGGGGCGAGGGCTAGACATATGTCATCCCTACATATATTTATGTATATAGATAAAACGTATATTATATAGGAATTATTTGAAACTTATGTTTTGGAGGTTAGTTATACTTGAATCATTTGTGACATCAATCATGTTTGAGAATTAGATTTGTTAATTAATAAGTTAAGTAACAAATTGGAATTAATTTTAAATGGTTGAATCAATTTTTGATGATTTGATTATATTGTTAATGTGGGAATTCAATTATCAAGAAGGAATGTTGATTATAGTTGCTAGTTAATTATGTTTTAAGCTTGTACATATCAAAGTATTTAGGGTTTACATTCCATGTATTGGACTAAAGGATTAATAGCAATGAGTATTTTTTAAAAATTAATCGATAATGTTTTAAAGAATAATTTTAACTATTGTACCTAGTAGTTCTTGTTTCGGACTAGATTTATTATATGACATTTAATCTAATTATTAAACTTGTCTCTATAACTTTAGTACATATCTAGTTTTGATTAAGGAAAAATTATTTAAGGTTTCCTACAAGCCCTTATAAAATTATTGTATTTATTGAACTAGGTACGACGCAACTAGGACCCTCGTTTCCGAATTGAGTTGATTTTGATTTTTTGTCCTCGACAAAACAAGGTGGGTGAAATCTTCTTTAACTTACAAATATGTGATTTGGAATAAACATATTTATTGTGAAAATGAAATTGGTTTAAAAAATATTTCTTTTATGTCTGACGTGTAAATCGTGGTTTGGAGTGTGATACGATATTTATTGCATGCGGTGAGAATGCAAGTGGAAGGCCGTGAAGGTGAGTCACTAGCCATGTGTATATCATATGCCGGTGAGGTAGGATTTTAAGCCGGTGAGGTTGAACCTTGACGGTGAGTCATTGGCTACGTGTATATCCTATGCCGGTGAGGCAGGATTTTAAGCCGGTGAGGCTGAGCCTTGACGGTGAATCATTGGCTACGTATATATCCTATTCTGGTGAGGTAGGATTTTTAAGCCGGTGAGGCGGGATTTCTAGGCCGATGAGGCTGGAATGATATTGATTGCATGCGGTGAGTATGCAAGTGGACATGCTGGTGAGGCTAAATATGATTGATTATTACTTTCATGCGATGTATGCACGTTTGGAAAAAAATAATGATATTTGTTGTTTCCCACCACTTAGTATATTTTTGTGCTCACCCTACTTAGTACGTTTTACTGCTCACCCTCTTTTATCTAAAATATTTTCAGGTCAGTGATCGTGGAGCGACGTGACGGTTTGGGTATGCCTGGTGGTATTATATCGCTTTTAGTTTCTTCCAAGACTTGTGCTATTTTGTTTAATTTCTTTTATTTATTATCGTTGTTGGATTTGAGTTACTAGAACTCCAACTTATCTCATACTCTTAACTCTTGTGTTGTTTGCTTTGCATCGTTGGTTGGTGTCAGTTCTTGTGCAAAGTTTAAACTTGAGTTTGTTAGACTTATTATTTGGCAAATTTTAATTAAGAGATTATATATGTTATTTAAATATTTTTTAATCAATAAAAAAATCACTTTGATATGTTTCCGCTTTAGCTATTTAAGAAAAAAATATAACATTTTTATATTATGAATCTAGGGTGTTACATTTAGTGGTATCAAAGCGGGTGTATGTTTCTGTAGACTTTAAAATTTTGAAAATTTTGTTATATTATGTGGTTGTGATAAAGGACACCACCCATTCCCGGCACGCGCTCCTGATCGAGGTAATTTACTTTGCTTTTGTATGATAAAGTATCTTGGTGAGCACTTAGTAGTGAAGATTCTTTCTCAGATATTATGAAATGTGGTGGAGATTTTTATATGACATTATGTGAGAGTTGAGCATCTTTTTGTGAAAATTATGGTTGAACTTGAGCATGAGTTGATTGAGATTTTTATTTATTTATGTCCTCGAAATTAGAAGGGACTTAGTTGCTTGATTATTAGGCCTCACTTGTGTAGGTTAGATGGAGAATAATAATAATATACCTCCAGTTTATGAGCATGCACTTGCCGTAGTCCGATTCTGGCAACGTACTTGTAATCTCACTCTAGGCGTCGTAGAGAACTTTGTAGCTTAGAGATAGTTGTGCTAGCAGATTGTTACGCACGGACCACCAATACCTGGATATGAAGTTGTTTCTAGTGTCATTTACCTGGCACCCAATGAAGTTAAAGCTATTGCTGGAAAGGCCTTTACAGATCGAGAGATAATCTTGGAGAATGGTCAGCGTCAAATCAATTTTGAGGATTACATGGCCACCTTAATTCGCAAATGTAATGATTTTTTTCATGGCATAACAATTATAGAAGATGACGAAGGTCCCGTGTCACCACTCCCACAATAGAATGTGGAAGTACCACAAGAGAATGAGGGAGTAAAAGAAGAAGATGAGGATCCCGAAGATGAAGAAGACCTTGAAGAACATACTAGTCTGGAGGTTATAGAGATTAGCAGTGACGAGGAATATGATAGTTAAGTTTTGACGCGTTTGTCTCCTTTTCTTGATTGGAACGTTTTGTTGTTCACTTCTTTTTCTTTTGGTTTATTAGTAGATTTTGGATAAACGAATGTGGATGACATAGAGTGTGAAAAATCGTGTTGAAAAAAAAAATTAGCGATGAATCTTTATGTTTTAGAGATGCGTGACTTTGATTTGATCTTGGGGAGGACTGGTTAAGTAGCAACTACGCCACTATAAGGTGCCATGAGAGAGAAGTGATTTTTTTTAAAGACCGAAAGAGAATGAGTTTACGTTCTACGGAGCAAGGATTGGAAAATCACTGAAGATAATATCAACAATGGAAACAGTGAAGATGTTAAGAAAAAAAAAGTGCGAAGGGTTCTTGGTAATATATTGGGGTCAACACCGATGGAGACAATAATAGAGGATGTGGAAGTGGTTCGAGATTTTATCGATGTGTGTCCTGAAGAAATACTAGGTTTACCACCGAACCGGTAAGTGGAGTTTACCATTGACCTTGTGCCCGGAGCAGCACCCGTTTCTAAGGCTTCATACCGAATGACACCAAACGAGTTAGAAGAGTTAAAGACGCAGTTATAAGAATTGTTGGATAAAGGGTATATTCGACGGAGTGTTTCACCATGGGGAGCACCAGTATTGTTCGTAAAGAAGAACAATGGTAGCATGAGGATGTGTATCGATTATCAAGACCTGAATCAACTTACAATCAAGAAGAAGTACCATCTACTGAGAATTGAAGACCTCTTCGATCAACTACAAGGTGCAAGAGTTTTCTCAAATATAGATCTACGATCTGGATACCATCAATTGATGGTGAAGGAATATGATATTCCAATGACAGCTTTTAAGACAAGATAAGTTTGTGGTAATGCCTTTTGGATGGTTCAATGCCCCTGCAGTTTTTATAGATTTGATGAATATGGTATTTCATCCATACTTGGATAAGTTCGTGATCGTCTTCATCGATGACATCTTGATATATTCTAAAAATCAAGAAGAGCACGAGTCGCATCTGCACACAGTTTTGGAGATACTAAGGAAAGAAAAGTTGTATGCCAAGTTTACAAAGTGTGAGTTTTGGCTGAATCAGATTGGATTCCCTGGATACGTGGTGACATCAGAAGGAATTGAAGTGGATCCGGCAAAGGTTGAGGCTGTAAGTAATTGGAAAGTGCCGAAAAGCGCCGCGGAGATACGAAGTTTTCTTGGACTGGCAGGATATTATAGAAATTTTATCGAAGGTTTTTCAAGGATTGTAGGACTACTCACTCAGTTGACACTGAAAGGAATACCATTTGAGTGGATGGAGAAGTGCGAAAGAAGCTTTCAAATATTAAAAGAAAAGTTGATAACCGCTCCAGTCTTGACTATCTCTGACAGTTCTAAGGGATACATAATCTATAGTGACGCGTCGAAGCAGGATTTAGGATGTGTGCTAATGCAAGAAGGAAAAGTGGTGGCTTATGCATCTAGACAGTTGAAGTCACATGAGCTAAATTATCTCACACATGATTTGGAATTGGTAGCGGTAGTTCATGCTTTGAAGATTTTGAGACATTACCTTTATGGGGGTAAGTGTGAGATCTATACTGACCACAAGAGTTTGAAATACTTTTTCAAGCAGAAAGAGCTAAACATGAGACAACGAAGGTGGTTGGAGTTAGTTAAGGACTATGATTGTAAGATTTTATACCACCCTGAAAAAACAAATATGGTGGCAAATGCACTTAGCAGAATGATTGATATAAATCCTATAAGAAGGTTAACTCAATAAGAGGAGTTGGTGAAAGATTTTAAAAGATTGAGTCTTGAAGTAGTGACCACACTTGATGTGACGACCCGATTTTCTAAGGAAGTACGGATCATAAGGATCGTCACTTATATGATAATACAGTGGATATATAGATAACTAATCAATGCAATAAAAAATGAACTACTCATCAACGCATGAACTAAAAAGGGATAAGCTATTCAATACCAACTCAAGTCACAGAAAGACTTGCCAAAAGGTTCAAGGTTCAAATATAACCCAATCAGGGCGCAATTCAAGGAACGAGATACGACCTCAAGTTCAATCTGGTATGAAAGCGGTTATAATCAAGACATCAAAATAATATCGAGTTAGGCGGAATAAGCGTGTGGACGTGTATATGACGATACATGCCCAAGGTTCTAGAAATTCTTTCTAATAAGCAACAAAATAACTGCCACTCTGCACCACATCACACCCATCATCAATCATTGCTCAACCTGCACATCAAAAACGAGATGCAGGGCTAAGTACAAAAGTACTCAATGGACTCATTGTCGAAAAAATTTTCTTTGTCAAAAGTTATTGAACTGCCCACAATAGAGCATGAGGATTTCAGTTAAAAGACTCATGCCTATCAAACAATTTATCATTTTCAAAAGTGTCAGGCTTGATGAAATATCCCAATTTCTGGACTTAAAAATTTCGAAAATAAAGAAGTAGTTTACAAAGAAAATAAGAATGAAAGTGAACGTCGGTAATTGACAATTTGAAATAGATCGAAATTTTCTTTAAAATTTCAAATAAAATAATTTTTAAACAATAAATAAATATGTTTTTAGGTATATAAGGAATATTACTACACTTAGAAAAGAAAAGAAACATTTTCTCCTAATTGATTCATTATTTTCGAAACTTATGTGCTTATATGATTAATTTATGAACTTGGCATGAGATCACTTTATATTATGTGACAAATGTTATTTTATTTTACATATAGTATATTATTTAGCCAAGTATTATACTAAGAAGGAAAAAGAAATATTTTTCTTATTTAATTGATGACTCTCGAAAATTTGCATGAAATAAGATTAATTTGTGAATTAATTTGTGATCACATGATTTTATAATATGAGTTGTCATGTTTATCTTGTATTACATGATAAGGTAATTATCTTGGAACACCCTAGCATTTTCAAAAATGAGGTGGAAATGATAAGGTTTGATTATGACATTTTTAGGATAAGATATGCTATGATATTTTATAATATGATAAGATAAGGTTGTGACTAGATTATGACTAAGCTTAAGATAATGTTTATCTCATTAAAATGTGTAGCAAAGTGATAAGCATCATGAAGGATAAAATTTATTTCTAGAAATACATCATTTTCGAAAATGATGATTTTATGTAATAAATTTAGCAAATAATTTAATTAATTATTTAAGCATTAGTATTGGATAAATATCATGAGATCTAGATCAATCTTATCCCCTAGAAACTATATGAATTTCGAAATTGATGATTATGGGGCAAGATAGGAATTTTGGAAAATTAGTTCCTAAGAAACCCTAATTTTGGAAAAATTAGGGAAATTGCTTGGAAATATTCTAAAAATTTATTTTATGACATAATATCATTGTATTTATGTAATTCACTATGACAATAATATTGGTTATGAAAAGAATGAAAGTTTAATAATTTATCCTTAATTTTGAATTGTTTGCCGATAACTTTACTTTAGTACATAAAAATGATCTTAAATAATTTTTCTATGATCTAAATTATTATCTAAGTATTATATTATGTTACATATCTATTAATTGGAGAAAAATAAAATATTTAGCATATAGTATAAATAGGGGACGATATTTTTGACTTTAAGGTGTGAAATGTGTATAAATATCATGCTATAATTAATGGGAGATAATTATTATGATCTTATCATGTTATGAGTTGTAAAGTAGAGATAGTTAGCAATTAAAACAAGTAACCTATGCTTTTTATTTAATGTAGCCGAAAATTTTGACTTAGTATAAGGTTGGAAATAATTATTAAACTCTTGAATATAATACCTTATCCTATAGTTGAAATTGTTGACTTTTATAATATGATATTATTATAAGATAATATTATAGTATAAGGTATAGAAAAAATAAAAATTAAACCTAAGATTGTGAAGTGGCCGAAAATACTTATATATACTACATAAAGTATTAAATTCTTTATTCTTTGATAATTATAAGATATATTAATTAAATAATTAAATAACATAATAAATTATAGAATAAAATAAAATAATCATCTCATGAGCTATAAGAGGTGGCGAAAATTCTAGAAAATAAAGTATGAGTTGTAAATTAATTTTTACACCTAAGTATTTTATAATTTCAAGAAGATAAAATCATTAATGTATAAGATAAGGTCAAATTTGTTTTTATACAACTTGCAAGGTTCAAAATTAAGAAGATAAAGGAGTTGCAATTTTTGACTTTAGAATAAGATATTTTATAAAGTAATGATTAAATACACTTTAGAAATCCTATAAATAGGAGGGCACCCCTCCCATACCATTAAAATCGAAAATTAGGAGAAAAATAGAGAGAAAAATAGAGAGAGAAAAATAGAGAGTGTTCTTCATAGTGTTCTTCGATCGTAGAAAGAAAAACGTCGCCGACGTCGATCGAATTCGATCACAAGGTTAGAAATCGTACCACTTCTTGTTATACATGTTAAATTGTTAGAAATTCATATATAATATATTAGGATGCTTATTTTCAAAAATTATGCTGAATATATGCTATATGTTTCAAAGTATGTGTTAAATTGTTTATATGATGTTTATAAGCATGAATTATCAAACTAATACAAAGTTAAGCATGTATTAAATACATGATGATATGATCGAAAATAAGGAGAAATCATATGTTGATGTATATGAATTTTAATTGTTGTTTTGAGCATGAAATAAAGATAGTTATTAATAAACAAGATTGTATGATTTTATGTGGAATTTTTGGAAAAACCTAAGTATATATCCTATTAATTTCGAAAATTATAGAGTAATTATATGATGAGATATAATTCATGTTTGAATGTTAGAATAACATATTGATGATGTAGATTAATAATATAGTGTTATATGAATTTATTGGAATTTCTAAAATTATTTGTACTAAGTCTATTTTCAAAAAATATGTACTTAGGACATATTGAGGAATAATTCATGAATTATGGAAATTATGTCATATTATTATGATAATAATATGCTATATGAATTAATTAAAATTTTGGAAAAGTTTAATAATTATTTGTAATTTTGAAAATTATACTAAGAAGGAATCATGATGTGAAATTTTCTATGTTATGTGATACATGGATTCTAGGTTAGTAATATGTGGAAATTGAGCCATATATGTGAAAAATCGAGAATTACAAGGGTATAGTTGAAATCGATAGAAAAAGGAACATATCGTGTAAAATAATAGTTATATAAGAAATACATGAAATGACGATAAGAATAAGTTGAGAAAGTTATGAGCGTCATGAGTATATTGATACGATAGTACAATAACAACGTTGGTGATAGAGTTGATGTTAGTGCGTTCGTTGGTTCGAATCGATAATCCTTGCAAAGCATAATGATATGCTAAAACTTCGTTTCTTCGTTGATAAGGTCGACTCGAAGGAGAGCGAAACCGAGAATAGAAACTAGTGACTTAAGAAACCTTAAGTCCTCGAGGTGGGCACTCTTTTCAAAAGATTTTTACAAGCTTTCTCGAAAGTATTCTTTGTTATTGCTTTATCTTTCTTATGAAAATGTTGAGATACGATATTGTCTCACGAAAATGTTTTGAGTTTTGTATATGTCCATTCGGGTTGCACAGGCAACGAGGAAGTTCTGGTCGGATCTGAGGTGGAGGTGTAAGTAGAAATTCCCGGCTAGGGTTGTGTACACGTGTTGGGCCTCGAACATTGGGCGGTCATGCTCTGAACCGCTGGGCGGTTAGTTGCGTCGGTGTGGGAGGCCTCCTCCCGTGCGTTTATCCATAGCCGACTTGGAATATACGTTGTTGTTGTTGTGATGATAAAATGGTGGCGATCGACTTTGAGAAATGAGAAAATGTTTTAGTAAGAACAAGGCCTTTTCAATAAAACCACTTGTGTCTTCTTGTGGTGAGGCGATCAATATTTCGTAAAAGTAAAATGTTTTCGCATGTGTCCATTGGGTACATTTGTACTCACCGCATGTTTGTTTTAAATGTGCGAGTTGAGCGGTGATGGGCGAACGAGCAGAGTTGAGCGGAATCCTTTTGATAAATAGTATGGAGCATTTTGGTTCACCTTGAGAATGCATCTTCACATGCATGTCTCACACGTTATTCATTGCCAAACTCTTGAGTTCCTTATATTTTGATATTATGTTAAGATCTCGAATGCTTTGCTAAAAGCCTTGTATTAGCTACTGTTTTGCCAAGATTTTGAACAAATCATTTATATAAGTCGTTTTTTTTCTATCCTTGAGTTATTTCATTATTAGCATCTATGTTCCTTCACTTGAGAAATAAGTTGAAAACCCTATTCTTTTACGAATATTTAACCCTAAACCCCAAGTAGCAGTCCGGTAAGGTGGTAGCCGAATCGGGCTGTTACAGATGGTATCAGAGCCGTTCGTTTGCTTTGAACCAAAAATATTCTTTCTATCCAAAGTCTAGCTTGAGTCACTAGACTTCTATAAGTTAGTCATCTCCGCTCAACACTCCAGTTCATCACGCTCAACCAGCAAGGAAAAGTGGTTTCAAATAAAAAGGTACGTCTTTAAAAGTGTTAAGAGTTATATGTTTATGTTACAGTTTGAAAGAAACTTGAGTTATGAAAAAGCTTTGAAAGTGGACATGCCGTTTGAAAAATAGCTTTGAATTTTTGAAATGAGTAATGAAACCAGTGAGTGGTTTGTTTGTAAAGTCCATACCCGGTTGGTATGTGAAATGAAACCAGTGATTGGTTTGTTTGTGATGAACTTGAGAAAGTTAAAGCTTATACCTAATTGGTATATGAGTATCGATGATAGACATATATAGAATTATATGTCAGAAAGTATAAATGTTATTTATGAAAGTGTTAGGGATGTCTTGATAATATTTTGAAAAATCTACATTTCAAAAGAACGAGAAATGCTCTAAGTTTCACTATTTTGAGAACTTAGAATGAGCGAGAACATAAGATTTCTCCTATGCCGTAGTACTTGATGAATTACGAGAACTCGAGAACTTAGAAATGCTTGTAAGACCGACTTAACGAAAGCGAGAATGGGATGCTACGTGGAGCGAAAGGAAGCTACAATAAGCGAATGTTATTTACGGCTTAGGCGTAATATCTTCAGTTGAAGTGCGATGCAACGAAGCTTTGAAACAACTATGGTTGACACGAAAAATCTAGAAACGATATACGAGCTGGGACATGGGTATGAAATGCTAAGTGGGAAAAGTGTTTATAAGTTTGTGTTGTGATATGCACAAAATTATGTCCTAAGGTGTTTTAGATCATCAAGTTATCCGTATAATTTAAAATTTCCCTTAAGATTAAGTTTTAAGTCTAGAAGGACTTACCTAGAACTATCTGTTTTCAGATAGCAGGAATGGGGAAGGATAAGGGTAAGAATCCAATCACAAAAGCCACGGACCGAGGACTTACAATGAAAAGGTTAAACCAAGGAGTTATAAACAACAGGCCACGCTATCTTCCACCGTATGTACCTGAAACGGACGAGAATGGCCGACAGATCGGATCATATCGTCCAAGAGGATTGGGGGAGATACCATCACAACTCTACATGGAAACAAGCGCAACACGGAATCCCGATCCTGTAGAAGAAACAGGAAGCAGTGCAGCACCTGGCTCTTTGGAGGATTTTGATCGCTCTATGAAAGACTTGAAACGTCTTATACACGAGGCAAAGATATATCTAGAAACGGGCAAATTTCCAAGGGAGGAATATGATTCCGACGAGGGACACTCGGCGGCATAAAAATCTTAAGATAATACGAGACTTATATAATTAGTGGGTAGTATGTTTAGTTTTGTAATAATTAGAAAGTTTAGTGGTGTCAAAGTTTTGATGTAAATAGAACATCATGATATGTACTAAAACAATTAGAAAGAATAATGAATGGAAAAAAGTCCTCATTGAGGCATTTTGACACTACATGTTGGGTGATTTTGGTGGAATGATATCAAGAATATGATATGTTAAGATTCTATGAGCATAATGATGTTATGTGCTAAGTAACAATTGAGTATTGATAAATTGTTTTGTTAAAACAATAAAGAATGCCTCCAAGAAGAGCATTGGGACGTAGAAGGAGAGAACAAACTCCGGAACCAGAATATCAACAACCACCACCACCACCTCGTAGGGTAGAAGAGTTATTCCTAAAATAAAATCCACCCACGTTCAATGGAACTGGGAGCCCTGAGGAAGCTGAGAAATGGGTAAGGGCTATAGAAAGGATTTTCAACTTCCTGCATTGCACAGATCAAGAAAGACTCTCTTGTATTACTTTTCAAATGACAGGATCCGCCGATTTTTGGTGGGAAGCTCGAAGGAAAATCATGACACCCGAGCAAATGGAGGAGCTTACTTGGGAGGAATTTAAGACAATGTTATATGATAAGTATATCCCAAAAGCTATAGAAAGAGACGGAGATTGAATTTTCAATCTTAAACAAGAAACAAATCGGTAACCGAGTATGATCGGATCTTTTGTGACATGGCTAGATTTGCTCCAAACCAAGTGACACCGACGAGAAGATGGCCGATAAGTTTAGGCGGGATTAAGGCATGAGATTAGGGTATCTCTTGCTAGTCATGGAATAATGACTTATCTTGAGGCTCTAGGTAGAGCTTTGGACATAGAGGAAGCATTGCGGAAGTTAAGCCAACACCACCCAGTGGACAAAGGAAAAGGAAATGGGAAGGAAACCGAGAGGCAACTACTATAACCAGTGAGAGAGGCCGTGGCAAAATAATCAAAGGCCCAGGTGGACCCAAGGGCAAGGCAGGGCGTCGATGAATTTTGGACAAGGTAGGAACAATCAGCGACAAATAATGAGTCCCCAATGTTCTCGATGCCATAGACAGCACGTTGGTCCTTGTGAAGCAGGACGTGTAAACTGCTTTAGGTGTGGCCAACAAGGGCATTTTGCAAGAGATTGCCCACAGTTAGGACAAGGAATGATAGGCAGAACTAACCAACCACGACAAGCTCAACCGGTGCAGCAACAACAGCCAAGGGTTTTCGCTATCAACCAACAGCAATGCGAGAATGACCAAGATAACCCGGCGGTATTAATGCGTTTAACATACGTTATCGATCGAGCTTTCTAAAGCAACCTTATTTCACGATCGCATGTCGATACTTAAGATTAAGTGCGAAATGACGCATGAAGGCGTCATTTAATACTCTTAACCTTGAAAGCAAGTTACTACGTTAACTTTTGGTACGCTTGAACATAGATTTGAACATAGGACTTACCTTCCTTGAAGCGATAGATTTGACATAAGCGATTAGTTGGAAATCTTGAGTCGTAAAATACTACGAAGTTTGGAACACGAGAATGTTAGATCTAAGGATCTAAATAAAGGATAGTCGATATGAGAATATACGATGAAGAATGGATATGAGGCGATAATGTTGAAAAAGCGATCACGTGGTGTGATGAAAAGAATTTAGAAGCGTTATGAGCATACGCAAATTTCGAGGACGAAATTTCTTTAAGGGGGGTAGAATGTAATATCCCGAATTTCTGGACTTAAAAATTTCGAAAATAAAGAAGTAGTTTACAAAGAAAATAAGAATGAAAGTGAGCGTCGGTAATTGACAATTTGAAATAGATCGAAATTTTCTTTAAAATTTCAAATAAAATAATTTTAAACAATAAATAAATATGTTTTAGGTATATAAGGAATATTACTACACTTAGAAAAGAAAAGAAACATTTTCTCCTAATTGATTCATTATTTTGAAACTTATGTGCTTATATGATTAATTTATGAACTTGGCATGAGATCACTTTATATTATGTAACAAATGTTATTTTATTTTACATATAGTATATTATTTAGCCAAGTATTATACTAAGAAGGAAAAAAATATTTTTCTTATTTAATTGATGACTCTCGAAAATTTGCATGAAATAAGATTAATTTGTGAATTAATTTGTGATCACATGATTTTATAATATGAGTTGTCATGTTTATCTTGTATTACATGATAAGTTAATTATCTTGGAACACCCTAGCATTTTCAAAATGAGGTGGAAATGATAAGGTTTGATTATGACATTTTAGGATAAGATATGCTATGATATTTTATAATATGATAAGATAAGGTTGTGACTAGATTATGACTAAGCTTAAGATAATGTTTATCTCATTAAAATGTGTAGCAAAGTGATAAGCATCATGAAGGATAAAATTTATTTCTAGAAATACATCATTTTCAAAATGATGATTTTATGTAATAAATTTAGCAAATAATTTAATTAATTATTTAAGCATTAGTATTGGATAAATATCATGAGATCTAGATCAATCTTATCCCTAGAAACTATATGAATTTCGAAATTGATGATTATGGGGCAAGATAGGAATTTTGGAAAATTAGTTCTAAGAAACCCTAATTTTGGAAAAATTAGGAAATTGCTTGGAAATATTCTAAAATTTATTTTATGACATAATATCATTGTATTTATGTAATTCACTATGACAATAATATTGGTTATGAAAAGAATGAAAGTTTAATAATTTATCCTTAATTTTGAATTGTTTGCGATAACTTTACTTTAGTACATAAAATGATCTTAAATAATTTTCTATGATCTAAATTATTATCTAAGTATTATATTATGTTACATATCTATTAATTGGAGAAAAATAAAATATTTAGCATATAGTATAAATAGGGGACGATATTTTTGACTTTAAGGTGTGAAATGTGTATAAATATCATGCTATAATTAATGGGAGATAATTATTATGATCTTATCATGTTATGAGTTGTAAAGTAGAGATAGTTAGCAATTAAAACAAGTAACCTATGCTTTTTATTTAATGTAGCCGAAAATTTTGACTTAGTATAAGGTTGGAAATAATTATTAAACTCTTGAATATAATACCTTATCCTATAGTTGAAATTGTTGACTTTTATAATATGATATTATTATAAGATAATATTATAGTATAAGGTATAGAAAAAATAAAAATTAAACCTAAGATTGTGAAGTGGCCGAAAATACTTATATATACTACATAAAGTATTAAATTCTTTATTCTTTGATAATTATAAGATATATTAATTAAATAATTAAATAACATAATAAATTATAGAATAAAATAAAATAATCATCTCATGAGCTATAAGAGGTGGCGAAAATTCTAGAAAATAAAGTATGAGTTGTAAATTAATTTTTACACCTAAGTATTTTATAATTTCAAGAAGATAAAATCATTAATGTATAAGATAAGGTCAAATTTGTTTTTTTATACAACTTGCAAGGTTCAAAAATTAAGAAGATAAAGGAGTTGCAATTTTTGACTTTAGAATAAGATATTTTATAAAGTAATGATTAAATACACTTTAGAAATCCTATAAATAGGAGGGCACCCCTCCCATACCATTAAAATCGAAAATTAGGAGAAAATAGAGAAAAATAGAGAGAAAATAGAGAGTGTTCTTCATAGTGTTCTTCGATCGTAGAAAGAAAAACGTCGCCGACGTCGATCGAATTCGATCACAAGGTTAGAAATCGTACCACTTCTTGTTATACATGTTAAATTGTTAGAAATTCATATATAATATATTAGGATGCTTATTTTCAAAAATTATGCTGAATATATGCTATATGTTTCAAAGTATGTGTTAAATTGTTTATATGATGTTTATAAGCATGAATTATCAAACTAATACAAAGTTAAGCATGTATTAAATACATGATGATATGATCGAAAATAAGGAGAAATCATATGTTGATGTATATGAATTTTAATTGTTGTTTTGAGCATGAAATAAAGATAGTTATTAATAAACAAGATTGTATGATTTTATGTGGAATTTTTGGAAAAACCTAAGTATATATCCTATTAATTTCGAAAATTATAGAGTAATTATATGATGAGATATAATTCATGTTTGAATGTTAGAATAACATATTGATGATGTAGATTAATAATATAGTGTTATATGAATTTATTGAAATTTCTAAAAATTATTTGTACCTAAGTCTATTTTCAAAAAAATATGTACTTAGGACATATTGAGGAATAATTCATGAATTATGGAAATTATGTCATATTATTATGATAATAATATGCTATATGAATTAATTAAAATTTTTGGAAAAGTTTAATAATTATTTGTAATTTTTGAAAATTATACTAAGAAGGAATCATGATGTGAAATTTTTCTATGTTATGTGATACATGGATTCTAGGTTAGTAATATGTGGAAATTGAGCCATATATGTGAAAAATCGAGAATTACAAGGGTATAGTTGGAAATCGATAGAAAAAGGAACATATACATGTAAAATAATAGTTATATAAGAAATACATGAAATGACGATAAGAATAAGTTGAGAAAGTTATGAACGTACAGAGTATATTGATACGATAGTACAATAACAATGTTGGTGATAGAGTTGATGTTAGTACGTTCGTTGGTTCGAATCGATAATCCTTGCAAAGCATAACGATATGCTAAAAACTCGTTTCTTACGTTGATAAGGTCTGACTCGAAGGAGAACGGAAACCGAGAATAGAAACTAGTGACTTAAGAAACCTTAAGTCCTCGAGGTGGGCACTCTTTTCAAAAGATTTTTACAAGCTTTCTCGAAAGTATTCTTCATTATTGCTTTCTTCTTTCTTATGAAAATGTTGAGATACGATATTGTCTCGAAAATGTTTTGAGTTTTGTATATGTCCATTCGGGTTGCACAGGGCAACAGGAAGTTCTGGTCGGATCTGAGCCGGAGGTGTAAGTAGAAATTCCAGCTAGGGTTGTGTACACGTGTTGGGCCTCTGAACATTTGGGCGGTCATGCTCTGAACATTGGGCGGTTAGTTGCGTCGGTGTGGGAGGCCTCCTCCCGTGCGTTTATCCATAGCCGACTTGGAATATACGTTGTTGTTGTTGTGATGATAAAATGGTGGCGATCGACTTTGAGAAATGAGAAAATGTTTTAGTAAGAACAAGGCCTTTTCAATAAAACCCTTGTGTCTTCTTGTGGTGAGGCGATCAATATTTCGTAAAAGTAAAATGTTTTCGGCATGTGTCCATTGGGTACATTTGTACTCAGCCCTGCATGTTTGTTTTAAATGTGCGAGTTGAGCGGTGATGGGCGGCGAGGAGTTGAGCGGAATCCTTTTGATAAATAGTATGGAGCATTTTGGTTCACCTTGAGAATGCATCTTCACATGCATGTCTCACACGTTATTCATTGCCAAACTCTTGAGTTCCTTATATTTTGATATTATGTTAAGATCTCGAATGCTTTGCTAAAAGCCTTGTATTAGCTACTGTTTTGCCAGTACTTTTGAACAAATCATTTATATAAGTCGTTTTTTTTTTCTATCCTTCGAGTTATTTCATTATTAGCATCTATGTTCCTTCACTTGAGAAATAAGTTGAAAACCCTATTCTTTTACGAATATTTAACCCTAAACCCCAAGTAGCAGTCCGGTAAGGTGGTAGCCGAATCGGGCTGTTACACTTGACTATTTCAATCACGTTGTTCCACATCAGATCATTCATTCATTCGTGCACTATGGAGGTGGCCATCTACACATAGTCGTCGTGATCGGTCGAGGTAGCTAACCTTAACACACAGTCACAAGTGTACACAATCCGAGTTAGTCCTTAACTAAGTCGAATCCGATCGTTACCCTTTTTTAACGTTGGTGGACCAACACATTCGCATACCACATTGGATATACCAATCTCAGATAGGATCACAACAAAATATAAATATTTGGCAGTCAATAACAGTTCATGTAATAATATTTCATAAAGCTTTTGTAAATCATGCTTTGAGATATGCATATCATTTTTGTTTCAAGAGAGCCCACCTGCTAATCCAAAGCTAGTGGTTCTAAGTGAGCATGTGTGATTGTCCTTCCTTACCAACTACGTACGATCAAACCCTTCATAAGAAAATAGCCCTTTGTAGATTCTTTCTATCGATCGATGGTCGTTTATAAATTACGACATAAAGTTCCCAATTAGGGTCTTTATGATTTCATGTGATTGTTTTAAGATAATTTATATTATCTTACATTTTTAATTCCCAAACTATAGTACTTCATCATTCATAGGTGAACCTCAACTTATGAATCACATACTCCTAGTCTATCATCGACTCTAACCTTAGTGTTCTTCTAACGTTATTACGTTGTAGATTGTTGGTGCTCAAGTTATGATTGGTAATTTAGGATATTCTCAAGCCACTAACTAGAATTGATAATTATAGTTACGTCCTAGTAGGTTATGCTTGACGACTTGTTGTATTAACACCACAAATAAAAGGAGAGTCTTGACTTATGATTCAAGTGATCACATACCATTATGTAGGTAAGTACTTAGGAATAGATAAAGTTCTTCGGGAATCTTAACTCAACCTTTGAGACATAAGGACGACATCTTATGTTCGAATCTTTGCTTACGCTTTACGACATTGTTTGTTTCTCTTAACTTGTCGGAGATTATATAAGTTGTATAATCGCTATTCGTTGTCGAGTTGTCTTAACGCTCAATCTAACGTCGTATTAGGCCGTCGTTGTTGAGTATTAACGTTGTAGCTCGGCATTTGGTTTTTTCTAACTTAGGAACTCACGTTTGAGTATCATTTTATTAATAGAAAACCCTAATTTGTGTCTAACTTCGATTCTCATTAATTCCTTCTTAAGTTATCAAAATTGGTCGATTTCTTTTGGATTCTCGTACATAAGGTATTATGTTGTTTACGTTTGAGGTTTTGTTTGTCGGCATACATAAACATAACCATTCAACACCATACAAAACCATACACAACATAAACTATACTAAAGCGTTAGAAAACTCTAATTTCTAATATAATGCAAAACAATTGTGTATGTGTGCATAAGTGTTCCATTTATTCATCAAAATCATAACCATCCATTCAAGCTTATAGATTAATTATCATAGCATCATTTATCATTTAAATTAAACTCATGCTTAACCATTTTGCTATGTTTTCAATAATTAGCATATATATCCAATAAATTCCAATAAAATCATGTTATCCTCCTATCATACTATATAATTTAATTACCAACTCAATATCATCAAATAAAATTTTAAACCATGAGTTAATATAAGCTATTATTTTCGGTATTTATGATTTATTGAACATTGGTGTTCAATAAATTCCACAAAAATCATATCATGCTTATATCATATGCTAAACATGAAATATCATTTCATATTATACATTAAAATTAAAACCCATGCTTTTTACCACTTATGAACTTTCGGTAATTTCAACATGCATACATATATATTCAATAAATTCCATTTACTTCACAATATGTTTATATTATGCAATAAACATGTAATATTAACATTAAACATCAACTAATATTTATAACTTGAACCAAATGCTTGGAATTCTTTTTTTTCCTCACACATATTTTACATATGTGTTCAATAAATTCCCAACAATGCATATTAGGTTCATATTATTTCTAAACATCATATATCATATTATTTTCAACAAATAAAAATCAAATAAATCCTAATATATATACTTTCGGTCCATATGAATAAATAGGAGTAGTGTCTCAAAATTTTCAAGATTAATATATGATGTTCATATAATATATTAAACACTATACCTCAACTATTTTTCAACAAATAAAATCAAAATAAATCTCAAAATATACATATAACTTTCGGTTATTTTGAGAAAATAGGAAATGTGTCTCAATAATTTCAAGATTAATATATGATATTCATATCATATATTAAACACTATATTTAAACTATTTTCAACAAATAAAAATCAAACAATGGATTAAAAATACATACATATATTCGGCCCTTTTGAAAAAAATAGGAGATGTGTTTCAAAAATTTTAAGATTAATATATGATGTTCATATCATATATTAAACACTATATCTCAACTATTTTAAACAAAAAAAGTTAAAACAATGGCCTATTTATATAGCTCACGACTTTTTTTAAAAAAAATTCAAGAAAATTTTGAAAATTCTCAAATTTATTCTGCATGCTCCTAATACATCAACAAGTAACAATATCCAATAATATTCACAAAAGTATGCTTTATATTCTATAAAAAGAATTATAACATAAATCAAAAATATAAAACATGCTCAAAAAATTATCAAACTTTAAAAAAAAACCTTAGAACACATTTTTAAGCATATTTTATTCATGGCTTGAGAGTATTTGGTGGCTCAAAAGTCATGAACAAAAATGAAGAACAAAACTAGGGTTCTTCATGAAATAAATTCAAAAAAATCAAACAAAAATTCTATTCCATAATAAATGAAGAGAATGATGAATACTACCTTATTATGGTTTTAGAATATTTATTTGAGGGTTGAAATGGTTGGGAAAGAAGGATTAAAGCTTGAAGAACAAAAGGGAGAATTTTCAAATTAGAGAGAGAAAGAGAGGGCACGGTTTGGTTGAACAATTCTGCTCCAAATGGGCTGTTCTCAGCCTATATGGAGTGCCCATTGTGGTGGTTGGGAGAAGACTAGTCAAATTACCCGATTTTGCATGTTAATACCGACTTTTTAAGTTTTAACACGCTTTCGATTGATTTCTCGGAACCTTAAGGTTTTATTTTCTTAAATAGCCTTAAAAATACTTATTTCATAGTTTATAATAATTTCATGAAGTTCGGATGGCATCCGATAAGTCAATTCCCAGTTATCACGGAAAAACAGCATCCGACGATTAAATTATGCTCATTCCAAATTCTATTGAATTCTTGAGATTTCATAATTAATTTTAGTCTTATAAATCATTTCTTATTGATTTAGACCCTTGGTTCGAGTTTCGGGTCGTTCGGAATAGTTTAGGGTTTTTTCGGTATATTTTCCCAGCGTTCGGTTAAGTTCTTCAGAAATTTCGTTCAGAAATTGATTCTTATGAATTATAAATTCATAATAATATATTACTTCATGATTTTGATTGTTATCATTAATTTTCAAGATTAGCACGGACTGGAAGTTGATCCGGCTCGTGAATAGTATTTTTGAGACTGACCGGGCAAGCATGCTCGAAAATTCTCATTCTTTGGCTTCTCACATGTTTTCGTGAGAGGATTCTAGAAATGAAATCCTTTTGTTGAGATTCATTCTCGATCTTTCATTCTATGTTCAGGCTATTCAGAAAACCCTAATCCGATAGGACTAGTCACTAGTTTTTGATTTCTCTAGTTTTCGATATCCGAATCGATTCTAATTCGTTTCGTTGGTTACCTTAAACATAATTAAAGTCTAAGCACCACAATTAATTGGTTTAAGCATCACTAATAAAAGTTTTAAATTTTTCGGATTATTACATACCATCCCCCTTAAAATAAATTTCGTCCCGAAATTTGCTAATCTTGGAAAAGATATGGGTATTTCTCTTTCATAGCTGATTCCAGTTCCCAGGTTGCTTCTTCTTATCCATGGTGTCTCCATAGAACTTTCACTAACGGTATCTCTTTGTTCCTTAGCTTTTGGATACGTCGGTCTAAGATTTCCGTAGGCAGTTCTACATAACTCATATTGTCATTGAGGACAATATCTGTCGGCGGTATCACATGGCTGGGGTCATGTATGTACTTTCTTAGTTGTGAAACGTGGAACACATTGTGCACGTTCCCAAAGCTTGGCGGCAATGCAAGTCTATAAGCCGCTGGCCCTATCCTTTCCAAAATTTCATAGGGTCCTATGAAACATGGTCGTAGCTTCCCTTTTATTCCAAATCTAACGATTCCTTTTGATAGAGAAATCTTCAAGAAGACTTTGTCTCCCACTTCAAAATGTAGCTTTGTGCGACGTTTGTAGGCGTACGACTTCTGTAGGTCTTGGGCCTCCTTGATCCGTTGGCGGATCTGTCTCACAATCTCAATAATCTCTCCCACAGAGTCAGGTCCTAATACTCTCCTTTCTCCCACTTCATCCCAGTAGAGTGGTGATCGACATTTCTTTCCATAAAGAGCTTCGTACGGGGCCATTCCAATAGTTGCTTGGTAGCTGTTATTGTAGGCGAATTCCACAAGTGGTAACACATGTTCCCAACTTTCTCCTCTATCGAGGACAACAGTTCTCAACATCTCTTCAAGCATTTGAATGGTCCTCTCGGATTGTCCCTCCGTTTGTGGATGGAACGCGGTACTGAAATGTAGTCGAGTTCTCAATTCTTTTTGCAAGCTCATCCAAAATCTGGATGTAAATTTTGAATCTCTATCGGACGTGATACTCTTCAAAACTCCATGTAAACGTATGACTTCTCGAACGTACTGTCTGATCCATGTGTTATCGGAATAGGTAGAAAATGCGCGCTCTTGGTCAAACGATCGATGATGACCCAAATAGCGGTATTTCCTCTTTGTGATTTGGGTAGCCCGGTAACAAAATCCATGGCTATGTCATCCCATTTCCATTCCGGTATGTCTAGCAGTTGTAAGGTTCCATACGGTCATTGGTGGAGTGCTTTCACTTGTTGGCACGTCAAACAACGTTCTACGAATGAAGCTACGACTCGCTTCATTCCATCCCACCAAAATTTCTCCTTGAGATCTTGGTACATTTTGGTGCTTCCGGGGTGTGCGGTGTAAGAAGTTTCATGGGCTTCTTTCAAGATCTCGCTCTTAAGCCCTTCGTCTTCTGGAACACACACTCTCCCGTCATACAACAAAACGTTATCTGTTGCTTCTTTGAAATTCTTGTGGTTGTTGTTCTTGATCTTGGCTCGTATTTTCCCTAGCTTCTTACTCTTCCTCTGAGCTTCTAAGATTCGGACTCTTAAGTCTGGGATTGCAATCAATGTTACAATACGACCTTCTATCGTCTGAGACGGGTCCATGACTTCGATATTCATCTTTTGAAATTCCTTTATAAGTGTCTCTTCATGACTGAGGAGACATCCCAAACTAGGGTGGGATTTTCGACTCAAAGCATCGGCTACAACATTAGCCTTGCCTGGGTGGTAATTGATACCACAGTCGTAATCTTTCACCAATTCTAGCCATCTATGTTGCCTCATGTTAAGATCTTTCTGTTCGAAGAAATACTTCAGGCTTTTATGGTCAGTATAGATCTCACATCTAACTCCATAGAGATGGTGTCTCCAAATCTTTAAGGCGTGTACGACCGCTCCTAATTCCAGGTCGTGCGTAGGATAGTTCAACTCATGTAGGCGTAATTGCCTTGAAGAATAAGCAATAACTTTACCTTCTTGCATCAGAACACATCCTAGTCCATTCTTCGAAGCATCTGTGTAGATTTTGTACTCCTTATCTGCTTCGGGTACTGTGAGTACAGGGGCTGTCGTCAGCAACTCCTTCAATCTCTGGAAACTAGCTTCACACTTGACGGTCCTTGTACTTGATTTCTTTCCTCAACAATTGGGTCATGGGTCGGGCTATCGTTGAAAATCCTTCGATAAATCTTCGATAGTAGCCGACAAGTCCTAAGAAGCTCCGAATTTCATTCGGTTCTTTGGTGATTACCATTCTCGAACTGTATCAATCTTCGAGGGGTCCACTTTGATTCCCTCGACGGACACGATGTGACCTAAGAATGTCACTTCGCCTAACCAGAATTCACACTTGCTAAACTTGGCGAAGAGTTTCTCTTGCCTTAATATTTGCAGCACAGTTCTCAAGTGCTCTTTGTGTTCTTGGTTATTCTTGGAGTATATTAGGATATCGTCTATGAATACTAAGACAAATTTGTCTAAGTATGGGTGAAATACCCTATTCATGATATCCATAAATACTGCGGGGGCATTTGTAAGTCCAAAGGGCATAATGATGAATTCGAAATAACCATACCTTGTACGGAAAGCCGTTTTAGGTACATCCTCTGGTCTAATCCTTAGCTAATGGTATCCAGACTTCAAATCTATCTTTGAAAAGACTCCTGCTCCCTTAAGCTGATCAAACAGATCGTCAAGTCGGGGCAAAGGATACTTATTCTTAAGAGTTATCTTGTTTAACTCTCGATAGTCTATGCACATTCTCAGTGTACCATCCTTCTTCTTCACAAAAAGGACAGGTGCTCCACAGGGAGACACACTGGGTCTAATGAAACCTAACTCGAAGGATTTTTGCAGTTGGATCTTCAATTTCTCCCGTTCCTTTGGTGCCATCCGGTATGGGGCTTTCGACACAGGGGCAGAACCTGGTTCAAGGTCGATCGTGATTTCGATCTGTCGGTTTGGCAGTAATCCCGGTAGTTCATCTGGGAATACATCAGGATACTCCTTCACGATCGGGACGTCTTCTATCTTTCTTTCATTCTGCTATTCCTCCTGGAGATAGACGAGGTAGGCGTGGTTCTCTGTCTTGTTCTGCAATGTCCATGCTTGTAGCGCGGATATGATTGGGACTCTCCTCCCATGCTTGATCCGTGAAAGTCATGGGGTTTCTCTCCTAATGTTGGAAAAAATTTCCTTTCATTACACAGGATGGTCGTATTATGTTCGGTTAACCAATCAATTCCTAGGATTAAGTCCACATCTATCATAGGTATGACGTGAAGGTTATCTGTCGTGACCTTAAGTGAGCCTAGTCCAAGTTCTAGGTTCGAGCATATGTGGGTTACCGTTCTTATGCCTCCTACTGGAGAGAAGAAATTCTCATGATTTGTTCAGCGCATTTAGGATCTAATCCTAAGTTCTCTATGCATGCTTCAGCAATAAAAGAATGCAAGACACCGCTATCAAATAGTAGGATGACAGGCAATTGGAGGAGTATTCCCATACCAGCCAAGTTTCCTTGGTTCCTTGGCGGCTCCTGCGGGAATTCCCTTTCTTGGTTGAGGGCGTATGCCCTGGCTTGCGGTGGTGGTTGCTGTTGTTGATGGTGTTGTTGTTGTTGCTGCGGTTGTTGTTGTTGTTGTTGTTGGGGCTGTCGGTATTGCTGCTGTGGCTGCCGCCATTGTTGCTGTCGTTGCCGCCGTGGTTGATACGGTCGTTGATTTGGCTGAAAGTACTGAATCGGGGGCTGTTGCTGAAATGGTTGAGCTTGGATAGCCCGGACCGAATGGACTCGGTTGGGCACATTGGGTCGGCCATTTCCCCCTTGGCGTACCACGGGACAGTCTCTAGAGTAGTGACCCTTCTGGCCACACTTGAAGCATCCATCATTGGTGAATGCGCACGTCCCCTTGTGACTCCTATGGAACCTTGGGTACACAGGGAGCCTTACGAATTTCTGGTTTCCCCCGTCAGGTGCGGGTACCATAGGGCATCCATTTCCTTGCCCGTGCCTAGATGGCACGTTATTCCCTTGCCATGGCCTCCTGTCGGCCCGGCCAGCATTGGATCCTTGTCCTTGGTGGGGTTCTTCCCACTTCCTCTTTCCACGACCCCCTTGGTGATTCGGGGGGTGCACAACGACAATCCTATCATCAGGCATAGCAGCCTCGATGTCCAAAGCTTTATTAAGGGCCTCGCGGTAGGTCAGATTCCCATGACCAGCCAACGACACCCAGATCTCATTGCGGAGTCCCGCCCGAAATTTTTCCGTCCTTTTCTCATCGGTGTCGACCAGCTGCGGCGCATACCGTGACATCTCGTAGAATGCACGATTGTAATCTGTGACCGTCGTCTTTCCCTGGCGCAGGTTGTAGAACTCATGCTCCTTCCTCTTCCGGTAATTCTTAGAAATGTACTTCTCGTACACTTCCTCCTTAAATTCCTCCTAGGAGAATTCTTCCAATTCTTCCTCAGATAGAGTCTTCCTCTTCGCCTCCCACCAGAAGTCGGCGACACCAGTCATCTGGAAAGCAACGCATGACAAGAGTTCTTGAGAGGTGCAGTGGAGGAAGTTGAAGATTCGCTTCAGAGCGCGAATCCAAAGTTCAGCATCCATGGGATTTCCAGTCCCGTTGAAAGTGGGCGGGTTCTGCCTGAGGAATACTTCATCAATCCGCCTCGCCGGTGGTGGTGGTGGTGGTGGTGATGGTGGAGGTGGAGTGTATTCTCTCTCAGGTGTTACTTCACGATTCCTTCTTCTCGGTGGCATCCTACCCTTCATAAGATACGTAAATTAGATATCGTCTTATACCATCCATCAAGATCAATGTATATATGTCAGCACGGTATTTATACAATTATGAGCATAAATCTAGCACATCATTGAACACCACATATCACAATGTTAAAATAAAAGGCTCTTGAGGAGCTATCATCATTCGACATCAATTGCCTCTACGAGGACTTTCATCGGCGTTTTTAAGATTTACAAAAGACCAGGTACAGAGTATGATGCCCAAAAACAAATATCAGCATCACTTCATGTACCTAGTCATGGTGCGTACCAAAATCTAAACGCTACCATGGTCATCAAAATAGGGTTCATGTCGGAACGACTCCTCGTTTCCGCATGCATCAAAAGATATACAAAGTATATAGACAAAATACTATCTAGTCCTAAGAACTAGATCCATGATCGCCCGGGGTGTAGATTGGGCTCCATGTGTCGGAGTCAAGACTGGAAGTATGGGAACTATCCGCTCCCTCCATCTCATCATCAGCTGCTAGATCCTCCTTGGGGTCTTCCTCGGGATCTTCCTCCGGATCTTCCTCGGGATCCTCCTCCTCAGCGTCTAGTGCGGGGGCCATGGGATCTTGGATTCTAATGACCCTAGCGTCTTCCATAGCAGCCAGGTCTCGACGGATCTCAGCCATGACCTCCTCAGAAGTAGTGGCTAGGGCGGCAAGTAGCACCCAGGCAGTCAGAGCTCCTCTCACGGTGCCTCTGACTAGGCTATTCGGGTCCTCAATCTCCACAGAGTTATGGTACACAGGTGCATGCGGAGGCGGCGGTGGCTGGACTGGGGGAGAGCCGGCAGGTGGAGGTGGGTACGGGCATGGCATGACCGACGGCGATGGTCTGGGCGGGCAATGACGAGGATGGAATCCTACTGGTGGTAGGACCGGGAAAGTGAGTTGTCGGGGACAGAAAGGTTCCGCCTCGAACATGTCCCTGCCACTGCCAGGTAAGAACACGGGTCCATCAGCTGCCAAACGGGGCACCTCTGGGTGGAGCCACTCTGGAATCTCATCGCGCCAAGTGTATTCCCGCACGGGAAGATACGGCCCACGTGGTGCAGCTCCGTATACCGTAAATACATAACTCAAGTGGCTAACAAAGCGAGGCAGGTCCGCCTCCAGATCGAAGCTCTCTCGGCGTCGATAGATATAGTCCGCCGATATTTCACGGGCATACCCCTGCCAGTCAGATGGCAGTCTCATGATCAGTCCGAGTACACCTTCATAATGCGATGTACCACGGGCATGTGTAGCGGCCCAATGACGTGTGAAGTGTGCCAAGAACTCACCGATGGTGTCTCATCGGCACATCTGGTAGGAACAGTACGAACGTATAACATCGAATTTGACATGTCGACTTTAGTAGCCTATACGACCTCGGCATTGGTATGAATTTGTACTACCTCGGCATTGATAACGGCGTGCACGACCTTGGCGTCGGCATTGCTTATGACCTCGGCGCGAACGCGCGTAAATTTTCCTGCACTGCGCAGTGATTTTGTTTTGACTAGTTCTCGATCGTGTGAACTCCGATTTACGTATGGTTTTCGCCTACGTGTCCCTAATGCACTGTACTTCATTTCTTATGAAGGAAAAATTCTGATTCCTACTCCAGAATTCATGAGAATCAGTTGAGGTTAGTTCTATGATTTGAAAAGAGTAAGGCATTATAGTATGATCTGAATCCTAGAATGTTACTAAGAAAGTAAGATCTTGATAATACAAGTAGAACCTTGACATACATGAGAACTTTGTTGATGACCTATTACGGGTATAAAAGCTTTCAAATTATATCCATTACCCAATTTTATCATTGAGTTTAACTCTACGACTAGTTCAATTGAGAAATCATTCGAGTTTCTCACTTCTTACGAGAAAACTTCCAACTCAAAATTTACAAAGTGTCCTTTTGAACCCAAAGCCTTATGTGATGAGAATATGATTGTGACGGTCCGCCACCCATATGACCATAGAAATCTCGATAGTCGTCATTCGGTCTTGGGACCCTAGATCCCCATTTCTTCATTCCAAGGAGTATATTAATTCAAACATTGAAAAGATGTTATCTTGATGGGTGAGATAGTACCTCCTGTAAGTAGTCGTGATAATTTCTTCTCGACTCTTGAAACCATCAAGTAAGATGAAAGTTGACTTACCTTGTCACCTAAGAGCGAATTAGTAAAGCGATTAATATTAGACATGAAATAGGTTGACTTATTTTAGTCACCTAAAAGTTTCAAGACCAGTAAAGTGAGAGACATCAAGAAATTATGATGTAAAGAAAATCTCGATGAGACAAGATATTTATTTTCCCTATGATACACACGGATGTGATGACCTTTGATGGGCTTTACAAAGATTGATGACAGTGAAGTTATGCCTTCATATGATATTATGATAACAAGGTTATGAATAAGATACCCTTTAGCATTGAATGCAGAATAAAAGCAAAGAAAAGTATATGATATCATGGGATATGAATTTCCTTATTATGTCATGGCGAGGCGATTACAACTTATCTTTAAGATAGTTGGATATCCTTGAAACCTCGCTAGTAGGTTGAACACGTTTAAAATAATAAAGATGCATGAAGATATTCTTTTCAAAGAATATATATATATATATATATATATATAAAAGTAATAGCATCCCGAAAATAAATCTCTCGCTTTATACCTCGGTCAATGAGATTATGCTTGAGCATAATCGATTCCGAAATAATTAAAACTTAGTTAAACAAAGATAATGAGATTGAGGAATCATAATCCTCAAGATTGTGTGAGCGACGAGGATAGCCCTAGTATGTGAACTAAGTATGGAGAAATAACTCAAGTCGAGACATGGTAATGAGATGCTTAGAATTAAGTTATGGTGTATGAATGTACTACCCTACCAAGCCATACGACAATGATAGCGATTCTAGTCACGAAGTGGGCGAAGTATAGCGAAAGTAAGATTACTTTCAAATACCATGCTCATGAAAGCAGACAAAGTCGAAAATAGCGGAAGAAATTACGAACTATACAAGTAGATAGTTCATGATATGACATAAGTTTCAGAAATGTTATGACTTCGATAAGTAAGGTAATTCACTTGAAGTAAAGAAACGGATTAAGAAATAGATTCATTATTTTGAAATAAATCTTAATACTCTAAGTTATAATGACACGAAATGCTTGTCTTGTGTAACTTAATAGTTAACAAGCAAGATAGCTTCTATAGATCTTGCAAAGGAAATACATCCAAGAGAACACAGAAAGAGATTCTCGTTGAGGGACTTTAAGGTAAATCCAATTGGAAAGATAATCCCTCATACTTTTGCGACGATCAATAAAGTGGAATATTAAGTATCTCGGACATGGGAATGAAGCATTCATTGAATGTCAAAAAAATGGTAAAGATATTTGACGTCAAGGCAAAAGTATAATACATCCCCAGTGGACAAATAATTTTATCTTATGCGAAATTGCATGATGAATCAATAAAAGATTAAGAAGAAATGACTATATCCAAAAGGGATATTACAAGCGATGGCGCTAAAGGCGGTCTGAGGACTTCTCTCGGAAAGAGCTTAAAGTAAGAATATATGAAATATACTCCTAAGATCGATAAAGTGAAAAAGGAATTTAATCATTCATCTTGGATTAGGAATGAATGATAGTGATAGAACATGGCGATCTCTACGATAAGATTTCATTATTGAAATATATCAATATCAAAGGATAAGTTGATGTAGACCTAACCACGAATGCTATTGGTAAAAGCATAACGATACGGATACCGAAAAGTATAGGGTGAATGAGGCACGAAGACCATAGCAGGGAACATAATGTCCCAATGGAAAGGACAATGACATATGAAATAAACATTTACTTGAATAAGCGGAACACCGTAGACCAAAGCCTATCGTCGCATCGAAAAGCAGAACAAAGCAGACGAAAAGGCGAGAATAGGTATGAGGAAAATTTCTCGAATACCCATAAGATTTTGTTCAATTTAGGTGCTTCGCTTTTAACATCGCACAAGTGTGCGTAGAAGCGATAGAACCCAATTCGAGGTAAGCGAATCAAGAAATGAAAATCCCTTACCTATCGAGAATTTTGACCATCGCGAGTGTTGCTCAAGCTCGAAATTGAACCTAGAATCGCCTAAAGTGCTATCGAATGATTTGGATCATTATATCTATGTGGAACATAGATATAATTTTAGAGACAAGAAGTTTGGAAATGGTTGTCATTCATGTGATTAGTGACACAGGCCTAGCCTTTTAGTTAGAGGTTTTACGATAGAATGTCGGTACCCTTTGTTAGCCTATCACGAATATCTTTAAGGCAACATACTGTTGAAGATGTAAAGCGTAAAATGAGTATTAAGATAAGTGTCATGAGTCGTGTCACAAGTAGTCTACAGGTTATATATGTCTTAAGGTGTATAATTCATTAAGAGATCTTTCTTATTAAAATTCCTCCATTGCTTAATTTAAGTCGGACTCATCTAGAACTATATGTTTACGGATGGCGAGAAAAGGGTCGACGAGTAAAAAAAAAGGAAGGAGTTAACCCCAAGGCTACAAGGTTATAACTCACACGAGCATATCGGCTCTTTTAATATGAACTAGGAATGAATTTAGAACAGTTTTGGAGAAAATTTTTGCACCTACGGATGGATACTCGTAACTATAGAGTGTCGAATGAGGATGGTATCCAACGACTTATCGGTCATTTACCAACGGATCGGCGAATTTTGCAAAAGAAGTATCGAAAGAATAATTTCTCCATGAGAAAAATTCAAAGTGCAGGCGGACTTACGGGATTTGTCAGCGAGCTCAAGTATACATATTATGCGTATGGAATGAAACCTCAGTCTTGGTCACGGTCCCGACAATTTACGACATGGTATAAAGGAATGGTTGTACCACGATATTCAAGCGTCGTCCCGTCCGTGCCATCAATTGTACGAGAAAGAGGCGAGAATGGCAAAAGGGCGGGATCTTATCGCCCTCGAAGATTGGGAGAATTACCACTACCAACTCGACCTTACTTTCGATAAAAGTAACACACACTTACGGTACCAAAGAAGAAAGGGGGCGGTGTGACCTCTAGCTCTACGAAGAGAATAATCATCGAAATATGAAACAAAAGCGTGCTTGGAGAAAGACAAGTTTCTAAGGGAGAATGCGACTACGGCGAAGGTCACTCGAGACCTAGAATCTTAGGATCTATGAGACTTATATGTAAATAATGGTTTATGATGAAAATGATGTGATTATAATATGTAAAATAAGCGTAATTCGGAAGAGTTTATGAATATGGTGAAGAAGTGTCAAAGTTTTGAGTGTAAAAGAGCTAGGCATGTTGTAATCAATCATTTCGGTGAGACCAACCCTCGTAAGTAATGTATGAAAAGTCCTCACCGAGGCATTATGATGTAATATTATATGGTCTTGAAGAATGGTATCCAAATACGGAAATGAATTGTTCGAATAAGATATGGTTACTATGAGATAATAGTTATGCCATTCGGACTAACGATGCACCACCACATTCATGAACCTCAAAATCGAGTGTTTCACACGTACTAGATAATTTTATCTCAATCCTCATGGATGATGTTCTTATCTATTCAAAGGACGAGAAGAACATAAAGAAAATCGAAGGGTCATCTTACAAATTTTAAGAGCGGACAAATTTTGCGAAACGATGTTGTGAATTTTGGCTTAAAGAAATATTCCTCGAGCACATGGTGTGCATGAGAAGAAAACAATGTAAATCGACAAAGGACAAAACAATTAAAGATGAAAGGCGTCGATGACCTAAAATAAGATCGGTAATTTTATAGATTGATTAACTACTATTAGAGATCCATTAAGAACTCTCTAAGGTATGAAGACCAATAAGATAGTTACCCCAAAATAGAATCAAAATTTCATGGATTAATGAAAGAAAGGCTATGTATTAATATGAGAAAGATAATAACTTATGCATCACAATGACTTAGGCCACATGAATATAATTTCCCAACTCATGACTTGGAATAGTAACAGTGGTATAAATACCGAAGTCTTGGAAATTTCACTCCTATACCAATAAATTAAGAACCCTTCACAATTTACAAAAGTTTGAACTTATTCTTCGAGCAAAGAAACTTGGATACAGGATAGGAAAGATGACACGAATCAGTAAAAGATTAAAATTGTGATAAATAATCACCTAAGGAAGGGTAATGTAGAATCTAATGCCTAAGATACAAAATTCAGTTTAAATCATGGTATGTCCTTATAGAAAAGGAAAATTCATCAGAAAGGTTAAGAAAACGAGAACAGAAATAGTGGGAAAATCAAGGACGAACGTAAGTGGTACCCTCACAACCAAGTTGAAATATGACTAAAAAGAGAAAATGAAGATGGGAATAGAATACAAATTAAAATAATGAATGAAGAGTTAAAGGATATTTTAAGGAATACGGGCAGGTGTTATATTGTCTAAGAGAGATATATACATATATTTCAAGCAATAATAAGCTTAGAAATGAAATCGTGAATGAAGTTCATGATCCTTCTCATACCGTAATCGGGCATTATTAAGTGACATTGTGAATTATGAGAAAAGTTAGATAGTGTGTGTGTGTGTTGGCTAGTGGTAGAGTGGTTAATGCAGGGGCCAAGGTCTCGAGTTCGAGTCCACCGTGTGTGACTATAAAATTTCGTATTAATTGACCAAAAGAAAGGTTAGATAGGAAGGAATGAGATAAGATATAACCATATTGTCGAGCGGTGTCTCGGTTACTAATAAGTAAAGGCATTATATCAAAGGCCTTATAAGAGAGTATAATCTCTAGAACTACGAATGGAAATAGAATGATATAGAAATAGATCTTGTGATGATTTTACCAAAGTCGTAAAGAAGTTGCACTACTATATGGCTAGTAGTGGATTGACTACGCCAATTATGTTTTGTCTCGCCTATTCGGATGACTCATAGATCGATAAGTTAGCTTAGTCGTACATAAAGGAAATCGTATATTTACAAGGAGTACCAAAACTATCGATTCGGATAGAGACTTGAGTACCCTAGATTTTGAACTAACTCACAAAGGAGTTAGATACGAGGTTAAGCCTTAACATAGATATCCACTCACAGACGGATAAACAATCGAAAAGGACGGTATGAGCGTTTAAGGATACGATAGAACATAAGTGTTAAACCAGATGCAAGTGAGAGCGTGTTGTACCACTTGGTAAGTTTACGTCGACCATAGCTACCAAATAACGATCAATGTAGCCTTATGAGGCGTATTGCGAAAAGAAATATTGACCACCACTTTATTGTAACAAAGTGGGTGAGCAAAGGTATAAAGTCCCGGCGTCGTAAGGAAGCGACTAAGATATCTCTGATAAGGCGAAGAATAAGAAAAGCTAAGGACAAACAAAAGTCTTACCGATACACGTAATTTTGAGCGCATTTTAAATGCGGAATTAACATTCTTAAGGTTTCTCCATCTAGAGAATTATAAGGATTCGGTACAAAGAATGATTAGATCACGTTTTATAGGACCTTACGAGCTCCTAACAATGATAAGCTGGTAGCTATAGGCGATACTTGACCACATTTGGAAGAGAGTGCGAAATGTTTTTCCACGTGTCGCAGATTAAGAAATACGAAAATGACCCAATTCTCGTAAACCAACATGATGATGTGACCTCTTACTCGGATGAGTTATGATGAAAATCTATGACTAATTTGATCGTGCGATTCAGCGATTAAAGAAGCAAGTTTGGGTCTTTTAATGAAAATCGATGGAAAAACCATGGACAAAATGAAAGCACGTGGAAAGTTATGATGTTATGATGTTAAGATACCCATACTTTATGAGGTATGCAAATTTAGGACGAAATTTCTTTTAAGGGGTAGGATGTAATACCCATGAATTAGATGCTAATTACGGTATTTAAAACCCGTAAATTAGAAATTATTGAGATGATTCAATCCATAAGATATCGAATAATGATTTCGATTATTTACGAAGGAATGAATTCCTATTTTATATTCATTGAGATTTGTGAATCAAAGAATAGAATGTTATAAAGTGTATCGGCAGTATTATTTTAACGTCGATCGCGTATCGATAGTTAAAATTTCATGAAATTTTCTAAGCAATTAAGCTTAGAATTAAATTCCATTGTTAATGGAATATTTTAATAAAGTGATTACGACTTTATTAAGACCTTTTCGAGATGAGTCAATAATGAACGTTTTGCAACGTTTTCAAACGTTAACGTTTAGTGACGAAATGAAAAGCGAATTTAATGATCAAGGAATGATAGAAATTAAATTCCTATGATTATTACATGTAATTAAAGTATTATTTAGCATTAAATCAATGCTAGATCATCAAGATTTGATAGTGACCAATTTTTGAAACGTTCGAAAACCACAATTTTCGAACTCGATTTTCTCATGAAAATGATGCCATTAATTTATCCTATGCTATTAATTATCATCTAAATCATATACTATGATGCAAATATCTATGTTTAACATGAAAAATAAAATTTAGTCTATGTTTGGGCATAAGGGCCGAAAATGTTATATGTGTGTAACAAATGTATGTTAATCTTCCCACTTTTGCATATATCTACTATATGGCAATGTGATTAATTATATGGTCTAATTAAATAATTAAATACAGATATATATATATATATAAGTGTAAAAATTCGTGCATGTGTGTGAGGTGTGTAAGTAGAGTGTGTGTGGTATCAATTGTGCATGGCATAGGGTGACATTTGTAATACATGAAGACACCACCAATTGTCACCCCTAAGCAACCACCCCACCTCTCTACCACCACACAACCCCCCCCCCAAACTCAGATTGCAGTCGTCCCCTTCCTCCTCTCCTCTCCTCACTCCATCTCCTACAATGGAGACCCTTTTCCACCATAGCTAAACTGAAAACTGAAAGTTTCTGCACGAACAGTAGATTGTGGAATTTATTTGACTAAGTTGCAGTGGTCAGATAAAGGTGAAATTTAAGTATGTTTATATTAAGCATGAATAGTATATATGTATAAAATTGTAAGTCGATCTGATGTGTTTTACTATTTTATTTGTATTTTTCAAAACCACTGCACAAAACTGTGAAATTTGCCATGTTCATCACCCATGGTTCATAATCTTTGTTCCGAGTTTGGCTAATGGTAAAACTCTAAAATTTGGCATAAGAATAATTCAGCATGTCTAGAAGATTTATGTAAATTTTCAGAATTTTCTAAAATTTTTTACTATTTATTCCAGATTTTACAAGCTAACTGCACAAAACTGTCACTGTAGCGATAGCTTGTGGTAAAATATTTTTAGCTCCCAATCTATTGTGAATCATTGAGTGAGATTTTTCTGGATTAAACTAGACTTAAGTGGATTTTCAATATGATTGGTTGCATTCCCATATTCATTATAATGAACTCACGGTGAATTTTTGAAGTTGATACATTACAGTAAGTTGTTTTGGACAAACTGCCTTAGTGAATTTTTTCGTGTAATAGGCAGTTCGAGTATGACTTTTACGTGAGATGTTCAAGCCGTTTGTAGTCCGATTTGGACTTGGGTTTCTTCACAAGAAATGTTCCTCACCATGTCTAGTTATGATCTGGAAAGTTTGATCCCAAACCAAGTTTTATAGGTATACCTTTCACTGACCCAAAATCACCTACTTGAATGTTGTCCATTCCAACTAGTCAACTTTGGGCTTATGAATTTCTCGATGCGTCAGATATTTTCCAGTATGGTCTTCATGAAATATGTAGTTCTTGTTACAAGGTTTCGAAATTGGTAGCCTGCAGCCATTTTGGCATTGTGAGTCAAACGTTACGAGCCTCGCAAAACCCCTCGTCGTTAAGCTAAAACTGAAAATTCTGAAAAATTTTCTAGGTATAGAAGTCAGTTTGAGTTGCCCACTTTGAGACCCTATATCTACAAAACCACGACTCTTTTGGATTTAATTCCTTCTTAGAACTTGTAGTACATGTTTAGAGGTTTCCAGAATGTATCTTTGTGCGACCATACGTATTCTGAATCGAGAGTTATGAATCGTCAAAGTACGTCACTTGGGTTGTTTCAAGCTGTTTTGCTGAAATTAAACACTTGAAAATTTGACTAAGTGTTGGAACTCCCCTAGGTGAATTATGCCTTATGTGAATAGGGTGATGATCGATTGTTATATGGATGATATTAATACATATTAATGACCATAAGTGTATAATAATACACTATATGAATTTAGAAAGAATTTTGGAAATCATTTGGTAATTTTAAGAATTTCCGAGAGCATTAAAGGAATTATAAGGATTTTAAATCCTTTCTAATCAAGAGTAATAATATATTATATGTCTAAATATTATTTTGGACATATTTGGGATTATAAAATTTTATAAACGTAGATCACTATGTTTATATCGAAACGTTATATTTAATAACGTTATAAATGAATAATAAGGATTTATGGATAAATGGATTAATATTTAAGAAAAATATCGATAAAGTTCATCGATTTACGTGACAAATCGAAATTAAGACTTTACAAAAGAAATCGATTGAAATCGATTCATAACATAATTAGTAAGAAATTACAATTGAAAGTCAAAATTGTTGACTTTTAAAGTCAACGCGTCTGAAATCGTTCGATAAATACGCTAATATCGTAAGGCGTACTAATTAGGTAAGAAACCTCATTAGTAAGAAAATATTTCATAATTGAAATCCTTATATCGAAAGCGTATAAATCGTCGAGCGTTTAAGCGAAAGGTTAAACGATCATAGTTGAGCGTGTCTCGAAGAGCGAGAACTATTAAATTGAAATACGTAATTGAAAAGCGTGTCAATTCATTAAGGAATTAAGTTTATATCGATATAGAATATCGAAGTTTATTCTAGGCTTTGAGAGTCTCGAAAGCGTGAGCGGCGTACTAAAATATCGTTTTACGTAAAGATGTGGGCCAGGACGCGATGGCGGATGTTGACGAATACTCAAGTTTAAGACGAACAATAGTCCAGGTGGGCTTTATTCTAAAACAAAACAACTATGCTACTTATATTAAGTGTCTTTATTTACAGTATTTTCTTCCAACTATTGATAAATCTGTTTAAATGATTACCTGCCAAAATATTTACGTTTTGTGTATTGTATCCTATCCGTGAGAATGATGAATGATATGAATGTTGTTGCGTCGCTCCCAACTTATGAATGAAAATCGATATCGGATCCTATGCCGGAAGGCTTATACCTGGCTAGGATTAACGTGTACACTGATGGTGACTGTGTGCTGTAAGGACAATTCACGGCCGGTCACGGGGTCGTAGAGGGAGGCCACCCTCACGACTTTCGACTATGTTACTATGATGAAATGATGATAAAGGATATGGATCATACACACCCAGAAAAATGCCTGCCCCGGCGATGATTTTTATGAACTGATAAAATGTTTTAGTAAGCCTGGCATTTTCAACTAAAACCCTTGTGTCTTACCCACGATGTGGCGATGTAATCTAAAAATGATAAAAAATTGGCATGAGTCCACTGAGTGCATTCTTGTACTCAGCCCTGCATGTTTGTTTTTAAATGTGCAGGTTGAGCAGATGATGGATGGAGCAGTGTTGAGCAATAGGAATGTTGTCGCTGATATGTTTATACCTTGATAGTACATCGTCATATGTACTTATCACATGTCTTCCGCTGCAAGAACCTAATTTATGTACTAGAGTCCAAGAACATGCTTGACATATGTATTACGGCTTTTGTTAATGAGAATCTCCCTGTTTATTTATACCTGTTTAGAGTTACAATCCCTACTAAATCGTACTTAGGATTTAGGGGCTATGACATATAACCTCCTCGGGTGTGGCCCTAGAGGATAGAGGGCGCCTAGTCGTGAAGACAGTTCGAGCCATCTGAAAAGGAATGTATCACTATGGTCAGACACGGTAAACATAACGGTATATCTAGAAGAAGGTATGTACACAATAAACATCTGTACAAAGAAGGTTATAGCAATATATATTATCATATGACCTACGTTCCTAAATCCTTATGGCATTACTTCCATGGTTTGGTCTCCGGGAAGAAACGATATGGTTTCTTAGAGTAGAGCAACGATCGACGTCTAGCCTTCGGGTAAAGGCTAAGTGGTCGCCTTAGCTTATGGGGTTCTGGATTCCTTATTTCTATTCGCGTTATAGTATCACATCATATCCGTTCTCATTATGTACTTACAATTCATTATTTCCTTTCATACTTCCTTAACGTTATACTTCAATTATTTCCATTATTATTACGATAGAGGCAACACGCATGGTGTTCGGAGTTCCTTCATGTAGAGAGGTTGGGACTCATAACAGTGTGAACCTCCAGTTAAGCAATTGTTTCTTCATTGTAGACTCTTCGCGTTCTCATCCTCAAATCCGTCCGGATTGTGATTCCTAAGATTTCTATGTTCTCGTTCTTCCTTAGTATTTCGTTTAATTGGGGATACCTTATGTTTTCATACTAAGTTCGGCGCAAAAGGGATCATGCATCTTAAGAGTCTATGTCCTCATGGAAAAACATACTCATTTACATTCTGCTTCTAGCATGCTTCGCATATAGCAGTAAACATAGATCATAACATGTATTGCGACAAACAAGTATTCTCATTTTACTCATTTACCAAGCCCCTAAAGTTTGCAACTTTCTTTCAAACTAATGACCAATCAATTGAAACAACTTTTCAATTTCAAAATATTCCTCGTTCCAAAATATATTTCAATTTCCCAACAAGGCAATATTGTAAGTCCATTTCACAATTCATATACTTCCAACATTTCAAAGTAACTTTTAGTTGAAATAGTTACTTTCTTCCTCGTTGAGCAGGATGATGATGGAGTGCAGTGCAGTAGCAGTCAAACATAAACAATTTCTAGACTCGACTTTCAACTTAGGATTCAAGAAAAGGGTTTCTAGGGTTCAGAGCGAACAACTGCTTTGATACCACTTTGTGACGACCCGACTTCCCAAGGAAGTACGGATCATACGGATCGTCACTGGTATGATAATGTAACGGATATATACATAACTAATCAATGCAATTAACAAATGAACTACTCATCAACGCATGAACTAAAAAGGGATAAACTATTCAATACCAACTCAAGTCACAGAAGGACTTGACAAAAGGTTCAAGGTTCAAATATAACCCAATCGGTATGCAATTCGAGGAGCAGTGCGACCTCAAGTTCAATCTGACATGAAGCGATTATAATCAAGACATTAAAATAATATCAGAGTTAGGGAGCAATAAACGTGTGGACGTGTATATGACGATACATGCCCAAGGTTCTAGAAATCCTTTCTAATAAGCAACAAAATAATCGCCACTCTGCACCACCTCGCACCCATCATCAATCCTTGCTCAACCTGCACATCAAAAACGAGATGCAGGGCTAAGTACAAAAGTACTCAGTGGACTCATTGCCGAAAACATTTTCTTTGTCAAAAGTTATTGAACTGCCCATAATAGCGCATGAGGATTTTAGTTAAAAGACTCATGCCTATCAAACATTTTATCATTTTCCAAAAGTGTCAGGCCTGACTATTTCAATCACGTTGTTCCATATCTGATCATTCATTCATTCGCGCATTATGGAGGTGGCCACCTACACATAGTCGCCGGGATCAGTCGAGGTAGCTAACCTTAACACACAGTCACACGTGTACACAATCCGAGTTAGTCCTTAACTAAGTCGGATCCGATCGTTACCCTTTTTAATGTTGATGGACCGACACATTCACATACCACATTGGATATACAAATCTCAGATAGGATCACAAAAAAACATAAACATTTGACAGTCAATAACAATTCATGTAATAATATTTCATAAGGCTTTTGTAAATCATGCTTTGAGATTTGCATATCATTTTGTTTCAAGAGAGCCCACCTGCTAATCCAAAGCTAGTGGTTCTAAGTGAGCAGGTGTGATTGTCCTTCCTTGCCAACTACGTACGATCAAACCCTTCATAAGAAAACAGCCCTTCGTAGATTCTTTCTATCGATCATGGTCTTTTATAAATTACGACTTAAAGTTCCCAATTAGGGTTTCTTTATGGTTTCATGTGATTGTTTTAAGATAATTTCGATTATCTTACATTCTCAATTCCCAAACTATATTACTTCATCATTCATAGGTGAACCTCAACTTATGAATCACATACTCCTAGTATATCATCGACTCTAACCTTAGTGTTCTTCTAACGTTATTACGTTATAGATTGTTGGTGCTCAAGTTATGATTGGTAATTTAGGATATTCTCAAGCCACTAACTAGACTTGACAATTATAGTTACGTCCTAGTAGGTTATGCTTGACGACTTGTCGTATTAACACGACAAATAAAAGGGGAGTCTTGACTTATGATTCAAGTGATCACATACCATTATGTTGGTAAGTACTTAGGAATAGATGAAGTTCTTCGGGAATCCTAACTCAACCTTTGACACATAAGGATCGACATCTTATGTTCGAATCTTTGCTTATACTTTACGACATTATTTGTTTCTCTTAACTCGTCGGAGATTATATAAGTTGTATAATCGCTATTCGTTGTCGAGTTGTCTTAACGCTCAATCTAACATCGTATTAGGTTGTCATTGTTGAGTATTAACGTTGTAGCTCGGCTTTTGTTTTTTTCTAACTTAGGAACTCACGTTTGAGTATCCTTTTATTAATAGAAAACCCTAATTTGTGTCCAACTTCGATTCTCATTAATTCATTATTAAGTTATCAAAATTGGTCGATTTCTTTTGGATTCTCGTACATAAGGTATTATGTTGTTTACGTTTGGGGTTTTGTTTGTCGGCATACATAAACATAACCATTCAACACCATACAAAACCATACACAATATAAACTATACTAAAGCGTTAGAAAACTCTAATTTCTAATACAATGCAAAACCATTGTGTATGTGTGCATAAGTGTTCCATTTATTCATCACAATCATAACCATCCATTCAAACTTATAGATTAATTATCATAGCATCATTTATCATTTAAATTAAACTCATGCTTAACCATTTTGCAATATTTTTAATAATTAGCAATAATTAGCAAATGTATCCAATAAATTCCAATAAAATCATGTTATCCTCCTATCATACTATATAATTTAATTACCAACTCAACATCATCAAATAAAATTTTAAACCATAAGTTAATATAAGCTGTTATTTTCGGTACTTATGATTTATTGAACATTGGTGTTCAATAAATTCCATAAAAATCATATCATGCTTATATCATATGCTAAACATGAAATATCATTTCATATTATACATTAAAATTAAAACCCATGCTTTTTACCACTTATGAACTTTCGGTAATTTCAACATACATACATATATATTCAATAAATTCCATTTACTTCACAATATGTTTATATTATGCGATAAACATGTAATATTTACATTAAACATCAACTAATATTTATAATATGAACCAAATGCTTGGAATTTGTAGTATCCCGAAGTTTTAATGCTAAATTACGATAATAAAAATCGCTAATTAGGGTTTTGTTTCGATAATTGAAACAATAATTTATCGAAGCTCGATTTTTACTATACATGATACGAAGATTATTATATCATATTCACTAATGATTAGTTAATTAAGGAATATAGTTTATATTATTCATTCGAAAGTATTATTCTAATGTCGATTAAATTTCGATAGTTATTCTTACGTTATTTTTCTAAGTGACGAAGCTTAGAATTATATTCCTTATTGATAAGGATCGAACAAAGTGACTACAATGTTATTAGCAATGTTACGAAATGATTCGAGGGTCAACGATGAAGAGATGGTTCGATTGTCGACGTTTTTGAGATAAGTCGAAAACTTAGTGTAATGACTAAGGAATTATGTTTTATTAATTCCTATGATTATTTTATGGAATAAGAGCATTATTTATATATAATCCTTCATTTAAAATGATGCTAGAGGATTAAGGGACAATTATTGGATAATTTGTTCCTATTTTCGAATAAGTGTTCGAAAATGTGAGTTTGTGACCTAGAAGTATTTTAATAATTTTTTATATGATTTAATTTATCATCTAGGACTTATAGCATGTCATATAACTATTAATTGCAAGAAAACAAAATATGTAGCATTTATGCTACAAAAGTGTCGAAAATTTCAATTGTTTAAGTGTAAGTGAATAAAATTCCTATCCTTTTGATGATGATATGGAATAATTATGATAGTCATACATTATTAATGCATAAGATAAGGTTTATCATGAATTGAACAAGTGGGAAATGTGTTGGCATCATAAGGGCCGAAAATGTGCACTTGTAGTGTGAAATGAATAGAAAATGTCATGCTCTTAATAATGATATATTATGATTATGTTAATAAGATATTATTAAGAGATAAGATGAGTTGTATAATCAAGTTGTGCAAGTGGAAGGGTTTTTGTCTCATATAGCCGAAAACTTTGAAAATAATGAAGTAAGAAAAGAAAATTTCCAACCTTATGATAGTGATATGTTGTGCTATGATAATGACACATTATTCCTTGTATCATAGTGTAAGAAAATAAAAAATTGTCTCATCATATATGTGAGTGCCGAAAATAATGGAAAGAAAATAAAGTGTGAACAAATGTGAAAAGGAATAAAAATCAAAGTGTAAATTTTTGACTTTTCAAATATGATATTATCCTAAAGTAATATTAAAGTATATGTGAGTATAAAAAAATAAAAATCCCTCCTATTATAGGAGAGTGCAGTGAGCTTTAGGGAGCAAAAGAAAGAAGAATTTTCTTCATTCTTTGAAAATGAAAGGAATTGAAAGTGATACCTTTTAATTATGTGATATGATGATTTATTAAAGTGTAATGAGATAAGAATAAAAATTTTGTCCCTAGTTAATTCAAGTGGACCGAAAACTTAGTATAGGGTGTAAAGTGTTATGATTTTATGTGATATTTTATGTGCAAGTTGGCTAAAGCCTATAAAATATAGTAGAACCACATTTCCTCTTCCATTTGCTCCAAAAAGTACCGAAAATCATAGAGAAAAATTTAGAGAGAGTTCATCCATTTCCTTTCCAAATCTTAAGTTGAAAAATGTTGTCGTTGGAAATCAACTCCGATTAAAAGGTTAGAAATCGTACAAGCTTCGTATACATGTTAGAATTTTGATTTTCATCCATAAGATCTTATGTTATGAGCTTATATTATTTATATTGAATTTTTAAGAAATATTGTTCATATGCTAAAGTTGTTTAGTAATTATGTTTATGTGATGTTTAGAAGCATATACTATGAATTTAGTACAAAGATGAAAATGTTATAAATTTTTTTGTTAAAACCGAAAGCATATGATGTTCATATGTTGATGAGAATGATTTTTAATTGTTGATTTGAGCATGGAATAATGATCTATGATAATAAATATGTTGGATTTGTATACTGAAAGCAGTTTGGTTGAGCTTGTATACAATGTTTCCTGTTACCACTATTACAATCTCCTATCTGATTTGAATACTTGATTGCATATATCGTGTCCCTTATCTCATATATAAGTTAGATCATACGATGTGTAGAAGATCACGAAGTCATATGATTGGTCGAGCTTAATGAGATATAAAAGTTTCACAACCGAGACAACTTAAGGACGAGTTGTCGGTTTAGGCTGCGATATAGATAAGAAGTGACTTGACTTAGTTGCTTGTCTATCTTTGATGCGTCTCGGCGTATTGAAGGATCACGGTGAGATGTGTTCTTCTTTCGACCGTCGTGAAGAACCAAGATCTCGGTGACTTCGATGATCTAAACCTCGATAAGGTATTAGGTGAGTATGAGTTCTTGACCATCACTTTGACTTGTTATGAGTGAGGGTTATATGTTCTAACCAAGATTCTCCGCATCTTGGGTGGTGGCTGTCTTGTATGTCACGCTAGTTATCGTGTCAGTCACCGTATCCGTTAAGGATGATGGCGTCCCTTAAGGAGCTCAAAGGTTTATTGTACTAAACCCCGCAGTTGAGTTAACTCAAGTACAATAATAAGGTTGAGTGGTACTACTTAAGAAATGAAGTTATTAATTATTTTAAGCGATCAAATGCTATAAATAATTAATGGACGTTCGATATCTTAAATCTGAGGATTCGTAATGTCTAAGTGCAAGCCCGACTCAACATCGGTAATAAAGGGGTAAGTCGACATTCTTTCTCTAGTGGCATGATCGAATGTTTATAAATTAATTTATGTTAAAATTTGAACATAAGATAATTAATTTATTTGAGGCCCATCTTTATTCCTTGCATTTGATCCTCAGGTCGCCCATCCAGGCCGTAAGCTCTTGGAAATCGGCGCCCTATTGCTCCTATGGCAAGATTTTATTCTCTTTATCCACAAGGATATAATTATATTTATGGTATATGCATAGATCCTTTCCATATAAGATTATGGTAATAATCCTAGGAGTATGGTAATTTTCCATATAGGATTATAGTAATTTCCATATAGGATTATGGTAATTTCCATATGGGATTAAGGTAGTGTATTATAAATATAAGGTATGAGATAAAGTCTAGGTTAATGCTCATTAACACAACATAAAATTTCGGCCATCTCATAGTGTTTGAGAGAGAATTTTCGTGAGTTTTGTGAGAGAGCATTGGGTGTTTTCCAAGCATTCTCCATAGATCGTCCTCACTCGGCGTTGGAGATTGGGCAACCGGATACGATCCGGAAGGTCAAAGCACGAGTCCGATCCATTCGATCCATTCATCTCGTTCCATCGACCGGCGGATCGAAGGTAAACACGTGAAAACCCTACGTCTTTGCGATTAATTATATAGGCGCATGCTAGGTTTATAATCAATGTATGGTGAATTAAATATCCAAGATAGATCCTCGGGCGAGGTTAACATATGATTTCCTACAATTGGTATCGAGCACAGGATCGAGAATCTTGGCGCCGGATTAATTCACGTTTGATTATTACGTGCGTTTTATTAATTGTGGATCCGCGTTCATCGTGGCTCGTTTATTATTTTGTCGGTTTTATTGTTACACCACGAGAAAATCCGTGGTTAGATTAGATTTTATTATGTAAATCTTATACGTAAAAAGAAGAACGAGCGAAAGAACGAAGAACTAGCGACGGAAAAACAGGTCTCGGCGGTCCACAGGCGGTTTCGCGGCGAGCTTGGCGATCGCGAGGGCGATCGCGAGGCGCGGGCGGCGGGCGTGCGTTCGCGCGACGAGATCGCTGGCGCCACGCGGCGAGCTAGCGGCGGCAGGCGTGCGTTGGCAGAAACCCGGGCGCTTGCGGCGACTCGCGATCCGCCGGGCGGCGACATCTCTCGCAGATGTTCGGCGCTCGTGGCGGTCAACACGCAGCGTGCTTTCGGGTCGCGGTCGCGTTAGCGACCGGTAGCCGCGAGAACACGCGGCGGCGGCGCAAGGTCGGGCGTGGTGGGCTTTGCCAGCACGCGACCCGGCCGATGATGGGCGACCCGGCCCGGACCCGTTTTCCAGTGACCCGGATAATCCGGTCCGTGCGGGTGCGCGAGGCCCATTTTCAAGTTTAATTACGTGCTTTGTAAATCTATGTAATAGATTAGATTTAAATGTGCGTGTTTCACGATTGGAGCGCGATGAGCGTTTTATTTTATTTTTATCGTTCATATGCATGTCGTGGATGTTTAAATTATCAAGAGCATGCTATGTATGTTTATATTACGTTGACAAACATTTAAGTGTTTTACGTAATTGGATGCGCATAGTAAGCATGTTGGGTTTATCGCGTTTATCAAGCATATTTTAGAATTACTGCGAGCATGTTTTACATGTTGAGTTCTATAGAAAAGCATGCTAGGATTACGTGATCTGCATGGACAAACCTTTTGAATAAAAGACTAAGCAAGCAACCCGACAAATTAATTTTCAAATTAAAATGTCAAGACCTCCACCTTTTGATCTCTAAACAAAGTGAGGCCTTGCTTGTGAGTAAACGTCCACCCGTGGCTTGCTTGCCTTTGTTTATCATAAGTTTGTTAGATGAGATTTCTAAATAAAACTTTTAAATCTATTGAGAAGTGGGAGTTTCATGTGTAACGTCCACACGCGTGGCTTTGCATGTGCGATTTTCATAAGTTCTCTAGAGATAGATATAAAAGAGATAACAAAAGAATTTGAATTGGAAGTGGTATGGTCAGGTGGTATGCGATTCTAAGAATTCATTCTATTTGTTAAAATTGTGGTCAATGCTTAGACATCACCTCAAGTACAACTTCCCGAAGTCCTTCTTGCGATAGTGATGTGGTCTAGTAAGGTCCAATCGTTAATTTCATTTGTCATAAGGATAAGTTGACATGGATTGAAATTAAACAACTAAAAGGTATATTTTAGTGCAGTCGGGGGTTCATGTAAACGCGATCACGCGCGTGGCTTGCATGTGGGATTCCTTGGGCGATTGGAGGTTTCAATTAATATTGTTTTATCAAAAGGTTACAATATTATTATTACGAATTATATGCGATCGTATGCTTATGTGTTTACATTATCGTTTGAGATATGTCTCTTATGCCGATTATCAATATGCTCGCACAAAATCCGTTATCCGGTCCAAATTTTATCGAGTGGAAGCGAAACATGGAATATGTTCTTATCATTTGAAGAACACATGTTTGTTCTCACTACTCCTAAACCCGATGCCCTGACGATCGACTAATGAGCGAGAGTCAAGGACTTTGGAATAAGTCGAACAATATGGCTAAATGCTATATGATAACTACGATGTCCAAAGGCTTGCAGCTGCGACATCGATCGATGGTGAGCCGCGACGATATTTGGTCAAGTCTCGAGAGTAAGTTTGGGCGATCGGATCGGACGATCGTTCCACACAATGAGAGAAATCTTGGCGTGTAAGATGGAAGAAGGAAGTTCGGTCCATGAACATGTCTCCACATGACTCATCTCATGGATAGTTTTGATCACTTGGGAGGAGGTATTGACGGCGAAACCAAGGTCGATATCATCCTCAATACCTTCCCAAGTCTTTTGAGAACTTTCGGCGTAGATGCGATCATGAGCAAGACCGAGTTTACACTTAGTCGGTTGCTTAATGATCTCGTGGTGCGGAAGGAGTTATGGGAAAAGGGCACATGCTCTTGCTAGCACATCTAAGGGCCCAAAATTTTCGTTGCAAAATGGAAATAGAAAAGGGGTACCAAAGGTGGAAGAAGCAAGGCAAATAGTGGGAGTAATGGGAACAAGAACATGGTTGCCACCGGAGGCAGAAGAAGCGAAGGAGAAGGGCAAGTGCTTCAAGTGCGGTAAGGCGGGCATTGGAAGGCCAAGTGCCCTATGCTCGAGGCTCAAGGTACGCCGTTTGCTTTAATGTGACGAAACATGTTTAGCGACTTGTTCTACCCATTCTTGGGTAGTAGATCTGGTATGGCCGATCATATTTGTTACACATTGCGGGGGTTCCTGCGACAAGGAGGCTGTTTGATGGCGAGATAACGATCTCCATGGGCAACGCGCAAGAGTCGAGGCCATTGCGAGTTAGAGATGTTACTTTATGTTTTGAGAAAACAGTTTTAGTTTTAAAAGGCGTTTATATGTGCCGGATTTTCGTGGAACCTTGTTTCTGTTTGAAATTATTTACTAATGGATATTACATTATTTTTGATAGTGGTGTTTCTATCATAAGAAATGACGAAGTTATACGTGTTGTACGTTATATAATTCGCTTTATACTATTTACGCCAAACATAATACCTATAACTATGTTGCAACTTCATCAAACCCTAAAAGAGAAAGTTTTCTTTGCAAGATGACTCTACTTTTCTCGGCATCTTAGATTAGGTCACATCAATCTAAATAGGATCCAAAGCGGCTAAGAATGGGCGTTGGGTAATCTCACGGTTACTCAGTTCCCGATCTGCGAATCTGTATAGAAGGTAAAATGTCGACCAGACCCTTCAAAGCGAAGGTTATAGAGCGAAAGAAATGTTGGAGTTAGTCCATTCGACTGTGTGGCCCGATGGCCACACAAGCTCGTGGAGAATGCAGTATTTTGTCACTTTCATTGGCGATTACTCAGGTGCGGATACATATACCTTCACATGAAGTCCGAATGCTTTGAGAAATTCAAAGAGTTTAAGGCGGAAGTGGAGACGAAGCTAGGTAAGAATATCAAGTCCTCATGGTCCGATCGCGGTGGCGAATACCTCGATAGCAATTTATGGACTATCTAGTGAAGTGTGGGATTACATCCGGTAGCACTTCACGGGCACACCACATCAAAATGGTGTGTCGGGCGAAGAAATAGGACTCTTTTAGAAATGGTTAGATCAATGATGAGCTATGCAACATTGCCTATTTCGCTACGGGGTATGCTTAGAGGCGGTGGCATACTTGCTAAATCTAGTACCGTCCAAGTCGGTCGAAAAGACCCTTTCAAGTTGTGGTTTGGGCATGAGCCTGGTTTAAGCCACATAAGGATATGGGGCGATCCGGCACATGTCTTTGAACAAGAAGGTCGACAAGTTGGAGGCTAGATCGACGCAAGGTTGTTTATTGGCTATCTGAGAGGAGCGAAGGTGGTTTATTCTATAGTCCTAAGGATCGAAAGGTCATTATTAGCACTAATGCCCGATTCTTAGAAGAGGATTATATGAAAATCATAAGTCCAAAGTTGAAATCATTCTTGAAGAATTAGAAGATGATCGTATTCCACCACCGATTAGGCTACGATGCAGATTTCGAGTCTAGTGGGAGGATCGACACCGGATACTTCAAGAAATTGAAGTGGGTCGAGTTCCACCGAGATACCGACCGTCAAGTGGTACCTACACAGCAAGTTGTGCAAGTTAGGGAACCACAAGTATCTGCACCCACCGTTGCCATTGTGCTGTAGAACCTCGTCGTAGTGGGAGGGTTGTTCGTCAACCCGAGCGATTTATGTTCGTGGGTGAATCTTGGATTTAGTCGGTGACGAACAAGCAATAATCGACCCATGGACATACAAGGAGGCGATACAAGATATTGATGCAAGATCATGGCACACCGCTATGGACTTAGAAATGGAGTCCATAACGGCTATGGATGTATATGAAAGACACTCTACCGGATGGCGAGGAAGCCATAGGTAGTAAGTGGATATCTGAGAGGAAGAGATTACGATGGAGAGGTTTGACTTTTAAAGCCGTGCTTGTGGCGAAAGGGTACACTCAGTTGAGGGCATCGATTTCGATGAGACCTTTTACGCGTAGCAATGCTCAAGTCCATCGAATTCTTCTAGCTATAGCAGCCCACTTGAACCTAGAGGTTTGGCAAATGGATGTTAAAACCGCTTTTCTAAACGGTTACCTTGAGGAAGGTAGAGACATCTATATCGCAACACGAAGGTTATGTGGTAAAGGGTGAAGAGCATCTAGTATGGAAGCTTAAGAAGTCCATTTATGGACTTAAGCGAACCTCCGATCATGGAAATTAGCTTTGGCGAGGTAGTAAAGTCCTATGGATTTACCCAGTCCCTAGCGAGAGTTGTGTGTATCGGTTAGATGTCAGCGGTGATGTGGTATTTCTTGCACTTTATGTAGATGACATCCTTCTAGTTGGCAACAACGTGAAGTCATATCGACGTAAAGAGTTGGCTATCCGATCGGTTTGAATGAAAAACTTAGGAGATGCAGCGTACATTCTTGGGATCGAGGTTTACCGAGATCGCAAGAAGAAAATGTTGAGCTTATCTCGGGCGTCTTACATCGATCTTGTGATTACTCGTTTTAGTATGCGGACCGCCAAGAAAGGATTGCTACCTTCGGACATGGCGTTCCTTTATCTAAAGACGCAATCACCCATATTTACAAAGGAGATAGAGGAAATGAGACAAGTTCCTTACGCTTCCAGCCATAGGAAGTCTCATATGCGCAATCTATGCACGAGGCCGATATACGCTGTCATGCGGTAGGCATAGTAGCTAGATATCGATCTAACCTGGACAAGCTCATTGGACTGCGATAAAGAATATACTCAAGTACACGAAAGGACTCGAGATTATAGGCTAGGTTACCATGCGAGATAGTCTAATGCCTTTGGGTTATCTGACTCGGATTTCCAAGTCGACCGTGATGAGAAAAAGTCGACCTCGGGCTATGTGTTTACCTTGGGAGGTGGAGCCGTATCTGGCGGAGTGCAAAGCAATGATGCATTGCGGACTCTACCATGGAAGCCGAATATATAGCCGCGGAAGCTTCTAAGGAGGCAGTATGGTTCAAGAACTACCTCATGGATCTAGATGTGGTACTGGTTTGCCCAAGAGTGTCATAGTTTAATGTGATAACTTTCGGTGCGATGGCAAACTCGAAGGAACCACGGACCCACAAGCGACCAAACACATAGAGAAAAGTACCATCTCATACGAGAAATCGTTAGGCGGTGGCGTCTTGATTGAAAAGATTGATCTGACGGAAAATCTAGCGGATCCATTCACGAAGAGCTACCGCAAAAGTCTACGATGGACACGTTAGAGGACTTGGATTATGCTTGATGGCACCCACTTAGAAAGGAAACTTTTGTATAAGTGGGAGAAGCAAAGTGATGGTTGTTTGTAATAGCTAGTAGATGACACATTGTATACTAAAGTTTGCTTTAGTATAAGTGGGAGATTGTTGGTTTGTATCTTGAAAGCGGTTTGGTTGAGCTTGTATACAATGTTTCTGTTACCACTATTACAATCTCCTATCGATTTGAATACTTGATTGCATATATCTGTGTCCCCTTATCTCATATATAAGTTAGATCATACGATGTGTGAAGATCACGAAGTCCGTATGATTGGTCGAGCAATGAGATATAAAAGTTTCACAACCGAGATAACTTAAGGACGAGTTGTCGGTTTGAGGCTGCAGATATAGATAAGAAGTGACTTGACTTAGTTGCTTGTCTATCTTTGATGCGTCTCGGCGTATTGAAGGATCACGATGAGATGTGTTCTTCTTTCGACCGTCGTGAAGAACCAAGATCTCGGTGACTTACGATGATCTAAACCTCGATAAGGTATTAGGTGAGTATGAGTTCTTGACCATCACTTTGACTTGTTATGAGTGAGGTTATATGTTCTAACCCAAGATTCTCCGCATCTTGGGTGGTGGTCTGTCTTGTATGTCACGCTAGTTATCTCAGTCAGTCACCGTATCCGTTAAGGATGATGACGTCCCTTAAGGAGCTCAAAGGTTTATTGTACTAAACCCCGCAGTTGAGTTAACTCAAGTACAATAATAAGGTTGAGTGGTACTACTTAAGAAATGAAGTTATTAATTATTTTAAGCGATCAAATGCTATAAATAATTAATGGACGTTCGATATCTTAAATCGGGATTCGTAATGTCTAAGTGCAAGCCCGACTCAACTTCGGTAATAAAGGGTAAGTCGACATTCTTTCTCTAGTGGCATGATCGAATGTTTATAAATTAATTTATGTTACGGGTGAACATAAGATAATTAATTTATTTGAGGCCCATCTTTATTCCTTGCATTTGATCCCTGGGCTGGCCCATCCAGGCCCGTAAGCTCTTGGAAATCGGCGCCCCTTTTGCTCCTATGGCAAGATTTTATTCTCTTTATCCACAAGGATATAATTATATTTATGGTATATGCATAGATCCTTTCCATATAAGATTATGGTAATAATCCTAGGAGTATGGTAATTTTCCATATAGGATTATAGTAATTTCCATATAGGATTATGGTAATTTCCATATGGGATTAAGGTAGTGCATTATAAATATAAGGTATGAGATAAAGTCTAGGTTAATGCTCATTAACACAACACAAAATTTCGACCATCTCATAGTGTTTGAGAGAGAATTTTCTTGAGTTTTGTGAGAGAGCATTGGGTGTTTTTCTGAAGCATTCTCCATAGATCGTCCTCACTCGACGTTGGAGATTGGGCAACCGGGATACAGTCCAGAAGGTCAAAGCACGAGTCCGATCCATTCGATCCATTCATCTCGTTCCATCGACCAGAGCGGATCCAAAGGTAAACACGTGAAAACCCCTACGTGCTGCGATTAATTATATAGACGCATGCTAGGTTTATAATCAATGTATGGTGAATTAAATATCCAAGATAGATCCTCGGGGCGAGGGTTAACATATGATTTCCCTACAAAATAAGCTTATATGATTTGATATAGAATTTTTGGAAAACATTAGTATATATATTTTGAAATTACTGAAAATGTTGAGAAATATTATGTTGATATATGATCCATGTTTAAATGATATTATAGCATATTAGTGATGTAGAATCATAATATAGTGTTGTATGAAATTATTGGAATTTTAGAAAATTAATTGTACCTAAGTCAAAGTTTCGAAACATATGGTTCTAGGGTATTTTGAGATATGAATTGTGTTTGATGAAAATTATGTTATAGTGATGATACATAATGATGATTATGTATTATGTGATTTAATTGGAATTTTTGAAAAATGTTTGGTATGATTTTTAAAAGAGCCGAAAGCTATATAGTGAAATTAGGTGATGTACAATTTTTCTATGATCAATGTTATTACATATTATTGATACTATGTTAATATAGAGTATTATGTGAATTTATAAGAATTTTTGGAAAAGTTTTGGAAAATATTTAAAAGGGCGAGAGTATTGAGAAATGAAAGCTAAGGTTTTAAAATTATTTTATCATGTAATCACATATTATGTTCTAAAAATATGTTTTAGACATACTATGAATTCATGTGATTTTTAAAACAAGGTATATTATGTATATGTCGAAACATGTTGTTATGTGACGTAAGGATTGAAAAGTGAAGTGTTATGATCAAGTTAGATCATATGTATGTGTGTTGTCGAAGCATGATTGTTGATTATCGTGAAAAATCGAGACTTATGAGAACGTGATTAGAAAACGATTGAAAATCGAGTATATATATAAATTAATAGTTATATGTATGAACGTTATAAAGTATATGGTATTGAAAGTTAAATGACTTTACTAGAGTATAAATGTATGAAATATGTTAATATATGAACATGGTTATGTGGTACGTCTAGAAGAAATATGGATTTTGTTGAATGGATACACTAAGATGTGTAAGACGTACTAAGTGGGTTAAAGGATACGAAGTATGTTAGAAGGTTATCGAATGTCTTAGACTTGGACGTTTTCGAAAAATGTGACCGACGTACTAAATTAGTTTCTTACTTAAAGGTGGGACGCGACGTGATCGTTGAGGTTAGAAAGAAACCTTATTGGGAAGCATACATACCAGGTGGGCTTTATTCGAACTGAAAACTGTTTTATTTACAATGCTTTCTTCGAAATGAAAAGTCTTTACTTATTTCTTGAGAAATGATAATGAAATGTTGTTAATCAATTACCTGCCCGAAATGTTTATGTTTTGTGTATGGATCCTATCTGAATGATAATGAAAGTTGTTGGTTCGCCAACGATGAATGATAATGAAAGTTGTTGGGTCGCTCCCAACTTATGAAAAAATCGATATCGGATCCTGTGCTAAAGGGATAATTCCTAGCCTGGATTAACGTGTACACTAAGGTGGATCGGGGGCCATAAGGACAATGCACGGCCGGTCCCAGCAACGTAGAAGGAGGCCTACTTCTACGGCGTTAATGATGATGTTATGTGGAAATGATATGATATGAGAAAGGAAAGGATATGGATCATACACCCAAAGAGAAAATGCTTGGCCAAGCATGTTTTGAGAAATGATGAAAATGTTTAGTAAGCACAAGGCCTTTTCAAATAAAACCCTTGTGTCTTACCATGATGGGCAGTGTAATTTAAAGTGATAAAATGTTTTTGGCATGAGTCCACTGAGTGCATTCTTGTACTCAGCCCTGCATGTTTGTTTTTAAATGTGCAGGTTGAGCTGATTGATGGGATGGAGCAGTGTTGAGCAGTCAGATCTTTTGTCGCTGATAAGTAGAACCTTGATTGCACATCGTCATATGTGTACTTCACATGTTTTCCGCTACAAAGAACACTAAATTAAATTTTGAGTTTGAAACTTATTACCTTCAGATCAGTCGAACCCCTTTTGTTAAAGATCTGATGGTATAGTCTCATATGTAAATTTTGTGTGTTTTATCTCAAATGGTTTGAAGTCTTGAAAGTTTGCTTGTCATATGCCTCAAAATCTTATATTGAACTACCTTTTATATTCTTAAATTCCGTTCCAAGTAATAGTCTCTGCTAATCCGTTCTTAAGATTAGTGGGTTGTTACAGAATTCTTTTTGTCCTCAAACTTATTTTACATATTGTTTTGCATGTTTTTGTTGTGTTTTTCTTTGTTTGTTTGTAACGATTTGGTTCCTATATGCTTAAGTTTGAATATCTTTTTATTGGAATCATGTTCGTTTTGTTTTGTGTAGGGAATGTTCGCGTTTAAGCATTTTGAGCATAAAAACGCATGTGAAGTTGCACTGGAAGAGGCACCCGCGTCCGGTGCTTGACTGTGTTCGGCGTTGGGTGCCGTGCCACCTTAGGGCGCCCCGCGTCCGGCGCTGGCATGCGTTCGGTGCTGGGCGCCACGCTAAAGCTTTCTAGAAAGTAGCCGCGTCCGGCGCTACCCTTGCGTCCGACACTGGGTGTCAAGTGTGAATTAAGCCGTCCAGAGAGACGCCGCGTCCGGCGCTGGAGTGCGTCCGGCGCTGGGCGTCGAAGTTGAAGTTGTCCAGAAGACGTCGCGTCCGTGGCGTCGCCACGCGGAATCCATCTGAGAGACAGCCCGCGTCCGGCCGCCATGCGTCCGTGCGCGGGCTGGAGTTGAAGCCATCCAGAAGGGCGCGTCCGTGTCTGTCTTGCGTCCGACGCTGGCCTCCGTTTCCACACGCGCCCGCGTCCGACGCTGGGCGTGAAATTTTAGCGGCTATAAATATGTTTTAAAATGCGTGAAACCCTACGCACTTCATTATTCGCTTTTTTTTCCGTCGGTTTCTTTAGAATTCTCCCACATGACTCGCTCCTTATCAGTTGATTTTCTTTGTAATTTCTTGCATTGGATTGATTCAAGACCTTGATTGAAGAGATTCATCACGACTATTACGATTGTAAGGATTAATTATTTGATCTTTCTTCCATTGAATTGTTGAATAATGATTTCTATCGATTATAATTGTTTGATCCGTGAGATGAGCATGAACTAATTCTTTTCTAGGGTTGGGTGATTCAAATTGATTGATTGATGATTTGTTTGATTAAGAATACCAATTGAAGCCTAGGGTTTATTGTTGAGTGTTTGATCACTATTGAATTATTTATGTTTCGTGTATTATCGAGAGATAGATACGTGCATGATAGGAATTTGGTAATTGATTAATCACTATTTAATTTGTATGTTTTGTGTATTATCGAGAGATAGATACGTTGCATCATAGGAATCAATTGGGTTAGAGTTTACCGGAAACGGGTACTCTAATAGTGTATGTATTTGTGAAATTTGATAACCTAGGTTTAATCCACGGAACGAAAGTCGAGTGTTTGGATTGAGGTTTGAAGATTGCATGAATAGGTAGATTTCTTGATCAAGCAATAAATCGATTAAACAAGACGAAAAACCCTAATACCCTAGTTTATCTCACACTCTTGAATTATTCCTGTGCGATTGAACTGCTTGAACGCTTGGTTTGAATCGTTTGCGTGTTTAATTTCCTGTTAATCTTAGTTAATCATCATCCCCAATCAAGTTTAGGACTTAGATTTATTGCTTTCATCGTAACACATCATAAGCCCTGTTAAGTCTTACTCGAGAGATTCGACTTGGGTCGACCTTACCACACTATAGGGACCTCGTACTATTGCGAGCGACTTAGTAGAACAATTTGGTCGGAACAAATTTTGGCACCGTTGCCGGGGACGGCTTTAGGCATTTTTGATTGTGTTATTTTCCCCTCCTATCTTCTATTTTTCTTTATTTTATTTTTGTTTGGTTAATTCTTCCCACAGGTGCGCGTAATCCGTTTTCTTGTTTTGTGTTTGTTTATGCTAGGTCGTCGAAGTATTAAAAGGAAGTTGGCACCAGTGTTCGACAACATTCACAGGGTAGGAGAATTTAATCTTTCGAACTCTAAAGCAGAAAGCTTGTCTGAAAGTGAGGCAAGTCGTGACAGGTTAGTCGAGAGTTTGGGAGTAAATCTCAAGAGAGGAATCATGCCGGAAGAAATGGCGAAAATGGAGGAGGCCATGAAGAAGGAAACCCGAGGATGCGTGACTTTGCTCGACTGTCATTGGGGTGACAACGTCATGCATAGTCCTCGGGGATCCGCCCGAAACTATGAGTTGAAGCCCATCCACTTCAACCTTCTTCCGTCGTTTCTATGGGATGCTAGCGAGGATGCCTTGAACTTCATCCGGGAGTTCTATGCGTGGTTCACACTTTTCCACCGAGCGGACTTCTGACGAAGATCTGGCGAGAATGAGGTGTTTTCCTACACCGAAAGATAGAGCCAAGACATGGTTGATGTCTCTACACTGTTCATCGACGAGTTGGCAAGCCGTGTATGATAAGTTCATGGGAAAGTACTACTCGAACCGAGAAAACAAGAGTGAGGGCTCGAGATAGCCACATTTAAGCGGATGGTGGAGAACCTATGCATGAGGCATGGGATCGGTTCAAGTCGTTCTGAGAAGATGTCCGCATCACCATTACCGGTGAGCTTCTCAACCGCTTTTTCTATGATGGATTGGCGATGGATTATCAATACATGATAGATAATGCGGTGGAGGAGACATTGGAAACTACACCGAGGGCGTTAGCGAGATTACGAGACGCTAGCTGCAAACTCACAAAGGAGAATTGCGGGGCGAAGACCACTGCAGCAAAGAAAAGAGATGGCACCCGCTTATGAAGTGACACAACAGAATCGGAGGATCTCACTCGCCAAGTTCAATTATTGAGAACAACCGAGCCTCGGACATCACCTCAATTCCAACAAACAAGTGATGTCGATGGAAACTTGTGGAATTTGTGGAGAAGCGGGACATGGAGCCAGCGTGTGCGAAAGAGGAAATGAGATGGCGTACGAAGAAGTGCAAGCTAATGCTATGCAGGGGTTCCAACAAGGGTACCAAAGAGGAAATCAGCAAGGCTATCCATCGAGACCCAGAAATGACCCCTTCTCAAATTCTTACAATCCCTACCGAGAAATCATCCTAACTTCTCTTGGAGTCAGAATCAAGGAGGAACAAGTCAGGGTACCCAGTTCAGACAGCAACCTCAGCAAACCCAGCAACAACTTGATGCTCCCAATAAACCATCGCTTGAGGATTCTCTGAATACGTTTATCCAAGCAAGTAACCTTAGATTTGAGTCTTTGGAGTCATCCTTGAAGAGAGTGGAAATTAAGTGGGACAGATTGCTGGAACTGTCGAACAATTAGTGCAAAGAGGCCAAAAGAGAAAGTTTCCTAGCCAATCGGAGCATGCCAAGGCTGTTACAGCTTATGGAAGTGAGAATGAGAAGTGCGAGGGTGATGACGAGACCAGGATGGAAGAAGAACAACCTCGCAGAGTTTATGAGCCACCCATTCCATTTTCGAGCCGTCTGATAGTCGAAGGGAAGGAAACGGGGAATATGAAGAAAGTGGTAATTGAGAAGAGGAAGAAGCTCGTTTCGCACCAACCCAAACCAAGGCAAAGCGATCCAGGTAGTTTTACTCTTAATGTTGCTTTTGGTAATGGGAAATCTGCATCGGGGATGCTTGATTTGGGTGCTGGGATTAATTTAATGTCCTTGTCTTTGTTTAACTCATTAAAACTTGGGGAGTTAAAACCAACCAAAGATGCGATTAGAATTAGTGAGGAACTATTCGGTGCCGAAGGGGTGATCGAAGATGTTTTAATCTGAATGGGTAACTGTTAGTCTCGATTGATTTTGTTGTCATTGACATGGGAGAAGGGAATGGAAAACATGAGAGTGGACATCCGTTGTTGTTAGGTAGGCCATTTATGGCTACAACAAATACCCAAATTGATTTCACTAAAGGATTGATAAGCTTGATTGTATTGGAGTGCAGACGGAGACATTCCGTGCTAGTAGTACGAGTGATAATTCTATTGTTTCTACTCTCGCATCGTGTTTTCTATCAACGCCTTGATATTTTGGACGAGAATAAGGTCTTGCAGTGCGGATATCCAGGAAGAAATCGACAGTGAGAAGACTGACCCCACACTTCAGTCTAAGTGTAAGAAAGATCGGGGTAAAGTACAAGTCGAGGATGAGTGGAAAGAGCCGCCACCTTACTCTCCGGAATATGGTTATCGCCAGCGAGGCGCGTTGGATAATGAGTCGGGCAACGCTTCTTGCCCGACAAAATTGGCCAAAATGAGGACTTAGTGGTTGAGCTAACGACGTTAAAATTAGCGCTTCGTGGGAGGCAACCCACGTTTATTTTTGTTTTGCTCGTTTTTCTTTTGTTTTTTGTTTCTATTTGTGTTTTTGATGTTGTTTTAGTTTTGTGTGGTGTAGGTTGGAATTGAATATCTTGGAGTGTTGGATACAAGAAGAAAAGACTCAAAATTCCGTCGGAGGGTACCCAGTGCGCGGACGCGCCCAAACCGCACTGGGTACAAATTGAAGAAAAAACGATGCAGGAGGGGATACAGAGCCTCTTCAGAGCAACGCCGATCCCGATCACCAACAGTTCCCTTCTCAGCAAGGTCCATCAGGGCAGGGTTACTATTCCATACGTGAGGAGTTGGGACGATTCGGAATGAATTAGCCGATCAATGGACAGAGTTTCGTCAAGGCATCTACTCTCGATTCGATCGGCAAAATGAGCGTCTTGTGAAACAGAACCGACTTTGGAGAAAGCGAACCAGCGGTATCAATATAATCGGCAGATGGGTGAGCATAATCGGTAGCATGGCGCTCTCGAGCTCGATGGAAAGCTTGGACTTCATTTCATGGCGATCCACCTCCACCACCGCCGTCTGACCAATAGTGATTCGTCACTATTGGAGTGTTCGTGTTTTGTTGTTTTTGTGTGTGTGTGTCGTTTTCTTTTTGTTTTTTTTGTTCGTCTTGTTTTGGTGTTTTGTTTTGTAGGTTTGTTTCGGTTTTGATGCCTCGCCGCTTAGTTTCGACAATTTCAGGGAAGTTACCTCTACTATACCTTTTATATTCATATACAATGAGGACCTTGCCTGTTTTAAGTGTGGGGGGTATCGTTTGGTTGTCGTTGTTGTTTTGCCGTTTGTTTTTTTCCCGTTTTGTTGCATCTTGTCGTCGTGTTTCGTCGTTTCTTAACTCTTTGTTTGGATTAGAGACGAATTTATCTTCTTGAAATCAATGGTGTATGAAGAATTATGCTTTAAGTTGAATTGATTGCGTTTTGATCTGAATTTCTTTGCATTTTGGTATATGGTTTTTAGTTTGATAATTCTTAGGCGTCAATTTGAACTGTGGGACATAATTAGGTAGCTGTGTTTAGACAAGGTGTGTGATCGGAGGTCATATGCTTCGTAAATGGAACCCGTCTCTTGTATGATTTCCTAGAAAAAGTGGACAAAAAAAAAATTTGACGTTGTTATGAAATAAGTGGACTTAAAATTCGAATAAGGGGCTCTACCCCTCTTGCTTGTGTCGTCTCTCGAATGGAGACTATTTGCTATGGGTATAGATATCTACGTTAGGATACTCGGGTGTACAACTTGAAGTTTTCACCTAACGATTATTGTCCTATAATCGGTTTTAAGTTCCACAAATTCTTATTTGATTTTGTCATTGGGATATCTTACATGAAAAGGGAACCATATAAGTTGTATATTGATTTCTGAGATCATGTTGAGTCGAAGCACAGCTATTCTATGATAAGTCACATGTTTGGATTGATGAATGAGGATCATTATATGAGAACTATATTATTAAGATGCATTGAATGGATGTGAATATGAGATTGATTCTATTTGAAGTATTGATTCTATGTGTACCACTCTTTTCAAGAAACTAAATTTGCTCGAGGACAAGCAAAGAGTTAAGTGTGGGGGAGTTGTTTTGCATGTTTTTGTTGTGTTTTTCTTTGTTTGTTTGTAACGATTTGGTTCCTATATGCTTAAGTTTGAATATCTTTTTATTGGAATCATGTTCGTTTTGTTTTGTGTAGGGAATGTTCGCGTTTAAGCATTTTGAGCATAAAAACGCACGTGAAGTTGCACTGGAAGAGGCACCCGCGTCCGTGGTGCCCCGCGTCCGCGTCCGCGTCCGGTCTTTGGCGCCACGCTAAAGCTTTCCAGAAAGTAGCCGCGTCCGGCGCTACCCTTGCGTCCGACGCTGGGTGTCAAGTGTGAAGCTGTCCAGAGAGATGCCCCGTCCGGCGCTGGGCGTCGAAGTTGAAGTTGTCCAGAAAGACGCCGCGTCCGGCGCTGCCTCATGTCCGGCGTTGGGCGTCAATGCGGAATCCATCCAGAGACAGCCCGCGTCCGGCGCTGCCATGCATCCGGCGCTGGGCCAGGAGTTGAAGCCGTCTAGAGAAGGGCCGCGTCCGGCGCTGTCTTGCATCCGGCGCTGGCCTCCATTTCCACACGCGCCCGCGTCCGGCGTTGAATCCGCGTCCAGCGCTGGGTGCTCAGTAATTGCCTTGTTTTGAAGACCTCGCGTCCGGCGCTGGGACTCTGTCCGGCGCTGGGCGTGAAATTTTAGTGGCTATAAATATGTTTTAAAATGCGTGAAACCCTACACACTTCATTATTCAGTTTTCTTTTTCCGTCAGTTTCTTTAGAATTCTCCCCACGCGAACTGTTCCTTATCAGATTGATTTTCTTTGTAATTTCTTGCATTGGATTGATTCAAGACCTTGATTGAAGAGATTCATCACGACTATTACGATTGTAAGGATTAATTATTTGATCTTTCTTCCATTGAATTGTTGAATAATGATTTCTATCGATTATAATTGTTTGATCCGTGAGATGAGCATGAACTAATTCTTTTCTAGGGTTGGGTGATTCAAATTGATTGATTGATGATTTGTTTGATTAAGAATACCAATTGAAGCCTAGGGTTTATTGTTGAGTGTTTGATCACTATTGAATTATTTATGTTTCGTGTATTATCGAGAGATAGATACGTGCATGATAGGAATTTGGTAATTGATTAATCACTATTTAATTTGTATGTTTCGTGTATTATCGAGAGATAGATACGTTGCATCATAGGAATCAATTGGATTAGAGGTTACCTAAGCAGTACTCTAATAGTGTATGTATTTGTGAAATTTGATAACCTAGGTTTAATCCACGGAGCGAAAGTCGATTGTTTGGATTGAGGTTTGAAGATTGCATGAATAGGTAGATTTCTTGATCAAGCAATAAATCGATTAATCAAGGCGAAAACCCTAATACCTAGTTTATCTCACACTCTTGAATTATTCTGTGCGATTGAACTGGCAGGCGCTTGGTTTGAATCGTTTGCGTGTTTAATTTCCTGTTAATCTTAGTTAATCATCACCCCCAATCAAGTTTAGGACTTAGATTTATTGCTTTCATCGTAACACATCATAAGCCATGTTAAGTCTTCCTCGAGAGATTCGACTTGGGTCGACCTTACCACACTATAGGGACCTCGTACTATTGTGAGCGACTTAGTAGAACAATTTGGTCGGAACACATATGTGTTCAATAAATTCCCAACAATGCATATTAGGTTCATATTATTTCTAAACATCATATATCATATTATTTTCAACAAATAAAAATCAAATAAATCCTAATATATATATATATATATATATATACTTTCGGTCCATATGAATAAATAGGAGTAGTGTCTCAAAAATTTCAAGATTAATATATGATGTTCATATCATATATTAAACACTATACCTCAACAATTTTTCAGAAAATAAAATCAAAATAAATCTCAAAATATACATATAACTTTCGGTTATTTTGAGAAAATAGGAGATGCGTCTCAATAATTTCAAGATTAATATATGATGTTCATATCATATATTAAACACTATATCTCAACTATTTTCAACAAATAAAAATCAAACAATGGATTAAAAATACATACATATATTCGACCCTTTTGAGAAAAATAGGAGATGTGTTTCAAAAATTTCAAGATTAATATATGATGTTCATATCATATATTACTATTTTCAAAAAAAAAAAATTAAAACAATGGCCTAAAATTCTTATATAGCTCACGGCTTTTTTTTAAAAAAATTCAAGAAAGTTCTCAAATTTATACTACATGCTCCAAATACATCAACAAGCAACAATATCCAATAATATTTACAAAAGCATGCTTTATATTTTATAAAACGAATTATTACATAAATAAAAAAAATATAAAACATGCTCCAAAAATTACCAAACTTTAAACACAACCTTAGAATATATTTCTAGGCATATTTCATTCATGGCTTGAGAGTATTTGGTGGCTCAAAAGTCATGAACAAAAATGAAGAACAAAACTAGGGTTCTTTATGAAATAAATTCAAAAAAATAAAAAAAAATTTGTACTCCATTATAAATGAAGATAATGATGAATACTACCTTATTATGGTCTTAGAATATTATTTTAGGGTTGGAATGGTTGGGAAAGAAGGATTAAAGCTTGAAAAGCTTGAAGAACAAAAGGGAGAATTTTCAAATTAGAGAGAGAAAGAGAGGGCACGGTTTGGCTGAAAAATTCTGCTCCAAATAGGCTGTTCTCAGCCTATATGGAGTGCCCATTGTGGTGGTTGGGAGAAGATTAGTCAAATTATCCGATTTGACATGTTAATACCGACTCTTTAAGTTTTAACGCGCTTTCGATCGATTTCTCGGAACCTTAAGGTTTTATTTTCTTAAATAGCCTTAAAAAGACTTATTTTATAGTTTATAATCATTTCATGAAGTTCGAATGGCATCCGATAAGTCAATTCCGAGTTATCGCGGAAAAACAGCGTTCGGCGATTAAATTATGCTCATTCGAAATTCTATTGAATTCTTGAGCTTTCATAATTAATTTGAGTCTTATAAATCATTTCTTATTGATTTAGGCCCTTGTTTCGAGTTTCGGGGTCGTTCGGAATAGTTTAGGGTTTTCCGATATATTTTCCCGGCGTTCGGTTAAGTTCTTCAGAAATTTTATTCAGAAATTGATTCTTATGAATTCTAAATTCATAATAATATGTTCCTTCATGATTTTGATTATTATCTTTAATTTTTATTATTAGCACAGACTGAAAATTGATCCGGCTCGTGAATAGTACTTTTGAGATGCAGAATAGACGCCCAAAAATTCTCATTCTTCGCTTCTCACATGTTTTCGTGAGAGGATTCTAGAAATGAAATCCTTTTGTTGATATTCATTCTCGATCTTTCATTCTATGTTTAGGCTATTCAGAAAACCCTAATCTGGTAGGACTAGTCACTAGTTTTTGATTTCTCTAGTATTCGATCTCCGAATCGATTCTAATTCATTTTGTTGGTTACCTTAAACATAATTAAGGTCTAAGAACCAAAATTAATTGGTTTAAGCATCACTAATAAAAGTTTTAAATTTTTCGGGTTATTACACTTGAAGATGCGGATGCTATTATCTCAGCTTTGGTAGTTCGTCCGATGTTGTGAGATAGGATTCGAGAAGCTTAAATTCATAATGAGTTCCTGCAAAGGATGCAAATTAAAGAAGTGTCTGATGACCCAAGAGGATTTATAGTTCTACATGACAGGACACTTACCTATAATAAGAGATTTGTGTGCTAGTGGATGAAAAATTGAGAAAAGAAATAATGGATGAGGCACGTCAAACTGTATACACAGCACACCCTGGTAGCACCAAGATGTACCAAGATTTTAAGAAGAGTTTTTGGTGGTATGGCATGAAAAGGTCAATTGCAAAGTATGTGGAGCGATGTCTGGCATGTCAACAAGTGAAGGCTGAACATCGAAGACCCTCAAGATTGTTAAAGTCCTTAGAGATACCAGAGTGGAAGTGGGAACACATCACTATAGATTTCGTGGTTCGACTTCCTACAACTTAGAGAGGTAATGATGCAATTTGGGTGATTGTTGACCGGTTGACTAAGTCAGCACATTTCGTGCCAGTGCACATGACGTTTTCGATGGACAAATTTACACAGTTATATGTTCGGGAGATAGTTCGACTTCATGGGGTACCGGCATCCATTATATCTGGTCTTGACCCTCGTTTCATATCAAGGTTTTGGGGCAGTCTACACCTTGCTTTGGGTACAAAGTTAAAGTTTTTGACAGCGTATCATCCTCAGACAGACGTCTAGTTAGAAAGACCGATTCAACTTTGGAAGATATGTTAAGAACTTGTGTCTTGGATATTGGAGAAGTTAGGAAACACACTTGCCATTGATAGAGTTTTCTTATAAAAATAGTTACCACTCCAGTATTGGTATGGCTCCTTATGAGGCACTCTATGGGAGAAAATGTAGATCACCTGTCTTTTGGGATGAATTTTGTGAAAGAAAAATCTTAGGACCCGAGATGGTGGAAAGAACTGTTGATGTTGTCAAGAAAATTTGAGATAGGATCAAAGTGCTCAAGATAGACAAAAGTCATATGCTAATAAAAGAAGAAAGGATTTACATTTTGAAGTCGATGATAAGGTGTTTTTGAAGGTAGCGCCAATGAAAGGAGTTTTGAGATTTGGTAAGAAAGGAAAGTTAAGGCCTCGCTTCATCGGATTGTTTGAAATTTTGAAAAATATTGGAGACATTGATTATCGTTTGGCGTTATCACCCGAGCTATCATCCGTGCATAATTTTTTTCATGTTTCGATGATAAGGAAATATATGCATGACCCGAGTCATGTGGTATCTTATGGCGGTATATCGCTTAATAAGGATTTAACCTAAGAGGAAGAACCCATCACGATTTTAGATCGAAAAATCCACGAATTAAAGAATCGGCACGTGACTTTAATTAAAATACAGTGGAGTCGCCATGGTACCAAGGAACCGACTTGGGAGCGTAAGGATGGAATTCTAGCTAAATATCCATCCCTAATAGCACCTGGTAAGATAAATTTCGAGGACGGAATTTTTATTAAGTGGGTAGGGTTGTAAAGCCCCACTTTTTGCTTGCTTTAATTTGCTTTAAATTTTATATAATTTACATTAGATTTGTGAACATTTATCATACTCGATTTTGTGTTGAACTTGAGGGAGTCCATATTTACGCCCCTAGCTAGTAAACGAGCTTCAAAATTTATTTTAGTGCCTCAAATATTACTTTACAAAGATACAATAATAATATGGGCTAAGTAATAAAATAAGTTTTGGGCTTATATAATTGTCAAATTATATTATTTATCCTCAAATTTGACTTTTTAGAACATTAATTTGTTGAGTCCTAGTTTTATTTTATATTTATCTATGATTAAGATTTAATTAACAAAAGTTCAAATTAGGACTTTATTAAGATTATATATATATATATATATATATATATGTGTATATATATATATATATATACGCACACACAATCCCAGAAACACACACATTCACACACACACGGCACACAAATAGGAATGGCAATGAGTCGGATATGGACCGGATCTGGCTAGGTCCAGATCTAGATCCGATTTTTTTTTTTGGGTCCGGATCCGGTCCAGATCCATTGGGTCCAAAAAATTAGATCCAGATCCATGAGATCCGCAGGGTCCAGGGTCTAGATCTGGATCCATATGTTTTCGCTTCTAAAATAAATTCTAAATCAATTATAATTCACAGTAATACCATAATAATCTAAATACACAATAATATTATAACAATTATTTAGAATTTATACAATTATCACTATATTGAAAGACGTTAGTTACAAATTTACTATAAGGTAGGAAAGAACAAACAACTCGATCGTCGGTGGTGTAAGTGATGCGATCCACCGTGAATGCTGACTCATACATAATTGGGATAATTTGAAATGAAATTGGGAGCATATTTGTTTTGGAAGAATTTGAAAAAGGAAATTAAAGAGTTTTAAGTTGGGGTTACGTATTTAATTATAATAAAATTAATATATATATAATACTAATGGATCTGCGGACCGGATCTGGGTCTAAAAAAAATCCCAAATTCAGATCCGAAATATGGGGGTAGGATCCAGATCCGGTCCAGATCCATTGGATCCAAATTTTTGAGGATCCAGATATTGAAAAATGGATCTGGATCCACGGATCTGGACCGGGTCCGAGATCCATTGACATCTCTACACACAAACACAACACACACATTCACATACACACACACGGCACGCACACACAAACACACACACTCAGCAAGCGCACACACACACCACACACGATCACAGACACACAAACACACACACACTCAGCAAGCACACACACATCACACATCATACATAATCACACGCACACACACTCACACGAACACACACACTCATACGTGCATACACACATAAACACACAAATATTTCGCTCAGTGCTCAATTGACGGATGCATATTTTTTATTTCTCTACTAGTTGGTAAGCATTGTCAAAACCAACTTTACAATATTTTATGATTATGATTTTCAGGCTATAAATTTATGTATATAGATAAAACGTATATTATATAGGAATTATTTGAAACTTATTTTGGAGGTTAATTATACTTGAATCGTTTGTGACGTCAATCATGTTTAAGAATTAGATTGGTTAATTAATAAGTTAATTAACAAATTGGAGTTAATTTTAAATGGTTGAATCAATTTTTGATGATTTGATTATATTGTTAATGTGAGAATTCAATTATCAAGAAGGAATGTTGATTACAGTTGCTAGTTAATTAAGTTTTAAACTTGTACATATCTAAGTATTTAGGATTTACATTCCATGTGTTGGACTAACAGATTAATTGCAATGAGTATTTTGTTTTTTAAATTAATCGGTTATGTTTTAAAGAATAATTTTAACTATTGTACCTAGTAGTTCTCGTTTCGGACTAGGTTTATTATATGAAATTTAATCTAATTATTAAACTTGTCTCTATAACTTTAGTATATATCTAGTTTTGATTAAGGAAAATTATTTAAGGTTTCCTAAATGCCCTTATAAAATTATTGTATTTATTGAACTAGGTGTGGCGTAACTATGACCTTCATTTCCGAATTGAGTTGATTTTTATTTTTTGTGCTCCACAAAACAAGGTGGGTGAAATCTTCTTTAACTTGCAAATATGTGATTTAGAATAAACATATTTATTGTGAAAATGAAATTGGTTTGAGAATTATTTCTTTTATGTCCGACATGTATATCGTGGTTTGGATTGTATACGATATTTATTGATGCGGTGAGTATAAAAGTGGAAGGCCGTGACGGTGAGTCATTAGCCATATGCATATCCTATGCCGGTGAGGCATGATTTTAAGCCGGTGAGGTTGAGCCTTGAGGGTGAGTCATTGATTACGTGTATATCCTGTGCCGGTGAGGTAGGATTTTAAGCCGGTGAGGCTGAGTCTTGACGTGAATCATTGGCTACGTATATATCCTATGCCGGTGAGGCAGGATTTTTAAGCCGGTGAGGCTGAGCCTTGACGGTGAGTCATTGGCAACGTGTATATCCTATGCCGATGAGGCGGGATTTCTAGGCCGGTGAGGCTGGATATGATATTGATTGCATGCGCTGAGTATGCAAGTGGACATGTCGGTGAGGCTGAATATGATTGATTATTACTTTCCTGCGATGTATAAACATTTGGACAAAAATAACGATATTCCTTATTCCCCACCACTTAGTACGTTTTTATGCTCACTCCTTTTATCTAAAATATTTTCAGGTCAGTGATCGTAGAGCGATGTGACGGTGTTGGTGTGCCTAGTGGTATTATGTCCCTTGTAGTTCCTTCCAAGACTTGTGCTATTATGTTTAATTTCTTTTCTTTATTATCATTGTTGGATTTGAGTTACTAGAACTCCAACTTATTTCATACTATTAAGTCTTGTGTTGTTTGCTTTGGATCGTTGGTTGGTGTCTGTTCTTGTGCAAAGTTTAGACTAGAGTTTTTTAGACTTATTATTTGACAAATTTTAATTGAGAGGTTATATATATGTTATTTAAAGATTTTAATCAATAAAAAAAATCACTTTGACATGTTTTCGCTTTAGCCATTTAAGAAAAAAAATATAGCATTTTTAAATTATGAATATTTTATCTTTTATTTAGAATTAGGTAAAGAATTATCTTAGTATTGTATTATCTTTTTAGTGATTACTTTTATATTATTAAGAAATTTACGAATTGAAAATTTCATTATGCACTGTTACCTATATAGTCGAACAATTACACATATATACGTGAAACTAGCACTAAACATTAACTTTTACCTTGGACTAAATTTATCATTGTAATTTATGAGTTCAACTAACCAAAATTAACCAATTAGTAGTACAGATGTACAATACAAATAATCAACAAGATTTTGACATTAGAAAATAATAATAAAATAAAATTATTAGGCTAGGCTCCAAATGTTAACTAATAGTCTAATCTCACGGAAATTGATTAGGTATAGTTAAATATAACAAGTAGTCAATCACAAGATAAGTAACTAATTATTGTAATTACTATTGGACTAGTGGAATATTGATTATGATTTTTTATATGTATTAATTATGTACTTAAATATATATTTTTCCACGTTAATCGAGCATTTTAAATTTTATTTTCTATTAAATTATGTTAAACCACGTAAATCCCAATATTATATGTTATTTCGTGATTGAATTATGGAAAAAAAATATTAATTATTTGTTTGAGCAATATTTTGTAACAAACAACAAAAGTTGCGGTCAAATTATGCTTGAATATATATATATATATATATATATATATATATATATATATATATATATATGTTCATGCTTGGATATTTTGATTTTTTTTTTCTCTTTTTGTAGATGCAAAACTTGAGATACATCAATTGAGATATAATGGTTATTTTGATGGGATTGACTACGTTAGGGGGACTTCACGAGTTTTACCCATTCAAGATGAATCCATTTTTACCTTAATCTACAAGGTTAATCACATCACGTTTGGTCATTCATTAATCTTAAATTATCAATTCTTTTATTTATCGAGAACTGCACGTGGTATGATATTAAAATATCCATTGACGTGTGAAGAAGAATTTGATCCTTCATTCGTGACAAAAGCATGTCCTACCATGTATGTTGTTCATAACAATGTTACAGATGTTCGACAGTCGTAGGAATTCTACATCTTCACGTTTGATCCTATTTAGAGTAAAGGACATGAATATGGTGCACAATCATCTCAATTCGACGATTCTTTGGTTTGGTGACGTTGGACAGCCGCAGGAAAAAGTCTGTGTTTATTCATCAAACGTGCCATATCATGGTGGGGAGTCATGTCATAAGTCCTATCATGATGGAGAGCCGTCTAATTCATGGAGCGACATCCCTAGATGGGACTAGAACCAATTAATTATCGTGAATTTAAATGGAAATGGAAATCTCACCCTTACATGATACTACATAAGCTCGACATGATTGAAATGGAAATAAAGATCAATCTGTCCCCTCGTCCGAGGCTGAAACTGATTCGGACGCTTTTGAAGATATGCCCAAGAATAAGATGATAAATTTTCCACGCATTGAATTTGCAGGTTAGGTCCAAAGGGAAGGCGGGTTGGGCATACTTTTTGCTACAATAAACTCAACAAGCCACCTAAGGTTAAACATGATGCCGAGCGCCGTAGAACTCTCTAATTGGTTAATTCCAGTGATTTGTTGACACGATAGCTTCAATTGAGGCTCGTGAGCATGACATGTCAAGAGTGGAGGAGCGGGAGTTGTGCCATAATTCATTTTATGACAGCAAAGATGAACTTTTTATTGTCGTTGGGTTATGGAACATGAAGCAAGGTGCATAATGCATTTTTTTGCATTTAGATGCAAGACGTCTTACATTTAAGTGCAAACACTCAAAATGGTGCAACTTTGATGTGCACCATGAGTTCCAGAGGATATGGGGAATTCATAAGTTTATTGGTGAACATACATGCGACCGCGAGTTTGGGTGAGTTGCACGGATAAAGGCCCATTCGAATGTGGTTGCATCATATGTGGAACAAAAAATACGAGATGATAGTGACATCCCTAGGTCGAGGACCAGTAGGGTAGAGCTGCAGCGTGAATTTGTGTCAATATCAAATGCAATGTCGTTATGCGAGCACGAAATATTGGGACTGAGATGATATATGACCGACATGATGAGTCATTTCGTCTGTTGTCTCAATACATCTATATGTTGAAACAAGCGAATCCGAGCACTATGTATGATTTTAAGGTGGGGGATGATAGTAGATTCATACAATGTTTTGTTGCTCTTGGAGATTCTATTAGCCCATTCTATTTTTCTCTTAAACCGATGATCGTAGTCGATGACACTCATCACAAGGGCAAGAATATGAGAATTTTGTTCGTTGCAGTGATGAAAGGTGCTAACGAGCATGTTTTTTCGTTAGTGTATGGTGTTGGGCCTGTCACGCCCCAATTCCCGAGGGAAGGCACGGATGCCGGGGTGTGATTAGGGGTGGGGGTTAAGAAGCGGGAAGAAGGGGATACATATAACATACATGATAAGAAGATGTGACCATGAAATCGGGCAAAGATCTCCTCTATAACTAGGACATATCCTCGAAGGGAGGGTGCACAAATAATCCACCAATGAATAATATCGATATCATAACCTCGGAGAACATGATCTCGGTTTATTATAAGTAATGCAAGAAAGCAAAATAGCATTACATCCTCGTCAACTAGACCGGTCAACCATATAGCATGCTCATATCGAGACTCACGTGAGAATAACATAACAAAATTGTTCCCAATCGAGAAGCAAATAAGGGACAAGAATACATAATTATCGTGCACGATATAACACAACATCGCGGAAGCATAGCATGAAGAACCCGCTCCCACCCCTCGGCCGTCCGCCCAAAATTCTCCTCCATCCGTGAAAAGATTTGAAAAGAGTTTGGGGTGAGTACTAGCGCACTCACCGGGTTTTATCATAAATCAAAAGAATCATGAGGTCGTGTTTAGAGCACTTACCTTAGAAGGTTTTAAACGTAAATCCACTTCTAAGTAAGCAAAATAGATTTTCATTTCGATACCGATCCGTTATTCTCATTACTCCCATCATAGAACCATGAACCACGGCTCGAACGTATCCCGCCACCCATCACATGACATTCATTCGCCCGAACATTATAAGTCATTGGCGGAACGTATCCAATAGGCTAACTGGGTGTGGACTTGAGGGTCAAACTCGTCGAACCATAACCACCTCATTACCTTTTCCGTGTGGACTTAGGGTCTATCCCTTCGTAACCATAACCACGTGTTCTGGGGTCTATCCTCACGATCAATACTCAAGATGGTGATCAACCCACCGAATAGAGATCCGTGCACAACCATGATAGAACCATATCTTGATCGAGAATAGTAATAATTTCACAAAACATTTTACGGCGTATATGTTTTATTTTGAAATATCGAGTAAATAACTCAAAATAAGCATATATAACCCAACCCGAGCATAAAAACGTCGATCGAGAGATATCTACGGATCCGATGACTTCACCGATCGACCGGTAGGTACCGTAACAAGACGGAACAACTTTTGGGGTCACTTCCCACAAAGCAAAGCAACAACGTGATCCAAACGACGATCGTAGCAAAATTAGGGTTTTGACTTTCTCGAACCCACATTTGGCACTCTCGGGTTTTCAAATCAACTCGATGCGAAGGAAATATATTCAGGCATCAAGACCTATAATAGGGTACTTTCAAAATATGCATGCATGCAAGTCGACTCAAATCTTAGCAACAAGAAGCTTGAAAAATCGATGCTTATCCTCAGATCTAGGATAAACCATCCAAAACCAATGCATGAAAATGGAAACATAAGCAATATGCATAACGACGAACATGGAATGACAAACGACGTTGAAAATGGATAACTCGGGCATGTACTTCCTTTAGAAAACTTGAAGCAACGGAAAACATCCCGACATGCAGAAACGCGAAAAATAGAAAAACGGAATCGGTACTTTAGTAGAATGCATAGCCCGAACTCAAAACCTAAAGGACCAGTAGCAAAGGTGGCCGTCGGCCACCAAACGGCGACCAACACCACGGCGGCGGCGATTCGTGAGCTTTGTTAGGCCAAATTGGCCGACCTCGGCCGTTATCCCGTCCGTCCCTTTAGATTCCCGAGTTCTATGCTATACGATCTACTAAAAGGCGGAATCAAAACAAGAAAAGGACAAAACGAAAACGGGCTGCCCGGGTGGTGATCGGCGGTGGTGGCTCGGCAAGCAATGGCGCCACCACGAGCCTCCCGGCCGATCCCCACTCTCCAGCCTCTCAGCAGCACTGAGCTGCTCGGCTCTTCCGTAAACACGAGAGACGAAGGAAATGAACGTTGAAAATGAAGGCCCTAGCCTCCTATTTATAGGAAAGCGGGTCACATTCATCATGCAATGCCCTTTTTCGAAAACGCAAAGCGATGCAACTTTTGCAAACGGACTCAAATTTAGCAAACTTGGTACCCATGGACACGAAATAAAATACGGACACAATGACTATAAACAAGATATGCTTTTAAAAGACCAATGAAAAGTCCGATTTTCGATAACTTCCCTGAGTGCCAAACCTTCATGGGTGGTCGAAAACTGATACTTAGTGTCCATGAATTCGTCATAAGACACTCTTCATAACGCTCGAGGTTTCGTGATGGTCGCATCACCGAAACAAAAAGTCAACCTTTTGACCTTTTCTTGAAAAACGTGCCATGCAAAACAGAAGCTTAAAAAGACGGGGTATTACAGGGCCGATCAAAAATAATTTATCGTGGAAGTGGTTACTCTCAAAACTTTGATTTATGTATGGTAATGTTGACCATCTCTTGATTGTTTTTGACCAAAACGTCTCCATTGATAATTCTGTTAGGAGTGAGTTACCTAATGCAACTCATGCTATATGCTTTTGCCATTTTTTTTGCCATATTAAGAGTTTTAGAAAAAAAATTGAAGATGTTAGAGATGTACAAGCGAGCTGCATAATAAGTACGACGAGGCTAAGTATAATCATTCTATAAACATCATCAATAGATTGAGTCATAATACATATAATAGGTTGATTAATGTTAGATCAGAGAAGTGGGCTCGATCGATGTCTCATGTGCACTGTTTTAGTTTTCTTACATCAAATACGGTAGAGATTTTGAATGGAAGATTGTTGTGGGTGAGATGACTCCCCATTTGCTCGGTGCAAGAGGCAGTCCGCTTGTAACTGAAAAATGGTTCAGTGAGAGACGAGTTACTTCACAAAATAACGACGCCAACCTGAGTGATGAGGCGGTTTGAAAGCTTAGCTTAGAAGTCACGAAAAGCCGACGTTACAGTACGAGGATTACTGGTGACAAGAAGTACAAGATACGAGCTGCTGAACTAAACTTCATGGTCGTACTATTATTTAGGGGAAAAAGTATCTTATTGTCTCACTAATTTAATATATGATTTTTAATTATTAATTTTGTTGAGTAATGCTTATAAACCACCATTGTTTTAAAATCATCATTAATTTAAATATTACAATATTCAAGAAAACACAGTCAAATCGAAATAAGGTTATTACATAACAATTACTGATAAGTCTAGACCACTTGCTACAACTTTAGCCGGTATATGGCGCGACGGGTGAAGGCTGGCCGAGCGGGCGCTTGGTTCAGCTGAGAACGCCCAATCGAAAGGCCGAGTGAGTTGAGCGTCTTGTTGGAGAAGATGGCGCTGAAGTGTGAAGGCAAGCAGGTGAACCGCGAGTAAAATTGATGAACCGGCGCTCAAATGGAAGCTGGCAGCAGGTGAACCGCGTTCACAATGAACCGGCGTTCGCTGGGCGTGCATTTGCGCGGGCGCGCGCGCGCGCGACACTGCTTTGCGCAGTGTTTTGTTTTGCCCGTTCTCCTTCGCTTGAACTCCGATTTGCACAAGGTTTTCGCCACGGACTCCTATCACAACGTACTTTACTTCTTATGAAGGATAAAACTTTGATTCCTTCTCCAAAATTCATGAGAATCACTGAAGTGTTCAGCGCCGGCGCGCGAGCGGGCGCGTGGAGTGCACGTCCGACTTTGAAGAAATGATCCGCCTCTCTCGTCCGAACTCGAAATTGCGATCCGCTTAGCCTATGAATCATCACATTTAAAAAAAATAGAAACATCTATTTTCTTTACGTACCAAGTATATTCTCATACTCCACTCAATTCTCGAGGAACCTAAAATGAGGTGTTCGGTGTATATGCACACTAACGATATACAATTGGTGTTGTCTTGTTGATGGAACTGCTCCTCAGGTACTGCTGCTCTAATCACCACCTCATGAGGATAGCCACGGACACTAAGCGAGTTATTTTTAAACCATCGAGATGTAGTTAGGAAACGTGCCTATAGCATCTTGAAGCAATACAAATGAAATAGTCGCTACTCTTGGGCCTTTGGATGTAATATATAATAATGTGAGTCAAAGAATTTGCACACCCCGCTCCTCATGTGCATTCGACACAAAATGTAATGACCACCAACCAGACAAGGGATGATGATATGTAAAAAGAGTTTCAATTTTATAAACATACAAACAAAATTATATTTTATAATTAGTCACTATAGAAATAAGTTACTTGCTCAGCATTAAGCCATGGTCTCTGAGTTCGACCCATCATTAGGTCACGGGTTGCCCAATACCAATCAATAGTTGGAGTCTACTATTTGATTTGTATACTGGAAGCAGGTTGGTTGAGCTTGTATACAATGTTTCCTATTACCACTATTACAATCTCTTATCTGAATTGTTTACTTGATTGCATATGTATGTCCATTTATCTCATATATAAGTTAGATCATACAGTGTGTAGAAGATCACAGAAGTCTGTATGGTAGGTTAAGCTTATTGAGATATAAAAAGGATCACAGCTGAAACAACTTGGGATGAGTTGTCGGTAAGGCTGCGGTATAGATAAGAAATGACTTGACTTGGTTGCTTGTCTATACTGGTATGTCTCTGAGATGAGTTCTTCTATCTGACCGTCGTGAAGAACCTAGATCTCGGTGACTTTACGGTGATCTAAACCTTGATAAGGTTTTAGGTGAGTATGAGTTGCTGACCATCACTTTGACTTGTTATGGATAAGGGTTACATGAGATAACTCAATATTCTCCGCATCTTGGGTGGTGGCAGTGCTTGTATGTCATACTAGTTACCTATATCGAGTCACCGTATCCGTTTAGGATAATGACGTCCCCTTAAGGAGCTCAAAAGGTTTATTGTACTAAACCCTGCAAGTTGAGTAGTACTACTTAAGGAATTACAGAGATTAATTATTTTAAGCAGTCAGAATGCTATAAATAATTAATGGACATATGATATATTAAATACAGGGATTCGTGAAGTCTAAGTGCAAGCCCGATTCAACTTCAGAAATAAAGGGGTAAGTCAGCATTTATTTTCTAGTGGCATGAATAAATATTTATGAATTAATTTATGTTCTGGGCAGAACATAAGATAATTAGTTCATTTGAGGCCCATCTTTATTCCTTGCATTTGATCTCTGTGTTGGCCCATCAAGACCTGTAGTTGTAGGAATTTCGTCCACCACATAGAAGAGTCCCACTGGGACTATGTTCTGATTCTCTATTATCTGAAAAGATATAATTGTATTTATTAGATATGCAGAGATCCTATCCTAATAGGATTCTAGGGATGCATTATAAATACCAGGTGAGAGAAAATTAGATATGACTATTCCATTAGTTAAGATTCTCGAAAATTTCATAGTGTGGAAGAAGGCGAAATTTGCAGTATTCTCCATAGATTACTCTCACCCAGCATTGGAGTTTTGGCAAACGGGATACAGTCTGTAAGATCAAAGCACGAGTCTTGATCCTTTTTTTGTCCAACAAATTCACAGGTAAACATGAGAAAACACCAACTTGTTGTAATTAATTATATAGGTGCATGCTAGGTATATAATCAATGTATGATGAATTAAACATCCAAGATAGATCCTGAGGAGAGGGTTAAAATCAGATTTTCCTACATTCACATGGATACAGCATCTGTATGTGACCGTTGTGGTCCTCGTTTTGAAGTCTCCTAAATACTTCAAGCCATGATCGTTGGAGGTACATGTAGGGAAAACATATGTTTAGCCCTCGCCCCGAGGATCTATCTTGGATATTTAATTCACCATACATTGATTATATTCCTAGCATACGTCTATATAATTAATTGCAACACGTAGGGTTTTCTCGTGTTTACTTCGATCTGAAGAGGTCGATGGAACGAGATGAATGGATCGAACGGATCGGACTCGTGCTTTGACCTTCTGGACTGTATCCCGGTTGCCCAATCTCCAACGTCGAGTGAGGACGATCTATGGAGAATGCTTCGGAAAATCACCCTTTGCTCTCACTAGAATTTTCGAAAATTCTCTCAAGGGAAACCCTCTAAATCTCGAAAATATTGTAGGATTAAATGAACATTAACCTAGACTTTATCTCATACCTTATATTTATAATGCACTACCTTAATCCCATATAGAAATTACCATAATCCTATATGGAAATTACTATAATCCTATATGGAAAAATACCATAATCTTAGGATTATTTCCATACTCTCAGGATTATTTCCATACTCTCAGGATTATTACCATAATCTTATATGGAAAGGATCTATGCATATACCATAAATATAATTATATCCTTGTGGATAAAGAGAATAAAATCTTGCCATAGGAGCAATAAGGGCGCCGATTTCCAAGAGCTTATGGGCCTGGATGGGCCAGCCCAGGGATCAAATGCAAGGAATAAAGATGGGCCTCAAATAAATTAATTATCTTATATTCAGCCCAGAACATAAATTAATTTATAAACATTCGATCATGCCACTAGAGAAAGAATGTTGACTTACCCTTTATTACCGGTTGAGTCGGGCTTGCACTTAGACATTACGAATCCTCAGATTTAAGATATCGAACGTCCATTAATCATTTATAGTAATCATTCGCTTAAAGCGATTAATAACTTCATTTCTTAAGTAGTACCACTCAACCTTATTATTGTACTTGAGCTAACTCAACCTGCGGGGTTTAGTACAATAAACCTTTTGAGCTCCTTAAGGGACGCCATCATCCTTAACGGATACGGTGACTCGACTGAGATAACTAGCGTGACATACAAGATCGCCACCACCCAAGATCGCGAGAATCTTGGGTTAGAACATATAACCTCACCCATAACAAGTCAAAGTGATGGTCAAGAACTCATACTCACCTAATACCTTATCGAGGTTTAGATCATCGTAAGTCACCGAGATCTTGGTTCTTCACAACGGTCGATAGAAGAACTCATCTCATCGTGATCCTTCAATACGTCGAGACGCACCGGCATGACAAGCAACCAAGTCAAGTCACTTCTCTCTATACAGACTCAAACCGACAACTCGTCCTTAAGTTGTCTCACCGTGAAACTTTTATATCTCATTAAGCTTGACCAATCATACGGACACGTGATCTTCTACACAATTGTATGATCTAACTTATATACGAGATAAGGGACACGATATATGCAATCAAGTATTCAAATCGGATAGGAGATTGTAATAGTGGTAACAGAAACATTGTATACAAGCTCAACCAAACGCTTTCAATTACAAATCCAACAATCTCCCACTTATACTAAAGCAAACTTTTAGTATACAATGTGTCTTTCTACTAACTATTACAAACAACCATCACTTTGCTTCTCCCACTTATACAAAAGTTACCTTTCTAAGTGGGTGCCATCAAGCATAATCCAAGTCCTCTAACGTGTCCATCGTAGACTTTTTGCGGCGGGCTCTTCGTGAATGGATCCGCTAGATTTTCCGTCGTATCAATCTTTTCAATCAAGACGTCACCTCGCCTAACGATTTCTCGTATGACATGGTACTTTCTCTCTATGTGTTTGGTCGCCTTGTGGGTCCGTGGTTCCTTCGAGTTTGCATCGCACCGAGTTATCACAAGAAACTATGATACTCTTGGGCAAACCAGTACCACATCTAGATCCATGAGGTAGTTCTTGAACCATACTGCCTCCTTAGAAGCCTCAAGGCGGCTACATATTCGCTTCCATGGTAGAGTCCGCAATGCATCGCTGTTTTGCACTCCGCCAGGATACGGCTCCACCTCCCAAGGTAAACACATAGCCCGAGGTTGACTTTTTCTCATCACGGTCAGCTTGAAAATCCGAGTCTCAGATAACCCAAAGGCATTAGACTATCTCGCATGGTAAACTAGCCTATAATCTCGAGTCCTTTTCGTGCTTGAGTATATGCTTTCTTCAGATCAATGAGCTTGTCCAGGGTTAGACTGATATCTAGCTACTATGCCTACCGCATAGCAGATATCGGGCCTCGTGCATAGCATTGCGTACATGAGACTTCCTACGGCGTAAGCGTAAGGAACTTGTCTCATTTCCTCTATCTCCTTTGCAGTCATAGGTGACTGCGTCTTAGATAAAGGAACGCCATGTCTGAAAGGTAGCAATCCTTTCTTGGCGGTCTGTATACTAAAACGAGTAATCACAGTATCAATGTAAGACGCCTGAGATAAGCTCAACATTTTCTTCTTGCGATCTCGGTAAACCTCGATCCCAAGAATGTACGCTGCATCTCCTAGGTCTTTCATTTGAAACGATCGGATAACCAACTCTTTACGCCTCGATAATGACTTCACGTTGTTGCCAACTAGAAGAATGTCATCTACATAAAGTGCAAGAAATACCACATCACCGTTGACATCTAACCGATACACACAACTCGCTAGGCAACTGGGTAAATCCATATGACTTTACTACCTCGTCAAAGCGTAAGTTCCATGATCGGGAGGTTCGCTTAAGTCCATAAATGGACTTCTTAAGCTTCCATACTAGATGCTCTTCACCCTTTACCACATAACCTTCGTGTTGTTGCATATAGATGTCTCTACCTTCCTCAAGGTAACCGCTTAAAAAGCGGTTTTAACATCCATTTGCCAAACCTCTAGGTTCAAGTGGGCTGCTATGGCTAGAAGAATTCGATGGACTTGAGCATTGCTACAGTGAAAGGTCTCATCGAAATCGATGCCCTCAATCTGAGTGTACCTTTCGCCACAAGCCCGGCTTTGAAAGTCGAAACCTCTCCATCGGAATCTCTCTTCCTCTCAGATATCCACTTACTACCTATGGCTTCCTTGCCATCCGGTAGAGGTGTCTTTCATATACATCCATAGCCGTTATGGACTCCATTTCTAAGTCCATAGCGGTGTGCCATGATCTTGCATCAATATCTTGTACGCCTCCTTGTATGTCCATGGGTCGATTATTGCTTGTTCGTCACCGACTAAATCCAAGATTCACCCACGAACATAAATCGCTCGGGTTGACGAACAACCCTCCCACTACGATGAGGTTCTACAGCACAATGGCAACGGTGGGTGCAGATACTTGTGGTTCTCTAACTTGCATAACTTGCGTGTAGGTACCACTTGCGGTCGGTATCTCCAGAGGAACTCGACCCACTTCAATTTCTTGAAGTATCCGGTGTCGATCCTCCCACTAGACTCGACATCTCGCACTTTCGCCTAATCGGTGGTGGAATACGATCATCTTCTAATTCTTGAAGAATGATTTCAACTTTGGACTTATGATTTTCATATAATCCTCTTCTAAGAATCGGGCATTAGTGCTAATAATGACCTTCCGATCCTTAGGACTATAGAATAAACCACCTTCGCTCCTCTAGGATAGCCAATAAACAGCCTTCGTCCGATCTAGCCTCCAACTTGTCGGCCTTCTTGTTCAAAGACATGTGTTGGATCGCCCCATATCCTTATGTGGCTTAAACCAGCTTGCGCCAAACCACAACTCGAAGGGTCTTTTCGACCGACTTGACGGTACTAGATTTAGCAAGTATGCCGCCTCTAAGGCATACCCCGAACGAAATAAGCAATGTTGCATAGCTCATCATTGATCTAACCATTTCTAAAAGAGTCCTATTTCTTCGCCCGACACACCATTTTGTCAGGTGTGCCCTTGTGAAGTCTTATTTGGATGAAATCCCACACTTCACTAGATAGTCCATAAACTCACATCGGGTATTCGCCACCGCGATCAAACCGCATTGACTTGATACTCTTACCTAGCTTCGTCTCCACTTCCGCCTTAAACTCTTTGAATTTCTCAAAGCATTTAGACTTGCGGTGAAGCGGTATATGTATCCGCACTCGAGTAATCGTCAATGAAAGTGACAAAATACTGTACCCTCCACGAGCTTGTGTGGACATCGGTCCACACAGTCGAATGGACTAACTCCAACATTTCTTTGGCTCTATAACCCTTCGCTTTGAAGGGTCCGTCGACATCTTACCTTCTATACAGATTCGCGGATCGGGAACGGAGTAACCGTGAGATTACCCAACGCCCATTCTTAGCCGCCTTTGATCCTATTTAGATTGATGTGACCTAATCTAAGATGCCGAGAAAAAGTAGAGTCATCTTCTGAGAAAACTTTCTTTTTAGGGTTTGAAGAAGATGCAACATAGTTATAGGTATTATGTTTGGCGTAAATAGTATAAAGCGAATTATATATCGTGCAACACGATAACTTCGTCATTTCTTATGATAGAAACACCACTATCAAAAATAATGTAATATCCATTAGAAAATAATTTCAAACAGAACAAGGTTCATGAAAATCCGCACATATAAAACGCCTTTTAAAACTAAACTGCTTTCTCAAAACATAAAGTAACATCTCCAACTGCAACGGCCTCGACTTTCGCGCGTTGCCCATGGAGATCGTTATCTCGCCATCAAACAGCCTCCTTGTCGCAGGAACCCCGCAAGGTGTAACAAACATGATCGATTCTTGCCAGTATCTACTACCCAAGAATGGGTAGAACAAGTCGCTAAACATGTTTCACATTAAAGCAAACGGCGTACTTGAGCCTCGAGCATAGGGCACTTAGCCTTCCAATGCCTGGTCCCACCGCACTTGAAGCACTTGCCTTCCTTTCGCTTCTTCTGCCTCCGTGGCGCCCATGTTCTTGCTCCCATTACTCCCACTATTTCCTCGCTTCTACCACCTTTGGTGCCCTTTTCTTTTCCCATTTTGCAACGGAAAATTTGGGCCCTTAGATACGCTTAGCAAGAGCATGTGCTCCTTTTCCCATAACTCCTTCGCAAAGAACGAGATCATTAAGCAACCGACTAAGTGTAAACTCGGTCTTGCTCATGATCGCATTCACGCCGAAAGTTCTCAAAAGACTTGGGCGGGTATTGAGGATGATATCGACCTTGGCCGCCGTCAATACCTCCTCCCAACTGATCAAGACTATCCATGAGATGAGTCATGTGGGAGACATGTTCATGGACCGAACTTCCTTCTTCCATCTTACACGCCAAGATTTCTCTCATTGTGTGGAAGCGGACTGTCCGATCCGACTGCCCAAACTTACTCTCTAGACTTGACCAAATATCAGTCGCGTCTACCATCGACTGATGCTGCAGCTGCAAGCCTTTGGACATCCACTACAAGAATTTTGGTTATAGACCACGGGGAATCCCCGTGGTCTATTAAAGAAAACCCCGTGGTCTATCAAGGTATAGTCTATTAGGGCCGGATATAGACCACGGGAAAATCCCCGTGGTCTATCACAATATAAACGACGGGTAAATCCCCGTGGTCTATCATGTTATAGACGACGGGGGCCTTGTAATATACAATGGATATTCTCCGTTGTCTATAGCATCATAGACAACGTGGGTTTACCCGTTGTCTATGTTGTTATAGACAACGGTGTTCTAGCTTTATACAATGGTTAAACCCCGTTGTCTATTGTGTTTTAGACCACCCAGACATCCCCGTTGTCTATATATTAATAAACAACGGGGAGAAACCCGTTGTCTATTGATCAGTCAACGAAATAAATTTATTTATTTATTTATTAATTATATAATTCAAAATACTTTAGTACTAATGTGCGTGGTCTATGACGTGTGGTCTATGAGCAAAATTCTTGTAGTGATCGTAGTCATCATATAGCATTTAGCCATATTGTTTGACTTATTCCAAAGTCTGCTTGACTCTCGCTGCTCATTAGTCGATGCGTCAGTAAGGGCATCGGGTTTAGGAGTAGTGAGAACAAATATGTGTTCTTCAAATGATAAGAACATATTCCATGTTTCGCTTCCACTCGATAAAATTTGGACCGATAACGGATTTTGTGCGAGCATATTGATAATCGGCGTAAGAGACATATCTCGAAACGATAATGTAAACACATAAGCATACGATCGCATATAATTCGTAACAATAATATTGTAACCTTTTGATAAAAACAATATTAATTGAAACCTCCAATCGCCCAAGGAATCCCACATGCAAGCCACGCGTGTGGGCGCCATATATGAACCCCCGACTGCACTAAAATATACCTTTTAGTCGCTTAATTTCAATCCATGTCAACTTATCCTTATGACAAATGAAATTAACGATTGGACCTTACTAGACCACATCACTATCGCAAGAAGGGACTTCAAGGAAGTTGTACTTGAGGTGATGTCTAAGCATTGACCACAATTTTAACAAACAAAATGAATTCTTAGAATTGGCATACTCACTCGGACCATACCGCTTCCAATTCAAATTCTTTTGTTATCTCTTTTATATCTATCTCTAGAGAACTTATGAAAATCGCACATGCAAGCCACGCGTGTGGGCGCTATACATGAAACTCCCACTTCTCAATAGATTTAAAAGTTTTATTTAGAAATCTCATCTAACAAACTTATGATAAATAAGCAAGCAAGCAACGCGGGTGGGCGTTTACTCACGCATGCCTCACTTTGTTTAGAGATCAAAGGTGGAGGTCTTGACATTTTAATTTGAAAAATTAATTTGTCGGGTTGCTTGCTTAGTCTTTTTATTCAAAAGGTTTGTCCATGCGCATCACGTAATCCTAGCATGCTTTTCTATAGAACTCAACATGTAAAACATGCTCGCAATTCTAAAATATGCTTGATAAACGCGATTAAACCTAGCATGCTTACTATGCGCATCCAATTACGTAAAACACTTAAAGGTTTGTCAACGTAATATAAACATACATAGCATGCTACTGCATAATTTAAACATCCACGACATGCATATGAACGATAAAAATAAAATAAAACGCTCATCGCGCCCAATCGTGAAACATGCATTATTTAAATCTAATCTATTACATAGATTTACAAAAGTGCAATTAAACTTGAAAATGGGCCTCGCGTGCGGCACGGACCGGATTCAACAAATGGGCCTCGCGTGCGGGCACGGACCGGAAAATCTGGGTTGGGCTGGAAAACGGGTCCGGGCGGGTCGCCCAATGTCCGGGTTGGGCAGCTAGCAAAGCCCAGCGCCCGCCCACCTTGCGTCGCCGCCGCCCGCGTGTTTCGCGGGCTACCTGCGGATCGCTAATGCGACCGCGACCGCCGAGCACGCGTCGCGCTGCCACGTCTGAGCACCGAACATCTGCCGAGATGTCGCCGCCAATGGCGAAACTTCGCGACCATGATGTCTCATGCCGCCGGGTTTCGTCGCGAACGCGCCGCCGCCGCCCGCTAGCTCGCCGCGTTGCCGCCGCGCTCGAATCTCGCGACCACTCGCTCGCTCGCGTGGCGCCGGGGATCTCGTGCACGAACGCATGCCCGTCGCCGCGCCGCCCGCGAAGCGAGCCTCGCGGAGAAACCGCCCGTGGTCTCGCCGAGAGACTGTTTTCCGTCGTTTCGCTTCTTCGTTCTTTCGCTTCGTTCTTCTTTACGGATAAGATTTACAAAATAAAATCTAATCTAACCACGGATTTTCTCGTGGTGTAAAACAAACCCAACAAAAACAATAAGCGAGCCACGATGAACAGCGGATCCACAATTAATTAAACGCACGTAATAATCAAACGTGAATTAATCCAACGAGCCAAGATTCGATCCGATCTGCGAAACCAATCGATCGGGCTCAAACCAATTGTAGGGAAAACATATGTTTAGCCTCGCCCGAGGATCTATCTTGGATATTTAATTCACCATACATTGATTATATTCCTAGCATGCGTCTATATAATTAATTGCAACACGTAGGGTTTTCTCGTGTTTACCTCGGATCCGAAGAGGTCGATGGAACGAGATGAATGGATCGAACGGATCGGACTCGTGCTTTGACCTTCGGACTGTATCCCTGTTGCCCAATCTCCAACGCCGAGTGAGGACGATCTATGGAGAATGCTTGGAAAATCACCCTTTGCTCTCACTAGAAGTTTCAAAATTCTCTCGAAACCTCTAAATCTCGAAAATAGTGTAGGATTAAATGAACATTAACCTAGACTTTATCTCATACCTTATATTTATAATGCACTACCTTAATCCCATATAGAAATTACCATAATCCTATATGGAAATTACTATAATCCTATATGGAAAAATACCATAATCTTAGGATTATTTCCATACTCTCAGGATTATTTCCATACTCGTGATTATTACCATAATCTTATATGGAAAGGATCTATGCATATATCATAAATATAATTATATCCTTGTGGATAAAGAGAATAAAATCTTGCCATAGGAGCAATAGGGCGCGATTTCCAAGAGCTTACGGGCTGGATGGGCCACCAGGATCAAATGCAAGGAATAAAGATGGGCCTCAAATAAATTAATTATCTTATGTTCACCCCGAACATAAATTAATTTATAAACATTCGATCATGCCACTAGAGAAAGAATGTCGACTTACCCTTTATTACCGAAGTTGAGTCGGGCTTGCACTTAGACATTACGAATCCCAGATTTAAGATATCGAACGTCCATTAATCATTTATAGCAATCATCGCTTAAAACGATTAATAACTTCATTTCCTTAAGTAGTACCACTCAACCTTATTATTGTACTTGAGCTAACTCAACTGCGGGGTTTAGTACAATAAACCTTTGAGCTCCTTAAGGGACGCCATCATCCTTAACGGATACGGTGACTGACATGATAACTAGCGTGACATACAAGATCGCCACCACCCAAGATGCGGAGAATCTTGGGGTAGAACATATAACCTCACCCATAACAAGTCAAAGTGATGGTCAAGAACTCATACTCACCTAATACCTTATCGAGGTTTAGATCATCGTAAGTCACCGAGATCTTGGTTCTTCACAACGGTCGGATAGAAGAACTCATCTCACCGTGATCCTTCAATACGCCGAGACGTGCCAAATAGACAAGCAACCAAGTCAAGTCACTTATCTATACCGCAGCTTAAACCGACAACTCGTCCTTAAGTTGTCTCACCAGAAACTTTTATATCTCATTAAGCTTGACCAATCATACGGACTTACGTGATCTTCACACACCGTATGATCTAACTTATATATGAGATAAGGGACACGATATATGCAATCAAGTATTCAAATCGATAGGAGATTGTAATAGTGGTAACGAGAAACATTGTATACAAGCTCAACCAAACTGCTTTCAAGATACAAATCCAACAAGACTGTCAACAACAAGAAATATATGTTCACATATTTAAGATAGATAAATTAATTGTGATTTCATAAAATATATATTCACATTTATAAGATACATAAAATATATACGTACATAAAAACTTATGTCCAATATAACCGTGCTCTCATTATTGACATCATCCAATAAGTCCTGACCGTGTATCATTCCTCAGATGCATCATGTAAAAGTCAATATCCTGCAACAAACAGCCAAATTGAAAAAAAATCAAGTTAAAAAAATTCATTTTGAAATAACAATTTGATACGTTAAAATTTAAATATTCTCTACTTACCCCTACTTCAAGATCACTAGAAGGGATCCGAAGAGAGTATCTAAAAGTAAGCGTGCATCCACTCTTTTTAATAGTCATGACACCTTTCTTAGTCTCAATAAAATTTTCATAAGAAACGAATACACTATCAGGGATATGACAGGGCATTCGATTATTCATGTATGGTAATCATACTCTTTCGCTTCTACGAGTTTTATAATTTTAGGTTTAAGCAACAATGTTAGAAAAACCATAAACATGTCAAATATGATGCAATAATATAAATTAAGATAATTTACCAATTGACTCGTCTGTTCAATACGCTCAAGTCCTTGCATGGTCCACTTAAAATATGTCTCCGACATGGAATGACGAGCTAGATTTTGACTGTATGATGAGCTGGTGTCTCCAGAGCTGGATCCATGGACCTGTTAAGAGTGGCAATAGGGTGTAAAATCTGGCTAGACAATGTCCTGTGAAATCAAGGGCCTCGGAGACGTCTGATTTTATGGATGAGTCTGTTAGGATATGTCTAAATCCAACGCAGGAGTACGATTAGGAGGCTGCTGCTTCTGATCTTCACCCCCGTCGGTGGTGGGGTCATGCCACAACTAGAGAGTGTATATGCTGTAGTACTATGTGAACATCTACATCGAGTCTTATCAAGCAAATACTCAAACCATATTTTCAGTCTTTGAATATTCTCCTGGACCACATTATGAATCATGTATGTGATCCAACGACGATCATGATGACTAAGACATTATGAATCATGTATGTGATCCAACGACGATCATGATGACTAAGACGTTTATTGTGCTCAATGCCATTGCTCGATGAAGAGGAAGATGATTATCTCGCATGCTTCCATGTATCCTATCTCTATCCCTAGTCCGGTCTATGAATAGACGAAGATGTCTCTCCATACACTAACGTTGTGGATCCTCATGCTTTATATCATCCTTATAACCAATAGAAGTACTTGCCTTTGTACTACGTGGCGGCCGCCGACTAACCACCACATCATCATGATGTGGCTTTGCTCTAGAAAAAGGCTGGGGTTGTGCTCTGGTGCAAGGTGGGAGTTTTTCCCCAAGGATACAAATGGGAATTGGTTTCCTATAGTTCACTTATATAGTTCACGCCTAGCGCATCGGGATATAAAGATGACATAAAGTACGACATGTTCCTCTCATAGTATTCTGAAATTATCTTTACAAATGGTTGTCCCTACAACAAACTAAGATATGTTATTATATGTTTGAATAAAAAAATATATAAGCAAAAAAATATTGAACAATAATAATACCTCTCGATCGAACAGGGGTTGTGTATCCTCCTTAATCATTCGTGAACTTTCACCTCATGCATCTAGGATACGCACCCCCGGACATATTTCGTAACCGTCGTGCCCAAATCCAGAATGATCTCTAGTGATCAAATATATAGTGTCCACGATGTTCCTTAAAAGTAGTATTTTTCCTTGATTTTAATATTCAACATGTAGTATTGGAGAATCTTACACGCATAGGTAGCCTAAGAAAATATGGCAAAACGCGTCCAAATCATCAACTAAGGCCCAAATCCATGGATCCATAGTGTAACAGCCCGCCAACCCTAAGTACGATTTAGCGTGGATCACATCGATAAACGAAATTAAGTAATGAATAATGACATGGAACAGTGAACGGTGTGACATATATTGATAACATTTCTAGAGCTTCAAGTGTTTGAGGTTTGACAAAACATAACATACATAAGACTTCATAATCTAGCAATGAAAACATGTGAAGTACACATATGACGATGTGTATTCAAGGTTCTATTATCGCGAACGAATGACCGATCGCTCAACACTGCTCCATCCCATCGATCAGCTCAACCTGCACATTTAAAAACAAACATGCAGGGCTGAGTACAAATAATGCACTCAGTGGGCTCATTGCCAAAACATTTTATCAACTTTAAATTACACTGCCCCTTCTGAGTAAGACGCAAGTGTTTTATTGGAAAGGCCTTGCGCTTTACTAAAACGTTTTCACATTTCTCAAAAACGTCGCCTGCGCAGGCATTTTCTCTTTGTGTGTATGATCCATATCACTTTCTCATAACTTTTCACATATAACTTTCTCTTTAAACGCCGTAGAAGGAGGCCTCGCTTCTACGTCATTGACCGCCGAGAAATTGTCCTTTCGCACACAGTCCACCTTAATGCGCATCGATCGTGCTAGGAATAGACCAGAATTCATCCTCTAAAGACAGACTCGAATTGAACCTCCGTGTTAGGAATAGACACGAAATTCATCCCTCTAAAGACAGGATCCGAATTCATTCTATAAAATTGGGAGCGATCCAGTGGGAGCGACCCAACAATCAGATCTCTTTCTCATCATTGAGGAACAACCCAAGAATCAAGTCATTATAACCAACAACTTTCATTATCAATCGAGATAGGATCCATACACAAAAACATAAACACTTTGGGTAGGTAATCATCTCATCATCATTTCTCAACAGAAAGCTTTGTAAATAAATACTTTGCATTTTGCAGAAGGCAAAATAAATAAAAGGGTTTTCGAATAAAGTCCACCTGGTATATGCAGGTCTTTCTATAGTCCCTTTCTATGTCTCCGCTCAAGTACACGTCCCACCTTAACGTAAGAACTTATTTTAGTACACTGGTCACGTTTCGATAGAGACAAACATCGTCTAACGTCCTATGCATCAAATAAGGCTAACGTCGGACTTATTTTGACGTTTCCTAATCAAAATGACGTAAATTCTGAATTTGTTTCTCATATAAGAGATATTCCATCTCTTTAGCACATAATGTACGTTTTAATGTACTTACGTATCGTAAGTTACATTGTTACTAAACGTACTACGTCACATAGATCACGTATTATCGAATTTCATGCGATTTGACCTTGGTCAACGTTTTTGGTCAATGATTTTGACTTGGTTAACATTTAGTCAACATTTTGACTAAAGTCAACTATTTTGACTTCAAAGTCAACATTTCGACTTTTTCAACTTTATATGAAATTCTATCATTTTATGCGATTCTTGTTCTAAAATTCCATAAAATCATACTATGTTTAAAACATTATTTTGGAACATATTATGCAATTATATCTTATAAAATAAATTTATAACATTAGTACACATAACCTATGGTTTTCGAAAGCTTCAATTTAACTAAGCAACCATTTTCCAAAAATTCCAATAAAATCACATAACACATAATCAACTATAAGTATCCTTGCTATAACATAATTTTTATTTATTGTGAACTATTAAATTAAATCTTCCTAACTCATATTCAAAAATTTGGACTTAGGTCCAAATAATTTTTAATAAATCTAATAAATTCATACAACATCATATTATGATTCTACACTATCAATATGCTATAATAACACTTAAACATGGATTATATCACAACATGTTATCATATTCTATAATTTTCAAAAATCATAGACTTAGGTACTAAAGTTTTCCAAAAATTCTACATAAATTCATATAAGCATAATTAATACTCTAGATCATGATTCTATGCTCAAATCAACAATTAAAAATCATAATCATCAACATATTACACCTACATGATTTCAGTCCTCATACAAGATTTTATATCATGCTTAATTTTGTAATATAATTATAATACATGCTCAATAACATCATATAAACACAATATCTAAACATTTTAGCATAAGTTCCATAATTTTTGAAAATATCATGAACAAACTAAGCTTATAACATAAATTCTAACGGATGAAAATCGAAAATTCTAACACGTATACGAAGCTCGTAAGAAATCTAACCTTTTAATCGGTATCGAATTTGATCGGCAAAGTTTATTTTCTATAGGATTGGGATCAAACTTTGATGAACACACTTGAAATCCCCTCTCAAATTTTCGGTAGTCTTAGGTTCTAAAGTGGGAAAATGAAGGCCTATCCTTATATTTATAGTGTTGATCAAGTTGTGTAGTAATTATTACATTAAAAATATCTCTGCACCACTTGCATAAAAGAACAAAATCTTATCTTATCATTTAACACTTTATTATGTCACCTTATCTCTTAATTAATGCATTGGATCATACTTATCACATAGTATAAAGTTTATCACATAGTATGCTTCATGTGTGTGTGTCGCCTATTTCAAGGCTTTAGGATTAAATTTTAATTTTTTTCTTATCTTATACTATATTATTATTATATAATAATATCATCTTTGAAAAGTCAAACATTTCAACTATAACATGTGTCTTTACTATAAGGTTTGAAATTAAAATATTCCAACCTATTTAACCCTCATTTTCGGCCATTGCATGTAGACAACCTTAGGTTACTTGTTCAATTTGAACACCATCTCTACTTACACCTCATACCAAGTTGGAACCTTATCTTATCCTTTACATTAATTAAAGCAAGATTTGTGTTCATAAAATCTTATAAAAAGGATGAAATTTTCGTCCCTTTTCACAAGTGTCTTCCCCCACTTGTGCAAGTTGCTAGACAACTCATCTTATCCCTAATATTATCATATTAATATAATAATTATGATTCATCATCAATAGGATAAGAATTAAATCAAATCTTGCACCTAGAAACCCTAAATTTTCGAGAATTAGGGTTACAAAGCTAGACATTATATTTTCTTGTATTAAATAGCTAATACATAGTTATGTGACATAATATATGTTCTAGATGGTGAATTAAATCATAGAATAATATTTAGAACACTTTTAAACCATAAAACCCTAATTTCAAAAATTAGGGTTTTCGAAATTAGCCTATTTTGTTCAATTTCTATTCCTTAATTCTCTAGCATTATTTTGATGATAAATAATGCTCTTATATCATAAAATAATCATAGGAATTTAAATAATATAATTCTATGATCATTGGACCGAGTTATCGTGACTATCTACTAAACTTAGACGCTTAAAACGCCTCAAAATGTAACTAGCCGATTCATCTCTAAAATGTTCATAAATAAGTTGGAAATACTTTATTCATATCCACTATGGTAGGAAATTTGAATTCTAAGCCTTGACGCTTAGAAAATATCGTAAAGCGTATCTGTCGAGTTTTATCGACGTTTGAACATTCGTTCGAAAGAGTAGCAATAGCTACATTGCTTAATTCACTACACATAAGTGAATATCTTATAAAACTCATCATATTATGCTTAGTCAAAATTGAGCATTGACTAATAAGATTTTAATTATCGGGACTAAAACCCTAATTACGATGTTTAAGATCGTAATTACGCGTTTAAAACTGCGGGATATTACACATAGGTCATGAAAAATCGATTCCAAGCACGAATGCGTAGAGAACTAAGACGTGAGCCACACGAAGGTATAGATTATCGTCTTCATCATCAACGAGACGATGTGTATCAAAGAATCTTATGCCTAGATTCTATATACTAGTCCATCCGCCATCAACAAACCTTTGGTAAGCCTCAACATGTCATACATCTTGCTCTGCTATGAGATCTAAAGATGACGTCCCAAAACTCAAACATGTCACGAGCGTAAAGTCCGGAAAGGAAAACAAATTTTCATTCCATTGATGAAAAACCAGAGCTCCTAATCTTCAACATTATGGGGCTTAATCTGTCGGGAGACTGCATGGTGCAAACTCATGTTATACTTGGTCTAGATTCCCAATCAACTAAGTGACCGAAGCACCCTACCTAAACTTATCCACCAACTGTTGACCGCTCACATCTTCCAATCTCATTATAAACCTTTTAAAATCATTTGACTTGAAGTACGTATGAATTATAGACGATCGATTTATGGTTTGGGGCATTAAGAACTCGATTCTTTCATATTTATAGAAAAACATAACAATTCGATTTACAATAATAAATATTTAATAAAATCAATGAATATACTTCAAAAAAAGCAATGATTTTTCTAAAATTACTTATTCGGTTGTTTCATTATTACCCTATTCGATTAAAAATATTTAAAAATGCTGAAAAAATTATATTCATGTCAAACTCAAATTCGTGATACCAATTGGCAACACCAAAATCAGGCTCAAACTCGCAACACTAAAGTGATGCTCAAAATCAAATATTTAAATTTAGTAGATATGAATTAACAATTTTGTCCCTCACTATTATTAATATCAAATAATTGGCCATGCTCATATTATTTTTAATAATAATATCAATTAACAACAACTCTTATTCTCAAAAAATATCAATGAACGTCATGCTCAAATCCAATTTACTCAACAATATAATTCATGCTCGAATCTAATTTACTAAACAAATATATATAAGTATTAATTCTCTGATTTTGTAATACAACATCTCTCATTTTACAAGCTATCCCTAGAGATAGTTTTAAAGCAGTTCATAAATAATAATTATTATTTTTATAAAAATCTAAAAAATTACAGAGAGATTCTAGAAATCTTTAAATCAAGTTTATGTTAAATTTGAAAAAAAATCTTAATAGTCAAATTCAAGAAGTATCCTAATCACCATGAGTGCTAAATAGAAGATTTTGACGGCATGTCTTCAAGTGAACAAGTGAATGGACGGCCTTAGTGGGTCTTGGCAACAAAGTTGAAGAGGATGCAGCATGTGTTCAAGGAGTTCAACTTCAAGGAGTTCAGCCACCTGACGGAGAGGATTTAGTATCTCGAAGAGTGCGTTGCACTCATCTACGCAACTAGCTCTTGATAATGACCCTTAAATGGGGATTCATTGGAACAAGAACTTGGTCTTCGTAAGAAGACTAAGTTCTTGGAGGAGGTTGAGCGAAGTTTCTTCAAGCAAAGAGCGAAGAACTTGCACATCAACCTCTCCGACAGATGCACTAAGTATTTTCATTCAATGGTGAAAAGAAACCACACGCGTAACACTATTTCCTTCTTGTGCAGGGAGACAGAGGAACCAACTTATGACATGGAGGAAATCATAGGCGCTTTAGAAACCTTTTATATCGAGTTATTTGGTGTAAAGGTTCAGACGAGCGGTTTTGATCCTTCCGTTTTTGAGGAGGGACCTCGGCTTGATACTGATGACCGGAGGGACATGGTTATGGAGGTATCGCAGCAGGAGATTAAGAATGCTCTGTTCGACATTGCAAGTGATAAGGCACCGGGCCCGGATGGCTACCCTTCAGCTTTCTTCAAGGAGAATTGGGATATCGTTGGGAACGATGTGATCTTGGCGGTACGAGAGTTCTTTGAGAAGGGGGTATTGTTGAAGGAGCTTAACCACTCGATGGTCACCCTTATCCATAAGAATCATCACAATCCCATTGTTGCTGATTTCAGACCCATCTCTTGTACTAATGTCATATACAAGACCATCACAAAGATCCTGACCGAGAGAATGGCGTCTTTGATGAACAAGATCATTAACCCGGCACAGTCTGGGTTCGTGAGAGGACGGAACATTTCAGACAACATATTCTTGGCACAGGAACTGCTTAGAGGTTATGAGAGGAAGCAGATCACACCGAGATGTATGCTGAAGATTGACCTTCAGAAGGCTTACAATTCCATCTCTTGGGTTTTCCTCAGAGCGGCTTTGGATGGTCTTGGTTTCCACCCTTGTTTTGTATATTGGATCATGACGTGCGTCACTTCGGCAACGTACACTCTAGCTATCAATGGAGGGACGCATGGATTCATCACTGGGCAGCGGGGTCTTAGGCAGGGTGACCCGATGTCGCCTACTCTTTTTCTCTGCTGCATGGAGTACCTTTCGCGGATGTTGAAGAAACACACAAGGGAGTTGGATTTTCAATTTCATCCTAAGTGTAGTAGTCTTAACATTACGCATCTAGCCTTCGCTGATGATTTGTTACTCTTTGGCAGGGGTGATGTTGCATCCATGGAGGTCTTAGCTGATACGCTCAGGGAATTCTCACGGGATTAAAGATTAATAATCACAAGTCCTTGATATTCATGGCGGAAGTTCGACCTTTTGAGAAGCAGGCGATCTTAGATCTGTTCGGCTTCCCAATGGGAGAACTCCCGACAAGATATCTCGGCATCCCGCTATCTTCAAGGAAACTAGGGGTCACTCAGTATAGTGGACTAGTGGAGAAGATAGCGTCTTGCATTCACCGTTGGACTAATATGAATCTTTCTTCTGCAGGGCGATTGGAGTTGATTCGATCAGTTCTGCAAGAGTGGAGTGCTTCTGGCTACAAGTTCTACCTCTGCCAGCCACCGTAATTGATCGCATTAATTCGATGGCTAGGAGGTTCTTGTGGGGATCGACACATTGTCCGGTTGCTTGGAAAGCAGTTTGTTTACCTAAGGATGAAGGAGGCCTTGGATTACGAGACCTCTCGACTTGGAACAAAGCTCTTCTTGCAAAGACCTTGTGGAACATCCATACTAAGAAGGACTCCTTCTGGATTCAGTGGATACATGCTGAGTACCTGGCGTCAAACACCATATGGGAGTATCCTTCTCACATACGTTTATCTCCTTTAATTAAAAATATCCTTATCCTTCGTGATCGTTTTTTGCAGGATGCAGGAGGTAACCATGGCATAGCCGCAGATCTTTTGGAGAGCATTTTTGGATCGAGAGGGACGGGAGCTGCCTATCACTATCTTAGAGAGAAGGGTGAGAGACAGTTTTGGCACAAGGCAATCTGAAAGGAATATATCCCGCCTAAGTTTTCCATCACCATGTGGCTTGCCATGAGGGGTAGACTTAAGACGGTGGATAGACTATGCTACATGAATATCTCACAGGTATGTATCATCTGTAATAACCATTTGGAGACTCATGATCACTTGTTTTTTAAGTGTAAGGGCACGAAAGCGGTCTGAAATAAGATTAAAGAGTTGCTCCGCCTCCCGAGGAGGATGACTACCATTGCTAGTGCTATCAAGCACATCAAGAGGGAGAAGAAGGCGGGGTCGGCAATCATCCTTCGTGCCAAGCAGATTGGGCTTGCAGCGACGGTCAATCACATTTGGTATGCGCATAACAAGTTGAATTTCGAAGACATCCCCTACGATGTTAAGACCATTGTGAAGACCATCCAAGAAGATGTTTATGCTGCTTTATACTCTATGTATTCTTTTGATCTTGTGGTTTCCCATTTTGAGTTGGCTTTGTAGTGAGCTGAGGGATGTCTCAGTTTTGTTCTTGGATCCACTTTTGGGATGCCTTATCATGTATTTCATGTTTGTTAGTGTTTTTTTGGGTGCGTGTGTTGAGGGGCTGCTTAGGCCCAACCGAAGCTGTGCACCTCATGAGCTTGCATGTGTTCACATTCCCAATCCCCTGTGCCCCACGGTCACACTGCACAAGGGTACTCTTTTCCCCACTGGTCATGGGGTTTTTAATGAGGCCCGCCCCTTCTTCGTCACTAAGGGGTTCGTTGATGTGGTTTTGTGTCTTTACCGCTTTCCTAGTTTGAGCGAGTCGCTATTTGACCTATATGTTTTGGCTAATAGGTGTTTTATCCCTCCCCTTGCCGCATTTCTTCGGAAATTAGGCTGTATCCCCCTTAGGTATGCCTGAGTTAAGTTTGTAATATGTCTTTGCCCGTTTTATGTTATTTCGTTCGTTTTGACCAAAAAAAAGAAGATTTTGACGGCTTTGTGAAGTGATTTAGCAAAAATCAATAATAATAGTACAAATTTTGGATCGAATTGCAATTTTACATAGACATACTTTACACACTTCATTTAAACATAGTCAAATTTGATGACCACCGAACTATTACAACTTAATCGATTAATTTTATAAAGTTACTATTATATTTTAGTTTATTAATTCATACAAGCAATTGAACAAACATTTAATAGACATACTTATATTTTCATAGACATAACGTGCTCAATTCAAGTCGTGTCATCTTCAAACAATTCTTCCCATCCTCATCAATATAGCTCTCAATGATGCATCTACTTCTCCCACTTTACTAATTACAACATGGTTAATTTTTCACCCCAATTCGCTCTACTATGTTAAACTCAACAAGCAATTTCTAAAAATCATGCTAAATTTAAATCAAAAATTTATTCATGGATTTGCACAATAAAAAACAACTATAATACAAAGAACATGTGAAGAAGAAGCATCGCCACTGTCGTGCGCTAGTCATCCGCCATCATGTCGGAGTTAGCCATGGTTGGCCGCGAGCCACCGTAGGTATGCTCTTGTTGGAGGTTGGCTACGGGGATGGGGTTTGGCCGTTGGGGGTGTTGGCCTTTGTTGGAGTGTTGCCTTCGATCTAGGGATTGGCCGGGGATCTAGGTTTTGGTCGTCGGTCTAGGGGATTGGTCAATGATATGGAGGAAGGGTGGTCGTCGATTGGGGGTTGGTCGGTGATGGAGAGAGATAAGTGCAACGGTTGTTGGGTAAAGATAGAGAGGGTAACGAGTTTGAGAGGAGGAAGAGTATACTTTTAAAATTGAAACAATAAGTTCATCAGGAATCTCACTTGAACAAAGTGAGAAAAAGTTTGACACAAACTACAAAAATATGACCGTGTCAGGAGTGTGTCGGACAAGAGATGTGGAAGGTTATTTTGGTATAATAGGTTAAAATGAGTATAGATTATAGAAGTAAGGGTAAAAAGAGTATGTATGTATGTATATTATATTAGTGGTTAATTAAAATTTTCAACCATATATATGTGTGTGTATACAAGGGAAAAGAATATACATACAAAAATAAAAGTAATTAAAAATTGAGAAAAAACAAAAAACTAACATTTTTTAACAAAAATTGGCTTCTTGTTTCCAACTTTTATCAACTCTCTATCAAATGGCATGTAAGTTGGGGTCCAACTTTTTGCCATTGGGGACACCCTTAGGAGAGAAGAAGCATGGATTTTTGAACACTACAAGAATTTCGGTTATAGACCAAGGAGAATCCCTATTGTCTATTACAGAAAACCCCGTTGTCTATCAAGGTATAGTCTATTAGGGCCGGCTATAGACCTCAGGGAAATCCCCGTTGTCTATCATAATATAGACAACGGGAAAATCCCCGTGGTCTATCATGTTATAGATGACGGGGCCCTTGTAATATACAATGGATATTCCGCGTTGTCTATAGCATCATAGACAACGGTGTTCTAGCTTTATACAATGGTTAAACTCCGTTGTCTATTGTGTTTTAGACCACGCGGACATCTCTGTTGTCTATATATTAATAGACAATGGGGAGAAGCCCGTTGTCTATTGATCAGTCAATGAAATAAATTTATTCATTTATTATATAATTCAAAATACCTGTTTCTGCCATTAAAAAACAATAATACAAAATAGATATAAAAAATATATTGTCTCATAAATAGAGAAATCAAGGTACAATACATAAACGTTATATACCGGGAAAATCCTCAATCAACAATTGTAGCACAACAAATATTATCTACCTAGCTAATTAAATTTGTCCACAAAATATCAATTTCACCATCTTGAACCTTTCATTTCACCATCTCTGCTCCAACATCAATCATCTAATTCGCATCTCCATCTACATGATCAAAATAAGATGCAATATGCGCAGAAATAAAATTTAATACCTCAAAAGAATTCAATTCGATAAAGGTATCAAACTTACCCTCATCAACAACCATAGAATCAACGACTAACTCGGCTCACTCTATACGGACTTCATCGATTCCTTTGTTCGAGTAAAAGCCTTCGGAAAACTATTAAATAAACAAAATAGACATATTTCATTACTAAAAAATATTAAAGAATAAGTATTTAGAAAATTTTGGAATAAATTGTCACGTTATAATTACCAGAAAAGGAAGTGCAATGGTGTTATCCGAACCATAATTATCAATAATATCTTTCATGTACCGCATGACATAGAATCCACATTGACTTCCATCATGTTGTTGTTGACACTACATGAAATGTATAATTTGAGTTATGAACATTTTGAAGGATAATAATTTTCATAATTATGGCAAGAATTTCATACCTTGATCATTTCCCATAAGAGATTATGTCTCCCCCTTTTTCCTATGCTCATATTAAACATTTTTAGGGCCATGCAAATACATATTGTGGATTAAGATACATAACACATACCATAAGTAAAACTTTAATATCAACAAACTTACATTTCCATGATGCACTTCTACTCATGAACATGATTCTCATCACTCAATGGATCCATCACATATACAGTTTCAATATGAGGATCGATAACTATAAGAATCCAATGCCAACTAAAAAGAATACATATGTAATCAATTATCACAAAGTACAATGCATATTAGCATATTAACTACATATCAATATTTTTCAAATACCCGACATTGCATGACATCAAAACAAGTTGCTTATTCTGTGTACCAATCAACCTTTTACCTATGATACTTGACTTCATTTTGTCTGATCAACCTTTGGATTGTGTGATATTTCATATGGATTAACAAACCGAAATCTATCAAGAATGTCTGCATTCTTACATTCCTTATATAAGTGCCTACATATTTTCACAACACAATAATAAAAATTAATATCAACTCCTCAAAAGATTATAATTAGGATAATCTTTAAAATACTTACCATATGTAGGTACACACACAAGATGCTGAGATAGGCTTCAACTCACACATGTTCTTTGTGGATAGGAGGTGTGGATTTCAAAATTTCTCAAGGCAGCTCTGTAAACAAATACTACCAAATTAATATGCAAGTTTGTAATCCAAAGCAAAATAATGAATATAGAGTAATTAAGGGGTCCTAGGTATCAATTGGTGCTCGAAGAAAATAAGTAGGAAATCAAAGGTAATATTTACCAGTGATGAAACCATTGAAGACAGCTTCCATAATTCTATGCATTTTGCACATAAGCACCTCAAACAGAATTTATCAATGTTTGGAACTACTTTTTCAGTTTTTCTAAACAAATCATGGAACAACAGTGGGGTTCTATGCATTTTTCAATTGAATCAATAATCTTTTAGTCATGAGCTGGACCATTCCTCATTAAAAGAAAGTCTCCTAAACTAAAGTGATTGGAAGGCAGAATCATGTCCAAATATAATATATCAAGCACTAGGGTGAAATAAACTTATTACAGTGATATCCCATGTCAATTGATCCATTCAAACTTATGTACATGAACAAGCACACAATAATGCAAAAATGAGTAATTATAGAAAAAATGAGATTATTTGTGTAACAATTCTCTAGGAAAACCAAACGTATACTTGATTACATCAGTCATCAGTGTGTGTTTACATGAGGACAGGTAGCTGTCTGTAACGTGAAACATAGATACAAGAAACAAATGAAATAGAACTTATTAAATGTGAACTTATTTATCCACATCCAGTGTAATTCACGATTGTCAATTAGGATTATGTAATCAGACTACAAAATAACATTTTCCCTTAAAGCACAGACATTATACTTGCAGAAAAGTTTACGTACATTTCAACATAACTAATGGCTTTGGGTTTGGTAAAACAAAAATTGATAAGCTCACTGAAGCTTTCTGTAATGCTATAACGAATAAATTGATAAAGCTCACTAAAAATTAGGAGTTATAAGGACATATAAGGATCTAAATTCTAATAGTATATCAACTTTTTTTTTTATTATATTTTAAAACAAAATGCTATGACGAACAAATTGAGGGCTCTATTTAGAATCACCTATAGAAAAATATGTATATTAAATTGAGGGCTCTATTTGTGAAATACAGAGGGCATTAGAATTTCCAAGTTGAGACTCAATTCTATAATGGCCATTGGCCGGTCATCTACCAGATTCTAAAGGCAATTTCAGAAATTAGAAAATATAAATTGTAACAACAGAGACGCTTGGCTCGTGTCAACCAATTCAAGAAATAGCATAGCACAGTGTAACAAGATTGAATCCCTACTCCCTTTTGACAGCATAGTGTCAACCATTAACGTAGGGATGTTAATGGATGGGTTTTACCCGGACCGATCCGGAACCGTTCAAAATCCATTAAATTTTAAAGCAGCGGTTCGGTTTCGGTTCGGTTCCAAACTCGCTTAGACCCGGACCGCTTAGATCCATAGTTTGATGGTCCGTCCGTGCGGATCTCGTTACGGTTCAACCGTAACCAATACTTATTTATTGGTTCGTCCGAGTAAACTCGCCTATCGACGAGCCTAAGTTTAAATAGGCTTGTCAATGAGCTAGTTTTATCCATATCGATTCAAAATCAATCATAACACATTAAATTATAAAGCAACGATTTCGGTTCTAGTTCTGGTTCTTGTCCGGTTCTGGTCTGGTTCTGGTTCCAGATCCGTTGAGATTCGGACCGCTTAAGACCCATAGTTGATGGTCCTGGTCCGATCCGGATCCAGTCTCTAATGGGTCGGATCCAGAACCAGAACCATTACTTATTTACTGGTTCTGGTCCGGGTAAAACCCACCCATTGACATCCCTACATTATCGTATTCTAATTAACCTTTTCATCATATTTAGGCATGATAAATCAAATATCTATAAACAACAAGATGCTAATTGAACACCGAAACTTCAAAATCCACCAAATATGCAAATCATCAATATTGGCAAGCATCAATGCATCATAAGTGAAGCCAAAGTATGTTGAACTATAAAGGAGTAAATTCACGCTAGAAACTCAAATCATCTCATGCCGTAATCACATACATGTACCGTGTTTCACCCGTAAACTCAATTCATGAAGTGGCGTGAATCGTGAGTGGAGTGGCACGACGACCGAGAGAGAAGGGCGATCGCCGACGACGACGAGCGATGAGGGGCTTTGTTTTCTACCGGCGGCGACCGAACGAGGAAGGCGATCACGACGCTGGCGGTGACAGAGCGAGGAGGACAACACCGGTGGCGGCCGGGCGAGGAGGATGACCTAGCGGCGATCGGGTGAGGAGGCCGAGAGGCGGTGCGATGTTGCCCAAATTCTAGGGTTAGAAGAGTGTGGGAGAGGGCCGAGAGGTAGGGGGGCTAGGGTATTCAAAATTTCAAATTTTAGACTTAGGCTGACAACGTGGCTAATGAGGCGATAGACCACGCGGTTAATGACTCGTGGTATTTAATCAACATGAGAGGAAGACGACGTGGGCTAAAGCCCGTTGTCTATAGAATTTTTGCGCTAATAGACCACACGGAATGAACCCCGTGGTCTATAATATGAAAACCACGCTAATAGACCACTTATTTTGGCAGCCCGTCGTCTATAACCGATTGAAAAAACGGTTATAGACCACGCGTTTCACCCTGCACATTGTATATATTATAATAGACAACTTTAGTATTAATGTATATGGTCTATTACATGTTGTCTATAAGCTAAATTCTTGTAGTGGAATTTCGGTCTTATCATGTTTAATATTTATTTAATTGCTTTAGAAACTGTAAAAATTGAAGTCATTTTACATTTACAACTTGAGTTTGCAACTGTTTCAATTATAACGACTCTGGAATTTCGATACTACAAACTCCACATGTGCAACTATTTATAAATTGATGGAGATCTTGCAAATTTTTTACAAAATACTATCGCCTTAAATCATGACAAAATGACCTTAAAGTTATGATTTTGGAGGTGATTAGCCATATCTTTAATAATTAAAATGAATGGAAAACCTAACATCTTAAATTATTTTAGTTAGAGTGTAATCAGATGAGTAATATATATCACATCTAAATTGCGTCAGGTATTGTATATTATTCGTGCATTTCTTGTTAGTACATCAAGTTCAATAAAACAATTGAGGGACAAAATAGTAACCGCATCTCTTATTTGTCGTACATCTTTTGAAGTCAATGAAGGGGCTGTAAGTCGGTAACAAACTAACAATCTATGGTTTTTATCACATTTATTGCTACATCCTAGCAACTTTTGGATTGTGAAAAATTAACATATCATATTTTCGCTTACTCATTTTACTCATTAGGGCCCTTTTATTTTTTATGATTGACATTGTGAAGGATTATGTATTTGTTAGATTAAATATATGATAAGAGAACTTTTATCTATGAATAATTTATTTACCACAAAGGAGTAGTGGAAGATTAAAACTAAAATTAAATTTACCAAATTATCCTTCAAATTTTAATACAGCCCAATTTGAGCTCAGATTAATCAAATAAATTAAACTTCATGTATTGGCCCAATTGTTTTCATGGATCTGATAAATCGAGTTTTTCATCAGTACCTATACAGTTTCATCTTGGTTTTTATCGATGATATCCTCGTCTATTCCAAGAATGCAGAGTTGCATGGAGAGCACCTACGTATAGTTTTGGAAACGTTACAGGCAGAGAGGTTGTATACTAAGTATAGTAAGTGCGAGTTTTGTCTCAAAGAAATGATGTGACAAATTGTCTGCAGAATGAATCTCCTCCACACTTTGGTTGTGAACCAATTCTTCCACTATCCTGGCTAACTGACTGACTTGGGTCACTAAACGCTCGATAGATGTTTCCATCATCTCGAACCTTTGTTGACTCGTCATATGAAAGACGTTAGTGTGTCTTCCAATATTGGCTTCACCGGCTGACTCGCCTGAATGAAAGCCTGCAATGTATTCTCCAATGTCGGTTGAACAGGATGTTGCTGGAACAAGAGGTCCTCACTACATGAAGAACTTGGAAGATTCCTCCAGTAAGGATCATAGGCTTGATGCTCACAGCCTGACGGGTATACCTCAAAATAGTCGAACTGGGCTCTTTTATCGTAAGAAGAATTTGCCCAATACGATGAGCTTTCCTCCTCTAGGCTTGTCTGACCATATTCGTAGCGCTGATAACCCTGCATTAACAGACACCAACTATAAAAACAAGATCACACACACATGTGCGAGAAAATAGTAAAAAGAAAAAGAAAAAGAAACACGGTGGGAAAAACAAAATAAAATAAAATAAAATAAAATAAAAGGAAACACGGAAAACAAAGCAACACAAAACCTAAAGCCTAAAGTCTTCCCCGACAACGGCGCCAAAATTTGTTCCGATCGAATTGTTCTTCTAAGTCGCTTGCAATAGTACGAGGTCCTTATAGAGCGGTAAGGTCGACCCAAGTCGAATCTCTCGATGAAGGCTTAACAGGGCTATGGTTTAACGTCACACACAGAAACAGAAAAGAAATACTAATGTCCTAAAATAAGGTTGGTTGTCACGGAACGGACGAAAGCAGGAGATAAAATAAAGCAGGTAAAATGGATGCACTTGGACAACAAGAGGGATTGGCAAATACACAGAATTGGAGACGGTGTTCTAGGGTTCAAAATCTATCATCACTATTAATAAGCCAAGGACCGGTGCACAAGCATAAAACACCCACGCCTCTCACTTAGCGTTCAACAATAACTTATCTCTCGACCCCGTCAATGTTAGAGTCAAAATTAATAATGGAGAATCTCTAAACCCTACCACCATCAACTACGAAGGATATTTAACTACAAATGCTATCCACATATATTAATTACTCAACAACAAATCAATCTCTCGATCTCGTTCGTTATCAAACTTATATCTAACATAAATCTTCTCTAGCATTACTTCATAATCAAACATAAACACATAATCAACCTACACTATTCTTTCGAACACCGTGTATGAAGATCATGAAATAATCAATTTATATAGATAAGAAAATTACAAATCATCAACACAATAATCACGATTCAAGACAAGAACAAATCTAATATTTATTTCCCTACAAATCAATAATTCATCTCATGGTAGAAATTATCCCAATAACAATTACATAGACATAATGAAACGAGAAAAACTTGCAAACCATTAATAGATAAATTCATTTTCCAAAAATCCAGAATCTTTCAATTCCAATTGTTAATCCAAATGCACGAAATAAATGGAAAGGAAAAGGAAAAGAAAAGAGAAAAAAGAGAAGAGAAAAATCGCGTGTATGAGTTCTGTGAAATAGTCCATATTTATAAAACCCTCTAAAAGCCCACGAAAAACACCGAAAATGGGCCCAAAAAGCACGCCCAGCGCCGGGCGGGATGAAGTCGGCACTGGGGGTAGCTCCCTGGACGTCTTAGGAATAGTATCCCAGCACCGGCTTTGTCGAGTCCGACGCTTGGGGTACCTCTATGGAATCGCACCGAGTGAGTACCCTAGCGTCGGATGAGGGTGAGGTCGGTACTAGGGGCGGTTGCATTGGGACACTTCGATCGAGGCCAACGCTGAGGACGTAGCCGGCGCTGGGATGCACAGGACGTGAGGCGAGACCGGCGCTGGTATGCAGTTTGCACCGGGGGGTAGGGGGAAAGGTCAACAGCTTCGCGCTGGTATGAAGCGGGCGACCGGGGGGAAGGGAACGTCACGTGCTTCCGCGGGGGCAACCGGCGTTGGGCACGTGAGAAACTCGAGGCAATGCCGGCGCTTCGATCCAACGAGTGACACAGGAAGGAGGGAGGAGGGCAAGCTTCCGTGCTTTCAGGGGGTAAGGCCACGTGCTTGGCGCTGGGATACAGCGCGCGCCGGGTGAGGCATGGCGTCGAGACGCCGAACGGGGCGAGTCGTGCACTGGATTACACGCACACGCAAGTGCATGACTCTGATGATTCGCTCCGTTCTCCCTCGTTCGAACTCTGAATTGCAATCTGTTTACACCTACGGAATCATATCGATATTCTCTTCAATATAGTATAATTTCACATTCATCATTGTCATAGCCATTTTTTCCTATTTAATACCGTTTCTCTATAAAACATCGAAACAAACCAAATAAGTCTGAATCGATAAATACTAATCAAAACAACTGTATAAATAGGTTAAACCATTGGAAACGACATGCATAAGAATACCAAGAATAAGCACAAAGTCATACTAAACATATGCGAGAGATTTTTAATAGAGAGAGAGAAAGTTACCTCGGGTTCGTCGAGCCCATTGTCGATTTCCACCATGCATATGTCCTCATAGCTACTGATATCTCTGACTATTAATAATTGGCTTTTATCGTCAGTGCTAGAGGAGTTGTTGGAAGAGCTGCTAGATGAGCTTGATGTTTCGACCTTCTCAGCAACCATCGCATTGCACTCATTTAGCTTCCTGTCGCGCTTGGCTCGAAGAGCTTTACACTCCATGTGGCTTAGCTCAGGGCAGTGTCTGAAATTTCCTTTCTTACCACAATGGAAGCACTTATCATCTTTATACTCAGGTCGGCTGGGCTTCTCGTCAGTCCGATCCTCGTGAGTCCTTTCTTTGTGGATCCTATCGTGTCCGCTTCTCTCTTTTCGGTACTTGTTGTACCTTTTAATTGGGCTTTCATTTTCCAGAATCTTTAAACCATTAGTGTATTTAGGGTCAGCAACTCATCATTGCTACACTCAGCCTTGTCTTTTGTCGTCTTCTTAGCTTCGTTGCTCTTGTCAGCTTTAAGGGCAATGTATTTGCTCGTGCTGACTTAAGTATCTACTTGAGATATGTCAGCCTTTGATGACTCTTCTATACATCTTATGTCGTACTCGTCAACTTTCAATGCCAAGAAGAGTTTGTCAGTTGACATCTCATAAAATCCGGCTTTCTTCTAGAGGACTACTGTGTATACTTTCCAGTCAGTAGCTGAAGGGTAATCTGTTTCACCATCTTCTGATGATCTATCTTGGATGTTTAATTCACCATACATTGATTATATACCTAGCATACACCTATATAATTAATTGCAACACGTTGGTGTTTACACGTGTTTACCTGTGAATTTCTCGGATAAAGAACGGTGAATACTCGTGCTTTGATCTTCTGGACTATATCCCGTTTGCCAAAACTCCAATGCCGAGTGAAAGCAATCTATGGAGAATACTGCAAAAATTCGCCTTTTCCTTAACCTCGTAATTTTTGAAAATCACAATGAATTAGGATACCACTGATTTTCTCTCACTTTGCATTTATAATGCAACCCTAGAATCCTATTAGGATATGATCTCTGCATATCTAATAAAAGGTCTCATCGAAATCGATGCCCTCAATCTGAGTGTACCCTTTCGCCACAAGCCTGGCTTTGAAAGTCGAAACCTCTCCATCAGAATCTCTATTCCTCCTGTATACCCATTACTACCTATGGCTTCCTTCCCATCTGGTAAAGGAGTTTTCTCGTATATATCCATAGCTGTTATGGACTCAATTTCTAAGACCATAGATGTTATGGACTCAATTTCTAAGTCCATAGCTGTGTGCCATGTTCCTGCATCTATGTTTTGTATCGCCTCATTCTATGTCCATGAGTCGATTACTGCCTGTTCGTATCGACTCAAAACACCTATAGATTAAAAAAGACATGTTCCAAAAAGATCTAATGTGTACTACAATTTCTTAGAAGGAATAGAGTCCATAAGAGTTGTGGTTTTGAAGATATAAGGTCTCAAAGTGGGCAACTCGACCTGATATTTTTAATAATTTCTAGATTTGGCTTAACGACGAGCGATTTTGCGAGGCTCGTAACTTTTGACTCACAATGCCAATTGTTGGATTTGTATACTGAAAGCAGTTTTGGTTGAGCTTGTATACAATGTTTCCTGTTACCACTATTACAATCTCCTATCCGAATTGATTACTTGATTGCATATATCCGTGTCCCTTATCTCATATATAAGTTAGATCATACAATGTGTAGAAGATCACGTAAGTCCGTATGATTGGTCAAGCTTAATGAGATATAAAAGTATCACACCGAGACAACTTCAGACGAGTTTTCGGTATAGTCATGCGGTATAGATAAGAAGTGACTTGACTTGGTTGCTTATCTATGCCGGTACGCTCTCGACGTATTGATGGATCACGGTGAGATGAGTTCTTCTATCCGACCGTCGTGAAGAACCTAGATCTCGGTGACTTACGATGATCTAAACCTCGATAAGGTATTAGGTGAGTATGAGTTCGACCATCACTTTGACTTGTTATGGGTGAGGTTATATGATCTAACCCAATATTCTCCGCGATCTTGGGTGGTGGCGGTGTTTGTATGTCATGCTAGTTATCCAGATCGAGTCACCGTATCCGCTTATGATGATGACGCCCCTTAAGGAGCTCAAAGGTTTATTGTACTAAACCCCGCAGTTGAGTTAGCTCAAGTACAATAATAAGGTTGAGTGATACTACTTAAGGAATTAAAGATATTAATTATTTTAAGCAATGTAATGCTCTAAATAATTAATGGACGCATGATATCTTAAATACGAGATTCGTAATGTCTAAGTGCAAGCCCGACTCAACTTCGTAATAAAGGGTAAGTCAAGATTTATTCTCTAGTGGCATGAATGAATGTTTATAAATTAATTTATGTTCTGGGCTGAACATAAGATAATTAATTTATTTGAGGCCCATCTTTATTCCTTGCATTTGATACCTGGGCTGGCCCATCCAGGCCCGTAGCTACATGGAAATCGGCGCCCCCTCCCTCTCTAAGGATACTGATTTTATTCTCTTTATCCTAAAAGGATATTATTATATTTATGGGATATGCATGGATCCTTTCCTTGTAGGATATGGTAGTGCATTATAAATATAAGGTAAGAGAGAAAATCAAGGCTAATGCTTATCCCATCATTCTCGAAAATTACCATAGTCCATGGTGAGGTTTTCGAAAATTGGAGAGAGTAAGAAGGTGATTTTCTATAGCATTCTCCATAACTTATCCTCACTCGATATTGGAGATTGGGTAACCGGGATACAGTCCAGAAGATCAAAGCACGAGTCTTGATCCGTTCATCCCCGACAGATTCGCAGGTAAACACGAGAAAACCCCTACGTGTTGCAATTAATTATATAGGTGCATGCTAGAATATAATCAATGTATGGTGAATTAAACATCCAAGATAGATCCTCGAGAGGTTAAAATTAGATTTCCTTCAATTGGTATCGAGCCCGGGATCGTGATTCGCTCGCTGGATTAATTCACGTTTCATTATAACGCACAATTAATTAATTGTGAATCTATCGCTCATCGTGGCTCGCTTTATTTTGTCGATTTTGTTTTCACCACGAGAAAATCCGTGGTTAGATTAGATTTTTCCTGTAAATCTTATCTCAAAGAAGAACGAAGACGAAAGCACGAAGAACGAGACGACGGAAGACACCGAAATGGCCGCGCGGTGTGAGGGTGTGCGGCGACGGCACGTCGTGCGTGCTCGACGCCGCGCACACCGCCGGTGCCATCGCGCTTCTCGAAGCGGCGACGAGGCGACACGGGCGGCACGGCTCGGCGGCCGTGGCGCGGGGCGCGCGTTCGCCGGATACCTCGGCACCGCCTGCGGCATCGTCTGCGCGCGGCGGCGGCGCCGGAGAGGTTCACGGGCGCACACGCGACCGCGAGGTGGCGCGACATTGCACGGGCGCGGGCGTGCGGGAGCGCGTTGTCGCGCGAATGCCGGCGTTCTCGCGAGCACCTTCGCGACCGCGAGGTAGCTCATGAGGCAACGCACACGCGCGCGCGCGCGGCGTGAGGCGGTTGCGGCGCAGCTCGGCGGCAGCGTCATGAGCTCCTTCAGATCGAGGCAGCCCGCGGCGACGCAAAAAGCTCGGGCGATGCGAGGCGCACGAATCTCGCTAGGCCTCGGCGGCGCTCGGCGGCCTCAGCGCGAGATTCGCGTAGGAAACCTCAAGCCCGTGCGATTTTCTCGGTGGGCTAGGCGCGCGAGGATGGGCGGTGATGGTGCTGAAGCAAGCGCGCGGGCCGTGCCCTAGCTGCTGCCCCAATTTATCTTGGGCCGACCGGCCCAAACCTCGCCTGACCGATTTTTCGCCCTAACCCGATTTTTTGGCCCGAATTCAAAGTTTTGACGAATCCGGTCCGTGCCCATGCACACGAGGCTCGTTTTTCGAGTTTATGAAGATCTGTACTTTGCAATTCTATGTAATAGATTAGGCAGGAAAGTGCAGGATCCACGAGTGGGCCGCGATGAACGTTTTATTTTATTTTTATCGCTCATAGCATGTCGTGGATGTTTAAATTATGCGTAAGCATGCTATGTATGTTTAAATTACGTTGACAAACATATTATATGTTTTCGTGATTGGATGCGCATAGTAAGCATGCTAGGTTTATCGCATTTTCAAGCATTTTTTAGAATTCAGCGAGCATGTTTTACATGTTGAGTTCTATAGAAAAGCATGCTAGGATTACGTGATCTGCATGGACAAACCTTTTGAACAAAAAGACTAAGCAAGTAACCTGACATATTATTTTTAAAATTAAAATGTCAAGACCTCCACTTTCATCTCTAAACAAAGTGATACGCACTGTGAGTAAACGTCCACACGCGTGGCTTGCTTGCACTGTTTGTCATAAGTTGGTTAGATGAGATTTCTAAATAAAACATTTTAAATCTATTGAGAAGTGGGAGTTTCATGTGTAAACGTCCACACGCGTGGCTTGCATATGCGATTTTTTATAAGTTCTCTAGAGATAGATTTAAAATGAGATAACAAAGGAATTTGGATTGGAAGCGGTATGGTCCTAGTGAGTATGTCAATTCTAAGAATTCATTTTCTGTTGTTAAAATTGTGGTCATTGCTAGACATCACCGAGTACAACTTCCCGCCAAGTCCTTCTTGCGATAATGATGTGGTCTAGTAAGGTCCAATCATTAATTTCATTTGTCATAAGGATAAGTTGACATGGATTGAAATTAAACGACTAAAAGGTATATTTTAGTCTGGTCGAGGGGTTCATGTGTAAACGTCCACACGCGTGGCTTGCATGTGGGATTCCTTGGGCGATTGGAGGTTTCAATCAATATTGTTTTATCAAAAGGATACAATATTGTTGTTACGAATTATGTGCGATCTTATGCTTATGTGTTTTACATTATCCTTTCAGATATGTCTCTTACACCGATTATCAATATGCTCGCACAAAATCCCTTATCCGGTCCAAATTTTATCGAGTGGAAACGAAACATTGAGAATGTTCTTACTGCGGAAGAAAATCTATTTGTACTCACTACACCCCGTCCCAAGCCTCTAGACGATTCATCTACTGATGAGGAGCGCAAGGAGCACGAGAAATGAGACAAATCAAATAGAATGGCAAAGTGCTTCTTTGGTCACCATGTGCGAGTCTCTGCAACTCCAAAGATCAAGAGATGGAAGATGCAGCCACGATATGGCTAAGTCTTATGAAATCGATGAGGAGTCGGACGTAATCGCTCATCATAATTTGACAAAATCAATAATGTCAAGTTCAATGAAGGAAAGCGATTCGGTGCATGACCATGTAGAGCAAATGATCAATCTCTTGGAGAGCTCGAGTTGGTTGGAGGATTATTGATGATGTAGTCGAATCGATATGATCCTCAACACTTTGCCCAAGTCTTTTGATGACTTGCTTATAAAGGCCCTTTATGATAAGAGTTATACTCTAGATTCATTGCAAGAGGATCTAGTAACGGAAGAACGCAAAATGGGCAAAGGTGCATAGTTTTAGTACGCACCTCAAAGAAAACCACCGCTTATCGAAGATGAAAAGGAAAAGTGGAATTCAAGAGATGCTAAGGCTAAAGAAAGAGTGGGAGTAATACAAAGGCTCTACGAGCGGTTTGAAAAAGCCAAGGAGAAGGGCAATGCTTCGCGCGTGAGACTAGGCATTGGAAGGCTAAGTGCCCCAAGCTCGAGGCTCAAGGTACGCTTATTTGCTTTAGTAACGAAACATGTTCACGACTTGTTCTACCCATTCTCGGGTAGTAGACACGGTGCGATCGATCATGTTTGTTACACCTGCGGGGTTCCCGCGACAAGGAGTCGAATGATGGCGAGATAACGATTCCATGGGCAACGCGCGAAAGTCGAGGCCGTTGCGGTCGGAGACGTTACTTTATTTTTTGATAGAACAATTTTGGTTTTGAAAGACGTTTTATATGTGCCGGAGTTTCAGCGGAACCTTATTTCTGTTTCGAAACTATTTATACATGGATATTCTGTTATTTTTGATAGTGGTGTTTCTATCATAAGAAATGACGAAGTTATCTGTGGTGGCACTTTATATAATTCGCTTTATACTATTTCTGCCAAACATAATACCTATAACTATGTTGCATCTTCTTCAAACCTTAAAAAGAGAAAGTTTCTTCGCAAGATGACACCACATTTCTCCGCATCTTAGATTAGGTCACATCAATCTAAATAGGATCCAAAGACGGCTAAGAATGGGCGTTGGGTGATCTCACGCTACTCGCTCCCGATGCATGAATCCTGATAGAAGGTAAAATATCGACCGCACCCTTCAAAGCGGGGTTATAGATCCAAAGAAGTGTTGGAGCTAGTCGATTCGACTGTGAACCTATGTCCACACAAACTCGTGGAGGGTACGCAGTATTTTGTCACTTTCATCGACGACACTCAAGGTATGGATACATATACCGCTTCACCGCAAGTCCAATGCTTTGAGAAATTCAAAGAGTTTAAGGCGGAAGTGGAGACGAAGCTTGGTAAAGTATCAAGTCATCATGGTCCGATCGCGGTGGCGAATACCTCGAGAACGAGTTTATGGACTATTTGGTGAAGTGTGGGATTACCTCCCACCACTACACCGGCACACCACAAAGAAAATGGTGTGTCGAGCGGAGAAATAGGACTCTTTTAGAAATGGTTAGATCAATGACGAGTTATGCAACATTGCTTATTTCGCTCGGGGTATGCCTTAGAAACGGCATACTTGCTAAATCTAGTACCATCCAAGTCACCGAAAAGACCCTTCGAGTTGTGGTTTGGGCGCAGCCTAGTTTAAGCCACATAAGGATATGGGCATGTGTGCCAACAAGAAGGCGACAAGTTGTAGGCTAGATCCGATGCAAGTTTTATCGCTATCCTAGAGGGACGAAGGTGGTTTATTCTATAGTCCTAAGGATCAAGGTCATTATTAGACTAATGCCCGATTCTTAGAAGAGGATTATATGAAAATCATAAATCCAAAGTTGAAATCATTCTTCGAGAGGCGTATTCCACCACCGACGACAAAGGTACGAGATGTTTTAGTGGGAGGATCGACACCGATACTTCAAGAAATTGTGGGTGAGTTCTCTTGGAGATACCGACCGATAAGTGGCTCCTATCCAACAAGTTGTGCAAGATAGAGAACCACAAGTTATCGCACCCACCGCCGCTATTGTGCCAAGAGCACCTCGTCGTAGTGGGAGGTTGTTCATCAACCCGAGCGATTTATGTTCGTGGGTGAATCTTGGATTTAGTCCCGTGAAACGAAAGCGAGCAATAATCGACCCATGGACATACAATGAGGCGATACAAGACATTGATGCAAGATCATGGCACACCGCTATGGACTTAGAAATTGAGTCCATAACAGCTATGGATGTATATGAAAAGACACATCTACCAAATGGCAAGGAAGCCATAGGTAGTAAGTGGGTATACAAGAGGAAGAGAGATTCAGATGGAGAGGTTTCGGCTTTTAAAGCCAGGCTTGTGGCGAAAGGGTACACTCAGATTGAGGGCATCGATTTCGATGAAACCTTTTCACCGTAGCAATGCTCAAGTCCATCGTAATTCTTCCGCCATAGCAGCCCACTCAACCTTGAGGTTTGGCAAATGGATGTGAAAACCGCTTTTCTGAACGGTTACCTTGAGGAAGGTAGAGACATCTATATGCAGCAACCCGAAGGTTATGTGGTGAAGGGTGAAGAGCATCTAGTGTGGAAGCTTAAGAAGTCCATTTATGGACTTAATCAGCCCTCCCGATCATGGAACTTACGCTTTGACGAGGTGGTAAAATCCTATGGATTTACCCAGTTGCCTAGCGAGAGTTGTGTGTATCATTTAGATGTCGACGGTGATGTGGTATTTCTTGCACTTTATATAGATGACATTCTTCTAGTTGGAAACAATGCGAAGTTGTTATCATACGTAAAGAGTTGGTTATCCGATCAGTTTCAAATGAAAGACTTAGGAGATGCAGCGTACATTCTTGGGATCAAGGTTTACCGAGATCGTAAGAGGAAAATGTTGAGCTTATCTCAGGCGTCTTACATTGATACTGTGATTACTCGTTTTAGTATGCTGACAGCCAAGAAAGGATTGCTACCTTCGCATACATGGCGTTCCTTTATCTAAGGAGCGCACCTATGACCGCAAAGGAGATAGAGGAAATGAGACAAGTTCCTTACGCTCACCGTAGGAAGTCTCATATACGTAATGCTATGTACGAGGCCGATATCCGCTATGCGGTAGCATAGTAGCTAGATATCGCCTAACCTGGACAAGCTCATTGGATCGCAAGAAAGCATATACTCAAGCACCGAAAAGGACTCTAGATTATAGGCTAGTTTACCATGCGATAGTCTAATGCCTTTGGGTTATCTGACTGGATTTCCAAGTGGACCGTGATGAGAAAAAGTCACCTCGGGCTATGTGTTTACCTTGGGAGGTGGAGCCGATCTCAAGGAGTGCAAAGCAACATGCATTGCGGACTCTACCATGGAAGCGAATATGTAGCCGCCGGAGGTCGCTAAGGAGGTCGTTTGGTTCAAGAAATACCTCATGGATCTAGGTGTGGTACCGGTTTGCCCAAGAGTATCATAGTTTACGTGATAACTCGTGCGCGGCAAACTCGAAGGAACCATGGACCCACAAGGCGACCAAACACATAGAGAGAAAGTACCATGTCATACGAGAAATCGTGAGACGAGGGACGTGCCGATTGAAAAGATTGATACGACGGATAACCTAGTGGATCCATTCACAAAGAGCTCGCCGCAAAAGTCTACGGCGCACGCTCGAGGACTCGATTGCGCTGATAGCACCTACTTAGAAAGAAAACTTTTGTATAAGTGGGAGAAGCAAAGTGATGGTTTTGTTTGTAATAGCTAGTAGAGACACATTGTATACTAAAAGTTTGCATTAGTATAAGTGGGAGATTGTTGGATTTGTATAATCGAAAGCGCTTTTGTGGAGCTTGTATACAATGTTTCTGTTACCACTATTACAATCTCCTATCCGAATTGATTACTTGATTACATATATCGTGTCCCTTATCTCATATATAAGTTAGATCATACGGTGTGTAGAAGATCACGAAGTCTGTATGATTGGTCGAGCTTTAATGAGATATAAAAGTATCACAACTAAGATAACTTGAGGACGAGTTGTCGGTATAGTCATGCGGTATAGATAAGAAGTGACTTGACTTGGTTGCTTATCTATGCCGGATGCGCCTCGACGTATTGATGGATCACGGTGAGATGAGTTCTTCTATCGACCGTCGTGAAGAACCTAGATCTCGGTGACTTACGATGATCTAAACCTCGATAAGGTATTAGGTGAGTATGAGTTGTCGACCATCACTTTGACTTGTTATGGGTGAGGTTATATGATCTAACCCAATATTCTCCGCATCTTGGGTGGTGGCGGTGCTTGTATGTCATGCTAGTTATCTCATCGAGTCACCATATCCGCTAGGATGATGACGCCCCTTAAGGAGCTCAAAGGTTTATTGTACTAAACCCCGCAGTTGAGTTAGCTCAAGTACAATAATAAGGTTGAGTGGTACTACTTAAGGAATTAAAGATATTAATTATTTTAAGCAATGAGAATGCTCTAAATAATTAATGGACGTGCGATATCTTAAATACGGGGATTCGTAATGTCTAAGTGCAAGCCCGACTCAACTTCGGTAATAAAGGGGTAAGTCAACATTTATTCTCTAGTGGCATGAATGAATGTTTATAAATTAATTTATGATCTGGGCTGAACATAAGATAATTAATTTATTTGAGGCCCATCTTTATTCCTTGCATTTGATCCCTGGGCTGGCCCATCCAGGCCCGTAGCTACATGGAAATCGGCACCCCCTCCCTCTCTAAGGATACTGATTTTATTCTCTTTATCCTAAAAGGATATTATTATTATATTTATGGGATATGCATGGATCCTTTCCTTGTAGGATATGGTAGTGCATTATAAATATAAGGTAAGAGAGAAAATCAAGGCTAATGCTTATCCCATCATTCTCGAAAATTACCATAGTCCTTGGTGAGGTTTTCGAAAATTGAAGAGAGTAAGAAGGTGATTTTCTGTAGCATTCTCCATAGCTTATCCTCACTCGATATTGGAGATTGGGTAACCGGGATACAGTCCAGAAGATCAAAGCACGAGTCTTGATCCGCTCATCCCCGATGAGTTCGCGGTAAACACGAGAAAACCCCACGTGTTGTAATTAATTATATAGGTGCATGCTAGGAATATAATCAATGTATGGTGAATTAAACATCCAAGATAGATCCTCGGGAGAGGGTTAAAATTAGATTTCCCTTCAATATGGGAGAGAGAACCCATTTTGGAAACCTTGTAACAAAAAATACATGTTTTATTAAGAAAGACTCAGAAGATACCCGACGCATCAAGACATACAGAAGTTCAAAGTTGACTGGTTGAAAATGGACAGTTTTGGATAGGTGACTTTGGGTGAACGAAAAGCATACCTAAAGGACTTGGATTGAGATCAAACTTTTCAGATCACAACTAGACATGGGATGGAACATCTTTTATGAAGAAACTCAAGTCAAATTCGGACTACAACAGGTTCAAACAGTCCTCGTAAAATTTGGACTTCAATAGTTTATTGAAATAGAAAAATGGACTTAGACAGTTGTCAAGAAGATTCACTGGAATGCATTAACTTCCAAAATTAACTGAGGGCTTATTAAGAAGGATATAGGGTTGAGACTCATCATTTTGGAAAGCCATTTGAATCTACTTTAATATAGAAAAAGCCTCACTCAAATATTCATGAGGTTGGGAGCTAAAAATAATTTACAACAAGTTATCCATGTCGAGACAGTGTTGTGCATTTCATATTTAAATTATGAAATAAATAGTAAACATTTTTAAAAAATTCTAAACATTTACAGAAATCTTATAGACATCCTAAATTATGTTTATGCAAAATTTCATAGTTTTCCATTCATCCAAACTCAAAACGAAAGCCACAAACCGTGGGTGATGAACAAGGTAATTTAACAGTTTTGTGCAGTGTGTTTGGAAAATACAATTAAAATAGTAAAAAACATCAGATTAACTTTAAATTTGGTAGAACGTACTATACGAAATTAAGTTAAACATAGTTAAATTTCACATTCATCGGACCCCAGTAACTTAGTCAAATAAATTTACGAAGTTACTATTTTCTTAACAAACTCCCGGTTTTTATACAAGTTCATAGTTTGCTAAATTTCTTTCATGCATTTTGTCAAACATTTTATGTGCATACGTATAACATGCGGCAATGGTGAATTTATCACCTCAATTCATCTCCAAGATCGTCAAACTAACATGCAATCCGTTTCTACTAACATGCAATGATCAAAAGTCACGAATCTACTAATTAAAAATTAGCATGCAATTGTATTTAAGCATAAATCCACTACAAATAAGCATATAAGTACACATGCACGTATGATTTGGCCATCGTCACGAATTGAGATGTGTGGATATCTACCTTATGAACGAATTTAGCAATAGGTTGAGAGAGATGGAGATGCGACGGAGATCATTAATTGGGTTGAGCCTCGGTCTATGGCCATATCTTGGCTTTGGTCGAGAAATAGGGAGATAAGAGAGAGGAGAGGGTGGGATCGTTGGAGCGTGAGCATGACACTTTGATAATGGGTTTGGCCGTCTTGACTGGATGGGTGGCCGTTGGCCACCATTTGTTGACCGTAGGAAACGAAGGTGTATGGAGCGAGATGAAATGGTGAGGAAAGGAGATGGGATGGTGTTTGTATTGTTCTTGTGTGTTAGTTAGAGGGACAAGGAATTAATGGGTTTGTCGAGGGAGTTTGAGAGAGTGGAAACACTTTAATTACATGAGTGTGTGAGGTGTCGCCGTGAGAGATTGAGGTTGCGTAGTGGTGCTAGGTGGCCGAGAAGGTGTAAGGTAGCGTGGTGTGAAGTGGAGTTTTGCCTCCACTTGGAGTGAGACAAGAATAGAGAAATAGTGTAGAGGAATAAGGGAATGTGGGATGTCGGGCAAGTGAGATAGAATAGTGCTATTTGTCTTCTAAGATAATTACATGCACTCACATCATTACATCACTTAGCCACACACACGACACACATGCACACATAACATAAAATTATAATATATCTCTAAATTTAATATGTATATATTCGTATATATTATCTAATTAAGCTAGATAGTTTGATCTTAAATTTTAGGTAGCACAAGTTCTAGCATATAATCCACATAGAGAGCTTCTATTCATATTCCCACAATTATCTGCATGCATTATTTTATCTAGACATCTAATTGTCAAGTAACGATCTTATCCGTGCACGTAATATGCAACGTGTTAGTGGTTAAACAATAAAAATCAATCTGTATAGATGTTAGGTGCTCAATTATATTATTATATCTTCCTACATCAATAGATATTTTATATATAATTTGGTAATAGCTTCCTGCAGATATATATATATATATATGCATTATTATTACTATTAACTTATATAAATGCACTAAACCCAATTTATTAGGTAATGAGATTAATAATTCAAATTCTTCACAGATCATGATAATGCATGCTAATGAGAAACTATTCGAGCTCCTAATTGATTTTAAACGAAAAGATTTCCTTAGAAAAGAATATTACTATTATTACCATCTTTTATTAAGGCGAGTTTTCAAGCAGACAGCTCTCTGGGATATTATAGATATCAACCTAATGACGAGATCAAAACAAGAAAATGAAAAAATTTGAAAACAAAGATGACCTGGAATGGGGGTACCATCTGCGGTTGGCGGGCAACAACGCAATGACGTCGCCAACGAGTCTTCCCTCATTTGATCATCGCTCCTCTCAGCTCTTCCACTAACACAAAGAAATGCTTGAAATGAATGTTTGAAAATGAAGGCCCTAGGCTTCTATTTATAGGGGTAAACAGGCAGCAGCTGCCTGCATCAACAGCCTTTTTCATAAAACTTAAAAATGTAAGCAACTTTCACAAACAGACTCCAAAAATAGCAAACTTGGTAGCCACAGATTCGAAATAAAATATCAGACACAAAGACTATAAATATGGTATCTTTTAAAAGCTTTTTCAAAAAGACTGTTTTTCAATAACTTCACCAAAGTGCCAAACCTTCGTGGTGGTCCAAAATCTGCATACTTAGTGTTTATGAACTCTTCATGAAGTGCTCTTCACAACATCTGATGTTTCATATCAGTCACACCATCGTAGCAAAAAATCAACTTTTTTCTTTCTCGAAAAACATGTTATACTAACCTGAAGCTAAGGAATGATGGGGTATTGCAGTATTAGTTTTTCCTCTTCCGTAACAAAGGACTACTGATGCAGGTTCCAAAATTATGTTGTGTTGAATGTACTAATAGTGATTACAGTTCAGTAACATATAATTTAAAGTACATAATTAAAAGAAGCACACTTAGAGTTTTATGTGGTTCAGAGAGATCATCTCATGTATCTACGAACTGATAAATCAGTCAATCCACTACTTGGGATTATCTTTCTTATGGGTGCAAGAATAACTAGGTACAGAAGGTCCATTTATCTATACCCCGATTTAGTTGTCGTATATTCCTTCCCTGGTGCAAGAAAACATGTTGCTTTCTTACGGGTGTAAGCGATCTAAATTTCTTGCTTACTGGTACAACAAAACCTGAGCTTTCGGTAATTAACACTTCATTGCATACTTGCCAACTTCTTTTTTTAACTCCTAGTTACAGGGGTTTAAAAGAGGGTTTTAGTTTTTCCAACTTATGACTAAGCTTATAGGCAACAACTTAATCAGATCTAGGCGTAAGATGTTTATAGAAGAAAGCCTAGACACTAAGGGAATGTATATCCTGAGTTAATATTTATATTTGTACTCTTAGGATTTACTAATAACACTTACAAAATTTCCTTACGCAAGATTTTCTTATTGAGTTTGAGAGCTTGTATATTTGATTGCATAATGTTTTTTGTTTGTAATCTCGGTAACCTTCAAAGATTGAATCTCACGAGTATTTATATGAGGGATGATGAATAGTGTCATTAAAGGAAACACCAATCACATCAATTCCACTTGTCGTTTGAATTCTTTCCGTTGAATCCTAGAACATTGCTTTTCGTGCTGAAACACTATACAAAAACATTCTGCAAGTCTGGTACTTCATTCTAGCATGACATGATTCTTAGTAGATTCGCTCTGACATGTTGGAAGTCATACACTAACACTTTAAAATATTACGTGTTTCTTCAGTAGGGTTGATCTTTGTCTCTTTAGTACGGTTGACTTCAGGTCTCTTTAGTAGGGACTTTATGTTTTTCTTCAGTAGAATTGGCTCTGTGTATCTTTAGTAGACACTATAGCTGACATTACTCTTCAGCAACTTCTTCTATTTTTCTGCTGAAATGACACTTGGTCATTCTCTTGACCTCTTCGTTCGTTTATCTTCAGTAGTGCTGTTATTCTACAATCTTCAGTAGTACTTCTCTTCAGTAGCATTGAGTCCTTCAGTCATTAGTCTTCAGTAGCACTATACTGCTTCTTCAATCAGTATGAGTGGCTTCAGTACTGCTCCTGAGCTCCTTCCGTTTTAGATAATCATACTGATGGTTCTTCGGCTGAAACCTATAAATATAAAAAGCTCGCTCCCTAACATATGATCAACATTATGTTACATTAGTGGACAAACATAAGGGGAGATTTTTGTATCTTCAAAACACTTTAAGTATTACAGAATTTTCCCAACATCATACTATTAAGAATTTTAAATACAAAAGGATTCTTATATCAAAATAAATAAAAAATAAATACTATATATATAACTACCTTTCATTTTAAATTTAAGCAAAATATTATTGATATATCAAAATTCTAAATAATACTTACTTTTATAATATTAATAGATCGTAAGAATAATACTTTATATATATATATATATATATATATATATATATATATATGAAAGAGATCGAATAGGAATCAATTTGATTCATTAATCTTTGTATGATTTATAATTATTATAAAAAGAAGTAATATTATAAATAAATAAGCAGTATAATAAAATAAAAAATATTGTATAAATAAGAAATGTCGTGAAAGCATTGTTTTATACACAAATAAATTGTATTTTATACATAAAAAGCATAGCTCCTTACGTACGGACGATAGACATTCATTGCAAGATGCATCCATTGGTTAGATAATCGACTTTCAGAAGAAAAACTAAAAGGAAAAAGAAAACTATATATTGGTGAGTTCATGCATCTTGCAATGAATGTTATGTAAAAGATTAATTTGTTTAGTAAAATAAAGAAAGGGAATCACATTCACATGGCGGTCGAGTTTATTTAATCCATTAATTCGAAACTAATTATACACGTCTCCGCGTGTATTAGGTGGACCGATAAGGGCACTAAATATATTTTAGTCCTTGCTCCATCCAACACCTAAAAGTCGCGCCCTACCATCATCCTTTTTACCTTTCAATTAATTATCTTCATCTTTTTATTCGTTAACTAGGTTTATAAAATACTAAATAAATACAGAGAGAAAAAAAATCCCTCAATTTTGAGCCTTTTCAAATATCGTGCAAAAGCTTCGACATAAGCACACATGATACATTTTTCTTCTCAATCAAAATCCTATATATATTTTTTAATTTTAAAATATATTTGTGTTTGATATGAAAACGATTAGCTCACAAATTAATACTCTTAAAATTGGTTCAGTTGCCCTAAAATGTATTGATCAAAGTATAAGACAACTGCAGGCTCATATTTTATATATACAGATTTTTGATGATATTATATATATAGAATAACATCTACAAGATTAGGGCTGACAATTTTCGACACGACACGAGAACACGACACGAACAGGCACAAAATTAACGGGATAGTGTTCAGCCTTATCGTGTTCGTGTCCTTATTGTGTCGACACGATAAGGACACGATAATTTCGTGTCGTGTTCGTGTCGGATCCGTGTCGTGTTCGTGTAACCCGATAATTTTCGTGTTGCATTTGTGTTCGTGTCGTTTTCGTATAATTCGATAATATTTATATATATTTAATATTAATTTAATTATATTTTATATATTTTATTTTTTTATTTTTTTATTTTCTAATTTTGATTTAAATTTATTGTTTCGTGTCGTTTCGTGTCGTTATCGTGTCGTGTCAACACGAAAAAAATCGTGTCATATTCGTGTTCGTGTCGTGTCCGTGTCAGTACATTTCGTGTCGTGTTCGTGTTCATGTCGGACAGATCCTTAACGGGTCATGTTCGTGTTTGGCCTTATCAGGTCGTGTCGTTAATCGTGTCGACACGATAACGACCCGACACGCACGAATTGTCAGCCCTATACAAGATAATCCATTAATGAGATGTAGGAACACTGAAGATGGATATATGGGTGTGCGTGTGTTGGTCTAATGGTGGAGTGGTTAATGCCCGAGGCCAAAGATTTCAGGTTCGAGTCCACTGTAACACGGCCTTTAAATTTATGCATTTAACTGATAAAAAAAGAAAAAGAAGATGGGTAATAGATCTTTTGGATTATATTTAGTCTCCACACAAATACAATTAAACATTTTTTTGTTTCATCATCAAGAAAAGACATGTGTAATTAATCTTACAATTAATTTGTCATGGGACAAATAGCAGTATTTCATTCGAGAACAGTCAATATATGTGACAATTGGCGAACGCAAGGTATTTGGGTAGGCCGAAGCTATCCCCTCGAATCGGAAAAATCCTATAAATACATATAGGAATAAAACATTTCAGAATAGTCCCTCGCCGAATTTAGAAACATTGAAGAGTTTCCACGACCCTAAAAAATTTCTTAATTCCGCCACTATATACAACGATAATGCTATCATATATTTTGCACAAAATGTAAAATATAATAAAATTGTAAGATACAACAATAAAAGAAACCTGAACTTGCGCACTTGTCTTACTAGGTAGAGTTCGAAATCGCAATGAAAATGTAGAGCAAATATTAATTTAATCAGCCGCGTACTGCTGCTAATTTACCTAATTGAGGGCAACGCATGTCCAGGAAAAAAAAATTATGAATCCAGACCCTCTTCCAATAAATGGAATTTGACCGTTTATAAACAAGAAAACAAACAAAAGAAAGGTCGAACAAGGGTTAATCCCATATCACAAACCCTAGATTTCATTGTATATATAGTATTCATCATTCATTATATACATATTCAACTCTTGTTGTATTTGACTACATGTACATTTAAATAAATGACCTATACTATGCTAAAAAAATATTTACTACGTATTTAGTATTTACAAGGACGGCAAAATCAGTCATCTTGTTTGTTCGGAAATTACAATTCAAAATGTGACAAAAAGGGAAATGTGACAAAAAGGGAAACGAAAAAGAAAAAAAGAATTGCTATCACAAACTAAGATGATTACTACAACAATGACCAAGAACCAAATATTTGAGCCAAAACTAGCAAGGCCCACAAAATTAAATTTTCAACTGTAAAAGAGCTGGAGAAAAATAATAATCAATAAGAACTAAATACCAAAAAGGAGAAGCCGGGCCCACTTGCTAAAGACAGCCATGGATCTCATCATCGCCATTGAAGGACTCACGAAGCAAAATCCAACGTAATCCATTTCTCTGAAAACAGAAGCCATGCATCTAACTCCCACGGTTACTTCCAGCAGTGATTATAGGTCAAATAAGCTGTGGAAAAGATCTAAAGTGTTTGGAGAGGGCGTGTTCATGTGCGGCGAGGGGCTCGGAAATATGAAATTATTTTCCGAATAAATCCTACTGCTATGTAAAACCGGGCTCAAATCATGGAAAAAGTTTAACGGATTATTATTATCCGAAGAAATATTGAAGAAATTAGCCGGAATTGGAGGAAGAGCATTTGGATTTGGCGATAAAATGCCGGGAAATTGTCCACTTCTTTGATATATCGTATCGATCTCAATTCCATCCACCATTTCCGTGCCTGTGTCGGTCGCAGCCGCTGCTTTTCTCCCATCGGGCGACCTTGTTCGCTCAATGGAGGCAAAACGGGCTGCCGGGGATACGGCGCCCCCGCCCTCGTGGAAGGTGAAGGCAGGGGCCGAGGATGGTGACGTGGCACTAGGACCGGTCAAACGTTGGACTAGAGACATGAACTCGTTAGGGTTTGCATGGATGATCTTGGGGGAGACTGTGTAGATTATGACGGGGGGCAGCGGCGGCGCTTGGGGTGGGCGGTGGGGGTGGCTGGCGGCGGGTGGGGGCGCCACCGGTGGTTTTCGGATCTTGTGGGAGTCTTTACGGACTTTGAGGGGGGCGGGGCGGGGCCCTTGGAGTTCCCTTCTAGGAGACCGGCCCGATGAGAAGTCCGGCATGTCCATGGCGGCGGTGACAGAGGAAAATGGGAAATAAGTGGCGGTTGTTTTGATTTGGCGACGCTAATAAATGTTGGCTGGTTGGTTGCTATCTTTTTGGCGATGGTGAGTTAAATATTTATATTAGGTTTATGGTTGAATATGTAAGCCATGTTAGTCAAAAGAGCAGGGGTATTATATATATTGTTCGAAATATTATATTATCATAAATATTATAGAATTATTGGCAAGTTGTTTATTGTATTCTTTTATGGTGTGAGGATTTGGGGCCGGTTTCGTGGCGTAGTAAACGTTTGAATTCGTCAAATATTTGAGGAGGGAAAGAGTATTCTTTCAAGTGTTATCGCCCTGTAATATTAAGAAAATTGAAGAAATATTAATTAGACGTCGAGGTCAGCTTGAAAAAGATTCTCGATTGGCTGCCACTACTCCAATATTTATTACATAATCAATGAGCTCTTGTTTGTAATTTATACATGTTAGAATAAATTTATATTTTTTTCTTTAATTATTTTATGTCCTGCAAATATTAATTCAGGAGTTATTAGGCTTTTGTAATCTAATCCATTAACTACTTTAACTAACAATTTCATCCATAAACTATTAGTTTCTAAGTATATAATTAAACTAGTATATATTAGTTCTGATTGGAATTCGCGTCGCGTGGACTAAGTTGATTTGTCAGATATTAAATTATGCACTTTTTTGGTGTTAAAAACATATGTATTTCTTTATAGAAATTAAAAAGTTCGTCTATAAAATTACTAAAATTCAAAGTTTTGTTTTAAATTGCCAAAATGACTGTTCAAATAACGTTTAGCACAACTAAACACTTAACACATCTCACATGTACTTTACTTCAAGATATAATATAATTAGCTCGTAGTTTTCCACGAAATACAAATACAATTAAGAGGGTGTTTGGCTGGGCTTATAAGTTCTTTAAAACAGTTTATAAAACATTTAGAGCTTATAATTCGTTAAAGTGTTTGACAAAATAAGTTCCTAAACAAATTATATTTGTGAAAATAAACTCCAACAAATTATAAGTTCCCTAAATATAAGTTGCTCAAACCCAACTTATTTTTTCATAAGCTTATAAGCAATCATGAATTTACCAAAATAACCTTATTATAGTTCATTATTTCCTACATATACACTACCAACTTCATTTCTCGTCAACTTTATCTCTTTAACTCACGATTCTTTCTCTAACTTATAAGATCAATTATCCAAACACTTTAACAATTTATAAGTTCTTGAAACATTACTTCTTATAAGCTCTTGAAACATCTTATAAACTCTTGGAGCTTATAAGCTCTTGAAAATAAGCTTAGCCAAACACCCCCTAAATATGATGGCATGGTAAAATGGATTGTTACATGCATGCAGGGTTGCTCAATTAACCATAGGTTTGCCAGGAAGTACTTAACAAAGAAATGAGATTAGTTAAGGATCCAATACTCCTTTTCTTTTTAAAAAAATCATAAATGGTGAGAAGAAGAAATCTACTTATCCCAGCTAATTGTGGGTGTCTTGAGGCAAATGTGGTTATTCTTGTGCAATATGCAAGCCTCGCCTGAATAAAGAGCCGTACGAGATCTTTCAGTTTTTTTATTCATCCTAAATACGTATATTATTCTTTTTATTCTACGAAGTAGTTACAAATAAAGAAATAGGAAACAAAATTTGTTTGATTGTCAATTATGTTGATGTCTTTAATACTAAAAAAAAGAGTCTACATAACTTAATTAATTACCTTAGTAAATAATGAACAGGCATTAATTATATATGCGGCAAATTCGGTCACTCGGACGAGTCAGAACAAGGGTATATGGTACAATTCGCAAAACGATCAATTGTTTGTCAAAACATTATAGGCGAATTGGATGCTTAATGTATAATTAGTAAAGTCAAAGTTGTTCATTTTGTCCAATTAATGACCTAAGTAGTAAGGTGACGAAGGATAATTGCAATCGATCTTCACCCTATCTTAATCTACTAACAAAGCATTGAAAGGGTCATGGCTGCAGTCAACGTATACATAAACCCAAATGTATATATAACACACAAAGATATATACTTGATCGATCTTGTTTTCATAAGGTAACAAATACAATAAAGAACACGAGGAGTTAACGTGGTTCGATCTTTAAAATAGATCTACGTCCACGGAGCAAGAGAGTATATGTGTATTGAGTGTGTAAGAAGCGATTGCAAAGAGTGTAGATGATCCTTTTTCGTCTAATCTAGCCTCTATTTATACACCATTATTTTGAGATTGACTCTAATACGAGATCTTCTCTCAATATGATTCTTTTGGATATATCCGAATCTTCTATGTCTCAACTTGTGATTTGAGTTGTAGTTGGTTTAGGAGTCTTCTTGGGCCGAACTTGCTTAGGCCGAGCTTAGTGTCGGGGCCCATTTATATTGGGTCCGATCGCCGCCGCAGAAGTTGGGCGTATCCTATCAATACTGATATACATACTCTTTACCCTTACACAATAGAGACTGGTTGTTGAAACTGATGTCGCTAAACATTTACCGATGGTCTACCGACAATGACTCACTTTGGTAACATGTCATCACAAAAATCATTGTTTTTTTTTTGGATTAATTAATACAAAAATTTTAAAGGATGCGTCACGGTGGATTCGAACCCGAGATCTTTGATTTCGGGCATTAACCACTCTACCATTAGGTCAACACACACACAAAAAAAATCATCGTTTTAGGCTTTCCGATGGATTTCTTCTATTGGCATTACCAATGGACTGATTATGTCGGTACTTTATTTTCTCAGGCCGACCACTAGTCAGTCGGTAATCCATCAGAATTTTTTTAAAATTTACATTATATATTTATATACCAAGTTATGACAAATCCAATAATACACCAATTCCACCCTGTTTATAATTCATCCACAATCCTATCAAAATGCATTCATGTACCCTAATCTCCAACAACATAATATAAATATCATAGTAAATATATATCCAAGTATCTAAAATATGTGTCAGTCCGTGCTAGGGGGGTGATCATCATTTGCAAGGTCCTCCTATGAACTGGTCCTCGACTGTTGACTCTTCCACATCCGCTAGAGGGCCGGGATCTGCAACTGCAGCAGGAGTCTCTACTCGCACTTTGCCTGCAACTACTATTGAATCTCATCAATACACTCAATACAATGTTGATGTGTCTCAGAGCCCGCTGCAATACTCTCCATAGAGGTCTTGATGGCTAAGCTCCGAGCGAGGCTACCAGTGTAAGCATCATCTGTTTCTTGTTGAAGTGGCCTCCCATGACATTGTTCACGTAAATATGACTCAAGTCTGCCCAATCTCCTACTGCTCAGCAATCTCTCTCACTCTCGCCTAATTCATAAAATAGAAAATATAAATATTAAAAAAACTGTTAACGATATATATACATACATATTAGTTTTAGTTTTAACCAAAAATTACATCCGTTGTTGCTGCCCTCGAATACGAATAAATCTCATCCTTACCCATGTGTAAGGTTTTAAAGGATCCATATAGACAGTGGCGGAGCCAGAAAAATATAATGGGGGCCCCAATTATTTTTAATTTTAAAAGATAATAAAATATAATTTTAAAGTTAATTAAATAATAATAATAATTTTAATAATAACATAATATTATTTGAATAGAGGTAATTATTTATATTAATTTTTTTTTTCATTATGTTCAAATATCTTGCAAAAATAAAATAATAAGATTAACTTATAAATAACTAAACAACCAATGAATAATATCTACAAAATTAAAATAATTAGAAAATTATAAATATTAATATTGTAAATTGTATTATCTTACAAAACTCAAATCTTGATTTTCTTGTACCCATTACAAATATACAATGAAATAAAGAATTAACTCAAATGTATAACTTATTAAAATAAATTTAAATAAATATTACTTATAACTATTATAATAAATTCATCTTAATATTTTTAGAAATTGAATTGATTTTATTAATTTATATATATATATATATATATTTTATCAATATAAAACAAATTATAGAAAAAAGAAAAAGAAAAAAGTGAACAAGGGAGGAAAAAAAATGAAAACAAAGAACACAAAGCAGAATGAGAGAAGCAGAACAAGGGAGGAAAAAAAATGAAAACAAAGAACACAAAACAGAATGAGAGAAGCAGAAAGCCTGGGCAAGGAGAAAAATAACGCCGCCTAAGAAGGGATCGAACCCTGGGCAAACAAAATAATAGAGAAAACTTAGACCAACTGCGCTAGCAGGCAACTATTATTTATCTGTTATATGGGTACATACTAGTAATAATTTGAAAACATGTTGGGGGGGCCCTTGCTTCAACGTGGCTCCGTCTCTGCATATAGACATTGCTTGATTGGGACTCCCTCATGTGAGGTCAATTTATTAAAATATAATTCAAAATAGAGATTATTAATCATAAACATACAATTTAATTGAAAAGTAATCACCATCTCCTTGGCCATCATTGCAATAGACTTTGAGCCACAACGATGCTTGCTAATTTTAGTATCAAGTCCATCTGGCTCAGACATTCTATACCTCCTTGCCGCCTCGGACCTCATCATCACCTGAGGAGTATCCCAATAAGCATATAATCCCCCTCCCCCATAACTCAATAGGAATATATCCCAGTTTTCCTTCATCATTAGCTTCTGACAAGCCTTCACATCAAGAAGTCGGAATATCTTACACGCCCCATCTGCTTCCATAACCTGCGCACCTCACTCTCCCATTCCTCAGGCTATGAATACACTTTCTAAAAAACAAACATTTGTCAAAGGTTAACTTAACAACAAAAGAAATCATTTATCCAAAATTCATCAAAGTACTGATCATTCACGTCCTCAGGAGTCAACTTCAAGCAAAACCTCCTTGGGTTTGGAATCCTCCTAAAATATGAAGTTATCTCGCTCAAAAACCTCATATGAAGTGTTATCATCCTATTATATAATCACATAAACAATAAGTTATTTTGAGTTTTATATTGGATACGAATTATAAATAGTCAATAACAAACCTCTCATGAGTCCTCTGAAGTGGAATCCTCCCATCAGTGATGTTGCCTCAACATCTGAGACAATGATGTTAGCAGTGACGACGATGAGCTTACGCCGGATGAAGAAGTGCTAATACTACCATGACGGCCACCTCTGGAATATTTGCAACCTCCGGGATTTATATTTGTGTTATGAATAGTCAAATTAATAACAATATTTGTAAGAATAGAATAACATATCATTATAAGATAACAATATTTGTAAGAACAAAGAGAGATAAATACAAATAAACATGCCACTACTCATTATCCACTAAGAAAATACTACATTTTCATTTGTTTCACCCTCAACCTCATCGAAATCAATCATCCCACCTCGTGGAAGAGCTAGTGTAGTATCATCATCTATTGCCACATCCATATCCAATATTGTCATAACCATTTCATCCTCTTGAAATAGTGGATCTAATGTTGATCTAGATGGAACTTCTACACTAGATCTTGTTTTGATTTTACACACTTCCCACCAATCTTTTTTATGCTTCATTAAAAATAGGATACAAACTAAATAGCTTGGTTTGCTAGGACCAAAGGTTCGAACTTATTATACCTAAGTGTTAGAGTCGGGGTGACTCTAAATTGGAGTTGGGATAACTCTAAACTATATATGTTTTGCCTTTTTCATACATGTCTATTAACATGAATTGTAACGTTTTTAGCCTCATGAATAATGGAGATGGTTGTTGCTAAAATATAAACCAAGATTAGATCTATAAAGTTTGACTTTGTCAACAAAGTAAAAATCAGTGGGATGCTGATTTTTAGACACAAGAAACTTCCCCATCTAGAGTTTGTTGATGGGATCTCAACGTACTACAGAGTCTTGGCCATCAAGGCTTTCGAGCTCTATAAATAGAAGATGATTGACAACTCCATTAACCCAATTCACATAGTGTAAAATCTATCACTGGAGCAGCAAATTGTGTTATTCTAGAGTCTATAGAATGGGACACTTGTAGTTCTAGAGTTTGATAGTATAGGAACTTGTTGTGGACGTTTATAAGCCCTTTTATTTAGTAACTTCTTTGACAATAGGTATAGAAGGAATTTTTTATTGTTATTGTTTATTTACATTATTGTAAGGAGGGATTTCTACTCTATTGTATTTGCTCATGAATCACGAGCTTAGTAGATTCAGTCTATGAGTTTAATTGATAACTCATAGATAAACATCATTCTATTGTGTACATTTACTTTTCGCTCTAGTTTTTTACTAGTTTAGTGTTTGTTGAATTATTGTCTCTATAATCTGTCCACCATATTTTGATTACCTGGGAAGCAAAAATTTCACTACGCATGTTGTTTATAGAATGCTATCTTCGTTGGTAATCATCAGTGAGCCGTCGGTAATTAGCGTGTCGGTGTGATCCGTCAATAATTTTTTTTTTTTTTGTGAAATCCAAAATACGGAAAACACCAACAAACTATTAATTGAACTCGTTATTATTAACACACGTTTCATACGGATATCAAGTAATGTAACTATCAATGGCCTCCAACCTGCTAGAGAATAAAAAGTAGTTAAGTTCTTCTTTGTCGGTCATTATTTGCTGATATTGTCTTGATTTGACTTTAGGAAAATTACGTACATTATGTGTATGTAGTACTCCTCTAACTATGCATGGCGTCTCCTTTTTAAAGAAAGTAAAAAAAGAAAAAGAAAGAAAGAAAAGAAGAAAATAAAAACTATGCACGATCATACTGTCGGCTTTGGGTCCTTATAATAAATGCACGAATTTTTAGAATTTAGTCCGCTACTTTCTTCATTTTGTTCCACATTCCTATTCGGCGTAGAAAAATTGGCACTATTTAATTTGTTTGTTGACATCATGATCAGAGGTATTTTGAAGGACCGAGGGGAAAATAATATCAGGAAGTGTACAATTTAGCAAGTACAAAATTTTCAACATCATAAGAAAAATCTATATCAAATGAATAATTTGAGGATTTGCTTAAATTTCAAACAAATAATCTAACAATCCTAAAATTTGCGAAATCCCCAAAATTGTACAAATCGGCCACTCAATAAGCAATTTAAGTTGATATTTCCAACATAGTTAAAGATTACAAATAATACTATTTATTGGTTTAATGCTCTGGAAGATAGGAATAAATGGATTACATGACCATAATTAGAGTACTAAAAGATGGGAATAAATGGATTACATGATCAAATAAATGGTTCAATATTTGGTTAATTGTAATTACTCTAGATGTGCAGTTGAATAAAATCTTACAACTATGCCCAAAAGATTACATTCAAATCCAGGCGCCACTACAGACAAGCGTAATTAGAAAGATATAATTTTTAATTAGAACTTTTGAGAAGGGAAGCATATATGTGTATATATAATGTATGTTGTATACATGTTCACATTTCTTACAAAAAAAAAAAATATAGGCCAAAAGCCACTTTTGGCAGTTTATTGGAAGATTAGTTGGGTAGTCTTGACATGTTTTGTCAACGAATTGTCTTTTTGTGATGGATTAGAAACTTCTCAGTTTTCTCTAAATAGAATAATGCGCCAAAACTTTAATCATTTCTAGTCTTCTTAATTGAATCTTTTAATCTAGAAACTCCAAGTGACTTTAGATGGGTTTTATGGTATCAATCACGTTTCTAGAAGAAATACACCTTCATAGCAATGTTTTGAAATCCGGATTGGATCGATCAATTTGGTCGGTTTACAGCAAATCACTCAATTTAATTGTTCGATTTCATATTAATTTTAAATTTTAAGAAAGTCAATGTGAACAAATCAAAATCGAAAAATATCCGATGAATTTGATTGGTTTAATAAATCAAATAATAATAATTGTAAAATAAGCAAAACAATGTAATAAAATCCGAACTTATAATCATTGAATTGGTAGACGAACATAACAACAAACTCTATCAATTTGAAGCTTTGAGTTTGATTCTTTGATTGGTTAATTTACTTACTGATAATATTAACATAAATATTAAATAATAATTTTTATTATTTAATAATCAATTAATACATGTAGGCGACCTCCTTTCCGTGGTGGATGCCTTGGCGTCTTACGCCTCGCCCCGGCGGCGAGGGCGCGAACTCGAGCAAGGAAGATGAAGGCGTGGAGCTTGAAGCCTTCCTTGCCGAGTTGAGGACCCAAACCGGCGGCAGTCAAGCGGACGCCTCCCCTTCCGCGGATCGTCGACCGCGGAAGAGCGGCAGAGGTCGGGAGGGTCGGCAATCGTAATGAGCACGAGGTCGATGGACCCAATGTAATAGGTTGATTTCTTGGGGATCGATAGGATCCGTGTTGTACAAACTTCCATTTTGAATAATAATAGACCTATCCCCTTTTTTTAAAAGCGCATGCATTGTCTTATTCTTGTGTTCTTCACTTGATGATTTGATGGATCATGAGCGCTAACAAAGCGAAAGAAGTCCGAGGTGCTCTGGTGAGAAAGATGAAGAGGTGACACACTTGGAGGAGTCGATGCTGTAGAGCGGCTCAGTCTTGGCCGCATGGATATCGCTTCGGCATCGTCAACCGAATGAAACAAAGTCGTATGAAGTCGACGCGGGTGGCTCGCCTCCTTGCTGAAAATGAGGCGCTAAAGTTAAGGATTACACATCTCGAAGTTCGGGGATCGGTTTATCGTCGATGCGATCCACGGACGATTGATGCAATGCGCGAGCGACTTGGTTGACAACGGAAGCCGGCTCGGATCTCGGAAGAGCATGAAGAGTATGAAAAGGTCATCCGCGGTTGGGGAACAACTATATCGGCCGACGATCGAGTTCGAGCTTGTTGGCGGGCATGGTATTGAGGATGAGGAGGGTCGAATAGCAAGAATTTTAAACGCCTCGACTCTATCACGAAATACATCTGAGATGTACGAGATCGTCCCATAAACGGCGTACCTCACCCCGTCGCGCATCTACAGGAGCAACACCGAGCCCATAATTGAAGAGCACGAAGGCGTGGGTGGCTACTGCGATCACGCCGAGGTGCTCCGTCAAATGGGTCCATCGACAGCGAGGCGTGATAGAGGACGGCGTCGGCGATTCGGAGGAGAGGGGGCGGACTGCCAATCGACGTGGAAGGGCTGAGCTCGGGGACAGGGCATAGTCTGGTCCGACGTCGAGTTCACGAGGTCGAGATGCGGCTTGGTGTAGGATTGAACTCCTCGGCCCAGAATGCGCCCGCCGAGTCAAACTACTCCGGAACAAGCCGGGTGGGACCACCTCGTAGATTGGGTGGAAGGTACAGAGTTTATCGGTATCCATCGCGACACAGGGACTTCGTTCAAAATTATCTCGACTTGGTGAGTCTCGGCGGTGGGCAGGAAATCGAATGAGCGTACATAGTGTGGGTCTTTGTATGTAAGTATACATGTATTTTAGACTCGTTTGAGTGTCGTTTTCCTCTTGAGAGGTATAAACATAGCTTAGGACTTCATTTGGTCGTAAATGTATGTATCTTGTATACTTTATATAATTTGGTGATATCGATATTGGATGTCTTGTACATGTGAGAACAATGTATATTATTACTAAATTAATATTATTGTCGAATTGCAATTCACGTAAATGACTAGCATAATGTAAAAAAGATAGTGGTTGAAACTATTCGAGATTTCAAATTGTTCTTTATTATTGAATTTTTTTTCTTTTAAATATATTAATAAACAAATATTGATGTTTTGTTTTATTTACTTTTGGTTGATACGATGTATAGTAATTATAAAATTTTATTTAAATTTATCATATTAATGTTTATTTTAAATATTTATATGTTTTAGCGTAAACAAATCATATATATAAATAATCAGATACTTACAGGTCATCCGTTTTTTTCAAAATGATTTTGATATGTCCTACTAGGTATGACTGTAAATATGTAACAGCCCACTATTCCTAAGAACGGATTAGCAGGGACTATTACTTGGAACGAGAATTAAGAAGCGTAGAAAGAAAATGAGATATCGAATTGTGAGAAATATATCAAGAATACTTCTAGAACTTCAAAGCATTTGAGATTAAGCAAACATAATTTACATACTAGAGACTAGACCATCAGATCTTTAACAAAAGGGTTTAACTGATCTGAAGGAATTTAGTTATCTGCTCAAAATATAACTTAGTGTTCTTGCAGCGGAAAACGTGTGAAGTACACAAATGAAGATGTGCACTCAAGGTTCTACTATTAGCGACAAAAGTTTCCTACTGCTCAACACTGCTCCATCGCATCATCAGCTTAAATAATAGCATTGCATCATCATTTCTTAAAAGAAAGCATCATAAGTAAAACATTTATCATTTCATTTTATCCTTGAGGAGCTTCTCAAAACGTTTCTCTTCTTACTTCAGCTTTCACTTTCGTGCTCCACCTTTACGTAAGAAACTAATTTAGTACGTCGGTCACATTTTTGAAAATCGTCAATGTCTAATAGAACTTGATAACCTTTAAATCTTATTAAGGTTTATTAACTAAATATAAACATTCTAAAGACTTTGTATCTTTTAACCAATTTAGTACGTCTTTTGATCGAATTTTCTAACTTATAACTTCTCGTTTTTAAACTGAGACGAAACCTTACTTCAGACCACAAACCAATAAATTTGGTTAATTATCGAACTCATATTGACATTTTTTCGATAAAATGATTTCAATTATGAAATCGATTCTTATAAAAGAGATATTCTTATATCTCTAATACGTCTTACACGTCTTAGTGTATCTATTCAATGAAACCCATATTTATACTAGGCGTAAAACATAACTCTACTCACGCACTAACATACTTTATACATTCATACCTTAACCAAGTCATTTTCGACTTCAAAACATGCATTTCTCAACATTCTTATTTAGAACTACTAACACATATATATATATATATATATATATATATATATATATATAGGAGGGATCAAATAGTACCCGAGCCCCAGATAGTATGTAGTACTCAATCTCATCCATCCATCCTATTAATTGGATGGTTAAGATTCGCGCAGGATTTTTATATGTTTTACACGCAAATTTTTGGAGGTAATGGCATATTAGTCATTTTACTTTTATTTTGGTTCCCTTTTTTCAACTGATTCTTTTCCTTTCAACAGATTATTTCCTTCTTACGTAGTAAAACTAAAAGCTCTTCTATATTTACGGATCAAATTCTTCTTTAGTCGATTATTCGGTTTTACGGAGATCTAACTATGGAGATCGAGCACCACAGTAATACCTATAAGTTTGCGTGTCTGCATTTACTTTATCACGCTTAGAGTATTTGTTAATTGAAGTTGAGAAATCAAATTTTCTTGATTTTGTTGGGTTTCTACCGTTATTTGTGTTAATTCATTGAAAAATCATACATATTTAGTTTTTTTGAATTAATCTATGAGTATCGATGCTTATGCCCATGTTTTTATCATTATTTGAGATATTTAATGCGTTTTTAAAAAAATACAGCAATTGAGCTGCATGTTGTACCTGTATACATGCATATATTTTGTTCTTTAGATGCATAGATTTACTTATATACATGCGTTGTTTGTGTATGCTGGTATGGTTTGTATGCTTTTTAAAGTTTAGCACTCGAGTTGCAGGGCGTAGTTATTTAAATGCTGTACTCTTCATATTTAGATGCATCTTTACGTTAGTTTGAATGCATTATTCGTGTATGCTATATAATTTTTATGTTTTTGTATTTTCAGCAACTTTATATGCATGTCTATGCTATTCTAAATGCATATTTGTTCATAATTAAATATATTTGTGACAATTATATCTTTATCATGCAGATGATGTTGTGTTTGATGTGAATTCGAGTTCTGAAGATGAATATATACCACAGTGTGATAATGAACAAAAACCTAATGTTGGAAGGAAATTTCCAACATTAAAAGATGGTGAAAACTTTTACATGACTTATGCAGTGAGTTGTGGGTTTCAAGGACGGCTTGATCCTATTAAACGTTCGAAAAGTGAAGTTATTACTTGTAGGTATGTGTATGTACTCGTGATGATCAGAAGTATTATAGTGGGAGTACAAAGAAAAGATGTAGGATGACGACAAGAATAAACTGTAAAGCTCGTGTTATTATACTTCTTATTGATGGTCATGGATATGTTGTTACACCTTCAATGCTTCTAGCGGGAGCAGTTCAAATAGTGATATGTTTGATGTGTTTTATGGCTGTGTACCTCCAGAACAAATTGATGTGCTGCCTCCAGATGTTGTTAAGACTAAAGGAAGTGGAAAAAGGTTGAAGTCCAACATGGAGAGGCATTGAAGAAGACAGAGAAGCCAAAGAGAAAATGCAACAATGTAAACAGATGGCACATCATGATGCCCGTAATTGTGATAAAAAACCTGTTTTGGATTAGTATTATTAGATTAGTATTATCAGATTTAGGATTTATTTTTGGATTTTAGTATATTTTTTTGATACAACCAAAATGATGATGTTGTTATGTTTGATGTTAATTCGAGCTCTGAAGATGAATATATACCAGTGTAATAATGGACAAAAACCTAATGATGTTCTAAATGCATATTTTGTTCATAATTAAATGCATTTGTGATAATTATATCTTTATTATGCATTTGATGTTGTGTTTAATGTTAATTCGAGTTGATGTCAGCTATATGCAGGTGATAATTATATCAGAATTCTAGTTGCAAGTATAATTATAAATGCAGATATCTTTATTTTTAAATGCATTTTTCTATGTAATTACATGCATTGTTTGTGTTCCTAGTTTTGAAGAATGCGGATTCTATTTAGTAATGCAGTTTCATGTGTTGTAAAATGCATGGTCCTCTTAGAATAAATGTAGCTTTTTATAATCACGTAAAATACTATATTCAAACAGTATTGAAAGTGTATTAAAATTAGAACACAACACATAATATCTATTAAAATCCACATGCGTTGTACAAAATATCATAATTCACATACATAATTCCATCATCTAACACAAAGAGAGCCATTGTTTTTCCATCATTCATCAAAAGTTTGCCATCAACAAGAGATACAAAAAAAGAAAATTATTACATTGTTTGTATGATCTTAACACAAATTTTTTGTTACAGAAATAGAATGTTGGTCAGGCTGAGGTTTCTATCCATGCATTTTCTGTTGTAGTACAAGTGCGCTTACATCAGGGTTGTGATTGTTTAACTCATTGCAATCTGCATTGAGTATGTAAGCACAATACTTACTTTGAACTTTCTCATCTGTTTCTTTGATTTCTTCAGAATCACGGGATCCATTTGTTGTTTTTCCGTCCCATATAGGTCTCCATGTGACGATAATGTAAATCCCACAATTAATAAAGTTGTTTGGGTCACCGATGGTATCTTCAAAATCAGATAACCAGGCTTATGCACTTCTTCTTACCTTTGTGGTTAGCTTTCTCTTTTAAGAAAATTGGCCATAAAATCAACTCAGATTCAAATCGACATTGAAATTCATAAACAAATGAAAGTTTTATGCATTCATGAACATAAAAATTAATAAGAAAACTCACCAATCTTGAAATACATTATGTACACAAAATATAAAACATCGCATACAATTATTTATATAAATATATACAATTAAACTACATCGATACATATATATTACATTGATTGAAAGTAAGATTTTACAAATATAAAGATAACTCTATAGCACATCTGCATTAAATACTACTATACCATGCATTCAAAGACTAGCAAATATGCATACATATATATTTTACAGTGAAAATCAAAAATAAAATATATCGCATTCGGATATACTAAACATTGTATCTGATTCTCCATATATATGCATACAACGAAACAATGTATAATGCATATATAATTAATTGATTACTGAAAATAAGAATTTAAATACACAAAGAGAACTCTATAGAACCTCTGCATTAGATAATACAATAACATGCATTTAAAATATATCAAACAAGCATACATATATATTTTTGAAACCTAGTAAATATATCACATAAAAATAAAAATCCTAAATTAAAATGCATGTTTGATCTTATTATATTTTTCAAAATGTTCGATTAACTTGCGGTTTATATTTAACTTGCATGTTTGATTAATTTTGTTTTCATAAACCTAGTAAATATATCAAACAAAATCGAAAAACCTAAGTTTAAAATGCGTGTTTGATTTTCTAATTTCACAATGTTTGCAAAGTTTAACAACTAAAATACCTTGGGATCTTGCTTTGGACTCTTCCTTTTCACGAGGCATGATTTTCCCAAAAAGCTGTAAAATTAGTGGATGAATAAGTGTTTATATCTAAAGATTTGTTGTTAATTAGTTGCGAATTTGTAGAGAATGAATTTGCAATGAAATCTAACGAAGAAGATGAAAAATAGAGTGAAGAAGATGGAAAGTAGCAGGGGAAAAGAAGATAACTGTTGAGGAGAGAATGAAATTATGTAAAAACAAGAAAATTTACCGCCTAGGTATTACTTGGTGAATTTACAGTTATGCCCCTCACGGAATTAAATAAATAAAAAAAGGAAAATTGTCATGCCACTTGTCAAGCTGTGGTGTGTCCACATGTTCGAAATTTGTGGCTCAGATTGGGTACTACATACTATCTGGGGACTGGGTACTACGGGAACCCAACCCTATATATATATATTCAAATTCTAATGTATTACTAATCACATTCTCATAAGTCTCGAATTTTCACTTTAACAATCAATCATGTCTAAATGCACATATAAATGAAACTAACTTAAGCATAACACTTAATGTTTCAAAATCTTACGTCACTTAACAAACGTTTCAACGTACAAATATTATACCTCATTTTTAAAAATCACATAAATTTATAATATGTCTTAAACATATTTTTGGACCTAAATATGTGATTACCTCTAATAAAATAAATTTAAACTCTAAACTTATAACCTTAGTATTTTCGGTACTTTTGGAAAGAAATTTCAATTTTTTCATAAATTCCTATAAATTCACATAACACACTATATTAACATAGGATTAATAATATCTAATAACAATAGTCATAGAAAAATTTGACATCAAAACCTTACACTTTATGATTTTCGAAATTTTTGAAAAATCCTTTAAACAATTTTCAAAAATTCTAATTAATTCACACAACACATTATTATCATCATACATCAACAATATAGCTTAATATCCATCATACAAAAATCACACATTAATATGTATCATACTTTATAATTTTTGAAAATTTTATGAAATAATATTCAATATTTTTCAAAAATTATGAATTAATTCATACATGCTTAAACAATACTAACTATTATCAACTCATGCTCAAAACCACAATCAAAATTTATTATCATCAACATATAATTCTCATATAATATGAAAAATTTTAACATGCTCAACTTTGTACCAAATTCATAATATATGCTTACAACCATCATATAAACATATTTAATTAGCAACATAAACATTTAACAAAATTTCTCATAAAATAACAAAAGCATATAACTTAAATTTTCATGGATGGATTTCTAATATTTTTGCATATATAAGAAGCTTGGACAATTTCTAACCTTTTAATCGGAATCGATCGGCGAAGAAAATGTTTTTCTAACTTAAGATTTGAAGAGAAAATTGAGGAACTCTCTTTCTCTTCTTTTTTTCTCAAACTCACGGTACTATGAACAAGAATGGAGGTGATTTTTATTTTTTTTGATGATATAAAACATTAATAACACTTTAACAAAAATATCTAATTAAAAGTCAACAATATACACTTTCTTATCTCCTAAAATACTACACCCTCACTACCAAACAAATACACCTTATCACTTTATTAAAAGATCATCTTATCTTATACATAAATTAAATACCTCTCACTTTCAAAAATTAACTATCACTATCAACATAATTTGATTTTTTCTTCTTTTCACACTCATGAAGATTTTCGGCCACTTCACCCCTAAATAATACTCATCACTTTATTTTTTAATGATTCACCTTATCTCTACATTGATAACATTTCATTATCATAATAATTATACATCACTATCACAAAGAATGTAATTTTTCTTCTTTTCACACTACACTTAATATTTCCGATCACTATGTGACAAATATGTTACATAACTTATTTTTTTCCATTTAATAGTAACATGATATAATATAGGTCTAAGATGGTGAAATAAATCATAAGAAAAATAAATAAGAACAATTCTATGTTCTAAGATGAAATTTTCGAACTATAACTAGAAAATAAGAATAAATTGTCCAATCTCCATTCCTTTAATAAATAAAATTACTTTAATGAAGAAATATATATAAAAAAATACTCTTGTTTCATAAAATAATAATAGGACTTTCTATATTGTAATTCTTTAAACGTTATACTAAATTTTTAAATCGTCTCAAAAACGTTGATAATAAAGTCGTAATCACCTTATTCGTTCTTCGTTAATAAGAGAATAAATTCTAAGCTTTGTCGTTTAGAAAATAATATAAGACTAACTATCAAAATTTAATCGACGTTGGAAAAACGCTTTCGAATGAATAATATATATATTCCTTAATTTACTAATTGTTTATGGATATAATATAAAAATTCTCGTATTATGGATAATCGAAATTGAGCTTCGATAATTTACTATTTCGATTATCGAAACAAAACCCTAATTAACGACTTATATTATCGTAACTTAGTTTTAGAACTTTGAGATATTACATTCTACCCCCTTAAAAGAAATTTCATCCCAAAATTTGCATTCCTTAGAAAAATATTGGATATCTTTCCCTCATGGCATCCTCAAGTTCCCACGTGGCTTCCTATTGTCCATGATGTCTTGTAATAACCCGAAAAATTTAAAACTTTTATTAGCGATGCTTAAACCAATTACTTAGAGTTCTAAGATCTTAATTATATTTAAGGTGACCAACGAAACGAATTAGAATCGATTCTGATATCGAAAACTAGAGAAATAAAAAAAAACTAGTGACTAGTCCTATCGAATTGGGGTTTTCTGAATAGCCTGAACATAGAATGAAAGATCGAGAATGAATCTCGACAAACGGATTTCATTTCTAGAATCCTCTCAAGAAAACATGTGAAGCGAAAGAATGAGAATTTTCGGGCATGCTTGCCCATTTAAAAGCACTATTCATGAGCGGATCAATTTCAGTCCGTGCTAATCATGAAAATTAATGATAACAATCAAAATCATGGAGGAATATATTATTATGAATTTAGAATTCATAAGAATCAATTCTGAAAGAAATTCTGAAGAACTTATTGAACGCAGGGATTATATCTAGGAAAAACCTAAACCGATCGAGCGAACGAAACTCGAACCAAGGGTCTAAATCAATAAGAAATGATTTATAAGACTCAAATAAATTATGAAAGCTCAAGAATTCAATAGAATTTCGAATGAGCATAATTTAATCGTCGGACGCTGTTTTTCCGCGATAACTCGGAATTTACTTATCGGATGCCATCCGAACTTAATAAAATTATTATAAACTTTGAAATAAGTATTTTTAATTCTATTTAATAAGATAAAACCTTAATGTTCCGAGAAATCAATCGAATGTGCGATAAAACTTAAAGAGTCGGTATTAACATGCCAAATCGGGTAATTTGACCATTCCTTCTCCCAACTACCACCAAGACCCCCCAAATGAGCTCACAATAGATCTTTAGGCTACCAAGATAGTAGCATTTCATCTATTTGCAGCCCCTCTCTTTGAGACCCATTTTCTCTCTCTAATTCAAATTTCTCTCTTTTGTTCTTCATGTTCTAAGCTTCAATCCTCATTCTCAACCCATTCCAACTCTAAAAATAATTTTCTAAGACCATAGAAAGGTAGTATTCATCATCCTCTTCCATCCTAATGGAGTGGAATTGTTTTTAGAATTTTTTTTTCATTTGAAACCCTAGTTTCGAACCATTTCAATTTCGTGGCTTTTGAGCCATCAAATTGTAATATCCCACAGAATTAAATGCCTAATTACGATATTTAAATTCGTAAATTAAGGTTTTGCCGAAGTAATTGAATTAGTAATTTATCGAATAATGATTTCGATTAATTACGAAGTAATAATTCTATTTTATATTCACTAAGGATTGTGAATTAAGGAATATAAATATATATAGTGTTTCAGAGAAATATTTTAACGTCGATTGAATATCGATAGTTAGAATTTAAATAAAATTTTCTAAGTGATGACTTAGAATTAAATTCCATTATTAATGGAATGATTTAATAAAGTGATTACGACTTTATTAAGACCATTTTGAGATAGTCGATAATGAGCGTTTGAGGCGTTTCAAACGTCAACGTTTAGAGATGAATAGAAAAATGAGTTTAATGATCAAGGAATTATAATATTTAAATTCCTATGATTATTTTATGTAATTAGAGTATGATTTATCATTAAAATAATGCTAGAGCATTAAGGATTAATTATTGAACAAATTTGAATTTTCGAAAACCCTAATTCAAAATTAGGGTTTTCACAAATGAAATGATACTAATAATTTTTCCTTTGATATAATTTATCATCTAAGATATATATTACGATATATAACTACTTATAGCATGAAAATCAAATTTAGCCTATTAATTTGGAATTTGCGTGACCAAATGTTGAAGAAACAAAGTTTCGTCAAATTTTTTTGAATTGTTTTGCTATGATGAATTAAAGGATACAAGTGGTATGTTGTACACTCTTAACAAGGAAATTGGTGATGATCAATTGTGTGTGTGATAGGTATAGGAACCGTGTACTTATGTTGACAATTGAGGTTAGATGATTCCACACAACTCTTAGGAATGATGTATTCTACATTTGGCATTGTGTAGCTACTAAATGCATGTATTAAGACAAAATAAGGAAAATTGTTCTCCTTGAACACAAGAGGTCGTGAACTTCACTTCAAAGAAAAAAAGAATATTTTGAATTGTTGAAATATTTTGTGTAAGACACTTACTAAGCATGATGTAATGGAAATGAGTCACCAAGTCTTGTGTGTGGTGTATGAGCCGACGACTTCACCTCCCAAAATTCAAAGGATTTAATTGTTCAAGAAACATTGTGTAAGGTAATACTTACTCTCATGACATAATCCTTGATGAGTCATAGAAAATTTTGACTTTCTTGTGGGTGGTGTGAGAGCTCACGACTCTTGATCCTCAAAACAAGGGAATCAATTTGTTTGGTTCAAAAGAAACTTTTAGCATGCATTTACTTTGATGATGTATACAAGTATGAGTCATAAAGCATAAAATTGTCTTGCAATTGTATTTGTGAGAGAAAGAACCGTGAGCATAACCATGAATTGTAGGTTGAAGTTATGTGTGATAATTACTTTATTATTCCTTAAGTTTTAAACAAAAGTAATAAGGTATTAACTTTAGAACAAACAAGACACCATCTCGTTTCTTCACTTTACCGTATGCATTTTGAGAGGAAAGAAAGAGAGTTCCTCATTTTTTTTAAATCGCAATCCTTTGATACATAAATCCTTTGCACAAATAATCCAAGCCGATTAAAAGGTTAGCTTTTTAACGAGCTTTGTCTATACGTTAAAAGTTTCGAATTCCAACCGTTCGATTTATATTTTTATGCTTATGTTCTTGATGTTACAAAAATGAGGAATTATATTATCATGATTAGTTGTTTACTAATTATGTTTATATTGATAAGTATGATCATGTGTTATGAATTAATTAAAAGTTAAGCATGCTATGAGTTTATTGGTAATGATCGAAATTTTCTAGAGATGATTTGTGATGGATTAACGATATATGTTAAGAAGGGAACTCATAGTAAATTATTTGAAATTTATGGAAATCTTATGCAAATTATTAGAAATCTACCGAAAATTATGGAGGACAAAGGTTAATGTACAAATTATGGTTTAAGTGATATTATAACATATTAATATTGTAGAGCCTAAAGTAGGTGCTACATGAATTTATTGGATTTTATAAAAGAATTGTGCAATTGTTAGAAATTTTCGAGAACCACTAAGTGTGGTGATGTTGAGATATGATTTGTAATTGTTGGAAATTATATTATAGTAATGATCTAGGATGATAATTATAGGTATTATGATTTTATAAAATTTTAGAAAATTGTTTGGGTATAGTTGGTGATGGCGAAAGCTATAGGCATAGAAGGGTGATGTTCCAAATTTTCTATAGTTAATGTTAATACATATTAGTGATACTATGATAAAATAGTACACTATATGAATTTAGAAGAATTTTGGAAGAAGATTGAAAATCAAAAGCTTTAAACCGTGAGCTTGATTAAATATATTAAGGATTTTAAATCCTTAATATCGAGAAAATAATACATTATATGTCTAGAAATTATTTTAGACATATTAAGAATTTATGGAATTTTATAAACATAGAATACTATGTTTATGTCGAAACGTTATATTAAATAACGTTAGAAATGAAAAATAATGTTTAAAGAATAAGTTAATTAGTATTTAAGAAAAATATTAATGAAGTTTATCGATTTACGTGAAAATCGAAATTAAGTCTTTATGAAAGAAATCGATTGAAAATCGATTTATATTAATTAGATATTAAATTATGAATTATTGAAGAATTTATAAGAAAAGTCAAAATTGTTGACTTTTGAAATTAACGTCTGAAATCGTTCGATAAATACGCTAATACGTGTAAAACGTATTAAGTTTATAAGAAAATCTCATTGGTGAGAAAGATTTCATAATTGAAATCTTTATATCGAAGAAAAACGTTAGAATCGTTGAGCGTTTAACTAAAGGGTTAAAATGAAATAGTTGAACATATCTCGTTTCTATCAAGCACGAAATGTTTAGTTTAGATCTGTGATTGAGCGCGTATTGAATTAGTTAAGGAATTCAAATTATATTAGTATAAATTATCAAAGTTTAGTCTAAACTTTGAAAATCTCAAAACGTGACAAGCGTCTTGAATTTGTTTTACGTAAGGGTGAGGCGGATGCGATCGTTGGCGAGACGCAAAACAATTAAGAAAGCTTACGATCGGTGGGCTTTTTTCTTATCCTCAAAGATAAAATGCTCTATTTATGATGCTTTCTTGAAATGAAAAGTAATTATTTATGATGCTCTCTTTTGAGAAGCGATTATGAAATGATGATGAAATTACACCCAAAATATTTATGTTTTGTGTATGTCCTATCCTTAAATGAAATGTTATGAATGTGTTGGGTCGCTCCCAACTTATGAATGAAATCGATATCGGATCTATCTTGGGAAGGCTTATACAGCTAGGATTAACGTGTACACCTAATGGTGATCGTGTCTTTGTAAGGACAATTCACGGCGGTCGCGTGACGTGAGTGAGTCCTCCTTCTACGGCGTAAATGTTAATGTTATGATGAAATGAAGGGATATGGATCACACATACAAGGAAAAATGTCTCACAGATTTACGATTACGAAAATGATGAAAATGTTTAGTAAGCATGAGCCTTTAAATAAAACCCTCGTGCTTACCATAATGAAGCGATGTAATTTAAAGAATGTAAAATATTTTTGGCATAAGTCCACCGAGTGCATTATTTGTACTCATTTCTGCATATTGTTTTAAATGTGCGATTGAGTTGAGTGATGCGATGGGCGGTGTTGAGCAATAGGAAGGTTGTCGTTGAAAGTTATACCTTGATAGTACATCGTCATATGTACATATCACATGTTTTCCGCTGCAAAGAATATAAGTTATGTAGTAAAGTCCAAAAGCATGCTTGATTTATGTATTACAATTTAATGTTAAATGGTCTCATTGTTTATTCATCCCTGTTTAGAGTAATAATCCCTGCTAAATCGTACTTAGGATTTAGGGGATGTTACAGAGTGGTATCAGAGCGGTTCGCTCTTTGAACCCAAATTTTCCTTTGAGGTTAAGTCTAGATTGAGTCACTAGACTTTTAAAGATCAGCTGACAATGCTCAACACTCCATCACATCAAGCTCAACCGAAATGAGGTAAATGATTTCCTTTTCAAAGTTTTGAAATGAAAAGTTGAAAGAGAAAAAGGAATGAAAGATATGAAAGATGAATGATATGAAATGGAAGTTATGAATAATGTTGGGAATGAAAGTAATGTAAAGTGATCAAAGTTAAGAATGAATGCCTATGATTGATAATGGGCATAAAGTGCAACGATGAAATATTGAATTTGCAAAATTAGTATGGCATCTTCTAAGCAAGTATGTTATGAAATTGAACAAAATTTTCAAGTTTTCATAACCAAATTGTTCAAATTTCAAGATTATGTATAATGAATGAATATGCTTGAAATGAATGTGAATGGCCAAAGTTGGAATGATGAATTCTTCGAAATTCAAAGAAATGTGTATGTATGAATGAACTATGTTTCTATTATTTGAAACTTTAGTTTCAAATCTCAAGATTTATTATGACAAATGATGTGTCATTTCAAGAAAAACATAGACGATATAAGAAGCATGATCACGTATTGCGAAAGAACATAGAAGTACGAACTTCATTCCCTTACAAGAACAAAAGAACGATTTCGACTTCGACCTCGGCATGTGCGACTCGACTTCGATCTCGGCATGTGCGACTCGACTTCGACTTCGGCATGTGCGACTCGATTACGACTTCGGCATGTGCGACTCGACTTCGACCTCGGCATGTGCGACTCGACTTCAATCTCGGCATGTGCGACTCGACTTCGACTTCGGCATGTGCGACTCGATTACGACTTCGGCATGTGCGACTCGACTTCGACCTCGGCATGTGCGACTCGACTTCGACCTCGGCATGTGCGACCTTGACTTCTACTTCGGCATGTGCGACCGTCGACTTTGACTTCGGTAATTTTATAACATCGACTTTGACATGTCAACCTTGGTAGTATATACTACATCGACGTCGGCATTACTCTGTACTACCTCGGCATCGGTAACGGCATGCACGACCTTGGCGTCGTCATTGCTTACGATCTCGACGCGAGCGAGCGAATTTTTCTGCACTGCGCAGTGATTTTGTTTTGGCTCGTTCTCGTTCGTTTGAACTCCTATTTACGTACGGTTTTCGCCTACGTGCCTCTAATGCACTGTAATTTATTTCTTATGAAGGACCAAATCCCTGATTCGCACTCCAGAATTTACGAGAATCAGTTGAAATTAGTTCTATGATTTATATAGAATGAGAACCTTATAGTATGATAAGAATCTTAGAATGTTACTAAGAAAGTAAGATTTCCAGTAATACAAGTAGAGCCATGACGGACATGAGAACCTTTGTTGATGACCTATTATGAGTATACAAGGTTTCAAATTATATTCATTACCCAAATTCTGTCATTAAGTTTAACTCTATGACCTAGTTCCAATTGAGAAATCATTTGAATTTCACACTTTTTCTAAAGAAAATTTACAACCTGAAACCTTATAAAGTGTCATTTGAAACCAAGTCTTGTGTGACTGAGAAAATAATTGTGATGGGTCTGGCCAACCCATATGACCAAAGAAATCTCGAGAGTCGTCATTACGGTCTTGGACCTAGATCCCAATTATTCAATCGAAGAGGATATAGATTCAATCATTGAAAGATGTTATTTTGATTTGTGAGACAATATCTCTGTAAGTAGTCGTGATAAATTCTCCTAGATTCTTGAAACCATCAAGTATGATGAATGTTGACTTACCTTGTCACCTAAGTGCGAATTAGCAAAGCGATAAACATCAGGCATGATATAGGTTAACTTATTTCAGTCACCTAAAAGTTTCAGACCAGTAAAGTGATAGACATCAAGAAATTATGATGTAAAGAAAATCTCGATGAGGCGAGATATTTTCCTATGATACACATGGATGTGATGACCATGATGGGATTTATTAAGATTGATAACAATGAAGTTATACCTTCATATGACTGTTTATGATAATAAAGTGATAAACAAGATACTCTTTAGCATTGAATGCAAGAGTAAAAGTAAAGAAAAGTATATGATATCCGTGGGATATAATTTCCCTCACCATGTCATAACGAGAGAGATTACAACTTATCTTTAAGATAGTTGTTTGTCCTAAACCTCGTTAGTAGGTTGGACATGTTTAAAAGAATGAAAATGCATACAAGATATTCTTTTCAAAGAATATATATAAATGAATGATAGCATCTCAGAAAATAAATCTCTCGCCTTATACCTCAATCAATGAGATTATGCTTGAGCATAATCGGTTCCAATAATTGAGACTTAGCTAAACAAGCGATAATGAGATTGAGGAATCATAATCCTTGAGATTGTGTGAGCGACTAGGATAGCCCTAGTTGTAAATCAAGTATGGAGAAAATATCTCCAAAGCGAAGACATGGTAATAAGATGCTTGGAATTTAAGTCATGGTGTGCAGAATGTACTACCTCACCAAGCCATACGACAATAATGACGGTTCTAACCCGAGTGTGAAAACCAAGTATAACGAAAGTAATATTACTTTCGATACCATGTCGAGGAAAAGGGACAAAAGTCGAAATAATCAAGAAACTATGAGCTATACAATTATAAGATAGCCCACGACATGATATAAGCTTCGAGACATATGACTTGATAAATAAGTTTTCTTGAAAGAGTTAAAGTAAGGATATATGAGAAATATATTCTAAGATCGATAAAGTGAAAAGGAATTGAATCATTCATACCGGATTAGGAATGAATGATAGTGATAGAGACATGACGATCTCTACGATAAGATTTAATTATCGAAATATCAATATCAAAGGATAGGTTGATGTAGACCTAACCACGAATGCTATTGGTAAAAGCATAACTTGATCGATACGAGAAGTATAGGGTGAATGAAGCAACGAAGGCCATAGCAGGGAACATAATGTCCCAATGGAAAGGACAATGACATATGAAATAGATGTTTACTTGAATGAGCGGAACACCATAGACCAAAGCTTATACTTCACAATCGAAAACCGAATCGAACAAAACTAAGAAGGCACGATGGGTATGAGAAGATTTCTCGGAATACCTATAATATTTTCTTTACCTATAATAGTTTGTTCGATATAGGTGCTTCATATTCTAACATCGCACAAGTATGTGCGAAGCGATAGAACCCATTAGGGATAAGCGAATCAGAAATGAAGATCTCTTCACCTATTTGAGAAATATGGCCGTCGCGGTGTTGCTCAAACTTAGAATTGAACCTAGGATCGCTAAGGTTCTATCCAATGATTTGGATCATGATATCTATGTGGAGCGTAGATATAATTCGAAACAAGAAGTTTCGGAGATGGGTTTGTCATTCGTGATTAGTGATGCGGGCTAGTCTCTTCGTTAGAGGTTTCTGTGACGGATATTAGTATCCACTATTTGCTTATGCGAATAACTTTAGAGCGATATGCGACTCAAGGTGTAAAGCGTAAAATGAGTGATAAGATAAGTGTCATGAGTCGTGACGTAAGTTGTCTAAGTTAAATATGTCTTAAAGTGTTTAATTCTTTAAGAGATCTTCCTATATAAAATTTCTCTATTTCTTTGATTTAAGTCGACTTATCTAGAAATATCTTTAAAGATGGCGGGAAAAGGGAGTCTGAGTAAGAAGATAACCACAAGGCCTACAAGCTTAGAACTCACACAGCGTATCGACTCTTTTATTATAAACCGGCAAGGATTTAGGACGGTTTTGGAAGAATTCTGCACCTTTGGAAGGATGCTCGTAACTATGGAGTTACATATGAGGATGGTATCCAAAGGCTTATTCGTCGTTTGCCAACAGATGGCAAAAGTTTGCAAAAGAAGTATCGAGAGAATATCTTACGCATGTAGAAAATTCCAAGACATGGGCGGACTTACCAGATTTGTCAACCGGCTCAAGCATACATATAATGCGTATGAAACTGCACCTACTAGCACTTGTCCTGGTCCCCGGCAAGTTACCCAGTATGGTACAAAGGAATGGTTGTACCCTGATGTTCCAAACGCCACCCCACGTCCTGTGCCGTCAATTATACCTGAAAGGGATGAGAATGGCCAAAGGACAGGATCTTACCGCCCTCACGAACTAGGAGAATTACCACTACCGACTCAACCATACTTCCTGATAAAAACAACACAAACTTCTGGTATTGAAGAAGAAACAGGGAGCAGCTTGACCCCTGGCTCTCTGAAGGAGATAGATCATCAGAAGTATGAAGCAAAACGTACCTGGAGAAAGGCAAGTTTTCAAATGAGGAGTACGATTCCGATGAAGGCCACTCAGAGACGTAGAATCTAATGATGATATGAGACTTATATGTAGATAATGGTTTATGTTGAAAATGGTGTGGTTAGAATATGTAAAATAAACGTAGTTTGGAGTATTTTGGTAAATATGTTAAAATGGTGTCAATTTTTTTTTTTTGAATGTAAAAGGAACTAGATACCATGTAATTAGTCGGCTTGATAGACCGACCCTCGGAATTAATATATGAAAAGTCCTCACTGAGGCGTTCTGATGTAACATATTTTATGGTCCTTGTAGAATTGTATCCGATATAAGACAACAAATTGTTCCGAATAAGATATGGCCACTATGAGGTAGTAGTTATGCCATTCAGACTAACCAATGCACCAACCCTATTCATGAACCTCAAAAATCGAGTGTTCCACACATACTTAGACAATTTTGTCTTAACCTTTATGAATAACATTCCTATCCATACGAAGAATGAGAAAGAGCGTAAAAACGTCGAAGGACTGTCTTACAATTTTAAGAGCAGACAAATTTTGCGAAACGATGATTGTGAATTTCGAAAGAAATATTCCTCGGGCACATAGTGTCTTTAGAAGGAATCAAAGTAGATCTGTCAAAGGATAAAGCAATGTAAGAATGAAAGTCACGATGACCTAAAATGAGATCGGGAATCTCTTAGATTATTGCCTACTATCGAGATCCATTGAGAACTCTCTAAGGTAGAAAGGCCGATAACATAGCTACCCAAAAGGAATCAAATTTACATGGATTAATTAAAGTAAAGCTATGTATTAATATGAGAAAGAAGATAGCTTACGCATCACAATGACTTATGCCACACGAATAGAAATTCCCAACTCACGACTTGAAACAAGAATAATAGTATAAATATCACGATCTTGGAGACTTCACTCCTATGACAATAAGTTAAAAATCCTTCATAGATTACAAAAGTTTGAGTTAATTATTCGAGCAAAGAGACTTGAATACGGGGTAGAAGATGGCTCGAATCAGTAAAAGATTACAATTGTGATATAAATTATCACCTACGGACGGATAACGTAGAATCAAATGCCTAAGTTATAAAATTCAGTCTAAATCATGGTATGTCCTTATAAAAAAGGAAAACTCATTGGAGAGTTTACGAAAATGAGAACAGAAGTAGTTGGGCAATCAGGGACGAGCGTGGGTTGTTTTTCTCACACTCAAGGTGACATATATGACTAAAGAGAAAGGATGAAAATGGGAATAAAATACGAATTAAGATAAGGAATGAAGAGCTGAAAGATTTTAAGAAGCACTGGACAATATCATATTGTCTAAAGAAAGGATATATATATATTTCAAACAATAATAAGCTTAGAAAAGAAATCATGAATGAAGCTCATGACCTTTCTCATACCGCCCACCCAGGCAGCATTAAGATATATTATGAGTATCGAGAAAAGTTAGATTGTAAGAAATAAAATGAGATATAACCATATCGTCGAGCAGTGTCTCGGTTATCAATAAGTGGAGGCATTGTATCAATGACCTTATAAGAGGTTATAATCTCAAGAGATACACAAATGAAAATGGATTGACATAGCAATGAATTTTATGACGGGTTTTGCCAAAATCAGATAAAATAACACTACTATATGGGTAGTAGTGGATAGACTCACCAAATATGTTCATCTCTGCCTATTCAGATGACTCATGGACCTGATAAGTTAACTCAGTCGTACATAAAGGAAATCGTATCCTTGCAGGGGGTACCAAAACCTATCACTTCAGATAGAGACTCCAAGTTTACCCCTAGATTTTGATCTAACTCACCAAAAAGGAATTAGACAGATGGACGATCAAAAGGACAATACGAATGTTTAAGGATATGACGAGGACATTAATGTTAAATCGAGGTGCAAGTGGAAGTATCAATATGTTTTACCACTTGTTAAGTTTACGTACGACCATCGCTGTCAAGTCACGATCAGTATAGCCATATGAGGCATTATGTGAAAAGAAGCATCGACCACCACTTTATTGAAATAAAGTAGGTGAGAGAAAGTATAAGGTCCTGACTATGTAAATGAAATGATTAAGATATCTGCCAAATGAGGCAAAAAAATAAGATAAACTCAGAACAGACAAAAGTCTTACGATCGCTGTGAGATCGAATGCATTTTAAATGCGGAAATAAAGTTTATTAAGATTTCTCCATCGAGGGAAATTATAAAGTTCAGATACAAGAATGTTGAGATCACGTTTTATAGGACCTTACGAGCTCCTAGTAATGATAGGCCTAGTAGCCTATAGATTGATACTTCCACAAAATTTTGGGAATGTATGTAATGTTTTCCACGTGTCACGATTAAGAAATACGAAAATGACCCAATTCACGTAAACCATCATGATGGCGTGATCTTTAACTCGAGATGAGTTGTGATGAAAATCTCGACTAATTTGATCCTACGATTCAACGATTAAAGAATCAAGTTTGAGTCTTTAATGAAAGTCGATAAAGTAATCATGGACAAAAGAAATCACGTGGAAAATTTAAGATATTATGATGCAAAGATACCCCATACTTTATGAGGAATGCAAATTTCGGACTAAATTTCTTTTATGAGGGTAGAATATAATATCCCAAAGAATTAAATGCTAATTACGATATTTAAATTAAGTAAATTAAGGTTTTCATTAAAGTAATTGAATTAGTAATTTATCGAATAATGATTTCGATTAATTACGAGTAATAATTCTATTTTATATTCACTAAGGATTGTGAATTAAGGAATATAAATATATATAGTGTTTCGCGAAATATTTTAACGTCGATTGAATATCGATAGTTAGAATTTCGTAAAATTTTCTAAGTGACGAAGCTTAGAATTAAATTCCATTATTAATGGAATGATTTAATAAAGCGATTGTTTGGTATGAATCTGTGCTGATTCTTGGTATTGTTTTGCATGTTGTCTTCATTAGTTTATCACATTTATGCCGTTAGTTCAATTATTATTTATCGTTTCGGACTTACTTGGTTCGTTTCAATGTTTTGCAGAAAATCGGCATTAAATAGGATGAAATCTATCTACCAAGGCTCAGGTATAATGAAGAGCATCGCGATAGGAGTTCATAGGCGAAAGCGGATCCTATTTCGGAGTTCGAGCGAAGGAGAACGAAACGAATTGTTGAAGTCGCGCACGACCCCGTCGCATGGCCGAGCATCTGCGCGCACGCACGCACGCACACGCACGCCCGCCGCGACGCCCGCGCGCATCCGCGCGCACGCACGCACGCACGCCCGCCCCGCAGCGCGCCGCGCCACCAGCGCCCGCCCGCCGCCCGCGCGCCCATCGAACGCCGCTCACTCCGAGCGCGCGTTCACATTTCTCGCGCCGGAGTGAACGCTGCTCGCCCGTGCACCTCCGCCCGCCGCCTCCCGCGCCCGCCCGCCGCCTCGCCCGCCGCCACTCACCCCGCGATCGAACGCCGCTCACTCCGAGCGCGTTCCCACTTTCGTCTTGCGCTCGGGTGGCCTTCGCTTCCGCCCGCCGCCGCCTCGCCGCGCCTCGCCGCACACCCAGCGCACACGCCTCGCCTCTCTGGCTGTTTTTTTCAGCCGGGCCGGTTGCCTTCCTATATAGCCTATTTTAGGTTATTTTCAGTGTCCGAAGTTTTACGTATTTTTCTGTTTTTCTCTGGATTGCGCCGCTGAACCTGTTCTTCAATTTTCTTCAATTCAGACTTTGATTCACGTTCTGTAATCGGTATTCATTTACTTTAACTGTGATTTACGAATTCTTGGTACTATCCTGTGATATTTCGGATTCGGATTGGAAGTAATTTAATCGTTATTTGTTCATTGATCTTGTTCGATTCGTTTTCGCGTTGATTCTATATTTTTGTGGAATTGTTGGTTGCTTGCTTCGTTCTTGTTTTCCGGCTTTAATAATCTGAATAATATGCAAATGGTGTTGAACTTTAATTTCATGATTAATCGTTCTTGTTGAATTTCATCGCTTCTTGTTTGGAGATCCGAGTTAATTGCTTTCGATTTGTTTACCTGTTTCTGTGTTTAGTAGTTAATCATCTAGGGTTTGACAACCTCTAGTTTAGATCTATTGCTTCCGTAGTTTAGCTCGGGATTGACAACCCTGGCTTAGGTTTGCTGTTTAATTCTCGTGTTTGATTCCTCGTATGTTTCAAAACCCATATTGGTGTTAGAGTGTTTAGGATTTAATCGCTTTCATGAGCAACATGAACATTAGGCCTGTTAAGTTTTCCTTGAGAGACGACTAGGTTAGCTTTCCTACTATAACACCTCGCATTTATTGCGAGTCAATTAAGAGTATACTTTTGGTTGAACAAATTTTGGCGCCGCTGTCGGGAAAACTTTAGCGTATTGTTTGTGTTGATTGTTTTCCGTGTTTCTTTCGCTTTTATTTTGTTATTCTCCGCTTGCGTGTGATCTTTTCTTGTTTGAGTGTTTTGTATGCTAGGTCGCCGCAGCCTAAATAGACCGCTTGCTACCCGTTGGACCACATTCAAGAACTAAAAGGTCGCTTTTTCGAATCGGAGGAGTTTGGTACCACTTCGAGAGTGGTGAGCGATCGAGCGCTTTATCACGGATCAACCATTGTTGAAGATACTCCCGTTGAGAGAGATGGGTGAGAATGCACGTGCTCTGCGTGATTTTTATAGGCCGGTGATTGGGGCAACTCGCCCCAATTGTTCTTGGACCGGCAGCCCGAGATTACGAGTTGAAACCAAACCATTTCTCACTCATGCCTACTTTCCATGGGCTTGCTAGTGAGGATGCTTTGGGTTTTATAAGAGAGTTTTGCTCGGTTTTGCGATCCTTCCACCGGGAGGACTAAATGAAGATCAGTTGAAGATGCGGTGTTTCCGTACACCCCGAAAGATAGAGCAAAGTCTTGGTTTACGCTCTCCTCGCCAACTCTCGCAGAATCGAACGCTGTGGTCGACAAGTTCATGACGGTATTACCCGAATAAGAAGAGTCAAGAGTTGAGGTCACGGATCATGACTTTTAATCGACAAATTGACGAGCCATTCCATGAAGCTTGGGAACAGTTCAGGACTTGTTGCAAAGTGTCCTCATCATGCCTTGCTCGACGAAATTTTGTATCAATTCTTCTATGATGGATTGACTCGAGTTTCCAATACATGGTGGACAACGCGGCGGGAGGAGACATCGGTTCTAGGACGGCGATGGATATCGTCGACATTTTTGAAGCCATGGCTGCTACTTCACAAATGTAAGTCCAATCGAGGTGGGAGAGCAAAGGCTCATGCCGTGAACCCTTCACACGATACGACTAAACAAGTGGTCGAGTTGATGAGGAGTACAAGAGCTGAAATTGAGAAAGCCCGATCAACCAAACCAAAGACGAGGAGTTCTTAGAGCCTTGTGGAATTTGCAATGAAACCGGCATAACGCTGATACGTGCCCTAGGATGGGGAGCCGACTCTTGAGGGCGGCGAAGCTATGCCATGCAAGGATTCCAACCCCGACAGCGAGCTCGAGTCTAATCGACAGCATTTGGCTCGGGGTGGAGAAATCAACCTAACGTGGGATGGAGAAATCGAGTCAAGGCAAAGTTCTAATCGAGCGCCTATTCAAGACCTCGTGAGCCGGCAATTTCAAGAAGCAGAGGCAATACCAAGAGAACAAACCCCACCGCAGCGGCTCGATCGCAATACCCGCAGCAGAAGCAGATCGCGTGGGCACCTCCGCCGCCACCTCGAGACCAAAGATTTGAGGATGCGATGGCCCAAAGAATGGATGCTTTCGCCCAAAGGATGGATGCCCAAGAATCCACAAACAAACGTTTGGAGACGCAAATGGGCGGATTGCGGACACCGAACGAGCTCTGCAAAGAAAGAACGAAGGGGAAGCTCCCAGCCAACCCCATCAAGCCCGTGCGATTCTGCTTTGAGGAGTGGTCGTGTGATTGAGAATGAGGTGGGGGAGAAATCCGATAAGCAACTGAATTCTCAAGATGTAGAAACTAAGAAGGATCTCGAGGTCCGATCGCATAAGCGCAAAGAAAGCCTTACACCTCCGATACCTTTCCGCACCGCTAAGAAATGAGAAACAAGATCGGCGGTTTAACGAGTTCTACAAACTCCGCCCAGGTGAATGTCAATTTGCCTCTTTTGACGTGTCGAAATGTGCCACCACGCCAAATTTTTCAAGGAGCGGCTTCAAAGAAAAGGAAGTTTGGAGAATATGAGAAGGTCGTGGTCTCCGAGGCGGCCAATTCCATCCTGCAACATCGCCACCTCCCAAACTCCGGACCCGGTAGTTTTATAATTAAAATTGCTCTAGGTTATGGTAAGGAGGCTTCGGCATGCTTGATTTGGGGCGGGATAAATTTGATGCCTTATTCGATTTTTAAACAATTAGAATTAGGCGAACTTAAACCCACTCGCATGTGTCTACAACTAGCGATAGGTCCGCCGATATCCGAAGGGTATTATTGAGGATATTTTAGGTAGGTGGGTTGATAGTTCTGCTGATTTTGTTGTGTTAGAAATTGGTGAGGTTAGAGAAGATGGAAAGGAGCACACATCGTTATTGGGAGGCCATTCATGGCCACAACCAATACACTAATCGATGTTAAGAGTGGCACTTTAAAATGACCGTGCTTGGTGAAACAAAGGTCTTTTTCTCGTTAGGGACGATGTGATGTTTCCTTCATTAATTCAATTGATGATTGTGCTTTCATTGATGCTATTGATCCTTGGCCGAGAATGTGTTGTTGCGGAACATAGCCTCGAGGAAGTTTTTGCAGGATCTGGCGACGAGGAAGAGTGGGCAAGTGAAGTTGCTAGTATGCCCAAGCCCACTCTAGAAATGAAGGAACCGCCAAGCACTTCAAGTATGTCTTCCGGAGGAGGAAATGAAAAGCCGATAATAATCTCCTCCGAGCTTCGATGATGAAGAAGAAGAACTGCTTTCGGTCCGAAGAGAATAAGTGGCATTTGGGTGGAGTCTTGCCGACATTAAGGGATCGATCCAAAGAACATGCATGCATCGTATCACGCTTGAGGATGGAGTTAAACCATGATTGATGCCCGAGGCGATCGAACCCGATCCTCGGTGAAGTGGTGAAGAAGGAGGTCTTGAAGCTTTTGATGGAGGGCTAATCTACCCTATCTCGGACAATGAGTGGGTTAGCCCAAGACATGTGGTGCCCAAGAAGGAGGCATCACAAAGGGTGGAGAACGAGAAAGGGAGATGGTACCTACAAGGGCTACTACAGTCAAGCGATGTGCATCGACTACCGCAAGTTGAATGCCATGACGAAAAGGACCATTTCCCTCTCCCTTTTATAGATCAAATGCTTGATAGATTAGCTGGACATGAATATTTCTGTTTTCTTGATGGATTATCTGGCTATTATCAGGTTGCAATTGCTCCAGAGGATCAAGCCAAGACGGCGTTTACAAGTCCATTTGGGACATATGCTTACCGGCGGATGCCTTTTGGCCTGTGCAATGCACCGGGCACCTTTCAGCGGTGCATGATGTCAATCTTCTCCGAGATGATTGGAGATTTCCTCGAGGTATTCATGGATGACTTTTCGGTTTTCGGATCTTCTTTTCATGATTGCCTAGATAAGATTGATCGTGTGTTAAAACGTTGTGTGGAGAGCAATCTCACTCTTAGTTGGGAAAAGAGTCACTTTATGGTTAAGAGTGGGATTGTATTGGGACATATTGTGTCTAGGAATGGGATTGAGGTTGACAAGGCTAAGGTGGATGTAATTGAGAAATTACCTCCACCCGTTGATGTTAAGGGATTAGGGTTTTTAGGACATGCGGGTTTTACCGTAGGTTTATTAAAGACTTCTAAGATTAGCCAACCTTTATGCCATCTTCTTGCTCAAGATGTTCTATTCAAGTTTGATGAGAAATGTTTGCATGCTTTCAATTTACTTAAGGAGAAATTGACTACTGCCCCTGTTGTTGTTGCCCCAAATTGGTCGCTACCCTTTGAAATAATGTGTGATGCTAGCAATGTGGCTGTGGGAGCTGTATTAGGTCAACGTGTGGATAAAATGTTACGTGTGATTTATTACGCTAGCTTAACTTTAAGTTCTGCTCAAGTGAATTACACTACTACTGAAAAAGAGCTTTTTGCTGTTATCTTTGCTTTGGATAAGTTTCGTGCTTATATCATTGGTTCTAAGGTAATTGTTCACAGTGATCATGCTGCTTTAAGATATCTGTTGACTAAATCTCAGGCTAAACCTAGATTAATTCGTTGGGTCCTTCTTCTGCAAGAATTTGATCTAGAAATTATAGATAGGAAGGGTAGTGACAATGGTGTAGCTGACCATTTGTCTCGTCTTGAGTCCCCTTTTGTTTTACCTGCACAAGAGAGTCTTGCTGAGTCTTATCCTTTTGAGCATGCTTTGGAAATCAATTCATCACCTTGGTATGCTGATATTGTTAATTACTTGGTTTGTGGCTCCTTGAGACCTGATTTAACTTCCCAAGAAAGGAAGAGATTTTTTAGTGTATGCAGGAATTACTTTTGGGATGATCCATACCTTTTCAAACTCGGGAAGGACGAGGTGGTTAGAAGATGCATCCCTGATGAGGAGCAAAGTCAAGTCCTTAAGTTGTGTCATGAAGCCCACTGCGGGGGACATTTTGGTGGGCGAAAGACAGCTTTCAAGGTGCTGCAGAGTGGTCTCTTCTGGCCGACTCTTTTCAAGGACGCCCACTCCTTCTACCTTTCATGTGACAGATGCCAACGAGTTGGGAATGTGGGGAGGAGAAATGAGATGCCCCTGAACAATATCCTGGTAGTTGAAATTTTCGACGTTTGGGGTATTGATTTCATGGGGCCTTTCCCCAAGTCTAATGGTTTTGAATATATCTTGCTTGCTGTAGATTATGTGTCCAAGTGGGTAGAAGCAATTCCCACGAGGACTAGTGATGCTAATGTTGTCTTGAAGTTTGTGCAGGAGAACATTCTCTGCAGGTTTGGGTTCCCCAAGGCGATCATAAGTGATGGGGGAGCACATTTCTGTAATAAGTTGTTCAAAAAGCTCATGGAGAAGAATGGCATCACCCACAAGGTTTCCACGCCATATCATCCACGTACTTGTGACGGTCGAGACAAGCAACAAGCGGATCAAGGGTGTGCTTGAGAAGACGGTCCAACCATCCCGAAGGATCGGTCAATGAAGTCAATGCTGCACTTTGGGCATACCGAATCGCTTTCAAGAGCATTTTGGGATGAGTCCCTATCGCCAGTATATGGAAAAGCGTGCCATCTACCCGTTGAGATCGAGCACAGAGCATTCTGGGCGATTAAGGCCATGAATCTTGACATCACAGAAGCAGGCAAGGGGAGAGCTCTCCAGATCACCGAACTCGAAGAACTTCGGGACGAAGCATATGAGAACGCCCGCATTTACAAGGACAAAGTCAAGAGGATTCATGATCGGAGAATAGTCCGAAAAGAGTTAAGACCGGGAATGAAGGTGCTGTTATTTCAGTCTCGGCTGAAACTTTTTCCCGGGAAGCTCAACTCCAGGTGGAGTGGCCCCTATTTTGTTGAGGAGGTGTTTTCCCATGGAGCGGTTCTACTGCGCGACCCAAAAACTAACGGATCATTTACTGTGAACGGTCAGCGAGTCAAACCGTACTTTGATCGTGAGGAGTCGGAAGAAGTGGAGAGCGTTCTGCTTGTCGGTCCCCAATACCTTTGACCGGATTATGTCGGGCTCACGACGTTAAACTGAGTACTACGTGGGAGTTTACCCACGGATTTTCGATGTTTTTCGTTTTCTTTTTCTTTTCCCTTTGATTTGTCTGGTTTGGTTATCCTTTTTTTTCTCGGTCTGATAATGCAGCTTTTAAAGTGGAGACTGGCGTTTAAAAGAGTACAGAAACCAGCTGGAGCTCAATCTGAACCGCTCGTAAGAATATGTCTGACCAATCACAATGGCGCTCAATCAACCGGTGTTCGTAGGAATACAAGAGTTTTTCTCACCGGCGCTCAATATGATCCAAATGCTCAAAATTTGGGCAGAGCTATTTGCACCCTGCGCTCAATGTAAGTGGCGCTCAAAGTTGGGAGAATGTGTCTTGACCACGCTCAAACACAACCGCGACAATCTTTAAAAAAAAAAAAAAAAATATATATAATAAAAAAAAGAAGAACGGCCAAAGGAACTGCCATATATTAGGGCTTTGCCTATTTTTTTTTTGTTCGCTCAGATCTCTCACCTTGCGCCGCCCCGCCGCGTCCCAAAGAAGCTCCCGCCGCCGTCTGCCCAGCCGGCGCCGCCGCCACCGGCGCCATCAAGCGAGCACCCCGCCTCGTCAAGCCCCTTCGCCGCCGCCTCGCCGCTTCTCACTCCGCACAACCGGCGTTCGCCTAGAGCCGGTGTTCGCCCTTCCGCCCGCCTCGCCTAACGCGCGCCGCCTCCGCGACCCGATCTCTCCTCGGCGGCGTTCTCGTGAACGCCCACGCACCTTCGCCGTTCCGCCCGCCTTGCCCAAGGCGCCGCTCACTCCGCCGCCAGCCCGCCGTCGCCACAGGCGCCTCGCCGTGTTCCCGGCGCCCCCGCCGCCACCATCCGTCTCTTCACCGCGCTCATTCCCAGCGCCGCTCACCTGCCGAAGCTTCGCCTCTCGCGCTCTCTCTCGAAAGCCCGCCCGCCGCTCGCCAACGCCGCCGCTCTCTAAACAGTAGCACGCCGCACGCCCAGCCACCTCTACCACACACCCACCGCTCTCACCTAGCTCCGAGCTCCTTCCGGCATTTCAAGCATGGTTCGCACAAAAAACCCTCTCGCCTCTTTGGCGAAACGAGCAAGAACTGACGAAGGTGCTTCGGGATCGGGTGAACAACCCGAAGATCTACGGGCGAACTACAATGCCCCATTCGTGATTTTTACGCCCCAAGAAGGTATCTTTTACTCCGTTATTCGCTCGAAGATATCGCCACCCACGTTCATTTGATTGGAATATTTTAGCTTCATTGGGTGTTGATGGATCTGTTAAAAGATATTTGAAATTGTGGGGTCTGCTTAGTTTGGCAACTAGGGAACCCGAAGATGGTTTTAAGCCTTTGCTTAGGGAATTTTGTGTGTCACTCGAGACCAGCGAAGATTTCAAGTCTGCGTTCTGTCGGTTGGGGGAGAATAGATTTGCCGTTACACCTAAGGTTACGCGTGAGGTTTTGGGTTTTCATAGTAGTGGTTTTTCTGATGTACCAAGGGATTTCCCTTTGGCTGAGACATGGAAAATTTTAACTGGTTTTGACAATTGGTCATCAGCAGGCACTTCTAGTGCCTTTATTCAGGACCCTGCTTTGGTTATCGCTCATAAGTTCCTAGCATTCAACCTAACAGGGAAAGAGCAAGCCAATAAAGTGAGTGCTATAGAGCTTTTCTTCTTGTGGTGTGCTGTGAATAATAAGAAGGTCTGTGCAGCACCGTTCTTATGGCGGCGATTTGAGTATATGAGGCGGAACCGTAAGGCCAAACTCTCCTTGAGCCAATACCCTTTATACTTGCCAAATACTTTGTGGGAGTGACTAGAGATGATATACCTTTTCGGGCTCCATGTTATTGAGCATCTCCCCATCACTTTCGGTGATTTCCGCTGATTGCTTCGACCCGAGAACATTGCTTCCTTATGAAGCACGGCGTCGCTCAAGAGTATATCACATTCAAGCGAACCGACCATCCGGGTCTATTGTCGGGACAGCTACCCCAATGGATGAAGATTCCCGATGATCGTGCCACCAAGAAGGACAAGCGGCACCCAATGTCACACCCTCCTTGCTTACCCCTACTCCCATCGGTCCCCACGGCGACGCTTTCGGGGTCTTAGGGCTCATTTTGATTCCGCTTTGGCGGTTCAGCGAGCCACTTCACGCAGCTTGGGGACTTTAGCTCCTCACGGAATCGAGAACTTTGAGAGGTATCGGCAGCAGATGGGTCGACAATTCACGTAGTTCACCCAATCTTCACCTGTGGTTTCGGAGAGTTCCGTCTCGAGAGTATATCGTTGTCTTGACGCTCAAAATCGCCACCAACGCCTTCACCAATCTTCACAAAGCAGCGCTTAGGATTCCGTCAAGATGTTTACCGCGCCTAGACACCCATGAGCAGATTTGGCTGACCTTCAAGCCCGAGGGGGCCTGGTCCCTATCCCACACGCCTTCCACCACCACCACCACTATCACGACCAACAAAGGAAGCTTCACCGTTGGAGAGTATGTATATTTCCTTATTTCTTTTGCTCTCGTCCTTTTCTGTGGTTCGTTGTTTTCCTTTTGTGGTGTGTTTGTTTTTCCTTGTCTTTTCCGGTGCTTGCTGCAGACTATCCTTGAACTCGATGTCCGCCCGACCTCCTTTTCTCTCACCGTTATCGTGAAGTCTCGCTCTCTTTTGCTTTATTTTGTTGTTCATGTTTTGAGCTCGGGGACAAAGCTCATCTATGTGTGGGGAGTTGTTGATGATATGTTGTATATGTTGTGCTCGGGATATGTGCATGATTGACCCCATGGATCTATGCTTACTTTGGTTTCTTGAGCTCAAGTTTTGTCTATACGAATAAGTTAGGATTGTGATTTGTGCACCAACTCGTGGTATTGGTCGAACCTTGATGTGTTCCGCTTATCTTGTTGTTACGCTTTTGAAGAGCAATGTGAATTGACGGGTTGTGAGAATTGATCTTAAATCAAGGGTTATTGATGTGATTTGTCCGACTAATGTTAGGGAGTGTTAACAATGTGGTTACCTATATACTTGTTTCTTTATAAAAAAAAAAAAAAAAAACAAACTATTTTTATGTGAGATTGTTGAAATGGAGGATGGGATTCTCGCCTCTTTCTCGTAAATTGAGAAATGGGCATGGAAACCACGATAGGAGACTCGAGTTCATCGAGAATTCACTTTTCACCATTGTTCCAAAATCATAAGACTTTCCATGTTTATTGTTGAGATTATATAAATGGAGGATGGAATTCGCCTCTTTCTCGTAAATTGAGAAATGGGCATGGAAACCACGATAGGAGACTCGAGTTTATCGAGACTTCACCTTCGAACATTGTTCCAAAATCATTAATATTTTCTTTGTGTTCTCAAAAGAAACTTGTTGCTAAAGGTAACCATTTTAGTTAATTCACCCCCGACGGAGAGTCGGGTCCGAGCAAAATGATCCTATTGTTTATTTGACTTTCTCACAATCTTAGATTTGTTTCGCATTAACTTGATTACGTATTCATCATGTTGGGGAATTTCAAATAGAGGTTTGATTGATTGATTAAGAGTTAAAGTTGCATGAGTTATTTTTCTACTCTTGTTATTATAGACTTTGCTTGAGGACAAGCAAATGGATAAGTGTGGGGAGTTGTTTGGTATGAATCATGCTGATTCTTGGTATTGTTTTGCATGTTGTCTTCATTAGTTTATCACATTTATGCCGTTAGTTCAATTATTATTTATCGCTTCGGACTTACTTGGTTCGTTTCAATGTTTTGCAGAAAATCGGCATTAAATAGGATGAAATCTATCTACCAAGGATCAGGTATAATGAAGAGCATCGCGATAGGAGTTCATAGGCGGCGGATCCTATTTCGGAGTTCGAGCGAAGGAGAACGAAAAAATTGTTGAAGTCGCGCACGACCGTCGCCGCATGGCCGAGCATCCGCGCAACGACGCACGCACGCCCGCCCGCCCGCAAGCCGCCCACAAGACATCCGCACACGCACGCACGCACGCACGCCCGCCAGCGCCGCCTGCGCCTGCCGCGCCCGCGCGCCCGCCCCGCCACCATCGAACGCCGGCTCACTCCGAGCGTGCGTCCCAATTCCTCGCGCGCCGGAGTGAACGCTGCTCGCCCGCACCTCCGCCAGCGCGCCGCGCCGCCCGCCCGCCGCCTCGCCTCGCCGCCACCACCCCCGCGATCTGAACGCCGCTCACTCCGAGCGCGCGTTCCCACTTTCTGTGCGCCCTCGGGTGGCCTTCGCTCGCCGCCTCGCCTCGCCTCGCCAGCGCCTCGCCGCCGCGCCGCACCTCACGCCACACGCCGCCCTCTCACGCTGTTTTTTCCAACCGCGCCGCTGCCTTCCTATATATAGCCTATTTTAGGTTATTTTCGTGGTCCAAGTTTTACGTATTTTTCTGTTTTTTCTCTGGATTGCGCCGCTGAACCTGTTTCTTCAATTTTCTTCAATTCGACTTTGATTCACGTTCCGTAATCGGTATTCATTTACTTTAACCGTGATTTACCGAATTCTTGGTACTATCCTGTGATATTTCGGATTCGGATTGGAAGTAATTTAATCGTTATTTGTTCATTGATCTTGTTCGATTCGTTTTCGCGTTGATTCTATATTTTTGTGGAATTGTTGGTTGCTTGCTTCGTTCTTGTTTTCCGGCTTTAATAATCTGAATAATATGCAAATGGTGTTGAACTTTAATTTCATGATTAATCGTTCTTTGTTGAATTTCATCGTTTCTTGTTTGGAGATCTGAGTTAATTGCTTTCGATTTGTTTACCTGTTTCTGTGTTTAGTAGTTAATCATCTAGGGTTTGACAACCTCTAGTTTAGATCTATTGCTTCCGTAGTTTAGCTCGGGATTGACAACCCTGGCTTAGGTTTGCTGTTTAATTCTCGTGTTTGATTCCTCGTATGTTTCAAAAACCCATATTGGTGTTAGAGTGTTTAGGATTTAATCGCTTTCTGTGAGCAACATGAACATTAGGCCCTGTTAAGTTTTCCTTGAGAGACGACTAGGGTTAGCTTTCCCTACTATAACACCTCGTACGATTGCGAGTCAATTAAGAGTATACTTTTGGTTGAACAGTGATTACGACTTTATTACGACCATTTTGAGATGAGTCGATAATGAACGTTTTGAGACGTTTCAAACGTCAACGTTTAGAGATGAATAGAAAAACGAGTTTAATGATCAAAGAATTATAATATTTAAATTCCTATGATTATTTTATGTAATTAGAGTATTATTTAGCATTAAAATAATGCTAGAGCATTAAGGATTAATTATTGAACAAATTTGGAATTTTCGAAAACCCTAATTCGAAAATTAGGGTTTTCACACATGAAATGATACTAATAATTTTTCCTATGATATAATTTATCATCTAAGATATATATTATGATATATAACTACTTATAGCATGAAAATAAAATTTAGGCCCTATTAATTTGGAATTTGCCGTGACCAAATGTTGAAGAAACAAAGTTTACGTCAAATTTTTTTTTGAATTGTTTTGCTATGATGAATTAAAGGATACAAGTGGTATGTTGTACACTCTTAACAAGTAAATTGAGTGATGATCAATTGTGTGTGTGATAGGTATAGGAACCGTGTACTTATGTTGACAATTGAGGTTAGATGATTCCACACAACTCTTAGGAATGATGTATTCTGCATTTGGCATTGTGTAGCTACTAAATGCATGTATTAAGACAAAATAAGGAAAATTGTTCTCCTTGAACACAAGAGGCCGGCGGCTTCTTCACTTCAAAGAAAAAAAAGAATATTTTGAATTGTTGAAATATTTTGTGTAAAACACACTTACTAAGCATGATGTAATGGAAATGAGTCACCAAGTCTTGTGTGTGGTGTATGAGCCGACGGCTTCACCTCCCAAAATTCAAAGGATTTAATTGTTCAAGAAACATTGTGTAAGGTAATACTTACTCTCATGACATAATCCTTGATGAGTCATAGAAAATTTTTGACTTTCTTGTGGGTGGTGTGAGAGCCTACGGCTCTTGATCCTCAAAACAAGGGAATCAATTTGTTTGGTTCAAAAAGAAACTTTTAGCATGCATTTACTTTGATGATGTATACAAGTATGAGTCATAAAGCATAAAAATTGTCTTGCAATTGTATTTGTGAGAGAAAGAACCGTGAGCATAACCGTGAATTGTAGGTTGAAGTTATGTGTGATAATTACTTTATTATTCCTTAAGTTTTAAACAAAAGTAATAAGGTATTAACTTTAGAACAAACAAGACACCATCTCTCATTTCTTCACTTTACCGTATGCATTTTGAGAGGAAAAGAAAGAGAGTTCCTCATTTTTTTTAAATCCCAATCCTTTGATACATAAATCCTTTGCACAAATAATCCAAGCCGATTAAAAGGTTAGCTTTTTAACGAGCTTTGTCTATACGTTAAAAGTTTCGAATTCCAACCGTTCGATTTATATTTTTATGCTTATGTTCTTGATGTTACAAAAATGAGGAATTATATTATCATGATTAGTTGTTTACTAATTATGTTTATATTGATAAGTATGATCATGTGTTATGAATTAATTAAAAGTTAAGCATGCTATGAGTTTATTGGTAATGATCGAAATTTTCTAGAGATGATTTGTGATGGATTAACGATATATGTTAAGAAGGGAACTCATAGTAAATTATTTGAAATTTATGGAAATCTTATGCAAATTATTAGAGAGTACCGAAAATTATGGAGGACAAAGGTTAATGTACAAATTATGGTTTAAGTGATATTATAACATATTAATATTGTAGAGCCTAAAGTAGGTGCTACATGAATTTATTGGATTTTTATAAAAAGAATTGTGCAATTGTTAGAAATTTTCGAGAACCACTAAGTGTGGTGATGTTGAGATATGATTTGTAATTGTTGGAAATTATATTATAGTAATGATCTAGGATGATAATTATAGGTATTATGATTTTATAAGAATTTTAGAAAATTGTTTGGGTATAGTTGGTGATGGCCGAAAGCTATAGGCATAGAAGGGTGATGTTCCAAATTTTTCTATAGTTAATGTTAATACATATTAGTGATACTATGATAAAATAGTACACTATATGAATTTAGAAGAATTTTTGGAAGAAGATTGAAAATCAAAAAGCTTTAAACCGTGAGCTTGATTAAATATATTAAGGATTTTAAATCCTTAATATCAAGAAAAATAATACATTATATGTCTAGAAATTATTTTAGACATATTAAAATTTATGGAATTTTATAAACATAGAATACTATGTTTATGTCGAAGCGTTATATTAAATAACGTTAGAAATGAAAAATAATGTTTAAAGAATAAGTTAATTAGTATTTAAGAAAAATATTAATGAAGTTTATCGATTTACGTGAAAATCGAAATTAAGTCTTTATGAAAAGAAATCGATTGAAAATCGATTTATATTAATTTAGATATTAAATTATGAATTATTGAAGAATTTATAAGAAAAGTCAAAATTGTTGACTTTTGAAATTAACGTCTGAAATCGTTCGATAAATACGCTAATACGTGTAAAACGTATTAAGTTTATAAGAAAATCTCATTGGTGAGAAAAGATTTCATAATTGAAATCTTTATATCGAAGAAAAACGTTAGAATCGTTGAGCGTTTAACTAAAGGGTTAAAATGAAATAGTTGAACATATCTCGTTTCTATCGAAGTACGAGAAATGTTTAGTTTAGATACGCGATTGAACGGCGTATTGAATTCGTTAAGGAATTCAAATTATATTAGTATAAATTATCAAAGTTTAGTCTAAACTTTGAAAATCTCGAAAAACGTGACAAACGTACTGAATTTGTTTTTACGTAAAGGTGAGACGCGGATGCGATCGTTGACGTAGACGAAAAACGAATTAAGAAAGCTTACGATCCAGGTGGGCTTCTTTTCTTATCCTCAAAGATAAAATGCTCTATTTATGATGCTTTCTTCGAAATGAAAAGTAATTATTTATGATGCTCTCTTTTGAGAAACGATTATGAAATGATGATGAAATTACCTGCCCAAAATATTTATGTTTTGTGTATGTATCCTATCCTTAAATGAAATGTTATGAATGTGTTGGGTCGCTCCCAACTTATGAATGAAATCGATATCGGATCCTATCTTGGGAAGAACTTATACAGCTAGGATTAACGTGTACACCTAATGGTGACTGTGTGCTGTAAGGACAATTCACGGCCGGTCACAGCGACGTAGAGGGAGTCCTCCTTCTACGGCGTAAATGTTAATGTTATGATGAAATGAAGGGATATGGATCACACATACAAGGAAAAATGTCTGCGCAGACGAACGATTACGAAAATGATGAAAATGTTTAGTAAGCACAAGGCCTTTTAAATAAAACCCTTGTGTCTTACCATAATGGGCAGCGATGTAATTTAAAGAATGTAAAATATTTTGGCATAAGTCCACCGAGTGCATTATTTGTACTCACCGCATATTTGTTTTAAATGTGCGATTGAGTCAGTGATGTGATGGGCGGTGTTGAGCAATAGGAAGGTTGTCATTGAAAGTTATACCTTGATAGTACATCGTCATATGTACATATCACATGTTTTCCGCTGCAAAGAATATAAGTTATGTAGTAAAGTCCAAAAGCATGCTTGATTTATGTATTACAATTTAATGTTAAATGGTCTCATTGTTTATTCATCCCTGTTTAGAGTAATAATCCATGCTAAATCGTACTTAGGATTTAGGGGCTGTTACACAAATGCTATCAAGTCATGAATAAAATATGCTGAGAAATATGTTCTAAGACTGTATTTAAAATTTGAGAATTTTTGGAGCATGTTGTTGTTTTCGATTATGTTATAATTTCTTTTTATATGAGATAAAGCATGCTTTTATTAATATTATTTGATATTTTTGCTTGTTGATGTGTTAGGAGCATGTAGAATAAATATGGGAATTTTTGGAATTTTCTTGTATTTATTTTGATTTTATTTGTTGGAAAATAGTTGAGGTATAGTGTTTAATATATGATATGAACATCATATATTAATCTTGAAATTATTGAAACACTACTCCTATTTTTCACAAATGGGCAGAATTTATTTAAGTATTTTTAAGCCATTGTTTGATTTTATTTGTTGAGATATAGTGTTTAATATATGATATGAACATCATATATTAATCCTGAAATTTTTGAGACACTACTCCTATTTTTAAGAGAAGGCCGAAACTATGTATAAATATTCTAAGATTTATTTGATTTTTATTTGTTGAAAATAATATGATATGTGATGTTTAAAAATAATATGAACCTAATATGCATTGTTGGAAATTTATTAAACACATATACAATATATGTGTGAGGACAAAAAGAATTCCAAGCATTTAGTTCATATTATAAATATTTAGTTGAGGATTAAAGTTAATATTACATGTTTATTGCATATTATAAACATATGGTGAAGTGAATGGAATTTATTGAATATATATGTATATATATTATAATTACTGAAAATATACATGTAGTAAAAAGCATGTGTTTTAATTTTAATGTATGATATGAGATGATATTTCATGTTTAATATATGATATGAGCATGATATGATTTTTGTTGAATTTATTGAACACAAAGTTCAATAAATTGAAATTGCCGAAAATATATTGCTTATTTACTCATGGTTTAAAATTTTATTTGATGATATGGAGTTGGTAATTAAATTCTATAGTATGATAGGAGTATAACATGATTTTATTGAAATTTATTGGATACTCAGTATGAGTTGATTTTAATTGTGAATGATGCCATAGTAGTTAATCTATAAGTTTAGAATAAATGGTTGTGATTATGATGAATGAATGGAACACTTATGCACACATACACAATAATTGTGTATTATACTAGAAATTAGAGTTTTCTAATGCTTTAGTATAATATATGTTGTGTATGGTGTTGAATGGTTATATTTATCGTGTGCCGACAAACAAAACTCCAAACGTAAACAACATAGTACTTTATGTACGAAAATCCAGAAGAAATCGATAAATTTTGATAATTTAAGAAGGAATTAATGAGAATCGAAGATAGACATAAATTTTAGGGTTTTCTATTAATAATAGGATACTCAAACGTGAGTTCCTAAGTTAAAGGAACCGAAAGCCGACTCACAACGTTAATGCTCAATAATAACCTAATACGATATTAGATTGAGCGTTAAGACAACTCGATAAGAAAAGAGATTTTATAACGTACACAATCTCAGACGAGTTAAGAGAAACAAACAATGTCGAAAAGTGTAAGCTAAGATACAAGCATAAGATGTCAATCCTTATGTCTCAAGGGTCGAGTTAGTATTCATAAAGAACTCCATTAATTCCTAAATATTTACTTACACGATGATATGAGATATCTCGAATCATAAGTCAAGATTCCCTTTCATTCGTCGTGTTAATACGACAAGTCGTCAAGCATAACCTACTAGGACGTAACTACAATTGTTAAGTCTAGTTAGTCCCTTGAGAATATCCTAATATATCAATCACAACTTGAATACTAACAATCTATAACGTAATAACGTTTAGAAGAACACTAAGGTTAAGAGTCGAGGATAAACTCGGATTATACGACTCATGAGTTGAGGGTCATCTATGAATGAGGAAGTAAAATAGTTTGAGAATTTGAGAATGAGATAATAGAAATTATCTTGAAACCATCACATGAAATCACAAAGAAACCCTAGTTGGGAACTTTAACTTGAAATTTGTAAACGACCTTCGATCGATAGAAAGAATCTAAGAAAAGCTATTTTCTTATGAAGGGTTTGATTGTACGTAGTCGGCGAGGAAGGACAATCATACCTTCTCACTTAGAACTACTAGCTTCGGACTAGCAGGTGGGCTCTCTTGAAACAAAAATGACATGCATGTCTACCTCAAAGCATGATTTACAAAAGCTTTATGCAATATTATTGCATAAACTGTTATTGACTGCCAAATATTTATGTTTTGTTGTGATCCTATCTGAGATTAGTATATCCAATGTGGTATGTGAATGTGTTGATCCACCAACGTTGAAAAATGGTAACGATCGGATCCGATTTAGCTAAGGACTAACTCGGATTGTGTACACTTGTGACTGTGTGTTAAGGTTAGCTACCTCGACCGGTCACGGCGACTATGTGCAGGTGGCCACCTCCATAGTACGCGAATGAATGAATGAATGATCAGATATGGAACAACGTGGATGAAATAGTTCGACCGAATGCTTTTGGAAAATTATAAAATGTTTGATAGGCATGAGTCTTTCAACTAAAATCCTCATGTGCTATTGTGGGCAGTTCAATAACTTTATCAAAGAGAATGTTTTCGGCCATGAGTCCACTGAGTACTTTTGTACTTAGCCCTGCATCTCGTTTTTGATGTGCAGGTTGAGCAGGGATTGATGATGAGTGCGAGGTGGTGCAGAGTGGCAAGTGTTTTGTTGCTATAGTAGAAAGGTTTCTAGAACCTTGGGCATGTATCGTCATATGCATGTCCACAAGTTTATTGCTGCTAACTCTGATAATGTTTGATGTCTTTTGATTATAACTGCTTTTCATATCGTATTGAACTTGAGGTCGTACTCCGTTCCTTGAATTGCGCCCTGATTGGGCTATATTTGAACGTTGAACCTTTTGGGCAAGTCCTTCTGTGAATTGAGTTTGTATCGAAACAACTTATTCCTTTCAGTCTATGCATTTATTCGTAATTCATTGGTTAATCGTATTTGTTTAGTTATGTGTATATCTGCTGCATTGTCATACTAGTGGCGATCCGTTTAATCCGTACTTCCTTGAGAAGTCGGGTCGTCACAAAGTGGTATCAGAGCACTTGTTCGCTCTGAACCCTAGAAACTCTTTCCTTGAATCCTAAGTTGAAGGTTGAGAGTAGAAATTGTTTGTGTTTGACTGCCACTGCACTCCATCGTCGTCCTGCTCAACGAGGAAGAAGGTAACCATTTTAACTATTTTTTTTTTGAAATGATGGAAGTATATGAAATGTGAATCGGAATTTCAATATTGCCTTGTTGGGAAGTTGAAATATATTTTAGAAATAGGAATATTTTGAAATTGAAAAATTGTTTCAATTGATTGGTCAATAGTTTGAAAGAAAAATGCAAACTTTAGGGGCTTGGTAAATAAGTAAAATGAGGGTACTTGATTGTCACACAATGTGTCTTGATTGTGTTTACGGTGATATGCAAAGCATGCTAGAAGCAATATGTAAATGAGTATGTTTTCCCATGAGGACATAGACTCTTAAGACGCATGATCCCTTTTGCACCGAACTTAGTATGAGAACATAAGGTATCCCCAATTAAACAAAATATTAAGGAAGAACGGGAACATAGAAATCCTAAGAATCACAATCCAAACGGATTCGAAGATGAGAACGCGACGAGTCTACGATGACGAAGCGATTGCTTAACTAGAGGTTCGCATAGCTATGAGCCCCAACCTCTCTACGCGAAGGAATTCCGAACACCATGCGTGTTGCCTCTATCGTGGCAATAATGAAAAGAATCCAAGTATAACGTTAAGGAAGTATAAAAAGAAAGATCAAATTGTAAGTACATTATAGGAACGATTATGATCGAATGTTATGATGCAAATAGAAATAAAGAATCCAGAACCCAATAAGATAGGGTGACCACTTAGCCTTTACCCGAAGGTTAGACATCGAACGTTTATTATATCCTAAGGAACCATGCAGTCTCTTCCCAGAGACCAAACATGAAAGTAGTTTCATAAGAACTTAGGAATATAAGATGGTTCCGACGGTTTTTACGCTAGGCTTCCTTTATCTTCTGGAGTCATACCCGAGGAGGTGGTACGCTCTTACTGTTCCTACCAGATGTACCGAGTAGACGACATCGACGAGTTCCTTGCTCATTTTGTACGTCATTGGGCTGCTGCATATGCCCGTGGTACGTCATATTATGACAGTGTGCTTCGACTGATCGCGAGACTACCATCCGACTAGCAGGGATATGCCCGTGAGATATCGGTAGATTATATCTATCGACGCCGAGAGAGCTTCGATCTTGAGGCAGACTTGCCTCGTTTTGCCAGTCACCTAAGCTACGTATTCATGGTATATGGAGCTGCACCCTGTGGATCGTATATTCCCGAGCGGGAATATACCTGGCATGATGAGATTCACGAGTGGCTCTACCCGGAGATACCCCGTTTGGCATCTGATGGGCCCGTATTCTTGCCTGGTAGTGCCAGGAACATGTTCGAGGCTGGACCTTCCCGTCCCCGACGCTTACATTTTTAGTCCTACCACCAGTAGGATTCGAGCCCCGTCACTAACAGCCCAGACCATCACCACCGATCATTCTATGTCAGCATCCACCTCTATCTATCGGAGCTCTCCTAGCTCAGTCGTCGCCGCTCCTGCATGGACCCCTGTACCATGATACTTTGGAGGTTGATGATCCACGTGGCCTAGCTACAAGCACCGTGAGAGGAGCTTGTGCCCGTCTTCTTCTTTGCTGCTTTCTAGCCGCCGCTGAAGGATCTGGCGAGATCCGCTCGGACACTGCTACTATGGAAGAAGCTAGGGTCATTAGAGTCCTAGAGCCCATGGCTCCCACACTCGATGCTGAGGTCGAAGACCTAGAGGAGGACCTGCCAGCTGACGATGAGATGGAGGGAGTAGATAGTACCCATACTTTCGGTTCTGACTCCAACACGATGAGCCCTGTCTACACCCCGAGCGATTATGGATCTAGTTATTAGGACAAGATAGTGTTTGTCTATATACCCTTGTTTATCTTTTGATGCATGCGGAAACGATGAGTCGTTCCGACATGAACCCTTATTCTGATGACCATGGTAGCGTTTAGATTTTGTACGTACTATGACTAGGTTCACTGAGTGATGCTGATATTAATTTTCGGAGTATCATACTCCGTACCTAGCCTTTTGTGGATCGTAAAAGTGATGATGAAAGTCCCCGTATAGACATTTGATTTGATATGATGATAGCTCCTCGAGAGCTTTGGTTTTTGAGGTTGCGATATGTGGTGTTCGATGATGTGCTAGATTTATGTTTATGATTATATATAAATACCATGCTAAGATATTTATGATCCTGACGGATGGTATAAGAAGATATCTGATTATGTATATTTATGAAAGATAGAATGCCACCGAGAAGAAGAAACTGTAAGGTAACACCTGAAAGAGATGACACCCTTCCACCACCACTACTGGCAAGACGAATTGATAAACTATTCCTCAGACAGAACCCGCCCACTTTCAACGGGACTGGGAATCCCATGGATGCTGAACTTTGGATTCGCGCGCTGGAGCGAATCTTAAACTTCCTTCACTATACCTCTCAAGAACGCTTGTCATGCGTTGCTTTCCAGATGACTGGTGCCGTCGACTTCTGGTGGGAGGCGAAGAGAAAGACCCTATCCGAAGAAGAACTTGAAGATTACACCTGGGAGGAGTTTAAGGAGGAAGTATATGAGAAGTATATTCCTAAGAGTTACCGAAAAAGGAAAGAACATGAGTTATATAACCTACGTCAGGGAAAGACAACGGTCACAGACTACGACCGTGCATTCTGTGAGATGTCGCGATATGCGCCCCAGTTGGTCGACACCGACGAGAAGAGGATTGAAAAGTTTCGGGCGGGACTCCGTCATGAAATCAGGGTTTCGCTAGCTGGCCACGGAAACCTGACTTACCATGAGGCCCTCAGTCGAGCATTGGACATCGAGGCTGCCATGCCCGAAGATAGGACTATCGCTGTACATCCCCCGAATCGCTAAGGGGATCGTGGAAAGAGGAAGTGGGAAGGACCCCACCAAGGTCAAGGATCCAACACTGGCCAGGCCGACAGGAGGCCATGGCGAGGAACAACGTGTCATCCGAGCACGGCAAGGAAATGGGCGCCCATGGTACCCGCTTTGTGGGAAATCGAATTTGTGAGGCTCCCGTGTGCCCCCTGTGCCATAGGAGTCTGAGGGGCATGCGCGTTCTGAATGACGGATGCTTCAAGTGTGGCCAGAAGGGTCACTACTCTAGGGACTGCCCTGGGATGCGCCAAGGAGGAAATGGTCGTCCCAATGTGCCCAACCGAGTCCAACCGATCTGGAATATCCAAGCTCAACCGTTTCAGCAACAACCTCCGGTTCAGTACTTCCAGTCGATCCAACGATCGTATCAACAATGGCGACAACGATAACAACAGTGGCGACAGCCGCAACAACAGTACCGACAACCCCAACAACAACAGCAGCAACAACCACAGCAACACCAACAACATCATCAACAACAGCAACCGCCACCACAAGCCAGGGCCTACACCCTCAACCAAGAAATAGAATTCCCGCAGGAGCCGCCAAGAAACTAAGGAAACTTGGCAGGTATGGGAATACTCCTCCAATTGCTTGTTATCCTACTATTTGATCTTGGCCTCACATTCTTTTATTCTTTGAGCATGCGTGAGAACTTAGGATTAGATCCTAAACGCGCTGAACAAATCATGAGAATTTCTTCACCAGTAGGAGGCATAAGAACGGTAACCCACATATGCTCGAACCTATAACTTGGACTAGGCTCACTTAAGGTCACGACAGATAACCTTCACGTCATACCTATGACAGATGTGGACATAATTCTAGGAATGGATTGGTTAACCGAACATAATGCGACCATCTTGTGTAATGAAAGGAAAATTTCTTTCCAACATCCCGGAGAGAAACCTATAGACTTTCACGGGATCGGCATGGGAAGGAGAGTGTTGGATTTGTATACTGAAAGCAGTTTGGTTGAGCTTGTATACAATGTTTCCTGTTACCACTATTACAATCTCCTATCTGATTTGAATACTTGATTGCATATATCGTGTCCCTTATCTCATATATAAGTTAGATCATACGATGTGTAGAAGATCACGAAAGTGCGTATGATTGGTCGAAGCTTAATGAGATATAAAAGTTTCACACGGTGAGGCGACTTAAGGACGAGTTGTCGGTTTGAGGCCGCGATCTGAGATAAAGTGACTTGACTTAGTTGCTTGTCTATCTTGATGCGTCTCGGCGTATTGAAGGATCACATTGAGATGTGTTCTTCTTTCGACCATCGTGAAGAACCAAGATCTCGATGACTTATGATGATCTAAACCTCGATAAGGTATTAGGTGAGTATGAGTTCTTGACCATCACTTTGACTTGTTATGAGTGAGGTTATATGTTCTAACCCAAGATTCTCCGCATCTTGGGTGGTGGCGATCTTGTATGTCACGCTAGTTATCATGTCGAGTCACCGTATCCGTTTAGGATGATGGCGTCCCTTAAGGAGCTCAAAGGTTTATTGTACTAAACCCCGCAGTTGAGTTAACTCAAGTACAATAATAAGGTTGAGTGGTACTACTTAAGGAAATAAAGTTATTAATCGTTTTAAGCGATGATTGCTATAAATGATTAATGGACGTTCGATATCTTAAATACGAGGATTCGTAATGTCTAAGTGCAAGCCCGACTCAACTTCGGTAATAAAGGGTAAGTCAACATTCTTTCTCTAGTGGCATGATCGAATGTTTATAAATTAATTTATGTTCAGGTGAACATAAGATAATTAATTTATTTGAGGCCCATCTTTATTCCTTGCATTTGATCCACAGGTGGCCCATCCAGTTCCCGTAGCAAGAGGAAAATCGGCGCCATGATGCTCAATTGGCAAGATTTTATTCTCTTTATCCATAAGGATATAATTATATTTATGGTATATGCATAGATCCTTTCCATATAAGATTATGGTAATAATCACGAGTATGGAAATAATCACGAGTATGGAAATAATCCTAAGATTATGGTAATATTCCATATAGGATTATAGTAATTTCCATATAGGATTATGGTAGTTTCCATATGGGATTAAGGTAGTGCATTATAAATATAAGGTATGAGATAAAGTCTAGGTTAATGCTCACATATTAATCACAAGAATTTCGCCCCTTTGTCTATTGAGAGAATTTGAAAATTGTGAAGAGAGTATTGGGTGATTTTCGAAGCATTCTCCATAGATCGTCCTCACTCGACGCGTTGGAGATTGGGCAGCGGGATACATCCGAAAGGTCAAAGCACGAGTCCGATCCGTTCGATCCGTTTATCTCGTTCCATCGACCTCTTCGGATCGAGGTAAACACGTGAAACCCCAACGTGTTGCGATTTAATTATATAGACGCATGCTAGGTTTATAATCAATGTATGGTGAATTAAACACCCAAGATGGATCCTCGGGCGAGGGTTAACATCGTTTTCCTACAATTGGTATCGAGCACGGGATCGAGAATCTTGGCTCTGTTGGATTAATCACGCGTTTGATTATTACGTGCGTTTATTTAATTGTGGATCCGCTGTTCATCGTGGCTCGTTTATTATTTTGTCGGATGTTGTTGTTTTCACCACGAAAATCCGTGGTTAGATTAGATTTTATTATGTAAATCTTATCTCGTAAAAAAGAACGAAGCGAAAGAACGAAGAGCGAAACGACGGAAAAACAGTCTCGGCGGTCCACGACGGTATCTCGCGAGCTAGCCTCGCGGTCGCGAGGGTGATCGCGAGGGGCGCGGCGGCGGGCGCGTGCGTTCGCGCGAGATCCTGGCGCCACGCGAAGCGGCGAAAGCGGTCGCGAGATACGACCGCGAAGCAAGCGGCGGCGAGCTAGCGGCGACGGGCGCGAAAACCCAACGCTTGCGAGAAGATTCGCGACGCGAGTTTGGCCGCTAAGCGACGACATCTCGGCGAGATGTTCGGCGCTCGGGCGTGGCAGCGCACGCGTGCTCGACGGGTCGCGGTCACATTAGCGACCAGAGGTAGCCCGCGAGAGAACACGCGCGCGCGGCGCACGCAGGTCGGGCGCGTGGGCTTTGCCCTGCGCGCCCAAGATCGATTGGGCCGACCCGCCCGCACCCGTTTTCAGATTTTCCGGTCCGTGCCCGCACGCGAGGCCCATTGTTGAATCCGGTCCGTGCCCGTGCACGCGAGGCCCGTTTTCAAGTTTAATTGCACTTTGTAAATCTATGTAATAGATTAGATTTAAATGTGCGGGTTTCACGATTAGACGCGATGAACTTTTATTTTATTTTTATCGTTCATATGCATGTCGTGGATGTTTAAATTATGCAAGTAGCATGCTATGTATGTTTATATTACGTTGACAAACCTTTAAGTGTTTTACGTAATTGGATGCGCATAGTAAGCATGCTAGGTTTATCGCGTTTATCAAGCATATTTTAGAATTACTGCGAGCATGTTTTACATGTTGAGTTCTATAGAAAAGCATGCTAGGATTACGTGATCTGCATGGACAAACCTTTTGAATAAAAAGACTAAGCAAGCAACCCGACAAATTAATTTTCAAATTAAAATGTCAAGACCTCCATCTTTGATCTCTAAACAAAGTGAGACGACTTGTGAGTGGCGATCACACGCGTGGCTTGCTTGCCTTGTTTATCATAAGTTTGTTAGATGAGATTTCTAAATAAAACATTTTAAATCTATTGAGAAGTGGGAGTTTCATGTGTAAACGCCCACACGCGTGCTTGCATGTGCGATTTTCATAAGTTCTCTGAGATAGATATAAAATGAGATAACAAAAGAATTTGAATTGGAAAGAGTATGGTCCGAGTGAGTATACCAATTCTAAGAATTCATTTTCTCTTGTTAAAATTGTGGTCAATGCTTAGACATCACCTCAGTACAACTTCCATGAAGTCCTTCTTGCGATAGTGATGTGGTTTAGTAAGGTCCAATCGTTAATTTCATTTGTCATAAGGATAAGTTGACATGGATTGAAATTAAATGACTAAAAGGTATATTTTAGTGCAGTCGGGGGTTCATGTGTAAACGATCACACGCGTGGCTTGCATGTGGAATTCCTTGGGCGATTGGAGGTTTCGATTAATATTGTTTTATCAAAAGGTTACAATATTATTATTACGAATTATTTGCGATCGTATGCTTATGTGTTTTACATTATCGTTTGAGATATGTCTCTTACGCCGATTATCAATATGCTCGCACAAAATCCGTTATCCGTCCAAATTTTATCGAGTGGAAACGAAACATGGAATATGTTCTTATCATTGAAGAACACATGTTTGTTCTCACTACTCCTAAACCCGATGCCTGATCGACGATCGACTAATGAGCGGCGAGTCGGCGGACTTTGGAATAAGTCAAACAATATGGCTAAATGCTATATGATGACTACGATGTCCAAAGGCTTGCAGCCGCAACATCGATCGATGGTAGACGCGACGACATTTGGTCAAGTCTCGAGAGTAAGTTTGGGCGATCGGATCGACGATCGCTTCCACACAATGAGAGAAATCTTGGCGTGTAAGATGGAAGAAGGAAGTTCGGTCCATGAACATGTCTCCCACATGACTCATCTCATGGATAGTCTTGATCGGTTGGGAGGAGGTATTGACGGTGAAGCCAAGGTCGATATCATCCTCAATACACCTTTGCCAGTCTTTTGAGAACTTTCGGCGTGAATGCGATCATGAGCAAGATCGAGTTTACACTTAGTCGGTTGCTTAATGATCTCGTTCTTTGCGGAAGGAGTTATGGGAAAAGGAGCACATGCTCTTGCTAGCACATCTAAGGGCCCAAAATTTTCATCGCAAAATGGAAATAGAAAAGGGGTACCAAAGGTGGTAAAGCGAGGAAATAGTGGGAGTAATGGGAGCAAGAACATGGTTGCCACGGAGGCTTGAAGAAGCCAAAGGAGAAGGCAAGTGCTTCAAGTGCTGTAAGGCCCGGGCATTGGAAGGCCAAGTGCCCTATGCTCAAGGCTCGAGTACGCCTTTTGCTTTAATGTGAAACATGTTTAGCGACTTGTTCTACCCATTCTTGGGTAGTAGATCTGGCTAAACTGATCATGTTTGTTACACCTGCGAGGGTTCCTGCGGACAAGGGAGCTGTTTGATGGCGAGATAACGATCTCCATGGGCAACGCGCGAAAGTTGAAGCTGTTGCGAGTTGGAGATGTTTCTTTATGTTTTGGGACAACAGTTTTTGTTTTGAAAGGCGTTTTATATGTGCGGATTTTCATGGAACCTTGTTTCTGTTTGAAATTATTTACTCATGGATATTACATTATTTTTGATAGTGGTGTTTCTATCATAAGAAATGACGAAGTTATACGTGTTGGCACCTTATATAATTAAGCTTTATACTATTTACGCAAAACACAATACCTATAACTATGTTGCATCTTCATCAAACCCTAAAAGAGAAAGTTTTCCTCATGAAGATGACTCTGCTTTTCTCCGGCATCTTAGATTAGGTCACATCAATCTAAATAGGATCCAAAGACGGCTAAGAATGGGCGTTGGGTAATCTCACGATTACTCCGTTCCCGTCTGCGAATCTGTATAGAAGGTAAGATGTCGACCGGACCCTTCAAAGCGAAGGGTTATAGAGCCAAAGAAATGTTAGAGTTAGTCCATTCGACTGTGTGGACCGATGTCCACACAAGCTCGTGGAGAATGCAGTATTTTGTCACTTTCATTGACGATTACTCGAGGTGCGGATACGTATACCGCTTCACCGCAAGTCCGAATGCTTTGAGAAATTCAAAGAGTTTAAGGCGGAAGTGGAGCGAAGCTAGGTAAGAGTATCAAGTCCTTTGCGGTCCGATCGCGGTGGCGAATACCTCGATAACGAGTTTATGGACTATCTAGTGAAGTGTGGGATTAACTCCCAACAAGATTTCACCGGCACACCACAACAAAATGGTGTGTCGAGCGAAGAAATAGGACTCTTTTGAAATGGTTAGATCTATGATGAGTTATGCTACATTGCCTATTTAGATTACGGGGATATGCCTTAGAGACGCGGCATACTTGCTAAATCTAGTACCGTCCAAGTCGGTCGAAAAGACCCTTTCGAGTTGTGGTTTGGGCGCAAGCCGGTTTAAGCCACATAAGGATATGGGCGATCCGGCACATGTCTTTGAACAAGAAGGCGACAAGTTGGAGGCTAGATCCGACGCAAGGGGCATTTATTGGCTATCCTAGAGGAACGAAGGTGGTTTATTCTATAGTCTAAGGATCGGAAGGTCATTATTAGCACTAATGCCCGATTCTTAGAAGAGGATTATATGAAAATCATAAGTCCAAAGTTGAAATCATTCTTCAAGAATTAGAAGATGATCGTATTCCACCACCGATTAGGCCAAAGGTGCGAGATGTCGAGTCTAGTGGGAGGATCAACACCGATACTTCAAGAAATTGAAGTGGGTCGAGTTCATTGGAGATACCGACCGTCATAAGTGGTACCTACACAGCAAGTTGTGCAAGTTAGAGAACCACAAGTATCTGCACCCACCGTTGCCATTGTGCTGTAGAACCTCGTCGTAGTGGGAGGTTGTTCGTCAACCCGAGCGATTTATGTTCGTGGGTGAATCTTTGGTTTAGTCCCAGATTTAACATGCAATAATCGACCCATGGACATACAAAGAGGCGATCAAGATATTGATGCAAGATCATGGCACACCGCTATGGACTTAGAAATGGAGTCCATAACGGCTATGGATGTATATGAAAAGACACTCTACCGGATGGCAAGGAAGCCGTAGGTAGTAAGTGGATATCAAGAGGAAGAGAGATTCGATGGAGAGTTTCGACTTTCAAAGCCGGGCTTGTGGCGAAAGGGTACACTCAGTTGAGGGCATCGATTTCGATGAGACCTTTTCGCTGTAGCAATGCTCAAGTCCATCGAATTCTTACGCCATAGCAGCCCACTTGAACCTAGAGGTTTGGCAAATGGATGTTAAAACCGCTTTTCTAAGCGGTTACCTTGAGGAAGGTAGAGACATCTATATGCGACAACAGAAGGTTATGTGGTAAAGGGTGAAGAGCATCTAGTATGGAAGCTTAAGTCCATTTATGGACTTAAGCGAACCTCACGATCATGGAACTTACGCTTTGACGAGGTAGTAAAGTCTATGGATTTACCCAGTTGCCTAGCGAGAGTTGTGTGTATCGGTTAGATGTTAACGGTGATGTGGTATTTCTTGCACTTTATGTAGATGACATCCTTCTAGTTGGCAACAACGTGAAGTCATTATCGAGGCGTAAAGAGTTGGCTATCCGATCGGTTTCAAATGAAAGACTTAGGAGATGCGGCGTACACTCTTGGGATCAAGGTTTACCGAGATCGCAAGAAGAAAATGTTGAGCTTATCTCGGGCGTCTTACATTGATCTTGTGATTACTCGTTTTAGTATGCGAGACCGCCAAGAAAGGATTGCTACCTTCGGACATGGCGTTCCTTTATCTAAAAAGCGATCACCTATGACCAAAGGAGATAGAGGAAATGAGACAAGTTCCTTACGCTTCGCCGTAGGAAGTCTCATGTACGCAATGCTATGCACGAGGCCGATATACGCTGTCACGGTAGGCATAGTAGCTAGATATCGATCTAACCTCGACAAGCTCATTGACCGCCAGTAAGCATATACTCAAGTACACGAAAAGGACTCGAGATTATAGGCTGGTTTACCATGCGAGATAGTCTAATGCCTTTGGGTTATCTGAGACTCGGTTTCCAAGTGACCGTGATGAGAAAAAGTCGACCTCGGGCTATGTGTTTACCTTGGGAGGTGGGCCGTATCTGGCGGAGTGCAAAGCGGCGATGCATTGCGGACTCTACCATGGAAGCCAAATATGTAGCCGCCTTGAGGCTTCTAAGGAGGCTGTATGGTTCATGAACTACCTCATGGATCTAGGTGTGGTACTGGTTTGCCCAAGAGTATCATAGTTTCTTGTGATAACTCGGTGCGATGTGGCAAACTCGAAGGAACCACGGACCCACAAGCGACAAAACACATAGAGAGAAAGTACCATGTCATACGAGAAATCGTTAGACGGTGGCGTCTGATTGAAAAGATTGATCTGACGGAAAATCTAGCGGATCCATTCACGAAGAGCCCGCCGCAAAAAGTCTACGATGGACACGTTAGAGGACTTGGATTGCGCTTGATGGCACCCACTTAGAAAGGAAACTTTTGTATAAGTGGGAGAAGCAAAGTGATGGTTGTTTGTAATAGCTAGTAGAAAGACACATTGTATACTAAAAGTTTGCTTTAGTATAAGTGGGAGATTGTTGGTTTGTATCTTGAAAGCGGTTTGGTTGAGCTTGTATACAATGTTTCCTGTTACCACTATTACAATCTCCTATCGATTTGAATACTTGATTGCATATATCCGTGTCCCTTATCTCATATATAAGTTAGATCATACGATTGTGTAGAAGATCACGTAAGTGCGTATGATTGGTCAAGCTTAATGAGATATAAAAGTTTCACAAATGAGACGACTTAAGGACGAGTTGTCGGTTTGGGGCTGCAGATAGATAAGAAGTGACTTGACTTAGTTGCTTGTCTATCTTGATGCGTCTCGGCGTATTGAAGGATCACATTGAGATGTGTTCTTCTTTACGACCGTCGTGAAGAACCAAGATCTCGGTGACTTACGATGATCTAAACCTCGATAAGGTATTAGGTGAGTATGAGTTCTTGACCATCACTTTGACTTGTTATGAGTGAGGTTATATGTTCTAACCAAGATTCTCCGCGTCTTGGGTGGTGGCGATCTTGTATGTCACGCTAGTTATCATGTCAGTCACCGTATCCGTTTAGGATGATGGCGTCCCCTTAAGGAGCTCAAAGGTTTATTGTACTAAACCTGCGAGTTGAGTTAACTCAAGTACAATAATAAGGTTGAGTGGTACTACTTAAGAAATAAAGTTATGTCGTTTTAAGCGATCAGTTGCTATAAATGATTAATGGACGTTCGATATCTTAAATACGGGGATTCGTAATGTCTAAGTGCAAGCCCGACTCAACTTGGTAATAAAGGGTAAGTCGACATTCTTTCTCTAGTGGCATGATCGAATGTTTATAAATTAATTTATGTTACAAATTTGAACATAAGATAATTAATTTATTTGAGGCCCATCTTTATTCCTTGCATTTGATCCTTGGGCTGGCCCATCCAGGCCCGTAGCAAGAGGAAAATCGGCGCCCATGATGCTCAATTGGCAAGATTTTATTCTCTTTATCCATAAGGATATAATTATATTTATGGTATATGCATAGATCCTTTCCATATAATATTATGGTAATAATCACGAGTATGGAAATAATCCTGAGAGTATGGAAATAATCCTAAGATTATGGTAATATTCCATATAGGATTATGGTAATTTCCATATAGGATTATGGTAGTTTCCATATGGGATTAAGGTAGTGCATTATAAATATAAGGTATGAGATAAAGTCAGGTTAATGCTCACATATTAATCACAAAATTTCGGCCCCTCTTTGTCTATTGAGAGAATTTGAAAATTGTGAAGAGAGTATTGGTGATTTTCGAAGCATTCTCCATAGATCGTCCTCACTCGGCGTTGGAGATTGGGCAACCGGGATACAGATCCGAAGGTCAAAGCCCGAGTCCGATCCGTTCGATCCGTTCATCTCGTTCCATCGACCTCTTTAGATCGAGGTAAACACGTGAAAACCCCAACGTGTTGCGATTTAATTATATAGACGCATGCTAGGTTTATAATCAATGTATGGTGAATTAAACACCCAAGATGGATCCTCGGGGCGAGGATTAACATACGTTTTCCCTACAGAGAGTCCCAATCATATCCGCACTACAAGCAAGGACGTTGCTGAACAAGATAGAGAACCACGCCTACCTGGTCTATCTCCAGTAGAAAGAGCAGAATGAGAGGAGGATAGAAGACGTTCCGATAGTGAAGGAGTACCCCGATGTATTTCCAGATGAACTACCGGGATTACCGCCAAACCGACAGATTGAGTTCACGATCGACCTCGAACCAGGTTCTTCCCCTATTTCGAAAGCCCTATATCGGATGGCACCAAAGGAACTAGAGGAATTGAAGATCCAGCTGCAAGAGCTCTTGGAGTTAGGTTTCATTAGACCCCGTGTGTCTCCATGGGGAGCACCTGTCCTTTTTGTGAAGAAGAAGGATGGTACACTAAGAATGTGCATAGACTATCAAGAGTTAAACAAGATAACTCTTAAGAATAAGTATCATTTGCCCCGAATTTAACGATCTGTTTGATCAGCTTAAGGGAGCTGGAGTCTTTTCAAAGATAGATCTAAAGTTGGGATACCATCAACTAAGGATTAGACCAGAGGATGTACCTAAAAAGGCTTTCCATACAAGGTATGGTCATTTCGAATTCATCGTTATGCCCTTTGGACTTACAAATGCCCCAACAATATTTATGGATATCATAAATAGGGTATTTCACCCATACTTAGACGAATTTGTCTTAGTATTCATAAACGATATCCTAATATAATCCAAGAATAACCAATAACATAAAGAGCACTTGAGAACTGTGCTACAAACATTGAGGTGACATTCTGGTTAGGCGAGGTGACATTCTTAGGTCACATTGTGTCCGCCGACGGAAACAAAGTTGACCCTCGAAGATCGATACAGTTCGAGAATGAGAATCACCAAAGAACCCGAATGAAATTCGGGGTTTCTTAGGACTTGCCGGCTATTATCAGAGATTCATCGAAGGATTTTCAACGATAGCCCGACCCATGACCCAACTGTTGAGAAAAGAAATCAAGTACACTTGGACCGCCGAGTGTGAGGCTAGTTTCCAGAGATTGAAGGAGTTGCTAACAACAAGACTTTGTACTCATGATGCAAGTAGATAAGGAGTACACAATCTACACGGACGCTTCGAAGAATGGACTATGATGTGTTCTGATGCAAGAAGGAAAGGTCATTGCTTATACATCAAGGCAATTACGCCTACATGAGTTGAACTATCCTACACACGACTTGGAATTAGCAGCGGTCGTACATGCCTTAAAGATTTGGAGACATCATTTCTATGGAGTTAGATGTGAGATATACACTGACCATAAAAGCCTGAAGTACTTCTTTGAACAGAAAGATCTTAGCATGAGGCAACGTAGATGGTTAGAACTGGTGAAAGATTACGACTGTGGTATCAATTACCATCCAAGCAAGGCTAATGTTGTAGCCGATGCTTTGAGTCGCAAATCCCACCCTAGTTTGGGATGTCTCCTCAGTCATGAGGAGACACTTTGTAACAGCCCGCCAATCTAAAGTACGGATTAGACGGGACTATTACTATTAAACAGGGATTAAGAACATAATAACCAACAACCTTTCAAGACTTTAAATTGTTATAGATATACACACAACGGTTTCATACAAACTAGACCAACAGATCATCAACAAAAGGGGTTCAACTGATCTGAGGGTATCATAAGTAATATCCAAAAATATAATAAAGTGTTTTGAACAGCGGAAAGCATGTGAATGCATATATGACGATATACATTCAAGGTAAACTATTAGCGACAAAAACTCCGACTGCTCAACACTTGTCCATCCCATCAACAGCTCAACCTGCACATTTAAAAACAAACATGCAGGGCTAAGTACAAGATTGCACTTAGTGAACTCATGCCAAATTTTTTTTATTGAATTACACTGCCCATTAGTATAACACGAGGATTTTAGTTGAAATAACTCGTGAATACCAAAACACTTTATCATTTCTCAAAAGATTACTGCTTGCAGCATTTTCGATTCGTATAATCCGTATCATTTACATAATCGTTCATAATCGATCTCACGCCGTAGAAGTAGGCCTCCTTCACCGACGCCGTGACCGTCAAGATGTTGCTAACGGCTCACAATCACATAGTCGGGGATTACAGATCCGACTAGGATCCACGACCGCCGATGATGTTACTAACGGCTCACAATCACACACTGGTGTACACGTTACCTTAGCTGTGAATTCTCGATCCGACTAAGATCCGATATCGATTTTAAAATTGGGAGCTACCCGATAATCGATTCACTTTCATAGTTGGCTCGCCCAACAACATGATAGGATACATACGTTAAAACATAAATACTTTGGGCATGTAATTGAATAACGCTTCATAATCATTTTCAACCGAAAGCTTGTAAATAAATACTTTTCGAAGAAAGCGTCGTAAATAAAAGGGTTTTTGAGTAAAGCCCACCTCGTATACGAAGGTCGTTATACTATGGTCTCCTTTTCTTACGTCAACGCCCAGTCCACTTATCACCTTAATGTTAGAATTATTTTAGTACGTCGGTTACGCTCGATAGAGACGAACATAGTCTATAACGCTCTATGCGATCAAATAAAATTATCACGGGACTTATTTCGACGCTTCCTAATCAATTGATGTTGATTACGATTTTTCTTAATTTATAAAGGATATTCTACCTTTTAGTATATAATGACGCTTTAATGCACTTACGTAACGTAAGTTACATTGTTACTAAACGTCTTCGCCACATAGATCACGTGTTCGATTTGCGTGCCGTTGACCTTGGTCAACGATTTTGGTCAACTATTTTGACCAAGTCAACAAAAAGTCAACAATTTTGACTTTGTCAACATAAAGTCAACATTTTGACTTTTTCAATTATTTATGAAATTTTATCATTTTATGTGCAATTCTTGTTCCAAAAATTCCCATAAAATCATACTATGTCTAAAACATTATTTTAGATCATATTATGTAATTATACTCGATAAAATAAATTCATAACATTAATACACTTAGGGTATAATTTTCGATCACCTTGATTAATCCACTAAACATTTTTCAAAAATTCTAATAAATTCATATAATACTTAATCACCCTTCATTATCCTTATTATAACATAATTGTTATTTATTATGAACTATTGAATTTAATTTACCTAAGTCATATTTCAAAATTTCGACTTAGGTCCAATTAATTTTTATAAATTTCAATAAATTCACACAACCATATATTATGAATCTACATCATCAATATGATATGATAACACTTAAATATGGTTTATATCACAACCTACTATCATAGGTTATAATTTTCGAAATTCTTGGACTTAGGTACTAAAGTTCCCCAAAAATTTTATATAAATTCATATAAGCTTATTTAATACCCTAGATTATTATTTCATGGTTAAATTAACAATTAAAAATCAAAATCATCAACATATGGTACTCTTAAGATTTCGGTCCACATAAATAATTTGATACCATGCTTAATTTGTGATATAATTATAATACATGCTTAATAACATCATATAAATATAATATCTAAACCTATTAGCATAAGTTGTATAATTTTCAAAATTACACAAATAAACTAAGCTTATAACATAAATTCTAACGATATACAAAGCTTGTAAAAATCTAACCTTTAATCGGTATGGATTTGATCGGTGTCGCCTAGTCGATCTAAGTTTGGACTCTTGCACAGGTGAACACTCTCTTCCTCTCCTCACTATTTTCAAACTTTTGGTGGTGATTGAAGAAATGAAGGCTCTCATGGGGTATTTATAGACTTAGGCTACTTATTTTTTATTATTATATGAAAATATCTAAGGTCCACTTGTTACTGATTCTTATCCTTATCCTTATCAAAACCTTATCAAAACCTTATCATATACAACTCATCCCACTTGCTACCTTATCCTTTTAATTAGATACATTGAACCTCTCTTGAATTAATTAAATTATCCTATTGTATACTATGTTGTGTGTGTAGCCTATCATCAATAGATTAGGATTGATTTTATTTTTTCAGTATTATATACTTTATTATATCATATTTTTATTTAATTAATAAATTATAAAGATAATTATCAAGTATTAAATGAATTATCACATTATATACCCATAGTGTAATTCACGCCTACTTAGTGTATTAGGATAGGATTTTATTTTATTTTCCTATCATATATTATATTATTATCATATAATAAAGTAGCTTTTAAAAATCAAAATTTTAACTATCTGAGTGTCCCTATTATATAATATGAAAATAAATAAATTTCCAACCTTATTCTCCAAGTTTTAGCCCGCCTATTCAATGAACCTTGGATTACTTGTTCCACTTGATAACTATTTCCATTTTACACCTAATATAGGATAAGATCCAACTCATATCTTATCCCTAATTATAGGATAATGTTTATCACATAAAATCATACTTAAAAATCTAGAAATTTTCGCCACTTTGGAGCACAAGTGCACCCCCACTTGTGCAAGTTGTAATACACCTCATTTTGTCCTTAATGACATCATAATAATATAATAATTATCATATATCATTAATTAGATAGGAATTAAATTAAAAATTATACTTTAGAAACCCTAATTTTCGAAAATCACTAAGGTATTCCCAAATATTTAATTTCCTTGTATAAAATAGCTATTACAAAATTATGTGACATATTATATGTCTTAGATAATAAATTTAATTATAGTAAAGTAATTAAAATAATTTAGATATTAAAAACCCTAATTTTTGAATTAAATATTTTCGAAAATTATCAAAATATGATACATCTCATTCTTAAATTTTCTAGCATTATTTAATGATAAATAATGCTCTTATATAATAAAATAATCATAGGAATTTGAATTTTATAATTTCATGATCATTTGACTGAGTTATCGACTCATCTCTAAAACCGACGTTTGAAACGTCTCAAAATTCTTATAGGCGAATTATTTCTAAAACGTTCAAAATAAAGTTTGTTACAACTTTATTTATTCCTATAATAATAGGAATTTCGAAATTAAGTTTAACTGCTTAAGAATACTGTAAGACGTAACTGTCGAATTTATTCGACGTTAGAAAATTGCGTTCAAAGGAACATTGGAAGTTATATTCCTTAATTCACTAAGCATCAGTGAATCTTACACAGAAATTATCCAATTATAAGAGTTGACTAATTAAGATTTTAATTATTGAATTAATAATACTAATTATGGAATTTATTATTGTAATCCTGTATTAAAATTACGGGATATTACACACTTATAAAGGAATTTCAGAAGATGAATATCGAAGTCATGGACCCGTCTCAGACGATAGAAGGCTGTATTGCAACGTTGATTGCAATCCCGGACTTAAGAGCCCTAATCTTAGAAGCTCAGAGGAAGAGCAAGAAGCTAAAGGAAGTACGAGCCAAGATCAAGGACAACAACCATAAAAATTTCAAAGAAACAACATATGAGGTTTTGTTGTATGACGGGAGAGTGTTTATCCCAGAAGACGAAGGGCTTGAGAGCGAAATCTTGAAAGAAGCCAATGAGACTTCTTACACCGCACACCCCTTGAAGCACCAAATTGTACCAAGATCTCAAGAAAATTTTTTGGTGGGATGAAATGAAGCGAGACGTAGCTTCATTCGTAGAACGTTGTTTGACGTGTCAACAACTAAAGGCACTCCACCAGCGACCGTTTGGAACCTTACAACCGTTGGACATACCGGAATGGAAAATGGATGATATAGCCATGGATTTTGTTACTGGGCTACCCAAATCACGAAGAGGAAATACCGCTATCTGGGTTATCATCGATCGTTTGACCAAGAGCATGCAGTTTTTACCCATTCCGATAACACATGGATCAGAAAGATTAGCACAATTATACGTTCGAGAAGTCGTACGTTTGCATGGAATTTCGAAAACTATCACGTCTGATAGAGATTCAAAATTTACCTCCAGATTTTGGACGAGCTTGCAAAAGGAATTGGGAACTCAACTACATTTCAGTACAGCATTCCACCCACAAACGGACGAAAAATCTGAGAGGACCATTCAGACGCTCAAAGACATGTTGAGGACCGTTGTCCTGGATAGAGGAGAAAGTTAGGAACACGTGTTACCCCTTGTGGAATTCACCTACAACAACAGCTACCAAGCAACTATTGGAATGGCCCCGTACGAAGCGCTTTATGGAAAGAAATGTCGATCACCACTTTACTGGGATAAGGTGGGAGAAAGAAGAGTATTAGGACCTGACTCGGTGGGAGAAATGATCGAGATTGTGAGACATATCTGCCAATGGATCAAGGAGGCCCAAGACCGACAGAAGTCGTACGTCGACAAATCGCACAGAACTGCATTTTGAAGTGGGAGAAAAAGTCTTCTTGAAGATTTCTCCATCAAAAGGAATAGTGAGATTCGGAATCAAAGGGAAGCTGCGACCACGTTTCATAGGACCCTATGAAATTTTGGAAAGGATAGGGCCATCAGCTTACAAACTGGCATTACCGCCAAGCTTTGGGAACATGCATAATGTGTTCCACGTTTCACAACTCAGGAAGTACATACATGACCCCAGCCATGTAATATCGCCGACAGACATTGTCCTCGATGACAATATGAGCTATGTGGAACTGCCTAAGAAAATCTTGGACCGACGTATCCAAAAGTTAAGGAACAAAGAGATATCGTTAGTAAAAGTCCTATGGCGACACTATGGACAAGAAGAAGCAACTGGGATTTAGAATCAGCTATGAAAGAGACATACCCAGATCTTTTCCAAGGTTAGCAAATTTCAGGACGAAATTTATTTTAACGGACGGTATGTAATAACCCGAAAAATTTAAAACTTTTATTAGCGATGCTTAAACCAATTACTTAGAGTTCTAAGACCTTAATTATGTTTAAGGTGACCAACGAAATGAATTTGAATCGATTCTGAGATCGAAAACTAGAGAAATAAAAAAAAACTAGTGACTAGTCCTACCGGATTAGGGTTTTATAAATAGCCTGAACATAGAATGAAAGATCGAGAATGAATCTCGACAAACGGATTTCATTTCTAGAATCCTCTCAAGAAAACATGTGAGAAGCCAAATAATGAGAATTTTCGGGCATGCTTGCCCGGTCAGCCTTAAAAGCACTATTCATGAGCCGGATAACCTTCCAGTCCGTCCTAATCATGAAAATTAATGATAACAATCAAAATCATGGAGGAATATATTATTATGAATTTAGAATTCATAAGAATCAATTTCTGAAAGAAATTCCTGAAGAACTTAACCGAACGCCGGGAATATATACCAGAAAAACTCTAAACTGATCCGAATGAACCGAAACTCGAACCAAAGGTCTAAATCAATAAGAAATGATGTATAAGACTCAAATAAATTATGAAAGCTCAAGAATTCAATAGAATTTCGAATGAGCATAATTTAATCGTCGGACGCTGTTTTTCCGCGATAACTCATAATTTACTTATCGGATGCCATCCGAACTTAATAAAATTATTATAAACTATGAAATAAGTATTTTTAAATCTATTTAAGAAAATAAAACCTTAAGGTTCCGAAAAATCGAATGTGCGATAAAACTTAAAGAGTTGGTATTAACATGTCGAATCAGGTAATTTGACCATTCCTTCTCCCAACTACCACCAAGACCCCCCCCCCCCCCCAAATGAGCTCACAACAGCTATTTAGGCTACCAAGATAGTATCATTTCGTCCATTTGAACCCCTCTCTTTGAGATCCATTTTCTCTCTCTAATTCAAATTTCTCTCTTTTGTTCTTCATGTTCTAAGCTTCAATCCACCTTCTCAACCCATTCCAACTCTCAAAATAAGTTTCTAAGACCATAGAAAGGTAGTATTCATCATCCTCTTCCATCCTAATGGAGTGAAATTTTTTAGAATTTTTTTTTTCATTTGAAACTCTAGTTTCGAACAATTTCAATTTTGTGGATTTTGAGCCATCAAATGCTCTCAAGCCATGAATGAAATATGCTTGTAAATATTTTCTAAGGCTGTATTTAAAATTTGTGAATTTTTGGAGCATGTTTTATTTTTTTCCGATTATGTTGTAATTTCTTTTTATATGAGATCAAGCATGATTTTATTAATATTATTTGATATTTTTGCTTGTTGATGTGTTAGGAGCATGTAGAATAAATATGGAAATTTTTTGAAATTTCTTGTATTTATTTTGATTTTATTTGTTGGAAAATAGTTGAGGTATAATATTTAATATATGATATGAACATCATATATTAATCTTGAAATTAATGAAACACTACTCCTATTTTTCACTAATGAGAATAATTTATTTAAGTATTTTTAAGCCATTGTTTGATTTTATTTGTTGAGAAATAGTTGAGATATAGTGTTTAATATATGATATGAACATCATATATTAATCTTGAAATTTTTGAGACACTACTCCTTTTTATGAGAAGGCCGAAACTATGTATAAATATTCGAAGATTTATTTGATTTTTATTTGTTGAAAATAATATCATATGTGATGTTTAGAAATAATATGAATCTAATATGCATTGTTGGAAATTTATTGAACACATATACAATATATGTGTGAGGACAAAAAGAATTCCAAGCATTTAGTTCATATTATAAATATTTAGTTGAGGATTAAAGTTAATATTACATGTTTATTGCATATTATAAACATATGGTGAAGTGAATGAAATTTATTGAATATATATGTATATATATTATAATTACTGAAAATATACATGTAGTAAAAAACATGTGTTTTAATTTTAATGTATGATATGAGATGATATTTTATGTTTAATGTATGATATGAGCATGATATGATTTTTGTGGAATTTATTGAACACCAAAGTTCAATAAATTGAAATTGCCGAAAATATAATGCTTATTCACTCATGCTTTAAAATTTTATTTGATGATATGGAGTTGGTAATTAAATTCTATAGTATGATAGGACTATAACATGATTTTATTGAAATTTATTGGATACTTATGTTAATTATAAAAAAACATAGCAAAATGGTTAAGTATGAGTTGATTTTAATTGTGAATGATGCCATAGTAGTTAATCTATAAGTTTAGAATAAATGATTGTGATTATGTTGAATGAATGGAACACTTATGCACACATACACAATAATTGTGTATTATACTAGAAATTAGGGTTTTCTAATGCTTTAGTATAATATATGTTGTGTATGGTGTTGAATGATTATATTTATGTTGTGCCGACAAACAAAACTCCAAACGTAAACAACATAGTACTTTATGTACGAGAATCCAGAAGAAATCGACAAATTTCGATAACTTAAGAAGGAATTAATGAGAATCGAAGATAGACATAAATTTAGGGTTTTCTATTAATAATAAGATACTCAAACGTGAGTTCCTAAGTTAAAGGAACCGAAAGCCGACTCACAACGTTAATGCTCAACAATAATAACCTAATACGATATTAGATTTAGCGTTAAGACAACTCGATACGAATAGCGATCTTATAACGTACACAATCTAAGACGAGTTAAGAGAAACAAACAATGTCGAAAAGTGTAAGCTAAGATTCAAGCATAAGATGTCAATCCTTATGTCTCAAGAGTCGAGTTAGTATTCACAAAGAACTCCATTAATTCCTAAATATTTACTTACACGATGGTATGAGATATCTCGAATCATAAGTCAAGATTCCCTTTCATTCATCGTGTTAATACGACAAGTCGTCAAGCATAACCTACTAGGACGTAACTACAATTGTTAAGTCTAGTTAGTGGCTTGAGAATATCTTAATATACCAATCACAACTTGAATACTAACAATCTATAACGTAATAACGTTTAGAAGAACACTAAGGTTAAGAGTCAAGGATAAACTCGGATTATACGACTCATGAGTTGAGGGTCATCTATTAATGAGGAAGTAAAATAGTTTGGGAATTTCAGAATATAAGATAATAGAAATTATCTTGAAACCATCATATGAAATCAAAAAGAAACCCTAGTTGGGAACTTTAACTCAAAATTTGTAAACGACTTTCGATCGATAGAAAGAATCTAAGAAAAGCTATTTTCTTATGAAGGGTTTGATTGTACGTAGTGGGCGAGGAAGCACAATCATATATGCTCACTTAGAACAACTAGCTTCGGACTAGCAGGTGGGCTCTCTTGAAACAAAAATGACATGCATGTCTACCTCAAAGCATGATTTACAAAAACTTTATGAATATTATTGCATAAACTGTTATTGACTGCCAAATGTTTATGTTTTGTTGTGATCCTATCTGAGATTGGTATATCCAATGTGGTATGTGAATGTGCTGGTCCACCAACGTTAAAAAAGGGTAACGATCGGATCCGACTTAGTTAAGGACTAACTCGGATTGTGTACACGTGTGACTGTGTGTTAAGGTTAGCAACCTCGACTGGTCACGACAACTATGTGTAGGTGGCCACCTCCATAATCCGCGAATGAATGAATGAATGATCAGATATGGAACAACGTGGATGAAATTGTTCGGTCGAACGCTTTTGGAAAATGATAAAATGTTTGATAGGCATGAGTCTTTCAACTAAAATCCTCATGTGCTATTGTGGGCAGTTCAATAACTTTATCAAAGAGAATGTTTTCGGCAATGAGTCCACTGGGTATTTTTGTACTTAACCCTGCATCTCGTTTTTGATGTGCAGGTTGAGCAGGGATTGATGATGAGTGCGAGGTGGTGCAGAGTGGCAGGTGTTTTGTTGCTATAGTAGAAAGGTTTCTAGTTACTTGGGCATGTATAGTCATATGCATGTCCACACGTTTATTGCTGCTAACTCTGATATTGTTTGATGTCTTTTGATTATAACTGCTTTTCGTATCGTATTGAACTTGAGTTCGTACCTCGTTCCTTGAATTGCGCCCTGATTGGGCTATATTTGAACGTTGAACCTTTTGGGCAAGTCCTTCTGTGAATTGAGTTTATATCGAAACAGCTTATTCCTTTCAGTCTATGCATTTATTCGTAATTGATTAGTTAATCGTATTGGTTTAGTTATGTGTATATCCGCTGCATTGTCATACTAGTGGCGATCCGTTTAATCCGTACTTCCTTGAGAAGTCGGGTCGTCACATGTCCCCATAGGACTTTCACTAAAGGTATAGACTTGTTTCTTAGTTGTTGAACTTGACGATCTAAAATAGTCGTTGGTTTTTCCTCATAACTCATATCTGGGTTAAGAATAACGTCATCATGGTGGATCACATGTTTTAGATCATACACGTACTTTATTAACTGTGACACGTGGAAAACATTATGTACATTCCTCAGACTTGGCGGAAGTGCCAATCTATAGGCTATTGGGCCTATTATTTCTAGTATCTCGTAAGATCCTATAAAACATGGTCTCAACTTGCCTTTTACTCCGAACCTTATAATTCCTCTCGATGGGGAGACCTTACGAAAAACTTTATCTCCGCACTCAAATTGCAGCTCAGATCTGCGCGTATCGGCATAAGATTTCTATCTATCCTGAGCCTCTTTTATTCTTTGCATGATCTGGCGGACAATCTCAATCATCGCACTTACTGTGTCAGGCCCTAAAACTTTTCTCTCACCTACTTCATCCCAATAAAGCGTGATCGACACTTCTTTCCATACAATGCTCCATATGGGGCCATATCGATCGTTGCTTGATAGCTATTGTTGTAGGCGAACTCAATAAGTGGCAAAACATGTTCCCAACTTGCACCTCGATCCAACACCACCGTGCTCACCATATCCTCAAGTGTTTGTATTGTCCTTTCTGACTGTCCATCTGTCTGTGGGTGGAAAGTTGTGCTAAAGTTCAACTTCGTGCCCAATTTTTTTTGTAAGCTAACCCAAAATCTAGAAGTGAACTCGGAATCTCTATCCGATGTGATAGATTTTGGTAACCCATGTAGGCGTACGATTTCCCTTATGTACAACTGAGCTAATTTATCTGATCCATGAGTAATCTGAATTGGCAGAAAATGTGCACATTTGGTGAGTCGATACACTATTAACCATATGGCAGTGTTACCTCTTTTTGACTTTGCAGCCCCGTCACAAAATCCATTGCTATGTCCATTTCCACTTGGGTATCTCTTGAGGCTGTAACTTCTTGTAGGGTCACTGATGCAATGCTTTCACTTGCGGGCAAATGAGGCAGCGCTCAACAAACGATGCTACATCTCTTTTCATTTCTTTCTGTTGGATTTGTATACTAGAAGCAGTTTTGGTTGAGCTTGTATACAATGTTTCCTGTTACCACTATTACAATCTCCTATCTGAATTGTTTACTTGATTGCATATATATGTCCCTTTATCTCATATATAAGCTATATCATACAGTGTGTTGTAGATCACATAAGTCTATATGATTGGTCAAGCTTAATGAGATATAAAAAGAATCACAGCTGAGACAACTTGAGGACGAGTTTTCGGTATAGGCTGCAGTATAGATAAGAAGTGACTTGACTTGGTTGCTTGTCTATGCTGGTATGTCTCTGACGTATTGATGGATCACAGTGAGATGAGTTCTTCTATCTGACCGTCATGAAGAACCTAGATCTCGGTGACTTTACGTTGATCTAAACCTCGATAAGGTATTAGGTGAGTATGAGTTGTTGACCATCACTTTGACTTGTTATGGGTGAGGTTACATGAGATAACCCAAGATTCTCTCGCATCTTGGGTGGTGGCGATCTTGTATGTCATGCTAGTTACATGTGTCGAGTCACCGTATCCGTTTAGGATGATGGCGTCCCCTTAAGGAGCTCAAAAGGTTTATTGTACTAAACCCTGCAGGTTGAGTTATCTCAAGTACAATAATAAGGTTCAGTGGGACTACTTAAGGAATTAAAGATATTAACTATTTTAAGCGGTCGAGCATCAGAAATAATTGATGGACGTGCGATATCTTAAATACGGGGATTCGTTAAGTCTAAATGCGAGCCCGACTCAACTTCGGAAATAAAGGGGTAAGTCAGCATTTATTTTCTAGTGGCATGAATAAATATTTATGAATTAATTTATGTTCTGGGCTGAACATAAGATAATTAATTTATTTGAGGCCCATCTTTATTTCTTACATTTGATCCCTGGGCTAGCTCATCTAGGCCTGTTGCTAAGAGGATTTTCGTCCCCCTCCTTAGAGTCCCACTGGGACTCTGTTTTGATCCTCTCTATCTTATGTGATATTATTATATTTATTAGATATGTAGAAATCCTATCTAGATGGGATTTAGGGTTGCATTATAAATATAAGGTGAGAGAAAATCAAACCCTAATCCACGAGAAGCAAATTTCGAAATTTACTATTCATAGTGAGGATTTTTGAAATCTCTAGGGTAAGGAAGAAGGCGAATTTCTGTAGCACTCTCCATAGACTGTCCTCACTCGACATTGGAGTTTAGGAAATCGGGACACAGTCCTGAAGATCAAAGCACGAGTCTTGATCCATTCTTGCCCGACGAATTTTGCAGGTAAACACGAGAAAACACCTACGTGTTGAAATTAATTATATAGGTGCATGCTAGGTATATAATCAATGTATGGTGAATTAAACATCCAAGATAGATCCTCGGGAGAGGGTTAAAATCAGATTTCCCTACAATTGGTGTCAGAGCCTGGGATCAGAATCTTGCCTCATTGGATTAATTTACGTTTGATTATTACGCGCGCAATTAATTAATTGTGGATCCATGGTTCATCGTGGCTCGTTTTATTTTTGTCGGTTCATTTTCACCACGAGAAAATCCGTGGTTAGATTATGATTTTTCTTGTAAATCTAATGCGTAAAGAGAAGCGAAGATGAAGAACACGAAGAGCGAGATGATGGAGTCCCGTCGCACGGCGCGACGGAAAGCACGCCGACAGCACGTCGTGCGACAAGGCGCACGACCGTGCTAAACGTCTTGGGCGGATCGGGCACGCGCTTTGGGCGGACCTCGGCGGTCTCGGCGACCTCAGCGGATTGAGCGGCGCCTCGGCGGTCAAGCTCGGCGGCGCTGAGCTGCATCGGCGACGCGGGCGGATTCCATCGGCGGCGGCGTTCGGCAGCGGGCGTGCGAGTGCGCGGTTTCCGCCGGATGCCTCGGCAGCGTCGGGGCTGGCCTTGTGAGGTCTCGGCGACCTCGGCGGGCTACAGCGGTAGTGCACAGGCGGCAGCGCGCGCGGCGTGCGTGGTGCTCGGGAGGCATAGCTCGACAGCGGCTGCGCAGCGCCCGGGTGCTCTCGAAGTCGCATCTCGGTAGGCTGTGCGAGATGCCTCGGCAGGGCGCTAGGCGATATCGCGAGAGTCGCGCGCAGGTTTTCTCGGTGGAGTGCAGGCTGGGCGCGTGTGGGTTGTGCCCTAGCGCGTGGCCCAGTCCACTTGGGCCGACCCGGCCCAGTTTCGGCCCAAACCCGTTTTTCGGCCTAGATCCGATTTTTTGACCCGGTCCCATTTTTTTGACCCGATCCGACCCGATCTACTGTTTCGGCCCGTTTTTAAATTTTCGGCCCAAATCCAGTTTTTACGAATCCGGTCCGTGCACGTGCGTGAGGCCGTTTTGAGATTTTGAAGATATGTACTTTTCAAATTTATGTAATAAATTAGGCGGAAATCGGGATCCACAGTGGGCAGCGATGGCGATTTTATTTTATTTTTATCGTTGAAGCATGTCGTGGATGTTTAAATTATCGAGCCATGCTATATATGTTTAATTACGTAGATAAACATATTATATGTTTTCGTGATTGGATGCGCATAGTAAGCATGCTAGGTTTATCAAGTTTTCAAGCATATTTTAGAATTCTGCGAGCATGTTTTACATGTTGAGTTCTATAGAAAAGCATGCTAGGATTACGTGATCTGCATGGACAAACCTTTTGAAACAAAAGACTAAGCAAGAAAACCGACATATTAATTTCTAAAATTAAAATGTCAAGACCTCCACTTTTAATCTCTAAACAAAGTGATACGCATTGTGAGTGGCGATCCACACGCGTGGCTTGCTTGCACTTTGTTTATCACAAGTTTGTTGGATGAGGTTTCTAAATAAAACATTTTAATCTATTGAGAAGTGGGAGTTTCATGTGTAAACGTCCACACGCGTGGCTTGCATATGCGATTTTCATAAGTTCTCTAGAGATAGATTTAAAATGAGAAGACAAAAGAATTTGGATTGGAAGCGGTATGGTCAGAGTGAATATGCGATTCTAAGAATTCATTTCTATTTGTTAAAATTTTGGTCATTGCTTAGACATCACCTCAAGTACAACTTCACGAAGTCCTTTCTTGTGATAGTGATGTGGTCTAGTAAGGTCTAATCATTAATTTCATTTGTAATAAGGATAAGTTGACATGGATTGAAATTAAGCGACTAAAGGTATATTTTAGTCCGATCGAGGAGTTCATGTAAACGCGATCACAGCGTGGCTTGCATGAGGAATTCCTTGGGCGATTGGAGGTTTCAATTAATATTGTTTTATCAAAGGTTACAATATTATTATTACGAATTATGTGCGATCGTATGCTTATGTGTTTACATTGCTTTTCGATATGTCTCTTACATCGATTATCAATATGCTCGCACAAAATCCTCTATCCGGTCCAAATTTTATCGAGTGGAAAGGAAACATGGAATATGTTCTTATCGCTGAAGAACAAATGTTTGTTCATACTACTCCCAAACCCGATGCCCTTACTGACGCATCGACGAATAAGCAGCGAGAGTCAAGCAGACTTTGGCATAAGTCAAATAATATAGCCAAATGCTATATGATGACTACAATGTCCAAAGGCTTGCAGCTGCAGCATCAGTCGATGGTAGACGTGACTGAAATATGGTCAAGTCTCGAGAGTAAGTTTGGATAGTCGGATCGGACAGTCCGCTTCCACACAATAAAATAAATCTTGGCGTGTAGGATGGAAGAAGGAAGTTCGGTCCATGAACATGTCTCCCACATAACTCATCTCATGGATAGTCTTGATCAGTTGGGAGGAGGTATTGACGGCGAATCCAAGGTCGATATCATCCTCAACACACTGCCCAAGTCTTTTGAGAACTTTCGCGTGAACGCGATCATGAGCAAGACTGAGTATACACTTAGTCAGTTGCTAAATGATCTCGTGGCCGCGGAAGGTGTCATGGGAAAAGGAGCACATGCCCTTGCTAGCACATCTAAGGGCCCAAATTTTTCGTTGAAAAATGGAAGAAGAAAAAAGGGCACCAAAGGTGGTAGAGACAAAGGAACTAGTGGGAGCAAGAACATGGCTGCCTCCTGAGGCTTGAAAAAGCCAAATGAGAGGGGCAAGTGCTTCAAGTGCGGTAAGACTGGGCATTGGAAGGCTAAATGCCCTATGCTCAAGGCTCAAGGTACGCCATTTGCGTTAGTAATAGAAACATGTTTAGCGACTTGTTCTACTCATTCATGGGTAGTAGATACGGGTGCGACTAATCATGTTTGTTACACCTTGCAGGGGTTCCTGCGGACAAGGGAGCTGCATGATGGCGAGATAACGATCTCCATGGGCAACGCGGCGAAAATCCAGGCTGTTGCAGTCGGAGATGTTTCTTTATGTTTTGATAGAACTGTTTTAGTATTGAAGACGTTTTATATGTGCTGGAGTTTCGACGGAACCTTATTTCCGTTTCCAAACTATTTATTCATGGATATTCAGTTGTTTTTGATAGTGGTGTTTCTATGATAAGAAATAACGAAGTTATCTGTGTTGGCACTTTATATAATTCGCTTTATACTATTTCTGCCAAACAAATACCTTTAATTATGTTGCATCTACATAAAACCTTAAAAAGAGAAAGTTTTCTTCTCAAGATGACACCACATTTCTCTGGCATCTTAGATTAGGTCACATCATTCTAAATATGATCCAAAGACTGGCTAAGAATGGAGCGTTGGGTGATATCATAGTTACTCCGTTCCCAGTCTGCGAATCCTGTATAGAAGGAAAAATGTCGACCAAACCCTTCAAAGCGAAGGGTTATAGAGCCAAAGAAGTGTTGGAGCTAGTCCATTCGACTGTGTGGACCAATGTCCACACAAGCTCGTGGAGAATGCAGTATTTTGTCACTTTCATTGACGATTACTCAAGGTACGGATAGATATACCTGCTTCACCGCAAGTCTGAATGCTTTGAGAAATTCAAAGAATTTAAGGTGGAAGTGGAGACGAAGCTAGGTAAAAGTATAAAGTCACTGCAGTTTGATCGCGGTGGCGAATACCTCAGTAACGAGTTCATGGACTACTTAGTGCAGTGTGGGATTACCTCCCAGCTCACTACACTGGGCACACCATAGCAAAATGGTGTGTCAGAGCGAAGAAATATGACTCTTTTAGAAATGGTTAGATCAATGATGAGCTATGCAACGTTGCCTATTTCGTTCTGGGGGTATGCCTTAGAAACATCGGCATACTTGCTCAACTAATACCGTCCAAGTCAGTCAATAAGACCTCTTTCTAGTTGTGGTTTGGGCGCAAGCCTAGTTTAAACCACATAAGGATATGGGGCAGTCCAACACATGTGCTGAACAAGAAAGCTAACAAGTTGGAGGCAAGATCTGAAGCAAGGCTGTTTATTGGCTATCCTAGAGGAACGAAGGGTGGTTATTTCTATAGTCCTAAGGATCAGAAGGTCGTTATTAGCACTAACGTCCGATTCTTAGAAGAGGATTATATGAAAACCATAAATCAAAGTTGAAATCATACTTGAAGAATTAGAAGATGATCGTATTCCCATGCCGATTAAGCGAAAGTGCGAGATGTAGGTGTCAGTGGGAGGATCGACACCAAATACTTCAAGAAATTGAAATGGGTCGAGTTCCACTAGAGATACCGACCGTACAAGTGGCACCTATCCAGCAAGTTGTGCAAGATAGAGAACCACAAGTTACTGCACCCACCGTTGCCATTGTGCCAGTAGCGCCTCGTCGTAGTGGGGGGGTTGTTCATCAACCCGAGCGATTTATGTTCATGGGTGAATCTTCGGATTTAGTCCCAGGAAACGAGTAGACAATAATCGACCCATGGACATACAGTGAGGCGATACAAGACACTGATGCAAGATCATGGTATACCGCTATGGACTTAGAAATTGAGTCCATAACAGACTATGGATGTATCTGAAAAGACACCTCTACCGGATGGCAAGGAAGCCGTAGATAGTAAGTGGGTATCTGAGAGAAGAGATTTCGATGGAGAGGTTTCGGCATTTAAAGCGGACTTGTGGCGAAAGGGTACACTTTCAGTTGAGGGCATCGATTTCGATGAGACCTTTTCGCTGTAGCAATGCTCAAGTCCATCGAATTCTTCCGGCCATAGCAACCCACTTAAACGCGAGGTTTGGCAAATGGATGTGGCCTTTTCTAAGCGATTACCTTGAATAAGGTAGAGACATCTATATGCAGCAACCCGAAGGTTAAGTGGTGAAAGGTGAAGAGTATCTAGTATGGAAGATTAAGAAGTCCATTTATGGACTTAAGCAAGCTTCCCGATCATGGAATTTATGCTTTGACGAGGTGGTAAAATCCTATGGATTTACCCAGTTGCCTAACGAAAGTTGTGTGTATCGTTTGGATGTCAACGGTGATGTGGTATTTCTTGCACTTTACATAGATGAAATCCTTCTACTTGGCAACAATGTGAAGTTGTTATCAGACGTAAAGAGTTGGTTATCCGATCAGTTTCAAATAAAAGACTTAGGAGATACAACGTACATTCCTGGGATCAAGGTTTACCGAGATCGCAAGAGGAAAAATGTTGAGCTTATCTCAGGCGTCTTACATTAATACTGTAATTACTCGTTTTAGTATGCAGACCGCCAAGAAAGGACTGCTACCTTTAGGTATGGTGTTCCTTTATCTAAGGAGCGATCACCTATATTTATGAAATGAGATACAGAAATGAGAAAAGTTCACTTACGCTTCCGCCGTAGGAAGTCTCATGTATGCAATGCTATGTACGAGACCCGATATACGCTATCACGGTAGGCATAGTAGCTAGATATCGATCTAACCACGGAGAAGCTCATTGAATTGCGGTAAAGCATATACTCAAGTACACGAAAAGGATTCGAGATTATAGGCTGGTTTACCAGCCAGATAGTCTAATGCCTTTGGGTTATTCAGACTCGGATTTCAAGCTGACCGTGATGAGAAAAAGTCTACCTCGGGCTATGTGTTTACCTTGGTAGGAGGAGCCGTATCCTGGCGGAGTGCAAAACAGCGATGCATTGCGGACTCCACCATGGAAGCCGAATATGTAGCCGCTTCGGAGGCTGCGAAAGAGGCTGTATGGTTCAAGAACTACCTCATGGATCTAGATGTGGTACCTGGTTTGCCCAAGAGTATCATAGTTTACTGTGATAACTCAGGTGCAGTGGCAAACTCAAAGGAACCATGGACCCACATGAGATATGGGTGAGGGTTACATGAGATCACTTTGACACATTATGGGTGAGGGTTACATGAGATAACCCAAGATTCTCTGCATCTTGGGTGGTGGCAGTGCTTGTATGTCATGCTAGTTACCTGTGTCAAGTCACCGTATCCGTTTAGGATGATGACGTCCCTTAAGTAGCTCAAAGGTTTATTGTACTAAACCTGCGCAGTTGAGTTATCTCAAGTACAATAAAAGGTTGAGTGGTAATACTTAAGAAATTAAAGATATTAATTATTTTAAGCGGTCGAGCAGCTGTAAATAATTAATGGACGTCGATATCTTAAATCTGAGGATTCGTGAAGTCTAAGTGCAAGCCGCCTCAACTTCGGAAATAAAGGGTAAGTCGACATTTATTCTCTAGTGGCATAAATAAATGTTTATGAATTAATTTATGTTACGGGTGAACATAAGATAATTAATTTATTTGAGGCCCATCTTTATTCCTTGCATTTGATCCCTAGGCGGGCCCATCCAGGCCTGGAGTTTAGTGAATTTTCGTCCACCTCCTCTTAGTGTCCCACTGGGACTCTGTTTTGATCCTCTCTATCTTAAGTTATATTATTATATTTATTTGATATGCAGAAATTCTATCAGGATAGAATTTAGGGTTGCATTATAAATATAAGGTGAGAGAAAATCAAACCCTAATCTCAATAGTGAAATTTTCGAGAATCATACTTCTCCAAGTTAGGATTTTCGAAAACTTTGAGAATTTGAAGAAGGCGAATTTCTATAGCACTCTCCATAGATTATCCTCACTCGGCATTGGAGTTTAAGCAATCGGGATACAGTCCAGAAGATCAAAGCACGAGTCTTGGTCCAATCCTTGCCTGGAAAATTCGCAGGTAAACACGAGAAAACACCAACATGTTGCAATTAATTATATAAGTGCATGCTAGGTATATAATCAATGTATGGTGAATTAAACATCCAAGATAGATCCTCTGGAGAGGGTTAAAATCAGATTTTCCTACAATTGGTATCAGAGCCTGGGATCAGTATCTTGGCTCTGTTGGATTAATTCACGTTTGATTATTACGTGCGCAATTAATTAATTGTGGATCTGTCGTTCATCGTGGCTCGTTTTATTTTTTATCGGATTTTGTTTTTCACCACGAGAAAATCCGTGGTTAGATTAGAATTTTTCTTGTAAATCTAATCTGTAAAAGAAGAACGAAGACAAAAAGCATGAAGAACGAGACGACGGGAGGCACGCCGGAAAACCGAACGTACGGCCGAGAGTGTGCGGACGACGGCACGCTGACGTGCTCGGCGCTCGTAGCACGCCTCTCGGCAGTTGCACGTGTTTTCTCGGTGGCATCGGATGGACAGGGGCCCAGGCTCTCGGCAGGCGTTGGGCAGCGTCGGCGGCACGGCTCTACAGACAGGGCATGGGGCACGCGGTTTCTGCGGGGATGCCTCGGCACGTCTCGACGCTGAGCGTGCACGCTCGATGCGTTCGGCAGGCTCGGTAGGTGTTCGGCAGCAGCAGGCTTCGACATCGGGCGACGCGGCTCGACACGCCTCGGTGGGTCGTGCTTGGCAATGCTCGGCAGCCTCGGCAGCGTGCGGGCGATTCTCGCTCGACAGCGCCCGAACGGACTCAGCGGCACTGGGCAACGCATGGCACGTGATTCTCGTGCGAAAGCCTCGACAGCACTCGGCGACGTGCCTCGGCAGGCCTCGGGCGGCATCGGGCGACGTGGCTCGGCACATCTCGACGGGTGGTGCCCAGCAGCGCTCGATAGCTTCGGCAGTAGGGCTTGGCAATAGCCTCGGCAGGGCACTGGGTGATAGCGCGTGAGTCGCGCGTAGGTTTTCTCTACAGATGCCGGCAACTACGCGTAGATGGCTCGACAGCGTCTCTCGGCGTGGCGAGGTAGGTCTCGGCGGTTGTGGGCGACGACGCGCACAGTGTGCGTGGCGTTCGGCAGGCCACACAGCTTTTCTTGACATTGGCGGCGGACGAGGTAGGCAGCGGAGTGAGGTTGGGCGGCTGGGCGTGCGCATGGGTTGTGCCCTAGCGCACGCGGCCTAGTCCACTTTGGGCCGAGCCGACCCATTTACGGCCCAAACCCGAATTTTCAGCCCATACCCAAATTTTTGACTCGGTTCTAGATTTTTGACCCGACCCAGCCCGATCCACTGTTTCGGCCCGTTTTCATTTTTCGGCCCAAATCCAGTTTTGACGAATCCGGTCCGTGCCCATGCACGCGAGGCCCATTTTCGAGATTTTTGAAGATGTGTGTAAATTTTCAGAATTTTCTAAAAAGTTTTACTATTTATTCCAGATTTTACAAGTTAATCGCACAAAACTGTCACGGGGTGATAGCTTGTGGTAAAATATTTTAGCTCCCAATCTATTGTGAATCATTGGTGAGGATTTTCTGGATTAAACTAGACTTAAGTGGCTTTTCAATATGATTGGTTTCATTCCCAGATTCCTTATAATGAACTCACGGTGAATTTTTGAAGTTGATACATTCTGATAAGTTGTTTTGGACAAAGCGCCTTAGTGAATTTTTCATATAATAGGCTGTTCGAGTATGACTTTTACGTGAGATGTTCAAGCCATTTGTAGTACGATTTGGACTTGGGTTTCTTCATAAGAAATGTTCCCCACCATGTCTAGTTATGATCTGGAAAGTTTGATCCCAAACCAAGTTTTATAGGTATACCTTTCATCGATCCAAAGTCACCCATCTTGGAAGCTGTCCATTTCCAACTAGTCAACTTTGGACTTATGTATTTCTCGATCGTTAGATAGTTTCCAGTATGGTCTTCATGACATATGTAGTACTTGTTACAAGGTTTCTAAATTGGTAGCCTGCAGCCATTTTGGCATTGTGAGTCAAACGTTACGAGCCTCGCAAAACCCCTCGTCGTTAAGCTAAAACTGAAAATTCTGAAAAAATTTCTAAGTATAGAAGTCAGTTTGAGTTTCCCACTTTGAGACCCTATATCTTCAGAACCACGACTCTTTTGGATTTAATTCCTTCTTAGAACTTGTAGTACATGTTTAGAGGTTTCCAGAATGTATCTTTGTGCGGCCATACGTATTCTAACTCGAGAATTACGAATCGTCAAAGTTTGCCACTTGGGTTATTTCAAGCTGCTTTGCTGAAATTCAACACTTGAAATTTGACTAAGTGTTGGAAACCCTATGTAAGTATGCATACGTGACTAACATGCTATTAATCGATGCATTCATTATGTCATGTCGCAAGTGCGATAGAGCATTAATAAGATGTACGGTTATAATAAAACAACACAACATGATATTTTTACGGGGCATGCCCTAACATGAACCATTTGAATAGGTCTTCCTACATGCTCAATTGAGTGTATATCATACCTTGATATACACTATAGTAGAAATATGGATTCTAAGACTCGATGGATAGTTTCTACTCCGAACTTCAAGGCGAGAATAGATAGGCTAAGTGCGGGACTTACAGGTCCAAGAATCGATTTAGACAATCGATAGTCCGGTGGGCTTGACTACTCAAAAATAAAATGCTTACGAAATATTTATTTACGATGCTTATTTCAACTGTTGATAAAATGTTTACAAGATTACACGCCAAAATGTTTATGTTTTGTGTATGTATCCTATCCATGAGATATTATGAGATGTTATGAAATGTTATGAATGTTGTTGGGTCGCTCCCAACTTATGAATGAAAATCGATATCGGATCTGTCTTGGGAAGGACAATACCTAGCTAGGATTAACGTGTACACCTAAGGTATTTGTGTCTTTGTAAGGACAATTCACGGCGGTCACGGCGTCGTGAGGAGGCCTCGCTTCACGACGTTCGACTATGATGATATGGCGAAAGGATGTTAAGGGATATGGGTCATACACACGAGAAAAATGCACAGCGAGCGATGATTTTATGAAATGATGAAAATATTTTAGTAAGCACAAGGCATTTTCAACTAAAACCCTTGTGTCTTACCATGATGTTGGCGATGTAATTCAAAGAAAATAAAATGTTTTGGCATGAGTCCACTTGAGTGCATTCTTGTACTCGACCACATGTTGTTTTTAAATGTGCGGGTTGAGCGGATGATGGATGGGCGGTGTTGAGCAATAGGAATGTTGTCATTGAAATGTTTTATACCTTGATTGTACATCGTCATATGTACATATCACATGTCTTCATTGCAAGAACCTAAATTGTGTAATATAGTCGAGAATATAAATGACATATGTATTCGTTTATTGTTAAAAGAGTCTCCTTGTATTTTTGTCCCTGTTTAGAGTTATAGTCCCGGTTAATCCGTACTTAGGATTTAAGGGGCTGTGACAGTTCAACCTGAGCCACCGTTCAAATTCAAGTCAGAACGTATTCTCAACCGGCACTCACTTTCAACCGGCGCTCAACTTCTTTTAATTTATATATACGCGTTTAGGTCATTATCGAGGCAGCTCATGATTACTATTTTCTCACGCGACCCGGGAGTGCTCATAAACCTTCTTCCGAGTTCTTGAGCGTGACACAAATCTGGATAAATCATAGATTTAATTGTTATTCTTATTTTCATCATTTGAATGATTTAATTTATCAAGTTATGTTCTTGGGATTTAATAGTTCTTCTGGAATCAATTTTACAGTTTATTTGTTTGATGATTTATGTTGAATTCAATTCATAGTGACAGAGGATTGGATTTTCATGTTCCGTTGATTTACATTGCTTCGTGATTTCCTGCTTTCGTTTAATTCCTATTCTTGGAGATGGATTGATGATTATATTTTTATTTGCAATTAGATTTAGATTAGGGATTGACAAACCCTATGAATAATATGATTGCATATGCTTTTATTTACCGCTTTGATTATCATGCGTTTATAGTTCAACTAGGGATTGACAACCCCTGGTTTAGATTTATCGCTTTCGTAGTTTAGCTCGGGATTGACAACCCCTGGCTTAGGATCGCTGTTTATTTTCCGTATTTCAGTTCTTGCATGTTTCAAACCCCCGTTGGCATTAGAATGTTTAGGATTTAATTGCTTTCTGTGCGCAACACAAACAATCGCCCTGTTAAGTTTTCCTTGAGAGACGACTCGTGTTAACTTATCACGCTACGATTACCTCGTACGATTGCGAGTGAATTCGAGTGTGTTTTTAGCTCGATCAATTTTGGCGCCGTTGCCGGGGAAAACTTTAAGCGTATTGTTTGTGTTGTTTATTTTCTGTGTTTCTTTTTGTTCTGTTTCGTTATTTTCTCCCCCCGGTGCGTGTGATCTTGTTTTTGTTGTTGGTGTCTGATAAACGCGCTTTTTACACGTTTATAGTTGATATTTGAAGATGAGTTTAGCTCGTTTAATGTGCGTTTATGTATCGATTCTTAATGTTTTATCTTTTCTAGAAGATCTTGCTCTTGGGGTTTCTCTTTGGTGTTTTGTAGGCTTTTCGGTGATAATCGATGCATAAGGCAAAGATGTAACCAAAGATGATTAAATGGATATGAAAAATATTGATGTGAAAAGTTTACAATGTTAAAGAGCATCTCGATAGGGTCCATAGGCGCAAGCGGATCTCAATTCGGAGTTGGACGCGAGAGAATGGGCGCGAAACGATGAAGTCGCGCGAGGAGCGACGGCGAGCTCGCGACCGCAGCGCGACCGAAATCGCCAAACGCCCAAAACGCCTAGAACCTCGCGACCGCTGCTCGCGACATGAGCCCGCCGCGAGGCGGCGGCGGCGAACCCCAAATTAGGGTTTCAGCCTAATCTATAAATAGGGCTTCACCCTCGCCCCCGGCGTACCCAGTGCGATTTTGCACGTTTTCCTCGGTTTTATCTGTTTTTCATTTATTTTCGCTTTAGCTTTGATTTAGATTAGTTATAGCAATAGTTATCCATCGTTTTACATTAGTTCTTCGCATTGGTAGCGATTTATGCGATTCGTCCAGAAGAATTCCATCTTTCCGTTTTCCGTTGGATTTGGATCGAACCCAACCATTGTTCTTGAGGCGCTTCCCTACGGGTTTTATCAATTTAATTTCCGTTTTATTATTATTGCGTACTTTATGTCGTTAATTATGTCTAGCTAATTTACTGTTCTAATCTAGGGTTTGCATGATTCTATCACTATATGTTGTGATTCCTAATGTTGTTATTTACCTTCGAGGCATTGATTCATGATTCTTGGTGCTTATTTATATGTGTTGATTTACGATCAATTTTGATGCATATCATAGTTGCCGATTAATTACGTAAGCTTGTTTTAATTGTCAATCGATCTTGAATGTATGATACGGATAAGCGCTTGAGTAAATGGCGAGATAGGAACATTCGTAGGAAGCATATTCTTTGTGATCCTTTTGGAGTTGCTTATTTTCCTCTAGAGGCGTATGATAATAGGAAAATTAGTAATCAACGGTCACAATTGTAAATGCTGAAGTTGTTGGCTACATATGTGATCTTCCATCTTATGCGGATTAAAATGGTTAGTAATAAGCGGGATAAACATCATTGTGGATAGGATTAATGCATCCCAGGGTTAGTCTTTCTTGATATTTGTTTCCTTGATATTTTATTGCTTTAGTTTATTTTCTTGTTATTACTTTTGCTTTGGATTTAATTATCGAAGCCCTAAAATTCACAACCTAAATTACGTGCTTGGATAATGATGAATCATCGTTGAGTTAACCACGTGTTTTCGGATTGCAATCCACGTGGATACGATACTACTTACCTTCTATATCGCCTTTTACGTGTGAAAAGGGCGATCAAATTTTAGGCGCCGTTCGGGATTATTAAGATCACATAGGAATAATTTGATGATTTGGATTTATTAATTCAAGTTATATATTATATTATTTATTTATTTTGTTAGTGCTAATTTCTCTCTTCTCGCGGTGGTTTATGCGTACAAGATCTCGGGGACCTCTGAGTATTATTAGATTCGAGATCGAAAGCTCTCAAAGGAGAAGAGGGCGAGAGAAGAGGCGAGCTGCAATGGCGGCCAATCCATGAGCAGGGGCATTCCTCCCGAGCAAGTTGCAGCGCATGCTAGTTGACTTTGCGAGATCGGCGTCGGATGGCGAATATGGGAATCATTGTCCTGCTCGGGAGGAAAGACCTCTGAATCACATGTACCGACATCCCACGAGCAGTTCAAGGAGGCGGTTGGGGCCCACATGTAGATCTGAACAATTTCGAGCTCAAACCGTACGATCGGTATGGTCGAGGAGAGCGGTTTGGGGAGGAGTCACGGAAGACCGAATGCGCATCTCGAAGCGTTTATCGATATTTGTGACACCATCAAGCGAGAATGGGGTGCCACAAGACACGATCCGGATCGCATGTTCGGTTTCTCGGCTGTGACGGTGAAAGATTGGTTCGAAGTTTGGACCGGTGGCATCGACACTTGGGGAAACTTTGTGAAGTTTCTTTGAAATACTTTCCGCCGTGGCCTTGAAGATCATCGCGAAATCTCTCATTTTGCCAAAACCACGGCGAATCATTATTCGAGGCATGGGAGAGATTCGAGAGGTCTATTGAGGCGATGTCCACAACATGGGTTCTCGAGGAGCAACAAATCACACAGTTCTACGGTGGGTGACATGGCGGGGCGAGGAGCATGGTGGATCGTCGGCGGGGGCTGCTTATTGAACCGACCGATGAGCGAGGTGAGCCATATTTTAGAAGAGATGGCTGCCAACAGCTATCGATAGCCAGCGGAGAAGGCGCCATCGTTCAAAGCATTTCTTGTTGAGTGATTCAAAATATGGCGATCTCATGAAGAAGTTCACTCTTTTGAAGAGTCGATTGAGACAGAGAATGTCGACCACATCAATCGGAGGAATCATTGAATTTCCAACAACCTCCAAAGCAAGCTTCAATGTCGAAATTCGTTTCAGAGCCGAAGAAGCCAAGTCTCGAAGACATGATGCGGCGAGTTGGTTGTAAGCAACCAACAATTGGCAACGAATCGAGTCGTTCATAAGCAACACCGGCGGAAGATAAATCACTTGGAGTCCTTTGTGGCGGCTATGGGGAAGCATATGAAGATGTTGGAAAATCAAATTGGTCAAATAGCCGTACAAGTAAATGCACTACAAAAGGCGGGCCAATTTCAGAGTGTCTGGAGGTGAACCCGAAGAGTCGATGCTTCGCCATCCAGACGAGGTGGACAAGCTTACCGAGCCGTCGAGAAAGAAGAGCATGAAAACACCTTTGGAGCGAAACTTCGCGACCGAGCTCGCGACCGCAAGCCCGATCGCGAGGAATCTGAAAATTTTCCCACGAAGCCCGCGACCGAGCACGCATCCGCGCACCCGACCGCGAGCCATCGGTATCTGGCGCGGTTGTTCGTGGCGACCAGGCGCTCGCAAAGCCAGCCCATGAGCAATCAAGTCACGCGTGCGGTAGAAATCATAGTGACTCGCGCCCATAGCTTCGCCGTGAAGGCGGAGATCGTAGCGCAGCAGATTCCTCGCGACCTTCCAGTGATCGCGAGGTCAACCGCGAGCAACCCGAAGCAAATCCTCGCCGCGTACACTTCTCCGGCCCGTTTAAGTCGACTTGTCAAGTCGAAATATGACGAGGAGTTTGCTCGTTTCAAAGGGTTTTCAAAAGTTGAGATAAATGTGCCCTCTTTGAGCTGCTGCGAAACATGCTTAGGATACATGAAATTCATAAAGGCAGCTTGCAAGCAAGAAGAAACTGGGAAATTTGAGAAAATTACCTATCCGAAGAATGCGATGCCGTCTTGCAAAGGAAGCTCCTCTAGCGAAGGATCGGCGGTTTCACGTTAGAGTGCGAGATCGTCGGCGAGACTTTCAAATGTTTTGTGCGATTTGGGGGCGAGCATCAATCGATGCCATTGAGCGTCTTCAACCGGCTACACCTAGGAAAGATGAAGCCGGCGAAGATTTCGCGATGATGGTGACCGGTCGGTCACATATCAAAAGGTATCGTCGAAGGCGTGTTGGTAAATTCGGGATTTTGTTTTCCTGCCGACTTTGTGATTTTAGATATTCCGAATTGAAACAACAACCACTAATCCTTGGTAGACCTTTTCTAGCAACGGTGGTGCGTTGATTGATGTGCGGGAAGGCGATCTCACGTTTCGTGTTAGCGATGAGGAGCTCAAAATTTCCATATATGGCGCCATCAAGCAACACGGCGTTGGAAAGCGGAAGATTGTTGCTCGATCATGATTGCTGCTTGCCGCACATCTCGCGTTTAGAGGTATTCGACCGATCGAGGAAGGCGTGAGAAGGAAGAAGTGGACTCGGCATGGAACTCCGAGTGTATCATTCAAGTTTGGGGGCCCACTTCCATAGTCGGTGGTGGTCGTCCGTGAATGCTAAGTTTAGGAGGGTCCACAAGTTGGGAAAGATGTCTATTGCCACAAAAACACGGATTGACAAGGTTAGTGATGGTCTAGCTAAAGGCGTTAAATAAGCACTTGTTGGGAGGTAACCCAGCGTTTTCTTTGTTTTGTTTTCGTGTTTTATTTTGTTTTTCGTTTGTGTTGCTTTTTGTCGTCTTTTGTTTTCTTTTCGTTGTTGTGTCGATCGATCAGCGAGTTGAAGTGAAGTGTGTTAATCCATGTGACCAATGACGATAGAAAATTTTGTGAAATTTAATGATAGTGCGCATGATATGTTAGAAAATGGCGCATGAATGACGTGAGATGGCTTAGGCTTGTTGATTTTCACCATTTGCTTATCCGTGAGACTTGAGCTTCCTTTGTATACATATCTTGATCTGATTTCTTTTAATTGTGTGATATCGTGTATGTGATTATCTTCTAGAACTTGCCGTTCTTACGTATCGAGGCGCAATATGTGTTTGAATTTGGAAAGGATAAAATGCCATCTTTGTTAACCACATATTCACCCAAACACTAACCCGATGTTATATACCATTTGTCGCCTTCTTTGAGCCTTTATTAGATTTTTCTTTCGATTAACGGATGATAGGAGGTGAGGATGGATATGGGAATCAAAGGGGTGAAATTTTGATGTAAGTTATGGCGAGAAAAGTTTCTTTTAGAAAAATACATACGTGGTGAAGAATAGTACCTTTGTTGTAAAGTTAAACCTATAAGCTCTAGAAAAGAAAAGAAAAAGAAAAATGTTAAGTTCACTATGAGTGTTGAGCATAAAGGGTCTTTAATCAAAGTATAGGTACATACGTGGCATTAAGCGTTGATTTATACGTTGGGAAAGAAGGAAAATGGACAAAGTCCATATGTGTCGAAATGTATAAATGATGGTGCTTGGAATATTCTTGAGTCACTTAGCCATATATTATCCTACCTTAACCAATGTGCCTACATTATAACCTATCAAAAGACCTCTTTGATCCTTATTTGAACACATTTGACACGGTGGAGATGTTAGAAAGCAGCAAGCCTATGGTAAGATGTTGCATTGCATTGATGCGTGAGTGTATACACGTCCTTAATTTCTTTATGAGTTTGAGTGTATCCTATATACTCTACACACATGCCTTTGTGAGGTTGAATTAAATGAGTTTTGCCGTAAATTGTTGTTTGTGTTGAGTGGACTAACGTCGTCATGTGCACTAATGTTTTTGGCGTTGATATGTTTGGAGGCTAGAATGGTTATCATCTTTGCTACGCTCGTTGATCTTTCGTTGTGTCTTTACATTACATTTTTGTTTGAGGACAAACAATGCTTTAAGTTTGGGGGTTTGATAAGCGCTTTTACGTTTATAGTTGATATTTGAAGATGAGTTTAGCTCGTTTAATGTGCGTTTATGTATCGATTCTTAATGTTTTATCTTTTCTAGAAGATCTTGCTCTTGGGGTTTCTCTTTGGTGTTTTGTAGGCTTTTCGGTGATAATCGATGCATAAGGCAAAGATATAACCAAAGATGATTAAATAGATATGAAAAATATGGATGTGAAAAGTTTACAATGTTAAATAGCATCTCGATAGGGTCCATAGGCACAAGCGGATCGCAATTCGAGTTCGGACGCGAGAGAGCGGAGCGAAGCAGTGAAGTCGCGCGAGGCCGCCGAGCGAGCTCGCGGCCGCGAAATCGCCGACAAATCGCCCAGAACGCCCGAACCTCGCGACCGCTGCTCGCGACCGCGAGCCCGGCCCGAGGCGGGCGGCGACCCCAAAATTAGGGTTTCAGCCTAATCTATAAATAGGACTTCACCCTCGCCCCAGCGTACCCAGTGCGATTTTGCACGTTTTCCTCGGTTTTATCTGTTTTCATTTATTTTCGCTTTAGCTTTGATTTAGATTAGTTATAGCAATAGTTATCCATCGTTTACATTAGTTCTTAGCATTGGTAACGATTTATACGATTCGTCGAAGAATTCCATCTTTCCGTTTTCCGTTGGATTTGGATACGAACCCAACCATTGTTCTTGAGGCGCTTCCCTACGGGTTTTATCAATTTAATTTCTTTTTATTATTATTGCGTACTTTATGTAGTTAATTATGTCTAGCTAATTTACATTCTAATCCTAGGGTTTGCATGATTCTATCCTATATGTTGTGATTCCTCTTGTTGTTATTTACCTTCCGGGCATTGATTCATGATTCTTGGTGCTTATTTATATGTGTTGATTTACGATCAATTTTGATGCATATCATAGTTGCCGATTAATTACGTAGCTTGTTTTAATTGTCAATCGATCTTGAATGTATGATACGGATAAGCCTTGAGTCGTGGCGAGATAGGAACATTCGTAGGAAGCATATTCTTTGTGATCCTTTTGGGTTGCTTATTTTCCTCTAGAGGCGTACTGATAATAGGGAAAATTAGTAATCAACAGTCTGATTAATAAATGTCTTGAAGTTGTTGGCTACATATGTGATCTTCCATCTTATGCGGATTAAAATGGTTAGTAATAAGCGGGATAAACATCATTGTGGATAGGATTAATGCATCCCTAGGGTTTGTCTTTCTTGATATTTGTTTCCTTGATATTTTATTGCTTTAGTTTATTTTCTTGTTATTACTTTTGCTTTGGATTTAATTATCGAAGCCTAAAATTCACAACCTAAATTACGTGCTTGGATAATGATGAATCATCGTTGAGTTAACCTTCGTGTTTTGGATTGCAATCCACATGGATACGATACTACCTTACCTTCTATATCGCCTTTTACGTGTGAAAAGGGGCGATCAAATTTTGTCTTTTAATGCGGGGTTACCAGCGATGCAGATGTGGTCAGCGGTGGGGGAGGAAAGTTCGTCATATTGGACAAATTCTTCTTTCGAAGAAGGAGCCTAATTCGATTATTCTGAGGGATACCCGCCAAACCATGAGTATCAAACCTACGATCCCTACCCTGAGCAACAAGCCTATGATCCCTACTGGGACCAACCACCTCCACCGCAGTACGAGGATCAAGCCTACAATCATTACTGGGATCAACCACCTTCGTCACACTATGAGGATCAATCCTACAATCCATACTGGGAACAACCACCTCCACCGCAGTATCCGTACTCACAACAACCACCTCCATCTCAGTATTCATACCCGCAGCAGCCACCTCCACCTCAAATGCCAGCTTGGGATGATAAGTTCGTCAAAAGTTGGATCTTGTGACACCAAAATCAGCGCTTGCAAGCAAAATTAGAAATGATGGTGAGAAGGCGGACGAGTTGCTGCAACAAGATGCGATAGAGTCTCCAAGCTCACCCTATGAGGCTCGAGCGACCACCGACCATCGAGTTCGCCATTGGATGATAGAGCCGCAACTCTTGGCGTTTAGAGGAACAAGTGTGGTGATTGCTGCGAAGTGGGTTGAGTATCAACAACAACGTGCAGTGAGGAACTTCAAACCAATCCGGTCGAGTCGGTCATCCTTGTTCTTGAAAGTGACCCATTTGTTGAGAATGGGGTGGGAGAGACATCGGCGAGTTCTGCAGCCGAGAGAAGGTGGAAAATGAGGAAGAATGGGAATGTGAGGATGAGAAGCGGGATCGAGCCACGAGGAAGTGGTTACAAGGTCGGTGACGAGGAAGAGTGGGCATGTGAAGTTGCAAGCATGCAAAGCCCACTCTAGAAGTGATTGCCTTTGCCTCGACAATTGGAGTCACGGGATCCCGGAGGAGGACAAATCGAGGACAAGGTTGAGGTAACATCAATTGTTGTCAACATCCTAATTCACCAAAATCATGTACTTTGGGAATTGAAATTATTTATTTTACTTTGGAAAATAGGATGTTTGATTTGAGCTTAATTGATGTATTACACCTTTCTTTACTATCCTCTGTTCTTATATGGTTGCTCTTGATGCTCTGGTGAGATGGTATTCCTGCGGTAAGGACTATGGATAGTCCGTTGTTGGCCGAATCGTCGGACTCCTGACGTTAAGCAGTACTACATGGGAGTTTACCCACGGATTTTTATTCTGTTTCTTTTTTTTTTTTATCTTGTTTCGTTGTTCTTTGATCTATCTGTTGTCGTTGAGTTTGTTTTGCTCGGTTGGAAAGTTTTCAACGATGAGATGAAGCCGTGATGCTCCAACTCTCGGTAGCACATTAGTCGATTATCAGGGAAGTATCATCCTCTATGGTCATTTGAGCTTTTAATGTTTTGAGCAGGGGACGATGCTCGATTTAAAATAATGGGGATGTTTACTTAGTTTTGTGTGCGTTTCATATATATTTTGTATGTAATGATGTGCCCTTGTGCTTATTTTGATTGTTTGGACTTAATTTTGTGTCTATGCGAATAAGTTAGGATTTTGATTTGTGCTGTTGAACTACGTGGTATTGATCGGACCTTGATGTATTTCTCGTTTATCTTGACGTCATGTGATTAAAGTGCAATGTGAATTGACGAGATTATGTGAATTGATTTTAAATCGGTGGTTATTGACGTGATTTGTCCGGCTAATGCTAGGGGGAGTGTTAACAGTGTGGTTACCTATATACTCGTTTCAATTAAAAAAAAAAGAAAGAAAAATATGTGTGAAAAATAAAATAAGGAGAATTAAAACTCCAATGTTGTTGAGATTGTATAAATGGAGGATGGGATTCTGTCCCTCTTTCTCGTAAATGGAGAAATGGACATGGGAAACCACGTTAGGAGACTCGAGTTCATCGAGACTTCACGTTTCGAACATTGTTCCAAAATTTGTTTATACTTTCTTTGCGTTCTCAAAAGAAACTTGTTGCTAAAGGTAACCATTTTAGTTAATTCACTCCTAGAGGAGAGTTGGGTCTGAGCATAAATAACTTACTTGTTTATTTGATATTTTCACTATCTTAGATCTGTTTCACGTAGACTTTGATTATGTATTCATCAAGTTTGGGGGAATTGCAAAAGAGATTTGATTGATTAGAATAAGAGTGAAGTTGCATGAATTATCTTCTCTATTCTTATTAGTATAGACTTTTCTTGAGGACAAGCAAATGGATAAGTGTGGGGGAGTTGTTTGGTATGATTTTGTGATGATTCTTGGTATTGTTTTACATGTCATTTTATATGGTTTTTCCTATTTATGCCGTTGGTTTGATTAGTATTTATCGATTCGGACTTACTTCGTTCATTTCGATGTTTTATAGAAAATCGGCATTAAATAGGATGAAATGAATCTGCCAAGGATCAAGTATAACGAAGAGCATCTCGACAGGAGTTCGTAGGTGAAAACCATGCGCTAATCGGAGTTCAGACGAGGGAGAACGAGTAGAAACGACAAAGTCGTGCACGACTTTCCCAGCGCCCAGCTCGCCTCGCCAGCTCGCCCGCGCACCCGCTCCGTGTCACCCCTCGCCCGCCGCGCGCGCGCCCTCGGCTGGCTCACTCCGGCGCGTTCGGATTTTCCTCGCTCTCGAGTGGCGCTCGCTCGCCATCCCGCTCGCCCGCTCGCATGCCTCGCCCGCCGCCTTCGCCGCCCGCCGCCGCCGCCGCGCTTCGCCCGCCCGTGCGACCCGCGCCGCCCGATACCACCGCCAGCCCAGCGCTAACCAAGCACGCGCCTCGTCGTGCACCATGCCGCTCGCCGGCGCTCACAATGAGCGCTCATTTGTGAGGCGAACCTTCTCCTAGCGTTCACTGAGCCACCGTTCAAATTCAAGTCAGAGCGTATTCTCAACCGCGCGCTCAACTTCTTTTAATTTATATATACACGTTTAGGTCATTATCGAGGCAGCTCGCAGTTACTATTTTTCTCACGCAGCCGCGGGAGCTGTTCACCAAGCCTTCTTCCAGAGTTCTTCAGGCAGCGACACAAATACAGATAAATCATAGATTTAATTGTTATTCTTATTTTCATCATTTGAATGATTTAATTTATCAAGTTATGTTCTTGGGATTTAATAGTTCTTCTGGAATCAATTTTACAGTTTATTTGTTTGATGATTTATGTTGAATTCAATTCATAGTGACAGAGGATTGGATTTTCATGTTCCGTTGATTTACATTGCTTCGTGATTTCCTGCTTTCGTTTAATTCCTATTCTTGGAGATGGATTGATGATTATATTTTTATTTGCAATTAGATTTAGATTAGGGATTGACAAACCCTATGAATAATATGATTGCATATGCTTTTATTTACCGCTTTGATTTATCATGCTTTTATAGTTCAACTAGGGATTGACAACCCCTGATTTAGATTTATCGCTTTCGTAGTTTAGCTCGGGATTGACAACCCCTGGCCTAGGATCGCTGTTTATTTTCCGTATTTCAGTTCTTGCATGTTTCAAACCCCCATTGGCATTAGAATGTTTAGGATTTAATTGCTTTCTGTGCGCAACACAAACAATCGCCATGTTAAGTTTTCCTTGAGAGACGACTCGTGTTAACTTATCACGCTACGATTACCTCGTACGATTGCGAGTGAATTCGAGTGTGTTTTTAGCTCGATCAGAGAGCATCAGTCCGAAATTCTCTCTAGACTTCTCTCTTTTATTTCTCTTTGCTTTCATGAGCGATTGGTGAGGAAGAAACAAGTCCTACGGGCAAACATTTATATTATGTATTTGGTTATCTCTGCTTGAGCTATTGCTTGGCAGAGAATGCTTTTCGTTCACGTTTGATTGTATATTCAAGTATGGTTTTGTTTATGTTCTTGTTTATTGCTTTTATGTTTATGTCGATTATGTGTGAGTAGTCGGTTTGGTTGGGCTCGGGGTGAAGCACTTTGAGTCAAGGTCATGCAAGTCGTGAGGTCTAAACGTACTTAGAACCTTGAGTGGGTGTTCCCGAAGCTCTAGGCCTTTATACCCTTGTTATTCCTTTCCTTTAGCGTTAACTCGGCCGGTAGCCTTGGGGGGAGGGGTAGCTACAAGCAATAGCCGGAGTAAGACATCGAGTGTCTCTTTGTCTCGGGAAGTGCGGCTGGAGTGGGTGATTGTAGCCGTCGTCCTTGGGCAAAGGGCTACGAGCCACTCCCTTGGACTGACTGTGGCTAGTTGGGCTGTCTAGTGAGTAAAGCTATTGGGGCGGACGAACCTATCTTGGAGACCGTCTTGGCAAGGGGGCAAGGCAGGGGGGCTATGTACTTAGTCCTAAAATCTACGGACAAGCTGGGGCTGGGGGGCCTGGTGTACGTGACAACCTAAAAGGGCATCTACCCCTTGGTACCTTTAACCACGACATACACTCATGGCGAAAATCCTTGAACCTATGACCGACGTCTTGACCAATATCTCAACGTGCGGAACCCTTGGCCCAACTACTTGTTATTTAATCTCTTTACATTGTGTTTAGTTTCAGTTTTACATTCTGCTCAAGATATACCTCTCAGTACATTTCTACTGAGACCATCATCCTGACTGACATCTTGCCCTCTAGGCAACCTCCTACTCAAACTGTGACAACTAGAGTAACAACACAACCAGCTCTCTTGGGTTCGACCCCTTAACTTGCCATATCACGGAACTATGTGTTCAAGTTGGAGGAGATTATAAATGTATCTTGGCGTGTCTTGGGACCTCTAACGGCGGGTATCCGGCGTCGTCGATTAGGCGCCGTTCTTGGGGGCTGCGCTATTCTAGTGTTGTTATTCACTTTTTATTTTTTGTTTGGTTTTGCATGCTTCAACCTAACCTTGCGGCGAGACGAGAGAGCTCTGTTTGACCAGTGAGAGAACCATTCGGAGAAGAAGAGGCGGTGAGAGAAACGCCCCGTCTTGTGAGGCACGGACAAGTAAGATAACATGGAGAGAGGAATCCACAAAACCCACCACCTCCGGGAGAGCGAGGCGCTTGGAGATGATGTTCCCGAACAACAACGATCTCGCCCCTTGGGCATCACCTTTCCGAGATCGAGGACAAGCGGGAGGCGAGGCGTTCTTTTATGCGGATCTTGCCAAGCTTGATATGCGGGAGAGGACCCCAGCGCCATCTCGGGACTTTGAAATGGTGTGTAGCACCATAAGGTATCTGGATGAAGTCAAGAAGGAGTACATCAGACTCATATCCTTTCCATTCACTCTCCATGGCGGTGCTCGAGTGGTGTACACTTTGCCTATGGGTAGTGTCACTCCTTGGGCGGGGCTTCAGAAGTTCCTTGAGAGATACTATCCCATCTCAAGGATACAAAGCGTGAGAAAAAGGATGAGTTCCCCCCAGATGGAGAATGGCGAGACGGTGTTCGACTATTGGTGTCGTTTCAAGTCTATTTTGGCAAAGTGTCCTAATCATCAAATATCCGATGAAGACATGATTCAATACTATGTGAATGGCTTGAGGGCAAGTCAGAGGTAGCTCGTGAGTGCTGTGTGCGGAGGTTCCATACTCAACAAACAACCCAGCGAGGCATTCAAACTACTCGCAGACTTGGCTGAAGAGTCTCGAGATGATGCCAACGCAATGGTCGAGCGATGCCCAACCAAGCTACCATTTCGAGACGGATCCGACATGAAGGACATGAAGGCCATGATGAAACAAATGATGGACTGATGAGGCCCTCTATGGCCAAGAAGAATGTCAGCGTGTCGACTTTGCTTTGCCACCACCCACAATACGGACGAGTGTCTACAAGTGGCCGAAGAAGAAGGGTGAATGCCTTTGGGCATATCAACAACGGTGGTGGAGAAAGCGCTCGAGGTCGAAGCCCGCTTGACCCGTACAACCAGTGGAAAAATCATGAGAACTTGAGTGCGGAGGCACACACTATCAAGCACCTCACAGGCGTAATCCACCTCAAGCTCGGCCATCTTTAGCCGAGATAGTGCACAATCGAGGAGCTACACAAGGAAGGATAGTGCAAGACCTCGACAAGTTCAAAAGCAGAGACAAGAGGAGTCCTACAATGCATCTTGACTCAATTTGAACACCTTGGCGCAAGAGATATCAAAGCTCAATCAAAAGCAAGGGCCGCTTCGCTCAAGTGCAAATCGACCCAATGCGCGCGTCAGCGCAATCAACTTGAGAAGCGGCAGAACTTGCCAGCGGGAGGAGCCCGGTCGAGGCGGTCGAGGCGGAAGACATAGCAGGAAGTCGAGGACTTGGTCAAGGAACCCGAACCCGAGGCGAAGGCTTCCTTGCCCAAGGTAGCAGACAAGACAGAGATCAAGATCAGACCTCTCTTTCCAGGAAGGTTGGCAAGGAACAAAGAAGCTGAAGAGATGAATGAGATGATCAAGATCTTTAAGAAAGTAGAGATCAACATACCTTTGATCACTGCTTTGACCTCGATGCCGAGGTGTGCCAAGTTCCTCAAGGAGCTGTGTACCAAGAGAGTCAAGTACACGGACGATGCCAAGTTCCAAATGGGAGAGAACGTCTCAGGCGTACTCAAACGAGATCTCCCAATCAAGTGTACCGATCCCGGAATGTTCTATATACCTTGTGTGATCGGGACAACGAGGATAGACCAAGCTATGCTCGATCTCGGGGCATCAATCAATGTGATGCCCCTATCTATTTATCAAGAGTTGAAACTCGGACCACTCCGACCGTCTTGTGTTGAGATTCAATTGGCAGACAAGTCAAGTGTCTATCCCGAAGGGATCATTGAGGGTGTGCTCGTCAAGGTGCAGGACCTTATTTTCCCAACCGATTTTTACGTTCTAAATATGGGCAGTACCCGGATCAAGAAGCAGCTCATGCTGCTAGGCAGGCCGTTTCCAAGACAGCCCGAACTTTAATCGATTGCGATACGGGGAAGCTCACAAAGCAATTTCCAATCGACACCGAGATGGTGGACTTTGTCAGTCTCACTGAGAAGGATGTTGAGAGATACTCTGCCAACGTGGTGATCAATGACGTGTGCGATAGAGTCATCCAAGAACACACTGAAGATCTAGAGTATCTCGACAAGGAAGAGGTCAAGGCAACCGAAGTGCTTGAGGTAGAAGCCGACCAAAGTGGGGACGATCAACCAAGCTATGCATGACAAGGAAAGGATACAACCTTCCTTGAAGAAAGCCCCCAAGCTACAGCTCAAACGCCTACCGAAGCACTTGAAGTACATCTACCTCTGAGTCAACGAGACGTTGCCAGTAATGATAAGCTCCGAGCTGACGATCAAATAAGAAGAAGAGACGAGGACCGTCTTGAGCAAGTACAAAGAGGCCATCGTTGGACCTTAGGCGACCTCGAGGGCATCGACCCTCTTGTTTGCCAACACTACATCTTGCTCGAGGGCGGCGCCATACCGGTCGAGACCCCGGAGGAAGCTCGACCCGGTAATGAAAGAAGTTGTCAAGGTGGAGATACTCAAACTCCTTGAGTTGGGCCTCATTTACCACATCTCTCGATAGCGGTGGGTCGGCCCGATCCACGTAGTGCCAAAGAAATCCGGCGTCGGTGGTGAGAATGAAGGCGAGGAATTGATAGCGATGAGACTCCAGACAGGCTGGAGGGTTTGCATCGATTCTGAAAAGCTCAACAAGGTGACCAGGAAGGACCACTTCCCCTTGTCGTTCATTGACGAGATGCTTGAGAGACTCGCCGGGAATAGGTATTTCTGTTTCCTTGACGGCTACTCTGGTTATATGCAAATTTGTGTGGCATTAGAAGATCAAGATAAGACTACATTCACTTGCCCATTTGGCACATTTGCATATCGTCGTATGCCATTTGGTTTATGCAATGCTCGGGGACATTTCAAAGATGCGTGATCGTATATTTTCGATTTGCTTGAGCAATGCATTGAGGTGTTCATGGATGATTTTCTTGTTTATGGCAAGGCGTTTAACCGGTGCATAGAGCATCTTGAGTTGGTTACTGCGGAGGTGCGTGGAGAAGGATCTTGTCTTTGAATTATGAAGTGCCACTTCATGGTCAAAGAGGAATTGTCCTTGGACATGTTATCTCGAGAAGGGCATTGAGGTAGACAAAGCGAGGTGGAGATCATAGCCAAACCGCCTTATCCACCAACATCAAGCAACTCCGGGATTCCTTGGCCCACGCTGGATTCTATCGACGGTTTATCGAGGACTTCGCCAAGATAGCACAACCGATGAACCGCCTCCTCGAGCGATGTACCGTGGGAGTTCGACGGCGCGTGTAAAAAGCCTTCGGATATTGAAGGAGCACCTTGTCACGGCGCCATCATAAGGCCACCGAATGGGGCATGCCCTTTGGTGATGTGCGGCGCTAGCGGATCTGTTGTTGGCGCGGTGCTTGGGCGAAAAATGGCAAGGAAAGCTTCGTCATATACTATGCATCGAAGACCTCACCGGGCCGGATCAACTACACAACCACGGAGAAGGAACTTCTTGCTGTGGTGTTTGCCTTCGAGAAATTTTGTTCCTACCTCTTTGGGAGCAAGACGGTGGTTTACACTAACCACGCTGTCTTGAAATATCTCATGGCAAAGAAGGACACAAAGCCAAGACTTATACGGTGGATACTCCTCCTCCAGGAGGTCGACGTTGAGATCAAAGACAAGAGTGGATCTCAAAATCAAGTGGCCGACCACTTGAGCAGAATTTTGAGAAAGGATGAAGGAGATCCAATCAGAGCAACATTTCCGCACGAGGAGCTACTCGAGATCTACACCAAGGAGCCTGCATGCGGCGACTTGGTGAACTACATCGTGACGGAGTGTTACCCGTGGGAATTCCAACACACGGAGGAACAAACTCGAGAAGGAGAGTCGACAATACGTATGGGATGACCCATACTTGTGGAAGCAATGCTCGACTTGATCTTGAGGAGATGCGTTCGGAAGGTGAATAAACAAGCATCCTTGAGCACCGCCATGAGAAGGAGTCGGCGGACATTTTGGGCACAAGAGAGCGGCAGGAAGATCGCGATTGTGGGTTCTCTTGGCCCACTATCTTTAAGGATAGCTACGAGAGTGCCGAGAATGCGATAAGTGTTAGCAAGGTAATGTCTCGAGGAGGAATGAGATGCCCTTGGTACCTATCTTGCCGGTGGAAGTATTCGACTTATGGGGCATGGATTTCATGGGCCCTTACAAACTCTAAGAAAAACCAATACATACTCCTAGCGATGGACTACGTGTCAAAATGGGTAGAAGCGAGGCCACGGCCAAGGTGAGCATAAGGACCGTAGCCGTTTTCTCAAGTCAAACATCTTTAGCGGTTCGGTGTGCGAGAGCCATAAGTGATCGGGGCACCCACTTCTATAATGCCACCATTGGCGGCTTACTCAAGAAGTATGGGGTGCATCACCGAATGTCCACCGCATACCATCCTCAAGCCAATGGTCAGTGAGCTCTCAAACCGCATTGTGAAGACTATCTTGAGGAAGGCCTTGGGAGAGAGCAAGAAGGAGTGGAGCACTCACCTCGACGATGCACTATGGGCATACCGAACAGCCTTCAAAACGCCATTTGGAATGTCTCCTTACCGGATGGTGTTTGGCAAGACGTGTCACCTGCCTGTCGAGCTGGAATAAAAGGCGTACTGGGCAATCCGCAAGCTCAACTTTGACTGCGATGAGGCAGGAGAGAAGCGCAAGCTTGACATACAAGAGCTCAAGGAGATTCGCCTCGAAGCTTATGACAACGCCGCTATATACAAGGATAGGCTCAAGAGATCCCATGATGTTTTAATCAAGGAGAAGAAGTTCGAAAATGGGCAAATGGTGCTACTCTATCAAAATAGGTTCCGCTATGCCTCTGGCAAGCTGACCACCAAGTGGGTGGGACCTTACATCGTGCACGCCCAACATCCGAACGGAGCCGTGGAGATAAGCGACATGGACAGCAAGAAAGTGTTCAAGGTAAACGGAAGCAGACTTAAAACCTACCATGGGCACGACCGAAGGCTCAGAGAATGGGACGTTGAGCAAGATGAGCTCCATGAGGTTCCTCAAAAGGATCCTCAAGACGCTTGAGCTCAAGGAAGACGTTGAGCTAACGACGTTAAACAAAAGCGCTTTTCGGGAGGCAACCCGGTGGGGTACGATTTTAATCGCTTATATTTTATTCCCTTTTTGTCAAGGGGGTGGTCTTGACCACTTTTAACACTTTGCCTCGAGCAAAGTGTGTGAGTCAGAAGCCCGCCTCGTTATTGACCTGCTCCTTGAGAGGGCTGTTTCTTCCTCGAGGCGTATTTTCTTAAGTGCGGTCTGGGCGGAACTCAGGCGAGGCAAAAGGAGGCGCCGCAGTGGCAAGGCGATAACATTGGCGAGGACACGGAAGCAGTAGCATCTGCATTTCTGGTGGCGACGAGATGTCCCATCAAGTGAGCCCATTACCTATAACCGTCCCACCCGTTCTATTACCCCCTCATTTCGCCTACCCACTTCCCACATTCAAACCACACCCCAAAACTTCCCAAACTACTGACACAAAACCTAACTTTCCATCCATGGTGCACACGTCCAAAGAAGAAACTCACGGAACCAACCCGAAAAGACCATAGCTCGCCGCATAAAAATGGAGAAGACACCAACCGAGCCCGCAGTCGAGCCCGCCACTGAAGGAGTCCATCGTCCGGTGATGGGGCTCTTCTCCGAGTTCGCCGAGGGAGAGGAGAGCGCCCACTCTCCACGACATTCACGTGGAGGTGGGCGATGAAGAAGAAGCGACCCGACCGAGAACACACGGAGAAGACAGGAGAAGGCAGGGAGAAAAGAAAAATCACCCCTCCACCGGAAGAAAAATGAAAGAGACTCCTACCGCCTCCTCGTCAAAGAAGGCGTCGCCGACCCCTCTCACACCGGTGCGCCGGCATGGAAACAAAGTCTTTGGAGGAAGGAGGTCTTCGAGGAGGTGAGCTCGTGACTCTCGGAGAAAGCAAGGAAGAAGGAAATGACCCGACGGAAGAGACCGAGGAAGAAGACATTTTCCTCACTAGAGAACGGTCGGCGAAGAAGGCAAAGATGGCAACGCGCTCGTCGAAGCGAGGGAAGGCCTACACGGTGAACACCAAGGAGCTCGTCAAAACCAAGAAGATGGTGGTGTCGAAACGGCTGGAGCCTGCACTCCTCGAGCAACTAGGTGTCAAGGAGGAAGTCGAGAGGCTGTTTAAAGGAATCGGGTGGGAGAAGTTTCTCGAATGGGATACCACAGTATACGCACCAATGGTGAAGGAGTTTTACGGAGATCTTGACATAGACCACGAAAAAGGGGTGCCAGTAGGCGTACAGTTCACTCTTCTCGGGGAGCGAAGAGAGTTTACGGTTGATGAGCTCAACCAAGCTCTAAACATGGTGACATTGATGGAGGCAAATGGCGCCAGCTACAAGGGAGCAGCCAAGGTGGTACCAAACTTTCTTGACGGAAATGGTCAGGGATGCAGGGAAAACTAATCGGAAAGGATGGCGCCTGAGTTCAGTCGGGTGGCCTTGAGGGACAGCCCTCAAGGACCCGGCCATGCAAGTATGCCACGGATCCTCTCCTACAATCTCTTTGGCAAGAAGGACGGCGCGCAACCATGTCGAAGCGAGTTGTTCATCCTCACAGGCGATGCGAAAGGATGAGGCTCAACTTGCATCGCCATCGCAATCTCGCACATGAAGAGCATAATGGGCAAGGCGGCGAGAGCTCTCCTTGTGCCACTTGTCGACTAACTTTGCCAAGGAGAACGAGCTGCTTGGTCCCGACTTTGCCATGACCCTCGAGAGAGAAGACACCTTTGACTTGAAGGCACTCAAGAAGATGCTCAGGATAGTGGAAGACGAGGACGCCAAGCTCACCATCTTGCATGAGCTTGAGAGGCCAGTTGTCAAGCCAGCACGCTCAAAGGCTAAGGCAAGGGCAGGACCTTCAGCAACACTGGAGCCTGCCCAAGACGCCACTCAAGCCGCCCTCGTCAGAATACATGAAACCTTGACTGAGATCCAGATCGCCCAGCTCGCGTTCTTCGCCCACCAAGGATTCAGGTAACCACCTGCATCCCCCTAAGTTTTTCCTCCCTTGTTTTTTGTGTTTTTGTTTTTGTGTTTTGTTTTTTCTATTTTTGTTTTTGTGTTTTGTTTTTCTTTTTTGTTTTTTGTGTTTGTTTGTTGTGCGTTCGTGTGTTTTTGTTTTTCGGGGACCATACTCAGTCTACCACTTTGCCACAAGCAAAGTGTGTGAGTGTGGATGGCCCCCTATTTTTTGTTGTTGTTGTGTGTGTTGACCAGCATGTTGAGATGAGCATGATAATTATGATCTTGGCATAGGCTTTGTAATACATGTTTAGCTTGTTTCAATAAGGTTAGTATGACGGAAAAGGGGCATGACATGCACACCTGTGAGGAATTGAGCCTATATATGCTAAACCATTGCAAGTATGAATTCTATTATGTGTGATATTCGGATGCTTGACTTGGTTGTGCTAGAACTTACTCTTGTCTTGATCAAAGCCAAGCTTCTTTGTAGTGCAAGTGCTCTAGATGATTTAGGCTTTCTTTTCATAGCCATGGTCAACAATGATTATAAACCCAGATATATATATCCTTTGCCAGCCCCATTTGAGCTGATCGTTTTCTTTTAAATTATCTTGTGCTCTTCCCTGACCTGGGGATTGAGAGAAGAAGAATAGGGGCGGGATATGTACATCTTGGGTATCATTCTGGACAAAACACAGCATTAGAAGCCTTGGCCTTCGGCCGGGCATAATGAGCTTAAATTGAAAAAAATTGGGTGAATGTACACCAATTCAAAATGTGTAGAAAAGAAAAGAAAAATGGTGGGGAACAAAGTTTAAAAAGTATAAAAGAAAAAAGTTTCCCAAAAATATAAGTGTGCTCGGGGCGTAAGTATCTTGCGAGGAAATGGGAAAACATTACGCCCAAGACCTAAGTCAAGACAACCTTACCCCAGATTAAATACTTCCAACTTAACGAAGCCACTCAATGCAACCCTAAAGACCTAGGATAGAGAACTTTGACCAAGGTATAAGGTAGAGGCGGTGAGCGGCGGGTAAGCTATGGCACTTCCTTGATCAAGTCATCAATGGCGTGAAAACCCTAAACACGAGAGTTTGAGTGCTTGAGAGGAACTCCACAAACTTGCTTTACCCGATCTTGATTAACCTTGATGCATAGTTGTATTAATCGCCTATGCGGATTATCTTTATTATGTTTTCATCTTATCCTTCTTTGGTCTTTTGCGTGCGTTGTTTGTGTGTTTGTTTTCTTTTGGGCGAGAATGCTTGCATGCTTGAGGACAACCGTGGTTCAGTGTGTGAGTGTGGCGAGCCCGTTTTCGTGCTCTTTTTGGGGTAGCCCTTGCCCTAGAAATGTTTTCTTTGCATGTGTTTGTGTCTGGGAGGACACGCTTTGGGGTATTGCAGGTTGAGTCGGACCTTGGGCAAGATCAGGCCACCTCCTGTGAGAGAGGTAAAAATCCGAAGACTATCTTGGCAAGCGATCTAACATCTTGCCAAGACACCATGCCGCATGGGGCCGAGCACGATCAGCGAGTGGCGTGAAGTCAAAAGGTGTCGAGACAAGGAAGAGATGTAAAAAGGACGAGGAGTGACGCGGTGGACAGAGGGTAAAGTCAGGATGCAGCTTGGAGATGCAGATGAGATCGCTGGCAGACTTGCACGCAAAAGGAAGGATTCTGGGCAAGGTCCTCTCGACCGCCTGTTTGATTTTTGCCGTAAAGGAAAGGTCAACCTGCAGTGCTGCGGATGAGACAAACCTGCCAGACTGAAGCCAGAGGAGCCCTTGTCGGGGTCCAGAGCCCGAGCCAGCTTGCTGCCCTCACCACCTGCTGCCTCGAGATGTGTGCGTTGACCAAGACAAAGAGGAGTTTACTTAGGCTCCCAACATAATTCCAACTCCAGAAAGAATTCAGAATTAACGACACAACATACGAGAGTGGAGAGCATCAGTCCGAAATTCTCTCTAGACTTCTCTCTTTTATTTCTCTTTGCTTTCATGAGCGATTGGTGAGGAAGAAACAAGTCCTACGGGAAAACATTTATATTACGTATTTGGTTATCTCTGCTTGAGCTACTGCTTGGTAGAGAATGCTTTTCGTTCATGCTTGATTTTATATTCAAGTATGGTTTCGTTTATGTTCTTGTTTATTGCTTTTATGTTTATGTCGATTATGTGTGAGTAGTCGGTTTGGTTGGGCTCGGGGTGAAGCACGTTGAGTCAAGGTCATACAAGTCGTGAGGTCTAAACGTACTTAGAACATCGAGTGGGTGTTCCCGAAGCTCTAGGACTTTATACCCATGTTATTCCTTTCCTTGAGCGTTAACTCGGCCGGTAGCCTTGGGGGGAAGGGTAGCTACAAGCAATAGCCGGAGTAAGACATCGAGTGTCTCTTTGTCTCGGGAAGTACGGCTGGAGTGGGTGATTGTAGCCGTCGGCCTTGGGCAAAGAGCTACGAGCCACTCCCTTGGATCGGTGTGGCTAGTTGGGCATCTAGTGAGTAAAATTTGTTGGGCGGACGAACCTATCTTGGAGACCGTCTTGGCAAGGGGCAGGCGGGGGCCTCTGTTATTAGTCCTAAAATCTACGGGCAAGCTGGGGATGGGGGCACGATGTGCGTGACAACCTAAAGGGCATCTACCCTTGGTACCTTTAACCACGACATACACTCATGGCGAAAATCCTTGAACCTATGACCGGCGTCTTGACCAATATCTCAGCGTCACGGAACCATTGGCCCATTACTTGTTATTAATCTCTTTACCTTGTGTTTAGTTTCAGTTTTACATTCTGCTCAAGATATACCTCTCAGTACATTTCTACTGAGACCGTCATCTGGCCCGACATCTTGCCTCAGGGCAACCTCCTACTCAAACTGTGACAACTCGAGTAACAACACAACCAGCTCTCTTGGGTTCGACCCCTTAACTTGCCATATACGGAACTATGAGTTCAAGTTGGAGGAGATTATAAATGTATCTTGACGTGTCTTGGGACCTCTAACGACGGGTATCCGAGAGTCGTCATTAACCAAGTGTTTTCACATAAGTTAAAATCCTTTGTCCACTGGGGACGTATCAGACTTTTGCCCTAGACGTCATGTATCTTTACCATCTTCTTGACATTCTATGTTTGTTTCATTACAATGTCAGAGGTACCCAAAATTCCACTTTATTTGTCATCATATAAGTATGAGAAACATGCTTCCCAATTAGCTTCATCTTAAAGTCTTTACATGTGAATCTCTTCTTTTGTTCCCTTGAATGTATTTCCCCCACAAACTTTCTAGAAGTTGTTTTGCTTGTTAAATCTCAAACACACAAGACATGCGTTTTGTATCTATGTAACTTAGAGTACCAAGGTTTCATCTCAAATAATGAATCTACTTCTTAATCTACTTCTTTGCTTCGAATGAATTACCTTACTTATCATAGTCAGACTGTTTCTGAAACTTATATCATATCCTAGGCTATCTCATAACTGTATAGGTCGTAGTTTCTTCAGCTGTTCTCAATTCTTGTCTCTTTTTCTTGACTATGATATCTGAAAGTCATATTACTTTCATTATACTTCGGTTCTCACTTTCAAGGTTAAAATTGCCATTGTTGTCATATAGCCTGGTAGGGTAGTACGCTTGTGCACCATAACTTAAGTCCCAACCACAAGTGCCTCATTACCATGTCTCGACTTTTGGGGATATATTCCCCATACTTGGTTTAAACACTAGGGCTAGCCTAGCTGTTCACACTTCTCAATACATATGATCCATCAATCTCACTATCATTGGTTTCACTAAGATCTCAAAATACTCGGAATCAATTCTGCTCAAGCATAATCTTAAGGGTTGAGGTATAAAGTGACAGACTTGTTAACTGAGATGCTATCATTCCTTATATATCCATTGCAAAGAGTCTCGTGCACCTCCATACTTTAGACATGTCCAACCCACTAACGACCTCTTAAGGACAGTCAACTATCTTAAAGATATGTTGTAATCTCTTTTTTTTTGGTCAAAACGTACGAAATAGCATAAAACGGGATAAAACATGTTACAATCTGAACTCAGGCAAACCCGAGGGGGATACAGCCAAATTTCCGTAGAAACAAGGCAAGGGGTGGGAGAAAAGACCTAAGGGCCAAAACACATAGGCCAAAGAGCGACTCGCTCAATCCTATGAAAGTGATAAAGAAACATAAACCTCCTCAACAAACCCCTTTGTGACGCATAAGGGGCGGGCCTCATTAAAAACCCCATGACCAGTGGGGAAAAGAGTGCCCTTGTGCAGTGTGATCGCGGGCACAGGGGAATGGGAATGTGAACACATGAAAACATCTGAGGTGCACTGCTTTGGTTGGGCCTAAGCAGTCCCTCCACACACTCACCCAAGAAACCACTAACAGATATGCAATACAAGATATGGCATCCCAAAAGTGGACCCAAAAAACAAACCGAGACATCCCTCAGCTCACTACAAGGCCAACTCAAAATGCGAAATAACAAGATCCACAGAATACATAGAATATAAAGCAGCATAAACATCTTCTTTAATATTCTTCACAATGGTCTTCACGTCGAAGGGGATGTCCTCGAAGTTGATCTTGTTACGCGCATACCACAGGTGATTGACCGTAGCTGCTAATCCAATCTGCTTAGCTCGGAGGATGATAGCTGACCCCGCCTTCTTCTCCCTTTTGATGTGCTTGATAGCACTGGCAATCGTAGTCATACTCCTCGGGAGATGGAGCCATTCTTTGATATGCTTCCAAACCGCCTCCGTACCCTTACATTTAAAAAATAGGTGATCATGAGTTTCCAAATGGGTATTACAAACGGTACATACCTACGAGATATTCATATATCTCAGTCTATCCACCATCTTAAGTCTTCCCCTCATGGCAAGCCATATGGTGATGGAAAACTTAGGCGGGATGTAGTCCTTCCAAATTGCCTTGTGCCAGTACTGCCTTTCACCCTTCTCCCGGAGATAGTGATATGCAGCACTCGTTCCCTTGGACCCAAAAACACTCTTAAGAAGATCATGACTCTATCATGATCACCTCACAGATCCTACAAAAAACGATCGCGAAGGATGAGAATATTCTTAAGAAGGGGAGATAAACGAATGTGATTAGGAAACTCCCATATGGTGGTGGTCATCAAGTGCTATGCATGGATCCACTGGATCCATAAGTAGTCCTTCTTGGTATGGATATTCCACAAGGTCTTTGCTAGAAGCGCTTTGTTCCAAGTCGAGAGATCTCTTGGACAAGACCTCCTTCATCCTTTGGTAAACAAGCGGCTTTCCACGCTTGATGGACGATTGTGTCGAACCCCACAAGAACCTCACGGTCATCGTATTGATCGATCAATGGCGGTGGTCGGCGCGAAGGACACTGCAACGAAGCATTCTACTCCTTGCGAACCGAGCGAATCAACTCCAATCGTCTGCGTGATAAATTAAGATTAGACCAGCGGTGGATACAAGGCGCTATCTTCTCCACTAGTCCACTATCTTGAGTGATTCCTAGTTTCCTTGAAGATAGAGGATGCTAGATATCTTGTCGGGAGTTCTCCCAATGGGAAGCGAGCGGATCTAAGATCGCTTTGCTTCTCAAATGGTCGAACTCCGCCATAAATATCAAGGACTTTTGATTATTTATCTTCAATCCGGATGCATTGGTGAAGTCCCCAAGTGCATCTGAAAGCACCTCCATAGATGCAATGTCACCCCTGCCAAAAAGTAACAAATCATCAGCGAAGGCAAGATGTGTAATAATGGAAGAACTACATTTAGGATGAAATTGAAAATCCAACTCCCTTGTTCATTTCTTTAGCAGTCTGGAAATGTACTCCATACAGCAAAGGAATAGAGAGGGTGACATCGGGTCACCTGCCTAAGTCCTCGCTGTCCAGTGATGAATCCATTTGTCCCTCCATTGATTGCCAAAGTGTATGTCGCCGAGGTGACGCAAGTCATGATCCAGTAAACGAAACAAGGGTGAAAGCCCAGCCCATCCAATGCTCGTCTGAGGAACTCCCAAGAGATCGAGTCATAAGCCTTCTGGAGGTCAATCTTCAGCATGTATCTCGGGGTGATCTATTTCCTCTCATATCCTCTGAGCAGCTCCTGGGCCAAAAAGATGTTGTCCGAGATGTTCCGTCCTCTCACAAATCCAGACTGTGCTGGATCAATGATCTTGCCCATCAAAGACGCCATCCTCTCAGTCAGGATCTTCGTTATGGTCTTGTAGATGACATTGGTGCACGCAATGGGTCTGAAATCAGCTACGGTGGGGTTGTGATGCTTCTTGTGGATGAGAGTCACCACCGAGTGGTTGAATTCCCACAACAGGACCCCCTTCTCAAAGAACTCCCATACAGCCAAGACCACATCTTGACCTACGATTTCCCAGTTCTCTTTGAAGAAGGCTGAAGGGTAGCCATCCGGTCCCGGTGCTTTCTCACTCGCAATATCGAACAGCGCATTCTTAATCTCCATCTGGGACACCTCCATAGCCATATTCATCCTGTCATACTCATCAAGCCGAGGGCCTTCCTCAAAAACAGTGTGATCAAATCCACTCGTGGGAACCTTTACACCGAAGAGATTGGTATAAAAAGTCTCAAAAGCCTTGATTATTTCCTCCATGTCATAAGTCGGCTCCTCCGATTCCCTACACAGGAAAGAGATGGTGTTACGTGTGTGATTTCTTTTCACCATAGAGTGAAAGAATTTAGTGCATCTGTCGGAGAGGTTGATGTGCATGTTCTTCGTTCTTTGCTTGAAGAAACTACGCTCAACCTTTTCCAAGAACTTAGTCTTCTTTCGAAGACCAAGTTCTTGTTCCAACAATTCCCATTCACAGGGTCTCTGTCGAGCTAATTGCACGTCGTGCAATGCAGCTCTAGAGATACTCGCCCTCTCAGTGAGATGGTGAACTCCTTGAAATTGAACTCCTTAAAATGCTTTGCATCCTCTTCAACTTTGCAGCCAAGATCCACCGAGGTCGACCATTCTCTTGTTCAATCAATTTTCTTCAAGAATCGTTGAAATCTGGGTGCTTCATCCACATGTTGAAGAACTTGAGCGAGCAGTGGTACCGGTGACATCTCCAAAAGAGTGATCGGTCTTGCGAATGATCGGACAATGTGCCTCTAGGCGAAAGTTTGTCTGCAAAAGGTTAGCATCCAACCGGGCATTATTAATTAAGACTCTATCAATCTTAGAATACTTCACCGTATTGGTCCACGTAAAGTGGCATCCCGTCGATGGTGAATCCTCGAGTCCCACGAGCACAAGTATCGACAAAGTCCTTGTACTCTCGTTCAAGCGAAACTCGACCTCCAATCCTCTCCTCCGTGTCAAGGACATAGTTGAAGTCTCCACGACGATAGAAGGCTTAGAAGGTTTGATGTGGATGATCATTGAATCCCACAGCTCCCGTCTATGTATAACCCGCCAAAACCATAGACAATGGAACATCAAAAGTGGTGTTAGTAATAAGACAAGTGAAATTGGAGTGGATCACTGTTTTCTCGTGATGACCTCAACTCGATCCTCCTTGGGTTCCAAATGATGAGAATCCTTCCCCTAGGGACTTCATCGAAGTTGTGAACACACTCCCATTGAATGAAGTGCTTTGCCATGAAATTCTTGAGCTTCAGCTTTGTGAGCTTCGTCTCAATCAATGCAATGGCATCTAGCTTATGCTGGTACACATTATCTGCAATCGCAGATTGCTTCTGAGCCTTCTGGAGGCCTCTGACGTTCCACGTTGTAATAATCATTTACGACGTGTTCTGCGACTAATTGGACTCTTGCCCTTCTTGACAGGAGAACTCTGGCGGCTTGTGTTCGACTTACTTCTGGTGATACGGACACTAGGAATTTCTACTTCTTCATTGCTCGCTGATTTTCCTGTAAGGTTAGTTGCAGTATAATCATCAAAAGAACTTGAGGAGGTAGAATGTACCGATGATTCCGACACAGTGTTACGAATGGGTGGTTCCTCCAAAGCAAGAACAGGTTCACTTGACTCTGTGAAGAGCTTTCGTTGTCCCCCTGCAATTGGTGGCCAAGCAAGGTGGGTAGAACGAGTTGGTGGTTTTTGAGGTTCGGTGGGCTGTCGAGGATTGTCGATGGGTGTTGAAGGGTTCAATGTCACGGATGGGCGAGAAATCTCGGCAGGTGGCTCGGGTGGTTCCTGTTGAGAACTCTCGAGAGGTATCTCGGCAGGTGATGAAGTTTGGGTGTGCGAGGTTGGGTGTGAAGTTTTGGTCGAGGAATGTTGGGATGGTTCGGATCGAGGATTCTCAGCCGAAGGTGAGGTTGGCCGAGAGATGTCATCCGAGGAAGGGGAGATAGAGGCTACCGGGTCGGTTCGAGAATTCTCGGCCGAGGATGGAGAGGCTAGCCGAGAGCTGTCAGCCGAAGGATGGGCGATGGGGGCTGGCGAGGATCGCCGAGGTTTATCGGCAAGAGCGATCTCGACAGTAGGTGGGGGCCGAGCACGAGGGCTTCGAGATTTGTCGGATGGAGGAGGCGGGCGTGAGCGAGACAGCTCGAGGTGCGGGGTTTGGTGGACGGTCTCGACGGTTGCCGATGGTTGTCCAATTTCAAAAACTTGGGTACTATTATAGGATTCAAAGTGTAAATGTGTGTTTAAGGCCCGGTGGTTTTAATCTCAATCCCATGTGTGATGGGTTGAGATGGAATCTGTTATCCTTTAGGCGGGACACACTTCTCCTCCTCCATTCGACTCTAGGGACGGGGAGTCTTGGAGGCTCGACCACGTCTGGGGGCGAGGTCTAGGGTCTCTTCCTACGGCTCGTTGCCACGTATCGTTCCTGCATGGTTAGTCCCACCACGGGGGAGGGTTCGGCACCTAGGTGGTCTAACAATGTCGAACATGATGAAGCCGGTGGCCCAATTTTTCTGATTTTGCACATTTTGGGATAAAATTCAAATTTAATATGTTGCAAAATGTGTTACCGTGTGCAATTGCAAGTTAACATATTCCCAGGTTCACGCATAGCATCTACTAGCACATGAAATCTAGGTTCGTCTAAATTGTTCTTAGCAATCGTTCTGTAGTCTACCTCTATGGGATCTCCTAACAGTGAAGCAATTTTCCCTATAGCATTGGGATTCCAAAGTTCAAGCGGCAAATTAGGTAGAGAGGCCCATACAGGAAATTTAAAATCAGGTGCAGAATCAAACCTAAATTCTACAGGCATATGACATAGGATAAGAGAATACGAACACTGCATATGGTCCTGAATTTCGGACATGTTCCATATCCTCGTCTTTCTCGAATTTGAACACTATCCAACCATTTGGGTGATACAAAATTCTCGTCGTCTTTTTCCAGCTTAACGTCAGTCTTTGTGTTGCTTCTTTACCCGGGAATCGTCCTGCAAAAAAACCAAGTAGACAAAAACCCCATCCTTTCAAAATAGGGGTGTAATCAGTAGTCTCCAAAGTTAAAACATCATTCACGATACTTACCTCAAACTTGGCTAAGGCGAGGTCCGTCTTTCTTACGGGAATCGGGTTTGCAAAATGGCCCGCATTTCTTAGCCAAGGAGATGGGTCGGTGGTGGTGTCGAAGGCCTCCTGTCGCCCAGCTATAGGGACCTCGGCTGAGGGCAGTTGTTCGGCATGGGCGCGAGGTTCGGTTGTCGAGGCGTCAATGAGTTGCCGAGCTTCCTCGGCAGATGGGCCCATTAGGGCGGGCCGAGCTGGACTCCTCGGCAGGGCAGAAAAATCTTCGCCTGGTGGCCGATGCTCTTGGGACTCGACAGCTCGGTGAGGGCCCTCGGAAGATTGGTTCTCGGCAGCATGGCTAGGCGTCTCGGTATAAACACTTGGCAGGTGCCGTGGTGTCTTAGCGGTGTATTGGCAAATATTTCTCGGCAGGGACGGGTATTGCTCAATGTTGCCCGGCTCGGTCAGGGCCTCGGTCTCGGCCGAGGTGCGTGTCTCGGCATTTCTCAGTAGTGGTTCTGGGGCTAGCGCACGAATCCTTGGTTGGGCCGAAGTGGTTGGCTCGGTCAGAGGCGTATGGCCCATGATGTGGGCTCGCATTAGTCGAGCCCTATCTTCCAAATCACAAATGGGCTCTGCATTTTTAGTCTCCTAACCCACGAACGAATGGCCCGTCATTATCCTCAATTTTGGACCCTCTTGTTAGTAGGAAGGCCCGGTGGCCCATCGTTCAAACACACGGTAGAACTCAAAGGCTAGGCGAATAAAAAATTAAGGCAAGTATATTGTTACCTAACAAAATCGCATGCTTAATGGAAATAACGTTCAGTATGGTAAACTTCCAAAATAATAACAAGGCAGGTTGTAACATGTATGGAAAGATACCAAACAATTAATAGGGCAAGTTTGCATGCATGGTAACACTACCAAATAGGATATATGGTAAGTTAGGGCAACACGCACACAAGGAAACTTCCTTGTGTGCGGCTAACCTGGGATGTGTGGTGGCGCCGTAGAAGGTAGGTGATCGGCCGGTGGTGGGGCGGTGGTCGGAGTTCACCGGCGACAAGGTTCCGACAAGTTTTTGGACAATCTTTTTTTTTTGTGTTCTTTGCGAAATTGATTGCGCACTCCTCGTCGTTATAGGCTTGGAAATTCACACGCTCAGCCTTCCGGCGTCCCAAACAATGAAAAGTGGACACAAAAACCGTAAAATCACGGCCAAATGTTGCTCGGTTAACGTACAGAGATTTGAGCAGCCTAACGGCGTGCACTAAAATTCCGTCGATTATGCCGATCAACAAATAACCAAACGAAAAACCAAACGACAACCACAACAAATAAAATTACGTGAATGAAAGATGTGTTTGCCTGAGAATGGTGTAGTTGCACGGTAAGTCACTATCAATGGCCGAAAGCTTCCGGCAACTTATGCGAAACAAGGGAACATAGAGACGAGATGATTCACGGTAGAAAAAGCACGAGAGGATAGCCGTACCACCCCGGATGGACGTCGCCGGAAACGTTGTGCCCACGGTGGGAATGTATTTCCGGCGAGAATGGTGTTGTAATTCCCAAACACAATCGGTGAAGATGTTGAGGACGTTGGAACACAATGATTCACGGTTGAATAGGTGGTCGCCGGCGACGAGAATGCACACGGTGCTAGAAAAATTGTTGGGAGAATTTTTCTAGAGAGAAAACTCAAACCGTGGTTACCCTTATAATTACTTTTACTCTTGTTCTAAATGTGTACAAAGAATAGAGTAAAAACATGCTAAGAGGAAGTTATTTTCCAAGAATATTCTATACTTTCCTTTGCTTCTATTCTAGCACTCAATGCTAAAGGGTATGTTGTTCATAACTTTATTATCATATCACTCACAAGATGGTATAGCTTCACTGCCATCAATATTTGGGAAGCCTATCAAGGATCATCACATCTATGTGTATCATAGGGGAAAATATATCTCGCCTCATCGAGGAATTCTCTACATCATAACTTGATGTATATCATTTTACTGATCTGCAAGCTTGGGTGACAAGATAAGTCAACCTATATTATACTTATTAGTTTCAAGGATTGAAGAAAACTCATCATGACAGCTTACAAGTGGTAAGGATTCACAATTCAAGACGACCACCTTTAAAGTTTGAAACAATATGTTCTTTGAACTGAATAATTGGAATATAGGATCCAAAGACCAGAATGATGACTACTGAGATCCAAAGCGAAAGACTATACTCATGTCACTGTCGTATAGTGACATTCATCATCTCAAAATCATCATTCAATTCTCGCCATCATCATTTCCATCTCTGCTCTTTTAGTTTTCTCTACTTTGTTTTCGTTGTTCTCATCTTTCAACTCGTATTATTCTCATTTTCATCCTCGCTTTTGTTCTTAGGATGAAATAGAATTCTCATGATTCATCTTTCTATGTTCTTTCGCAAAAAGGATCATGCGTCTTAAACAGTCTATGTTCTTTTGGGATAACATACTCATTGTCATCAACAACTTGTAATTGCAAGAATTTAAACATTGATAACATAACTCATTCATAACAATAAATCCCATTGAATTCCACGAATTCAAAAATTTCACTTTTGACATATCACTGTCAACTCTTTCTCATATCCCTTTTCTTTTCACAACTTAAAACATCATTTCAACCATTTTCCACTTTAAACTTTCATTTCAAAAACTGGAAAAAGATCATTTACCTCATTCTGGTTGAGTTTGATGTGATGGAGTGTTGAGCATAGTCGACTGATCTCTTACAAGTCTAGTGACTCGATCTAGACTTAACTTGAATGAAGTTTTGCATTCAAGGAAAAGGAACTGCTCTAATACCACTTTGTAACAGTCCACTATTCCTAAGGATGGATTAGCAGGGACTATTACTTGGAACGATAATTAAGAAGCGTAGAAAGAAAATGGGATATCGAATTGTGAGACATATATCAAGAATACTTCTAGAACTTCAAAGCATTTGAGATTAAGCAAACATAATTTGCATATTAGAGACTAGACCATCAGATCTTTAACAAAAGGGTTCAACTGATCTGAAGGAATTTAGTTCTCTGCTCAAAATATAACTTAGTGTTCTTGCAGCGGAAAACATGTGAAGTACACATATGAAGATGTGCACTCAAGGTTCTACTATCACCGACAAAAGTTTCCTACTGCTCAACACTGCTCCATCGCATCACCAGCTCAACATGCACATTTAAAAACAAACATGTAGGGTTGAGTACAAAGACTCAGTGGACTTATGCCAAAAACATTTATCATAACTTTGAATTACACTGCCCCATCAGTAACACACGAGGTTTTATTTGAAATGCTCGTGCTTACTAAATATTTTCTGTCATTTTCCATAAACTTTGTCTGGCCAGACATATTTTATGTCTGTATGATTTATATCACATCTCATATAACTTATCTTGCGCCGTAGAAGGAGGCCTCCTTCCACGGACACCGTGACCGACCGAGCAAACCTTTCAGCACAAAGTCATCGTAACTGGCTCAGCAAACCTTTCAGCAAGTACAGTTATCTTAGTGTATACGTTAATCCTTGCTAGGAACTCTCCCTCTAGCATAGGATCCGAATTCGATTAAACTTACATTGGCGAACCAACACTGATAAGATCCATACATAAAACATAAACATTTTGGGCAGGTAATTAAATAATAGCATTTCATTATCATTTCTCAAATGAAAGCATCATAAGTAAAACATTTATCATTTCATTTTATCCTTGAGGAGAAAAAGCCCACCTAGTGTATTCTGCTTCTCAAAACGTTTCTCTTCTTACTTCAACTTTCACTTTCGTGCTCCACCTTTACGTAAGAAACTAATTTAGTACGTCGGTTAGGGATGACAATGGGCCGGATCTGGACCAGATCTTGTTAGGTCCAGATCCATATCTGATTTTTTTTGCTTTGGTCCAGATCCGGTCCAGATCCAGATCCATAAGATCTACAGGGTCCGGGCTCTAGACCCAGATCCATATGTCTTCGCTTCTAAACTAAATTCTAAATCAACTATAATTCACAGTAACACCATAATAATCTAAATACACAATAATACTATAATAATTATTTAAAATTTCTATAATTATCACTATATTGGAAGACGTTAGTTACAAATTGACTATAAAGTAGGAAACAATAAACAACTAGATCGCCGGTGGTGTAAGTGGCGAGACTTGCTGTGAATGCTGATTGATACATAATTGGGAGAATTTACAATGAAATTGAGAACATATTTTTTTGGGAGAATTTGAAAAAGAAAATTGAAGAGTTTTAAGTTGGGGTTAGGTATTTAATTATAATAAAAATAATATATATGTATATATATTAAATGGATCTGCGGGCCAGATCTGGACCGGATCCGGGTCTCAAAAACTAAATCCCAGAACCAGATCCGAAATATGGAAGTAGGATCTAGATCCGGTCCAGATCCATCGGGTCCAATTTTTGAGGATCCAGATCCTGAAAAATGGATCTGGATCCACGGATCTGGACCGGGTCCGGGATCCATTGCCATCTCTAACGTCGGTCGCATTTTTGAAAATCGTCAAAGTCTAATAGAACTTGATAACCTTTAAATCTTATTAAGGTTTATTAACTAAATATAAACCTCCTAAAGACTTTGTATCTTTTAACCAATTTAGTACGTCTTTTGATCGAATTTTCTAACTTATAATTTTTCGTTTTTAAACTGAGACGAAACCTTACTTCAGACCACAAACCAATAAATTTGGTCAATTATCGAACTCATATTGACATTTTTTCGATAAAATGGTTTCAATTATGAAATCGATTCTTATAAAAGAGATATTCTTATATCTCTAATGCGTCTTACACGTCTTATTATATCTATTCAACGAAACTCATATTTATACTAGGCGTAAAACATAACTCTACTCACGCACTAACATACTTTATACATTCATACCTTAACCAAGTCATTTTCGACTTCGAAACATGCATTTCTTAACATTCTTATTTAGAACTATTAACTTACATATATATATTCAAATTCTAATGTATTACTAATCACATTCCCATAAGTCTCAAATTTTCACTTTAACATTCAATCATGTCTAAATGCATATATTAATGAAACTAACTTAAGCATAACACTTTATGTTTCAAAATCTTACGTCACTTAACAAACTTTTCAACGTACAAATATTATACCTCGTTTTTAAAAATCACATAAATTCATAGTATGTCTTAAACATATTTTTGGGCCTAAATATGTGATTACATCTAATAAAATAAATTTGAAACTCTAAACTTATAACCTTAGTATTTTCAGCACTTTTGGAAAGAAATTTCAAATTTTTTCCATAAATTCCTATAAATTCACATAACACACTATATTAACATAGGATCAATACTATCTAATAACATTAGTCATAGAAAAATTTGACATCAAAACCTTACACTTTATGATTTTCGAAATTTTTGAAAAATCCTAAACAATTTTCAAAAATTCTAATTAATTCACACAATACATTATTATCATCATACATCAACAATATATCTTAATATCCATCATACACAAATCACACATCAATATATATCATACTTTATAATTTTTGAAACTTTTATGAAATAATATTCAATATTTTCCAAAAATTATGAATTAATTCATACATGCTTAAACAATACAAACTATTATCAATTCATGCTTAAAACCACAATCAAAATTCATTATCATCAACATATAATTCTCATATAATATGAAATTTTTTAACATACTCAACTTTGTACCAAATTCATAATATATGCTTACAACCATCATATAAACATAATAACAACTTAAACATTTAACAAAATTTCTCAAATTTCTCATAAAATAACAAAAAGCATATAACTTAAATTTTTATGGATGGATTTCTAATATTTTTGCATATATAAGAAGCTTGTACAATTTCTAACCTTTTAATCGGAATCGATCGGCGAAGAAAATGTTTTTCTAACTTAAGATTTGAAGAGAAAATTGAAGAACTCTCTTTCTCTTTTTTTTTCTCAAACTCACGGCACTATGAACAAGAATGGAGGTGATTTTTATTTTTTTGATGATATAAAACATTAATTACACTTTAGCAAAAATATCTAATTAAAAGTCAACAATATACACTTTCTTATCTCCTAAAGTACTACACCCTCACTACCAAACAAATACACCTTATCACTTTATTAAAAGATCATCTTATTTTATACATAAATTAAATACCTCTCACTTTCAAACAATTAACTATCACTATCAACATAATTTGATTTTTTTTCTTCTTTTCACACTCATGAAGATTTTCGGCCACTTCACCCCTAAATAATACTGATCACTTTATTTTTTAATGATTCACCTTATCTCTACATTAATAACATCTCATTATCATAATAATTATACATCACTATCACAAATAATGGAATTTTTCTTCTTTTCACACTACACTTAATATTTTCGGTCACTATGTGAAAAATATGTTACATAACTTATTGTTTTTCCATTTAATAGTAACATGATATAATATAGGTCTAAGATGATGAAATAAATCATAAGAAAAATAAAAAAGAACAATTCTATGTTCTAAGATGAAATGTTCGAACTATAACTAGAAAATAAGAATAAATTGTCCAATCTTCATTCCTTTAATAAATAAAATTACTTTAATGAAGGATTATATAAAAAAAATACTCTTGTTTCATAAAATAATAATAGGACTTTCTATATTGTAATTCTTTAAACGTTATACTAAATTTTTGAATCGTCTCAAAAACGTTGATAATAAAGTCGTAATCACCTTATTCGTTCTTCGTTAATAAGGGAATAAATTCTAAACTTTGTCGTTTATAAAATAATGTAAGACTAACTATCAAAATTTAATCAACGTTAGAAAAACGCTCTCGAATGAATAATATATATATTCCTTAATTTACTAATTGTTTATGGATATAATATAAAAATTCTTGTATTATGGATAATCGAAATTGAGCTTCGATAATTTACTATTTCGATTATCGAAACAAAACCCTAATTAACGACTTATATTATCGTAACTTAGTTTTAAAACTTTGGGATATAACAAAATGAGTCAAGCTATTCGTGAGCTATTCGGAGCTCGGCTCGATAAAATTTCGTTCGAGTTTGTTTAGTGAAGCTCGTTAGCTAAACAAACCAAGCTTGAACATGATAATATTCGGCCCGTTAGCTCGTGAACAAATTCGTTAACTGATTTACTTTGAAAATATAAAATTATTAACTAGATATAATTATTTTCTTTCTATAATTAATAATTATTATATTAAATCTCTAACTATTTTTATTTGTTATAAGAAATCAATAAATATATTGTGTTATTATGGATAAAATAATTTATTTTTAAAATAAAATAATCAATATTCTAAACATATATCTAAATTTAGAAAGTTTATTTGGTTCGAATAAGCTCGTGAGCTCGAAATATTCGATAAATAAAACTCGAGACTCGACACTAAACAAACCAAGCTTGAGCACGATGGTGTTCGACTCGACTCGGTTCGATTATACCCCTACCACTGGGTACATACTGGTTTATAGGGAGAGAGGGAAGAAAGAATACACCAGTTTGGCAAATTTAAAGTATTTTCTTTTTATAAGACTGACCGGCTACTATGGCAGTAGCTGGTCGGGTAACTGCCAGTTCTCTACTTTCTCATATACCTTTCTCGACGCAGGCAGCGCCGGACGACAACTAACGGACGCTAGGTACCTTGTGTTGCCTTCGACTAGCAAGCACCCACGATGGGTAGGGGTTTACACGAGCCGAGCCAAGCCGAACACTAACAGGCTCGAGCTCCGCTTGTGAAAATTTTAGTAGGCTCGAGCTCAGCACGACACTTACACATTGAGCTCGAGCTCGATTCGGTAATTACTCGTTTATGGTATATTGGAACTCGAGCTCGAATTACAAATTTAAATTCTCAAAATTATATACAAATTGTTATCTAACATAATCCGAGAGAGGGGTTGGGGAAGAAAAGTGGAATCATATTTCTGTCAAGCAAATCATCCCAATTTTATTGAGGAAATAATACATATCATGTCCCAATTTGAATTTACAAACAAATGTGCAACTTTTGCTGCAATAATTACAACATAAATCAGATTTACACAAAAAAATCAAAGAAATGCACAACTGTTTGCCCAAATTGTGAATGCAAAATATATATGTTAGAGTTGAGGCATTCCAATTCTCCCACAAGAGCTTCATTCAGAAATGTATGAAGTTGTATAATTTCGAATGCATACTAACCTGCAACAGTAATACTAATCACTTTAATGAGCAGTAATTATTCTCTATCTTTCCCGGCATATGAAAGATTTGGAGAATAAGGAGTGACGGGCTATGAGGGATGTGGCGGCGATACATTACGCCTTGGATCTTGACAATATGTCGGCTATTCGTATTCTCCAGTAGGAATGGAACTACGTACACACCAGTTGAGGAGAAAGGATTTAAGAGAAATGCATTAAAGAAGAAGAAGAACAAGAAGAAGAAGGGTTGAAGGAGAAAAGCAGTAGCTAAGTGGCGCTGAAGAAAGACCATAACTAGGGCTTCTTTTCTTTTCCCTATTATATTGTTTTTTCTTATTTTGTTTTTGTAAGTTTGTTTTTTATTTATTTTTTTCTTAAATTTAATTAATTTTACAAAGTATGGACTATTGATTTAATAGTATTATTGAGTTTAAGTTATTAGTTCCAATTGATATAATTAGGATCCCGATATTATTATATTTATTGTGTGTTATTTCATTTAATTTTATTAAATTTATGTTTTATCTAGATCCATTCAGAAATATGAATTATATCTATTATAGCTATGGCAAAAGCGATTAATACATATACTAAAAAAATTATTGTAATTTTTAATGGACACAAAAAATTGATTATATCAATTATGCTTATATACTATATTGTTGAAAATGTATATTATGCTTTCATTAAAAAATATATTAAATAGTTATCAAGAGTTTAAAGTATATGTGATACATAAGTATTATCCATTATGCAGTAAAATCTAAAGATACAGTTTATGCAATATATAAAATTAATACACCGTTTAATAGTATCCGATTATAGTTACTCACTTTATTTACTAGTGAATTATAATTATTTTATCTCATAACTAATTAGTTATATAAGTTAGATGTAACTTATTGTAAATATAGTCATGTAAACAATACTTGTAATTATCTATATATATTGATATCCTTATTAACTTAATAGATCATGTCATTATATAGTTTTCCAACTCGATATTCTATTGTATAAAATATTCATTTTATGGTTTTATGTAATAATATACATGAAAATACATATTGGTGAGAAAAAAATTGTCACGACCCGACTATTTAATTACTTATTTAACTAAATAATCAAGCCGTGACTGGTTTAATTAACGATAATCTTTCAATAAAAGAGTGGTTTAGAAAATAAGTTTTGGAAACAAACGGACAATATAACGTTTGTAAATAGAGTAAGCCAACCTGCGTGCAGAAGATAACCAACAACAGCAATATTCACAAACGAGAACATAACCTCAGAAATACATATATAGAAACTTTTGAAATATTTACAAGGTTTATCAAATGTATGGTTTCATGTTTTCAAGGTTAACAGCGGAAGACTAATGAATGTCATGTATGACGACATGACACTCGGCCACAATAGCTCGCAGTAAAAAAATAAAATAAATATTCAGCTCTGTTCCAGACCACACCTCTTCCATGCTCAACCTGCATCATAAAACACTTATCGGGTGTGAGTACTAGAAGTACTCAGTGAGTAAATGCCAACGTAAATTTTCAAAACTTATGATTTCGTGCAAGTGAGCATCTCTTTCAAGTAACTTTTAGGAAAAATTGTGGTTTGTTTATTCATAGAAACATTTATCATCATAACATATCACCACACTTTATTTTGAAACATACCGGCATCACATACCCGAGTTGGTCCCGAAGGATCACAACTACGGTCATACCCTATCTACGTCATACGGTAAAGGGAAGTAGGCCTCCTCCCCAGTATCATGCATGGTCGGCCTATATTTGCAAGCTCACAGCCATCTACCTGTGCACAGTACATAACATTTTCCTACCGTAGATAGGTAAATCGCCGTCATACCCACAATGTGGTAAAACATTCATTTTCAACATATTCATCATGTGGTGATTGAAAGTAATTTCATAATAAAACAAGTTCAAGCATAACATAAATTATTTTGCTCAACATAACTTTGAGAGGCATTACCCACCTCGTGACGTTCAATCCAACAAGTTCGGTTCTTCGTTCTTTACTTCCCGGTTTCCTCTGCTTGATCCTTGTAACATAAGAATTTATAATCAATTTTTAGTAATCTTTCTTTCTAACTTAGCTATATGTTATCAGCTATCAATGAACGCATACATGTCTTACTAATGTTTAATTCTACCAAAATTTCGGCAGAGTAACGTTTGGAATAGTATAGCCCAAATACACCCAACTACACCAATCTTATCCCAAACTCCTCAATATCATCATCATATCATCAAACATGTACTTAAGAATTTTACACAAGACCAAGATCATATAATTCAAGTTAATCGCCTAAGACTATTTAATTAGATATATGTATACATTTCAATATGTTAAGTATCTACAACCCATTAAACATCAAATATCATATAATTATACTCAATTAACATTAATAATCATAAATTCATGATCCATTCAATCATAGATCATCTATATCACTTATAAGTATAACTTTAGTTTCAACTTTAATTTTTGTAACTTTTGATATCTATGTCCAAAAATTCCCATAAATTCTAATTAGACCTTATATTTATCATAGATCTCAAATATCAATTCAAATATATCAAATAAAATCAAGAAATCAAAGTTCAACATATACCCTTCATTTTCGAAAATTTAGGGTTATTAGTATATGGTTGAATTAAATTCCTATAATTTCATTTTATACATTATTCATATCCCTAAGCATGAATATCATGTCAAATTCATCAATAAAATTTAAAATCATTAAGTTCATATTATATGTGATTTTCGAAAATTTCAAGAATTTAACAAACATAATTTAACTTTTAATTTCTTTAATCATATGATGTTTATAAGCATTCCTAAACATATATTTAAGCTTAATTCAATCATATCATAGCATATGAATCCTATTCAAAATTTAGGGTTTATGTACCATTCTTTAATTTTTCAATTTCATGAATTTAAACAAATTAAATCCATAACACATGTTAATATAACTCTATAATCATAATTAGATCAATAACATAATAAAAATTAAACAAATCAATCATAAATTTAACCTCCTAATTTTCGAAAACCCTAGGAGTTTAAAACATAATATTCATCAATTTAAATAACAAGAACTTAGGTTAAATGAAGTATTTACCTTGTTTGGAATAATATTCCACCAATTTCCCACTTAATTAAGGATTTAAAAGGTGAAAATAAAATTTATGTGTGTGTTCCTATGGGGTGCCGAAAATGGAGAAGAAAAATGAGGTTGAGGATGATCCAATTCATGTATTTAAGTTCTAGATGTTGCATTTCAATTTAATTTGCATTATTTCAAAATTTCAAGACAATTAAGCACTCTTTTCAAAAATAGTATAATTACACTCCCAATTTTGCTAATTTCATACCCTAGTATAATTTAATTAATAGGATTATTTCTCTAGTAATTTATAAAATCTAATACAACTTATATTCATAATTTAATTTAGATCCATATAGCATAAATTAAATCACTTTATTTAATAAAATTCAATTCATTTCAATAATACTTCTCAAATTTTCGAAAATTACATAAATTAATTCTTTAATCATTAATTATTAATAAAACAAATTTATTCAAGAATTTAATATCTTAAATAATATTTTATCTCATTTTATAAGAAAAATAACATGCAAAAATAATTAATGCAATTCATAGCATAATTTCTAATTTATAGCATTTTTCATACAAACATTCATTAATAATCACAAATAAACTCATTTCTAATAATTCTCTACATTTTCCGATTCCATATAATCAAATCTTAAATTAATCGGATTCATACCGATTAATATTTCACTATATTGAATTTTACGAATTCTTAAGGCTTAAATAGCTTTTAAGCCTTTAATAATACTTAATCAAACTTTATTAATTACTATAAAATTTTCGGGCTACTACAAAAATACATCAAAAGTTTAAAGTGTATGTGATATATAAATATTTTTCATTATATATTAATGATCTAGACTATACAATAGATAAAATTAATATACTATTTAATATCATACGATTATATCTACTCCATCATCTACTAATGGATCATTGTTATATCTATCTTATAGTTAATCAATTATGTAAGTTAGATGTAATTTACTTTATAATTATAATTATAAATATATAAGTATAACTATGTAAATCAAGTTGTATACTTATACGTTATAATGATCTTTAATGGGTTTTTTATTCATAAGATATGGTCATATGGATAATATCTAATAATATGTATTATAATTATAAATAATATGTGTGAATATTATTTGATAATTTATATTCTATACAAGTAACTCCTAATAGGTATTTGATTTTTCAAATAATTAGATTCAACTCATTATAGACTCGTAATAAGCTTGTTTCTTTGCATTAGATTTTAGTCAATATAAATATTATATTTATAATATATGGTATATTTATTTTATTTTATTTTTATATCCAACCAACTTAATAAATTGCATAAATTATTTATTTTATTTTTTATGTAATAATATACATAAAAATATACATTAATGTGATTTTTAAAATTACATATATAATTATCAAAAGTTTAAAGTGTATGTGATATATAAATAATTTTCAAGTGTACTAATGATATAGACTATACAATATACCAAGTTAATACTATTTAATATCATTCCATTATATCTATTTAATTCATCTACTTACTAATTATTATTATATTTATCTCATAGTTAATTAGTTATGTAAATTAGATGTAATTTATCTTTTAGAGTTGTAATTATAGATATATAAATATAAATATGTAACACATACTTGTATACTTATACATTATAATTATCTAAATTGATATTTTTGTTCATAAGATAACTTAATAGACCATGTTATTATTTTAGTTTTCCAAATCAATATCTCATTATATTAATTAATTGTTCATTTAATGATTTTACTTTATAAGACACATGAAAATATATATTAAGGTTTGACTAAAATAAATAATACATATATAATAAATAAACTGAATATGCTACTCAATTCATTCAATTGCATTTACTTTTCAAAAATATTGTAAGAGTATAAATTATCTCATAGTTAATTAGTTATATAAGTTAGTTGAAATTTATATTAAAACATATATTTTGTAATTTATTATTTATTTTAATTATTTAAATATATAAATAATTTATTATCGATTACTTCATATGTTTGTTTATTTATTGCTAAATAATTATAATTAACAATATATTTTGTAATCTATTATTTATTTTAATTATTTAAATATATATATATATATATATATATATATATATATTTTATTATTTTACATATATGTTCGTGAACATGTTCGAATTAAGGTTCGCGAACATGTTCGAATTAAGGTTCGCAAACTGGCTCATTTGAGTTCGAAACCGAACATGTTAGCGAGCCTACGAGCCTAACATCTCTAAGCTCGAGTTAGGCTCGATAAACTTATCGAGCTCTGTTTGAGGCTCGAGTTCGGCTCGTTTACAAAACGATCGAATTTATAACGAGCTTTTTTCGAGCCGAGCTCCGAATAGCTCACGAACGGTTTGGTTTGTTTATAGTCTTAACGGTGGGTGCGAATGGTTGCATGCGCGACATTAGTTGCTCTGCCTTTTTCGTCTCGTTTTTGCACTGTTTCCTAAAAAAACATGAACGAAAATAGTTAAGCACAAAATGGTATATTCTTGTCAAAACAAAACCATAACGACAACAAACAACGAGCAATGACACATTACATACATCACACTAAAAACAGGCACATAAACATATCAAACACCCACACTTAATTTTTATAATTCAACATCAACCACTCGTTTCTTATATGGTGAGACCATTTCTCCACTCAAATAATCTACCAAATATCTTATTAAAACTCGTGTCATCCATCAAGTGACACACCCTTGATGGACGAAGGGAGTATTTTATATGTATTTTGGCGTGCACCAAGGTAAGTGTTTTTCTTGACCTTTTTATAGTATAAATTTTATTCATTATTTCTTTTAGAATGGGAAAAAAATCAAAGATATTTTATTTGGTTGAGCCATGAGTGTGGAAAGTATTATGAAACTCACGAGTCCATTACAGCAGAAAATGAGAGTAACTCCTGTTTTGGAACATGGAACAAGATTTACTTTATTATGTTTTAACAGGTATTTAAAAATGTTTATGGGCCAATTTGCTTTTAATTAGAGTATAAGATCATGGAAGTGCATGTAGATAACGTTGTCGGAAATATTGACTATTGTTATATTTAATATTGGAAGTAATATTAGATATATATAATTATAATATGTTAATATCATATATTAGTGTTTTCTTGTCAATCGAGATGAAATCCTCTAATTATGGAATACATTTACAATTATCCAAATTGGTTCATAATTCCTACACCGAGTCACTAATATTTGCTTTTATATGAAGCATTTTATACATATAAGAGAGAGATCATCCGAAAAGTATTTTCCCTTACACTTGGGAACAATGGTCATTGATCTTAGGAATTAGTCTATATCATTGTTATTGCATGATATACGATTGTTACAAAATGAAGTATTATTATAATACATAAAAAATATTATCATAAATTTTTTTCCTTATAAGAAAAAGATACCAATTTCAATCTCCTTTGCAACCCCAACTCCTACAAATAATATAATAAACAAATGAAAAATAAGTGTGTCTATATATATGAACCAAAAACTGATCAAGTTTCATTCATGCTGCTTACCCTACTTTTCACTTAGGGGGTGTTTAGCTAAGCTTATTTTAGAGAGCTTATAAGCTCCAAGAGCTTATAAGAGGTAATGTCTCAAGAGCTTATAAGTTGTTAAAGTGTTTGGATAATTGATCTTATAAGCTAGAGAAAGAATTGTGAGTTATAGAGAGAAAATCATAGTTAGAGAGATAAAATTGACGAGATGTGAAGTTGATAGTGTATGTGTAGGAAATAACGAACTATAATAAAGTTATTTTGGTAAATTCATGGTTTCTTATAAGTTTATGAAAAAATAAGTTAGGATTGACCAACTTATTTTTAGGGGAGCTTATAAGTTGTTGGAGCTTATTTTCACAGTTTATAAGCTGTTTATGAGCTTATTTTGCCAAACACTTTGCAACAGTTTATAAGCTCCTAAACAACCTATAAGCTATTTTAAAAAGTTTAAAAGCTCAGCCAAACACCCTCTTAGTCTCAAATATCATGCAAGGCACGATTATTTGTTCTTTTTTTTTTTGAAAAAAAAAAACTGAAAATAAGTTCTTCATCTAATGGGGCCTTCTGGAGGTGGCAAAACTACTCTTCTTAGAGGGTGTTTGTCTGAGCTTATAAACTCTTTAAAACAGTTTATAAATTGTTTAGGAGCTTATAAGCTGTTGCAAAGTGTTTGACAAAATAAACTCCTAAACAGCTTATAAGATGTTAAAATAAGCTTCAACGGCTTATAAGCTCCCCTAAAACTAAGTTGGTAAACCCTAACTTATTTTTTTTGTAAACTTATAAGCAATCATGAATTTACCAAAATAACTTTATTATAATTCGTTATTTCCTACACATACACTATCAACTTCACCTCTCGTCAATTTTATCTCTCTAACTATGATTTTCTCTCTCTAACTCATGATTCTTTCTCTAGCTTATAAGATCAATTATCCAAACACTTTAACAACTTATAAGCACTTGAGATATTATCTCATATAAGCTCTTGAAACATCTTATAAGCTCTCTAAAATAAGCTTAGCCAAACACCCCCTTAATCTGCTAAGTGGAAGAGTGAAATATGATGGTAGAATCATAACTTATAATGATCAGTCATACACGAAATCATTGAAAAGAAGGTAATTAATCGTACCTAATTATCAAATATTCATACATTTGATTTATCTATGTTCGTTTTATAATATTTATTTATTTTTTTTAAAAAAGTGGACAACTTTAGCTTAACTGCTATATATTTGCAAGGACTAGACCTAACTATATGTAATACCCCGTCCTTCCTAAGCTTCAGGTTTGCATGACACGTTTTTCGAGAAAGGTCAAAAGATTAACTTTTTGTTTCGGTGATGCGATCGTCATGAAACCTCAGGCGTTGTGAAGAGTGTCTTATGACGAATTCATAGACACTAAGTATGTAGGTTTTCGATCACCCACAAAAGTTTGGCACTCTGGGGAAGTTATCAAAAAATCAGACTTTTCATAGGTCTTTTAAAAGCATGTCTTGTTTATAGTCGTTGTGTCCGGTATTTTATTTCGAGTTCATGGGTACCAAGTTTGCTAAATTTGGAGTTCGTTTGCAAAAGATGCTTCGCTTTTTGCGTTTTCGAAAAAGGCGCTTGCATGCAGCATTCACGACCCCTCGCTTCCTATAAATAGAGAGCTAGGGCCTTCATTTTCAACGTTCATTTTCTTCGTCTCTCTGTGTTTACGGAAGAGCCGAGCAGCTCCAGATACACTGCGGAAGCACTGGAGGAGTGGGGATCGGCCCGGAGGCTCGGCGGCGCCATTCTTGCTTCTTGCCGCCACCACACCGATCGACCCTCCCCAGCAGCCCGTTTTCCATTTTGTCCTTTTCTTGTTTTGATTATGCCATTTAGTAGATTGCATAGCATAGAACTCGGGTTTCTAAAGGGACGGGATGAGAAAACGGCGGGAGGCCGACCTATTTGGCCAAACCGCTGCCGTCGTGCCCTGTTGGCTGCCGATTGGTGGTCAACGGGCCACCTTTTGGCTATGGTCCCTTTAGGTTTTGAATTCCGTGCTATGCATTCTACTAAAGTACCGATTCTGTTTTCTTCGTTTTCGCGTTTCTGCATGTCGGGATGTTTTCCGTCGTTTCGAGTTTCTTAAGGAAGTACATGCCCGGGTTATCCATTTTCAACATAGTTTGTCATTCCATGTTCCTCATATTGCATATTTCTTATGTTTCCATTTTCATGCATCGGTTTTGGATGGTTTATCCTGGATTTGAGGATAGGCATTGATTTTTGAAGATTCTTTGCTGCTAAGATTTGTGTCAAGTTGCATGCATGCATATTTTGAAGGTACCCTATTATAGGTCTTGATGCTCTGAATATATTTCCTTTCTGCATCGAGTTGATTTGAAAACCCGGAGGGTGCCAAATGTGGGTTCTGAAAGTCGAAAACCCCCGTTTCGTTTCGATCTTCGTTTGATCTCGTTTTTGCTTTGCTTTGTGGGATGTGACTCCAAAAGTTGTTCCATCTTGTTATCAGGTACCTACCAGTCCGATCAGTAAAGTTGTTGGATCTGTGGATATCTCCCGGTTGACGTTTCCGACTGTTCAGGTTGGGTTATATATGCTTATTTTGAGTTATTTACTCTGATATTTCAAAATAAAACATGTACATCATGAAAATGTTTTAACGAAGTTATTACTGTTCTCTGCTCCGAGATATGGTTCTATTGTGATTGTGCAAGGATCTCTATTCGGTGGGTTGATCACCATCTTGAGTATTGATCGTAAGGGGATAGACCCCGAACACGTGGTTATAGTTTTGAAGGGGATAAACCCCGGAAGTCCACACGGAAATGATAATGAGGTGTTTATGGTTCTGACGGGGATAGACCCCTGAAGTCCACACCGAGTTAGCCGGCTGGATACGTTCCGGGCGTGGGCGACTGGATATGTTTCGGGCTGAGATATTGTGGGCTGGCTGGATATGTTTTTGGCCGAGAGATGTGATGGGCCGACGGGATACATTTTGAGTTGTGGTTCTATGATGGGAGTAACAGTAATAACGGGTCAGGTATCAAAAAGGAAAATCTCATTTTGCTTACTTAGAAGTGGGTTTACGTTTTAATACCTTCTAAGGTAAGTGCTCTAAACACGGTATCATGGATTTTGTTTTCTGTTAAAAACCCCAGCTGAGTGCGCTAGTACTCACCCCAAAATCTTTTCAAATGTTTTTCACAGATGGAGGAGGGCTGGATGGGCGACGCTGAGGGGTTGAGCTGTGGTTCCTTTCACGCTACATGCTTCCGCGATGCTATTTTATATATGTGTTCTGTTATGGATGTATTCTTGTCCCTGTATTTTGCTCTATGATTGGGAACAAGATTTGCTATTATGTTATTATGTTGTGAGTCTCGACATGAGCATGCTATGTGGTTGACCGGTCTAGTCAACAGGATGTAATGCTATTTTGTTTCCTTGCATTACTAATTTCAAATCAAGATCACGTTCATTGAAGTTATGATGTTGATATAATTCTGTTGGTGGATTGTTTATTCACCCCTCCCCTTCAGGATATGTCCTAGTTATAGAGGAGATGTTGCCCGATTTTATGGTCGTATCTTCTTATTATGTATGATTTATGTATCCCCCTCCCCCCTTCTTCCCCGCTTCTTAACCCCCATCCCTAATCACACACCGGCGTCCGTGCCTTCCCTTGGGAATTGGGGCGTGACAGCATGGTATCAGAGCAATGTTCTTAGCGCCTAGTTTTCGCAGTTATTTGATATCAAGGCAGTTCATTTGTTTTATATCTTGTACGTTCTTGAAATTGAGTGTTTAGAACTTGTTCTTCTAAACTGTTTATCAGTCTGACTACCCTCGACTTCTGAGTCGATCCGCCTCCTTCAAAGGGGATGAGGTATGTGTCTATTTGTTGATGCTTTATGTGGTTATGTGAGCTTGATATGATCTTGGTTTCATGTGCTTTGGCATGGTGAGAGTTTACGTGATGTAAACGTGATGTGGATGTTTATGTGGTATGGTTGGATGTTGATGTGGATATGGAAGTGATTTGTCGATGGGACGGAAGAGCCTATGCGACTGTGATATGATATGATATGATGTGATGTGACATGATCACGGATGAATGATATGAGTCTATGTGTTTACATAGTGATATGTTGTTAATTGAAATCTTGTTTATTTTGATAAACGAGTGCTTGTAAGTGAATCCTGTATTTGCTTGCGTGATTATTGTTATGAATATCCATATCAATATTGATATGTGTTGAAAGTGAACATGTGCCTCAGGCATGGTTACCCAGATGACTGGGGCAGAAAAGGAAAACGTGAATACTTGTTGTTTGTTTTATGATAAACTAACATGTAGGTTTATGGATATTCAGTGGCCCAGACAACGTTGGTTAAGATCTCACAGGATGGATGAGCAGATCCGTAAGTTCAGAGAATGTACCAGGAATGTTCACGAGCCATTGGGAGTGTTTCTGGGAAGGTTTGTTGGACTGTGGAGAAAGATTCGAGATAGTGGGAAAGTATCTGAGTATGAGGCTTATTACCAGATGACAAAGAGGCTGCCAACCCGGGCAAGAAGACAAGGTTACGTAATGTTCCGTCGGGATCCTGTTACCAGACATCTCACTCTGGATTTCACCGAGTTCGCTGCTCGAGTTTGGAGACAGTGGATTGATCACCAGGGCATACCTTCTGAGGCAGATGTGATCGCGAGGCACGTTCGAGGGCCGATCCAGATCGATGATAGGGATGATGTTCCTGAGGAGCCATTGGGAGAACAGCCATCGCACAGACGATCGTCAGTGCATCAGGAAACGCCGATCACTACCCCTCCATCTACGACCCTCACCTTCCGGAGGACCCGGAATGATTTTGAGGCAGGACCCTCCCAGGTGAAGGAGATGATCAATCCATCTGTGGCAGAGAAAAGGCCCAGGATAAGAATCACAGTGCCACCGGACAGTATCAGGTTGGCCTCCCGGGAAGGAGACTCCGAAGAAGAGGAGGATGAGGAGGACAGTGAGGACTCAGAGGATCTGGTAATTCGGATAGTGGATGACTCAGATGGGGTCGAGCATGTAGAGGAAGGGCAAGCGCGGAGGCAGGGAACCGGAGCGATTCACCGAGACCCGTGTCGAGCACATCTTGGGTGGGACCATACTCATGAGAGGCTTGCTACCATGGGGATCACTTTACCGAGGCAGCAGCCCGAGTCCGAGCACTGATAGGAAGGGAGAGAAAGGAGGAGGAAAGACAGAATGGATCAGGTAATATGAACGGGGAGCAGTAGGTGGGCATGGAGGACAGGGATCTAGGTGGTCAGTGTGTACAGTGACAGTCGTAGAGTCTGCTATCACATGAGACAGAGCGGCATCTTTTGGCAGTAACCGGAGGCAGATTCTTTTGCTCATATCTAACCTTTTTGACTGACATACCTATGATCTTATATTTTGACAGTCCTTCATGGACACTTGGATAATACTGATACCAACGCTGTCTATGATAGGATGTTTATGTTTTATGCTTATATGTGATATGAGCTATGATGTGATGATGTGATGATGATATTATGTGAGATGCATAACGATGATGTGTTGACAGGATTGCATGGATATATGCGATTGTGATATGTGACATATGTGACTATGGGTGATGATATATGTTGTGTGATGGTACCTGGTTATCTATGAGAATGTGTTTCTAATGTTTCAATGTCGGTACAGAATGCCGAGAACAAGGAACCAGAGGAACAATAACGTGAAAAAAATCCAAGAACCACCCTTGGTTCAGCGGCATGCGATCGAGAGTTTTCGTAGGCAGAATCCCCTTACATTCGACGGTCTCGACGAACAATCGACACTGAGAATTGGATATGATCCACCGAAAGGATTTTCGAATACATCGGCTGCGAAGAAGCAAAAAAGCTTAATTACGCAATCTTTCAGCTAACCGATGAGGCTGATTTCTGGTGGGAATCCGTAAAAAGGACCCTGACACCAGGACAGTGGTGAAGGTATACGTGGGAAGATTTCAAGGAATAACTCATGGAAAAGTACGTGCCTGGCGTTTACAAGCAGAGAAGGCAAAACGAGTTCTGGAATCTTCGTCAAGGAAGAAGGACGGTCACCGAGTACGATCACTCGTTCAATCGTTGCAGCATTACGCTACGCCCGCTTTCGCACGAGAGGCCGTCGGGCGATAGGTTCGAAGGGACTCCGACCAGAGATCGGAATTTCGCTCGTCGGTCAGGAGATCTAACGTATGTGCAGTCCTTGAACTAGGGTTTAAACATTGAGTCAATGTTGCCCCAGGAGAGAACGATGCCATCGGACAGCCAGTTGACGGATGAAGAGGTAAGAGGAAATGGGAAGATCGAGGAGAGGCAATCGGTGTTCGAGGGAACGAGGCGGTCGATGATTCCGAGGAATCTGGGTATTTCGAAAAGAGAAAGGCTACCTTCGGGAAGGAATTTCCAATCCATGCGGCAGTGGGGACAAGGTGCAGAGAAGCCTTGGTGCCAGAAATGCCAGAGAAATCATTTGGGAGAGTGCAGGCAAGGTAACGTTGAGTGTTACCGTTGTAGGAAGTCTGGACATTACGCTCGAGATTTTCCATCGATAGGAGGACCAGCGATGCAGCCACCAGTGGGACAGCAGCAGGCCCCGCAGAGGCAGAACCAGACTCCACTGAGGATGAACCACGGAGCAGAAGGTTATCAGAGGCCAGCGAACCAAAGGCCGCCCACAATGCGGGCGGGTGTGTCTGCTTGAATCGGAAGAAAAGCCAAGCTCCCGAAAATCTTACAGGTATAATCCCTATGAGTGATATACCGGTTTTCGCTTTGTTTGATACAGGAGCCTCACATTCTTTCGTTTCGAGAATTGCATGTGAGAGGTTGGGTTTGGTACTGGAAATTAACATCCCCTCAGGGGAAGTGCTAAAGGCAAAAGAGATTTGCCCGAACCAGGAGGTAGAAATCTGTGAGCAGAAGATCCTTGTTAATTTGCATGTTATCGGAATGGAAGATTTCGATGTCATCTTTGGCATGGATTGATTGGAAAAGCACAGGGCAACTATACGTTGTCTCGAGAGAGAAGTTTCTTTTCAAACAGCCAAAGGAGTGGAAGTTTACGTCCACGGCATAAGGATGGGTGTTTCCGTGCCAATGATCTCAGCACTGAAGGCAGTGAGGATGATCAAGAAGGGAAGTTGTCAAACTTTCTTGGTAAGTTTGACAGGGCACGATGAACCGCGCAAACAGTTGCAAGAGGAGCCAGTGGTGTGTGAATATCCGGATGTATTTCCCGAGGATTTGCCAGGCTTGCCGCCTGATAGACAAGTGGAATTCATTATTGACACGGAACCGGGAGCGGCCTTGATATTAAAGGCACCATCTGAATGGCACCTAAAAATTACAGGCTGAAAGCGCGATTCTGCGGAGTTGTTGGATCTGGGTTTTATCCAACCTAGCGTGTCGCCGTGGGGAGCGCCAGTTCTGTTCGTCTAGAAGAAAGATGGGTCAATACGGATGTGCATTGACTACAGAGAGCTGAATAAGCTGACGATCAAGAACAGATACCCTCTTCCAAGGATCGACGATCTGTTTGACCAGCTCAAAGGAGCGAGTGTCTTCTCTAAGATCGATTTGAGGTCTGGCTACCATCAACTGAAGATCAAGAAGGAGGATGTTGCGAAGACCGCGTTCAGGACGAGGTATGGGCACTACGAGTTTATCGTGATGCCATTGGGTTTGACCAATGCGCCAGCAGTCTTCATGTATCTGATGAATAGAGTTTTTCATCAGTATCTGGATAGCTTCATATTGGTTTTTATCGATGATATTCTCATCTATTCCAAGAATACAGAGTTGCATGGAGAACACCTCCGTACCGTTCTGGAAACGTTATGAGCAGAGAGGTTGTATGCCAAGTATAGTAAGTGCGAGTTTAGGCTCAAAGAAGTGATGTTCCTTGGACATATCGTGTCTGCAGAAGGAATCAAAGTCGACCCAGTGAAGGTAGAAGCAGTAAGTAACTGGAAGGTTCCGACTAATGCCAATGAGGTTCGAAGCTTTCTAGGCTTGGCAAGATATTATAGACGTTTCATCGAAGGGTTTTCGAAGTTGGCGAGGCCGATGACGCAACAGCTTAGGAAAGGAATCAAGTTCTCATGGTCAGAAGCTTGTGAAGCAAGTTTCCAAGAGTTAAAGAAGAAGCTAACAACCGCTCAAGTGTTGGCCGTGCCGGAAGGGAACGATGGTTTTGTGGTCTACACCGATGCTTCCAAGCTTGGTTTGGGTGAAGGTTATACCTTACGCGTCTCGTCAGTTGAAGCCGCACGAGTTGAGATACCCAACTCACGACCTGGAGTTAGCAGCAGTCGTTCATGCGTTGAAGATTTGGAGGCACTATCTCTACGGAGTTAAGTGTGAAATCTTCATGGATCACAAGAGCCTAAAGTACTTCTTTGAACAAAAGGAGTTGAACATGAGGCAAAGAAGATGGCTGAAGTTGGTGAAGGATTATAATTGCTCTATCAACTATCACCCGGGGAAAGCCAATGTCGTGGAAGATGCCCTTAGTCGCAAGTCGAGAGCGAAGTTGGGATATCTTCTTACGCGAGAGAAAGAGCTTATTCGAGATTTCGAGAAGCTCAGCTTGAAGTGATTCATCCGTCGGAATCGGTCGAGGTTTCGTCGCACTCGACAAACGAACCGGACACGAGAGAAGCGATCATGGCGCAAGCAATGAGGAGACAATTCTGGAGAAGATGCGTTTGAAAGCGAGGCTAGAGGATAGCGAGGGTTTCACGGAAGCGAAGAACAACGCGCTATTATTTCGAGGAAGGTTATGTGTGCCACTCAATAGGGAATTGAGAGATAAGATAATGAGTGAAGCTCATGAGGCACCATATACAGCTCATCCAGGAAGCACCAAAATGCACAGAGACCTTAAGAGGAACTTTTGGTGGGAATGGATAAAAAAGGATGTAGCCGCGTTTGTGGAACGTTGTTTGGCTTGTCAGCAAGTGAAAAATGTGCATCAACGTCCGTCAGGTTTGTTGCAGCCGCTACCAATCCCAGAGTGGAAATGGGAGCATATCGGTATGGATTTTGTGGTGGTTTTCCAAGGTCAGCGCGAGGAAACATTGCTATATGGGTTGTCGTCGACAAACTGATGAAGTCAGCTCATTTCTTACCGATTCGGATGACGTACGGGTTAGATAAGATTGCTCAGCTTTACGTCAGAGAGATCGTACGATTACATGGTGTGCCGGTATCGATTACGTCAGATCGTGACCCGAGGTTCACGTCAAGGTTTTGGAGAAGTCTGCAAGGAGCCATGGGGACTAAGCTGAATCTCAGTACAGCCTTTCATCCTAAAACAGACGGTCAATCGAAAAGGACGATTCAGGTCTTGGAGGATATGTTGCGAGCAGTCGTGGCCGACAGAGGAGGAAATTGGGAAGAAATACTACCTTTGGTGGAGTTTTCCTATAACAACAGTTATCAGGCCACCACAAGAATGGCTCCCTATGAAGCGTTGTACGGAAGGAAGTGCAGATCGCCACTTTATTGGGACGAAGTGGGCGAGAGAAAGATGTTAGGACCAGAGATGGTTCGTGAGACGGTCGAGGTTATCGATCGGATCAGCGAAGGATCAAGGAAGCTCGGGATGCGAAGTCCTATGCGGACAAGCGTCATACAGATCTTCAGTTCATGGTCGGAGATCGCGTCTTCCTTAAGGTTTCCCCGACGAGAGGAGTCGTTCGTCTTGGGAAGCGAGGTAAGTTGCGACCGAGGTTTGTTGGACCTTTCTAAGTTCTCCCGTTGTCTATAGGTTAGCGTTGTCGCCTAGCATCGGAGATGTGCACGACGTGTTTTACGTTTCTCAGTTGAGATAGTATCATAGTACGTGTACGACCTAAAACACGTGATAAAGCAGGATCAGGTAATCCTTGCTCAGGATTTGAGTTACGAGAAGAGACCAGTGGCTATCTTGGAACGAGAAGTCAAGGAGTTGAGGAACAAGCAGATTCTGGTGGTGAAGGTGTTGTGGAATCACCATGGCGAGAAGGAAGCTACGTGGGAGTTGGAAGACAAGTTCAGGGTTCAGTACCCTTAGTTGTTTCCGCCACGTGTTTGAAATTTCGGGGATGAAATTTTTCTAAGGAGGGATGGATGTAATACCCCGTCCTTCCTAAGCTTCAGGTTTGCATGGCATGTTTTTCGAGAAAGGTTAAAAGGTTGACTTTTTGTTTCGGTGATGCGACCATCAAGAAACCTCAGGCGTTGTGAAGAGTGTCTTATGACGAATTCATAGACACTAAGTATGCAGGTTTTCGACCACCCACAAAGGTTTGGCACTCCGGGGAAGTTATCAAAAAATTGGACTTTTCATGGGTCTTTTAAAAGCATATCTTGTTTATAGTCGTTATGTCCGGTATTTTATTTCGAGTCCATGGGTACCAAGTTTGCTAAATTTGGAGTCTGTTTGCAAAAGATGCGTCGCTTTTTGCGTTTTCGAAAAAGAATCGTTTGCGCAAGCAGCTGCGCAGCCCCCTGCTTTTTTCTATAAATAGAGGGCTAGAGCCTTCATTTTCAACGTTCATTTTCTTCGTCTCTCTATATTTACGGAAGAGCCGAGCAGCTCCAAGTACGCTGCAGAAGCACTAGAGGAGTGGGGATCGAGCCGGGGAGGCTCGGCGGCGGCGCCATTGCGCTACTATCGGCCACCACCGCCGATCAGTCCCGTTTTTCTATTTTTGTCCTTTTCTTGTTTTGATTCCACCTTTTAGTAGATAGCATAGCATAGAACTCGGGTTTCTAAAGGGACGGGACGAGAAAACAGCCGGAGGCCGGCCTATTTGGCCAAACCGCCGCCGCCGAATCGCCGCCGCCGTCGTGCTCTGTTGGCCGCCGATTGGTGGTCAACGGGCCACCTTTTCGCTACGGGCCCTTTAGGTTTTGAGTTCCGGGTTATGCATTCTACTAAAGTACTGATTCCATTTTCTTCGTTTTCGCGTTTCTGCATGCCGGGATGTTTTCCATCGTTTCGAGTTTCTAAAGGAAGTACATGCCCGGGTTATCCATTTTCAACATAGTTTGTCATTCCATGTTCCTCATAATGCATATTGCTTATGTTTCCATTTTCATGCATTGGTTTTGGATGGTTTATCTTGGATTTGAGGATAGACATCGATTTTTGAAGCTTCTTCGTTGCTAAGATTTGTGTCAAGTTGCATGCATGCATATTTTGAAGGTACCCTATTATAGGACTTGATGCCCTGAATTTATTTCCTTTCTGCATCGAGTTGATTTGAAAACCCGGAGGGTGCCAAATATGGGTACAAAAAGTCGAAAACCCCTGTTTCTTTTCGATCTTCGTTTGGATCACGTTGTACCTTTGCTTTGTGGGATGTGACTCCAAAAGTTGTTCCATCTTGTTATCAGGTACCTACCAGTGCGATCGGTGAAGTTGATGGATCTGTGGATATCTCCCAATTGACGTTTTCGATTGTTCAGGTTGGGTTATATATGCTTATTTTTAGTTATTTACTCTGATATTTCAAAATAAAACATGTGCGTCGTGAAAATGTTTTAACGAAGTTATTACCGTTCTCTGCTCCGAGATATGGTTCTATTGTGATTGTGCACGGATCTCTATTCGGTGGGTTGATCACCATCTTGAGTATTGATCGTAAGGGGATAGACCCCGAATACGTGGTTATGGTTCTGAAGGGGATAGACCCCAGAAGTCCACATGGAAATGATAATGAGGTGGTCATGGTTCTGACGGGGATAGACCCTTGAGTCCACACCGAGTTAGCCGGCTGGATACGTTTCGGGCGTGGGCCGACTGGATATGTTCCGAGCCTAGAGATGTGATGGGCTGGTGGGATACGTTCCGAGCCGTGGTTCTATGATGGGAGTAACAGTAATAACGAGTCAGGTATCAAAAAGGAAAATCTCTTTTTGCTTACTTAGAAGTGGGTTTATGATAACTCTTGTAAAAGAGTTATTATATGACCTTTTTGATCTAAAAAGCCTTGAGTGTTATGTGTTTTGTTCGTATGTTTGTTGATGTTTTATATGTTTATGTTATGTTTTCGTGTGTGTGCGTGTCAGGATTGAGTCAAGTGTTTTTAAGGGGTTTTGTGTACATTTTATGCGTTATTTAATCATTCTATGGTATGTAGCAGGAAAGAGGAAGAGAACAGACGATGTTGGAGTTCTGCTGGAGCGAAGACGAGTTCGTTCTTGTGGAACGAAGTCGAGCTCGTAAGTGAGGGCGTAGCAAAAAGGTACGGAGCGAGGAAAAGTATAAAGCGAAGCTGCGTGATTCGAGCTCGTGAGAAGTCGAGCTTGTGAGCGAAGTTGAGCTCGTGAGCGAAGTGGAGCTTGTAAGCATGGAATGAAGTGGACAAGCTCGTAATTGTGGACTAGCTCGTACTATTGGACGAGCTCGTATTTATGGACGAGCGGCGATGAGCAACGACACAGAATGGACGACCTTGTGAGCGAAGTCGACCTCGCAAGAGAAGTCGACCTCGTAAGCGAAGTTGACCTCGCAAGAGAAGTCGACCTCGCAAGCGAAGTTGACCTCGTAAGCGAAGTCGACCTCGTAAGCTTGGACGACATCGTAAGAGTGGACAAACTCGTACTTGTGGACGAGCTCAAGAAGAATGCAGAAATGAAAAAGGGAAGAACTTTATGGACTACACTGCGAAGCAAAGACGGAGGAGCAGGACCACAACCACGTGGCAGCTGGCCACGGCAGCATAAAGAAGATGCGCGACCTGTTCTCTGTCAGAGCCAACAGAAAAAGGAATAAAAATCAGAGGATGAAGGGCTGGCAGGTGCACAGTCTGCACCCCTTAAAAACAACCAGAGTCTGTTATTCGAGATATATACACTTGGGGAGGACAGACCGATTTCGGGAGAGCACAATCATCTTTGGGCAGAGGAATCGGAGGAGCTATCTCTTGGAGAGGAAGCCATCGGAAGAGGCGACGATCCAAGAACAACACGCGACTCCGACAACTGATTTATGTTCTTTTCCCCTCGATTCCTTCTTTGCTTGTTATGGCATTAGTTTTTCTGGATTTTGTTGAACAGCTGGCTATGAGCTAAACCTGTTTGGCTTGATCTCTTGATGAATCCCATGCTCTTGGGATGAACTCGTTTCTACGCATATTTCGTTAAATCGCTATTGCTCTTTTGGGATTTATTTATCTTGCTTGTACTTGATCACCATGGGTGAGATTTTAGCTCTATGATTGCTGGGAAGTTCTTATAGAGTGGAAAACAAGAGAGTGACGCAAGAACATGATTTAAATATTATATGTGTGAATAGCATAGGAATATGTTCACCTTGTGTGGCAAATGTGAATGGATTAGTAAATGTATTTTAAGAGTAAATTCTATATAGGAATATATTGATTGGCTTATAGAATATAATCTTAGATTTGGAAAAATACTAAGAATCAACGAAGTTCATGTCATAGCGATGAGGCGACAATAAGGCTATAGAAATTTTAATACAGAGCATGGGTGGAATCGAGAGGTCAAGTTTGTTTCTCTTTCTTGCTATCAGTTGTTTTTCTCGCCGCTGTGTGTTGGTAATCTCTCTCGTTTTGCCGTAGTTTTATCTCAGCATAAGTTCTTCGTTGTGCCTTTTATTCAAGAGTTACCACCTGTTGAAATTTCCCTTTATTGCTTTCCTTTATTAAACAAAGTTGTTTTCAACGTGACTTATATCGCGATCTATGTGGATTCGATCTCGGAATACTTCAGTGTATTACTTGTTGATTACGTGCACTTGCGTATCTCATATTGTATTTACATTATACAAACAACAGTTTACGTTTTAAAACCTTCTAAGGTAAGTGCTCTAAACACGGTATCATGGATTTTATTTTCTGTTAAAAACCCCAGCTGAGTGCGCTAGTACTCACCCCAAAATCTTTTCAAATGTTTTTCACAGATGAAAGAGGGCTAGATGGGCGACGCTGAGGGGTTGAGCTGTGTGTTTGGTATGATTTTGTGATGATTCTTGGTATTGTTTCACATGTCATATTATATGGTTTGTCCTATTTATGCCTTTGGTTCGATTAATATTTATCGATTCGGACTTACTTCGTTCGTCTCGATGTTTTGTAGGAAAACGGCATAAAATAGGATGAATTGGATTTTCCAAAGATCAATCTTATTGAAGATCATCTCGACAGGAGTTCATAGTCGAAAGCGGATCGCAATTCGGAGTTCGGACGCGAGAGAACGGAACGAAACGCCAAAGTCGCGCACGGCACCCCGTCGCATCGCCCAGCACCCATCTGCGCGCCCGCCCCCGCGCCCAGCCCCCCCGTGCGCCCAGCGCCCGCTGCTGCAGACGCCCGCCCAGCGCGCGCCACTCGCCAATTCCCGCGCGCTCGCTTCGCCGCCTCGCCGCCTACGCCTGCCTGCGCTGGCGCCCGTCGCGCCCGTCCGCCTTGCGCCTCCCAGCGCCCCAGCGCGCCACGCGCCCGCCGTGGCGTCGCGCCACCGCGCTTTCCATCACCCAGCGCCCGCGCGCTCGCGCCGCCCTCGCGCTCACGTGCTTGCCAGCGCCCGCTCCCGCGCTGATTCCATCCGGCTGGGTATCACCCCGCCAAGACCGTCGCCTTTCACAAGGCTTCATCCGGCGCTGGCTTCACCCAGCGCCCAGCGCTCTCTCGCCATCTCCCGCGCGCCGTCCGGCGCTGTGTAGCCCAGCGCCCGCTCCGCGTTTGTCTCACCCGCGCGCCCGCTGAGAAGCATCCGGCGCTGGCTTGGCCAGCGCCCTTCTCCCGCACGTCCATGCCACTCCAACCGGCGCTCGATATGAGCGCGCGCTCCAGCTTCAATTTTCCTCGCGCGTTCATTGTGATCCAGCGTTCATATTGAAGTCAGAATGTTTTCTGAGCGTGAGCTCATTATGAACCGGCGCTCACTTCTATTTTAATATATATACGCGCGTTTAGGGCTGAGAAGGGGGCTTCTGCTGTTCTGAGTTTTTCTCTTCACGCTGCGGCGCTTCTCGCCCATTTTTCTCCCAGGAATTCATCAGACAACAAGAGATCAAACCACAGTATTATTTTATATCCCTATTTCATCGATTGAATTCTTTAGTTTATAGTTTTTATGCTGTTGAATTTATGTTCTTGGATCTATCAGTTTTTGGATTTATGTTCTTGGATTTATGAGCTTTATTGGAATCAATTTCACAAGATTATTATTTGATGATTATTATCAATTCAACTCCATAGTGACAGTGGATTGTGTTCATGTTGCTTTAATCTATTATGCTTTCGTTTAATTTCTGTTCTTGTTTGATTGGTTGATGATGATGATTTATGTGCAATTAGATTTAGATTAGGGAATGACAAACCCTATGAATAATATGATTGCTTATGCTTTTATTCACCGCTTTTGATTTATCGCTTTCGTAGTTCAACTAGGGATTGACAACCCCTGGTCTAGATTTATCGCTTTATTAGTATAGCTTGGGATTGACAACCCCTAGCTTAGGATGCTGTTTATTTTCTCGTATTTAAATTCTTGCATGTTCAACCCCCGTTGGCATTAGAATGTTTAGGTTTTAATCGTCAGGTATGCGACACGAACAATCGCCTACATTAAGTTTTCCTTGAGAGACGACTCGTGTTAACTTACCACGCTACGATTACCTCGTACGATTGCGAGTGAATTTGAGTGTGTTTTTAGCTCGATCACTGTGGTTCCCTTCACGCTACCTGCTTCCGCGATGCTGTTTTATATATGTGTTCTGTTATGGATGTATTCTTGTCCCTTTATTTTGCTCTATGATTGGGAACAAGATTTGCTATTATGTTATTATGCTGTGAGTCTCGACATGAGCATGCTATATGGTTGACTGGTCTAATCAACGGGATGTCATGCTATTTTGTTTCCTTGCATTAGTAATTTCAAATCAAGGTCACGTTCATTGAAGTTATGATGTTGATATAATTCTGTTGGTGGATTGGTTGCTCACATCTCTCCTTCAGGATATGTCCTAGTTATAGAGGAGATGCTGCCCGATTTTATGGTCGTATCTTCTTATTATGTATGATTTATGTATCCCCCCTTCTTCCCCGCTTCTTAACCCCCACCCCTAATCACACCCCAGCATCTGTGCCTTCCCTCGGGAATTGGGGCGTGACACTATAGGTGCTGCTTTCATGGATTTGAAGAAGGCAACAACTTTGGCTTCTGGACTGTCATGATTTTCCTACTATCTGGTGGTTTCTTCATCACTGTAAGTCATAACAACACTTGATCTATAAATATATGTATATATTTGAACAATTGAATTATTGTTGTGGTTATATTATATAATATGCAGAAAGTCCCACCATTTATTTGTATTTATCCTTGAAATTATGACACATAGGGAATGGTGATGATGGAGGTGGGACCTAGGGCTGTTAAACGGTTCGATTTCGGTTAATCGAACCGAATTTTTCGATTAACCGAACCGAATTTCTCTAAAAAAGTGGAACCAAAATCGAACCATTTTAAATTTTCGGTTAACCAAAAACCGATCGGTTCCGACGGTTCGATTTTCGGTTAACCGAAAAACTGAATTAAAATTAATTAATAATAAAAATAAATAAAATAATAATTAAAATAAATAAAATAATAATTAAAAAACTAAAACTTATTATAAATAAATAAAATATTTAACAAATAATTAAAATAATTAATAAAGTAATAATTAAAAATTGATTTTCAGAATTTTTAATTAATTAATTAATAATTAAAAATAAAAAAGGTTTTCGGTTCCAAACCGTTCGGTTATCGGTAGACCAATAACCGAAAAAAATTTCAACTCTGTAACCGAAACCGAACTGATAACCGAATTTTTCGGTTTTCGGTTAACCGAATTTGTCGGTTTCGGTTCCAACCGAAACCCGTTTAGACACCCTAGTGGGACCGATGCTGCTCATGATTATAGGATACAGATTAGACCTATATATTGCTCAAGAGAATGAGTATAACAGCTGCTTAATTATATGCCTCCAATTTTTATTTCTCAATTTTGTGTTTCTTTATTCTTGATGCAGCTACTAAATAGTAGTCTATATTAGGGGTGGATCGGTACGGTATACCGAAAAAAATTTGCCATACCGTATATCGTACCGAAAAACACGGTATGAAAAATTTTACTCCTCAGTTCTTTCTCTTAAAACTAAAATAAATAAACAAATATGACATAATAGCTTTTCACCATTCTTCCTTCAATAAATAAGACGACCCTGTTTGCTTCTTTGCTTGATTGTTTCTGTTGGGCTATGACCAAAGTCAAATATTGTGCTTGATTATTTCTGTTGGACTATATAACTAAATTCAAATATTGGGCCTTATTTCAAAGGAATTGATCTCGGCATATTGTCATCAAGCCCATATTTCCAAAATAGTCGTAATGCTCTCTCGATGTCGGCTAAGCCACTAACCAGCATGAATTTAGTTTCTAAGACTATAAAACCGAATTATTTTTCTTTATTTTATATTTTAAGTAGAAGGAAATTGGATTAGACTGTTTCAAGATTTTCTTTATTCTTTTTTTTTTAATATTGAAAGAAAAGGTATAAAGTGTTCCCTTTCTTCTTTTTTATTTAGTTGCGCCTTTAGGATCATTCAAATGGTGTGACGACTTGTCACATGGTGTGATATGAATGTATTGTATTATATCATATATTACATTCATTGTATCACTCTAATTTTTTTTTTTTTTATTTATTATGTCAAATGAGAGGTTACACATTTAGCACACGTATTCTTTGCTAGTTAAAAAAGAAACCCAAAATACAACAAACAAGCAAGACCGAAAGCATAGCCTTAGTTATAAACATAAATATAAATATGATCGTCCAATATGACCTAATTGCAAGCATATAGTTGTTGTAGGTAGATGGTGGAAACGGCAGCTCACGAATTAGGGACCCCTCCTCACATACCCAAATTTAGACCAACATCACCCACATGCAAACGATTTCTAAATCTTTATTCCATCAAACTCAATTCAACACATGTTATTAGTTCTATTGCAAACCCTACCCCGTCCGACGACGTTTCTATCATTCTACACTGATATCTTATTAGATACGTGGAAGGAATTGTGTGTTGATCTATTTCTTGTGTCGCCTCGCCAATCTTGTTGCACATCTCATGCACGAAAATGACCCAAAACACCCACATGAATTGCCTTCTTCTCATTAATTTCCCACTGCCCACAAAAGACTTTTGCAACTAATTATAAATATTTTGACCATATCTTTCAATTTACCTTTGTTTTATGGTTTTTCTTTTATCTTGGCTTATATTTTCAAGAACTTGAGTCATGTGACGAATTGGAGAAATGGGAGATTGATATTTAATGTTTGCCTGGTGAGAATAGGAAGGTTATGGAGATTAGGGTATTGCCATGCTATTCGGCCATAATGTGGCCGGCCATAATCAACTTTATTAAATGAAAAAATCATTTATTTAATTTTTGATCTATTAAAAAATTGGTTTTACATTAAAACCATCTTATGGAATTACAATTTTAATTGCACCTATCGAATGAAAATTTTAAATTTAAATTTAAATTTAATAATTTAATATTTTTCAGAATAGGTGGGAAAAGGGTGTGTGGCCAGCCATAATGTGGCCGTATAGCTTTATTGATTGCCATTAACCATAATTCGAATTTCATTGATGATTAAAGTGTGGCGCGAGTTGTTTCTTGTAAAATCAAAATATAAAAAAGCAATACTAAAAAATAAATTATTGAGAGTCTAACAACTAAGTAAAATTAACAAAATGAAATCTTACTTTATAGTTATAGCTGAATGTTGTCTTTTTAATGATTGTTATAATCGACTATAATTTAACAATTAGTTATGAAAATTATTTATGCATGCATAAGTTTACTCGTCTCTAGGTATGAGTGTGTATATATCTTACATATCAAGTTCAACACAATATAATATCGTGTTGTATAAGCCTCTAATAGAGCTTATTGCAAGCTACGCAGATCTTAGTTCGATAAAAAAGACATCCAAACTCGTTTAGACAGAGTTAACATAAACAAGCGAAGTGTGAGAATGATTAATTAGGATATTACATAGCTCATTATACATAGTCATGACCTGGCTTGAAACTATAAAAATATTTTTAATATCCACTTCATACTGTTATAATTTCATTAACTAATGATAAATATATCCTAATTAGCCTTATTTCTTCTAAGGAAACATGAAATTTTAGTTAACATATTATGCTTTTAGAATTTTACTCTAAAGAAGAGAATAAAAGTTTATGTTTAAAATATTGCATGATGGGATATGGCCCAACCGCTCAGGCCCAATGGCAGGCCCAAGTGAATTGGGCCTGACCTAATGGACAGTCCTACGCGGTTAAGCCTGAAGCCCAACATCTAAACCCTATTCGAGACCAAATCAAAGGAGATATTCAAGGATCGAGATATGGAAGAAGGAGATATTCAAGGATCAAGATATGGAAGGAGATCGGATCCCATAAGGCAAGGGATCCAGTACAATCTTTAGAGATCCACAAACATGTATAAATAGAGGTTAGGTCACGGTAGAAGGGTTAGCAACTACTTGAATACTAGAGCTTTTCAATACATTCATTGTAATCCTGCATAGTGAATGTATTGAGGAATCACTCCTCCGTGGGCGTAGATCTTATTCTTGATCGAACCACGTACAAGCCTCTGTGTTCTTTACTGTTTTCATAAATCTCGCACACAAGATTTATCATTGGCGCCGTCTATGGGAAGATTTGAACAAAAAGCTTCGTTTTTCTACACAAATCAATAGCAAGAACTCGTGCAAACGCTAGCACCGCCGGTGGTGCTGGCAACAACCGCGCTGAGGATGATCAAGTGGTCACGCAGCACCGCGGGCAGGGGATCGCGGAGGCCGCCAGCAACAACACACATGAGGGTTACATAGAGAACATTCTTATATACCCTCAGGATCGCCGCCCTATCGAAGAGGAAGATGCCGATCTCAACGCTGGCGAACAGACAATTCACCCATCTCACGAGGTCCTCGGCCGAGCCGTGTCCGAATTCCTCAAAGCCAACATCGGCCAGTTTCAAAATTTTCTCAACCAGAGGGCAAACGGAGCGGGTACCTCAAGAACGCCCGGACTGGTGGTCACGGGCGCCCGAGGTCGTTCGCCCCTTCGAAATAATCAACGCTCACCTCGGCGCGATAGCCGAGAACGCGCACATCGGCCCATCGCCCGAAGTCAATCACCTCGACGGGACAACCGCAACCATTCGCCCCCGCGCCACCCGTGGAGTCGATCACCTCGGCACAACTACCGAAGTCGCTCACCTCGGCACACCGTCCACGGAGCCGAACGGGACAAAAGAGAGGAGAGGCGGAGCCGATCTCCCCCTCAAAGAGACGATAGGCGTCGCTACCGGTCTCCCACCCCTCCAGAGAGAGATGGCAACGAGCTTTCGGGGTTCGACCGGCACGGGAGGATCATCTCTCCTTTCTCCAGGGAAATCTTGGATACGCCCTTGCCCCAACGATATAGGGCACCCAACATCGCTGCTTACGATGGTCTCGGAGATCCCTCCGACTTCCTTTTTGCCTACACCACCAACATGGCGAATCAAGGAATGGAAGATTTTCATATGTGCAATATCTTCCCCGAGGTGTTGGTCTCCAACGCCCGACGTTGGTTCACCTCGCTCCGCCAGAACAGCATACACTGCTTTAAGGATCTCATGGATCAGTTTAAATGGCGCTTCTACCAGAAGATGCCACCTCAGCAACCATCGTCCGACTCGCCACCATCCGCCAGGACGGGATGAGACGATGTTAAATTTCGTCTCACGGTTTATCAAGGAGTCCCTCAAAATTGATGAAAGTAACGATCTCTACATCATCAATGCGTTCAAAAACGGGATCCGACCTGGCGCACTGAACAAAGAGATCACCAAGGAGAAGCCGAAGACGGCGAGTCGCCTCTGGACCCTGGTCGACAACTACGTCAAAGGGGACGAGTCAGATCGCAAGAAGAGAGAGACCTGGGACGAGCAGAAGGTCGAAAGGAGGAAGCCAGACGATCGAGGAAGAGGCACCAATCGCCGAAGTGCCTTCGATAGGATCAAGAAAGGCCCGATCGAATCCAGGCTGGGACCTCGGCAAAACCCTGGCGGCAACGCGCCTCATCTGCTCAAATCGAGGGTGGAAATATTTGAGCTCCATGCTGAGCACTTCCCGAAACCTCCTCTCATAAAAGGAGGATCCAAGAAGAGATCGACAGACAAGTATTGTGATTACCACCAAGGGTATGGTCACAATACCGAGGATTAAAGAAACCTGAGCTCGTAGATCGACGAGCTCGTCAAAGGAGGAGCGCTTAAGAAGTACCTCAGCCGACCTGAGTTGGGGAATAAAAAGCGCAGAGGAAAGAATGGAGGTGGCAACAACTGCGGGCCGACCTCGACGATGACACAACTTGAAGATGACGAGGACGATGGTCCCAACGCAATGGAGCAAGTCTACGCAATCACCGGACTGCCCATAGGAACGACGAGGTCGTCGTTGAAAACTGAAGCTCGGAGATCGACCCCCGAGGAGCCAAAAAACAAACGACTCCGGGATGGTGAGAGCATCGTGTTCTCCAATGACGACCCAGTGCCCAAGATCATGCCCCACCAAGACGCTATTACTATACAAGCTGTGGTGGGCAACAAGAACGTCCATAGAGTCTACATAGACATCGGAGCCTCTGTCAGCATCATCTTCCAGAGCTGCCTAGACAAACTCGAGGTCGAAGGGATCCAAATATATCCCGCACCGTCCAAACTACGGAGCTTCACTCAGGAGACGGTCCAACCAGAAGGCGTTATCACTCTTCCAGTCACTGTGGGACGTGCTCCCAAGTGGGTGACCAAGGCCATCCAGTTCTTCCTGGTCCGAGCTCCCTCTCCATACAACATTATCCTTGGAAGAGATTGGCTCTATGCCACCAAGGCCGTCTGCTCGGTCTACCACCTCACCATCAAAATACCCACCCTGGTGGGAGTGCTAAGCATCCAGGGTGACCAAACGGCAGCTAAAGAATGCTTACGAGTCTCAACCCAAGATGTGTCCTTACCTCAGGCCTAGCAACTACAGAACCCTCAGAAGCTGCCGCCCCGGGACGATCTGACTGACGACCTCCAATTATATGATGACGACCCCTCCAAAGTCGTCAAGGTCGGCACCCAAGGTCCCAGCGATATCCGACAGCACGTCATACAGCTTCTGAGAGAATACAAGGATGTTTTCACATGGTCCCCACTCGACATGACTGGAGTGTCACCCGAGCTCATCACTCACCGACTCAACATCGACCCGACTACCAAACCAGTTCGGCAGAAGAAAAGAGGGTTTGCGGCAGAGCGCAGCCAGGTCATAAGAGATGAGGTGATCCAACTCCAAGAGGCCAAAATCCTGTTCGAGGTCATGTACCCGACCTGGATGGCTAATCCAGTCGTGGTCCGAAAGCCGGGAGGGGGGTGGCGCATGTGTATCGACTATATGATCGCTCCTTTTTCAAACGTAAAAAATGTAAATATAGGGTAAGCGAAGTATCGTATCCACAGGGATTGTAATGCGAAAATACAGAAGCTAACTCAACAAGGATTCATCATTATCCAAGTAACAAATATGGTTTTGTGAGATTTTAGGGCTTCGGAACTCAATCCAAAGCAAAGGTAACAAAACAGAAAGTAAATCAAAGCAATAAACACGCGGATGTTTAAAAATGATAAAGACGACTAACCCTGGGCTGCATTAATCCTATCCACAACGATGATTATCCTGCTCCTATTAACCAATTTTTAATCCAAACAAAATGGAAGATCACATATATAACCGATAATTTCACATTATTAAAAGCGGTCAGAGATTACTAGTTTTCCCATTATCATACGCCTCTAGGTGAAAACAAGTAACTCCAAACGGATCACAAAGAATAAGCTTCCTACGAATATCCTATCTCACCACGACTCAAGGCTCATTCGTATCATGCATTCGATATCGATTGACAATTAACACAATTACGTAATTAACCGACAACTAAATATGCATCGAGATTGATCAGAAACCAACACATATAAATAAGCACAATCGAATCATGAATCAATGCATGGACGGTAAATAACGATAACAGGAATCACAACATATAGGATCGAATCATGCAAACCCTAGGATTAGAACGAAAAACTAGCCAGACATAATAAACGGAATAAAATACGATTTAATCATAAAGATGAAAATTAAATATATAAAACCCGTGATGTAGCGTTGGATGAACACGTTGGGCTTGAATCCCAACCTCAGCGATAAACGGAAAATTGCAGAGATCGTCCGGACGAAACGTTCTAGATCGTAAACAAAACGTAAACTAACGAAGAACAATCCGTAAAACAACTCTAGAATGAAAATATATGGAACCTAAAGCTAAAACTCTGAAAAACTTATGAAAAAGCGAGAAAGAGGCTCGAATCGTAGGTCCGAACTTGGGGGCGGCGGGTGTTGCCATATATAGGCACACCCCAAACCCTAATTTTCCTTCGCTGCGCTGCCTCGCGACCACCCTTCGCGTCGCTAGGTGTGGTCGCGAGGTAAGTCTCGCTGCCTTCTCGCCATGGTCGCCTCTTGCGCTCGCCGGGTACCTCGCGACCGACTAGCGATCGCTAGCCATACTCAAGTGGTCGCGAGAATCGTCCAGCTGGCTTTCTCGACGCCGGGCTTCGCTCATGGCACGATTTGTGGTCGCGGTATGCTGGGTTCTCGCTGTTTCCTAGCGGCCGCCCAGACCGCCAGTCGGTCGCTAGAAACACGCCAGATTGTGTGTTTTGGCTCGTGCGCCGCTCCTTGCTTCGATTTTCAACATATAGACCTACACAACACCAAAAGAACACCCAAGAGCAAGATCTTCTAAAAATAGATAAAACATTAGGAATCGATACGTGGCATTATTAAACGAGGTAAACTCATCTTCAAATATCAACTATAAACGTAAAATGCGCGTTTATCACTATACCGACCTCAACAAACACCGCCTAAAGGATTGTTACCCCTCCCGATATCGACAAGAAGGTGGAGGATCGTGGCCACGAAATCTTCAATTTCGGATCCGCATGCAAGGGTACCACCAAGTTTTGACGAGTAAGGAGGATGCTCCAAAAACGACGTTCATCACTAACTTCGGTGTCTTCGCGTGCCGAAAAATGCGTTTCGGCCTGAAAAACGCCGGAGCTACCTATCAAAGGATGGTGGACGCAATATTCAAAGATCATATAGGAAGATCGTCGAGGTCTCGCCGACGACATCGTGGTCAAAAGCCAAAAATGTAAAGTTGCGCCAACGACCTCGTAACTATCCTCCAACTCCTCGTGTCGGTCAACCTCAAGCTCAACCCCCAAAAGTACACGTTCATGGTGAAAATGGGAAATTCACGGGATGCTTGGGTTTCTCAAGAAGGCTTGAAGGCCAATCCCACCAAGGTGAAGACGATACTGACATGCAAGTACAAAAACAATCCGTGAGATCCACAAACTCACCGGATGCTTGGCCGCCCTCAGCAGATTCCTATCTCGGGCTACCGAGAAACAACTTCCTTTCTTCAAAATCTTGAGAAAAGCCCCAGACTTCGCCTGGGATGAAGAACACCATGTCGCCTTCATCCAGCTGAAAGAGTACATCGCCGACCTGCCCACACTGTCCGCCCGGAAAGAAGGCGAGCTCCTTTCTTTATATCCGCCGCCTCGGACGAGGCAATCGATCTTGATCTTGGTGCGAGATGAGATCGGACGATAACTCCCTATCTACTTCATCAGTCGAGCTCTCAAAGGACCGGAGACTAGGTACACCAGCTTCGAAAAAATAGCGTGGCACCGGTGAATGCCAATGACGCCTCCGACCTTATTTTCAAGCCCATTCAATCCGTGTATGGACCGACTTACCCACGAGACAAGTCTTGTCAAAACCGAATCATCGGCGATATAGCCAAGTGGGCACCGGAGCTCGTGAACATGACATCTTATACTCCCCTGCACCGCCATAAAGGGCAAGCTCTAGCCGATTTCTGGTAGAGGCCAAATTTACCGAGGTCGGCCCCACCGAGAGGTCACTCCGACCCCGCCTCGCAACGGAGGAACCCACCGACTCGACCTACGATGGCCGTTGGCGGATGTATGTGGATGGGGCTTCGCAAAACAGTAATGAGCGGGCATCTTGCTTCTCTAATCTCAAAAACAAGAAATGACCTATGCACTTCGGTTTTCCTTCCCGACCACAAATAACGAGGTGGAGTATGAAGCACTGATCTCAGGACTCCGTCTCGCAAAGGAATTGAAAGTGGAAAAGATCCAAATCTTTGGAGATTCTCAGGTCGTGGTAAACCAGGTCTTAGGAAAATACGAGGCCAAAGAGGATCGAATGAAGCAATACCTTGAGAAGGCTAAAGAGATGCTGACCTCATTCAGGTATTCCACAATTCATCGTATCCCACGAGGGGAGAACAGCCGAGCTGACATCCTCAGTAAATTGGCTTCGTCATCAACAAATCCACCAATGGAGGAAGTTCATTCCAGAAGCATTGCGGAGCCCCACATCGGCATCATCACTGAGATAGAACCGAACTGGATGTCTCCTATAAAGGCATATCTGGAAGAAGGTGTACTACCCCAAGATCGGCTCGAAGCCAAAAAGATGATGGTCAAGTCCCAAAAGTACCTCACGCATGAAGGCACTCTCTACAGGAAATCCTACCTTCAACCACTCCTGAGATGCCTTGGGCCAGAAGAGGCGGACTACGTACTAAACGAGATTCACATGGGATCTTGTGGAAGCCACATCGGATCACGATCTCTCTCAAAGAAGACGCTGAGGTCAGGGTATTATTGGCCCACCCTCATCCAAGATTCGGCCAAGCTCGTCAAAAAGTGCCCGAAGTGCCAGCTTCACGCCACAGTCAAGAAGCTACCACAGACCGACCTCAGTAGCCTTCAGATTCCGTGGCCTTTCATGCAATGGGGAATCGACATCGTTGGTCCATTCGACCGAGCACCGTGCCAGCCCGATACTTGGTCGTAGCCATAGACTACTTCACAAATGGGTCAAGCGAGCCTCTTTCAAGCCTCACGAGCGTAAGGATTCGTACATTCGTGTGGAAAACATAGTTTGTCGCTTGCATACCACAAGTCTTGATCTCGACAACGGCACCCGCTCGTCGACGTAAACTTCAAAGAATGGTGTGAAGAGCTCCAGATCAAACAACAGTTCACCTCGGTTGCACACCCACAGGCGAATGGTCAGACCGAAGTGACAAACCGCACGATCGTTCAAGGATTGAAAAAGAGGTTAGACCGAGCTAAAGGTGATTGGGTTGAAAATCTCCCTCAAGTCCTCCGTCGGTCGCATGTAATCCACACCCGGACTTCACACGGAGAAACACCCTTCAGCCTAGTCTACGGTACCGAGGCTATCATACCAGCTGAGATCGGCGCACCGAGCCCACGTACTCTTCACTTCGACCAGCACGACAACGAGGAGAACCTACGGGTCAACCTTGATGCTCTAGAGGAAAAATGTGAGCTCGCCTTCATCAATGAAGCCAAGTACAAATGCCAGGTCGCAAGGTACTACAACAAGAGGGTGAAAGCCTCCACACTCCAAGTAGGCGACCTCGTCCTACGGAACAATGAGGCCAGTAAAGCCGAGCGCCTTAATAAGTTAGACCCGACATGGGAAGGCCCATACCGCGTCCACGAGGACCTCGGCAAAGGGGCCTATAAGCTTGCTCACCTATCTGGTGCACTTATTACCCGAACCTGGTATATCACTCATCTGAGGAGGTATTTTACATAGCTTTAATTTCAGATCGGCATCATGTTAGCCCTCTTTTTGCTTTTCCGAAGTGCGATGTCATTTACTAGTAAATAAAACATTCATTTTTCTAATGAGTATTTCACTTCATCTCATCTTACATTTATGTGAACATCCATTCGGATAAAACATAATTAACCTTCAAAAGGGGACGCCCTTGCGAAGATGACAACTAAGCGTGCGCCAGGGGATCACCCCAGCACATACAGATTACTCATTAATTTGAAACATCTCCATGCAAGCACACAGATAACTCATTGATTTGAACATCTACGTGCAAGGCATACAGATTACTCATTAATTTGAACATCTACATGCAAACGACGTTCAGATCGGATCTCGTACAATTCATACCCCTTTATTGGGAAGATACACACTTCGGTAAACAGTCTAAATACATTTACGACTAAAACCAAGTCCTAAGCTATATTTGTACCTCTTTAGGGGGAAAATATATACTTGGGTACAAAGTCTAAATACATTTATGACTATAAACCAAGTCCTAAGCTATATACAAATCACTCAGCTTCCGAGCTCCACCTCGCCAAGTCTCGCTGAAGCTACACCAGCTGAAACAAAGTCCCCGGTCGGTGATGAACACCGGGATGAACTCGTGCCTTCTACCCACCGATGAGGCCAGCGTCACCACGAACTACTCCAGGAGCTCTTTGATCAGGCGCAGACGCGCCCCGACCTGAAGTGGACGCTCCTGGGGTCGAGGAAGAACTCCTACCTTTTGATCTCGAGACCCCACCAGGGGTACGACCTCGACCCCGACCTGATATCCTTCCTCGCCGACCGAGGCCCTCGCCGTCCGCCTCCTCGATAATGGGGCCCGACCACGAGACGACATCTCCGACATATCTGCTCCCATCACCAAGCACCTCGGCGTGGTCCATATAATCGCCACCCGCCCCAACTTCGCTATTCTAACGCCGCCAGGTCGGCCGGAGTTTGGCATGGGCTCGGGCATACGCCGCTTATGGACGAGCTCATAAAGTCAAGGCATTTGACCGCGCTTCGCGCGCTTTAAAATTCTTGCTTAGGCCCTCCTCGTCCCTCGGCACCATGCCCTCAGAACTGTGTCGAGCTCGGTCATCGGCCTCGGATATAGTAATACCACCAGATCGGTGGATCACCGTCAGATTCAAAGATGCTCTCCGAGATCCGTGCCAACTTCTCTTGCGCCAGCTCGAGCTGTTCCTCACACTGCATCAGGCGGCCCTGAATGACGTCGGCAGAGACATCTCGCCTGCTGGACTTCCAGATGGATGATTCTTAGCTTCAAGGCTTCGTTCTCCGCGTAAGACGGTCACCTCGCTTTGGCCCTTGCGGTGCTTTTCACCGACCGACGATGTCGAGCTACCGACCCCAGCAACTTGGCTATCCATGCTATGCAAAGTCTGGGTCAGCTCGGCCGATCGGCTCCTCCAGAACACCACCTCCTCATCCTTCTCAGCCAAAGCACCTCGGACCTCTTTCAGCTTGGTCAAGAGATCGTGATCTAGCCCGATGTAAGGAGAAGAGGAGTGCTAAAAACAAGAGAAACACATTCATTTCAAAAGGTGTATTTATTATTCACAAAAGTGGAAATTTACAAAGCTCGGGATCCTAATGACCCCGGCACTTGAACCTATTACAAAGACCACGACCGAGCCTCTACGAGGGCTCACCGGCACCTCCGCTTCTCGCTCTTCCCTGCTGCGGGCCCTTCGGAAGGAGACTTGAGCTCGGCCCTCCTCCCCGCCTGCCCGCACTCGGCAAGGAGTTCCTGAAGCTCGGGGTCTTCATCCTCCTTGCACTGGGTCACGGCCTCAGCCATCAGAAGAGAAGTTGAGGAAGCCAAAGTCTCCAGCACGGGGAATGAGCCCACCTCGGCAATCACCCGGGCGTAGTCCTTCTGCAGTGTCCGAGGAGCGACCTCGACCCAGCCATGCTTGACTTTATCGAAGTCAGGCATCGCGGCCGCCAACTCCTCCAGGTGGTCGGATATCACCTGCGGCCTGAGGACGGCAGCCAGGTCGGAGATAAAGGCAGAAAAGGTCTCTGATTCGATAAGCCTGTTGGCGAAGGCCCTCAGCATCGGCCCCTGCCCCGCCAGCAAGGGACTCATCTGTTCGGCGAGTTTCTTCTCCGCCTCGGCCGTCTTCTCTCGGGCACTCTCCACTTCGGCACGGGCCGCCTGCAGGGCCCGGTTCTTCTTCGTGGCAGCCTCGCAGCCGGCCCTGTGGCCTCGGCATCCGCCCCAGCAGCTGCTCGGCCACGGCGGCGGAGCCTCGCGGTCTCGGCAGCGGCCCGCTCCCTCTCCATCACCTCATACCGAGACACGCCCTCGGCGATGAATCCAGCCATACGGTGCAGCTCCCCCATCATCGAAGTCGGATCCTGAAATTCAAAAAGTCAGGAACACATGGCAGAAGGAAATAACGGCAGACGCGTTATAAACCCATACCTTCGGGAAGGATATAGGGGAGCTTGGAACCGGCACCTCGTACATAATCCTAGCACGGGTATCTGTTGCCGAGGTCGGACGACCCTACCGAGGTGCCGTCATCAATTCGCTGATGTCGGCCACCATCACGGGTGCCTTGCTCGGCTCATTCCTTCTCGGCTTCTTTGTCGGAGGCTCCTAGCTCGGCGATTATGTTGGAGGTGGCAGAGCCGGCACCTTTGCCTTCTTACGTGGATCGAGCTTCACTGCACAACAAAGAAAGAATACATTAGTACAATGACATAAGACATAAGGCGAATAAGGAAAAAGGGGGGGTACCCTCACCCCGATCCAACCCCGATCCTGAAGCCTCCGACCTATGTATGCTCAGCTCGGCATCATTCAGATCGTCCTCGGTGAAATCACAAGATATTTCACCGAATGAGTTCAGCTTGTCCTCTATGGCACCCAAGGGCTTGACCTTCACATCCCTCATCTTGTCCATACCCCACTTATAACTAGGGTGCCCTTCAACCCGCAAAAAGAAATACTTTCTTTGACAATGGGGCAACTTCGAGGGAGCGGTCACCCTAAACGAATGACGAGGTGAGAGGTAATACACACCTCCGGTACCCTTGACGCTAAAAAAACGCATCAAGATTTCGAAAGAAATTTTCTCACTAAGGCCATAGCAAGCAAAACAAAGCCCAACCACCGACCTAATGGAGTTCGGCGTCAACTGGCATATTGAAATTTGAAAATATTCCTGGATGCTCAAAAATATGGGGGCCAGAGGGAACCTAAGCCCAGCCTTCAGGGCGTCTACGTATACGGTGATAAACCCCTCAGGGGGGGGGCATAGCTCTATCCCTAGATTGCGGCAGGCACCACCATGCCTCTGCCGGAATATGGAACTCCTTCGCGATCCTACACATATCGCCGATAGTCAGAGACGAACTGGCATCCCTGATTTTGTACTCATCCCAGACAGGAGATATTGCCGGAACCCAAGCGCTAATGCCCAAAGATTTACCCATCAAGTTATGGCACATATAATCCCTAATCTCTACCTCACTATCGGGGGAAGAAGATGATCAAGGCACCCGCATAAAGACGAAGAAGAAGATGAAGAAGACATACTTACTTTTTCAGTGAGGGATTTTTGAATCTCCGGCGAAGTTCTAAAGGAATTTTGGGAAAAAGCTCTGAAATTTTCTCTCTGGAACGAATGAGGAAGAAGAAAATGAATAGTTTCTCTATCCCCAGCTATTTAAAGTACAAAAGGCGCCCAAAAACTGCCTTTTCAACTTTCCACGTGGCTAACCACGATTCGACGTGGAGCAGACGCACGCGCGAGTTTCGAGCGCCCACCAACCGCCTGGCACATATGATGTATTCTAGGACGAGCAGACTGCCAGTCTAATCGTGCAATCATCAGACTGACCTCAGTCCGGATGATTCAGATCGGACCTCGGCACCCTCCGGACGGACGTCGCCATCCAATAGGGACGATTCAGTTCGGACCTCAGTGAACTCCAGACGAACATCACCGTCCAACTGGTATGACTCAGTTCGCACCTCGGCATACCCCTGACGGACCGCCATCCAACAGGATGATTGATTCGACTTCGCATCCTCCAGACGTATATTAGCATCCAACTGAGCGACTCACCCGTAACGGCAAACCGCCTAGCTCGCCGAGATCCAGCAAATCAATCCAACCACGACATCAAAAGACCGAAACCTTCGACAACAACCTCACCGAGCAACAACCACCTCGCAAAATACGCCACCCACCTCGGCATAGTTGTTCCTCGACTAATTGGGGCTATGATGGGATATGGCCCAACCGCCAGCCCAACGGCAGCCCATGAACTGGCCTCGACCTAATGGACAGATCCCACGCGGTTAAGCCTGAAGCCCAACATCTAAACCCTATTCGAGACCAAATCAAATGAGATATTCAAGGATCGAGATATGGAAGAAGGAGATATTCAAGGATCAAGATATGGAAGGAGATAGGATCCCACAAGGCAAGGGATCCAGTACAATCTTTAGAGATCCACAAACATGTATAAATATAGGTTAGGTCGACGGTAGAAGGGTTAGCAACTACTTGAATACTAGAGCTTTTCAATACATTTATTGTAATCCTGCATAGTGAAAGTATTGAGGAGTCACTCCTCCGTGGACGTAGATCTTATTCTTGATCGAACCATGTACAAGCCTCTGTGTTCTTTACTGCTTTCATAAATCTCGCACACAAGATTTATCATTGCATTATAAAGCTTGTTTTATGCTCGAGTAAATTTGTGAGTCTTAAACATATTCAATTAATTAATTAGTCTAGCGAGTAAGTTAAATTTGAATTTGACAGTAATCAACCCAACTTAATTCGATTATACCCCCAAGAATATAATCACCATACGATTATCCAGAGGTTAAAAATAAAACTTTATAAGTGTATTGAATGAACACTAATATAATTCAGTACCTAAGCAAATATATAATATTATCATTGACGTATATATAAATTACAGTTTAATAATAATTCTACCTGTTTCAAGCTGTATGTTATATAGCATGACGTGAAATCGAACCATATCAAGAGATAGAATATTCTTATACATTGCTTGAACATAAGAAAAAGTCAGAAAATCTTCGACTGAATTGAATTATGGGAGTTGATCGTTTGACTCTAAAGAAGGGAGGAGATCAGCAAAAGGACATCAAGCCTTCACGAAGTTTTGACTTTTAATGATTATTATTATTATTATTAATTTTTTTTAAGATATAAAAAAGGTTTGACTTTGAAATGAACACGCAATTAATTGAGGAACTGAATCCGGGGGAATGACGTAAATTGCGCGATTTCACAAGGCATTGTAAAGAAGTACCAAAAAATAGACACCACAATCACGATAGAAAATAAAGAACACAAGAATTATTTATCCAGTTCGTCTTGCAACTACGTCTGGAGGCGATGCTAAACCAGAGATTTTACTATGATTTTCGGATACAGATTACAAGAGAAACGGTTATTAAATAGACAATAATCAAACATTAACCCTAAGTCCATTAGGGGTCCGCCTGGATCAAAATACATGGGCTCAAAAAGTTGGAACTTCATGATCGGGTTTGATAGTACAGTCCATTTAGACTTCATACTCCAATACTAAAATATGAATATTTCCGACCTTTTTATTCACAATTTAATGATTAAAGTACACTATATTTTTACTTGAGTTTAAAAAATTCAACTTCACCAAATCTTGCCACGCAGGCACATGGGCATGTGGAGTTCACCATTTTGACGTGAATTAAGATGATTAATTAATGTAATCTTGTAATACATTAATTCTTTACCGATCCCTAGGTGAGTGAAGTTCGCTGCATTTGTCCAAAGTTTGCCGACGACATGTGGTGAAAAATATTTTGAGAAGGGTTCCACTAATAAAATAAAGAAAAAGATTGAGTTCATATATATATTAACATATAAATAAAGTAAGAAATTCCCGAATTATTAGCTTTTGTAATCAACTTTTGTTTAGCACTCTTTTGGAAAGAGAAGAAAAAATAAATAAAAGTTGGGTAAAATCTTGAAGTTCTTGAATATTTTTTTGGACTAAAATTTTCACTAGTTTGCTATTTCATACCGATGCTTAAGTCTACCATAACTCTTAATTATCTACAAATTACTGTATTTATCTTCAAAAAAAATTATTAGAATTATGAGAATGCTATAGTAAATTGAATTATTATTTAAAATTATTTTTGTTAGGTATTTTTTTAGAAACATTTACTAATAATCAAGCATTTAACATGTAGCGTGTATTAGGGTTTAAGGTTGAGTGAGTATTATATCAAACATATATGTTTTTATTGGTAATAGCATTTAGCAAATCTCAACCTTCTTAATAATGCTAAACCTAATTTCAACTTATAATGTTACATTGACATTATGAATTTATCACCCCCAACAACTTAACAATCAATGTAATTTAAATAAACATTTATTTAAACTGCTAATCACCAAATAAAACACTGAAAATTACATGTAGCTAATAGCTTCAATAAGTGCAAGTATAAAAGCCAAAAAGCCAGTATCAACTCATTTAATAAAAAAAACAACGTGCAAGCATTTCAGGATTCTTCAAACTAAACTATAATATTAACATCAATAAATAATACAAGTTTCACAACACAATCAACGAATAGCTCAATAGCAAGAGGAGCTCAATAATTCCTAGCTCCGGTTTCGGCAGCCTGGCTAGCTTTCTATCCCATGGGGTTGGAAGACTAGTTCTAACGTTCTTGCTCTTCCAGTCGCCACTTTTCCCTATTCACAGGGGAGTCGGGCAGAGACGGGTTGTTAAGCAGAGAGGTTAGGTTTTGGTAACTCATGACATCTAGCGGGTAGGATCCGATAGTTAACTAGTTCTAATCGGAGATGAAAGAGTAAATACAGGGCGCGCACTCCAGCTGCCAATTGCTATTAAAGCATAGCAAACTCTAAAATATGTAATTTCACAAATCTACACGAATACCATTATTACAAAGCCCATACATAAAATACAAAACCTAACACACAAAAACATGGCATCGATATCACCACGAAGATCTAGAGCAAATGAATTTACACTATGCACCCAAAAGAATGAAACAAAAATTTGGAAAAAAAATGCATCGTTTTCAATTTGAAACGATCTAAGCAGATGGAATTGATTTAAAACCTAACAATTTGAACTCAATAATTACCCCCTGATAAATCTAGTTACGTGAGTGTGCGAGATTTATGTAAAGCAATAAAGAACACCAAGGCTTTTACGTGGTTCGATCGTTAATGAGATCTACGTCCACGGAGGAGTGTTTCCTCAATACTTTCACTATAATGCAGTGAGTGTAGTTACAAGCTCTTAGTATTCGATAAGTTGTCAACCCTTCTAATGTCAGTTTTCCTTCTATTTATACAACTCCGAGCCTGCAACTGAAGGCGTGCTCAACCTCTCCATTGGTCGTGACGTGACTCTTCCTCTGGCATGCCCTCCATTGGCCGGAGCAGGGACGTTTCGCCTTACGTGCGCCACGTGGAGGGTGGCGCCTGACCTGGTTCCGGGCGTGTCCTCCATTGCCGAGGTGGCGCTCACTGGCTCGGGCCCGCCTCCATCGCCCAGGGTGGCGGTTCGGGGCTGGGGTTTTGGGAGCGATTAGGGCTCACCTTGGGCTCAACCGCGGGGCCCGCTACAACGTTAGGCCCACTCGTTTGGGCCTCGTTAGTGGGCCTAGTCGGTTGGGCCATATCCCATAATAGCCCCCGAATAGCCGAGGGACAACGACGCGGAGGTGGAGGAAGAAAGCGCCGCCAAGGCGAGGTGTGGCTCGGTGAAGTTGTTTGTTGAAGGTGTTGTCTTTTTTGACGTGAGGGTTTATTTGGCGATCTGGTGCCGAACTGAGTTGGGTGGTCTCATTGTCCGTCGCTGGAAAAAGATGTGGTACCGAAGGAAGTCGAAGTCCGACTCGATATCGCCCTCCGCGTGAGGTTACGCCGAGGTCCGACCGAGACCGCCTTTCGGGATGTCGGGGTGCGCCCTAGGCGGCACCGAACTGGGGCTGGTTTGCGAGATCCGATCCGATGTAGACTTTCCAGACGGGCGAAGCCCGCTGATAGGACGCCGAGGTCCGATCTCGGTCCCTTGTTATTTGTGGGAAGGACGGGCGCGACACGAGGCGCGCCATCCGGAGGATGCCGGTCCGATATGATTGCTAGATCGGTCATGGTTTATCTTATCTCGGCGACGTTATACGCGCCAGCGGTAGTTGGGCACTCGAATCGCGTGCGCACGTGACTCCACATCCAATCACGTAGGTGCGTGTCGGGTTGAAACGGCAATTTTAGCGCCTTTGTCTTATAAATAGGCGCAAAAGAGGTAACTGTTCACTTTCCCCTTCGTTGCCTTGATTGAGAGAGAAAAATTCTGAGAAGCTTTCTGAGTTGATCCTGATCTTTGCTGAAGGAGCCATATACTCGCGTGAAAAGTAAGTATGTTTTCTTCATCTTCTTCTCGCTCTAAAAGTTCCATTTTCGCTTCGGGTTCTGGCCGTGAGTTCCCCGGCGTAAAAGACTATATGTGCTATAATGGTTTGGGTAGGTCCATAGGGCTGAGTTCTAGGGTTCCGCCGGTATCCTCGGTATGGGATGGAATGAGGGTGGGCGTGGCGAGGTCGGGCTTGACTTTGGAGGAACTTTTTGGAGTTGTGAGGGAATACCGGATCCCGGAGGATGCGTGGTGGTGTCTGCCGCATCCGGATGATAGGGCGATGGCCCCTCCGGAGGGGTTTATTACAGTTTATGTAGATAGTTTGAGGGCGGGTCTTAGGTATCCTCTGGTCTCCGTTTATCTTAGCCTTCAAGAGTATTTCCAGATCCCCATTTGCCAATTGACCCCGAATTCCATTAGGTCGTTGGTGGGGCTAGGGCTCTCTTGTTATGACATTGCCGAGGAGTTGTCCTTCGAGGTGCTGATGCGCTTTTTTAGCGTGAAGACCATAGGAGGGGTGTACTATTTGTCACCCCGGCTGAAATTTAAAGTAGCCGTCCCCTCCAAGGTGTCCCATTGGCAGAATAGGCATTTCTTACTGCGGGCTGAGGGACAGCCGAGGTATGAGTGGGGCATCGGTACGGTGGCGGCCCTGAAAATCAAGCCCTTGGGCCATATGGAAGAGGTGCTGAGCAGCCTTGGTGAGATTTTATCTATAAGTTACACCGAGGACGACCTGAAGGAGGCCGGGCTGAGTATTTACTGGTCGGAAGCGTCGGGATCGGGGTCTGGACGGGGTGAGGGCATCCCCATATTTTTAGTCCTTATACGTCCGATTTTGCTGTGCTAATGTGTCTTTTTTCTGTGATGCAGTGAGGTTGACTGGGCAAGAGGCAGGCTCACGATCACCGAGCAAGGAGCCGTCGAAGAAGAAGCTAAAGCGGGCTGGACCTACCAGGGGTCCGGGAAGGTCGACAAGATGGGCCAATCGATGAGTGGGCCTCAAAGGGGGTCCAGCCCGCATCGGAGTCTCGGCCTGTGGTCCGCTGAGTACGGGTACCGCCCCAAGTTTGGCCGCACCCTCCCCGAGGTACAAAGGTTCTTTCATTTTAGATTCGTCGCCCGCGATCCGTTATTAACTCAGGCCGCTTTTTCGTGGTGGGAGCTCGGTGATGGGGCCCCGCAGTTCTTGCCGGGAGCTGCAGTCGCCGCCGGCTTGCCGCCGAGAGCTCACCGTATAAGACGCTGGAGGGAGCTTGCGCGGCGCTGGCCAAGCCGAGACCGCCGTGGCCGCGCGAGGCGGAAGCCGAGGCCGCCTGTGGCTGCCGAGACCGGGAGGGCTGCCACCGAGGCCGCCTCAAGAAGAGGCACTGGCACTCGGAGGCCGCCTGTGAGGTCAAGAGTTTAAGGAGGAGTTGGCGGGCGGCAGGAGCTCGCGGACGAGAGGAGTCTGGTGGCCGACCACCAGGACCCCTGCCGAGGGCCTCACAAGCAGCTCATCGAGTCGGAGAGCTTCTCGCTTTTATTGCCAATCTTGCCACTTGGCAAGCCGAGGTGGTGTCGATCACTGGGAAGTCTGGCGGTCGCCATGCCCGACTCGATAAGGTCAAGCATGGGTGGACCGAGGTCGACCTCGAGAGCCGGACAAAGCTTACGCCCGGTGATCTTGGGGTTGGCTCCTTCCCTGCTTGGAGGCTCGCATCCAGCCTCTACCTCCCGATCGCGAGGTCGCCGCCCGGTCAAGGAGGACGAAGATCGCGAGCTTCAGGAGCTCCTTGCCGAGGCGCGGGCCGGGCCGGCGAGGAGGGAGGAGGCGGAGCAGAGCTCCCTACCGAGGTGGCCAGTGCAGGGTGAGCATCGTGAGGTCGGCGAGACCGCCATAGCCCGAGGTCGATGGACTGATGTAATAGCTTGAACCGCGGGGTCGATAGGACCTCGGTCCTTGTAATAATTTCCCATTTTTGAGTAATAAACGCAACCTTGTAAAATTTGTGTTGTCTTGTTTATTTACATACTCCACACTTCAATGGTTCGGACTTGATCATGAGTTGTCGACTGTTAAAAGAGGTCCGAGGCGCCTGGCCGAGAAGGACGGCGGTGCTTTTCTCGAGGAGCCGGTCCGCCGAAATGACCCATGTTTTGCCCACTATGGAAGTCACCGGCTTCGTCCGACCTGAAGAGGAAGTTGGACGAGGTTGATCGGGAAGTGGCCCGCCTCCTGGCTGAGAACGAGGCCCTGAAGTTGAGGATCACGCAGGACGGAGTCCAGGGGGCGGACTCATCTGCCGACGCTATCCAAGGGCGTTTGATGCAGTGTGAGGAGCGACTCGAACTGACTGCGGAGAGACTAGCTCGGGTGTCGGAGGAGCATGCGGAGTACGAGAGGGCAGTCCGCCGAGATGGTGGGACTACCATATCCGAAGCTGACGACCGAGTTCAGAGCTTGCTGGCAGAGGGTATGGTGCTGAGGGATGAGGAGGGGCCCAACAACAAGAAGTTCAAAGCTCGTGTCAACTCCGGCGTGAAGTATATGGAGATGTATGATATCGTCCAGAACGATGCATGCCCCGGCCCGCAGCCGAGGCCACGGCTGGGCTCCGTGACCCGATCATAAAAGAACCCGCAGAGGAGGCGGCCATCCGATCATGCCGGAGTGCTCCGGTTGATGGGTCCGGCTGAGAGCGGAGCATTCAGAGGGCGATCCTCTGGGTGCGGACGGCGACCGAGGACCTCAGGTCGGCGGAAAGGAGCGGCGGGCAGGGGGCGAGGTCGTACTCCCGGGGTGTGACCTCGGGCGCATCCCCACTCCCCGAAATGCCCGTATTGGCGCCCGCGCCACTTCAAGTGTCCCAGTGAGTGGCGACCGACCGAGTCGAAACTGTCCGGCTGCCCCGAGCCCTTGCCGAGCGCCGAGTAGGCCGTGGTGATTCCGCCTTATCGACCGGGTTGAAGGCACCGAGTTCGCTCCTGCATACACCGCCGGCCCGGAGATTTTGTACAAAATTGGTGCAGCTTTGGTGTCCTCGAGGCGGAGCCCTAAGCCCGAATGAGGTCGTGTATAGTGTAGGACTTTGTGTAGATATAAATGTATTTAGACTGTTTGAAGTGTATATTTTCCCTCGAGAGGTACAAACATAGCTTAGGACTTCGCTTTGGCCGTAAATGTATTTATATCAGATACTGTATGTATATTTTCCCAAATAAAGGGGTAAAACGAGCTCGGAAGCCCGGTTGACTTGATATGGCTTGGTACTCGGTTTATAGTCGTTAATGCATTTAGACTTTGTACCGGGTGCATATCTTCCCAAATAAAGGGGTATGGGTCAAGAGATCGGTCGGATGTCGCGCGCATGTAGACGCCCAACTTAATGGGTAATCAGATGCTTGCATGTAGACGCCCAACTTAATGGGTAATCAGATGCTTTGCACGTGGACGCCCAACTTAATGGGTAATCAGATGCGCATTCTACTTGGTGGGATTTTCATCTTCGTAGGCGCCCACTTGTGAAGGTTTAAATGTGGTGTATCCAAACAGATGTTCACATATGTATGAGATGAAGTGAAATATTCATTAGAAAAACAGATGTTTTATCGAACATGTAATCAACATCGTACTTTGGCAAAACAATTAAGGGACCAACATGATGCCGATCTTAAATCGAAGCTATGTAAAATACCTCCTTAAATGAGTAATGTGCCAAGTTCGGGGATAAGTGCACCTGATAGGTGAGCCACCATAAGCCCTTTGCCGAGGTCCTCGTGAACGCGGTATGGGCCTTCCCATGTCGGATCCAGCTTGTTAAGACGCCACTCTCATGGCTTCATTATTTCAGAGGACGAGGTCGCCACTTGGAGCGCGGAGGCTTTGACCACTTTTGTTGTAGTACCGCATGACTGGCCTCAGACTTGGCTTCGCTTATGAAGGCGAGCTCGTCTTCTCCTCGAGGCGCCAAGGTTGGCCCGCAGGTCTTCCTCGTTCCCGGCCTGGTCAAAGTGAAGAGTGCGCGGGCTTGCCGCGCCGATCTCAGCCGGTATGATGGCCTCGGTACCGTAGACCAGGCTGAAAGGGGTTTTCCCGTGCGACGTCGGAGGTGTGGTCCTGTAGGACCAGAGGACTTGAGGGAGATTTTCAGCCCAGTCGCCTTTAGCTCGGTCCAGCCTCTTCTTCAATCCTTGTACGATCGTGCGGTTCGTCACCTCGGTCTGACCATTCGCTTGCGGGTGTGCGACCGAGGTGAAGCGTTGATCGATCCGAAGCTCTTCGCACCACCCTCAAGTTTTGTCGACGAATTGGGTGCGCTTGTCCGAGACCGGGATGTGCGGTATGCGAGCGGTAGACTATATTTTTCCACACGGGTCTCGAATCCTTCCGCTAGAGAGGCTCGAAAGTGGCTCGGCCCGACCCATTTTGTGAAGTAGTCTATGGCTACGACTAAGCATCGAAGTCGACACGGTGCATGGTCGAACGGACCAACGATGTCGATCCCCCACTGCATGAAAGGCCACGGGCTCTGCAGGCTGCTCGGATCGGTCCGAGGCGCCTTTTGACCGTGGAGTGAATCCGCACTCGGCACTTTTTGACGAGCTCGGCCGAATCTGCACGAGGTGGGCCAAGAATATCCCGACCTCGGCCTTTTTGAGAGAGCTCGCGACCCGATGTGGCTTCCACAAGACCCTGGTGAATTTCATTGAGCACGAGTCGGCTTCTTCCGTCCGAGGCACCTCGTGAGGGTTGAAGGTAAGACTTCCAGAGAGCGCCTCACGCATGAGATACTCGATTCGGCCATCATCTTTTGGCTTCGAGCCGATCTTGAGGTAGTGCACCGCCTTCCGGATAGCCTTCGTGGAGACATCCACCGGCTCTATCTCGGTGATGATGCCGACGTGGGACTCGCGATGCTTCGGAATGAACCTCCTCCACCGGTGGACTTGTTGACGACGCACTAACTTGCCGAGGATGTCACCTCATTTTTTCCCTCGGGATTCGTGGATACCGGCACCGAACGAGGTCAAGATCTCCTTCGCCTTCTCGAGGTATTGTTTCATTCGGTCCTCCTTGGCCTCGTGTTTGCCTAACACCGTTCACCACGACACAGGAATCACCGAAGATTTGGATCTTGTCCACCCCTGCTTCATGGCGAGGCGGAGTCCCGAGATCGTGGCCTCGTCTCCACCTCGTTGTTGGTGGTCGGGAAGGTAAACCGAGGCGTGGGTGACTTCTTGCTTATCCGGGCCGAGGAGGAGGATGCCCGCCCACGCCTGCTTTGCACGAGGCTCCGCCCACGCACATCCGCCACAACCATCCGGTGGTGCTAGACGGCTTCCTCCGCCGTGGGGGCGGGAGCTGGAGTTACCGCCGGCAGAGCCCACCTCGGTGGTTGGCCTCAACCAGAAATCGGCGAGCTTGCCCTTTTATGGCCGGCCCGGGTGAGTACGAGATGTCGTGCTCGCCGAGCTCAGTGCCCACTTAGCTATACGTCCGGACGACTCGTGTCTTAACAAGACTTGTCTCAAGGGTAAGTCAGTTAGCACCTGGACGGAGTGAGCTTGGAAGTAGGGTCGGAGGCGTCGCTTGCTCACGGGGCAGTGCTACTTTTTCGAGGCCGGTGTACCTTGTCTCCGGTCCTTTGAGAGCTCGGCTGATAAAATAGATAGGGAGTTATCGTCCCACCTCATCTCGCACTCATCTGATCACACCGATGGCCTCGTCCGAGGCGGTCGATATGAGAGAGGATTCACCTTGCTCGGGGCGGACAGGTTGGTAGGTCGGCAAGGTACTCCTTCACCGTCTGGCGGCCCGGTGTTCTTCCTACCAGCGAAGTCCCGAGATTTCCTCGGATCTTGAAGAAGGGAGCCGCTTCGGCTGGCTCGAGATGCAATCTGTGAGAGGCGGCTAGGCACCGGTGAGTTTGTGGATCTCCGGATGGTCCTTAGCACCGCATGTCGAAAGCACCGCTTCACCTTGGTGGGATTGGCCTCGTGCCCTCCCGAGAAACCCAAAGATCCCAAGAACTTGCGGTCTTCACCATAAATGTACATTTACGGGGTTGAGTTTGAGGTTGGCCGACCGAGGAGTTGGAGGATAGTCCGAGGTCATCGGCGCAGCCTCCGCTTTTCGACTTTTGACTACGATGTCGCCGACGAGACCTCGACGATCTCCCGATGTGGTCTTTGAATGTTGCATCCACCATCCTCCGTAAGTAGCCCGGCGTTCTTGAGGCCGAAAGGCATCTTTCGACGCAAAGACGCCAAGTCGGTGATGAATCGCGGTCTTGGGCGTCCTCCGGCTCATCAGATTTGGTGGTACCCTTTGTATAGATCCGTGAAGTCGAACATCTCGTGGCCCTCGTGGGTGCGCTGGCTTGTGGCGTCTCGCGATCTCCTTCCCGCGACGCTGGTGACCACCGGTCGCCCTCAAGACGGTTGTTGCCAAGGGACGGCGGTTGTGCGTGTTCTTGCCATTAAGTTGTAGAGGGAAACGAAGCTTTCTTGTTCGTGAGTTCCCAGAGACGGCGCCAATGATAAATCTAGTTACGTGAGTGTGCGAGATTTATGTAAAGCAATAAAGAATACCTTACGTGGTTCGATCGTTAATGAGATCTACGTCCACGGAGGAGTGTTTCCTCAATACTTTCACTATAATGCAGTGAGTGTAGTTACAAGCTCTTAGTATTCGATAAGTTGCCAACCCTTCTAATGTCAGTTTTCCTTCTATTTATACAACTCCGAGCCTGCAACTGAAGGCGTGCTCAACCTCTCCATTGGTCGTGACGTGACTCTTCCTCTGGCATGCCCTCCATTGGCCGGAGCAGGGACGTTTCGCCTTACGTGCGCCACGTGGAGGGTGGCGCCTGACCTTGGTTCTGGGGCGTGTCCTCCATTGGCCGAGGGTGGCGCCTCACTTTGGCTCTGGGGCCTGTCCTCCATTGGCCCAGGGTGGCGGTTCTGGGGGCTAGGGTTTTGGGAGCTGATTAGGGCTCGCCTTGGGCTCAACCGCGTGGGCCCGCTACCAACGTTAGGCCCAACTCGTTTGGGCCTGTTAGTGGGCCTAGTCGGTTGGGCCATATCCCATCACCCCCTTTGCTTGGATTTAGAAACCTTACCTGCCCGAGAGCAGTTGGTTGTGGCAGCGGCGACAGTGGCAGTGTGGTGACTACGGCAGCGACCTCGAAATAGAGAAGGAAAGAGAATGAGAAGAAAAAAAAAGAAGGGGAGAGAGAGAGAGATAAATGTCGGCGATTTACCATAAACTCAGTGGTGGCTGTGTGGGGCGAGTGGTTTGGGGCAGCAAGACATGGGAAGAGACAGATACAAGGAGAGGGATAGGGCTTGGGCATGGCGGCGACAATGATCGGGCGACGACAAGGGCACGGCGAGTCAGGGGTTTAAAGTTTTTACAATTGTGATTTTGGACGAAAGGGGATTCAGATATATCGAGAATTAACGATGGAAACTTCGTTGTCAAAATGAAATATTAAAAATAATATTAATAATAAATTTAATGACGGATTAACAGGGGCACAAAACATTTTAAAAAATAAAATTGTATTCAGTTTCAACCACGGATTAATTACGGATTTCAAATAATTACATTAAATTTTAAAAAATATAAATATTTAACTATGGATAGTTTTACCCGAAAAATATTAAATCCGTACTATTTAATGACAGTTCAACAACGGTGAGATGTTTCGTCGTAGTTCCATTATTAAATGAGATTATTTCGTGATGCCTTTCTCTTTTGTCATAAAATCCGTCGTTAATATCACAAATTTTTGTAGTGGCGCCACAAAAAATTAAAACCCTTTTAAAATAGTAATCCTATTTTAACATGTTCGATATCACGATCTATTCATATAATCCTTCACAAAAGACCTTCAAACCCAAAAAAAAAAGCTACGCAAAAGAAATAAATATCAACAATAACGATGGCATTTACAAATTGTGCAATATATATGTGGAAATATTACTGAAAAGAAACAAGTTTGTTGTTGAGAAACTCGTTGTCTAAAATCAACAAACTATGCAATGCCAGAAAAAAACAAAAAATGGTAAAATTGAGGAGGGATGGCATTGACTAAAGCGCATCAATCGCGGTCATCAGCAACCAATGGGGAAATGCCACATTACCCAAACGTAAACTCTTTGCCTCAATAAAACATGGTTATGTCTTAACATCCCATTTTCCCCTCACATGTCAATACTTCCTTACTCCTAACGGCTCGCTAACCGCCCACGCCCACTTTAATTTCTACTCCTATCACCTCTTCCTTTTTTCATTTTCTTTTTCAATATATAAATTCTCACTTGAGTTTATGTAACATAAAAGATAACGTTGTATACATAACATTTTTTTCAACTATGTGATATATGGAGAGTATACATATGAATGAACTTAAAATATAAGATGTAAGAGCTTCGGTGGGCTTGATATATGGCGCAGTAACAGATACAGTGTACACAGTAAAAAAATTATATTATGATTCAGCCACTTGAAATAGGTAAAATATTGTTGGAAATCGCGTGCATATATATATAATATTATATATATGGTCAAGTTACCAGGAAGCTACTTTGACCAAGATTTTGAGTGACGTAACGTTTAATTTTGTGAAATTAAATGGCATAGGATCGATCTACGTTTTGAGTAGATGATCGTGGTGTATTCACATTCTCAAACCGATTTCCGGTGAGTGAAAATAATGGATCAAAGTTGGTCACTTAAACATGGAGTTATGTGATTAAGGGGATAAGCATGGATTAATTAATCCTTATCCCACATTGATTAATGTATCTTCATTAATTGTCTATATAAGTGGTTCATTGAACACTTAGTATAATTATGTGCACAAGTGATGGGTTTGAAAGCCCACGCCCGCCGCCGCCGCCCGCCCGCCCGTCCGGCCGGCCCGGCCCGGCCCGGCTCGGCTCGGGTTCGATTCGGTTCCGTGGTCCGTGGTCCGTGGTCCGTGGATCGTGGATCGTGGATCTTGGCAATTGGTCTTTGGGCTTGCTTCGTGGGGCGGGTTCCGCGGCCCATCGCCACATATTTTGGATCAATGTTTGATCGAGCCCAAAGATGGAGTTGGTCCGGTGCCCAACTCGTAGCCCAACCGTTGGGCTGCCAGCGATGGAGTTGGTCCGAGGCCCAACTCGTAGCCCAATCCGCTGGGCTCGCTGTGTGCACTTCAAGAGACGTCCGGATACGTCCAACGAACACGACGCACGCGCGTTGTCGGTTCATCGAATCGCTTCGATAACGTTCGACATGATGGCTCTGCGGAAACGTGGGCACGTTGTCTCCGAAACCGCCGCATAACCCTCTCGCACTCAATGGGGACATAACTCCGTAACACCCGACATCAATGCAGTGTTGACTCAAAGATGCTCCCCGTGAGGGGCGACGCCTATAAATAGGACATATCTCCCAAAGATTAGTCACCCATCGCAAAAAGCTTTCCTGCATTCTCTCAAAGCTCTCCCTGCATACATAGCTAGTGTTCAAACTCTGTCCTCGCCTCCGTCCAGTTCGTCGAGCTCGTTGGTTTGCGGTGCTGCCACCCACAAGACGCTGCTATTTTACCTTTGGAGACGATACGCCAGAACCGAGAGCACTACTGGGGCGTATCTCGTCTTGCGGAAAGAGGCCTCATCGACTCGGCATTTAGAATACGGTTTTACAGTTTCTTCTGTTATTTCTTGTTTTAAGTTCATTGTTAGTCTGATCTCATTCTACATTTCTGTTTTAAGTTGTAACACGCCCGGCAAGTTGTACTATTTTGTACGTTTTTTCCAACAATCGCAAGACGAGATAGCACTTGCCAAGGAGTTAAACATTAAAATTGACTTAAAACTTTCGAAACTATAAACCTTTGCTTGGAGATGTCGATTGCTCCATATGACCATCGACTTACGCCGCCATTGCCGCCGCCTCCCGCCACCTCTCTGCTGCCGCCATTCGCACTACGGCTTCGATCATGTTTGGTTCGATGCCTTGGGATCAACCATTGGGCCCTTTGGGTCGATTGTTGGTTCCACTTTTAGTGGTTCAACAATTGGTTCCACTTTTAGTGGTTCCAGTGGTTCGACGATCGCACTTTCGATTGGTCGATTGCCGATCCATGGGATCTAACACCGGTGGTTCTCATTCGAGTTCCATGTTTCAAACACCCTAGTGGTGCTTTGGTGGATTGATTTGGGATCGATCTCGGCGCTGCTCATACCGCGAGGATGATGCCGCCACGAGAAGCCGCCGAAGTTTGGAGGATCCGACTTCAAGAGATGGCAGCAAAAGATGTTGTTCTACCTCACGACGTTGGGCTTTGCCAACTTCTTGGTGGAAGATGAGCCCGCCGTTCCGGGGGCTAAAGTGACAGACTTTCACGTCCGAGCAGCATATGATAATTGGCGCACTGGCGACTATCTTTGTAAAAACTTCATACTTGGTAGTTTAGAAGATAGCTTGTATAGTGTATATGTTGTTGTAACGACATCAAAATATATGTGGGATGCGCTAGAAAAGAAGTACCGTAGTGATGATGCAGGTACAAAGAAGTTTATTGTAGCCAAATATTTGGACTACAAGATGGTCGATTCTCGACCGATCATGGACCAAGTGTAAGAGTTTCAACTCATTGTACACGAGGTTCAAGTCAAGGGCACACCTTGCTTCGGACGGCTTTGTCGTCGCTACGATGATTGAGAAGCTACCCCGGTGGAGAGACTTCAAGGTCTACCTTAAGCACAGCGAAAGGATACGACACTTGAAGACTTGATCGTCAAACCGCGATCGAGTCCGACGTGAAGAAGCAAGACTTAAAAGCGAAAGGCTTGATCGATGCTAGAGCCAACCTGTTGGAGGGCGGTCCTCCAACAAACGTGTTCATCCCAATGTCAAAGACAAAGGCAAAGGAAGGTGGTTGCACAGAAGTTTGGCGACGGGATCATACAATTGTGGCAAGCATGGCCACACGAGTAAGGACCGTAAACCGAAAGAAGAAGAAGACTAAACAAGTTGCCAACGTTGTCGAGAAGGACTTCAACAAATGGGACAAGGATGACTTGGCTGCTGTGGTGACCAAGAAGTCAACCACGCCGAGAATCAAGGTGGATGGTTCATCGACATCGGCGAATCGCGCGCGTCTGCGCCGAAAAGATGCGCTTTCTACCTACAAGCTTCGTTGAGGGCGGAAGCTCAACATGGGGAACTAAGCTCATCCGAGGTTGCGGAGTTGGTGATGTGGTGCTTAAGATGTCGTCCGCATTGAGATCACGTTGAAGGATGTCTTTGCATGTCCCTGACATCCGCAAGAATTTGGTGTCGGGCTCAATTCTAGTTAACAAGGGTTTAGACTAGTTTTGAGTCGGACAAGTTTGTCTTGACTAAGTTTGGGAAGTTCCTTGGTAGGGTTATGTCACCGGGGTCTTTTCAAATTGAATGTAATGGATGTCGCCTGTACCCAAGATTGTTATGAATGAAAATGCATCTACTTCCTCTTACTTGACGGAGTGCTCTGATTTATGGCATTGTAGATTAGGACATGTTAATCTAAATGCAATAAAAAGATTAGTAAATTTAGATTTACTAAAGTTAAATGAAGTTAATACACAAACAAAATGTGAGGTTTGTGTGGAAGCCAAATGGCTAAGTTACCGTTTCATTCGGTGAACAGAGCACTAAGCCTCCGAACTTATTCACACCGATGTGTGTGATTTAAAGTTTGTACAAACTAGAGGTGGTAAAAGTACTTCATCACGCTTATTGATGATCGTATAAGATATTGTTATCTTTACCTTCTAAGAAGTAAAGACGGTGCTATTGAAGCTTTTAAAACTTCAAGAACGAAGCCGAGAATCAACTAATTCAGTCGAATTAAGACCGCTCAAGTGATAGAGGGAGAATATGTAGCTCCGCTTGAGGCATTATGCAACGAAAGTGGTATAATACATCAAACGACAGCCCTTATTCACCTCAATCTAATGGCGTTCTTGAACGTAAAAATCGAACACTTAAGGAGATGATGAATGCTTTGTTGATTAGTTCAGGGTTGCCCCAGAACTTGTGGGGGGGAGCTGTTTTGACAGCCAACTACATACTGAACAAGATTCCACTAAAGAGTAAGGATGTCATTCCTTACGAGTTGTGGAAAGGAAGAAAACCATCATACAAATATCTCAAAGTGTGGGGGTGTTTGGTGAAGGTTGAGGTGCCTCTTCCTAAACAAGTTACAATTGGACCTAAAACAGTCGATTGTATCTTTATTGGGTATGCATCGAGCAGCGGCGCTATCGTTTCGATCCACAGTCGAGGTACCGGATATGACTGTGGGGACGACGATTGAATCAAGGAATGCTATATTCTTTGAAAGTGTTTATCCCTGCAAAGACAAGGATAAAAGTGAAGCCAGCTCTAGCAATAGAGCTGATGGTGAAGCTTCGAGTTCTAAACCTTTGGAGGAAGAACCGATATCGCATAACCGATCGAGATCTGATCCAGATGGGTCGGAACCGAGACGAGGCAGTAGAGTCAGAACGCCAAAGGATTTTGGTCCTGACTATATTGCGTTCATGTTGGACGAAGAACCAACTTCGATCAAAGTAGCCTATGCTCGGCCAGACGGAATGCTCTGGCGAGAGGCTGTTCAAAGCGAGATTGATTCCATTCTGCAAAACCACACTTGGGTGCTGGTTGATTTGCCAGAAGGTTGTAAGCCCTTAGGATGCAAGTGGATCCTTAAAAGAAAGTACAAGGCAGATGGATCAATTGAAAAGTATAAGGCCCGTTTGGTTGTCAAAGGGTTTAAACAAAGAGAGGGGTACGATTTCTTCGATACCTATTCACCTATGACGAGGATTACGTCTATTAGGGTGCTTCTCGCAATTGCTGCTTTGCACAATCTTGAGATTCATCAAATGAACGTTAAGACTGCGTTTTTGAATGGTGACCTCGAGGATGAGGTATATATAGAGCAACCCGAAGGGTTTTTAATACCTGGTCAAGAGGGCAAGGTATGCAAACTCGTGAAGTCTCTATATGGTTTGAAACAAGCGCCATTGCAATGGCACTTGAAATTTGACAATGTAATGTTGGCAAATGGTTTCAAGATCAACGAGTGTGACAAATGTGTCTCGTTAAGAACAACGATAATGATTATGTTATAGTGTGTCGTATGTAGATGACATGTTGATCATGGGTAGTAATACTCAAGTCATTAATGACACAAAGCGCATGTTAAATAGAAAATTTGACATGAAGGACATGGGTTTAGGCGATGTGATTATTGGAATCAAGATTCTAAGAAGATCGACGGAATTGTCTTGACACAATCTCACCACGAGAAAGTGTTTAAGAAATTCAATGTGTTTGATAGTTTGCTTGCTAAGACCCCATTGAGCTCAATGTTCACTTGAGTAAGAACAGTGAACTTTGTTGGGCAAGACTATGCTAAGGTCATCGGATGTTTGATGTATCTTACAAATTGCACCCGACCTGACATAGCTTGTGCCGTGAATAAATTGAGTCGTTACACGAGCAATCCAAGCAAGGAGCATTGGAAGGCTCTAGTGAGAGTTTTGAGGTACTTGAAGTATACTCAAAATCATGGGCTGCATTTCACGAGATATCCCCCGGTACTTGAAGGGTACTGTGATGCCAATTGGATATCTGACACGAAAGATTCACTTTCTACAAGTGGGTACGTGTTCACGATTGGGGGAGGTGCTGTTTCTTGGAGATCCACGAAACAGATGTGTATAGCCCGATCCACCATGGAATCGTAATTCATAGCTTTGGATAAAGGCGGTGAGGAAGCCGAGTGGCTCTGCAATTTTGGAAGATATTCCATGTTGGTCTAAACCCGCGCCGGTGATGATTCACTGCGATAGCCAAGAGGCTATTGGAAGGCGAAAAGTGGTTTGTATAATGGTAAGTCTCGACATATACGCCGACATAATACCGTGAGGCATTTGATCTCAAGTGGGGTTATATCAATTGACTATGTCAAGTCAATAGATAATCTGCGCATCCGCTAACCAAAGGGTTGAACCGGGATCAAATGATCAAGTTGTTAGAGGAATGGGATTAAAATCCACATCTTGAGAACAATCATAGTGGTAACCCAACCATGATGACCGGAGATCCCAAGAACTTGGTTCAATGGGAGAACTAAGCTATAGGAGTTAGTGTAAACACTCGTTAGTCTGCTCCCAGAAAGCAAACGAGTGTTGAAAAGCTTATTAGTGGTGAGGTTGAGTCGTTGACTCTTAATGATTCTTAAGATACCTCGAGGAGGTTGAGTATGGCAAGATACTCGGTAAAGAATCACCTATGTAAGTGCAGTGGGGCCACTTCAAACAAAACACTTATGAATCCAAAGTGGATGTCCATGGCGAAAATGGAATCAAACGTGAGAATGTATGAGGTTGAGGTGTTAAAGTGTTAATACCATTGTCTCGGTGCACGTTGTGGGGAATAGTTCAATGCATCGTGTCCACTAATCCGTCATGTACTGATGGTACTAACTATGGAAGGTTCAAGGCCATAAACCACTGTCCAAATATTTTAACATCACTTGAGGACCGAGTATGTGTCGCATACATGAATATGGCTATTTCCACTCATGTGGGGGATTGTTGGAAATCGCGCATATATATATATAATATTATATATGTGGTCAAGTTGCCGAAGCTACTTTGACAAAGATTTTGAGTGACGAACATTTAATTTTGTGAAATTAAATGGCATAGGATCGATCTACGCTTTTGAGTAGATGATCGTGGTGTATTCACATTCTCAAACCGATTTCGGTGAGTGAGAAATAATGGATCAAAGTTGGTCACTTAAACATGGAGTTATGTGATTAAGGGATAAGCATGGATTAATTAATCCTTATCCCACATTGATTAATGTATCTTCATTAATTGTCTATATAAGTGGTTCATTGAACACTTAGTATAATTATGTGCACAAGTGATGGGTCGAAAGCCCACGCTGCCGCCGCCGCCGCCCGCCCGCCTGCCGCGTGCGCGTGCGCGTCCGGCCGGCCGGCTCGGTTCGGTTCGGTTCCGTGGTCCGTGATCCGTGGATCGTGGATCGTGGATCTTGGCAATTGGTCTTTGGGTGGTCTTTGGGCTGTTCTTTGGGCTGCTCGTGGGCTTGCTTCGTGGGCCGGGTTCCGTGGCCCATTACCCTATATTTTGGATCAATGTTTGATCGAGCCCAAAGACGGAGTTGGTCCGAGGCCCAACTCGTGTAGCCCAACCGCTGGGCTGCTGTGCACTTGAAGGACGTCCCGATATGTCCAACGAACCCGACGCACGCGTTGTCCAGTTCGCCATAACCGCTTAACGTTCGACATGATGGCTCAAGGGAAACGTGGGCACGTTGTCTCCCGAAACCGCCAGAACACCTTCGCACTCAATGGGGACATAACTGTAACACCCGACATCAATGCGGTGTTAACTCTAAAGATGCTTCCCATGGGGACGACGCCTATAAATAGGATATGTCTCCCAAAGATTAGTCACCATCGCAAAAGCATTCCTGCATTCTCTCAAAGCTCTCCCTGCATACATAGCTAGTGTTAAAGCTCTGTCCTCGCCTCCGTCCAGTTCGTCGGAGCTCGTTGGTTTGCGGTGCTGCCACCCACGAGACGCTGCCGTTTTACCTTTGGAGACGATACGCCAGAACCGAGAGCACTATCGGGGCGTATCTCGTCTTGCAGAAAGAGGCCTCCTCGACTCGGCATTTAGAATACGGTTTTACAGTTTCTTCTGTTATTTCTTGTTTTAAGTTCATTGTTAGTCTGATCTCATTCTACATTTCTGTTTTAAGTTGTAACACGCCCGACAAGTTGTACTATTTTGTACGTTTTTTCCAACAAATATACGGTTCAAATAACTCTTTTTTTTTATTCTAACAACATTTTACCACACATTGTACACCACTATCTACAACTAATTAATTTAGGGTTTATTATAGGTTACGGCCTCAACTTTCAACACTTTCTAGTTTATGGCCTCAACTTTTAAGTTTCTCTAAAATATCCTGAACTTTGAGAAATGTACTAACTTATGCCCCGAAAATATTTTTCGGCACCGGAATGCTGACTAGGACGACAACTAATTTGAAGTAAATTTTTATTTTCCACGTGTACATGAAACAACGTCGTTTTGTCCTTCTGGGTTAATTATAGTTTATAGCCTCAACTTTCAACGTTTTTCAGTTTATGTTGCCGTCCTAGTTAGCGTTCTGATGCCGGAAAAAATTTCGGGCCATAAGTTAGTACATTTCTTAAAATTCAGGACATTTTAGAAAAACTTGAAAGTTGAGGCCATAAACTGAAAAAAAAACTAAAAGTTGATATCATAAATTATAATTAACCCAAAAGAGTAAAACGACATCTTTTCATGTACATGAGGAAAATAAAAATTCACTACAAATTAGTTATCGTCCTAATCAGCATTCCAATGTCGGGAAATATTATTGGGCCATAAATTAGTACATTTCCCAAAGTTAATGATATTTTAGAGAAATTTGAAAGTTGAGGCCATAAACTAAAAAATACTAAAAGTTGAGGCCATAAATTATAATTAACCCATTAATTTAATACTACATTAATGTAAAAACTATTCTCCACAAACAATACATTCAACAACTTTATTAAAACTCGCGCCGAAAATTCCCAAAAGCATAAATGATAAAAGGAGGGAGTATTAACTAAGGTTTGTAATAGCCCACATGCCCCTCACCCTATCCGCCACAAGCATCTAAGCTCACAGGCACTAGCCATCACCAACCCTCTAGACATATATGACTCCACACTATCCATAGACACGATTCAAGATAGTAAATAAAATTCCTTCTTAAAAATTCAATAAATTAATTACTGAAATGATTTACATTTCACTCTATCATACTTTCTTTTGATAGGATAGTAGAAATATAAGGCTTGATATTCAAATCTCACCACCATTGTTCGTAAAAATATTGGGTTATTTACAATTAATAACAAATTTTATATATTTTACAATTTTAACATGATATTTAAAATATTGTAATAATGTAGTAGTTTTTTAAATTTTTTCACAATTAACAATTTCAATTTTTTTCAAACCATAGGGGAGTTGACATGTTGAGCGCAATACTAATCAAATTTAGAGTACATAGGCCTTGTAACTACACTTTTGTGATACCGATTTCAATGAGCGATACCACGTTAACTCTCTCGTAACCAGAAAAAATTGAAATTCGATAATTTTACAACAAATAAAAAAATAGAGTCATTATTACAACGTATAAAAAATTATGTTAAAATAAAACAACAAATAAAACTTGATGCATTATTTAACAATTAGTCCTAAAAATATTCTACCTCCAAGACTTTGATACGAAATAACCTACCCTCCATATGTTTAAAATAACATTATCTGTGTGTGTTAGTATAATGGTAAAGTGATTAATGTCCGGCACTGTGCCGCCTCGAGTTCAGTTCACTGGATACGACTTTTAAATTTGTATATTTAATTGAGGAAAAAAAAATAACAATCTTGTGCACGTATCAACTTAAGCTTTCATGCGAAGCGGCCATTTAACCAACACTTTCTATATATATTCCGACCCCCTCAACATACCACTCCCTCTCTCAAATTTTGGGATATCAGTTCTCACTCTCTTTCTCCAAAACCCAAAAAACGAAAATATTAAATCCCGAAAAAAAAAATGTTCAGTAGCACAAGCACCACTAGCGACTACTCAAATCCAATGGGCATTATGCGGCCACTGGTGATGGACCGCGCCGCCGCCAAATGGAAGTACAGCACCGCCGAGATCGCCCCCAACTGCCCCGCTGCGCCTCCTCCAACACCAAATTCTGCTACTACAACAACTACAGCCTCTCCCAGCCCCGCTACTTCTGCAAGGCCTGCCGCCGCTACTGGACCAAGGGCGGCTCCCTTCGCAACGTCCCTGTCGGCGGCGGCTGTCGCAAGAGCCGCCGCGCCCGGGCCGCCACCCGCCACTCCTCCAACACCCCAGCCTACGTGGACCCCGCGTCCGAGGCGGGCGGCGGCGCGAGTTGCATTGATATGGCTGCTGTTTTTGCGAAATACGTGAACCAGAGCGACGAGTCGTCGTTCAGCCGCGGAGGCGCCGCCAGCACCGGATCGTCGTCGGAAAATGTTCAGGCGAGTCCTTTGGAAGACGTTACGACGACGTTTGATGAGTATCAGACGCCGTTGGGTTTGATGGGCGATGAGCAGTTGATGCCGCAGATGTCCACGTGTCAAGATGTTAGTGGTCAGCAGTTTCTGTACCAGGATTGTGGTAGTGGGTTCGAGCTGCAGCAGGAGGGTGTACTATGCGAGGATGTATTGTGGGCAGAAGGTATAACCCTGCCGAGTTTGGCGTACCAGCAGCCGATGGTGCAGGTGGAGGACTGTGGGCTGTTCGCACCGGATCATGATGATGATCAGTTAAGAATCTCTGCGAATTTGGTTTCGGATAATTGGGGCTCTTTTGATCTCTCTGCCTGTGATTTTTACTCCACCTAACTCGGAAGAATTATTAATTTAATTCCTCATTTTCTTTCCTCTTCAAATCCTTTTTCTTTTCTTGATTCTTGAAGTTAACTGTCACAATTCCTTGAAAGGGACTAGTGGCAAAATATATTGATGTCTATATTTATATATACCTTTATGAGAAAATAATGAAATTTTGTCCTATTTCTTAATTCATTTCTTGGTGTGGGGGTGGTTTTTCTACTCTTTTCTAACACGTCAAATAATTATGGCACATGGAGTTACTAAATGCAATTTATTTCGGATCATTTTTTCTTTTTTTCCTTTTTGATGGGCTGTATTCACTATTATTATTATACTAGGTGGATTGTGATGCACATGATGTTAATTGTGATTGTGTGTGTATTACATATACATAGTGTATTTGCCTATGCGAAATTCACATATCACTATTTAATATTTGTGATCTTGTTTGGGTATATTATGTTATCGTACAATGAACTACAAAAATTTATTTCCACATCATGCCACGCTAAATTCACAACTATTTCACTCGATTTCCAAGTCCCCAAAAATTTGTCAATAAATAAATTTAAACTTTGGATATTAAAATTGTTTAAAGTCAATAATAGTTCAAGATATAATTAAAAAAGAATAATATTTTATAATAAATTTGAGTATTTATCCTTTATATAATGATGACGAGATATTTCACAATTTCAATTTTTCTCGGCACTTATAGCTCAAAAGGGATGAGATTAGATGGAGCAAATGCCAATTAATCTACATGGATCTTTGATTAGGTGAGGGAACCGAGGATCGAATATAAAATAGGGTCGGCTATATAGTAAATGAATTGGTATTCAGTCAATAATAAATTGCAATAATTAGGAATTTAAATAAACAACCAGTACATTACATTACGCATATATAGTTCGATATGACAAATTATTCAAAAATATGTCTTTTTTTTAAAGCGAAAAATATCGCGCATTTTAACCTGATCGTAACCCAACTTAATCTCCGTCTACCATCCTTAAATTTCTATATTCTTTTGTTGTATTTTGATTTGCATGCTAATAAAAAAAATAAAAATAATAAAATTACATTAATTTGCCATAAATGATGGGGCATGAAGGTCGTCAGTATTTAAGATAAGTTCTTGCCGAGGAAGAAACTATGTCTTAGGGCATTGTGGTACATCATTGTTTTGTCACGTAGCTTACACATATAATAAATACATGTGAGATATCTTCTTATTCTCTCTCCCAAATTTCCTCAATCCTCGAAATTTATTTAATAATGAATTTTGTCTCTGAATAAGTATAAAATTTTATTATTTCATAGTAAAATAATGATTTTTTTTTCATTTTATCTTTGTCATAAATATAAATTCGTACATTTTTAGTTTTTTACAACAGTTACGAGTAAAAAAGAGTATAATTGCCAACTTTCTTGATATGTATGTTTTGACCGTTGAAAACAATTATTCATAAATGAAGGAAGTACTAATAAGAACCACAAGCATTGTCATAGGATGTGATAAGTGATGGGAAATCTTAAATGGTATATCTTGGATATTTAATTCATCATATATTGATTATATTTCTAACATGTTCATATATAATTAGTTGCAACATATATGGGTCTACTCGTGTTTAAGTGTTAATTTCTGGCAAATCTGATCAACTGCTGACTTCAGCTTTGATCTTTTGGATTGTGTCATGTATGTGTGATCTCCAATACTGGGTGAGAGTAATCTATGGAAAACACATTAATTTTCGCCTCCTAAGACAAGCTTATGATTTTCGAAAATCACACTTATGAGGATGGATCATCTTATTTTCTCCTATCATGTATTTATAGTTTTCTTCGTAAAATCCAAATGTTATAGTATTCTAGCACATTTAATAATATAATAATTATCTTATTCCCTAAAGATAACTCCTTTCTACAATAATTCTCTTGATATCTAATAATATTAGATAATATCTATCTATATTAAGAGATGTATGAAATAAATAATACAATAATCAGAACATAATCACAGTGGGATTCCTAGGGGTGGCCGAAAATTATTTAGGCAATAGGCCTTGATGGGTCAGCCCGGGGATCAAATACAAAGAATAAAGATGGACCTCAAATGAATTAATTATCTTATGTTCAGCCCATAAAATAAATTAATTCATAAAGATTTATTCATTCCACTGGAGAATAAATACTGACTTACTCGTTTATTACTGAAGTTGAGTCGGGCTTGTACTTAGACTTACGAATCCTTGTATTTATGATATTGCATGTCTATTAATTATTTATTCCACTCTAACTACATAAAATAATTCATTTATTTAATATCTTAAGTAGTACTATGCAACCTTATTATTGTATTTGAGCTAACTCAACCTGCAGAGTTTAGTACAATAAACGTTTTGAGCTCTTTAAGGGGACGTCATCATCATAAACGGATACGGTAACTCGATATAGGTAACTAGCATGACATACAAGCACTGCCACCACCCAAGATGTGGAGAATATTGGGTCATCTCATGTAACCCTCACTTATAACAAGTCAAAATGATGGTCACTAACTCATAATCACCTAAAATCTTATCGATGTTTAGATCAATGTAAAGTCACTAAGATCTAGGTTCTTCACGACGGTTAGCTAGAATAACTCGTCTCTTTGTGTTCCATCAATACATCAAGACGTACCAGCATAGACAAGCAACCAAGTCAAGTTACTTCTTACTTATATTGCAGCCTATACCAACAACTCGTCCTCAAGTTGTCTCGACTGTGATCCTTTTTATATCCTAACCAACTTAACCGATCATTCAGACTTCTATGATCTTCTACACACTATATGATCTAATTTTTGTATGAGACAAAGGGACAACATATGCAATCAAATAAATAATTCAAATAGAAGATCGGAATAGTGGTAACAGGAAATATTATATACAAGCTCAACAAATCTGCTTTCATATGATATATTACTTTCTCTCTATGTGTTTCGTCGCCTTGTGCGTCCGTGGTTCCTTCGAGTTTGCTACTGCACTAGAGTTAAATCAGAACACTGTGATACTCTTGGACAAACAAGGTACCACACCTAGATCCAAGAGGTGGTTCATGAGTCATACCGCCTCCTTAGCAGCCTCTAATGCAGCCACATGTTCGGCCTCCATGGTGGAGTCTGCAATACACTGCTACTTTGCACTCCAATAAGATACGGCTCCACCTCCCAAGGTGAACACATATCTGGAGATATACTTCTTCTCATCACGGTCATCTTGAAAATCAGAGTCGGAATAACCCAAAGGCATCAGCTTGTCTGCCTGATAAACTAACCTATAATCTCGAGTCCTTTCCAGGTACTTGAGTATATGTTTTACCGTAGTCCAATGAGGTTGTACAGCCTGATATCTTACGACTATGCCTATCGCATAGCAGATATCGAACCTCGTGCACAACATGCATACATGAGACTTCCTACGGCAAAAGCGTATGTAACATATCTTATTTTCTCTATCTCATCCGCAGTCTTCGACGACTATTCCTTAGCTAAAGGAACGCAATGTTTGAAGGGTAGAAATCCATTCTTAGCGGTTGCATGCTAAAATGTGTAATTACAGTATCAATATAAGATGCTTGAGATAAGCTCAATATTTTCTTCTTGCGATCTCGGTATATCTTGATCCCAAGAATATACGCTACATCTCCTAAGTCTTTCATCTAAAACTGATCGGATAACCAATTTTTTACGTCTGATAACAGTTTCACATTGTTACTAAGTAGAAAGATGTCATCTACGTAAAGTTTAAGAAACACCATGTCACCATTGACATCTAAACGTACACGCAACTCTCGTTTGAGAACTGGGTAAAACCATAGGTCTTTATCACCTCGTCAAAACATAAGTTCTGTGATCGGTAAGCTTGCTTGAGTCCATAAATGGACTCCTTAAGCTTTCACACTAGATGTTCCTCACCTTTCTTCACATAAACTTCAGGTTGCTGCATATAGATGTCTCTACCCTCCTCAAGGTAACCGTTTAAGAAAACAATTTTCACATTCATTTACCAAATCTCTAGGTTCAAGTGAGCTGCTATGACCAGAAGAATTCTGATGGACTTGAGTATTGCTACAGGTGAAAAGGTCTCATCGAAATCGATGCCCCCAATCTGAGTATACCCTTTCGTCACAAGCCTAGCTTTAAAAGCCGAAACCTTTTCATTTGAATCTCTCTTCCTCTTGTATATCCACTTACTACTTATGGCTTCCTTGCCATCTGGTAGAGGTGTTTTCTCTTATACATCCATAACGATTATGGACTCAATCTCTAAGTTCATAGTGGTATGTCATTCTCCCGTATCTATGTCTTCTATAGCCTCGTTATATGTCCATGGGTTGACTATTGCTTGTTCATCTGTTGGTATTAATTTAAAGATTCACCCATGAACATATATCGATCGGGTTATCAAACAACCCTCTCACTATGATGAGGTGCTACTGGTACAATGACAACGGTGGGTGTAGTAACTTGTGGTGTTTTTTCTTGCACAATTTCTTGGGTAGGCACCACTCGTATAGTCGGTTTCACTAGTGGAACTCGATCCACTTCAATTTCTTGAAGTATTTGGTGTCGATACCTCCCACTAAACACGACATCTTGTACCTTTGGTGGAATCGGTGGTGGAATATGATCATATTCAATTTCTTGAAGAATGATTTCAACTTTGGATTTATGGTTTTTCATCTAGTCATTCTCCAAGAATCGAGTGTTGGTGAATAAGGTTCTTCTGATCCTTAGCACTGTAGAAATAACCACCATTCGTTCCTTTAGGATATCTAACAAACAACCTTACGTCAGATCTAACCTCAAAAGACTTGGATAGTGTATTTAGAATGATATCACCTTGGCTTCGCCATGGGTATCTCCTCCTAACTGATCAAGGCTATCCACGAGATGTGTCATGTGGGAGACATGTTCATGGACCAAACTTTCTTTTTCCTTCTTACACGCTAAGATTTCTCTCATCGTGTGGAAGCTAACTATTCGATCCGACTGTCCAAACTTACTTTGAGACTTGAGAGATCTCAGTCGCATCTACCATCGATTGATGTCGCAGATGTAAACTTTTTGACATTGTAGTCATCATATAGCACTTAGGAACATTGTTTGACTTGTGCCAAAATCTGCTTGTCTCTCACTGCTCATCAATTGATGTGTCAGTAAGGACATCGGGTTTGAGAGTAGTGAGCACGAACATGTATTCTTATGCAATAAAAACATATTCCATGTATTGCTTCCACTCAATATAGTTCGGATTGGATAAGGGATTTTATGCAAGTATATTGATAAATGGAGTAAGAGACATATCTGAAAAGTAATGTAAACATATAAGATACGATCTCATACAATTCATAACAACAATATTGTAATCTTTTCATAAAAAGATATTGATTGAAACCTCCAATTATCTAAAGAATCCCATATGCAAGCCATGCATGTAGACGTTTACACATGAATCCATCGATCAGACTAAAATTATCCTTTAAGTCATTTAATTTCATTCTATGTCAACTTAACCTTATGAAAAATGGAATTAATAATTGAACCTTAACTAGACCACATCACTATCGTAAGAAGAGATTTCATAGAAAGTTGTACTTGAGGTGATGTCTAAACAGTGGCCACAATTTTGATAGTAGAAAAAGAATTCTTGAAATTGACATAATCACTCGGACCATACCGCTTCCAATTCAATTTCGTTTGTCATCTCATTTTATATTTATCTCTAGAGAACTTGAAAATCGCACATGCAAGCCACGCGTGTGGACGTTTACACATAAACTCCTACTTCTCAATAGATTAAAAAGTTTTTTTAGAAATATCATCTAACAAACTTATGATAAACAATGCAAACAAGTCACGAATGTGGACGTTTACTCACAATGCGTATCACTTTGTTTAGAGATCAAATTGTAGAGGTCTTAACGTATTTAATTTATAAATTAAAACGTCGGGTTTCTTGTTTCGTATTTTTATTTCTAAAGGTTTGTCCATGCAGATCACGTAATCCTAACATGTTCTTTCTAGAACTCAACATGTAAAACATGATGCTGAATTCTAAAACATGTTTTAAAATGTGATAAATTTAGCATGCTTACTAAATACAGTTAATCACATAAATATATATATACCATGCTTCCACGTAATTAAACATATATTACATGCTACAGTATAATTTAAATATCTACGACATGCTACGAATGATAAATAATGAAATAAACTCATTCATCGCGGCCCATTCGTGAATCTTGTAAGTCCTTGGCTAATTTATTACATTAATTTGCATAGTACATGTCTTCAATTTGTCTTTGAAACGGGTCTCGCATGTTTGGACACGAACCAGACTCGTCAAAACTGGATTTAGGTCGAAAAATTGAATCTGGGTCGGAATGGTGTTTTGAGTCGAAAATGTGTCAGGTAGGAGACAGGTAAAAAAACTGGATTCGGATCGGGTAGAATGAGCCGGGTCGACCCGAAGTGGGATGGACCGTGTAGTGGGCCTGCGCGCTAGGGAACAGCCCAACACGTAGCCAGCGTGTGCTGCCGTCGTCCCCTACCGAAGCTATTGTGCGCAGCATGCACATGCGTGCGCATAGGTCGCCCATGCCTACTCTCGTTTGATGGAAAATCTTAATTTACCAGTGCTCCCGATGATCTATCTTAGATGTTTAATTTACCATACATTGATTATATTCCTACCATACTCCTATATAATTAATTGCAACACATAGGAGTTTTCTCATGTTTACCTGTGAATACTCCTATATAATTAATTGCAACACATAGGAGTTTTCTCATGTTTACCTGTGAAATTTCTAGCAAATCTCATCAACTTCTGACCCCAGCTTTGATCTTCTAGACTATGTCCCGGATGCCTAACCTCCAATACTGAGTGAGAGTAATCTATAGAGAACACTGCAAAATTTCGCCCTCTATGATGTGACTGTGATTTTTGAAAATCACTATGAGGAGATGATGATATGATTTTCTCCTACCTTGTATTTATAGTGCTCTCCCTAGAATCATATTTTTGATAGGACTTTAGCACATCTAATAAATACAATAATTATCTTCTTCCCTAAAGATAATTTCGTTATAGAATATTATCTCTTGATATCTTAATAATATCAAATAATATCTATCTATAGTAGGAGATGTATTAAATAAATAATACATTAATCAGAACAAAATCTCAGTGGCATCCTATAAGGGTGATCGAAAATTATAGTAGTAATAGGTATTGATGGGTCAGCTTAATGATCAAATACAAGGAATAATGATAGACCTCAAATGAATTAATTATTTTATGTTTAGTCTAGAACATAAATAATTCATAAATATTTATTCATGTCACTAGAGAATAAATGTTGATTTATTCCTTTATTACCGAAGTTGAGTCAAACTTGTACTTAGACTTACGAATCCCCGTATTTAAGATATCGCACGTCCATTAAATATTTATAGCACTCAACCTTATTATTGTACTTGATATAACTCAACATGTATGGTATAGTACAATAAACCTTTTGAGCTCCTTAAGGTGACGTCATCATCCTAAACGGATACGGTGACTCGATATAGGTAACCAGTATGTCGGTAACCAGCATGACATCACCCAAGATGAGGAGAATATTGGATTATCCCATGTAACTCTCATCCATAATAAATCAAAGTGATGGTCAGTAACTTATACTCACCTGAAACCTTGTTTAGATCAACTTAAAATCACCAAGATCTAGGTTCTTCACGACGGTCAGATAAAAGAAATCATATCACTATGATCCATTAATACATCAAGACGTACCAGTGTAGACAAACAAGCAAGTCAAGTAACTTCTTATCTATACTACAACATATACCAACAACTCATCCTCAAGTTGTCTTGACTGTGATCCTTTTTATATCTCAACTAGCTTAATCAATCATACAGACTTTTATGATCTTCTACACATTAAATGATCTAACTTTTGTATGAGATAATTGGACAACATATGCAATCAAGTAAACAATTCAGATAGGAGATCAAAATAGTGGTAACAGAAAATATTGTATACAACCTCAACCAATCTGCTTTCAGTATACAAATCCAACAATAAGTGTTTTTATAGTTCATTTTTTTGTCACATAAACCTATATCCTTGTTAGTTCAAGAATTGAACAAATAAATGAAACCAGAAAGGCATTCTTGATATTACAAAGCCAATAGGAGACAAAATATTATGTTACATATATCATCATCTGTTGTGAAATTATTTTCTTAACTTAGTGTTTTGATTAGATTTCAAAACCTCCTTGATGTTTGCCCTTTTTTTGGTCAAAACGTACGAAATAACATAAAACGGAGAAAGACATGTTACAAACTGAACTCAGGCATACCCGAGAGGGATACAACCTTGTTATAAAATAACAAGGTAAGGGGTGGGGTCGAAAGGCCTAAGGGCCAAAACAGATAGGCCAAAGAGCGACTCACTCAATTCTAATAAAGCACATAAAAGAGCCAACCTCACAAAACCCCTAAGTGACGAAGTAGGGGCGGGCCTCATTAAAAACTCCATGACTAGTGGGGAAAAGAGTACCCTAGTGCATTGCAATCGTGGGGCATAATGGGTGGGAAATGTGATTGTATTGTTTGACAAGTATCTCACAAGGTGCACTACTTCAATTGGGCTAAAGCAATCCCTCAACACACACACCCAAAGTCCACTAAAACATAGGTACATAACAAGGCATCCCAAAAGTGGACCCCAACACAAGATCGAGACATATCTCGGATTAATACATACCCAACTCAAAATAAGATGTAACCAAGTCAACAGGATAAAGAGAATATAAAACCGTATACACATCTTCTTTAATGCTCTTCACAATCGACTTGACATCAAAAGGGATATCCTCAAAATTGAGCTTGTTGCGAGCGTACCATATGTGGTTAACAGCCGCCGTAAACCCAATATGCTTGGCACGAATGATGATAGTTGATCCTATCTTTTTCTCCCTCTTAATGTGCTTGATAGCACTAGCAATAGTCGTCATTCTTCTAGGGAGCTTGAGCCACTCACGAATTTTGTTCCAAACAGCTTCAGTGCCCTTGCACTTAAAAAATAAGTGATCATAAGTCTCAAGATTAGTATTACAAATGGTACATACCTGTGAGATACCCATATACTGAACAAAATTTGATCGCTCACTTTTATAACACTAAAAAGTGTAAGTATATAGGTAAGTCGAGTATCGTATCCACAGGGATTGTATCACGAAAACATAGAAGCTAGCTCAACGATAATTCATCATTATTCAAGCACAGAAATTTGGTGAGAGGTTTAAGGGCTTCAGAATTTAATCCAAAACAAAGGTAACCATGCAGAAATATAATATAAAGCAATAAAATCACGGATGATAAAACAGATAAGAAAGACTAACCCTAGGGATACATTAATCCTATCCAAAACGTATGTTTATCCTGCTTCCTATTAGCCAATTTTAATCCGCATAAGATGGAAGATCACATATATAACCAACAACTTGATTCACGACAATTGCGGTCATAGATTACTAGTTTTCCCTATTATCATTACGCCTCTAGGTGAAAACAAGCAACCCAAACAGATCACAAAGAATAAGCTCCCACGGAAGTTCCTATCTCACCGCGACTCGAGGTTTCTCCGTATCATGCATTCAAGATCGATTGACAATTAATACAGTTACGTAATTAACTGGCAACTAGATATGCATCAAGATTGATCAGAAATTAACACATATAAATAAGCACCAAGAATCATGAATCAATGCTTGGAAGGTAAATAGAGATAACAGGAATCACAACATATAGGATCGGATCATGCAAACCCTAGGATTAGAACAGGAAATTACCTAGACATAATTAACGGAATAAAATACGAATAAAACGTAAAAACGGAAATTAAATTCATAAAACCCGGATAAAAGCGTTGGATGAACAATTGTTGGTCTTGAATCCAATCCCAAGTGGAAAGCGGAAAACAATCGGACAAAACGTTTCGAACGAAGACAATACGTAAAACTAACGAAGAACAATGCTCAATTAAACTCTAGAATGAAATTAGATGGAAACCGAAGCTAAAAACTGAGGAAAAACTGAATAAAACTGTTCTGGGGCGTGTCTGGGTCCAAGGAGGCGCAAGGGAGGCTTGCCCTATTTTTAGATAAGGGTGGAAACCCTAATTTGCGCGTCTGCCGCTACGTCTCACGATTGATCCTCGCGGTCGCAAGCTCGACCGCGAGGCATCTCCCGCGCGCGCTCTTCTTTGCTCGCGGTCGACTCTTGCGCTTGCAGGGTTTCCTCGCGGCCTGGATAGCGGTCGCTAGCCATGGCCGCGAGAAATAGCACAGTGACTTCTCGGCGCTGGGGCTTGCTCGCTTGCAGTCGAGGTCGCGTTTAATCTTGGCTATTTGGCTTAGCGGCCAGCCCTAGCGACCGCTAGTCAAGTTGCTAAAACGCGCAGGTGCATTTTGGCTCGTGCTTGCCTTGCTTCGATTATCAACATATAAACCTACAAAACGTCAAAGGAGCACCCAAGAGCAGTATCTTCTAAAATTGACCAAATCATTAAGATCTGATACATAAACGCATTTAAAAGATCTGAACTCATCTTTAAATATCAACAATAAACGTGTAATATGCGCGTTTATCAAACCCCCCAAACTTAAATCATTGTTTGTCCTCAAACAAAACCAAAAAAGAAAGACACAACGAAAAGATCAACGATCGTAGCAAAGATGATAACCATTATAAGCCTCAGAAACATATTAACGCTAAAAAACATTAGCGCACATGACGACGTTAGTCAACTCAACATAAACAACAATTGAAGGCGGCGGTTTAATTCAACCTCACAACGGCATGTGTAAAATATATAGAGGATACACTCAAACTCATAAAGAAATTAAGGACGCGTATACACTCACGGATCAATGCAATGCAACATCTTACCATAGGCTTGCCATTTCTCTAATATCTCCACCGTCAAGTGTGTTCAAGTTAGGATCAAAAGGTCTTTTCATAGGTTATAATGTAGGCACATTGGTTAAGGTAGGGTAATATATGGCTAAGTGACTCAAAAATATTCCAAGCACCCCCATTTATACTCTTCGACACATATGGACTTTGTCCATTTTCCTCTTCTTTCCCAACGTGCTAAATCAACGTTTTATGCCACAGAAGGTACCTATACTTTTATTAAAGACCCTTTATGCTCAACACACATAGTGAACTTTATCATTGCTTTTTCTTTTCTTTTCTAGAGCTTATAGGGTTTATCATTCACAACAAAGATACTATTCTTCACCACAGATGTATTTCTCTAAAAGTAATTTTTCTCGTTATAACTACATCACAATTTCAACCCCTTTTGATTCCCATATCCATCCTCACCTCCTATCATCCGGTTAATCGAAAGAATAAGTCTAATAAAAGCTCAAAGAAGGCGACAAATGGTATATATCATCGGGTTAGTGTTTGGGTGAATATGTGGTTAACAAAGATGGCCTTTATCCTTTCCAAATTGAAAACACATATTGCGGTCTCGACACGTAAAAGCGGCAAGTTCTAGAAGAGAATCACATGCATGATATCACACAATTAAAAGAAATCAGATCAAGATGTTTATACGGTGAAGCTCAAGTCTCACGGGTTAAGCAAATGGTGAAAACAACAAGTTTAAGCAATCTCAAGTCGTTCATGCGTCATTTTCTAACATATCATGTGCACTATCATTAAATTTCACAAAAATTTTCAATCACATCGGCCACATGGATTAACACACTTCACTTAACTCGTGATCGGCGGCATACAAAACGAATGTAAAGACAAAACACGACAAAAGCAACACAAACGAAAAACAAAACAAAACACAAAACACGACAAGAAAACGTTGGGTTACCTCCCAACAAGTGCTAATTTAACGTCTTTAACTAGACCATCACTAACCTTTCTCAATCCGGTGTTTTGTGGCAATGTAAATCTTTCCCAATTTTGGATCCTCCTATACTTAGCATTCACGGATGACCACCATCGACCATGGAAGTAGCCACCCCATACTTAAACGATACACTCGGAGTTCCATGCCGAGTCCACTTCTTCCTTCTCGCAGCTTCCTCGATTGGGCAAGTACCCTCTAAGCGGCGTGGCGTGTGCGGCGGCGGCAATGTGATCGAGTAGCAATCTTTCGACTTTTCCGCCGTGTTGCTTGATGGCGTCATATATGAAATCTTGAGCTCTCATCGTTAACACGAAACGTGAGATTACCTTCCCACACATCAATCAAAGCACGACCGGTTGCTAGAAAAGGTCCGCCGAGATTAGTGGTTGTTGTTTGAATTCGGAATATCTAAAATCACAAAATCGACAGGAAAAACAAAGTCCCAATTCTTACCAACACATCTTCGACGATACCTTTAGGATATGTGACCACATCGGCCATCATCGATGAGATCTTCGTTGGCTTCATCTTTCCTGGTGTAGCCGGTTGAATACGCTCAGGCATCAGTTGATGCCGCCCCAATCGCACAACACATTTGGAAACGATGCTCGGCGATCTCGCATTCTAACGTAAACCGCCGGATCCTTCGCATTTTGAGGCAGCTTCTTCGCAAGACGACGACCGCATTCTTCTGATAGGGTAATTTTTCAAATTTCCCAATTTCTTCTTGCTTGTAGCGCCTTTTAAAAATTTCACGTATCCCGCATGTTTCGCAGCTTCAAAGAGTGGCAAATTGATTTCAACTTTTGGAAAAATCTCATTGAAACGAGCAAACTCCTCGTAATATTTCGATTTGGCTAGCCGACTCGGAAACGGGACCGGAGGAGTGTACGTGCGAAAAATGGACTCTGGAGGCTCTTCGCGGTCGACCTCGCGACAGCTGGGCAGGTCGCGAGGTGTCTGTGGGCTACCGGAATCCTTCTTGGCGTGCGAGCTTGCGGCGAAGTTCACATTTCTCGGCGAAGATGCTCGCTCGATTGCTCATGGATAGGCTCGCGGGCGCATGCTCGGTCGCGAGCTTACGTGGGAATACTCGGACTCTCACGATCGGGCTCATGATCGCGAGCTCGGTCGCGAAGTCTGCTCGATTACTTTCGCCTCTTCTTCCTCGGTAGGGCTCGTGTAAGCTTGTCCACCTCGTCCGGATGGCGGCACCGATTTTGGGTTCACCTCCGTATTACTCGGAAATTGGCCCGTCTTTTGTTGTGCATTCAACTGTACGGCTACTTGACCAATCTGATTTTCCAACATCTTTACGTGTTTACCCATAGCCGTCACAGTCGACTCCAAATGAGTTATTTTTTGACTGGTACCGCTTATAAATGCACTCTATTGAGTCGCCATCTGTTGCACCATATCCTCTAAACTTGGCTTCTTCGGCTCTTGGATCATACCATTCTGTACCGTGAAGCCTACTGGAGGTTGCTGAAAATTATTCGGGTTTGCATACGAAAGGTTCGGATGTTTTCTATTGTTTGGAGTGTATGCCGGATTCTCCCCCTGACGGTTTCTTCGATTTATAAAATGTACGTCCTCCTTCTCAATCTGGCTCTTCAACAGAGTGAATTGCTTCATCAGCTCGTCGTATCTCGAATCGGCCGACGGCAATTCCGCTTTAATCATTTGGCGTTCTCTCCATTGGCCATTGATAGCTGTTGGCGACCATCTCCTCTAAAATACGGCTCGCCTCGTCTACTCGTCGGTTCGATAAACAGCCCCTGCCACGCGTCCACAATGCTCCTCGTCGAAATGTCGGACCACCGTAGAACTGCGTGATTTGTTGCTCCTTGAGAATCCATCTTGTGGACATCGCCTCAATAGTCCTCCGAATCTCTCCCATGCCTCGGATAGTGATTAGTCATTGTTTTGGCAAAATGGGAGATTTCGGCGATGATCTTCTGCGTTTCGCCGTGAAAATATTTCGAGAGAAACTTTTCGCAAAGTTTCCCCAAGTGTCGATGCCGATTCGGTCCAAACTCTTGAACCAATCTTTCGCCGTCAGCAATGAGAAACCGAACATGCGTGTCCGGATCGTGTCTTGTGGCACCCCATTCTTTGATGGTGTCATAAATATCGAGAAAGGTCTCGAGATGCGCGTTCGGTCTTGATGACTCCTCCCAAACCGCTCTCCTTGGACCATCTTGATCGTACGGCTTGACTCAAAATTGTTTGCATCCACGTGCGGGCCCCATCCGCCTCCTTGGACCTGCTTCGGTGGGAGGTCGGTACATAAAATTCAGCGATCGTTGCTCCGGGTAGGGACGAGGAGTCCTTATTCGCCATCCGCGCCGCTGCATCTCTGAAATCGCCTAACATGCGTGCGACTTGCTCGGGAGGAATGCCCGTTTTGTGGATTAGGCGCCATTGTGGCCCGTCTCTTCTCTCGTCCTCTTCTCCTTTGAGAGCTTTCGATCTCGGGATCTAATAATATTTCGGAGGTCCCCGAGATCTTGACGCATAAACTACACGAGAAAAGAGAATTCACTCAGGTAATAATAAATAAATAATATAATATATAACTTGAATTAAAAAATCCAAATCGTCAAATTATTCCTATGTAATCTTAACAATCCCCGGCAACGCCGCCAAAATTTGATCGCTCACTTTTATAACACTAAAATTGTAAGTATATAGGTAAGTCAAGTATCGTATCCACAGGGATTGTATCAAGAAAACATAGAAGCTAGCTCAATGATAATTCATCATTATTCAAGCACAGAAATTTGGTGAGAGGTTTAAGGGCTTCAGAATTTAATCTAAAACAAAGGTAACCATGCACAAATATAAAATAAAGCAATAAAATCACGGATGATAAAACAGATAAGAAAGACTAACCCTAGGGATACATTAATCCTATCCACAACGTATGTTTATCCTGTTTCCTATTAGCCAATTTTAATCCAGACAAGATGAAAGATCACATATATAACCAACAACTTGATTCGACAATTGCGGTTGCAGACACTAGTTTTTCCTATTCTTTATTCGTCTCAGGTGAAAACAAGCAACTCCAAACAGATCACAAAGAATAAGCTCCTTACGGATGTTCCTATCGAGCTACGACTCGAGGTTTATCCGTATCATGCATTCAAGATCGATTGACAATTAATACGATTCGTAATTAGCGGCAACTAGATATGCATCAAGATTGATCGAAATTAACACATATAAATAAGCACCAAGAATCATGAATCAATGCCGGAAGGTAAATAGAGATAACAGAATCACAACATATAGGATCGGATCATGCAAACCCAGGATTAAAAAGGAAATTACCTAGACATAATTAACGGAATAAAATACGAAAAAAACATAAAAACGGAAATTAAATTCATAAAACCCGGATAAAAGCGTTGGATGAACAATTGTTGGTCTTGAATCCAATCCCAAGCAGAAAGCGGAAAACAATCGGACAAAACGTTCCGAACGAAGACAATACGTAAAACTAACGAAGAACAATGCTCAATTAAACTCTAGAATGAAATTAGATGGAAACCAAAGCTAAAAACTGAGGAAAAACTGAATAAAACTGTTCTGGGACTTGTCTGGGTCCAAGGAGGCGCAAGAGAGGCTTGCCCTATTTATAGATAAGGGTGGAAACCCTAATTTGCGCGTCTGCCGCTACGTCTCGCGACCGATCCTCGCGGTCGCTAGCTCGACCGCGAGGCATCTCCCGCGCGCGCTCTTCTTCGCTCGAGGTCGCCTCTTGCGCTCGCAGGGTTTCCTCGCGGCCTGGATAGCGGTCGCTTGCCATGGCCGCGAGAAATAGCACAGTGACTTCTCGGCGCTGGGGCTTGCTCGCGTGCACGAGGTCGCGGTCGCGTTTGATCTTGGCCCTAGCTGGCTTGCCTAGCGGCCAGCCTAGCGACCGCTAGGCTGGTCGCTAGAAACTAGGCAGAAGTGCATTTTGGCTCGTGCTTCGTTCCTTGATTCGATTATCAACATATAAACCTACAAAACGTCAAAGGAGCACCCAAGAGCAGTATCCTCTAAAATAGACCAAATCATTAAGATCCGATACATAAACGCATTTAAAAGATCTAAACTCATCTTTAAATATGAACAATAAACGTGTAATATGCGCGTTTATCAAACCCCCCAAACTTAAATCATTGTTTGTCCTCAAACAAAAACAAAAAAGAAAGACACAACGAAAAGATCAACGAGCGTAGCAAAGATGATAACCATTATAAGCCTCAGAAACACATTAAAAAACATTAGCGCACATGACGACGTTAGTCAGCTCAACATAAACAACAATTGAAGGCGAAAACTCATTTAATTCAACCCTCACAACAGCATGTGTGTAAAATATAGAGGATACACTCAAACTCATAATGAAATTAAGGACGCGTATACACTCACAGATCAATGCAATGCAACATCTTACCATAGGCTTGCCATTTCTCTAATATCTCCACCGCGTCAAGTGTGTTCAAGTTAGGATCAAAAAGGTCTTTTCATAGGTTATAATGTAGGCACATTGGTTAAGGTAGGGTAATATATGGCTAAGTGACTCAAAAATATTCCAAGCACCCCCATTTATACTCTTCGACACATATGGACTTTGTCCATTTTCCTCTTCTTTCCCAACGTGCTAAATCAACGTTTTATGCCACAGAAGGTACCTATACTTTTATTAAAGACCCTTTATGCTCAACACACATAGTGAACTTTATCATTGCTTTTTCTTTTCTTTTCTAGAGCTTATAGGGTTTATCATTCACAACAAAGATACTATTCTTCACCACAGATGTATTTCTCTAAAAGTAATTTTTCTCGTTATAACTACATCACAATTTCAACCCCTTTTGATTCCCATATCCATCCTCACCTCCTATCATCCGGTTAATCGAAAGAATAAGTCTAATAAAAGCTCAAAGAAGGCGACAAATGGTATATATCATCGGGTTAGTGTTTGGGTGAATATGTGGTTAACAAAGATGGCCTTTATCCTTTCCAAATTGAAAACACATATTGCGGTCTCGACACGTAAAAACGGTAAGTTCTAGAAGAGAATCACATGCATGATATCACACAATTAAAAGAAATCGATCAAGATGTTTATACAAATGAAGCTCAAGTCTCACGGGTTAAGCAAATGGTGAAAAACAACAAGTTTAAGCAATCTCAAGTCGTTCATGCGTCATTTTCTAACATATCATGTGCACTATCATTAAATTTCACAAAAATTTTCAATCGTCATCGGCCACATGGATTAACACACTTCACTTAACTCGTAGATCGACAGACACAAAAACGAACAGAAAGACAAAAACACGACAAAAAGCAACACAAACGAAAAACAAAACAAAACACAAAAACACGACAAGAAAACGTTGGGTTACCTCCCAACAAGTGCTAATTTAACGTCTTTAACTAGACCATCACTAACCTTTCTCAATCCGGTGTTTTTGTGGCAACAGAAATCTTTCCCAATTTTTGGATCCTCCTATACTTAGCATTCACGGATGACCACCACTGACCATGGAAGTGGCCACCCCCAAACTTAAACGATACACTCGGAGTTCCATGCCGAGTCCACTTCTTCCTTCTCGCAGCTTCCTCGATTGGGCAAGTACCCTCTAAGCGCGTGACGTGTGCGGCAGCAGCAGTCGTGATCGAGTAGCAATCTTCCGGCTTTTCACTGTCGTGTTGCTTGATGGCGTCATATATGGAAATCTTGAGCTCCTCATCATTAACACAAAACGTGAGATTACCTTCCGCACATCAATCAAAGCACGACCGGTTGCTAGAAAAGGTTTGCCTGTGATTAGTGGTTGTTGTTTGAGTTCGGGAATATCTAAAATCACAAAATCGGCAGGAAAAACAAAGTCTCGAATTCTTACCTACACATCTACGACGATACCTTTAGGATATGTGACTGACCTGTCAGCCATCATCAGTGAGATCTTCGTTGGCTTCATCTTTCCCAGGTGTAGCCGGTTGAATACGTTCAAAGGCATCAGATTGATGCTCGCCCCAAGTCGCACAACACATTTGGAAACGTATGCTCGGCGATCTCGCATTCTAACGTAAAACTGCCGGGATCCTTCTGTTTCAGAGGTAGCTTCTTCTGCAAGACGGCACTGCATTCTTCGGATAGGGTAATTTTTTCAAATTTCCCCAATTTCTTCTTGCTTGTAAGCGTGTCTTTTAAAAATTTCACGTATCCCGGCATGTTTCGCAGCGCTTCAAAGAGAGGCAAATTGATTTCAACTCTTTAAAAAATCTCTTTGAAACGATCAAACTCCTCGTCATATTTTAATTTGGCTAGCCGACTCGGAAACGGGACCGGAGGAGTGTACGTGCGAAAACTGGACTCTGGAGGCTCTTCGCGGTTGACCTCGCGATCGCTGGGCAGGTCGCGAGGTGTCTGTTGGGCGCTGGAATCCTTCTTCGCGTGCGAGCTTGCAGGCGCGAGTTCGCGCGTTGATTTCTCAGCAGCATGCTCTGCTTGATTGCTCGCGGATAGGCTCACGGGCGCATGCTCGGTCGCGAGCTCGTGGGAATACTACGGACTCTCGCGATCGGGCTCATGGTCGCGAGCTCGATCGCGATGTTTACGCTCCACTTTACTGACCTCTTCTTCCTCGGTATGGCTCGGGTAAGCTTGTCCACTCCTCGTCCGGATGGCGAAGCACTGATTTTTTGGATTCACCTCCGTATTACTCGGAAATTGGCCCGTCTTTTGTAGTGCATTCAACTGTACGGCTACTTGACCAATCTGATTTTCCAACATCTTTACGTGTTTACCCATAGCCGTCACAGTCGACTCCAAATGAGTTATTTTCTGCCCGGTACTGCTTATAAATGCACTCTGTTGAGTCACCATCTGTTGCACCATATCCTCTAAACTTGGCTTCTTCGGCTCTTGGATCATACCATTCTGTACCGTGAAGCCTGCTGGAGGTTGCTGAAAATTATTCGGGTTTGCATCTGACGTGTTCGGATGATTTCTATTGTTTGGAGTGTATGCGGATTCTCCCCTAACGGTTTCTTGATTTATAAAATGTCGTCCTCCGTCTCAATCGGCTCTTCAACAGAGTGAATTGCTTCATCACCGTCAGTATCTCGAATCGACCTCGGCGGTTCTTTGCTTTAACCATGGCGTTCTCTCCGCTTGGTCATTGATAGCTATTGCGCCATCTCCTCTAAAATACTGACTCGCCTCGTCTACTCGTCGGTTGATAAACAGCCCCGCCGATGCATCCACAATGCTCCTCGTCTGAAATGTCACCCACCGTAGAAGCTGCGTGATTTGTTGCTCCTTGGAGAATCCATGTTGTGGACATCGCCTCAATAGACCTCTCGAATCTCTCCCATGCCTCGAATAGTGATTCGTCGTGGTTTTGGCAAAAGTGGGAGATTTCGCGATGATCTTCGTGCTTTCACCGGGAAATATTTGAGAGAAACTTTTCACGAGTTTCCCCAAGTGTCGATGCCGATTCGGTCCAAACTCTTGAACCAATCTTTACTTTGGTCACAGTGACGAAACCCGAACATGCGATCCGGATCGTGTCTTGTGGCACCCCATTACATTTGATGGTGTCACAAATATCGAAAAGGTCTCGAGATGCGCATTCGGTCTTGATGACTCCTCCCCAAACTGCTCTCCTTGGACCATCTTGATCGGGGCGGGTTCACTCAAAATTGTTTGCATCCACGTGCGGGCCCCATCCGCCTCCTTGGGCTGCTTCGGTGGGAGGTCGGTACATAAAATCTGTGATCGCGTCTGCGGGGTAGGGACAAGGTCCCATATTCACCATCTGGCTGCATCTCTGCGAAATCGCCTAACATGCGTGCGGCTTGCTTGGGAGGAATGCCCTGCTTACGTGGATTAGCTGCCATTGCAGCCCGTCTCTTCTCTCGTCCTCTTCTCATTTGAGAGCTTTCGATCTCGGGATCTAATAATATTTCAGGAGGTCCCTGAGATCTTGTATGCATAAACTACCTGAGAAAAGAGAGAATTCAGCTCCGGTAACAATAAATAAATAATATAATATATAACTTGAATTAATAAATCCAAATCGTAAAATTATTCCTATGTAATCTTAATAGTCCCCGCAACGGCGCCAAAATTTGATCGCTCACTTTTATAACACTAAAAAGTGTAGGTATATAGGTAAGTCGAGTATCGTATCCACATGGATTGTATCACGAAAACATAGAAGCTAGCTCAACGATAATTCATCATTATTCAAGCACAGAAATTTGGTGAGAGGTTTAAGGGCTTCAGAATTTAATCCAAAACAAAGGTAACCATGCAAAAATATAAAATAAAGCAAAAAAATCACGGATGATAAAACAGATAAGAAAGATTAACCCTAGGGATACATTAATCTTATCCACAACGTATGTTTATCCTGTTTCCTATTAGCCAATTTTAATCCAGACAAGATGAAAGATCACATATATAACCAACAACTTCAGTTACGACAATTGCGGCTGCAGATTACTAGGTTTCCCTATTACTGTTACGTCTCTAGGTGAAAACAAGCAACTCCAAACAGATCACAAAGAATAAGCACCCTACGGATGTTCCTATCTTAGCTACGACTCAAGGTTTATCCGTATCATGCATTCAAGATCGATTGACAATTAATACAGTTACGTAATTAACTGGCAACTACATATGCATCAAGATTGATCAGAAATTAACACATATAAATAAGCACCAAGAATCATGAATCAATGCCTGGAAGGTAAATAGAGATAACAGGAATCACAACATATAGGATCGGATCATGCAAACCCTAGGATTAGAGCAGAAATTACCTGACATAATTAACGGAATAAAATACGAATAAAACATAAAAACGGAAATTAAATTCATAAAACCCGGATAAAAGCGTTGGATGAACAATTGTTGGTCTTGAATCCAATCCCAAGCGGAAAGCGGAAAACAATCGGACAAAACGTTCCGAACGAAGACAATACGTAAAACTAATGAAGAACAATGTTCAATTAAACTCTAGAATGAAATTAGATGGAAACCAAAGCTAAAAATTGAGGTAAAACTGAATAAAACTATTCTGGGGCGTGTCTGGATCCAAGGAGGCGCAAGGGAGGCTTGCCCTATTTATAGATAAGGGTGGAAACCCTAATTTGCGTGTCTGCCGCTACGTCTCGCGACCGATCCTCAGGGTCGCTAGCTCGACCGCGAGGCATCTCCATGCGCCTCTTCGCCGCGATCGCCTCTTGTGCTCACAGGGTTTCCTCGCGTCCTGGATAGCGGTCGCTAGCCATGGCCACGAGAAATAGCACAGTGACTTCTCGGCGCTGAGGCTTGCTCGCGTGCACGAGGTCGCGGTCGCGTTTGATCTTGGCGCCACCGGCTTGCTTAGCGGCCACCTAGCGACCGCTAGTTGGTCGCTAGAAACCGGGCAGTGCATTTTGGCTCGTGCTTGGTTCCTTGCTTCGATTATCAACATATAAACCTACAAAACGTCAAAGGAGCACCCAAGAGTAGTATCCTCTAAAATAGACCAAATCATTAAGATCCGATGCATAAACGCATTTAAAAGATCTAAACTCATCTTTAAATATCAACAATAAACGTGTAATATGTGCGTTTATCAAACCGATCCACAGTCTTAAGTCTTCCCTTCATGGCGAGCCACATTGTCATTGAAAACTTTGGAGGAATATAGTCCTTCCAAATCGCCTTATGCCAGAAGAGTTTCTCTCCATTTTCACGCAAATAATGATATGCTGCTCCAGTTCCTTTTCTCTCAAATAATGTCTCTAATAGCTCTGTAGCTCTAGTATGATCTCCCTGACTGTTATGCAAAAGACGATCACGAAGACTTAGAATGTTCTTTAAAAGAGGTGTTAAGCGAATGTGATAAGGAAACTCCCATATAGATGTATCCGCCAGATACTCCGCATGAATCCACTGAATCCAAATAGAGTCCTTCTTGGTATGTATGTTCCACAATGTCTTTGCTAGTAAAGCTTTGTTCCAAGTCGAGAGGTCACGCAGCCCTAGGCCTCCTTCATTCTTTGGTAGACAAACAACTTTCTAAGCAACAGGACAATGTGTCGATCCCCATAAGAAACGTCTTGCCATCGTATTAATCTTATCTACCACTGTAGCTGGAAGTGGTAAGACCTGTAGCCAGAAGCACTCTACTCCCTGCAAAACTGATCGAATCAGTTCCAGCCGTCCTACAGAAGATAAATTTGAATTAGACTATCGATTAATGCAGGAAGCTATCTTCTCAACTAGACCACTATACTGAGTGACGCCTAGTTTCCTCGAAGATAGAGGAATTCCAAGATATCTAGAGGTACTCTCTTAGTAAGCGAGTGTTTCAACTAAAAGTACTCTCTTAATTGACTCATAATCAAATGAGGTAATTGTAGAGGGATAATTAACCCAAGTCATCTCTCAAGGAAAACTTAACAGGGCTTATTGTTTATGTTACACATAAAAATGGTAAATTCTAACACTCTAATACCAACGGGGGTTTTGAAACAAACGTAAATTGAAAAGCTGAAAGGAAATATAAATAAAAGCAATCTAACTAGGAGTTGTCAATCCCTAGTTGAGAACCTACGAAAACACGAATGCAAGAAGCTAAGCGTAGAACAAACTAAACTAGATCATCAAATAGGAAACAATAAAATTCAACGAAATGAGATTCAACATAATATCAACTTCCAATATCAATTACATAGAACGTAATTTATCGAATGCCAACGTAAAAACCAATAATCTAATATCAACTATGAACTTGAATCCAACAACAATCTCAAAGCAAAACACGTAAATCGATCGAATGAAGTTCAACACAAATTATGAAATATCCAATATCAACTATGAAATTCAATCCAACAATAATCTCAAAGTAAAACACGTAAATGATCGAATCAAATTCAACAGAGTAATTCAAACAACATTAAACGATAAAATAAATTATTCAATCGAAGAAATAAAGACATGAATTCATACTATTATTCTAGCTGTGACCTCGGTCGAAATCTCCCAGAAAATTGGTTCAAGAACAGCGGCTGCGCGAAGAAAAATAAGAACTGAATAAATGAATCCTGACCTAACTCGCGTTGCGCGTATATATATATTAAGTGAGTGGCGCGATGTGAATGAATGAGTGCGAAATGAGGCTTCGTTCCCAAAGTGGCGCTTCTTGGGGCACGAGCGCTCGTTGGTGGAGACGTTCTGTATTGGGCATGAGAGCCGGTTCGAGGTGAGCGAGCACGACGGGCAGAGAGCGAGCGTGTGTGGTCGAGCGTGCGTTGTTCGTCGAGCGTCGGGTGTCGGTCGAGCGCGCGTTGTTGCACTGGAAGGTTTAGCACACGAGGGATGGGCGAGCACCGGGTGAGGGGTGAGCGGGCACGCGGGCTGAGACGACAGCGTGCGTTGGGCTGGCGCTGGGTGATGCCCAGCACCGGACGGAATGCTGGGTGATGGCGACACACGCGTGGAGATGGGACATTGGAGTGGGTGCTCGCATGGAGCGCCGGACGAGGCGGGCGCTGGCGCGCTAATGGTACGCACGACGATACGATTGCGAGTCGTATGCAGAGATGCAACCACGATGACGAACATGGGAATCATTGTCCTCGCTTCTGAGGATAAACCTCAACCACATGTATCGACATCCCACCGGTCAGTTCCCAAGGAGGCGGTTGGGGCCCGCACGTAGATGCAAACAATTTTGAGCTCAAACCGCCCCGATCAAGATGGTCCAAGGAGAGCGCTTGGGGAGTGAGTCACGAAGACCAATTCTCGAGACGCGCGCTTACATTTGTGACACCATCAAAGAATGGGTGCCACAAGACACAACCGGACAAGATGTTCGGTTTCTCGCTATGCAGCCAAAGTAAAGATTGGTTCAAGAGTTCGACCGAGTCGCATCGACACTTGGGGAAACTTTGTGAGAAGTTTCTATCAAAATACTTCCACCGGCGAAAGCTAGAAGATCATCGCCGAAATCTCTATTTTTGCCAAAACCACGATTTAATCATTATTCGAGGTACGGAGAGATTCGAGGTCTATTAAGACGATGTCCACAACATGGGTTCTCCAAGGAGCAAAGAATCACACATTCTACTTGGGACCGATACGGCGTATTTATGAGATGGTAGACGATCGGGAGGTCGCTTATTAAACCGATCACCGACGGAAGCAAGTCAATTGTAGAAGAGATGGTCGCCAACAGCTATCAATGGCCAACGGAAAGAACGCCATCGCTCAAAACATATCCAAAAGGTATCAGGCGCGGGTGTGAGCATCGGGCGAGTGAGCAAGCTGTCTTTGAGGCGCGCAGGTGTGAGCATCGGGCGCCTGGTGTGAGCTGCCGGACGAGTGGCGGACAGGCGCGTGGGTGTGAGCATCGGGCTAGCGGCAATGTGATTATCTTCTAGTCTTTGAGGTGCGCTGGTCGATCGGACAATACACGCTGGGCGGGCGAGTGGAGCATAAAGGGTCGGAGTCTTGGATGGAAACACGACGTCTGACGGTCCTCTTGATCCTCATTTGGTAGCGGGCCGAATGTTGCATTGCGTCGAATGAAGGCGAGCGCGCGCGGGTTGAGCATCGAATAAAGGCGAGCGCACACAGGCGCTGTGGTGCACGCGCTGGGTGGGCGAGATGCTGCACGCGGCTGCGGGCGACGGGTGCTAGCGCGCGGGCTGAGGGCGACTGGCGCTGGCGCGCACGCATGTGCGCGACTTCGCTATTTCGCTCTGTTTTCTCACGTCCGAACTCCGAATTGCGATCCGTTTGCACCTATGAACTCCTATCAAGATGTTCTTCAATATAATTGATCCTTGGTAGATCCATTTCATCCTATTTTATTGCCATTTTTCTACAAAACATCGAAACAAACCAAGTAAGTCTGAATCGATAAATACTAATCAAACTAACGGCATAAATAGGACAAACTACCGAAAATGACATGTAAAATAATACCAAGAATAAGCACAAAATCATGCTAAACAGCGAGCTTTTTATGTTTATAAGATTCAGCTGAAGAACCATCAGTATGGACGTTTAATACTGAAGGTATTCAAGATCAGTACTGAAGTCAGTCATGCTAATAGAAATTTTAATACCAGTGTTACTGATGAGAAGCCCTACCGAAGGACGCAGTGCTATTGAATAATAAAGCATAGTGATGCTGAAGTACAGTGTTACTGAAGAGTGAAGTTAGAAGACTGAAGACTCAACAAGACTAAAGACAGAGTAGTCAGAAAATGACCAATTGTCATTCAGCAGAAGAGAAGACGAAGCTACTAAAGTTGTACATCAAACTGAAGTGTCTACTAAAGAGCTAACTTATGAAAAGAGACAGAATGCACTCTACTGAAATTATGTATAGCTAACTCTACTGAAGAGACTCGAAGTCAACATATTGAAGAAACATAGAGTCAACCTACTGAAGAAATACAAAATAATTTAAAGCATTAGTTTTTTACTTTCAACGTATCAGAGCGAATCGGCAGAGACTCCTGACAATTCAGAGATTCATTTCAGACCTACATAGCTCTGTTGTACGATGTTACAGATATGGAAAGTAATGTAAGAGGATTCAAATGGGAAGAATTCAAACGACGAATGGAACGAATGTGATTGGTGTTCTCTGCAACGATAGTATTCATCGTCTCTTCTATAAATACACGTGAGACCAACCTTTGAAGGTTACCGTGATTACACACCGAAAACATTGTGCATTCAAATATACAAGCTCTTAAGCTCACACAAGTAAATCTAGGAAAGGGGAATTCAAAGTGTTATCAGAAACCCTAAGAGTACAAATATATTTATTTACTCATGATTTCAGCATACACTATCTTAGTGTCTAGGCTTCAACTTTGAACACCATGCGCCTATAACAAATTAAGTTGTTGCTTGTAACAACTTAATCTTAAGTTGGAAAAACCAAAACCCCCTTGTTAGAAGTAAAAGTTGGTTAATAAGCAATGAAGTGTTAGTTGCTGAAAGCTAAATTTTATTGCACCCGTAAGAAAAAATGTTACGCACTTGTAGCAATCAATTGTTTCCTTGCACCAACAATCCAAGGAAGATATGACAAGTTAATCGGGGTACAAATAAGGTGAAGTCTGTATCCAGGTTTCTCTTGCACCCGGTAAGCAAGACCAATCCCAATTAATGCATTAACTGATTTATCATCTGTGGACATAAGAGCTGATTTCTTCGAACCACGTAAAAACTAATTATGTTCTTTACTTTCAGTATCTTAATCTACATGTTCTTAAACTGAACATCACTCAGCATACACAACACAACATACTCTTAAAACCTCTATTAGTGGCACTTAGCTACTGAACGATAAAACTAATACTAAGTGAAAATTCAACTAAGTAATATTTCAGTATCAATTTTTAGTAAATGCAAAACGTAACCACCACACTTTCGTATGCACATTAGTTATCGATACAACTGGTTAGCTGTTAAAGCAATCAATATGATTGATGATTGATTCACTCAGTACAAGACTTCCCTTAACTGAACTAATCTTCATTATTGACTGGTATCAGTATCCTGACATTCACTGACTTCAGTAAGGCGTTCAATCTTGTTTTTAAATAAATTTATTTGCCCTCATTGGTGTATTCCTCCCTCCCCCATTCATCTGTGCTCATATACCAATATGACCCCAAGGGACCATCATCATATATCTAAGGATTAAGAAAACAAGAACAAACGTCTGATAGCCAAAACCAAAAAAATGTTTTTGGACATATTATTTCAATAATATCAATTTAGCCATTCAAAATCGGACTGGATATCGAACTGGTTAATTGATTGGGTTATTGGTTTAATTGGTGGAATGTTTTGAAAAACTTGAATCACCTTAAGTATTTTTTATAGGTATGATTTATATACATTAAAACATATAAATATTTGAATAAACTATTAAATGATAAGTTAAATCAATTTAAAAATTTCTATACATTATATAAAAAAATAGAACTAATCATCAATGTTTTTCCATCATTATATTTACAAGAAAATAAATAAATTATAATAAAAAACAATTGCAAATCTCGATTAATTCCTACCACGTCTTCTTTTACGTTAGAATCAACATTTACATGAATGCCATTTCGATAATAAATTAGTTTGTTATTAATAATATATAAATATTAATTACAAGTGAAATAATAATAATTATTTAATATTTGTTTCAATATTTAGCATATGTAAATAATTAATTAAAAAGATAATATCAAAAGTTTGAAATTAGTAGTTGTTCATGTGTTAGTCTATAAATCAAATGGTTATAGGTTCAAATCATATCAAAATCATTTTGTTTAATTTACAATTTTTATTATTTGAATTTGTGAAAAAATGGTTTCGCTCATTGGGTCAACGATTTTTTCAAGTTTTGACTGGTGCTCTGCAGATTTTTGAGAAATTTAAAAATTATATTAAATCAAATCGTTAAACTGATCGATTCAAGGTTAAATTGGTCGGTCAAACTGGCCAATCCGATCTTAATTCCAATTGTTCGGTGAGATTACTCAATTGAGAAATTATGATCAAATTATACACAAGTTATTAAATAATTGACTAAAAGTGAAAATGTATAACTGGTTTCCAGCAGATTGTAGCTAGGTAGTTGTGATTCAATTAAATAGAAACCAAACACCTAATTAATTAATTAATTAAATTAATTAACAATAATATTAAGTTATTAAATAGTAAATGGCAGTCGACCCATAGCTATTAGTAATGATTATTAAATACAACTTAATAGCCGATGGCGATTGAAATAATTGTGCTATTGAGACATACATGTAGCACTGCTTTTCTTTATGTAATCAAAACTGGGCTCAATCCATCCGTATATGGGTGATATTTAGAGCCGGCAAAATGAGCCCAGCCCGAAAAGTCCATCCGCGGTACCCGGGGTTAGGGTCGATTTGGGCTTAAAAATTAAAGGCCCGAAAAAAATTGGGCCTAAAAAGCCCGTCTAAAAAAAAAATTGCGGGCCTACCGGGCTTCGTGCCAAAAAACCCCCGGGATTTTGGGCTAAAAAATTCCGTCCGATATTTGTTAAATATACATATTTATAATATTTATACATATCTAGAATTTTTTTAATAATATTAATTATATTTTATATAATTATTTATTTTTTATAGTAACACTTACTAATTCACATACTGGGCAGGAAAATAAATTCTGAAAAAAAATAATAACTTCATAAATCATTCAAAAATAATTCATAAGAGAAATGATCTCCAAAAATATAAGGGCTAATGATTAATTAACTTATAATATGTAAAAACTATTTTGAATCCTTGATCTTAAATATATACTATATAATTAATTTATTTTTTTCTATTATTTTAGGCGTATAAGTGGGACTGACGTTTAATAATATCATTTATCTTTTGATTTGTAATTACTAATTTTTTTCTTCTTAAATTAAAGAATTAAAATTATACTGCAATACAACATCATCACGTGAATACATAAATAGGTCAAGATATACAAGAAGCATTATCATAAGAATAAGTAAGCTCAAAATGTTTTCATCGATGATTCTTTATTTAAGTTAAGGAGTTATGAGATTTTAATTAAGTTTTTATTTTTTTTAAATTTAAAATATTAATTTTATATATTAAAAAATTAGAAAATGATCTAAAAAAGCCGTCTGTTCTAAAGCCCGTCATGATTGGTTTGGGCTTGATTTTAGGCAGAAAAATTTTGGACGGGCCACCCAAAAATGTAAAAGCGACTTTGTAATACCCGAATATTTAAGCGCTAATTACGATATTAATTTCAGTAAATTAGAGTATTGTTATGATAATTTGATTATTAATATATATCGAATAATGATTTCAATTATTTTGGAATAATAAATTCCTATATTTTATTCACAAATGAATGTGAATTGAGAAATACGAATATGTAACGTATTTCGACAATATTATTTTTACGTCGATTGCGTATCGATAATTAAATGCTCGTGATATTTTCTAAGTTTTTAAGCTTAGAATTTAATTCCATTATTATTGGAATAATTTAATAAAGTGATTACGACTTTATTACGACCATTTGGAGATGAGTCGATAATTAACGTTTTGAGACGTTTCAAACGTTAACATTTAGAGATGACTTGAGAATCAAGTCAAATGATCAAGGAATTATGATATTTAAATTCCTATGATTATTTTATATAACTAGAATATTATTTAGCATTGAAATAATGCTAGAAAATTTTAGAATTATATTTTTGATTATTAAGATTCTCGAAAACCCTAAATCGAGAATTAGGGTTTTCTACCTATGGATTAACTCCAATAATTTTTCCTATGATATAATTTATCATATAAAATATATATTATGATATATATATATAATTAGCATGCAAAATCAAAATTTAGCAATTAAAGAAAGGAAAGTGCCGTGAGTTTATATCGTGTGCAACAAATTCACGTCAACTTTTGTGCTTGCATTGATTTTATGTGATTAAAGGATACAAGTAAGATTTATTTACACACTTACCAAGAGAATCAATTAGAGATCAAGAGTAATGCTTATATTGTGTAATAGCCGTGTGTAATGTTTGGAATTAAGGTGAGAAGGAATTTTGAAATACCTTTTGATGACCTACTCACATTTGGTAATGTGAAGACTTAATTACATTGTGTAAGATACATTAACTATGATGACATATACATTAATGAGTCATAGGCAAAATTCATGTATCTTCCTTGTACAAATGAGAATGGACGGTGGTTTCCAAAGTGTGAAATCACTTTCATTTTGTTTTGTTCAATAAATGGTATTGTAAAAGCTTTTAATTTGTGTAAGGGATATTTTACTATGGGTGATGTATTACATTGGTAAAAGCATAGATATTATATACATGAATAGCAAGTTCACGTCAACTTTGTGAATTGTTTGCTATGTTATGAATTAAAATTTCTTCTCTTGGAGCATAAGAGTGACCGACGGTTCTCAACATCCCAAAGCAATAGATATTTCATTGAATTGATCAAGAAATGTGTGTAAGAGGGTAGTAACTTTCATGATGTGTCATAGCATGATTTTGTTGACTAAGTATGTGAGTATAGATATTTAAACTCACCTCTTGTGTATAATGAAAGGTAGCCGACGGCTCATACCTCACAAAAGCAAATGAATTCATTTTGTTTTGTTCAAGACAAAGTGTAGAGATTTAATATCAAGGAATAAGACTTGATTCCATTCAATAAAGTGTGTAAGATGTACATTACTATGGCATTAAAAGGTGATGAGTCACAAAGTTAAATAAAAGTCTTGCTTACTTGTTGTGTGTGTTGGAACCGTGAGGTAATAAAATCTATGTATTGTTTGTTTAGTCTTTTAAGTGTGCCAAGTGATATATAGATATAATAGCAAAGCCTCTTCATTCCTTTATCTTAAAAGAACCGAGAGTGTTTGAGAGGAAAGAAAGAAAAGTATTCCTCATTTTCCAATTCCTAGACCTTGAGATAAAACCCTCCGTACTTAATCGACACCGTAAAAGGTTAGGAATTTAACGAGTTTCGATTATACATTAAGATTTTAATTTTTCGATGGTTCGATCTTATGTTATAAGCATGTGTTCTTAGGAAAGATTATGCTAACATGTTTAATTGTTAGTTAATAATGTTTAGTATAGTGTATGTACTTCATTTATGATTTATGTTGGTAGTGGAGTTCAATATGTTTTATTAGAAAATTTTGGGAAATTTTATGTTGAAGTATTGAAGTTACCGAAAATTTGAGAAGGTTTACATGTTGATGTGAAAATTATGTTTGGATGAGATTATGACATATTTATGTTATAGGGCCTTATTTAAGTACTATGGAAAATTAATAGAAATTTTAGAAAAGAATGAGTTCATATATTGAATAGCAGAGAGCTTTTAGGTTGGGAACATGATGTATAAGTTAATTTTGTTAAAATACTATGATGTATTATACTATAGAATGATAAATATGTATTGTGTAATTTTGTTAGAATTTTACAAAAATATTTAGTGTATGGTTGTATAGGAACTGAAACCTTGAGCATTGATTTCTTGATGTACAAATTGAAAATGTTGGACTATAGGTTATAATTATGATATAGATCAATATTGAGACCTTGTATACATTAACTAGAATTTTAGAAAATTATTTGGACAAAAGTTTGATAATAGCCGTGACCTATGTGATCAAATAAGTAATGTTCAAAATTTTCTATAGTTAATATAAATTCATATTAGTGATACTATGATAAAATAGTACACTATATGAATTTATAAGAATTTTTGGAAGAAGAAGGAATTTATAAGCTTAAAACCGAAAGCTTGTAAATATATATTAAGGATTTTGAATCCTTAATATCAATAATAAATATATATTATATGTCTAAAAATTATATTAGACATAATTGAATTTTTGAGAATTATTAAACATAGAATATTATGTTTAAGACGAACCGTTATATTAAATAACGTTAAAAGCATAAAATAATGCTTAAGGTATTAAAAGATAAATATTGAAAGAAAATATTAATCAAGTTTATCGATTTGCGTGAAAAATCGAGAATTGAAAAGAAATCGATTGAAAATCGATTTATATTGATTTTATACATTAAAAATGTATTTTATTGAAATATTATAACGAAAAGTCAAAATGGTTGACTTTCGAAATTAACGTACGAAATACGTTCGTTAAATACGCTAATACGTGAAAAACGTATTACTTTTATTTGAATATCTCAATTGTGAGAAAAGATTTCATAATTGAAATCATTTTATTGAATAACATTATTATACGTTAATTATTTAACCTAAAAGGTTAAAATGAGACTGTAGATCATATTACGTCTCTCTCGAGATACGAGAATTATTTTTATTGAAATACGCGTAGAAACGACGTATAAAGTTTATTAGAACTTCGAATTATTATTCTATTTATCAAAGTTGAATAACTTTGAAAATCTCGAAATACGTGACCAACGTACTAAATTAGTTTTACGTAAAGGTGGGGCGCGACGTGATCGTTGGCGTGAAAGAAATCGAATTAAGAAAGTCTACAATCCAGTGGGCTTTTTCTTATCCTCAAGGATAAAATGCTCTATTTATGATGCTTTCTTGAAATGAAAAGTGATTATTTATGATGCTCTTTTTGAGAAATGATTAAGAAATGATTATGAAATTACACCCAAAATATTTATGTTTTATGTATGTATCCTATCCATGAACGAATGATGAATGTTGTTGGGTCGCTCCCGACTTATGAATGAAATCGAATTCGGATCCTATGCCGGAAGGCTTATACAGCTAGGATTAACGTGTACACTTAATGGTGATTGTGGGGTCGTAAGGACAATGCACGGCCGGTCACAGCGACGTAGAGGGAGGCCTCCTTCTACAGCGTAAATGTTAATGTTATGATGAAATGAAGGATATGGATCATACATACAAGGAAAATGTCTGCAGACGAATGTTTATGAAAATGATGAAAAGTTTAGTAAGCTCAAGGCCTTTTAATCAAAACCCTGTGTCTTACCATGATGGGGCGAGTAATTAAAAGATGATAAAATATTTTGGCATAAGTCCACCGAGTGCATTATTTGTACTCACCGCATATTTGTTTTAAATGTGCGATTGAGTCGGTGATGCGATGGAGCGGTGTTGAGCAATAGGAAGGTTGTCATTGAAAGTTATACCTTGATAGTACATCGTCATATGTACATATCACATGTTTTCATTGCAAGAACATAAGTTATATAGTAAAGTCCAAAACATACTTGATATATGTATTACAGTTTAATGTTAAATGGTCTCCCTGTTTATTCATCCCCGTTTAGAGTAATAATCCTTGCTAAATCGTACTTAGGATTTAAGGGCTGTTACAGAGTGGTATCAGAGCAGTTCGCTCTTTGAATCCAAAAACTCTTTTCAGAGTTAAGTATAGATTGAGTCACTAGACTTCTAGAGGTCAGCCGACACTGCTCGACAATCCATCACATCAAGCTCAACTGGAAAAAGGTAAATTATTTTCTCATCTTTTAAAAGAAAAATTTGGGATTTATGAGTTTGATTTGGTGTCGATAGAACATTATCGACAAATGATTGGTGTCGATAGAACATTATCGACCAATGATTTGTTATCGATAGAACATTATCGACAAATGAAATGAAAAAAGTTGTAAATAACCACGATTTTTTGATTGATGGATTATTGATTGAAAATTTTTCGCAAGAAATGCGTTTGTTTAAAACGAACTATGTTCGTCATATTGAAATTTTATTCTGCAATTCTCCATATTGTTTTGATTAATGACTATTGTCATCCCAAATGAAGTTATGAGAATTGATAATGAAAGTCGTTGGCTCGCCACCAACGTATGATAATGTCATACGAGAATGTATGGACAAATTTTTTTGGGATAAAATGTTTGAATTCATGTAAATCAATAGAAATTTATTGATATGAATATTTGAAAATTTTATTTCAAATCCCAAAGATGTTTACGATGATGGGTATGTTATCCCAAAAGAACGTAGACTGTTTAAGACGCATGATCCCAATTGCGAAGAACATAGGAAGATGGATTATTAGGATTTATTCCATCCTGAGAATCTCGAATTGATAGACGAGAAGAAAATTCAAGCTCAGAATTGGAAAAGATGTCAAGATAGTGAATGTCACTATGCGATAAGTGACACAAGAATGATCTTTTTATTTGGAAGTTCACGCATGGCGGACTCAAATCATCTATGACTCTTCGTTGGAAGCAGTAAAAATATGATCAAAGAATTCGTTAGAGTCGGTTAAAGGCGAACTCGCGATCATGCTTAGTCGACCTTGAACTCGACTTGACTTGGCACCAGCATGTATAATTTTGACTTCGCTTCGGTCGGTTCGGTCCGACCTCGAAGTCTAGTCCACCTTGGCGGTGCGACCTCGGTTGTCCACCTCGGCCGAGCTCGGCGGTGCGACCTCGGCGAGCGAGCCCGGTGGCTACGAGCTCGGCTTCTGACTTCGGCAACGGCAGGTGTGACATCCACCTCGCCAATTTATATTGACCTCGGTCAGATCACCTCTACCTCGGAAAACAACCTCGGTATCGGTATGCACGACCTCGACCTTGACAATTAAAATTATAACTTCGACATTGTCTTCGACCTCGACCTCGACTTCAACTTCGGCTTCGGCTTTGGCGTCGACCTGTACGCCTTTGGCTTTGATGTCGGCATTATCATGTACGACTTCGGCTTTGACATGTACGCCCTCGACTGCGGCGTCGATACCTTCAACTTCGGCTTTGAAGTTGGCCTTAATGACTTCATCATTATGTCAATAACCTCGGCAATGACCTCGGCATTGGCAAATGACTTCGGCAACAACTTCGACATCGGTATCACATACGACCTCGGTATCCCGAGCTCGTCATCAGCAAAACTATTTTTGCGCAATGTTTTTATTTTAGCCCGTTCTCCTTCGCTAGAATTACGATTTACGAACGATTTTCGCCTAAGTACTCCTATCACAGAGTACTGTACTTATTATGAAGAACCAAAGCCCTGATTCCTTCTCCAGAATTTATGGGAGTCAGTTGAAGTTAGTTATAGTTTTATAGAATGGGAATTTTACAGTGCGATTAGAATTTTAGAATGATACTAGAAAGTAGTATTCCCAGAAGTACAAGAGGCGCTATGACATATAGAGGAACCTTTGATGATGACCTATAATGTGTATATAAAGTTTTAAATTTCATTCATTACCCAATTTCTGTCATTGAGTTTAACTCTATGACCTAGTTCAAATTGAGAAATCACATGAGTTTCTCACTTTTTCTGAAGAAAATTTTCAACCCAAGAATTTACAAAATGTTCCTTTGAAACCAAATCCTTGTGTGACTGAGGAAATATTTGTGATGGGTCTGGCCAGCCCATATGACCAAAGAAATCTCAGTAGTCGTCATTCTGGTCTTCGGACCCTAGATCCTAAATTATTCAGTTCAAAGAATATATGGATTCAATTGAATGTTATTTTGGTTTACGAATCCATATCTTTTGAAAGTCGATATGACGAATTTTCTTCAGTCCTGGAGACCAATAAGTAAGATAAAGATTGACTTATCTTGTCACCTAAATTTTGAATTAGTATGGTGATAAACATCAGGAATGATGAAGGTTGACTTATTTTGATAACCTAAAGGTTGCAGATCAGTAAGGTGACAGACATCAAGGAGATATGATGTAAATAAGATCTCGATGAGATGAGATATTTTCCCTATGATGCACATGGATGCAACTACCACTGATGGGCTTACCAGATATTGATAACAGTGAAGTTATATCTTCATGTGACTGAAATGATAATGAAATGTTATGAATGAGATACTCTTTAGCATAGAATGCAAGAGTTGAAGTAAAGGGAAGTGCATGATATCCTTGAGATATAATTTCCCCTTATTATGACATAACGAGAGAGATTACAACTTATCTTTAAGATAGTTGATTGTCCTTAAAACCTCCTTAATAGGTTGGACATGTTTAAAGAATGGAGACGCACAATATTCTTTTCAAATGATATATATATATATATATATATATATATATATAAAGAAATGATAGCATCTCAAATAATGAATCTCTCGTTTTATACCTCAATCAATGAGATTATGCTTGAGCATAATCAATTCCAAGTAATTGAGACTTGGTTAAACCAATGATAATGAGATTGAGGAATCGTAATCCTTGAGATGTGTGAACAGCTAGGATAGCCCTAGCATGTAAATCAAGTATGGAGAATTATCTCCAAAATGAAGACATGGTAATGAGATGCTTGGAATTTAAGTTATGGTGTACGAATGTACTACCTTGCCAAGCTATATGTCAATAATGACGGTTCTAATCCGAATGTGAGAATCGAAGTATAATGAAAGTAATATTGCTTTCAGATACCATGTTTAAGAAAAAGAGACAAAAGTGAGGAATAGCTGAAGAAACTATGAGCTATACAATGATAAGATAGCCCACGACATAATATAAGCTTCAGAGACATATGACTTCGATAAATAAAGATTTCTCTTGAAAAGAGTTTAAAGTAAGGATATATGAGAAATATATTCCTAAGATTGATAGAGTGAAAAGGAAAATTGAATCATTCATACTGGATCAGAAATGAATGATAGTGTCAGGAACATCACGATCTCTACAATGAGATCAAGATATCAAGATATTAATATCAAGGATAGGTCGATATAAACCTACCCACAGAATGCTATTGATAAAAGCATAATAGTACTGACACCGAGAAGGATATGATTGACGAAGTAACAGAAGGCCATAGCAAGAAAGCATAATGTCCCAAGGGAAAAGACAATGATGTATGAAATAGATGTTTATTTAAACAGACGAGAACACCGTAGACCAGAGCCTATACTTCGCACCGAATACAGGACGAACAGAAATTAGGAAGGCCTGATATATATGAGAAAATTTCTCAGAATACCTATAAATTTTCTTTTAATATAGGTGCTTCGTTTTCTAACATCGCACAAGTATGCGTGGAAACGAGAGAACCCAATTCAGGGTAAACGAATCGAGAAATGAAAATCTCTTCACTTATACGAGAATTATGGCCATCGCAGGTGTTGCTCGAGTTTAGAATTGGACCTAGGATCTCCTAAGGTTCTAACAAATGAGTTAGATCATAATATCTATGTGGAACGTAGATATAATTCAAGAAATGTGTTTCGAAATGGTCATCGATCACGTGATTAGTGACACGGCCTAGTCTCTTCATTAGAGGTGTTACGCGACAAGGTATTAGTACCACTATTTGCTTATGCGAATAAATTTAGAGCGATATACTGTCAAGGTGTAAAACGAAAATGAGTAATAAAGTAAGTGTCATAAGTCGTGTCGTGAGTTGTATACAAGTTATATATGTCTTAAAATGTTTAATTCTTTAAGAGATCCTTCTTGTTTAAAATTCCCTCTATTGCTTTGATTTAAGCCTGACTTATCTAGCAATATCTGCTCTGAGATGGCGAAAAAGGAATAATACAGTAAGAAGATAACCACAACGCCTACAAGCTTAGAACTCACACGTATATCGGCTCTTTTACTATAATCTGGCATGAATTTAGGGCAGTTTTGGAGGAATTTCGCACCGTTGGAAGGATGCTCGTAACTATGGAGTTACGGATGAGGATGGTATCCAGAGGCTTATTAGTCGTTTGCCAACGGAATGGCGGTTTGCAAAAGAAGTATCAAGAGAATATCTTTGCATGCCGAAAACTCCAAGACTTGGCGCACCTACCGAGATTTGTCGACCGACTCAAGCATACATATTATGCGTATGGAACCGCACCTACTAGCGCTTGTCCCGTCCTCGGCAAGTCACCCAAGATGGTACAAAGATGTCCCAAACGCCCCCGTCCTATGCCGCGGATTATACCGAAAGGGATGAGAATGGCAAGAGGACGAGATCATACCGCCTCGTGGACTAGGGAGTTACCTCTACCAACCCAACCATACTTTCTGATAAAAGCAACACAGAATTCGGTGTCAAGAAGAAGCGGGAGCAACTTGACCCGGCTCTCTAAAGGAATAGATCATCGAGGTATACGAGGCAGAACGCATGCAGAGAAAGGCAAGTTTCCAAGTGAGGAGTACGATTCCGATGAAGGCCACTCAGAGACGTAGAATCTCATGATGATATGAGACTTATAAGTAAATAATGGTTTATGTTGAAATTGGTGTGGTTAGAATATGTAAAATAAACATAGTTTGGAGTATGTAGTAAATGTGTTAAAATGGTGTCAAAATTTTGAGTGTAAAAAGAACTAGATGCCATGAAATTGGTCACCGATAGACCAACCCTTGTAATTAATGTATGAAAAGTCCTCACTGAGGCATTTTGATGTAATATATTTTATATGATCCTCGTAGAATAGTATCCAAAATACGAAGATGAATGGTTCCGAATAAGATATGGTTGCTATGAGATTATAGTCATGCCAATCGGACAAGCTAGTACACCAGCCCTATACATGAACCTCAAAAATCGAGTGTTCCATATGTACTTAGAAAATTTTGTCTAAATCCTTATGAATGATGTCTTATACATATGAAGGACGAGAAAGAACATAAAGAACATCAAAGGACTGTATTGCAGACTTTTAGAGTCGAGCAAAATTTTGCCAAGTTTAATATATGAATTTCGGCTTAAAGAAGGAAAATTCCTTAGACACATGATGTCTTCCGAAGTAATCAAATTTACATGGACAAATGAATGTGAGGCCACTTATTAAAGTGACAAAGATGATAGTCAACGCACCGCGATGACTTAGACCTCATAAATAGAATTACCCAACTTATGACTTGAAATAGCAGCAATGGATTTTATGACAGGTTTCGCCAAAGTCATAAAAATGTAACACTACTATATGGGTAGTAGTGATCGACTCACCAAAAATGCTCATCTCTGTCTATTCGGATGACTCGAGATCCGATAATTATCTCGATCGTACATAAGGAAGATCGTATCTTTGCAAGGGTCCCAATACCTATCACTTTAGATAGAGATTCCAAGTTTACCCTAGATTTTGAGCTAGCTCACCAAAAGGGAGTTATGCGATATATGAACCTTATCGTAGATGTCCCCTCACGTACAGATGAGCGATAAAAAGGACAATATGAATATTTAGAGATACGATGAGAACATTAATGTTAAATCAAGGTACAAGTGGGAACATGTTTTACCACTTATTAAGTTTACGTACGACTATAACTGTCAAGCAACGATTGACATAGCCACACGTGACATTATATGGAAAGAAATATCGACCACCACCTTATTGTAATAAAGTAGGTGGGAGAAAGTATAAGGTTTTGACAACGTAAATGAAATGATTAAGATATTTGCCAAATAAGGCAAAGACTGAGAGAAGCTCAGTACAGACCAAAGTCTTACGTTGGTACCCGTAGATCTGAACCGCATTTTAAATGCGAAAATGAAGTTCATTGAGATTCCTCCATCGAGGGAAATTATTAAGTTTAAAGTACAAGGAATGTTGAGATCACGTTTTATAGGACCTTGCGAGGATCCTAGAAATAATAGGCCCAGTAGTCTATAGATTAGTACTTCCACCAAAAAAATTTGGGGAATGTACAAAATGTTTTCCACGTGTCACAGCTAAAGATATATGAATATGACCCAAATCACGTAATTCATTATATGACGTGATCTTTAACTCAAACATGAGTTGTAATGAATATCTACGACTATTTCATCGTATGATTCAATGATTAAGAATTAAATTGGGTCTTTGATGAAAGTCCAATGGAGAAACCATGGACAAAAGAAAATCACGTGGAAATTTAAGATGTTATGGTGCTAAGATGCCCCATACTTTTTGATGTATGTAAATTTCGGGACGAAATTTCTTTAAGGGGGGTGGAATGTAATACCCCGAATATTTAAACGCCTAATTACGATATTAATTTCGTAAATTAGAGTATTGTTATGATAATTTGATTATTAATATATATCGAATAATGATTTCAATTATTTTGGAATAATAAATTCCTATATTTTATTCACAAATGAATGTGAATTGAGAAATACGAATATGTAACGTATTTCGACAATATTATTTTTACGTCGATTGCGTATCGATAATTAAATGCTCGTGATATTTTCTAAGTTTTTAAGCTTAGAATTTAATTCCATTATTATTTGAATAATTTAATAAAGTGATTACGACTTTATTACGACCATTTGGAGATGAGTCGATAATTAACGTTTGAGACGTTTCAAACGTTAACATTTAGAGATGACTTGAGAATCAAGTCAAATGATCAAGGAATTATGATATTTAAATTCCCATGATTATTTTATATAACTAGAATATTATTTAGCATTGAAATAATGCTAGAAAATTTTAGAATTATATTTTTGATTATTAAGATTCTCGAAAACCCTAAATCGAGAATTAGGGTTTTCTACCTATGGATTAACTCCAATAATTTTTCCTATGATATAATTTATCATATAAAATATATATTATGATATATATATATAATTAGCATGCAAAATCAAAATTTAGCAATTAAAGAAAGGAAAGTGCAGTGAGTTTATATCGTGCAACAAATTCACGTCAACTTTTGTGCTTTCATTGATTTTATGTGATTAAAGGATACAAGTAAGATTTATTTACACACTTACCAAGAGAATCAATTAGAGATCAAGAGTAATGCTTATATTGTGTAATAGCCGTGTGTAATGTTTGGAATTAAGGTGAGAAGGAATTTTGAAATACCTTTTGATGACCTACTCACATTTGGTAATGTGAAGACTTAATTACATTGTGTAAGATACATTAACTATGATGACATATACATTAATGAGTCATAGGCAAAATTCATGTATCTTCCTTGTACAAATGAGAATGGACGGTGGTTTCCAAAGTGTGAAATCACTTTCATTTTGTTTTGTTCAATAAATGGTATTGTAAGAAGCTTTTAATTTGTGTAAGGGATATTTTACTATGGGTGATGTATTACATTGGTAAAAGCATAGATATTATATACATGAATAGCAAGTTCACGTCAACTTTGTGAATTGTTTGCTATGTTATGAATTAAAATTTCTTCTCTTGGAGCATAAGAGTGACCGACGGTTCTCAACATCCCAAAGCAATAGATATTTCATTGAATTGATCAAGAAATGTGTGTAAGAGGGTAGTAACTTTCATGATGTGTCATAGCATGATTTTGTTGACTAAGTATGTGAGTATAGATATTTAAACTCACCTCTTGTGTATAATGAAAGGTAGCCGACGGCTCATACCTCACAAAAGCAAATGAATTCATTTTGTTTTGTTCAAGACAAAGTGTAGAGATTTAATATCAAGGAATAAGACTTGATTCCATTCAATAAAGTGTGTAAGATGTACATTACTATGGCATTAAAAAGGTGATGAGTCACAAAGTTAAATAAAAAGTCTTGCTTACTTGTTGTGTGTGTTGGAACCGTGAGGTAATAAAAATCTATGTATTGTTTGTTTAGTCTTTTAAGTGTGCCAAGTGATATATAGATATAATAGCAAAGCCTCTTCATTCCTTATCTTAAAAAGAACCGAGAGTGTTTGAGAGGAAAGAAAGAAAAGTATTCCTCATTTTCCAATTCCTAGACCTTGAGATAAAACCTCCGCACTTAATCGACACCGGTAAAGGTTAGGAATTTAACGAGTTTCGATTATACATTAAGATTTTAATTTTTCGATGGTTCGATCTTATGTTATAAGCATGTGTTCTTAGGAAAGATTATGCTAACATGTTTAATTGTTAGTTAATAATGTTTAGTATAGTGTATGTACTTCATTTATGATTTATGTTGGTAGTGGAGTTCAATATGTTTTATTAGAAAATTTTGGGAAATTTTATGTTGAAAGTATTGAAGTTACCAAAATTTGAGAAGGTTTACATGTTGATGTGAAAATTATGTTTGGATGAGATTATAACATATTTATGTTATAGGGCCTTATTTAAGTACTATGGAAAATTAATAGAAATTTTAGAAAAGAATGAGTTCATATATTGAATAGCCGAGAGCTTTTAGGTTGGGAACATGATGTATAAGTTAATTTTGTTAAAATACTATGATGTATTATACTATAGAATGATAAATATGTATTGTGTAATTTTGTTAGAATTTTACAAAAATATTTAGTTTATGGTTGTATAGGAACCGAAACCTTGAGCATTGATTTCTTGATGTAGAAATTGAAAATGTTGGACTATAGGTTATAATTATGATATAGATCAATGTTGAGACCTTGTATACATTAACTAGAATTTTAGAAAATTATTTGGACAAAAGTTTGATAATAGCCGTGACCTATGTGATCAAATAAGTAATGTTCAAAATTTTCTATAGTTAATATAAATTCATATTAGTGATACTATGATAAAATAGTACACTATATGAATTTATAAGAATTTTTGGAAGAAGAAGGAATTTATAAGCTTAAAACCGAAAGCTTGTAAATATATATTAAGGATTTTGAATCCTTAATATCAAGAATAAATATATATTATATGTCTAAAAATTATATTAGACATAATTGAATTTTTGAGAATTATTAAACATAGAATATTATGTTTAAGACGAACCGTTATATTAAATAACGTTAAAAGCATAAAATAATGCTTAAGGTATTAAAAGATAAATATTGAAAGAAAATATTAATCAAGTTTATCGATTTGCGTGAAAATCGAGAATTGAAAAGAAATCGATTGAAAATCGATTTATATTAATTTTATACATTAAAATGTATTTTATTGAAATATTATAACGAAAAGTCAAAATGGTTGACTTTCAAATTAACGTCTGAAATCGTTAGTTAAATACGCTAATACGTGAAAACGTACACTTTTATTTGAATATCTCAATTGTGAGAAAAGATTTCATAATTGAAATCATTTTATTGAATAACGTTATTATACGTTAATTATTTAACCTAAAAGGTTAAAATGAGACTGTAGATCATATTACGTCTCTCTCGAGATACGAAAATTATTTTTATTGAAATACGTGTAGAAACGATGTATAAAGTTTATTAGAACTTCGAATTATTATTCTATTTATCAAAGTTGAATAACTTTGAAAATCTCGAAATACGTGACCAACGTACTAAATTAGTTTTTACGTAAAGGTGGGACGCGGACGTGATCGTTGGCGTAGAAAGAAATCGAATTAAGAAAGTCTACAATCCAGGTGGGCTTCTTTTCTTATCCTCAAGGATAAAATGCTCTATTTATGATGCTTTCTTCGAAATGAAAAGTGATTATTTATGATGTTCTCTTTTGAGAAATGATTATGAAATGATTATGAAATTACCTGCCCAAAATGTTTATGTTTTATGTATGTATCCTATCCATGAATGAATGATGAATGTTGTTGGGTCGCTCCCGACTTATGAATGAAATCGAATTCGGATCCTATGCCGGAAGGCTTATACCTAGCTAGGATTACCGTGTACACTTAATGGTGACTGTGGGAGCTATAAGGACAATGCACGGCCGGTCACAGCGACGTAGAGGGAGGCCTCCTTCTACGGCGTAAATGTTAATGTTATGATGAAATGAAGGGATATGGATCATACATACAAGGAAAATGTCTGCAGCAGATTTAATGTTTATGAAAATGATGAAAAAGTTTAGTAAGCTCAAGGCCTTTTAATCAAAACCCTCGTGTCTTACCATGATGGGCGAGTAATTAAAAGATGATAAAATGTTTTGGCATAAGTCCACCGAGTGCATTATTTGTACTCACCGCATATTGTTTTTAAATGTGCGATTGAGTCGATGATGCGATGGAGCGGTGTTGAGCAATAGGAAGGTTGTCGCCGAAAGTTATACCTTGATAGTACATCGTCATATGTACATATCACATGTTTTCATTGCAAGAACATAAGTTATATAGTAAAGTCCAAAACATACTTGATATATGTATTACAGTTTAATGTTAAATGGTCTCCTGCTTATTCATCCTGCTTAGAGTAATAATCCTCTTAAATCGTACTTAGGATTTAAGGGTCATTCAGAGTGGTATCGAGCGTTCGCTCTTTGAATCCAAAAACTCTTTTCGAGTTAAGTATAGATTGAGTCACTAGACTTCTAGAGGTCACCGACACCGCCGACACTCCATCACATCAAGCTCAACCGGAAAAGGTAAATTATTTTCTCATCTTTTAAAAGAAAATTTGGGATTTATGAGTTTGATTTGGTGTCGATAGAACATTATCGACAAATGATTGGTGTCGATAGAACATTATCGACCAATGATTTGTTATCGATAGAACATTATCGACAAATGAAATGAAAAAGGTTGTAAATAACCACGATTTATTGATTGATGGATTATTGATTGAAAATTTTTCGCAAGAAATGCATTTGTTTAAAACGAACTATGTTCGTCATATTGAAATTTTATTCTGCAATTCTCCATATTGTTTTGATTAATGACTATTGTCATCCCAAATGAAGTTATGAGAATTGATAATGAAAGTCGCTGCTCGCCACCAACGTATGATAATGTCATACGAGAATGTATGGACAAATTTTTGGGATAAAATGTTTGAATTCATGTAAATCAATAGAAATTTATTGATATGAATATTTGAAAATTTTATTTCAAATCCCAAAGATGTTTACGATGATGGGTATGTTATCCCAAAAGAACGTAGATCGCTTAAGACGCATGATCCCAATTGCGAAGAACATAGGAAGATGGATTATTAGGATTTATTCCATCCCGAGAATCTCGAATTGATAGACGAGAAGAAAATTCAAGCTCGTAATGGAAAAGATGTCAAGATAGTGAATGTCACTATACGATAAGTGACACAAGAATGATCTTTTATTTGGAAGTTCACGCACGGCGGACTCCAAATCATCTATGACTTTCGTTGGAAACAAAGTAAAATGTGATCAAAGAATTCGTTAGAGTCGGTTAAAGATCGAACTCGCTATCATGCTTAGTCGACCTTGAACTCGACTTGACTTCGGCACCAGCATGTATAATTTTGACTTCGCTTCGGTCCGGTTCATCCGACCTCGAAGTCTAGTCCGACCTGGCGAAGCGACCTCGGTTGTCCACCTCGGCTTTGAGCTCGGCGGTGCGACCTCGGCGGCGAGCCCGTGGAGTGCGAGCTCGGCTTCGACCGCAACGGCGGTGTGACATCCACCGCCAATTTATATTGACCTCGGTCGATCACCTCCACCTCGGAAAACAACCTCGGTATCGGTATGCACGACCTCGACCTTGACAATTAAAATTATAACTCGACATTGTCTTCGACCTCGACCTCAACTTCAACTTCGCTCGGCTTTGGCGTCGACACATGCGCCTTTGGCTTTGATGTCGGCATTATCATGTACGACTTGGCTTTGACATGTACGCCCTCATCGCGGCGCCGATACCTTCAACCGGCTTTGAAGTTGGCCTTAATGACTTCATCATTATGTCAATAACCTCGGCAATGACCTCGGCATCGCAAATGACTTCGCAACAACTTCGACATCAAGATCACATACGACCTCGGTATCCCGAGCTCGTCATCAACAAAACTGTTTTTGCGCAATGTTTTTATTTTAGCCCGTTCTCCTTCGCTAGAATTACGATTTACGAACGGTTTTCGCCTAAGTACTCCTATCACGTAGTCTTGTACTTATTATGAAGAACCAAAGCCCGATTCCTTCTCCGAATTTACGAGAGTCAGTTGAAGTTAGTTATAGTTTTATAGAATGGGAATTTTACAGTGCGATTAGAATTTTAGAATGATACTAGAAAGTAGTATTCTGTAATACCCCGCAGAATTAAATGCCTAATTACGGTATTTAAAAACCGTAAATCAAAGCTTTCGCTGAGATATTCAATCAGAATGATATCGAATAATGACTTCGATTAATTATGAAGGAATGAAATCCTATTTTATATTCACTGAGAATTGTGAATTAAGGAATAAAAGTATATGAAGTATATCGGCAAGATTATTTTAACGTCGATCGCAGATCGATAGTTAAAATTCATGATATTTTCTAAGCAATTAAGCTTAGAATTAAATTCCATTATTAATGGAATAATGTAATAAAGTGATGACGACCATTTCAAGATGAGTCGATAATGAACGTTTTGCAACGTTTACAAACGTTAACGTTTTGAGATGAAACGAAAAACGTTTTAATCGATCAAGAAATTATAGGAATTAATTTCCTATGATTAGTATATGTAATTACAGTATTATTAAGCATTAAATCAATGCTAGATCAACAAGAATTGAGAGTGACAAATTTTCAAACGCTCGAAAACCCTAATTTTCGAACTCGATTTTTGTCGCATAAAATGATGCCATTAATTTATCCTATGATATTATTTATCATCTAAACTATATGTCATAACATATATCAATGTTTGGCATGGAAAATAAAATTTGGACCCTTTGGCATAGTGTAATAGCCGAGAGCTATATACACATATATACTAAGCACTTATTTGTTGATTTACCTATTACATGTATCTAAGTGACATTGGATTAATTATAACCTAACTACACTATTAAAATCTGATATATATATATATATATATATATATATATATATATATATATATATATATATATATATATATATATATAGGTACAATTTAGTGCATGTAATGTGAGTGTAGTGTGTAGTGTGTGTGCATGTGTGTAGAAAGACACATGCCCCTTAGGTGTCACCACCATAAGCACCCCACCACCTACACCATTTCAGCCATTCTCCACCACCACACAACCCCCCAATTCAGATACAGCCGTTCCTTTCTCTCCTCCTCTCTCAAAATCTGCAAGGAGTTGAGAGCTCTCCCCCCCCACTTTCATCTCAACCGAGCATGAGCTCCGTCGCACCTCCATCTCTCTCTCAACCTTGTCAAATTCTGATCCAAGGTAAAGGCCCTATAACCATAAGTTTATTTTGGTCAAGATATATACATGCATGTTCATCAATATGCTTGAATGTGTTGGGTTTATGCTTGAAAGTGATTGCATGTTGATTTAATAGGTAGATTCAAGACTTTTGATCACTGCATGTTAATTTCCTGGACGAACAGCAACTTCACGAATTTATTTGACTAAGTTTAAGTGGTCCGATGATTGTAAATTTTTTATATGTTAAAATTATATGTGTCTATTATGCCTCTGTAAAATTTCAAGTCCATCCAACTTGATTTGATATTTTATTTGTATTTATCAAAAACACTGCACAAATCTGCGAAATCGCCGTGTTTATCACCCATAGTGCGTGGCTTTCTTTTTAAGTTTGGCTAATGATAAAACTCTAAAATTTGGCAGAAACATAATAAAGCATGTCTAGAAGATTTCTGTAAATTTTCAGAATTTTCTAAAAATATTTACTATTTATTCCAGATTTTACAATATAACTGCACAAAATTGTCACGGGAGTGATAGCTTGTGGTAAAATATTTTTATCTCCGAATCTATTGTGAATCATTGAGTGAGGCTTTTTCTGGATTAAACTAGACTTAAGTGGCTTTTCAATATGATTGGTTGCATTCCCAGATTCCCTATAATGAACTCACGGTGAATTTTTAAAATTGATACATTACAGTAAGCGTTTTGGACAAACTGCCTTAGAAAATTACTATGTTAATAGGCTGTTCGAGTATGACTTTTACGTGAGATGTTCAAGCCATTTGTAGTCCGATTTGGACTTGGGTTTCTTCATAAGAAATGTTCCTCACCATGTCTAGTTATGATCTGGAAATTTTGATCCCAAACCAAGTTTTATAGGTATACCTTTCATCGACCCAAAGTCACCTACTGGAAACTGTCCATTTCCAACTAGTCAACTTTGGACTTATGTATTTCTCGATGCGTTAGATATTTTCCAGTGTGGTCTTCATGACATATGTAGTACTTGTTACAAGGTTTCTAAATTGGTAGCCTGCAGCCATTTTTGCATTGTGAGTCAAAAGTTACGAGCCTCGCAAAACCCCTCGTCGTTAAGCTAAAACTGGAAATTCTGAAAAAATTTCTAAGTATAGAAGTCAGTTTGAGTTGCCCACTTTGAGACCCTATATCTTCAGAACCACGACTCTTTTGGATTTAATTCCTTCTTAGAACTTGTAGTACATGTTTAGAGGTTTCCAGAATGTATCTTTGTGCGACCATACGTATTCTGAATCGAGAGTTATGGGTCATCAAAGTACGTCACTTGGGTTGTTTCAAGCTGTTTTTGCTGAAATTAAACACTTGAAAATTTGAATAAGTGTTGGAAACCCCTATGTGAAGTATGCCTTATGTGACTAAAATGCTATTAATCGATGCATTCATTATGTTATGTCGCAAGGTACGATAGAGCATTATAAGATGTACGGATTATGATAAAACATCATGATACGATATTTTCACGAAAGCATACCTTAACGTGAAATATTTGACTAGGTGCTACCACATGGTCAATTGAGTGTATATCATACCATGATATACACTAAAATAGAAATATGGGTTCTAAGACCCAATGGAATTTTTCCACTCAAAACCTCAAGGCCAAGAATAGATAGGCTAAAGCTAGGACTTACACCAAGAAACGGGATTAAGGCAATCTACATCCGGTGGGCTTTACTCTACTCAAAAATAAAATGCTTTTGAAATATTTATTTACGATACTTATTTCAACTGTTGATAAAATGTTTACATAATTACCGCCAAAATGTTTATGTTTTGTGTATGTATCCTATCCATGAGATGTTATGAGATGTTATGAAATGTTATGAATGTTGTTGGGTCACTCCCAACTTATGAATGAAAATCGATATCGGATCCTATGCCCAAGGACAATACCGCTAGGATTAACGTGTACACCTAAGGTGACCGTGTCTTTGTAAGGACAATTCACGGCGGTCACGGCGTCGTGAGGAGGCCTCCTTCACGACGCTCGACTATGATGATATGATGAAATGATGTTAAGGGATATGGATCATACACACGAGAAAAATGCCTGGCCAGGCGATGATTTTATGAAATGATGAAAATATTTTAGTAAGCATAAGGCATTTTCAAATAAAACCCTTGTGTCTTACCATTATATCGGCGAGTAATTCAATGAAAATAAAATGTTTTCGGCATGAGTCCACCGAGTGCATTCTTGTACTCACCGCATGTTTGTTTTAAATGTGCGCAGTTGAGCGAGATGATGGATGGGCGGTGTTGTGAGCAATAGGATTATTGTAATAAAAAGTTTATACCTTGATAGTACATCGTCATATGTACTTATCACATGTCTTCCGTTGCTAGAACTTAAATTATGTACTAAAGTCCAAGAACATACTTGTCGTATGTATTACGCTTTTTATTAAAGAGAGTCTCCATGTTTGTTCATTCATGTTTAGAGTTATAGTCCCTGCTAATCCGTACTTAGGATTGTGGGGCTGTGACAGAGTGGTATCAGAGCGGTTCGCTCTTGAACCTAAAATCTCCTTTAGGGTTAAGTCTAGATTGAGTCATTAGACTTCTAGAGATCAGCTGACAATGCTCAACACTCCATCACATCAAGCTCAACCGAAATGAGGTAAATGACTCTTTTTCAAAGTTTTGAAAATTAGCCTGGCCAAGACGAATGTTTATGAAATTATTTTTCTCGGTTTTGAAACGAAAAGTTGAAAATGAAATAAATTTTTAAGTGAAATGAATGTTATGTGAATTTATTTAAAGTGAAATTTATTGCAAAAGCTGCAAATGAAATATTATGTCGTGAAGTGAATGATAATGGAAATAATCTTTCAAAAGAAATGAAAGCTATGATAAAGGTTGAGAATGAATGTTGTGACAAATGATTTGTCAAAGAAAGTTATGAAAGGAAGGAAGATATAAGAAAGATGATGACAATGATATGAGAAAGTTTTGGCATGATGTGCCAAATATGAAATGTTTGAATTTCTGAAATGTACTAAGGGTTCATTATTATGAACAAAGTTATGATTTTTCACGTTTTAAAATGATTGAGATTGGACATTGAATTGTCAAATATGATATGTTGAATTCTTTAAATTCAACGAAATACGTCTTGTATAAATGAGCTACGTAGGAATATTCAAGTTTTACTTCAATCTCAAAGTTGATTATGATGATGAGCATGCTAGTTCAAATGTAACATAGACTTTATAAGACGATGATCCCTTTTTACGAAAGGACACATAGAAGTAAGAATTTCCTTCAATTACAAGAACAAGATTAGTGATGGATTTGAGAACTTCATTCCATCTTGAGTGAAGAAAAGTGAAAGATTTATACGAAATTGTTCGACCTCGACATGTACGACCTCGGCTTCGACATCGACATCGACATGTGCGACTGTCGACTTCAAAATCGGGAATTTGTAACATCGAATTTAACATGTCGACTTTGGTAGCCTGTACGACCTCGGTGTCGGCAGTGCCCTGTACTACCTCGGCATCGGTAACGGCATGTACGACCTTGGTGTCGGCATCGCTTATGATCTCAGCGCGAACGCGTGTAAATTTCCTGCACCGCGCAGTGATTCTGTTTGACTCGTTCTCGGTCGTGTGAACTCCGATTTACGTCGATTTTCGCCACGTGCTCCTAATGCACTGTACTTCATTTCTTATGGAGGACCAAATTCCGGATTCCTACCCAGAATTCACAAGAATCAGTTGAAGTTAGTTCTATGACTTGAAAAGAGTAAGACTGTTATAGTATGATACGAATCCTAGAATGTTACTAAGAAAGTAAGATCTTCAGTAATACAAGTAGAACCTTGACATACATGAGAATTTTGTTGATGACCTATTACGGGTATATAAGTTTTCAAATTATATCCATTACCCAATTTCTGTCATTGAGTTTGACTCTATGACCTAGTTCCAATTGAGAATTCATTCGAGTTTCTCACTTTTTCTGAAGAAAATTTTCAAACCCAAAAATTCATAAAGTGTCCTTTTGAACCCAAAGCCTTGTGTGACTGAGAATATGATTGTGACGGGTCTGGCCAGCCCATATGACCAAAGAAATCTCAGTAGTCGTCATTCTGGTCTTCGGACCCTAGAGCCCCATTATTCAGTCCAAGGAACATATCGATTCAATCATTGAAAAGATGTTATCTTGATGGATGAGACAGTACCTTTTGTAGGTAGTCGTGATAATTTCCTCGATCCTTGAAACCATCGAGTATGACTAATGTTGACTTACATTATCACCTAAGTGCGAATTAGTAAAGCGATAAACATCAGACATAAAATAGGTTGGCTTATTTTAGTCACCTAAAAGTTTCAGACCAGTAAAGTGATAGACATCAAGAAATTATGATGTAAAGAAAATCTCGATGAGACGAGATATTTTTCCTATGGCACACATGATGTGATGACCCTTGATGGGGTTAACAAAGAATGATAACAATGAAGTTATACCATCATACGACTGTTATGATAACAAAGTTATGAATAAGATACTCTTTAGCATTGAATGCAAAGAGTAAAAGTAAAGAAAAGTATATGATATCTGTGGGATATTAATTTCCTTTATTATGTCATGACGAGAGCGATTACAACTTATCTTTAAGATAGTTGGATGTCCTTGAAACCTCGTTAGTAGGTTGGACATGTTTTAAAAAAAAAAATGAAGATCCATGAAAGATATTCTTTTCAAAGAATATATATATATATATATAAAGGAAATGATAGCATCTCAGACAATAAATCTTTCGCCTTATACCTCAATCAATGAGATTATGCTTGAGCATAATCGATTCCGAGTAATTGAAACTTGGTTGGACGAATGATAATAAGATTTAAAGACCATAATCATTGAGATGTGTGAATAGCTAGGATATCCCTAGTATGTGAACTAAGTATGGAGGAAATAACTCCGAAGTCAAGACATGGTAATGAGATGCTTAGAATTAAGTTATGGTGTACGAATATACTACCCTATCAAGCCATACGACAATGATAACGGTTCTAGTCACGAAAGTGGAAATCGAAGTATAACGAAGTAAGATTTCTTTCAAATACCATGCTCATGAAAATGCATAAAAGTCAAAAATAGCGTAAGAAATTACGAGCTATACAATTAGATAGTTCCTGATATGACATAAGTTTCAGAAATGTTATGACTTCGATAAGTAAGGTAATTCCCTTAAAGTAAGGAAACGGATTAAGAAATAGATTCATTATTTTGAAATAAATCTTAATAACCTAAGTTATAATGACACAAAACGTTTGTCTTGTGTAACTTAATAGTTAACAAGCAAGATAGTTTCTATAGATCTTGCAAAGGAAATACATCCAAGAGAACACAGGAAAAGATTCACATGGAAGGATCTTAAGGTGGACCTAATTGTAAATCTTACCCCCATATTTTTGTGACGATCAATAAAGTGAGGTAGTAAGTATCTCTGACATGGAAATGAAGAAATCATTGAATGTCGAGAAAATGGTAAAGATATTTGACGTCAAGGTAAAAGTATAATACATCCCCAGTGGACAAAGGATTTTATCTTATGCGAAATTGCATGATGAATCAATAAAAGATTAAGAAGAAATGACTATATCCAAAAGGGATATTACAAACGATGGCGCTAAAGGCGGTCAAGGATTTCTAGAGAGGAGTTTAAAGTAAGGATATATGAGAAATATATTCCTAAGATCGATAAAGTGAAAAGGGGAATTAAATCATTCATACTGGATTAGAAATGAATGATAGTGATAGAGACATGACGATCTCTACGATAAGATTTCATTATTGAAATATATCCATATCAAAGGATAGGTTGATGTAAACCTAACCATGAATGCTATTAGTAAAAGCATAACGATACTAATACCGAGAAGTATAGGGTGAATGAGGCAACAGAAGACCATAGCAAGGGAACATAATGTCCCAATGGAAAGGACAATGACATATGAAATAGACATTTACTTGAATAAACGGGAACACCGTAGACCAAAGCCTATACCTTGCATCGAAAATGAACAAATGTAACCAAAAGGCGAGAATATGTATGAGGAAAATTTCTCGAATAGCCATAAGATTTTGTTCAATTTAGGTGCTTCGCTTTTTGACATCGCACAAGTATGCGTGAAGCGATAGAACCCAACTCAGGGTAAGCGAATCAAGAAATGAAAATCCCCTTACCTATATGAGAATTTTGACCATCGCAAATGTTGCTCAAGCTCAGAATTGAACCTAGAATCGCCTAAAGTGCTATCCAATGATTTGGATCATTATATCTATGTGGAACGTAGATATAATTTTAGAGACAAGAAGTTTCGGAAATGGCTGTCATTCATGTGATTAGTGACCGGGCCTAGCCTTTTCGTTAGAGGTTTTACACTACGTAATATCAAGATCCACCGCTCGCTTATGCGAATATCTTTAAGGCAACATACGACTGAAAATGTAAAACGTAAAATGAGTATTAAGATGAGTGTCATGAGTCGTGTCATAAGTATTCTACAGGTTATACACGTCTTAAGGTGTATAATTCATTAAGAGATCCTTCTTATTTAAAAAAAAAATTCCCTCCATTGCTTAATTTAAGTCGGACTCATCTAGAACTATATGGTTACAGATGGCAATAAAAGGGGTCTGATGAGTAAAAAGAAAAAGAAAAAGAAGGAGTTAACCCCAAGGCCTACAAGATTATAACTCACACGAGCGTACCGGCTCTTTTATTATGAACTAGGCATGGATTTAGGACAGTTTTTGGAGAAGTTCCTACATCTTTGGAAGGATGCTCGTAATTATAGAGTGACAAATGAGGATGGTATCCAACGACTTATCGACCATTTACCAATGGATCGCGTAATTTTGAAAAGGAATATCAATAGAATATTTTCTCCATGAGAAAAGTTCCAAAGTCTGGGTAGACTTACCAGGATTTGTCAATATACCCAAGTATACATATAATGCGTATGGAACGACACCTACGAGTACTTGTCCTGGACCTCGGCAAGTTACACCACACAGTATAAAGGAATGGTTGTACCCTGATGTTCCGAACGCCGCCCCACGTCCTGTGCCATCAATGGTACCAGAAAGAGACGAGAAGGGCAAAAGGACAAAATCTTATCGTCCTCGCGGATTAAGAGAATTACCGCTACCAACTCAACCATACTTTCTGATAAAGGTAACACCAATTTATGGTATTGAAGAAGAAACGGGGAGTAGCTGGACCCCGGCTCTCGAAGAGAACGATCATCAAGTATGAAAACAAAACGTGCTTGGAGAAAGGCAAGTTTCAAGGAGAGTACGACTCTGACAAAGGTCACTCAAAGACATAGAATCTTAGGATCATATAAGACTTATATGTAGATAATGGTTTATGATGAAAATGATGTGATTATAATATGTAAAATAAACGTAGTTTGGAAGAGTTTATGAATATGGTGAAGAAGTGTCAAAGTTTTGAGTGTAAAAAGAGCTAGACGCCTTATAATCAGTCAGCTCGGTAGACCGACCCTCGTAAGTAATGTATGAAAAGTCCTCACTGAGGCATTATGATGTAATATTATATGGTCTTGAAGAATGGTATCCGAAATACGGAAATGAATTGTTCCAAATAAGATATGGTTACTATGAGATAATAGTTACGCCATTCGGACTAACCAATGCACCAGCCCTGTTCATGAACCTCAAAAATCGAGTGTTTCACACATACCTAGATAATTTTATCTCAATCCTCATGGATGATGTTCTTATCTATTCAAAGGACGAGAAAGAACATAAAGAAAATCAAAGGGTCGTCTTACGACTTTTAAGAGCCAAGCGAATTTTGCAAATCTGCTTTTGTAAATTTCGACAAAAAGAGAAATATTCTTCAGCACATAGTGTCCTTAGAAGAAAACAATGTAGATCCGACAAAGGACAAAACAATTAAAGATTAAAGACGTCAATGACCTAAAATAAGATCAGGAATTTTATAGATTGATTAACTACTATTAAAGATCCATTGAGACTCTCTAAAGTAGCAAGGCCAATAACATAGCAACCCCAAAAAGGAATCAAATTTACATGGATTAATAAGTAAGGCTATGTATTAATATGAGATAAATAATAACTTATGCGTCACAATGACTTAGGCCACATGAACAGAATTTCCCAACTCATGACTTGAAATAGTGACAGAATCTGATTTAAGAAAAAGGATCGTCGAGAGACAAAGGATGGAGGAAAAGTTAGAAAAGATCCGAGAAAGGGTAAGGGCTGGAGGATTTAAGAACTTCCAAGAGGCGTCGGACAACGCCTTATTGTCTGAAGGAAGAATTTGCGTTCCAGACGACGCAAAACTTCAAAATAAAATAATGAGTGAGGTTCACGATACACCCTACACCGCCCACCCAGATAGTACTAAGATGTACCAAGACCCGAAAGAAAAGTTTTGGTGGGAAGGCATGAAACGAGACATAGCTTCTTTCGTAGAACACCGCCTTGTTTGCCAGCCAGATGAAAGCGTTACACCAACGTCCATACGGAAAGTTACTGTAGTTGGAAATACCCGAGTGGAAATGGGATGAAATAACGATGGACTTCGTTGCGAACTTACCCAAATCAAAAGAGGAACACCGCCATATGGGTAATTATTGATAGACTCACCAAGAGTGCTCACTTCCTACCAATCCAAAGTACTTATGGATCGACAAGTTAGCCCACAGTATATAAAGGAGATTATACGACTTCACGAGTGCCAAAATCTATTACCTCGATAGTGACGATGAGTATAAATACCAAAGTCGCGAGGACATCACTCCTATAACAATAAGTTAAGAACCCTTCACAATTCACAAAAGTTGAAGTTATTCGTCGAGCAAAGGAACTTGGATACATGATAGAAAAGATGGCTCGAATTAGTAAAATATTATAAATATGATAAATGATCACCTATGAACAGTTAATGTAGAATCTAATGCCTAAGTTATAAAATTCAGTCTAAATTATGGTATGTCCTTATAGAAAAGGAAAACTCATCAGAAAGATTAAGAAAACGAGAACAGTAATAGTCGGGCAATCAGGGACGAATGTAAGTAGTATGTCCACAACCAAGGTGAAATATGACTAAAAAGAGAAAATGAAGATGGGAATAGAATACAAATTAAAATAAGGAATGAAGAGCTAAAGGATATTTTAAGGAGCGCTAGATAGTGTTATATTGTCTAAGAGAGAGATATACATATATTTTCAAGCAATAATAAGCTTAGAAATCAAACCAAGAATGAATTTCACGATCCTTCTCATACCGCCCAACCAGGCATATTTAAGTGACATTGTGAATTATGAGAAAGATTAGATAGGAATGAATGAGATAAGATATAACCATATTGTCGAGCAGTGTCTCGGTTACCAACAAGTAAAGGCATTGTATCAAAGGCCTTATAAGAGGTTATAATCTCTAGAACTACACAAATGAAAATAGAATGATATAGAAATAGATTTTATGACAGATTTTACCAAAATCATAAAGAAGTCGCACTACTATATAGCTAGTAGTGGATTGACTCGCCAATTATGTTTTGTCTCTGCCTATTCAGATAACTCGTAGATCCAATAAGTTAACTCAGTTATACAAAAAGGAAATTTTATATTTACAAGGAGTACCAAAACCTATCAGTTCAGATAGAGACTTCAAGAGTACCCCTAGATTTTTAACTAACTCCCAAAAGGAGTTAGACACGAGATTGAGCCTTAACATAGATGTCCACTCACAGGCAGAAAGGCGATCAAAGGGACAATATGAATGTTTAAGGATACGATAGAACACAAGTGTTAAACCAAGATGCAAGTGAGAACGTATTGTACCACTTGGTAAGTTTACGTACGACCATAGCTACCAAATAACGATCAATGTAGCCTTATGAGGCGTGTTGCGAAAAAGAAGTATCGACCACCACTTTATTGTAACAAAGTAGGTGAGCAAAGGTAAAAAGTCCTGACGTTGTGAATGAAACGATTAAGATATCTGCTAACGAGGCAAAGAATAAGAAAAGCTCAGGACAGACAAAAATCTTACGCTGGTACGCGTAAACCCGAACTGCATTCTTGAATGCGGAATTAAAGTTTCTTAAGATTTCTCCATCTAGAGGAATTATAAGTTTAGATACAAGAATGTTGAGATCACGTTTTATAGGACCTTACGAGCTCCTAGCAATGATAGGCCTAGTAGCCTATAGCTTGGTACTTCCACCACATTTGGGGGAAAGTACGAAATGTTTTTTTTTTTTTCCACGTGTCGCAGTTAAGGAAATACGAAAATGACCCAATTCTCGTAAACCAACATGATGACATGACCTTTGACTCAGATGGGTTATGATGAAAATCTACGACTAATTTGATCGTACGATTCAACGATTAAAGAAGCAAGTTTGGGTCTTATAATGAAAGTCCAATGGAAGAACCATGGACGCAAGAAAAGCACATAGAAAGTTATGATGTTATGATGTTAAGATACCCATACTTTATGAGGTATGCAAATTTCGGGACGAAATTTCTTTTAAGGGGTAGGATGTAATACCCCGCATTTAAATGCCTAATTACGGTATTTAAAACCAGTAAATCAAAGCTTTCACCGAGATATTCAATCGAATGATATCGAATAATGACTTGATTAATTACGAAGGAATGAAATCCTATTTTATATTCACCGAGAATTGTGAATTAAGGAATAAAAGTATATGAAGTATATCGGCAGATTATTTTAACGTCGATCGCAGATCGATAGTTAAAATTCATGATATTTTCTAAGCAATTAAGCTTAGAATTAAATTCCATTATTAATGGAATAATGTAATAAAGTGATGACGACCATTTCAAGATGAGTCGATAATGAACGTTTTGCAACGCTTACAAACGTTAACGTTTTGAGATGAAACGAAAACGTTTTAATCGATCAAGAAATTATAGGAATTAATTTCCTATGATTAGTATATGTAATTACAGTATTATTAAGCATTAAATCAATGCTAGATCAACAAGAATTGAGAGTGACCAATTTTTCAAACGTTCGAAAACCCTAATTTTCGAACTCGATTTTTGTCGCATAAAATGATGCCATTAATTTATCCTATGATATTATTTATCATCTAAACTATATGTCATAGCATATATCAATGTTTGGCATGGAAAATAAAATTTGGACCCTTTGACATAGTGTAATAGCCGAGAGCTATATACACATATATACTAAGCACTTATTTGTTGATTTACCTATTACATGTATCTAAGTGACATTGGATTAATTATAACCTAACTACATTATTAAAATCTGATATATATATATATATATATATAGGTACAATTTAGTGCATGTAATGTGAGTGTAGTGTGTAGTGTAGGTGTGCATGTGTGTAGAAAGACACATGCCCCTTAGGTGTCACCACCATAAGCACCCCACCACCTACACCATTTCAGCCATTCTCCACCACCACACAACCCCCAATTCAGATACAGCCGTCCCCTTTCTCTCCTCCCTCTCTCAAAAATCTGCAAGGGAGTTGAGAGCTCTCCCCCACTTTCATCTCAACCGGAGCATGAGCTCCGTCGCACCTCCATCTCTCTCTCAACCTTGTCAAATTCTGATCCAAGGTAAAGGCCCTATAACCATAAGTTTATTTTGGTCAAGATATATACATGCATGTTCATCAATATGCTTGAATGTGTTGGGTTTATGCTTGAAAGTGATTGCATGTTGATTTAATAGGTAGATTCAAGACTTTTGATCACTGCATGTTGATTTCCTGGACGAACAGCAACTTCACGAATTTATTTGACTAAGTTGTAGTGGTCCGATGATTGTAAATTTTTGATATGTTAAAATTATATGTGTCTAGTATGCCTCTGTAAAATTTCAAGTCCATCCAACTTGATTTGATATTTTATTTGTATTTATCAAAAACACTGCACAAATCTGCGAAATCGCCGTGTTTATCACCCATAGTGCGTGGCTTTATTTTTTAAGTTTGGCTAATTATAAAACTCTAAAATTTGGTAGAAACATAATTCAGCATGTCTAGAATATTCCTGTAAATTTTCAGAATTTTCTAAAAATATTTACTATTTATTCCAGATTTTACAAGTTAACTGCACAAAATTGTCACGGGAGTGATAGCTTGTGGTAAAATATTTTTATCTCCCAATCTATTGTGAATCATTGAGTGAGGCTTTTTCTGGATTAAACTAGACTTAAGTGGCTTTTCAATATGATTGGTTTCATTCCCATATTCCTTATAATGAACTCACGGTGAATTTTTAAAATTGATACATTACAGTAAGCGTTTTGGACAAACTGCCTTAGAAAATTACTATGTCAATAGGCTGTTCGAGTATGACTTTTACGTGAGATGTTCAAGCCATTTGTAGTCCGATTTGGACTTGGGTTTCTTCATAAGAAATGTTCCTCACCATGTCTAGTTATGATCTGGAAAGTTTGATCCCAAACCAAGTTTTATAGGTATACCTTTCATCGACCCAAAGTCACCTACTGAAACTGTCCATTTCAACTAGTCAACTTTGGACTTATGTATTTCTCGATGCGTTAGATATTTTCCAGTGTGGTCTTCATGACATATGTAGTACTTGTTACAAGGTTTCTAAATTGGTAGCCTGCAGCCATTTTTGCATTGTGAGTCAAAAGTTACGAGCCTCATAAAACCCCTCGTCGTTAAGCTAAAACTGGAAATTCTGAAAAAATTTCTAAGTATAGAAGTCAGTTTGAGTTGCCCACTTTGAGACCCTATATCTTCAGAACCACGACTCTTTTGGATTTAATTCCTTCTTAGAACTTGTAGTACATGTTTAGAGGTTTCCAGAATGTATCTTTGTGCGACCATACGTATTCTGAATCGAGAGTTATGGGTCATCAAAGTACGTCACTTGGGTTGTTTCAAGCTGTTTTGCTGAAATTAAACACTTGAAAATTTGAATAAGTGTTGGAAACCCTATGTGAAGTATGCCTTATGTGACTAAAATGCTATTAATCGATGCATTCATTATGTTATGTCGCAAGGTACGATAGAGCATTATAAGATGTACGGATTATGATAAAACATCATGATACGATATTTTCACGAAAGCATACCTTAACGTGAAATATTTGACTAGGTGCTACCACATGGTCAATTGAGTGTATATCATACCATGATATACACTAAAATAGAAATATGGGTTCTAAGACCCAATGGAATTTTTCCAGCTCAAAAACCTCAAGGCCAAGAATAGATAGGCTAAAGCTAGGACTTACAGTCCAAGAAATGGGATTAAGGCAATCTACAGTCCAGGTGGGCTTTACTCTACTCAAAAATAAAATGCTTTTGAAATATTTATTTACGATACTTATTTCAACTGTTGATAAAATGTTTACATAATTACCTGCCAAAAATGTTTATGTTTTGTGTATGTATCCTATCCATGAGATGTTATGAGATGTTATGAAATGTTATGAATGTTGTTGGGTCACTCCCAACTTATGAATGAAAATCGATATCGGATCCTATCTTGGGAAGGACAATACACAGCTAGGATTAACGTGTACACCTAAGGTGATTTGTGTCTTTGTAAGGACAATTCACGGCGGTCACAGTCGTCGTAGAGGGAGGCCTCCTTCACGACGTTCGACTATGATGATATGATGAAATGATGTTAAGGGATATGGATCATACACACCAGAAAAATGCCTGGCCAGGCGATGATTTTATGAAATGATGAAAATATTTTAGTAAGCACAAGGCATTTTCAAATAAAACCCTTGTGTCTTACCATTATATTGGCAGAGTAATTCAATGAAAATAAAATGTTTTCGGCATGAGTCCACTGAGTGCATTCTTGTACTCAGCCCTGCATGTTTGTTTTTAAATGTGCAGGTTGAGCAGATGATGGATGGAGCAGTGTTGAGCAATAGGATTATTGTAGCTGAAAAGTTTATACCTTGATAGTACATCGTCATATGTACTTATCACATGTCTTCCGCTGCTAGAACTTAAATTATGTACTAAAGTCCAAGAACATACTTGTCGTATGTATTACGCTTTTTATTAAAGAGAGTCTCCATGTTTGTTCATTCATGTTTAGAGTTATAGTCCCTGCTAATCCGTACTTAGGATTGTGGGGCATGACATATTCGATGAGTACTGGTAGCTATGACATATAGAGGAACCTTTGATGATGACCTATAATGTGTATATAAAGTTTTAAATTCCATTCATTACCCATTTACGTCATTGAGTTTAACTCTATGACCTAGTTCAAATTGAGAAATCACATGAGTTTCTCACTTTTTCAAGAAAATTTTCAACCCAAGAATTTACAAAATGTTCCTTTGAAACCAAATCCTTGTGTGACTGAGGAAATATTTGTGATGGGTCTGACCAGCCCATATGACCAAAGAAATCTCAGTAGTAGTCATTCTGGTCTTCGGACCCTAGATCCTAAATTATTCAGTTCAAAGAATATATGGATTCAATTGAATGTTATTTTGGTTTACGAACCCATATCTTTTGAAAGTCGATATGACGAATTTTCTTCAATCCTGGAGACCAATAAGTAAGATAAAGATTGACTTATCTTGTCACCTAAATTTTGAATTAGTAAGGTGATAAACATCAGGAATGATGAAGGTTGACTTATTTTGATAACCTAAAGGTTGCAGATCAGTAAGGTGACAGACATCAAGGAGATATGATGTAAATAAGATCTCGATGAGATGAGATATTTTCCCTATGATGTACATGGATGCAACTACCCCTGATGGGCTTACCAGATATTGATAACAGTGAAGTTATATCTTCATGTGACTGAAATGATAATGAAATGTTATGAATGAGATACTCTTTAGCATAGAATGCAAGAGTTGAAGTAAAGGAAGTGCATGATATCCTTGAGATATAATTTCCCTTATTATGACATAACGAGAGATTACAACTTATCTTTAAGATAGTTGATTGTCCTTAAAACCTCCTTAATAGGTTGGACATGTTTAAAGAATGGAGATGCACAATATTCTTTTCAAATGATATATATATATATATATATATATATATAAATATATAAATGATAGCATCTCAAATAATGAATCTCTCGCTTTATACCTCAATCAATGAGATTATGCTTGAGCATAATCAATTCCAAGTAATTGAGACTTGGTTAAACCAATGATAATGAGATTGAGGAATCGTAATCCTTGAGATGTGTGAACAGCTAGGATAGCCCTAGCATGTAAATCAAGTATGGAGAATTATCTCAAAATGAAGACATGGTAATGAGATGCTTGGAATTTAAGTTATGGTGTACGAATGTACTACCTTGCCAAGCTATATGTCAATAATGACGGTTCTAATCCGAATGTGAGAACCGAAGTATAATGAAAGTAATATTGCTTTCAGATACCATGTTTAAGAAAAAGAGACAAAAGTCAGGAATAGTCAAGAAACTATGAGCTATACAATGATAAGATAGCCCACGACATAATATAAGCTTCAGAGACATATGACTTCGATAAATAAAGATTTCTCTTGAAAAGAGTTTAAAGGAAGGATATATGAGAAATATATTCCTAAGATTGATAGAGTGAAAAGGAAAATTGAATCATTCATACTGGATCAGAAATGAATGATAGTGTCAGGAACATCACGATCTCTACAATGAGATCAAGATATCAAGATAATAATATCAAGGATAGGTCGATATAAACCTACCCACAGAATGCCATTGATAAAAGCATAATAGTAATTGACACCGAGAAGGATATGATTGACGGCAATGTAAGGCCATAGCAAGAAAGCATAATGTCCCAAGGAAAAGACAATGATGTATGAAATAGATGTTTATTTAAGCAGACGAGAACACCGTGACTGAGCCTATACTTGCACGAATACGGATTTAACGAAAATCGGGAAGGCTCGATATATATGAGAAAATTTCTCAGAATACCTATAAATTTTCTGTTCAATATAGGTGCTTCGTTTTCTAACATCGCACAAGTATGCGTGGAAACGATAGAACCCAATTCAGGGTAAACGAATCGAGAAATGAAAATCTCTTCACTTATACGAGAATTATGGCCATCGCAGGTGTTGCTCGAGTTTAGAATTGGACCTAGGATCTCCTAAGGTTCTAACAAATGAGTTAGATCATAATATCTATGTGGAACGTAGATATAATTCAAGAAACAGAAGTTTCGGAAATGGCTGTCACTCACATGATTAGTGACCTGGGCCTAGTCTCTTCATTAGAGGTGTTACGCGACAAGGTATTAGTACCACTATTTGCTTATGCGAATAAATTTAGAGCGATATACGACTGAAGGTGTAAAACGTAAAATGAGTAATAAAGTAAGTGTCATAAGTCGTGTCGTGAGTTGTATACAAGTTATATATGTCTTAAAATGTTTAATTCTTTAAGAGATCCTTCTTGTTTAAAATTCCTCTATTGCTTTGATTTAAGCCCGACTTATCTAGCAATATCATTTCTGAGATGGCGTGAAAAGGAATAATACGGTAAGAAGATAACCACAACGCCTACAAGCTTAGAACTCACACAGCATATCGGCTCTTTACTATAATGGGCATGAATTTAGGACAGTTTTGGAGGAATTTCGCACCGTTGGAAGGATGCTCGTAACTATGGAGTTACGGATGAGGATGGTATCCGAGGCTTATTAGTCGTTTGCCAACGGAATGGCGGTTTGCAAAGAAGTATCAAGAGAATATCTTCGCATGCGAAAACTCCAGACTTGGGCGAGACCTACCGAGATTTGTCGACCGACTCAAGCATACATATTATGCGTATGGAACTGCACCTACTAGCGCTTGTCCCGGTCCTCGGCAAGTCACCCAGTATGGTACAAAGATGTCCCAAACGCCGCCCCACGTCCTGTGCCGCGGATTATACCTGAAAGGGATGAGAATGGCAAGAGGACAGGATCATACCGCCCTCGTGGACTAGGGGAGTTACCTCTACCAACCCAACCATACTTTCTGATAAAAGCAACACAAAATTCTTGTGCTGAAGAAGAAACGGGGAGCAGCTTGACCCCTGGCTCTCTAAAGGGAATAGATCATCGAGGGTATGAGGCAGGAACGTACCAGGAGAAAGGCAAGTTTCCAAGTGAGGAGTACGATTCCGATGAAGGCCACTCAGAGACGTAGAATCTCATGATGATATGAGACTTATAAGTAAATAATGGTTTATGTTGAAATTGGTGTGGTTAGAATATGTAAAATAAACATAGTTTGGAGTATGTAGTAAATGTGTTAAAATGGTGTCAAAATTTTGAGTGTAAAAAGAACTAGATGCCATGAAATTGGTCGGCTGATAGACCGACCCTTGTAATTAATGTATGAAAAGTCCTCACTGAGGCATTTTGATGTAATATATTTTATATGATCCTCGTAGAATAGTATCCAAAATACGAAGATGAATGGTTCCGAATAAGATATGGTTGCTATGAGATTATAGTCATGCCAATCGGACAAGCTAGTACACCAGCCCAATACATGAACCTCAAAAATCGAGTGTTCCATATGTACTTAGACAATTTTGTCTAAATCCTTATGAATGATGTTCTTATCCATATGAAGGACGAGAAAGAACATAAAGAACATCAAAGGACTGTATTGCAGACTTTTAGAGTCGAGCAAAATTTTGCCAAGTTTAATAAATGAATTTCGGCTTAAAGAAGTAAAATTCCTTAGACACATGATGTCTTCCGAAGTAATCAAATTTACATGGACAAATGAATGTGAGGCCACTTATTAAAGTGACAAAGATGATAGTCAACGCACCGCGATGACTTAGACCTCATAAATAGAATTACCCAACTTATGACTTGAAATAGCAGCAATGGATTTTATGACAGGTTTCGCCAAAGTCATAAAAATGTAACACTACTATATGGGTAGTAGTGATCTGACTCACCAAAAATGCTCATCTCTGTCTATTCAGATGACTCAGAGATCTGATAATTATCTCAGTCGTACATAAGGAAGATCGTATCTTTGCAAGGGGTCCCAATACCTATCACTTTAGATAGAGATTCCAAGTTTACCCCTAGATTTTGAGCTAGCTCACCAAAAAGGGAGTTATGCACGATATTGAACCTTATCGTAGATGTCCCCTCACGTACAGATGAGCGATAAAAAGTACAATATGAATATTTAGAGATACGATGAGAACATTAATGTTAAATCAAGGTACAAGTGGGAACATGTTTTACCACTTATTAAGTTTACGTACGACATAACTGTCAAGCAACGATTGACATAGCCACACGTGACATTATATGGAAAGAAATATCGACCACCACCTTATTGTAATAAAGTAGGTGGGAGAAAGTATAAGGTTTGACAACGTAAATGAAATGATTAAGATATTTGCCAAATAAGGCAAAGATCGAGAAGAAGCTCAAGATGAGACCAAAGTCTTACCGATACGCGAGATCCGAACCGCATTTTAAATGCAAAAATGAAGTTCATTGAGATTCCTCCATCGAGGGAAATTATTAAGTTTAAAGTACAAGGAATGTTGAGATCACGTTTTATAGGACCTTGCGAGGATCCTAGAAATAATAGGCCGAGTAGTCTATAGATTAGTACTTCCACCAAAAAAATTTGGGGAATGTACAAAATGTTTTCCACGTGTCACAGCTAAAGATATATGAATATGACCCAAATCACGTAATTCATTATATGACGTGATCTTTAACTCAAATATGAGTTGTAATGAATATCTACGACTATTTCATCGTATGATTCAATGATTAAGAATTAAATTGGGTATTTGATGAAAGTCCAATAGAGAAACCATGGACAAAAGAAAATCACGTGGAAATTTAAGATGTTATGGTGCTAAGATGCCCCATACTTTTTGATGTATGTCAATTTCGGGACGAAATTTCTTTAAGGGGGGTGGAATGTAATACCCCGAATATTTAAACGCCTAATTACGATATTAATTTCGTAAATTAGAGTATTGTTATGATAATTTGATTATTAATATATATCGAATAATGATTTCGATTATTTTGGAATAATAAATTCCTATATTATTCACAAATGAATGTGAATTGAGAAATACGAATATGTAACGTATTTCGACAATATTATTTTACGTCGATCACGATCGATAATTAAATGCTCGTGATATTTTCTAAGTTTTTAAGCTTAGAATTTAATTCCATTATTATTGGAATAATTTAATAAAGTGATTACGACTTTATTACGACCATTTGGAGATGAGTCGATAATTAACGTTTTGAGACGTTTCAAACGTTAACATTTAGAGATGACTTGAGAATCAAGTCAAATGATCAAGGAATTATGATATTTAAATTCCTATGATTATTTTATATAACTAGAATATTATTTAGCATTGAAATAATGCTAGAAAATTTTAAAATTATATTTTTGATTATTAAGATTCTCGAAAACCCTAAATCGAGAATTAGGGTTTTCTACCTATGGATTAACTCCAATAATTTTTCCTATGATATAATTTATCATATAAAATATATATTATGATATATATATATAATTAGCATGCAAAATCAAAATTTAGCAATTAAAGAAAGGAAAGTGCCGTGAGTTTATATTGTGTGCAACAAATTCACGTCAACTTTTGTGCTTGCATTGCTTTTATGTGATTAAAGGATACAAGTAAGATTTATTTACACACTTACCAAGAGAATCAATTAGAGATCAAGAGTAATGCTTATATTGTGTAATAGCCGTGTGTAATGTTTGGAATTAAGGTGAGAAGGAATTTTGAAATACCTTTTGATGACCTACTCACATTTGGTAATGTGAAGACTTAATTACATTGTGTAAGATACATTAACTATGATGACATATACATTAATGAGTCATAGGCAAAATTCATGTATCTTCCTTGTACAAATGAGAATGGACGGTGGTTTCCAAAGTGTGAAATCACTTTCATTTTGTTTTGTTCAATAAAAGGTATTGTAAGCTTTTAATTTGTGTAAGGGATATTTTACTATGGGTGATGTATTACATTGGTAAAAGCATAGATATTATATACATGAATAGCAAGTTCACGTCAACTTTGTGAATTGTTTGTTATGTTATGAATTAAAATTTCTTCTCTTGGAGCATAAGAGTGACCGACGGTTCTCAACATCCCAAAGCAATAGATATTTCATTGAATTGATCAAGAAATATGTGTAAGAGGGTAGTAACTTTCATGATGTGTCATAGCATGATTTTGTTGACTAAGTATGTGAGTATAGATATTTAAACTCACCTCTTGTGTATAATGAGAGGTAGCCGACGGCTCATACCTCACAAAAGCAAATGAATTCATTTTGTTTTGTTCAAGACAAAGTGTAAAGATTTAATATCAAGGAATAAGACTTGATTCCATTCAATAAAGTGTGTAAGATGTACATTACTATGGCATTAAAAAGGTGATGAGTCACAAAGTTAAATAAAAAGTCTTGCTTACTTGTTGTGTGTGTTGGAACCGTGAGGTGATAAAAATCTATGTATTGTTTGTTTAGTCTTTTAAGTGTGCCAAGTGATATATAGATATAATAGCAAAGCCTCTTCATTCCCTTATCTTAAAAAGAACCGAGAGTGTTTGAGAGGAAAGAAAGAAAAGTATTCCTCATTTTCCAATTCCTAGACCTTGAGATAAAACCCTCCGTACTTAATCGACACCGGTAAAAAGGTTAGGAATTTAACGAGTTTCGATTATACATTAAGATTTTAATTTTTCGATGGTTCGATCTTATGTTATAAGCATGTGTTCTTAGGAAAAGATTATGCTAACATGTTTAATTGTTAGTTAATAATGTTTAGTATAGTGTATGTACTTCATTTATGATTTATGTTGGTAGTGGAGTTCAATATGTTTTATTAGAAAATTTTGGGAAATTTTATGTTGAAGTATCAAGTTACCAAAATTTGAGAAGGTTTACATGTTGATGTGAAAATTATGTTTGGATGAGATTATAACATATTTATGTTATAGGGCCTTATTTAAGTACTATGGAAAATTAATAGAAATTTTAGAAAAGAATGAGTTCATAAATTGAATAGCCGAGAGCTTTTAGGTTGGGAACATGATGTATAAGTTAATTTTGTTAAAATACTATGATGTATTATACTATAGAATGATAAATATGTATTGTGTAATTTTGTTAGAATTTTACAAAAATATTTAGTGTATGGTTGTATAGGAACCGAAACCTTGAGCATTGATTTCTTGATGTAGAAATTGAAAATGTTGGACTATAGGTTATAATTATGATATAGATCAATGCTGAAACCTTGTATACATTAACTAGAATTTTAGAAAATTATTTGGACAAAAGTTTGATAATAGCCGTGACCTATGTGATCAAATAAGTAATGTTCAAAATTTTCTATAGTTAATATAAATTCATATTAGTGATACTATGATAAAATAGTACACTATATGAATTTATAAGAATTTTTGGAAGAAGAAGGAATTTATAAGCTTAAAACCGAAAGCTTGTAAATATATATTAAGGATTTTGAATCCTTAATATCAAGAATAAATATATATTATATGTCTAAAAGTTATATTAGACATAATTGAATTTTTGAGAATTATTAAACATAGAATATTATGTTTAAGACGAACCGTTAGATTAAATAACGTTAAAAGCATAAAATAATGCTTAAGGTATTAAAAGATTAATATTGAAAGAAAATATTAATCAAGTTTATCGATTTGCGTGAAAAATCGAGAATTGAAAAGAAATCGATTGAAAATCGATTTATATTAATTTTATACATTAAAAATGTATTTTATTGAAATATTATAACGAAAAGTCAAAATGGTTGACTTTCAAAATTAACGTACGAAATACGTTCGTTAAATACGCTAATACGTGAAAAATGTATTACTTTTATTTGAATATCTCAATTGTGAGAAAAGATTTCATAATTGAAATCATTTTATCAATAACGTTATTATCGTTAATTATTTAACCTAAAAGGTTAAAATGAGATCAGAGATCATATTACGCCTCTCGAGATACGAGAATTATTTTTATTGAAATACGGCGTAGAAACGACGATAAAGTTTATTAGAACTTCGAATTATTATTCTATTTATCAAAGTTGAATAACTTTGAAAATCTCGAAATACGTGACCAACGTACTAAATTAGTTTTTACGTAAAGGTGGGACACGGACGTGATCGTTGGCGTAGAAAGAAATCGAATTAAGAAAGTCTACAATCCAGGTGGGCTTCTTCTCTTATCCTCAAGGATAAAATGCTCTATTTATGATGCTTTCTTCGAAATGAAAAGTGATTATTTATGATGCTCTCTTTTGAGAAATGATTATGAAATTACCTGCCCAAAATGTTTATGGTTTATGTATGTATCCTATCCATGAATGAATGATGAATGTTGTTGGGTTGCTCCCGACTTATGAATGAAATCGAATTCGGATCCTATGCCGGAAGGCTTATACCTGGCTAGGATTAACGTGTACACTTAATGTGGACTGTGGGAGCTGTAAGGACAATGCACGGCCGGTCACAGCGACGTAGAGGGAGGCCTCCTTCTACGGCGTAAATGTTAATGTTATGATGAAATGAAGGGATATGGATCATACATACAAGGAAAATGTCTCACAGATTTAATGTTTATGAAAATGATGAAAAAGTTTAGTAAGCTCAAGGCCTTTTTAATCAAAACCCTTGTGTCTTACCATGATGGGGCAGAGTAATTAAAAGATGATAAAATATTTTTGGCATAAGTCCACTGAGTGCATTATTTGTACTCAGCCCTGCATATTTGTTTTTAAATGTGCAGATTGAGCTGGTGATGCGATGGAGCAGTGTTGAGCAATAGGAAGGTTGTCGCTGAAAGTTATACCTTGATAGTACATCGTCATATGTACATATCACATGTTTTCCGCTGCAAGAACATAAGTTATATAGTAAAGTCCAAAAACATACTTGATATATGTATTACAGTTTAATGTTAAATGGTCTCCCTGTTTATTCATCCCTGTTTAGAGTAATAATCCCTGCTAAATCGTACTTAGGATTTAGGGGCTGTTACATGACTGGTCCAGGGTGGACTCGGCCCGACCCACTACTTTGCCAGCTCTAGTGATATGTGGTGATGTGAGTATTTTTATAGTTAAATATCTTAGGTTCGAATCTTAGCAACAATTCTATAAATTTAAACTTGATATATTTAATTCACCTTAAAAATAGCGACTATGAATTTCAAAATAAATAAATAGTGTTATAAGTGATCTCCTATACATCTGTCCGTATAAATAAATTTTGATACTTTTCTTCAATATAAATGATACATTCTAAATTATAGGATAAAAATAAATAATACTTTTCTTAACAAAAAATGATATTTTTCTTAACAATAAATGATACTTTTATCTATCTATACGGTATGGACGGATATACATTGTGATAATATTGCTCAACACAATACAATATGGTCTAGGAGTCAAATAAAATTGGTGATAGAATCTATAGATCAGTTAAAATCATGTTACTCCCTATCTCAAGTAGAAATGAAAAGGACATTGTCAACGAGAATATTAACAACATATCAAGAACATTTTTTTTCCAACTGTAGTAGAATATATTTGAACACTGGACAAGTGCATACATGAAGATTTATTAATTTAAATTAAAATTATTATGGGACAATAAAGTGCAGATTTATTAATTTAAGTTAAAATTATTACGGGACAATAAAGTGCAAATTGATTCTAGATAGGGAATGATTGTCTGAGCTTATCAGCTCCTTAATTAAAATAGCTTATAAAATTTTAATATAAACTCAATAACTTATAAGCTCAAAAAAAATCATCGGTCTTGATAGATTTAACTAAATAAATATAATACATAATAATAAAAGTATGTGTACCTGATGATAATAATAAAACGATGATCGTGAACGGGGAATCAGAATATCGCCTTGTATAGCCGGACGACATAAATCAGAATAACTGTAAAACAGAGCCGGAGAGTGATCTCTGGGTAGATACTCTGACGCTCAAGTCAGTAATATATTATGCTTAAGGCTTATTGAATGTTTAAGATTTTGTAACTGATACCTTCAAGACAGAGGTATTTATAGATGTAGAAATAGTTTTAGTCGGACTCATTCCTAATCTTTTGGGAATAGGAGATGGGCAGATCTTCTGAGATCTACGCCGAGCTTCTCGCACCAGGTCTCTTATTAAGAAGAGACAGATTGTCTCCTAGGGACAGCCCAATGGTTAAGGTGGGTTCCTGTGGCCGAGAGGTCACAGGTTCGAACCCCAACAAACGCCTCTATGGGTTTTGAGCATGTCACATCTGGTTTTCCAAGTGTGGTTTACCTGTCCTGTGTGGTTTGCAGGCTATTGCACAGGAACGTGGGGTTTACCCAGTGCGCACCTAAGGTAGCGGTTGCGGGTTCCCCATGATATAAAAAAAAAAGAGACAGATCTCTTCAGGAGACATGACTCATTTTATTACCCGTATTAATCATATACGTTGTCGTTTCACTACTAGAGACCTAGGCTTGAGCTTATGCACAAAGGCTTTTTGGCCCAACCTCATGAGCTAATTACATGTAGTAGTTTTGCTGACTTAGCATTTTCGTATTCAATATTGTCACAGACCAACTTCTTAATCAAGAGATTAGACTGTGACTAATGACTCTTCATGAACTATTAGAATTAATGACGATACAAATAATTCAATATGGGATGTGACAACAATATATATGGAGACTAAATAATTAGTGATATCAAATGAGGTATTAATTTCGGCCAGGACAACATAATTCGCTTCCCTAAAGTTGAATGAATAAAAGGAATAACGGAGATAAGATAATCAACGACAATCGACTTTTGTTCAAAAGGGGTTTTCCTTCCACAATTACAACAATCACATAACGATCATTCAAGTCAGAGTGTGGCAACAGAAAGGGTAGTTGAGTTATATGTATGAGGACATATAACTCTGGGCAGCAAAATACAACGACTTGTGTGACATTTTTAAGTAATTACAAATCGAAGGGAAATCAACATTCGTTCAAGGCAAGCATTTAAACAACATAATGCCATGACAAGTTTGACTCCAACATTCTCAAACATGCCTTATAATAAACAACCAACCGAGTCTCCTTCGAGTAACAAAAGATATCAAGGAGTTCGACTCCAATCCATGACTACCAACCAATACCAAATTTGTTTCCAATAACAAGTGATATCAAGGAGTTCAATCTCAACGACCACAACCAAACGTATGAAACAAACGGAATAACAAGAGATGTTTCAAACATATATGACAGAAACCATAAACCACGGTAACAACAATGTTCCTTTTTCCAATTCCATCTCCAAGATCCCAGCTCAACCTGCATGTTTAGAAATACATGCAGGGCGTGAGTACATAAGCACTTAGTGGACACATGCCGAAAACTTTAAAACTTTGCTCTTAGAGCTATAAGATTGACTTGCCGTAACTATGCAATACACAGGGGTTTTAGTGAAAAACCTGTGCATGCTTTTCGTAATAAAACACTTACTTGCTTTCATTTTCATAGCATTAAAACAAATGCATATGCATGATCTTTGTCTGCAGACAACTTTCTCTTCCCATATCCACGTACTTTCTTTGTGTTGAGAAGTAGGCCTCCTTCTCAAACACGCCTTGACCCGAAGGTCCATGCCCGACGTCGGTACATACTTTCTTTCATTCTTTTCTTTCTTTCTTTCTTTTCTTTCTTTTCCTTCTTTCTTTTCCGTGGATATGTAATACATCATGCTCATGCTCAAAAATTTTGCAAGTCAACATTTTTCAAATGCCATGCAACATATAATGAAATTATGGAATTTAGCACGTGTCATATTTCGTTAGAAAGCCCACCTGTAGACCTTACTCAATAAGTTTGATCAACTTCCCTCTCTCTTCCTCTTCTTCCTCTTTGATCGCTTTGCCCTTTTTCGACGTACCTTAGATTAATCGATAATATCAATACTCGCATAAATGACATTTTTCTTCTTTCAACAGTCATGAATTCTTCTTATCATTCTTTTTCTTTTCTTATGCCTTGTTTAGACACTTTTGTCTAAACCTTCGCCTATACAAATTGTAAATCATTGGGTCATTGCATTCTTCTATTCATTAACTTTCTTTACATTTTTATCTTATTTGACTCTCATGAGTCTACTTTAGTATCAAAGAACGATTGATAATTATTTTGTAATTATACTTTCGTGAACTAAATTCACATTCTTTTCTTTACTTAAACACTTTATTTCTTTTCTTAAGTTATTTATGCATAACTTTTCAATTAATCGTCTAACTTAAACTTTTTCATTACCATTTAAGCAATAAGTCATCAACATACTTTAAATGGCATTCATCTTACTATTATCATACTTTAAGTTTGTAAATAATTTCTAATCAATCAATATCACATAACATAACTTATTCAAAACATGAATTCATTCCAACGTGAACATGTACATAAGCTTTAGATTTTCACTTTCTTAGCTCTAAAATTCCCAATTAAGCTTCATTAGTCCTTATTTACATAATAAGTTCATAATCCATAAGATTTATAAAGAATAACATTAAAATTTAATTTTTCCCTTTTCCTCATAATTTTCGAAAATTATGACAACATGTATAAATTATATTTTTCTTCAACTTTCTTTCTAATTCTCATCTAATTATCATATATCAACCTTAGACAACAATAACAATAGCATATCCATTTTAGCATGAACATACCAACTAAACATGTAAACTAAATTTTTTCACTTTCAACATATTAGCTTAGAAAATTCTAATTAATTCACATAATGCTTAAATCATCATATTAAACTCATATATCAAGCTAATTGAAGAAAATAAAATCAACATAATATTTCCCCAATTTTTTTGAAATTGCCGAAAACATATATATATTTCATAAGTTTATTTTTGCTAGATTTTCTTCCAAATTACATATTTAATCATGCTTAATCACATAGTTTCAAACTAACTTCCATCCTAATATCAACATATCATCACTTTAATTCAAAGCTCATGAACTAGAATTTTTAGTTCTAACTTAAATCTTACAATTAAACCATAAATATTCCATTATTTCACTACTAATTCATCAATTACCACCATATATCATTAATATTCACTACATATCATTATATTCTTCAACTTCATACCATCAACATTTTCACATACCTACTAACAATAATTAAGCTCAAAAGTTAAAGAAAAGATAGGATTATACCTTCTTCCAACTTAAAATCAAGCTTGAAGGTGAAAAATTTGAAAAGAAATGGCTTGATTAAATTTTTCTCCAAGTGTGTGTTTTAGTGTGTGTGTGTGTCGAAAGTTTGGGAGAGAATTTTGAGGATTTTAGAAGTGTTGAATAGTAAGGAGGTGTTATATTTAAATATCAAATTCTATTTTATTTTTGATTTAGTTTAATACATGCTTATTCACCATTTTTAGTTTAATGCATGCTTATTCACCATTTCTAGAACTCACTTTAATAAATGCTTTCATACTATAATTATCCTTAATAATAATAATAACATGATATATATATATATATACATATTATCTAATGCAATTATTTGTATATATAGTATTTACTCTTTCTTGTTTTTCTTTACTTAAGTAAGAAAAATTAATAACATACTAATCTTATACCCATAAAAATTATTATTACTACATAACATGAAAATGTAGCATATATAATAACATAATTCAAATTTTCTATGGCCATATGATAAACGCACTTTTTACTAGTTTAATAATGATATATTATGATGAATTTAGATCAGTTTAAGTACGTTTATATAGTCAATATTAATGTTTTTAGCTATTTTTGGAAGATACTGCTCTTGGGGGTTCCTCTTTGGTGTTTTGTAGGCTTTTCAGGTGATAATCGATGCACAAGGCAAAAATGTAACCAAAGATGATGAAATGGATATGAAAATTATGGATGTGAAAATTTTACAATGTTAAAGAGTATCTCGATAGGAGTCCATAGGCATAAACGGATCGCAATTCAGAGTTCGGACACGAGAGAACGGAACGAAACAGCGAAGTCGCGCATTCTGCGCAGGAGCTCGCGACCACCCTCGCGGCCGCGAGAAAGTGCCCATAAGGTATCGGGTAGAGCTCACGGCCATGATCCTGGCCGTGAGGAGTGACGGCTGGGCGCGAATTATGGTTCAGCCCTAGACATCCTTTGGCGCCCCCAACCTTTCTCTGCACGAATTTCTTCAGTTTTTAATAGTTTTTCACATGCTTTCATTCTAGCTTTGATTTACATTCATCTAGACTTTAGATTTTTATTGTTCTATATTTAATTTACTCATTGTAATCGCTTGGAGCAATTTTATCCGAACGAAGTCTGTTTTCAAGTTTTCTTCTTGGGTTTGGATACGAACCCAACCATTGTTCTTCCAACGCTACATTACAGGTTTTATCTATTTAATTTCTATTTCTATGTTTAATTCATATTTTATTTCGATTATTATGTCTAGCTAAATTTCTTGTTCTAATCCTAGGGTTTGTATTATTCTATCCTAAGTGTCGTGATTCCTACTATTTGCTATTTACCTTCCAGACATTGATTTTGATTCTTGGAGCTAAAACTTATGTGTTAATTTCTGATAAATCTTTATGCATATCTAGTTGTCAGTTGAATACTTAACAGTTTTAATTGTCAATCGATCTTGAATGCACAATACGAATAAGCCTTGAGTCGTAGCTGAGATATGAACATTCGTAGGAAGCTATTCCTTGTGATCTTTTTGGAGTTGCTAATTTTCATCTAGAGACGTAACAGTAATAGGGAAAATTAGTAATCGACTGCCACAATTGTCGTAACTGAAATTGTTGGTTACATATGTGATCTTCCGTCTTGTCTGGATTAAAATTGGTTAATATGAAGCAGGATAAACATACGATGTGGGTAGGATTAATACATCCATAAGGTTAGTCTTTTAGTCTTATTATCTCTTTGAGTTTTTATTGCTTTCTTTATTTATTTTATTTGCTCTTGACTTTGAATTTAATATTCGAAGTCCCAAACCCTTTTCAAAACCAAATCTGTCACTTGGATAATGATGAAGGATTATTGAGTTAGCTTCTGTATTTTCGCGTTACAATCCATGTGGATACGATACTCGATTTATCTACTTGCACGTTTTCGTGTTAGAAAATAGTTTGATTACCATAGCATTTATTTGATCATTAATATCAAATAATCAATCTACATAATACTTTAAATTTCTAAACAAAATCTTTTACTCAAAATTTTTAGAGTTCGATTATCGATCACATTTTATTTTACTAAGTGAAATTAAATAATTTGGATCTTAAGCATGTCTATTTTCTTTCTTATTAAGGATGCAATGCCCTGTTTAACCTTAATTGTTAATTAATTACTAATTAAAAGTTTGGGATATATATTACATTCCTTCTCCCTTAAAGAAATTTCGTCCCGAAATTTAGTACCTTAAGTCAATAATTCGGGATACTTCTGTTTCATTTGCTCTTCTAATTCCCATGTCGCTTCCTCTGTGCCATGATGTTTCCACTGTACTTTAACTAAAGGAATAGATTTATTCCTTAGTTGTTGATCTTTCCGATTTAGGATACACTCTGGTTTTTCTTCGTAGCATAAGTTTGGCTCCGGAACTATTTCTTCTTGATGAATGATGTGTTTTGGGTCAAACACATATTTTCGTAATTGCACATATGAAACACATTATGTATATTGCAAAATTTTTGGTGGCAATGCGAGCCTGTATGCCACAGGTCCGATTCTTTCCAAAATTTGGTATGGTCCTATGAATCTCGGTTTCGGTTTCCCTTTTACTCCGAATCGATGTACGCCTTTGGTTGGAGAAACCTTTAGGAAAACTTTGTCCCCAATTTCAAAATTGAGTTCTGTCACAGCCCGGTTCGGCTTATCCTTACCGGACTGTGACTCGGGTTCGGTTTAAGTGAATGTGAAAAGAATAAGGTTTTCAACTCATTTCATCTATGAAGAAATATAGATGTTTCAAATAGAGACGAGAATCACGATGGATCAAAATAGCTTATATATATATAAAAGATGGTTCCAAAGTTTCAACCAACAGTAACTTTTACAAAGCTTAACACAAGAATAAAAGATAACAGAGTCTCAAGAGTTTAGCAATGAATAAGCGTGTGAGACATGCATATGAATGCATTCTCAAGGCGAACCAAAAATACATCATACGTCTTGACAAAATGTTCCGCTCAACTCCCGCTCTGTTCCATCACCTGCTCAACCTGCACATTTAAAAACAAATATGCAGGGCTGAGTACAAATAATGCACTCAGTGGACACATGCCGAAAACATTTTACTTTACGAAATATTGTACTGCCCTCATCACAGTAAGACACAAGGGGATTTGTTTGAAAAAGGCCTTGTTCTTACAAAATACATTTTCTCATCACAACCACAATGTATATTCCAAGTCGGCTATGGATAACGCGCCGGGAGGGAGGCCTCCCTACACCGGACACAACTAACCGCCCAATGTTCGAGCATGATCGCCTAGCGGTTCGAGGCCCAACACGTGTACACAACCCTAGCTGGGAATTTCTACTTACACCTCCACCTAGGATCCGACCAGAACTTCCTCGTGCCCCTGCGGCCCGAATGGACATATAAAAAACATAAAACATTTTTTGGCAGACAATAAAAGTTTTCAGTAAAACAGAAAAGTAATAACAGTAAACATTTTCCAAAAAGCTCATAAAAAGTTTTGGTAAGAAAGCCCACATTTTGTTGAGATAAGAAAGCCCACATTTTGTTGAGATAAGAAAGCCCACCTCGGGAACTTAAAGTTCCTACGTCACTAGTACTTAATTATCGTCTTCTTTCTGCTCTGAGCAGTCCCCTTTTCAACGTGAGAAACGAGGTTTAGTACATCGCTATACTTTTCGATAGAGACGAACATCGTCTATAACGTCATATGCATCAAATAAGGCTAACGTCGGACTTATTTTGATGTTTCCTAATCAAAATGATGTCGATTATGAAATCGTTTCTCATATAAGAGATATTCCATCTCTTTAGCACATAATGTACGTTTTAATGTACTTACGTAACGTAAGTCACATTGTTACTAAACGTATTACGTTACATAGATCACGTATTATTGAATTACGTGCCCTTTGACCTTGGTCAACGTTTTTGGTCAACTATTTTGACTTTAGTCAACATTTAGTCAACAATTTTGACTTTAGTCAACTCAAAGTCAACATTTTGACTTTTTCAATTTCTTATGAAATTCTATTATTTTATGTGCAATTCTTGTTCTAAAAAATTCCCATAAAATCATACTATGTCTAAAACATTATTTTAGATCATATTATGCTTTTATACTTGATAAAATAAATTTATAACATTAATACACATAAGGTATAGTTTTCGGTCAACACAATTAACCAACTAAACATTTTTCAAAAATTCAAATAAATTCACAAAATACTTAATCATCCTTAATTATCCTTATTATAACATAGTTGTTATTTATTATGGACCACTGAATTTAATTTTCCTAAGTCATATTCGAAATTTTTGACTTAGGTCCAAATAATTCTTATAAATTTCAATAATTTCCTACAACCATATATTATGAATCTACATCATCAATATGATATGATAACACTTAAACATGGTTTATATCACAACCTACTATCATATCTTATAATTTTCGAAAATCATGAACATAGGTACTAAAGTTTTCCAAAAATTCTATATAAATTCACATAAGCTTATTTAATACACTAGATTATTATGCTCAAATCAACAATTAAAAATCAAAATCATCAACATATGGCACTCCTATGTTTTCGGTCCACATGAAATTTTTAATACCATGCTTAATTTTGTGATATAATTATAATACATGCTTAATAACATCATATAAACATAATATCTAAACATTTTAGCATAGGTTATATAATTTTCAAAAATTACACAAATAACTAAGCTTTATAACATAAATTCTAACGTATATATGAAGCTCGTAAGAAATCTAACCTCTTAATCGGATTAGAATTGATCGGCGAACGTTTATTTGTTCTAAGCTTGGGTTTGAAGGATTGGAGAACACTCTCTATTTTCTCTCTATTATTTTTGAAATCTTGGTGTGTGATGAAGAAATGAAAGCCTTCATGGGGTATTTATAGACTTAGGCCACTTGTTTTTTAATTATTATATGAAAATATCTAATGTACACTTGTACCAAATCTTATCTTTATCCTTATCATATCTTATCTAAAACCTTATCATATCTTATCTAATCCTTATCATGTACAACTCATCATGTACCTTATCCCTTAATTAGATACATTGAATCATCCTTAAATTAATTAGATTATCACATTGTATCTAATGTTGTGTGTGTCGGCCGTATACTATATGTTAGGATTGATTTTTATTTTTTTTTCTTGTATTATATACTTTATTATATCATATTATATTTTAATTAATAATTTATAGTATATTTATCAAGAATTAAAAGAATTTATCACAATATATGTTCTTTATGAAATTCTCGCCAACTTTAATACTTTAGACTAGGATTTTATATTTTTATTATATCATATACTATATTATTATTATATAGTATAAAGTTACTTTTGAAAAGTCAAAAATTGCAACTATACAAGTGTCCCTTTTATATAGTGTGAAATTAAAATTTTTCAACCTAAATTTCCAACATTTCGGCCCCCTTTAATTAATTAACCTTGGATTACTTGTTCAACTTGTTAATTATCACTACTTTACAACTCATATAAGATAAGATCCAACTCACGACTATTCATTAATTATAGGATAAACCTTATCCTATAAAATCTTATCACAATCTTTAAAAATTTCATCCACTTGCACAAGTGTCCCCCACTTGTGCCACTTGATATAATACTATATATTATCCTTAATAATATCATTTTAATGTAAAATTATCATAGGACCATAATTGGATAGCAATTAAAATTAATTAATACTATAAGCTCACATTTTGAAAATTAGGGTTACATGTGTTAAATATTTTATTTTCTTGTAATAAATAGCTAACACATGGCTATGTGTCATACTATAATCCCTAAATGATGAATTTAATCATAGAAAATATTTAAAACAATTTAGATTCACAAAACCCTAATTTTGGAAAATTAGGGTTTTCGAAACCCTAATTATTGGGCTTTAAATTCTATAATTCCCTAGCATTATTTTGATGATAAATAATGTTCTTATATCATAAAATAATCATAGGAATTTGAATTTTATAATTCCGAGATCATTTGGTTAAGTTATCGCATTATCTCTAAATGTAGACGTTTGAAACGTCTCAAAATTCCCATAGTTGGAACATCTTTAAAATGTTCAAAATAAAGTTGTAACAACTTTATTTATTCCTATAATAATAGAAATTTTGAACTTTAAGCTTAACTGCTTAAAAATACTGTAAGGCTTAACTGTCGAATTCATCCGGCGTTCGTTTTCATACTCGTTTCTATCGTACTGTTCCTTCTTTTAATTTCGAAATTTTTAAGCCCAGAAATTTGGGGTATTACATTCTACCCCCCTTAAAGAAATTTCATCCTCGAAATTTGTATAGGCTCGTCATGCTTCTTGATTCTTACTTCACATCACGTGATCGTCTTTCCAACGTTACTGCTTTATATTCACTTATTATCGCATCGACTTATCTCTTTCCTCCAAGTCCTTTGATCTAACATTCTCGTTTTCCATACTTCGTAATATCTTATGACTCATGATTTCTAATGAATCGTTCACGTCAAATCTATCACTTTCAAAGATGATAGTTCTATGTTCAAGCAACCAAAAGTTAACGTAGTATCATTTTTAAGAGTATTCGTATGCCTTCATGCGTCATTTCATGCTAAGTCTTAAATATTCAACATGCGACCTTGTAATCAAGTAGCCTTGAGATTCCTATTTTGATAATATTATCACTCTACTTAGGTGACAAGATAAGTTAATCTATTTCGTACTTTTTAGTTTCAAGGATTGGAGAAAACTTATCATGATAACTTACAAGAGGTACGAGTTCTCAATCCAAGATGACAATCTTTTAAGTTTGAACCAATATGTTCTTGGGATGAATAAGTTGGGAAATAAGGTCCGAAGACCAGAATGACGACTACTGAGATTCTTTGGTCATATGGGTTGATCAGACCCGTCACAAATACTTCTCAGTCACATGAGGGCTTGGTTTCAAAAGGACACTTTTACGAAAATTTCTGGTTGTAAACTTCTTTCAGAAAGGAGTGAGAAAGTCAAGTGATTTCTCAATTGAAACTAGGTCATAGAGTTTAATTCTATGACAGAATTTGGTTGATGAATAAAATTCGAAACCCTATATAACTTGGAATAGGTAATTATTAACTGTAAGGGTTATCAACATACATACCTCTCAAACTCTACTCATACTACTGAAAAACTTAATCCTTCCTTTTAACATTTCGACTTTCTACCAACCCGTAGTTTTTCATTCTGTGTAAACCATGATACTAATCTCAACCAATTCTTTGATCATTTCTTTATTTTGATTTTTACGAAAAAGTCATAATCAATATGGGGTTCCGTTGTATGTAAACATTCAAAGGGCAAGAATATACTCATCTTACTATCGTATAACGATATTCACCATATCATCATTAGATTCTTTCTATTTCCATCTTTGCTCTTTTGTTCTAATTTCTATCTTTTGTTCTCATAAAATCTTCATAGTTCATCTTTCTTATGTTCATTGGCCAAAAGGGATCATGCGTTTTGAACAGTCTACGTTCATTTTGGGATAACCTACTTATTGAATTGCTAGAGTTTAAACTTTTGATATCATAACTCGTTTCCTAATGATAACCTTATTGAATTCAAACTTTTCATTCTCAACCTTTTTCCATTATCTCGTTTCTGTACATGTCTCCTCAATCCATATCATTCTCAAGGAACTAAACACCTTAATGCACAACCCTGTAAACATCTACAAACTTATAGACACTTCTCTTAACATTCTATATCCCAACTCGTATATCCTTTCTAGATTATTTCGCGTAAGCAATAGTCGTTTCAAAATTTCGTCGTATCGGATTTCAAATAGAGACATTATGCCTTTGTCGCAAGTGACATTCGTTTATCGAGACTTCCATTTCTCCACGTAGTATTCTACTTTGCATTCGTCAAGTTAACCTAAAGCTTTCTATGTTCATAAGTTCTCGTGATTCGTCAAGCACTACGGTATATAAGAGATCTTAAGTTCTTGTTTATTCTAAGTTCTCGTAAAAGGGATACTTAGGGCATTTCTATGTTTCTTTTTGAAAACAACATTAGCATATCTTTAACACTTTTCATAAACAAAATAGTATTCATACTTTCGGACATATAATTCTATATATGCCTGTTATCAACACTCACATACCAACCGGGTATGGACTTTTATTCCTTTCATCACAAACAAACTACTCACATACCAACCGGGTATGGACTTTTATTCCCTTAAGTTCATCATAACCAAATCACTTACATACTAACCGGGTATGCTTTAACTTTCTCAAGTTCATCATAAACAAACCATTCACATACCAACCGGGTATGAGCTTTAATTCTTTTCATCACAAGTACTCACATACCAACCGGGTATGAGCTTTAATCTCTTTCAAATTCATCACAACAAAATCACATACCAACCGGTATGAACTCAAACTTCTTCAGACAAACCACTCGTTTGTCCCATGAAATTTCACAATTCAAAACTACCCACTTAACGGCATGTCTACTTTAAAAACATTTTTCACAAATACTTCCTCAAAACTGTAACATACTTTTCAAAAACTTTTAACACGTACCTTTTTATCAGAACTCACTTTCCCTTGCTGGTTGAGCGTGATGAACAGGAGCATTGAGCGGAGATGATTTACTTCATAGAAAGTCTAGTGATTCAAGCCAGACTTTGGATAGAAAGAATATTTTTGGTTCAAAGCAAACGAACTGCTCTGATACCACTCTGTCACAGCCCGGTTCGGCTTATCCTTACCGGACTGTGACTCGGGTTCGGTTTAAGTGAATGTGAAAAGAATAAGGTTTTCAACTCATTTCATCTATGAAGAAATATAGATGTTTCAAATAGAGACGAGAATCACGATGGATCAAAATAGCTTATATATATATAAATGATGGTTCCAAAGTTTCAACCAACAATAACTTTTACAAAGCTTAACACAGTAACAAAAGATAACAGAGTCTCAAGAGTTTAGCAGCGGAATAAACGTGTGAGACATGCATATGAAGATGCATTCTCAAGGTGAACCAAAAATACATCATACGTCTTGACAAAATGTTCCGCTCAACTCCCGCTCTGTTCCATCACCTGCTCAACCTGCACATTTAAAAACAAATATGCAGGGCTGAGTACAAATAATGCACTCAGTGGACACATGCCGAAAACATTTTACTTTACGAAATATTGATCGCCTCATCACGATGAAGACACAAGGGTTTTGTTTGAAAAGGCCTTGTTTTACAAAATACATTTTCTCATTTCTCAAAGTTGGTGGCGGACATTTTCACATCACAACCACAATGTATATTCCAAGTCGGCTATGGATAACGCCACGGAGGAGGCCTCCTACACCGGACACAACTAACCGCCCAAATGTTCGAGCATGATCGCCCAACGGTTCGAGGCCCAACACGTGTACACAACCCTAGCGGGAATTTCTACTACACCTCCACCTGGATCCGACCAGTAACTTCTCCTCGTCCCTGTGCAACCCGAATGGACATATACAAAACATAAAACATTTTCGGTCGACAATAAAAGTTTTCAAGAAATGTAAAAGTAATAACGATAAACATTTTCCAAAAGCTCATAAAAAGTTTTGGTAAGAAAGCCCACTTTTTGTTGAGATAAGAAAGCCCACATTTTGTTGAGATAAGAAAGCCCACCTCGGGAACTTAAAGTTCCTACGTCACTAGTACTTAATTATCGTCTTCTTTCGCTCTCGCGGGCCCTTTTCAACGTGAGAAACGAGGTTTAGTACATCGCTATACTTTTCGATAGAGACGAACATCGCCTATAACGTCATATGCATCAAATAAGGCTAACGTCGGACTTATTTTGATGTTTCCTAATCAAAATGATGTCGATTATGAAATCGTTTCTCATATAAGAGATATTCCATCTCTTTAGCACATAATGTGCGTTTTAATGTACTTACGTAACGTAAGTCACATTGTTACTAAACGTATTACGTTACATAGATCACGTATTATTGAATTACGTGCCCTTTGACCTTGGTCAACGTTTTTGGTCAACTATTTTGACTTTAGTCAACATTTAGTCAACAATTTTGACTTTAGTCAACTCAAAGTCAACATTTTGACTTTTTCAATTTCTTATGAAATTCTATTATTTTATGTGCAATTCTAAATCTAAAAAATTCCCATAAAATTATACTATATCTAAAACATTATTTTAGATCATCTTATGCTTTTATACTTGATAAAATAAATTTATACCATTAATACACATAAGGTATAGTTTTCGGTCAACACAATTAACCAACTAAACATTTTTCAAAAATTCCAATAAATTCACATAATACTTAATCATCCTTAATTATCCTTATTATAAAATAATTTTTATTTATTATGGACCATTGAATTTAATTTTCCTAAGTCATATTCGAAATTTTTGACTTAGGTCCAAATAATTCTTATAAATTTCAATAATTTCCTACAACCATATATTATGAATCTACATCATCAATATGATATGATAACACTTAAACATGGTTTATATCACAACCTACTATCATATCTTATAATTTTCGAAAATCATGAACATAGGATAGGTACTAAAGTTTTCCAAAAATTCTATATAAATTCATATAAGCTTATTTAATACCCTAGATTATTATTTCATGCTCAAATCAACAATTAAAAATCAAAATCATCAACATATGGCACACCTATTTTTTGGTCCACATGAAATTTTTAATACCATGCTTAATTTTGTGATATAATTAGAATACATGCTTAATAACATCATATAAACATAATATCTAAACATTTTAGCATAGGTTATACAATTTTCTAAAATTACACAAATAACTAAGCTTTATAACATAAATTCTAACGTATATATGAAGCTCGTAAGAAATCTAACCTCTTAATCGGATTAGAATTGATCGTGACGCTTATTTGTTCTAAGCTTGGGTTTGAAGGATTGGAGAACACTCTCTCTTTTCTCTCTATTATTTTCGAAATCTTGGTGTGTGATGAAGAAATGAAGGCCTTCATGGGGTATTTATAGACTTAGGCCACTTGTTTTTTAATTATTATATGAAAATATCTAATGTACACTTGTACCAAATCTTATCTTTATCCTTATCATATCTTATCTAAAACCTTATCATATCTTATCTATTCCTTATCATGTACAATTCATCATGTACCTTATCCCTTAATTAGATACATTGAATCATCCTTAAATTAATTAGATTATCACATTGTATCTAATGTTGTGTGTGTCGGCCATATACTATATGTTAGGATTGATTTTTATTTTTTTTCTTTTATTATATACTTTATTATATCATATTATATTTTAATTAATAATTTATAGTATATTTATCAAGAATTAAAAGAATTTATCACAATATATGTTCTTTATGAAATTCTCGCCAACTTTAATACTTTAGACTAGGATTTTATATTTTTATTATGTCATATACTATATTATTATTATATAGTATAAAGTTACTTTTGAAAAGTCAAAAATTGCAACTATACAAGTGTCCCTATTATATAGTGTGAAATTAAAATTTTTCAACCTAAATTTCCAACATTTCGGCCCCCTTTAATTAATGAACCTTGGATTACTTGTTCAACTTGTTAATTATCACTACTTTACAACTCATATAAGATAAGATCCAACTCATGACCATTCATTAATTATAGGATAAACCTTATCCTATAAAATCTTATCACAATCTTTAAAAATTTCATCCACTTGCACAAGTGTCCCCCCCACTTGTGCCACTTGATATAATACTATAAATTATCCTTAATAATATCATTTTAATGTAAAAATTATCATAGGACCATAATTGGATAGCAATTAAAATTAATTAATACTATAAGCTCACATTTTCGAAAATTAGGGTTACATGTGTTAAATATTTTATTTTCTTGTAATAAATAGCTAACACATGGCTATGTGTCATACTATAATCCCTAAATGATGAATTTAATCATAGAAAAATATTTAAAACAATTTAGATTCACAAAACCCTAATTTTGGAAAATTAGGGTTTTCGAAACCCTAATTATTGGGCTTTAAATTCTATAATTCCCTAGCATTATTTTGATGATAAATAATGTTCTTATAACATAAAATAATCATAGAAATTTGAATTTTATAATTCCGAGATCATTTGGTTAAGTTATCGCATTATCTCTAAATGTAGACGTTTGAAACGTCTCAAAATTCCCATAGTTGGAACATCTTTAAAATGTTCAAAATAAAGTTGTAACAACTTTATTTATTGCTATAATAATAAGAAATTTTAAATTTTAAGCTTAACTGCTTAAAAATACTGTAAGGCTTAACTGTCGAATTCATCCGACGTTCGTTTTCTTACTCATTTCTATCGTACTGTTCCTTCTTTTAATTTCAAAATTTTTAAGCCCAGAAATTTGGGGTATTAAAAGTTCTGTACGGCGAACATCCACGTACGATTTTTGGCGATCTTGAGCTTCTTGAATTATCTTCTTGATTTGTCGTACGATTTCGATCATTTCTTCGATGGCTTCCGGTCCCAACACCTTTCTTTCTCCGACCTCATCCCAATAGATAGGTGATTTGCATTTCTTACCATAGAGAGCTTCGTATGATTCCATGTTAATTGTAGCTTGATAACTATTGTTATAAGAAAATTCAACTAACGGTAAAGCTTGTTCCCATTGTTTGCCTCGATCTAGTACTACAGTTCGGAGCATGTCCTCAAGCGTTTAAATAGTTCTTTTCGTTTGACCGTCCGTTTGAGGATGAAAAGTTGTACTAAAATTCAATTGCGTCCCTAATTCTTCTTGGAAACTCGACCAAAATCGCGAGGTGAATTTGGAGTCTCTATCTGAAGTGATAGATACAGGTACTCAATGTAACAGCACTATTTCGCGAACATATATCTAGGCTAACTTGTTAGCTCCATAAATAACAGGAACTGGAATAAAATGAGCTCATTTGGTGAGACGATCCACAATTACCCATATAGCAGTGTTTTCACGCTTTGATCTTGGTAACCCTGTTACAAAATCCATGGCTATGTGGTCTCATTTCCATCCAGGAATCTCTAGAGGTTGCAGCTTCCCATATGGTCGTTGATGTAGAGCTTTAACTTGTTGGCATGCTAGACATCGCTCCACGAATGATGCTATATCTTGCTTTATTCCCATCCACATGAATTGTTGTTTAAGATCTTGATACATATTCTTTCTTCCTGGATGTGATGTATAAAGTGAGTTGTGGGCTTCACTCATGATTTCATCCTTCAGCTCCTGGTTGTTGGGTACCAAAATCCTATTTCGGGACATGATTGCATTGTCCCGAGCTTCACAATAATCTTGTAATCCCTCCGTTCTGATTTTAGCTCGCAACTTTTCTAGTTGTTCATCTTGCGTTGAGCATTTATGATCCTCGTCCTTAAGTCTAGTACAACCACCAGCGTAGATATGATACTCTCAGTAGTATCTGGTGGAAATACTACTTCTATCTTCAATTTCTCAAAATCTTTAATCAATTCTTGTTCTCGGGTGAGAATCATTCCTAATTGCCCTTGACTTTTTTGACTCAGAGCATCTGCTACCATGTTCGCTTTTTCAGGGTGGTATTTGATTTCACAGTCATAATCTTTGACGAGTTTAAGCCACCTTCTTTGACACATGTTCAATTCTTTTTGCTCAAAGAAGTACTTTAAACTCTTATGATCTGTGAAAATTTCGCATCTCGAGCCATACAAATAGTGCCTTCAAATTTTTAGCGCATGGACTACCGCAGCTAATTCTAAATCATGCCTTGGATAGTTAAGTTCGTGCGGTCTTAGTTGCCGTGAAGCATAAGCGATGACCTTTCCCTCCTGCATAAGTACGCATCCTAATCCGTTCTTTGACGCATCGGTATAAAAAGTAAATCCTTGATTTGGTTCTGGTACCGTCAATACCGGTGCTGAAGTCAATCGCTTCTTAAGTTCTTGAAAACTTTCTTCACATTCTTTGGTCCATTGAAACTTTACTCCCTTCCGGAGTAATTGAGTCATTGGTCTAGCAATTTTAGAGAATTCTTCAATGAATCGCCGATATTAGCCTGCCAGACTTAAGAAACTCCGAATTTCATTCGGCGTTGTAGGTAATTTCCATTCTTGTATAGCCTGTACCTTAGCAGGGTCCACTTTTATTCCTTCTGCTGATACTATGTGTCCAAGAAAATTCACCTCTTTCAGCCAAAATTCGCATTTGCTAATTTGGTGTACAGCTTGTCAGCTCTTAGAGTTTCTAATACAATTTTAGATGCCTCTCATGTTCTTGTTCATCTTTCGAGTATACAAGAATATCATCGATAAATACTAAGAAAAATTTATCGAGATAATCGTGAAAACACGATTCATTAAGTCTATGAATACGACAGGAGCATTGGTTAAACCAAAAGGCATCACTACAAATTCATAATGACCGTACCGTGCTTGTAAAGCAGTCTTAGGAATATCTTCTAATCGAATTTCTAACTGATGGTACCCTAATCTTAAATCAATCTTAGAGAAAATACTAGCTCATTTCAATTGATCAAACAGATCGTCTATCCGGGGCAACGGATATCTATTTTTCAAGGTGAGCTTGTTCAATTCTATGTACATTCTTAGGGTACCATCATTCTTTTTCACGAACAAGACAGGTGCTCCCCATGGAGACACACTGGTCGGATAAATCCCAAATCCAAGAGTTCTTGAAGTTGAATTTTCAACTCTTGTAACTCTTTAGGCGCCATACGGTAAGGCGCTTTTGAAATGGGTGCCGATCCAGGCTCTAGATCAATTGTAAATTCCAATTATCTATCTTGAGGTAATCTCGATAATATTTCAGGAAAAACATCTGGATATTCCTGAACTATCGGCACATCCTCTAATCGTCTTTCTTTTTTATCATCAATGTTCAAATATACCAAATAGGCACGAGTCACCTTTTTCCTCATCAATTTCTCAGCACTTAATGCTGAGATTATGAGAACTCTTCTTTCTTTCATCTCAACACCATAAAAACGGGTAGGTTCTTTTTCGGGATGATGGAACGAAATTTCCCGTCGTTCGCATCGAATTACAGCAAAATTTTCTGTTAACCAGTCAATTCTTAAGATAATATCCACGTCCCACATTGATATTACTCGTAAGGTTCTTGCTTTCAATTTAAGAGTTCCTAACTCAAATTCTAAGTCGGAACATACGTGGAAAATTATTGTGGATTTACCTAAAGGAGTCATCACTTTCAAATCTTGATCACTTCGCTCTATATTCAGCTTAAAAACATCTACACATGTCGTAGAAATAAAAGAATGCGAAGCTCCAGTATCAAAGAGAATTATAACAGGTATGCCATTTAACGTTCCCATACCTGCCAAATTTTCAGCATTTTATTCATGTCGCCTTGGGTTCAAAGCGAACGCCCTCTGATATTGAGGTTGAGTTTGCTGAGGATGAGGTGGTAAAATCATCTGATATTGAGGTACCGATATCGACCGGACTTGCTATTGAGAACTACCATCTATAGCTTTCATTTGTGGCACTTGTTTAACAGAAGTTGACCTTCTTCCACTTTCTGTCAATCTCTGTCTAGTTGGGCAGTTGTTAGCATAATGACCTACTTGGCCACATTTGTAACAACTATTAGTGCCCCATCAACAAACTCCGGCATGAGCTTTATTACACCTCGGGCATAAAGGTATCCTAGGTGGAATTGGAATCATTTGTGGTTGATTTTGAAATGGTGGTCGGAAAGAGCTTGATACAAGCTGGTGTAGTTTTTGCCAAGGCTTCTTATTTGGAAAATCTCTTGTCTCCCATCTTCGTTTTCCTTTAAATCGTTGATTTTGGGGTATCATCTTTTGTGGAGTTTGGATTTGAGATGGGTTCGGGTTTGATTCAGGGGCCATCTTTTCCGACTGCATCTCTAGTTCCATATCCAAAGCCCTATTCAACGTCTCAGCATACGATAGGGCAGGTTGGCTTGCCAGAATGACTCTAAGTTCTTATCGTAGGCCCGAACAAAATAATTCAGTCATCTTTTCATCAGTCTCAATCTTGTATGGAGCATAACAGGATAGATTGCAAAATTCTCAATCATACTCTGCTATTGTTTTCTTTCCTTATTTCAAATTCATAAACTCAATTTTCTTTTGTTTCCTATAACTTCGAGAGATATATTTCGCCAACAACTCTTCTTTGAATTGTTCCCAAGTAAAATTCTCCAATCTCTCGGGAGTGGGTCTTCTGGCGTGATTCCCACCAGAAGTCAGCTGGTCCCTTCAATTGAAAGGAAATGCACAGAAGGCACTCCTTATCCGAGCATTCTAAAAATTTAAAGATTATTTCCATATCCCGAATCCATTCCTCTTCCTCGGCAGGATTACCAGTTCTACTGAAAGATGGTGGATTTTGTCGAAGGAATAATTCATAATTTTTCCGAGTTGTTTGAGGAGGGGTAGGTTGAGGTATATTTTCACTTTTTTGTTCTTCTACTACAGGAATTCGATTTCGACGTCTTGGCTGCATACTGCATTTCAGGTTAATGAGAACAATATATGTGCAATATGTACATAAGGAATTTACAAGAAAGCGGGTAAAATGTCATGTTCAGTAAATAGGTTTACATGTAAATAAATTCGCACAATTGTATAAACAATAGGTTCAAAGGTAAGCAAGAAAAACAACAATCAATCACAATATAAGTATCTTTAGATTTTTTTTTTATATCATGGAAAATTGCCTCTTAGAAGACTTTTTACATAAGGGAAAATTTTGCCTTAGCAGAGTAGGCATCGGAAAACTGTTCTGGTTAGTCTACTATACTACTCACTAACTAGGTTAAACTTTATGTATCCATAGCTATTTACATCAGTCCTACCCAACTATTTATCCACATGTGTACATCATTACTCATATATTCCCATTTCACTTCTAATCCACCCGTGGTGTTGTACTATCTCCATTACTGGGGCCAGACATCTCATTCTCTTCATCCATTCCTTCTACTCCTACATCTGCATCTTGTATGTCTTCCATATTCTCTACATCTGATACCTCCTCAATACACTCATCCTCCGGTGGTGGTTCAGAAGAATAATTAGCAAATGAGGTAGAATGTGAATAGCTGATCTCAGTATCAAGAGTAGAAGGATCCGAAATAAATGGCATATCGCTTAGCTGAAGGGGTTGCAATTGGGTAGTACCAACAGGTTGTAAAAACTCAGGCTCATACTTGAAAGATCACGTGACTCCAGCTGGTCGGATGATCCCGCCTCAGTTTCTTCGAAAAGAAAAGTGGGTGGGGTTCCAGGTGGAGACTCATAGGGTACAGACTGGAGTGGAGAGACATTTATGGCTATTAGCTGATCATACCATCTTAAATCGATGGCATCCATATCAAAATCAAGGTCAAAATGCTCGGGTTCTTCAAGAGGAAACTCTTCTTCAAGAAGAGTCAGATGGTCATCTGGAATAAATAATAGGGCGAAACTCCAAAGGAGTAGTAACATCAACAGGGGCAATTTGATCAGACGAGGTAGTAATATCAACTGGTACAAGCTGATCTTCATAAATAGAAGCATCAGAGGTATCCATCAAGGATTCAGAAGCGGCTGAATCTACAACTGTAGAAGTACTAGATTTGCCTATCTCAAACTGAGGCTCATCATTCACAATAGAAATATCTGATGATAAGATATTATAAACTGCGAAAACAAAACCTTCCATTGGAGGATAGGTACCAGGAGGAGGACTCTGAGTAGCGTGATACTGTCTACGAATAATATCCACAAATCTCAGAAACTCCGCGAAACTACGATGCTCGACAATGTAGTACAACGGCCCATTCCTACCACCCAGAAGGCAGAACACGTACAAGCTGTAAAATACCATCCCAATCTATAACGCCCCCATTCTTGTAATAGAGATATTACTAGAATCTTTCTATCTTTAACAATTATAAAATAATATTATTAATAATAATAATATTGGTAAATATTATTTATAAGCAGCGGAGGAAAAATTCGACGAACGGACAACATATACCCTGTAAATACGTATATGCCAACCCGAAATGAAAACAATACCAACAATTCCAACAGCAACTATGATGATATCAACAACATCTAGGGACACAACCCTCATCAAAATATATACATATCTATTAAACATCATAGTGTATCAAACATAGTTTTTAGCCAAAAACCATTTAAGTTTGTTCTCAACACATTTGAGTACTAGCATAGTTTGAAACATATTTACATAAAACGTGATCCAGAGAGAATGTATGTGTGGAGCTCATTCCCGTCAACATCAACCGTCAACCTCTCGGCTTGCAAAACATATATCGAAATAGGGGATGTGAGCATGTAAACATACTCAGTGGTGCAAGCAGTTATAACCAATTGCGTAATGCACACAACATAATGAACCACTTCATTAACAGTTACCCTTGCATGTACTCATTATTTATCGCGTTGGGTAGCCCCTTGTGGGCCTCCTCGAGGGTAATTCTTTATCATTGAGCCCTGGTGGGCCTCCTCGAGTGTAGATCGCTACACTAGGTCCGGCCTCCTCGAGGGTAGATCGCTACACTAGACCCCTTGTGGGCCTCCTCAAGGGTAGATCACTACACTAGGCTCGGCCTCCTCGAGGGAACTTCTTTAACATTCTAGCTCACATGCATGCACAAATAACAACAATGATTATAACCATACAACATACTTACAGATAGAGTAAACCCCACCTCGTGTTGACGTTTCAAAAAAATACTCTTTGGCTTTTGCTTAGTTGTCCGTCCTCAAGCTTTGGATGTCACGCCACCTAACACTTGTAACATTACTCTTAACTAAGTTTCATATATCCAATTAAGTATATTAGACACGTCAACGCACTTAAACCGCTTAATTTTAACCATAATCAACAATACCTTTTAAACATAATGTATGTTCAAAGTGAAAAATCACATAAAACGTCATGTATCTTAAATGAACCTCTATATATGCTTAACTATCATCAAAGATCACAAATAAATCATCAAAACTTGAATATCAAAGCTTTAGCATTGAAAGCCCTAATTCAACGTCAAACTAAAATTTTCAAATTTTGAATACGTCAGCCGAAAAATCCGAATAAATCATTTTAAGCTTTAATCATAGAATAGAATCCAAATATGAACTCAAAATCATCAAATAAAATAAAAAAATCTAACATTATATGGCTAGGGTTTTTGGCCAACATAAGGGTTTTCCAACGGTTTCGATTTCAAACGTTTTTCTTGTTCAAAACATGTTTATTTCAACCCAACAACACATATATGAACAAATATCAAGCATATAAACAACATAAATTCAAGTTCAAGACCTTCAAGAATTTCGAAAATCACAAGACTTCCAAGAATGAACATATGTTCAAAAATTCAATGTTAAACAACTTATCGGCGACTAACCTAACATAAGATCAAGAAATAATCAAAAAACAACATATCTTCTTCACAATCATCAAAGGACCGAAAATTATGGTTTGAACATAGGTTCATATTTTTAAATTTTTCAAACCATAGATGTGTTCTAGAGATTGAATTATACCTGAATTCGAAGACCGATCGAAAATTTAACGGTTGGATCTTGAAATATTTGAGGTTGAATTTTCGAAAATCCTAGTGTGTGTTTAGTGTTTGAAGCACGAAAGTTTGGAGGAAAAATGATAAGAATGATGAATAGTAGCTTTATAAAAAGAATCCACAAATTTTTCTTTTATTTTTCAATTTATTTAATAAGGTGATTAATCACAATTTCTAGAGAATTCTACCATTCTCTACACATTGCCACATATTAAGGCATCAAATATATATTTACATATATGTCCATTTTTTATTTCTTCTTAATTTATTATTCTAATGCATAACATATAAATGTTTTAATCAATTCTTATATCCAAATCACGTAATATCATGAATTAATGACCAATGCATAAAAATTAAACTTTCATTATAAAATAATCATAATTATAATTTACTAAAGTTTTAAGACTTATAATATCAAACTTTACATTTTTAGCTAGGGCGCATCCTCGCTCGAAGCCGAACAACCTATAAAAACGTTCAAAACTCAATTTTTGATTAGTCCCAATTTAAAGAAAAATAATTCACATTTAAATATATATATATATATATATATGTATCATACTTCTTTAAGAAAATTTCTCGGGGTATTACATTCTACTCCCCTTAAAATAATTTCGTCCTCGAAATTAACCTGGTAATTCTCTAAGGTTGGGATAGCGAACCAAAAGTTCATCTTCTCTTTCCCATGTGGCTTCCTCAGGTCCATGCCTACTCCACTGTATTTTCACCAAAGGCACCTCTCGATTTCTTAAGGTATGCACTTTTCTATCTAGAATAGCAATCGGTACCTCTTCGTATGTTAAATTCGGTGAAACCTGTAGATTCTCATAAGATATAACATGACCTGGATCTGAGATATATTTCCTAAGCATCGAAATGTGAAACACATCGTGAACGCCAGCCAAGTCCGGAGGTAAAGCTAGGCGATATGCCACATTTCCTATTCTTTCAAGTATTTCAAAAGGACCTACGTAACGAGGCTGTAACTTCCCTTTCTTGCCAAATCTGATCACTCCTTTTATCGGTGCTATCTTTAAAAATACCTTGTCACCAATCTCGAAGTGCATATCCTTTCGCCTTTGGCCAGCATACGATTTCTGACGATCTTGGGCTGCCTTAATTCTTTCTGTGATCTTTGTGATTACTCCAACTGTTTCTTCAATTAATTCAGGCCCTAAAATCCGTCTCTCTCCAACTTCATCCCAATGAATTGGTGACCTACATTTTCTCCCATACAAATGGAGCCATTCCAATAGTAGCTTGATAGCTATTATTATAAGAGAATTCCACCAATGGTAGATACTTCTCCCAACTTCCGCCCATGTCTAACACACAAGCACAGAGCATATCTTCCATAATTTGGATAGTTCGCTCTGACTGTCCATCTGATTGAGGATGATAAGCTGTACTGAAGTTTAATCTAGTGCCTAAAGCTGACTGGAGACTTTTCCAAAAGTTGGAAGTAAATCTCGTGTCTCGATCAGACACAATTGACACTGGCACCCCATGTAATCTTACAATCTCATTAATATAGAGTTGAGCTAATTGATCCATGCTAAAAGTCATCTTCATGGGCAGAAAGTGAGCTGATTTTGTCAATCTATCAATAATAACCCAGATAGTGTGATTGCCTCTAACTGTACGAGGTAATCCAACCACAAAATCCATAGAAATGTGTTCCCATTTCCACTCAGGAATCTCAAGTAGATTTAGCAATCCAGACGGCCGTTGATGTTCAAATTTCACCTGTTGACACGTAATGCATTTTTCTACAAATTCTCCAATGGATCTCTTCATATTTTGCCACCAGTAAACTGATTTCAAATCTTTGTACATTTTTGTTCCTCCAGGATGCACAGAATATGGAGTGTTATGAGCTTCCTTAAGTAGTTCTTGTCTCAAATCCTCATTATTCGGCACACATAATCTCCCGTTGAAGATAAGAGTACCATCGGTCATAACAGAAAATCCTTGAATTGTACCTTCTTCTGCTTGTTTCTTCATTTTGCACAAATATGGATCATTCTTCTGTGCTTCTCTAATTCGATCTTGAATTATCGGACGAACCACAAGTGCAGAGATGACTCTTGTCGTGGTGTTTGGTGGCATTACCACTTCTAAATTCAATTTCTGAAATTCTCTAATCAGTTCTTCTTGTTTGGTAGGTAACGTTGCCATGAAACTCTTTCGGCTTAATGCATCAGCAACTACGTTTGCCTTTCCAGGATGATAGTGAATGATGCAGTCATAATCTTTAACCAACTCTAACCATCTTCTTTATCGAAGGTTTAACTCTTTCTGCGTGAAGAAATACTTTAAACTTTTATGGTCAGTGTAAATGTCACACTTACTCCCATAAAGATAATGTCGCCAAATCTTCAACGCATATACTACAGCTGCAAGGCTCAAGATCATGTGTCGGATAATTCTGCTCGTGTGGTTTCAATTGTCTTGAAGCATAAGCTATCACATTTCCATGTTGCATTAACACACATCCAAGTCCTTGCTCTGAAGCATCACTGTAGATAACAAAAACCATCGGTACCATCAGGCACAGTTAGAACAGGAGCTGACATGAGGCGTTGCTTTAGTTCTTGGAAACTTTGTTCACACTGTTCATTCCATTGAAACTTCTCATTTTTACGTGTCAACTTTGTCAATGGACCAGAAATCTTTGAGAACAACTAGCACCTTTAAGCTGATCAAATAAATCTTCGATCCTGGGCAACGGATACTTATTCTTAATCGTCAATCTATTAAGAATATGTTCATTCTTTGAATTCTTGTGATTTTCGAAAATTATGGAAACAATGATCTTGAATTTATGATGTTCATATGCTTGATTTTGTGGGATTGATATAAACATGTTTTGAACAAGAAAAACGATTAATATCGAATATGTGCAAAAAACCCTAAGTTGGCCGAAACATTGAGTCCATGTAACATTGGATTGTTGATTTTATTTGATCAATTTGAGTTCATATTTGAATTCTATGATATGAATAAAGCTTAAAATGATTTATTCGAATTTTTCGGCCGACGTATTCGAAAACTGAAAATTTTTAGTTTGACGTCAAGTTTGAGTTTTCAATGCTAAAGCTTTGGTCTTTGTGTTTTGATAAAGGATTAATGATATCTAATGATAGTTGAGCATGTATAGAGGTTCGTTGGTATTAGATGACGTCTCGTGTGATTTTTGACGTCAGACATAGGCTATGTCTTAAGGGGACGTTGGGTTTTTGGCTAAGATGAGATGGTTTAAACTTGTTGTCAAGTTTTCTATGCTCATTTAGACATATGGTGATAATTTGGTGGAGTTGAGAATAAGTTTGGTTGATTTGGTATTGAAATGGCGATTCGTTTTATAAACGTTACACTGTCGAAATTTCGTTAGAATTTGTTTGTATAAGATGTTAGAGGATGCAATGACCCAAGTGTTATCGACCACTGTGTCTTGATATCGAGAAGAAAAAGTCGTATTGACGACTAAAATAAGTTATGTTCTTGTTTAATTCTTGGTAGGCTTTTACGCCGATCTATGTTGATTGAAGGACCAAGAAGAAGAAGAAGAAGAAAGAAATGAAAGATAAAAGTACAGTCCTCGAGTGACTGTCGCCAGGTGGGTATAAGTATTTTCTATAATGATATGCTTATGCTTTTACATACTTTCAAATGATATTATATGCTTATGTTATTGCATATTTTCAAAATGATATGAATTTCATTTATGAGCAAAGTTTCAAAGTTGAATGACTTGCCTATTTTGAGCATGAGCATGAGCATAATGCATTTACATAACCACGGAAAAGAAAGAAAGAAAGTATGAATGAAAGAATATTACCGACGTCGGGTATGACCGTGGTTGGTACCCTTCGGGTCCAGCACGGGTATATAATGTTAAGGTGTTTGAGAAGGAGGCCTACTTCTCAACACGCAAAAAGAATCCGTGGATATGGAAAGAAAAAGTTATCGGCCGACATGAGAACATACATATGCATACTTTATGATGATGCTATGAAATGAAAGCAAGTAAGTGTTTATTTACGATGCATGCACAGGTTATTTCATTAAAATCCCATGTGTGTTGCTAATGTTATGGCAAGTCAATCCTATAGCCCTAAGGGCAATGTTTTATGTTTTCGGCGTATACCCACTGAGTGCAATTTTGTACTCACGCCCTGAATGTATTTCTAAACGTGCAGGTTGAGCTTGAGAGGATGTTGGAATCGAATGTTGTGCAGAGGAGCTTCTCTAAGTAATTTGGTTAACTCATGATGAAAATGATCATTTATTGACGTTATTCGTTTGATGTTATCATGTTTATTTGCCCAGAGAGTTATGTCATCATACATAATTCTCGGCCACACTTTTCGTTGCCAAACTTTAGCCTTCACTTGTTCCTATGTTTTGTTATGCCGAATCGACCGACTAATCTTGATGACGGTCATTGTTTTGTTGTTATGGTCTCGGCATTTATGTTACGTTGCCGACTTGCTTACGATAACATGGATTCATTGAAATGCCTATGTGCACAAGGATTTACTTGAAGGTCCAGAGAGGTTGTTGTTGAATTCAATATGATGTCATTGAATCATTTTCGAACCATGCTTTGAAACGTCGAAAGATTCTTATCGTTGTTAAAGCATTGCTTGAATATATATATTCTTAGTATGGTTTTTTTTTTATTAATATCCGCTCCCAGCCGTTGTTTTTCTTCATTCGAACTTTTATTATGGTTTGAAAACCTAAACTTAACCTTTTGTCAAACTTCATTTCATTTATTTGATCATAAAATGTTTGATTCCTTAATGACGGAAAGTTGATGTCATATATTGTTTTGAGATGTATATTCGATCGAAATTGTTGTTATCGATTATCAGAAGTTATAGAAATTCCTTCTTAACCCCACGTCACGGTCCAATTACTTGACTAATTACGTGGTTAAGGAGTTAGGCTGTGACAGAATGGTATCAGAGCAGTTTTGAATTCTGAACCTGTGAGCCTTTGTCAACTTGTGCGGTTTGTGCACAGTTTTGAAGTCTGAACATGTAAATCCTTGTGAACTTTTGCACATATGAGTATAGTTTTGAATTCTGAACATGTAAATCCTTGTGAATCCTTGTGCAGCTTGTGCGCTGTTTCGAATTCTAAATTCATGAATCTTTGTGAGTCATGTGCAGTTTATCCACTTTGAGCATATGAATTCTTTTGGTGACTGCTTGAGAATTTAAGTTTATGGAGTCATTTGTTCGATTCTATCTTGAGAATCTGAGTTTACGGAATTAGTTGTTTGATTCGATTTGAGAAATGAGATAAAGAGTCGATTGTTCTTAAGAAGCTCAAGATTCGATTCCATCATCTCTAGCTCACGGTATGAGCTTATGCTTATGATTATGATGATTATGATTATCATAGTTGAAGATTGAGTATGTGCTTTATTTGTATGAATTGAGTTGATGTTGAATATATGATTTATTGACTGAATTACTATATGAAAATGTATGCTTGAAATGAGCTAATGCTTTATGAGCTGAAATTGAAAAGAAATCATGAGAAGAGACGACAGAGCAACATGAAGCGTTCGAGCATTCTTTTATCTAGGATGGCAAGGACCATCCGGAAAGCTTGGACTTGAAAGAGACTGACCCATTTGTCGTCATGTCGTTTATCATTATCTCGTTTACCTTTATTAGTAAAGATTAGGTGAACAACTTACCTAGAACGAATTTCTCGCTCAATTCCATCGTTTCTGGAGGAAGGTAAATGAACACGATGATAATCGATGCACAAGCAAAGAAGTAATCAAAGATAAAGAAGGAATAAGAGACCGGCGATCACCCTCGTGATCGTTATCCAGCTTGTAAATTCATTTCAGGAGTTTCTGCACTAAAAACTAGCGATCTCCTTAGCGATTTCTAGCCTGGCCGCGAAAATCTTTCAAAAAGTTTATGCCTTGTAACTAGTGACTGACCTCACGATTTCTAATCCGGCCACTAAGTATCATGATTTGATGAGAATTAGGATTTCGACCGTCAACTATAAATACCTCGTATCATCCATTGGCACGTAACTCTCGCTTTTCGAAAATTTTTCCAGACTCCTAACTATCATTAGTTTTTATTATTATGTACACTTGAATTCCCTATTTGTTTCTTTTTCCTCTATGGCCGACTTTATCTCAGTTATTCATCAACTCTAGTTGGCTGGTAACTTTTCAGTTACACCTAATGATTAAGAAAATGTTGAACCCATTAATGATGATTCTATTACTCCTGAGTATGATGCTAGTACCCATGCTCTAAAATAAAGTTTTCATTTACAGATATTCAGCTAGCTAGCTTGAGTATGATGTATATTCTATACAGTTTGATCATTTTATCCCAACATTGAGATGTTTTCTATTGACCTAGATTTGTATGGTCAATCTTTCCTATCTCTTGAGATTCCTATACAGATTCAGTCTATTCAATTTTCTTATGTTTTTGAAATTTCTCATTTGAGATTTGAGAAGAGACTCAAGCTAATTTATTGAGACTCCAGATGTCTTAAGATCTTTTATGTCTAAACCCGAGTTTTGCCAGTTGTTGGCACAACATAGCTACAATCCTTAGATATCAGTCAAATATTTTGTGATGATTACAGCATCCTTTACCCCGAGTCATTCTTTTGTATTCAATTCCCAATTGTGCTATCGATATGCTATCTCCTGAGATCGAGAAAGATTGCAGAGATGACAGACTCCTATGAAGCCGTTGATGGCAGTAAGGACAGAAATGCAAAGACGTAAGAAAAGAATGATGACGATGAAAGTCTATCGTGAACATATGTATATATATATATATATATATATATATATATATAGGTGATGTCAATAGATATTTTTATAATGCGATAGCATGCTTGAGAAGCCGTACGAGATAAGTTTTTCCTGAGATGCCAAATTATCTATATGCCTGACAACCCCAGATTGCAATGTTTCCCTGCTTTGTAAAAAGTCTTCAAAGAAGCAAATTTTCTCCCCTTGACATAAATGATCATTTTGCTATCAAGCTGTGTTATTTCATATCATAACCTTGGGATAAACAATTGTGAAGATCCTTGAAACATAAGTCTGTTTGTTGAATGAGAACATTTTTCCCGTTTTTGGTAAATGAAACATGCTGCATTTTGGCATTTGTTTGCAAATACAGTATGCCACCCAGAAAAAGAAATCTTTATCTTAAAGAAGGGGAAACAAGAAAGTGTAAATTTTTCTTAAGCTTTATCTGTACCTTATTGTGCTCTTTTGCGTCAGAATCCCCATTTTTTTTCAATGAAGTTGATCAAATACCCAACTAATGCTGCAGATGGGTTTACTCGATAAAGTGAATTCTCAAGTTTTTGGAGTATTTTGATTGAAAACGTTTCATATGTATATCGTTTCAGTTATGAGGGTCTGTAAATTTCTAATGGAAATTACCTCAGAAAGTCCTTTCTCTTAAAATCTCTATCATGTATAAAGCTGACAAGTTAGCTCAGATATACGTACATCTCGTTATGAACGAGGTTTTAACAAGAGATGAGTAAAAGATTTAAATTTCATACAACGACAACTACCAAGCGACGATTGATATGACGCCCTATAAAGCCTCTATGGCAGAAAAAGTAGATCACTGCTCTTCTAAGACACGCGATTAGATAAAGAAAAGTAATTGGACCGAAGCGATTGAAGAAAAGGTCGTAATCGTATGACAATTCAAGAAAAGAATCTTAGAAGCTCAAGATCGTTAGAATTTCTATGAAGATACAAGACGAACGGAGCTAAGCTTCGAGATTGGAGATAAAATATTTATGAAAGTATATTCTTCTAAATGAATACATCGCTTTGGAATCAAAGGAAAGCTCAAACCAAGATTTATTCGGCCGTACGAGATTCAAGAAAAGATTGGGCCAATCGCCTACAGATTAATGATGCCTTCAAGTTTCTACAATATTTACGATATTTTCCGTATGTCACATTTATGAAAAATATGTGTTAATCCACAACACATTGTACATCAATAGAACGTTGTTCCTGAACAAGATTTAAGCCATGAAGAGAAACCAGAAATACAACTTAGATTGAAAAGAACGATAAATAAGGAATGAATCAATTCCTTCAGTTAAGCTTGATGAAAGCATCATGGTTTATAAAAGCTACATGGGAACTAGAAGATTAAATGATAAAGAAGTACCCTGAGTTTTTACAGAGGTACTAAATTTCGGGATGAAATTTTTTAAGGGGGTGGGAATGTAATACCCGCATTCACAGAGTGCAGATTAGCTCTAATTAAGAGCTTATGAGAAGGGCATTGCATCCTTAAGAAAGAGTTGTTTAAGCTAGAAGCTTTTATGTTAAGCTTCGCGTCGACAAAAATAGAATTTGAGATTTATTCGAGATCGATTCGAGATAGAACCTAAGATAAGATTCTTAGGTCTTGTTTACAATAAGAAGACCTAGATTTCGAGAGTCTTGAGATGATAGGTACATGCTCAACGAAGTCTTGATTTTATAAAACGGAGAAATTCAAATCTTTGTTTTTGTGATGTCGGCATTTGCACATTGAACCCTAATCGTCGGCTGAATGTCTAAATGGTTTTTGAAGCCAAAAATGTTTTTATAATCAAAGTTTAATGTTTATAATATGTTATTTGAGTTTAAAAGAGAATTTCAAGCAATGAGCATTTTATTTGAAATTGAGTTTTGAAAACGGAATGGTATGGATTAATAGCATGTAATCGTAACATTAGTATTAATTTCTAGAACAAGGAAGAATTTTCTAGAAAAATGATTATTCACAATCATTAAATAAAATGAAAAATGGAAAAAGTGAAAGAATTTTCTAGATTTTGGTGAATAATCACCTTTAATAAAAAAATGTAAAATAAAATGGAAATTTGTAATTAATGACATTAAATACATACAAAGACTTTAGAAGCTACTATTCATCACCATTTTCTCTCCCAAAACTCACGTCCAAAACAAACACTACACACACTAAAATTCTTGAAATTTCAAGCTCCAAATTCTAAGGATCCAACCGTTAAATTTTCGATCCGTCTTCGAATCAAGGTATATCTCAACCTCTAGAACACATCTATGGTTTGAAAATTTTAAAATCATGAACTTATGACCATGTTGTAATTTTCGGTCATTATGGAATAATTATGAAGGATATGTTTCGTTTGATTATTTCTTGATAATATGTTAGATTCGTCGCCGATAAGTTGTTTAACGTTGAAATTTTGAGAATATGTTCATTCTTTGAATTCTTGTGATTTTCTAAAATTATGGAAACTATGATCTTGAATTTATGATGTTCATATGCTTGATTTTTTGGGATTGATATAAACATGTTTTGAACAAGAAAAACGATTAATATCGAATATGTGCAAAAACCCTAAGTTGGCCGAAACATTGAGTCCATGTAACATTGGATTTTTGATTTTATTTGATCAATTTGAGTTCATATTTGAATTCTATGATATGAATAAAGCTTAAAATGATTTATTCGAATTTTTCGGCCGACGTATTCGAAAACTGAAAAATTTTAGTTTGACGTCAAGTTTGAGTTTTCAATGCTAAAGCTTTGGTCTTTGTGTTTTGATGATGGATTAATGATATCTAATGATAGTTGAGCATGTATATAGGTTAGTTGGTATTAGATGATGTCTCGTGTGATTTTTGACGTCAGACATAGGCTATGCTTAAGGGGACGTTGGGTTTTTGGCTAAGATGAGATGGTTTAAACCTGTTGTTGAGTTTTCTATGCTCATTTAGACATATGGTGATAATTTGGTGGAGTTGGGAATAAGTTTGGTTGATTTGGTATTGAAATGGCAATGCGTTTTATAAACGTTACACTGCCGAAATTTCGTTAGAATTTGTTTGTATAAGATGTTAGAGGATGCAATGACCCAAGTGTTATCGACCATTGTGTCTTGATATCGAGAAGATATAGTCGTATTGATGACTAAAATAAGTTATGTTCTTGTTTAATTCTTGGTAGGCTTTTACGCCGATCTATGTTGATCGAAGGACCAAGAAGAAGAAGAAAGAAATGAAAGATAAAAGTACAGTCCTCGAGTGACTGTCGCCAGGTGGGTATAAGTATTTTCTATAATGATATGCTTATGCTTTTACATACTTTCAAATGATATGATATGCTGAGCAAAGTTTAAAAGTTGAATGACTTGCCTATTTTGAGCATGAGCTTGAGCATAATGCATTTACCTATCCACGGAAAAGGAAAAAAGAAAGTATGAATGAAAGAATGTTACCGACGTCAGGTATGACCGTGGTTGGTACCCTTCGGGTCCAGCACGGGTATGTAATGTTAAGGTGTTTGAGAAGGAGGCCTACTTCTCAACATGCAGAAATAATCCGTGAATATGGAAAGAGAAAGTTATCGGCCAACATGAGAACATGCATATGCATACTTTATGATGATGCTATGAAATGAAAGAAAGTAAGTGTTTATTTACGATGCATGCACATGTTATTTCATTAAAAACCCCTGTGTGTTGCTAATGTTATGGCAAGTCAATCCTATAGCCGTAAGGGCAATGTTTTATGTTTTCGGGGTATACCAACTGAGTGCAATTTTGTACTCATGCCCTGCATGTATTTTTAAACGTGCAGGTTGAGATCGAGAGGATGCTGGAATCGAATGCTGTGCAGAGGAGCTTCTCTAAGTAATTTGGTTAACTCATGATGAAAATGATCATTTATTGACGTTAGTCATTTGATGTTATCATGTTTATTTACCCAGAGAATTATGTCATCATACATAATTCTCGGCCACACTTCTCGTTGCCAAACTTTGGCCTTCACTTCTTCCTATGTTTTGTTATGCCGAATCGACCGACCTAATCTTGATGACGATCATTGTTTTATTGTTATGGTCTCGGCATTTATGTTACGTTGCCGACTTGCTTACGATAACATGGATTCATTGAAATGCCTATGTGCACAAGGAATTACTTGAATGTCCAGAGAGGTTGTTGTTGAATTCCATATGATGTCATTGAATCATTTTCGAACCATGCTTTGAAACGTCGAAAGATTCTTATCGTTGTTAAAGCATTGCTTGAATATATATGTTCTTAGTATGGTTATTTTTATTATTATTATCCGCTTCCAGCCGTTGTTTTTCTTCATTCGAACTTTTATTATGGTTTGAAAACCTAAACTTAACCTTTTGTCAAACTTCATTTCATTTCTTTGATCATAAAATGTTTGATTCCTTAATGATGGAAGTTGATGTCATATATCGTTTTGAGATGTATATTCGATCGAAATTGTTGTTATCGATTATCAGAAGTTATAGAAATTCCTTCTTAACCCCACGTCACGGTCCAATTACTTGACTAATTACGTGGTTAAGGAGTTGGGCTGTGACACTTCTTGAAATGAAAACATTTTCAATGCTCATAATAAAATTTCATCTTACTTACCTAGTTGAGCTAGCGGAGATGGATTTGGAACACTGTGCTTTACTGACTCTAACTATGTTATGAATTGAAATAAACTTCAAATATTCACAGACCCAGTAAAAACATTGCTATGATACCAATCTGTCACAGCCCAACTTCTTAATCAAGAGATTAGGCTGCGACTCATGACTCTTCATGAACTATTAGAATTAATGACGATACAAAGAATTCAATAAGGGATGTGACAACAATATATATGGAGACTAAATAATGAGTGACATCAAATGAGGTATTAATTTCGGTCAGGACAATATAATTTGTTTCCATAAAGTCGAATGAATAAAAGGAATAACGGAGATAGGATAATCAACGACAATCGACTTTTATCCAAAAGGGGTTTTCCTTCCACAATTACAACAATCACATAACGATCATTCAAGTCAAAGTGTGGCAACAGAAAGGGTAGTTGAGTTATATGTATGAGGACATATAACCCTGGGCAGCAAAATACAACGACTCATGTGATATTTTGAAGTAATTACAAATCGAAGGGAATATCAACATTCGTTCAAGACAAGCATTTAAACAACATAATGCCATGACAAGTTTGACTCCAACATTCTCAAACATGCCTTATAATAAACAGCCAACCGAGTCTCCTTCGAGTAATAAAAGATATCAAGGAGTTCGACTCCAATCCATGACTACCAACCAATACAAAATTTGTTTCCAATAACAAGTGATATCAAGGAGTTCAATCTCAACGACCACAACCAAACGTATGAAACAAACGGAATAACAAGATATGTTTCGAACATATATGACAGAAACCATAAACCATGGTAACCACAATGTTCCTTTTTCCAATTCCATCTCCAAGATCCCAGCATAACCTGCATGTTTAGAAATACATGTAGGGCGTGAGTACATAAGCACTTAGTGGACACATGCCGAAAACATTTAAAACTTTGCTCTTAAAGCTATAAGATTGACTTGCCGTAATTATGCAATACACAGGGATTTTAGTGAAAAACCTTTGCATGCTTTTCGTAATAAAACACTTACTTGCTTTCATTTTCATAGCATTAAAACAAATACATATGCATGATCTTTGTCTACAGATAACTTTCTCTTCCCATATCCACGTACTTTCTTTGTGTTGAGAAGTAGGCCTCCTTCTCAAACACGCCTTGACCCGAAGGTCTATACCCGACGTCGGTACATACTTTCTTTCATTCTTTCTTTCTTTTCTTTTTTTCTTTTATTTCTTTTCCTTCTTTCTTTTCCATGGATAGGTAATGCATCATGCTCATGCTCAAAAATTTTGCAAGTCAACATTTTTCAAAAGCTATACAATATATAATGAAATTATGGAATTTAGCACGTGCCATATTTCGTTAGAAAGCCCACCTGTAGACCTTACTCAATAAGTTTGATCAACTTCCCTCTCTCTTCCACTTCTTCCGCTTTGATCGCTTTGCCCTTTTTCGACGTACCTTAGATTAATCGATAATATCAGTACTCGCATAAATGACATTTTTCTTCTTTCAACATTCATGAATTCTTCTTATCATTCATTTTCTTTTCTTATGCCTTGTTTAGACACTTTTGTCTAGACCTTCACCTATACAAATTATAAATCTTTCGGGTCATTGCATCCTTCTATTCATTACCTTTCTTTACATTTTTATCTTATTTGACTCTCATGAGTCTACTTTAGTATCAAGGAATGATTGATAATTATTTTGTAATTATACTTTAGTGAACTAAATTCACATTCTTTTCTTTACTTAAACACTTTATTTCTTTTCTTAAGTTATTTATGCATAACTTTTCAGTTAATCGCCTAACTTAAACTTTTTCATTACCATTTAAGCAATAAGCCATCAACATACTTTAAATGGCATTCATCTTACTATTATCATACTTTAAGTTTGTAAATCATTTATAATCAATCAATATCACATAACATAACTTATTCAAAACATGAATTCATTCCAACATGAACATGTACATAAGCTTTAGATTTTCACTTTAGATTTTCACTTTCTTAGCTCTAAAATTCCCAATTAAGCTTCATTAGTCCTTATTTACATAATAAGTTCATAATCCATAAGATTTATAAAGAATAACATTAAACTTTAATTTTTCCCTTTTCCTCATAATTTTCGAAAATTATGACAACGTGTATAAATTATATTTTTCTTCAACTTTCTTTCTAATTCTCATCTAATTATCATATATCAACCTTAGACAACAATAACAATAGCATATATCCATTTTAGCATGAACATACCAACTAAACATGTAAACTAAATTTTTTCACATTTAACATATTAGCTTAAAAAATTCTAATTAATTCACATAACACTTAAATCATCATATTAAACTCATATATCAAGCTAATTGAAGAAAATAAAATCAACATAATATTTCCCCAATTTTTTTGAAATTGCCGAAAACATATATATATTTCATAAGTTTTTTTTTGCTAGATTTTCTTCCAAATTACATATTTAATCATGCTTAATCACATAGTTTCAAACAAACTTCCAACATACGATCAACATATCATCACTTTAATTCAAAGCTCATGAACTAGGGTTTTTAGTTCTAACTTAAATCTTACAATTAAACCATAAATATTCCATTATTTCACTACTAATTTATCAATTACCACCATATATCATTAATATTCACTACATATCATTAAATTCTTCAACTTCATACCATCAACATTTTCACATAACTACTAACAATAATTAAGCTCAAAAGTTAAAGAAAAGATAGGATTATACATTCTTCCAACTTAAAATCAAGCTTGAAGGTGGAAAATTTGAAAAGAAATGGCTTGATTAAATTTTTCTCCAAGTGTGTGTTTTAGTGTGTGTGTGTGTCGAAAGTTTGGGAGAGAATTTTGAGGATTTTAGAAGTGTTGAATAGTAAGGAGGTGTTATATTTATATATCAAATTCTATTTTATTTTTGATTTAGTTTAATACATGCTTATTCACCATTTCTAGAACTCACTTTAACAAATGCTTTCATACTATACTTATCCTTAATAATAATAATAACATGATATATATATATATATATATTATCTAATGTAATTATTTGTATATATTATTTACTCTTTCTTATTTTTCTTTACTTAAGTAAGAAAAATTAATAACATACTAATCTTATATCCATAAAAATTATTATTACTCATAACATGAAAATGTAGCATATATAATAACATAATTCAAATTTTCTATGGCCATAGCATTTATTTGATCATTAAGATCAAATAATCAATCTACATAATACTTTAAATTTCTAAACAAAATCTTTTACTTAAAATTTTTAGAGTTCGATTATCTATCACATTTTATTTTACTAAGTGAAATTAAATAATTTAGATCTTAAGCATGTCTATTTTCTTTCTTATTAAGGATGCAATGCCCCGTTTAACATTCATTGTTAATTAATTACTAATTAAAAGTTTGAAAGATTACAAATATGGAATACGGGTTTAAGCCACATATACTTATCTAGTGATGAGTCATATATTATATTTTATTCCTTATCAACTGCTCCCCCCAACTCCAAGAGATCTTATCTACATAGAGTTATTTGTTGGAGTTGATCTATTCCTCTTTAGAAATCCAACCACAATCAAATCTAATCTAGAAAGACCCTGATAGAGTTCAGATCTGAGGAAGTTTGTGTAATACCTCGCAGAATTAAATGCCTAATTACGGTATTTAAAAACCGTAAATCAAAGCTTTCACTGAGATATTCAATCAGAATGATATCGAATAATGACTTCGATTAATTACGAAGGAATGAAATCCTATTTTATATTCACTGAGAATTGTGAATTAAGGAATAAAAGTATATGAAGTATATCGGCAGATTATTTTAACGTCGATCGCGTATCGATAGTTAAAATTATGATATTTTCTAAGCAATTGCTTAGAATTAAATTCCATTATTAATGGAATAATGTAATAAAGTGATGACGACCATTTCAAGATGAGTCGATAATGAACGTTTTGCAACGCTTACAAACGTTAACGCTTTGAGATGAAACGAGCGTTTTAATCGATCAAGAAATTATAGGAATTAATTTCTTATGATTAGTATATGTAATTACAGTATTATTAAGCATTAAATCAATGCTAGATCAACAAGATTTGAGAGTGACCAATTTTTCAAACGTTCGAAAACCCTAATTTTCGAACTCGATTTTTGTCGCATAAAATGATGCCATTAATTTATCATATTATATTATTTATCATCTAAACTATATGTCATAACATATATCAATGTTTGGCATGGAAAATAAAATTTGGACCCTTTGGCATAGTGTAATAGCCGAGAGCTATATACACATATATACTAAGCACTTATTTGTTGATTTACCTATTACATGTATCTAAGTGACATTGGATTAATTATATCCTAACTACACTATTAAAATCTGATATATATATATATATATGTATATTTTCGTGCATGTGTGTGTAGGTGTCAACTTGAATGTGTAAGGGTGACAATTGTCACCCATAAGCACCCACAAGCACCCCACTACCACATACCCCCCCAAACTCCAGCCATTCTTTCTCCACACACACAACCGACTCCTCTCCTCTCCTCCCTCTCTCTAAAGTCTGCAAGGAGGCCAAGAGTTTCCACTTTCATCTCACGGCAGCAAGGCTCCTCAAAGTGGACAGCCCCAATCCACTCTTCATCCCTCTCTATTCTCTGCCAATTTCGTGGCTAAGGTAGATACCACCTCCTTAGATCCTAGGGATGATCAAGATATACACATGCATGTTCATCAATATGCTTGAATGTGTTGGGTCTATGCTTGAAAGTGATTGCATGTTGATTTAATAGGTAGATTCAATACTTTTGATCATTGCATGTTGATTACCTGGACGAACAGCAACTTCACGAATTTATTTGACTAAGTTTCAGTGGTCCGATGATTGTTAATTTTTGATATGTTAATATTATATGTGTCTAGTATGCCTCTGTAAAATTTCAAGTCCATCCAACTTGATTTGTTATTTTATATTTATTTATCAAAAACACTGCACAAATCTACGAAATCGCCGTGTTTATCACCCATAGTGCGTGGCTTTCGTTTTAAGTTTGGCTAATGATAAAACTCTAAAATTTGGCAGAAACATAATTCCGCATGTCTAGAAGATTCCTGTAAAGTTTCAAAATTTTCTAAAAATCTTTACTATTTATTCCAGATTTTACAAGCTAACTGCACAAAATTGTCACGGGAGTGATAGCTTGTGGTAAAATATTTTTATCTCCCAATCTATTGTGAATGATTGAGTGAGGCTTTTTCTGGATTAAACTAGACTTAAGTGGATTTTCAATATGATTGGTTGAATTTCCAGATTCCTTATAATGAACTCACGGTGAATTTTTAAAGTTGACGCATTTCAGTAAGCCTTTTTGGACAAACTGCCTTAGAAAATTTCTATGTTAATAGGCTGTTCGAGTATGACTTTTACGTGAGATGTTCAAGCCATTTGTAGTCCGATTTGGACTTGGGTTTATTCATAAGAAATGTTCCTCACCATGTCTAGTAGTGATCTGGAAAGTTTGATCCAAAACCAAGTTTTATAGGTATACCTTTCATCGACCCAAAGTCACCTACTGGAAACTGTCCATTTCCAACTAGTCAACTTTGGACTTATGTATTTCACGATGAGTTAGATATTTTCCAGTATGGTCTTCATGACATATGTAGTACTTGTTACAAGGTTTCTAAATTGGTAGCCTGCAGCCATTTTGGCATTGCTAGTCAAAAGTTACGAGCCTCGCAAAACCCCTCGTCGTTATGCTAAAACTGAAAATTCTGAAAAAAAATTCTAAGTATAGAAGTCAGTTTGAGTTGCCCACTTTGAGACCCTATATCTACAGAACCACGACTCTTTTGGATTTAATTCCTTCTTATAACTTGTAGTACATGTTTAAAGGTTTCCAGAATGTATCTTTGTGCGACCATACGTATTCTGAATCGAGAGTTATGAATCGTCAAAGTACGTCACTTGGGTTAATTTTAAGCTGTTTTTGCTGAAATTAAACACTTGAAATTTGACTAAGTGTTGGAAACCCCTATGTGAAGTATGCCTTATGTGACTAACATGCTATTAATCGATGCATTCATTATGTTATGTCGCAAGGTGCGATAGAGCATTATAAGATGTACAATTATGATAAAACATCATGATACGATATTTTCACGAAAGCATACCTTAACGTGAAATATTTGACTAGTGCTACCACATGGTCGAATCGAGTGTATATCATACCATGATATACACTAAAATAGAAATATGGGTTCTAAGACCCAATGGATTTTTCCAGCTCCAAAACCTCAAGGCCAAGAATAGATAGGCTAAAGCTAGGACTTACGGTCGAAGAAATGATTAAGGCAATCTACAACCCGTGGGCTTTACTCTACTCAAAATGAAATGCTATTGAAATATTTATTTACGATGCTTATTTCAACTGCTGATAAAATGTTTACAAGATTACACGCCAAAATGTTTATGTTTTGTGTATGTATCCTATCCATGAGATGTTATGAGATGTTATGAGATGTTATGAAATGTTATGAATGTTGTTGGGTCGCTCCCAACTTATGAATGAAAATCGATATCGGATCCTCGTGGAAGGACTATACCGCTAGGATTAACGTGTACACCTAAGGTGACCGTGTCTTTGTAAGGACAATCCACGGCGGTCACGGCGTCGTGAGGAGGCCTCCTTCGACGCTCAACTATGATGTTATGATGAAATGATGATAAGGGATATGGATCATACACACCCAGAAAAATGCCTGGCCAGGCTGTGATTTTTATGAAATGATGAAAATGATTTTAGTAAGCACAAGACATTTCAACTAAAACCCTTGTGTCTTACCAAGATGTGGCAGTGTAATCTTCAAATGATGAAATGTTTTTGGCATGAGTCCACTGAGTGCATTCTTGTACTCAGCCTTGCATGTTTGTTTTTAAATGTGCAGGTTGAGCAGATGATGGATGGAGCAGTGTTGAGCAATAGGAATGTTGTCACTGAAAAGTTTATACCTTGATAGTACATCGTCATATGTACTTATCACATGTCTTCCGCTGCAAGAACCTCAAATTATGTAATATAGTCCAAAAATATAAATGACATATGTATTACGCTTTTTATTAAAGAGAGTCTCCATGTTTGTTCATTCATGTTTACAGTTATAGTCCCTGCTAATCCGTACTTAGGATTGTGGGGCTGTGACAGTTTGATAACCAGATCTAAACACCTAAATATTGTCAGATCTTCTCATAGCCAAATTTCTCATGGTCAGATCTCTCATAGCCAGATCTCTTATAGTCAGATCTTATCACTAGATCTCTCATAGCCAGATCTCTTATAGCCATATCTCTGAACCTGATTTAATATCTGTCATTCCCACATTAATGTTGTAACGTACTTTTTGAACTTTTTCTGAAAAGTGGGTACGTACCCCTTTCCGTTTCGCTTTAACTTCTCAACTTCCCTTTTGATCTTATCCTTTTATTTTAAAAACGTTTAACATCCTTTAATCTAGACCTTCCATTTTCCTAAAAATTTTCATAAAAGGGGGGTGTCATCTTTCTCATTCTTCTTCTGCTTTTCTGCTTTGATATTCTTACAAGATTACTTCATATCTGCACTCGAAGATCCTCTCTTATCCCTTCAGGTATTTTTCGAGTTCTTCCCCTGCTATTGTCTTTTTTAGAAATAGTTATAGGCTTCATCCATCCGAAACATCCTTCCTCATGGCTATCGAGATACAAAAATTCAAACCTTCCTTTGTGCATGGTAATAAGTTTGATGAACTACTAACCATTCTCCGAGCACCCTCTAACTTTACCTTTTCTACCCCCAATTAGGATCCTTTAGCCTCTGATCCCCCAACCATGACCTTCTGGTTACATCAAATAAAGGTTAGGCTTCGCTTTCCCATATGTCATTTCCTATCAGAACTGTCTATCTTATATGGTTTACCTTTAAATCAACTATATGCTTCTTCTATTCGTAAATCCATTTTCTTTCATATTATTCTTTGGGAATATGACATTTTTGATACTATCAAAATCTTTTTCTTTACCCACGACGCCAACGTTCGTGGATTTTTTTTACTAGTTTACTGAGAAGCCTTCGAGCCCTGTGCGTCTACATGGAAAAGACCCATCTTTAGACAAAGACTGGCTTCACCAGTACTTTTTTGTTGCCCCATTGGGAGGTGAAGTCTTGCCTTTCAACGAAGTACGCCTACATGCTCGGCCTCTTCGTATTAAGACACCTAGGCCTAGCAGCATTGCTCAGGATGATATGGTGGTGCTTATAGAGATTCATCACGACTTCGACAATGATCATGGCCTGATGGATAAAGTTACCCCAGATGAAAACGCTTTATGGCATGTTCCCCGGATATGAGTGGAGTGATGATATGGTTAACTCCTCCGAAGCGTAGAAGGATTTTATTTTCTATTTTTTGCAATATTATTTTTTACTCTTTGTTAACTTGCTTTCCTTCATGTATATTTTCAAACATGTCTTGGCAAAATGATCTGATCTCTTGCACGCGTCGTCGTTCTGCAAAGTACCTTTTAGAGATATCGGTTCTTCCCTAGCCTCAACCTCTATCCCGGCTCATTCCGAAACCCTCTCTCCCAATCGTGGCCTTGCTCCCTCTACTAGGTTAGAAGTGGAGATTACTGACCTAACTGAGGATATCTCCTCAAATCCCATTCCTGACGTTCAGCCTCAGCAAATCATCCTGAGGACGATGTGGCTGTGATGACCCGACTTCTCAAAAAAGTACGGATCATATGGATCGTCACTGATATGATAAAGCAACGGATATATATATATATAACTAATCAATACAATTAACCATTAAACTACTCAACAATGCATAGACTGAAAGGGATAAGCTGTTTCAATACAAACTCAAGTCACAGAAGGACTTGCCAAAAGGTTCAATGTTCAAATATAACCCAATCAGGGCGCAATTCAAGGATCGAGGTACAACCTCCAGTTCAATACGATAATGAAACACAGTTATAATCAAGACACCAAAATAATATCAGAGTTAGGTAGCAATAAACATGCAGATATGCATATGACAATACATGCCCAAGGTTCTAGAAATTCTTTCAATTAAAGCAACAAAACAACTACCACTCTGCACCATCCCGTACCCATCGTCTATCCCTGCTCAACCTGCACATCAAAAACGAGATGCAGGGCTAAGTACAAAAGTACTCAGTGGACTCATTGCCGAAAACATTTTCTTTGTAAAGTTATTGAACTGCCCACAATAGCACATGAGGATTTTAGTTAAAAGACTCATGCTTATAAAACATTTTATCATTTTCCAAAAGTATTCGGCCGAACTATTTCATCCACGTTGTTCCATATCTGATCATTCATTCATTCGCGCACTATGGAGGTGGCCACCTACACATAGTCGCCGTGACCGGTCGAGGTAGCTAACCTTAACTCACAGTCACACGTGTACACAATCCGAGTTAATCCTTAACTAAGTCAGATTCGATCGTTACCCTTTTTAACGTTGGTGGACCAACACATTCTCATACGACGTTGGATATACCAACCTCAGATAGGATCACAACAAAAACATAAACATTTAACAGTAGATAACAATTCATGCAATCATATTTTATAAAGCTTTTGTAAATCATGCTTTGAGGTATGCATATCATTTTGCTTCAAGAGAGCCCACCTGCTAGTCCGAAGCTAATAGTTCTAAGTGAGCAGGGTGTGGTTGTCCTTCCTCGGCAACTACGTACGATCAAACCCTTCACAAGAAAATAACCTTTCTTAGATTCTTTCTATTGATCGAATGTCGTTTATAAATTACGACTTAAAGTTGTCAATTAGGGTTTCTTTATGATTTCATGTGATGGTTTTAAGATAATTTCTATTATCTTACATTCCCAAATTCCAAAACTATTTTACTTCATCATTCATAGATGAACCTCAACTTATGAGCCATATACTCCGAGTCTATCCTCGACTCTAACATTAATGTTCTTCTAAATGTTATTACGTTATAGATTTTTAGTATTCAAGTTATGATTGATATGTTAGGATATTCTCAAGCCACTAACTAGACTTAACAATTATAGTTATGTCTTAGTAGGTTATGCTTGACGACTTGTCGTATTAATATGACGAATGAAAGAGAATCTTGACTCATGATTCGAGATATCTCATGCCACGCGTAAATGAATACTTAGGAATTAATGGAGCTCTTTGTGAATACTAACTCGACATTTGAGACATAAGGATTGACATCTTATGTTTGAATCATGACTTACACTTTTCGACATTGTTTGTTTCTCTTAACTCATCGGAGATTGTGTATGCTATATAGTCGTTATTCGTATCGAGTTGTCTTAACGCTCAATCTAATATCGTATTAGGTTATCGTTGTTGAGTATTAACATCGTAACTCGGCTTTTAGTTTCTTTAACTTAGGATCTCACGTTTGAGTATCCTATTGCTAATAGAAAAACCCTAATTCATGTCTAACTTCGATTCTCGTCAATTCCTTTTTAAGTTATCGAAATTGGTCGATTTCTTTTGAATTCTCGTACATAAAGTACTATGTTGTTTACGTTTGGGGTTTTGTTTGTCGGCACAACATAAATATAACCATTCAACACCATACACAACATATACTATACTAAAATATTAGAAAACCCTAATTTCTAACATAATACACAATCATTGTGTATGTGTGCATAAGTGTTCCATTCATTCATCACAATCACATACCATTTATTCCAACTTATAGATTAACTATCATATCATGATTTACCATTAAAATTAAACTCATGCTCAACCATTTTGCTATGTTTTCGATAATTAGCAATAATTAGCATAAGTATCCAATAAATACCAATAAAATCATGATATACTCCTATCATACCATAGAATTTAATTATCAACTCAATACCATCAAATAAAAATTTAATCATGAGTTAATACAAGCCATTATTTTCAGTATTTATGATTTATTGAACATTGGTATTCAATAAATTCCACAAAAATCATATCATGCTTATATCATATACTAAACATGAAATATTCACTACATATATATTTTCGGTAATTATAGAATATATACATATATATTCAATAAATTTCATTCACTTCACAATATGTTTATCTTATGCAATAACATGTAATATTAACATTAAACATTAACCAATATTTATAATATGAACCAAATGCTTGGAATTCTTTTTGTCCTCACACATATATTACATATGTGTTCAATAAATTCCCAACAATGCATATTAGGTTCATATTTGTAACACCCCGACTTACTTAATCAAGTAAATAGGCTGTTACGTGGGTTAAGAAAGAAAGGAAAGGAATAAAGACGAACATCAATAGTCTGATACCATAGGTTAAACAAACCTGACAAAGAATATACATATTCAAGCATGCAAAAAGAGGTAGAATGGAATCTGACAAGGGATGATTCTAGGTCCTCAAACCACAAAGAGTAATCGAACAAAGAAAACAACGGCTGAGGATGAATAATCAGAATAAGATAATCAAGATCAATTACGACATTGATCTGATATCACAAGTTAGATTAATTTTACAATGAATGTAAGAACTCAAACATGCTTTCACCAAAATAAAATCTTTGGTTATTTAGGGTCGAAAGCATGACACATCGAAAACTTCGAAACGTTTTATACAATATTGGATCCAACAAAACAATTCTGGATACTCAAAAGAAATCCTTGATCATAGAAGCAAATCGACATCTTAACAGAAATGTCGACATCTCAACAACAAAATGAAATTGTCATCAGGGCAAATATCAGAATACAAGGTAACAAAGGCCAAAGTTCGGCAACAAGAAGTGTGGCTGAGAATTATGTGTGATGACATAAGACTCTGGGCAAACAAGACATGACAACAACAAATTAACAATACCATTATGAGACATAACATCTAGAGAAGCTCATCTGCACAACATTCGATTCCAGCATCCTCTCGAGCTCATCCTGCACATTTAGAAATATATGCAGGGCGTGAGTACTAGATGCACTCAGTGGGTATATGCCGAAAACATTTGAAACATTGCTCTTAGAGCTATAAGATTGACTTGCCATAACATTTGCAACACACATGAGTTTTCAGTTAAATAGCATGTGCATGCTTCTGAAATAAACTTACTTGCTTTCATGCTCATATATTCAAGATGCAACATTTAACATGCTTCTGCAGATATTATCTCATTCATTAACCATATCTACGCACTCTTGTGTTAGAAGTAGGCCTCCTTCTCAAACACCGTGATCGGCCATTTAGCTCATGATCACTCTCTGTACACAAACCCTTACTGGCAGCTCTTCCAGCATAGTGCCGATATCGTCCATCTCTCGTAGATAGGCAACATGCATCATGCATCATGCTCAAAAACTTGGCAAGTCAGTCAACTTTACATAAAAATGCATATCATATCATCTTGTATGCAAAAGCATATCATTTCACATTTTTAGAAGGATTTTACCCACCTGGCAACAATCACTCGGGTGGATTGTACGTTCTGTCCTTCACTTTTTTCTTTTCTGAACTTGACCCTTCATCAACATAGAGTAGCGTATAAGCATACCAGGAACCAAACAATAAGATAAACTCTTTATCTTATCTAAGTCGTCAACACGACCATAACTTCTCGATATTCAAGACTCTATAGTCTATGAACACTTGGGTCATTGCATCCTCTTAACATCTAAACATATAACAAGACTTAACTAAGCCTCGTATGACTAAACAAGCACATAGGACTCAACAATAAACTTAAGCCATCTAATCTTAATCAAAAACCAACAACTCTTTACAAACATAACTTATGACCAACGTGAAAAATCACGTGAGACGTCATCTAACATAAAGGAACCTCTGTACATGCTCAACTATCATCAAAGATCATCAATTAACCATCAAAATCCAAAGATCAAAGATTTAGCATTGAAAACCCATTTTGACACAAACTAAAATTTTTCATCTTTAATATCGTCGGCCGAAAAATCCGAATAAATCATTTTAAGCTTTATTCATATCATAGAATCAAATATGAAGTCAAAACGATCAAATAAAATCAAAAATCCCACCTTATGTGAGACATAGGTTTCGGCCATTTAGGGTTTTTCGAATAGGTTCGATTTCAATCGTTTTTCTTGCTCAAAACATGTTTATATTTATCCAACAACACATATATGAAGGCATATCAAGCATATCAACAACATAAGTTCAAGATCTAGGCCTCAATGTTTCAAAAATTTCAAAGAATTTCCAAAGGATGAACTCATGCTTGAAAATTCAACACTAAACAACTCATAGGCAATAGATCTATCATAATATCAAAAGATAATTGAACAAAACATGCTCCTTCAAACAAACTCAAAAGAACCGAAAATTTGAAGCTTTCAAAGGTTCACGATTTTCGAATTTTAAACCATAAATATGTTCTAGAGGTGAAGATCTACCTTTGTGCGAAGACGGATCGTGAATCCAACGGTTAGATCTTCCTAGAAATGAGCTTGAATAATTGAAAATGGAGGTGTGTGTGTGGTGTGTGTGTTTCGAAATTTGAGGGAGAAATGGGATGGAAATGAAGTGTTTTAGAAGCTAGGAATGCACATATATATAAAGCTTCATTATACTTTTTCTAGAAAATTCTAAGCTTATTACATAAGCTTTTTAATAGCTTATCTTAGAAGCTTGTCCTTAGCTTATCTAATAAGCTTAGATTGTCATTTGGGCTTATTACAACGTATTGGTGCTAGGCCCAATTTATTAGGGACGCCATGTCCTCATTCAAAATATATATATATATATATATATATATATATATATATATATATATATATATATATATACACTTTGAAATTAACAACTCAAAATAAATCAATAGAGATATAGAAGTTGCTAGTGAGTTGAAATTTTCATAAATCTTTCTTTTCTAAAATAAACATCATATTCAAAATATTTTTGTCTCAAAAACCATTTTGAGAAATTTGCTCTTGATCCGGGTTTAGCAAACAAAGGTATCAAAAAGGGACGAAGACTCTGAAATTCTATGACTCTTGGATCAAGACTTCTATGAACACATATCTTATCATATCAAGACTCTTGAAATCTAGATCTTCTCATACTAATAAAGACTTTAGAATCTTTTCTAAGATTCTATCTCGAATCTATCTCAGATTCTATCTGCTCGACTCAAAGCTTAACATAAAAGCTTTTAACTTAAAGAGCTCTTTCTTAGGGATGCAATGCCCTTCTCATTAAGCTCTTAATCAAGAGCTAATCTCTGCTACAGGAATGCGGGGTATTACAATATTATTTCTAAACATAACATATTATATTATTTTCAACGAATAAAAATTAAATAAATCCTAAAATATATACATACAAAGTTTCGGTCCATATAGAAAAATAGGAGTAGTGTCTCAATAATTTCAAGATTAATATATGATGTTCATATCATATATTAAACACTATACCTCAACTATTTTTCAACAAATAAAATCAAAATAATTTTTAAAAATCATATATATATTTCGGTTTCAACATGAAAATAGGAGAAGTGTTCCAAAAATTTCAAGATTAATATATGATGTTCATATCATGTATTAAACACTATATCTCAACTATTTTCAACAAATAAAATCAAACAATAGTCTAAAAATATGTATATATATTCGGCCTTTTTGAAGAAAATAGGAGATGTGTTTCAAAAATTTCAAGATTAATATATGATGTTCATATCATATATTAAACACTATATCTCAACTATTTTCAACAAAAAAAAATTAAAACCATGCCCTAAAAATTCAATATAGGTCTCGGCCCTTTTGAAAAAAAATCAAAAAAAATTCTGAAAATTATCATATTTATTCAACATGCTTCTAATACATCAACAAGTAACAATATGAAATAATATTCACAAAAGCATCCTTTATCTCATATAAAAAGAAATTATAACAAAATCAAAAAATAACAAACATGCCCCAAAAATTCCCAAATTTTAAATACAGCCTTAGAACATATTTCTAAACATATTTCATTCATGTCTTGAGAGCATTTGATAACTCAAAAGCCAAGAAATTTGGGGAGGTCGAACTAGGGTTTAATAAAGGAAAAAAATTCTAAAAAATATTCCACTCCATTAGGATGGAATAGGATGATGAATACTACCTTTTTATGGTCTTATAAACTGATTTTTTAGAGTTGGAATGGTTTGAAATGGGGGATTAAAGCTTAGGACATTGAAGAACAAAAGAGAGAATTTGAATTTAGAGAGAGAAAATGAGTTCCAAAGTGAGAGGCTACATATGGACGAAATGGTTTGCATTGGTACAGAAAAAGAGCTATTATAAGCTCATTTGGGGTCTCTTGGTGGTAGTTGGGAGAAGGAATGGTCAAATTACCCGATTTGGCATGTTAATACCGACTCTTGTTTTATCGCATTTTCGATTGATTTCTTGGAACCTTAAGATTTTATTTTCTTAAATAGCCTTAAAAAGACTTATTTCATAGTTTATAATAATTTCATGAAGTTCGGATGCCATCCGGTATGTCAATTCCGAGTTATCGCGAAAAAACAGCGTCCGACGATTAAATTATGCTCATTCGAAATTCTATTGAATTCTTAAGCTTTCATAATTAATTTGAGTCTTATAAATCATTTCTTATTGATTTATACCCTTGGTTCAAGTTTCGGTTCGTTCGGATCAATTTAGGGTTTTTTCGGTATATTTTCCCGGCGTTCGGTTAAGTTCTTCACGAATTTCGTTTAGAAATTTATTCTTATGAATTCTAAATTCATAATAATATATTCCTCCATGATTTTGATTTTTATAATTAATTTCCATGATTAGCACGGACTGGAAGTTGATCCGGCTCGTGAATAGTGCTTTTAAGGCTGACCGGGTAAGCATGCCCGAAAATTCTCATTCTTTGGCTTCTCACATGTTTTCGTGAGAGGATTCTATTAATGAAATCCTTTTGTCGAGATTCATTATCGATCTTTCATTCTATGTTCAGGCTATTCATAAAACCCTAATCCGGTAGGACTAGTCACTGGTTTTTGATTTCTTTAGTTTTCGACCTCTGAATCGATTATAATTCATTTCGTTGGTCACCTTAAACATAATTAAGGTTTAAGCACCACAAATAATTGGTTTAAGCATCACTAGTAAAAAGTTTTAAATTTTTCGGGTTATTACATACCATCCCCCTTAAAATAAATTTCGTCCCGAAATTTGCTAACCTTGGAAAAGATCTGGGTATTTCTCTTTCATGGCTGATTCTAATTCCCAGGTTGCTTCTTCTTGTCCATGGTGTCGCCATAGAACTTTTACTAACAGTATCTCTTTGTTCCTTAGCTTTTGGATACGTCGGTCCAAGATTTCCATAGGCAATTCCACATAGCTCATATTGTCATCGAGGACATTGTCTGTCGGTGATATTACATGGCTGGGGTCATGTATGTACTTCCTGAGTTGCGAAACGTGGAAACACATTATGCACGTTCCCAAAGTTTGGCGGTAATGCCAGTCTGTAAGCTTCTGGCCCTATCCTTTCCGAAATTTCATAGGGTCCTATGAAACGTGGTCGCAGCTTCCCTTTGATTCCGAATCTCACGATTCATTTTGATGGAGAAATCTTCAAGAAGACTTTGTCTCCCACTTCAAAATTTAGCTCTGTGCGACGTTTGTCGGCGTACGACTTCTGTCGGTATTGCGCGTCCTTGATCCGTTGGTGGATCTGTCTCATAATCTCGATCATCTCTCCCACAGAGTCAGGTCCTAATACTCTTCTTTCCCTCACTTCATCCCAGTAAAGTGGTGATCAACATTTCTTTTCATAAATCGTTACATACGGGGCCATTCCAATAGTTGCTTGGTAGTTGTTGTTGTAGGCAAATTCTACAAGTGGTAACACTTGTTCTCAACTTTCTTCTCTATCCAGGACAACGGTCCTCAACATGTCTTCAAGCGTCTGAATGGTCCTCTCGGATTATCCGTTCGTTTGTGGGTGGAACGTGGTACTGAAATGCAGTCGAGTTCCCAATTCCTTTTGCAAGCTCGTCCAGAATCTGGATGTGAATTTTGAATCTCTATCAGACGTGATAGTCTTCGGAACTCCATATAAACGTATGACTTCTCGAACGTACAACTGTGCTAGTCTGTCTGATCCATGTGTTATCAAAATTGGTAGAAAATGCGCGCTCTTGGTTAAACGATCGATGATGACTCAAATAGTGGTATTTCCCCGTTGTGGTTTGGGTAACCTGGTAACAAAATCCATGGCTATATCATCTCATTTCCATTCCGGTATGTCCAGCGGTTGTAAGGTTCCATACGGTCGCTGGTGGAATGCTTTCACTTGTTGGCACGTCAAACAACGTTCTATGAATGAAGCTACGTCTCGCTTCATTCCATCCCACCAAAATTTCTCCTTGAGATCTTGGTACATTTTGGTGCTTCCGGGGTGTGCGGTGTAAGAAGTCTCATGGGCTTGTTTCAAGATTTCGCTCTTAAGCCCTTCGTCTTCTGGAACACACACTCTCCCGTCATACAACAAAACGTCATATGTTGCTTCTTTGAAATTTTTATGGGTTGGACTCAAAAGATCACTAATAAAGTCCCTCGCAATCTAACGAGGTCGTCCTAGCGAGCAAGTTAATCCGAGTCGTCTCTCAAGAAAAACTTAACAGGGCGTTACTAAGTTACCACACGAAAGCAATTAAATCCCTAAACATTCTAATCACAAAGAGATGTTTGATCGTCACTTAAAAACTATAGATTACCTAGGCGATGAATTATTAAGGAAAGAAAAGCGAATTAACTAGGCAGATATTGAAAAAGCAAAGAAACTATCTAGACAAGAATTAAACCCTAGATTGTAGAACACAGAATCAACATGATGAACCCTAGGCATAATTCGAATAGAGTAAAGACAAGACAATAATAATTAAATCAATACCAAAATTAATCAACACCCAAACGTAGAAATCATCATCAAAGAAATACGAAAAGACGAAAGAAAGCGATAAAGAAATCTTACGAACAAGAACGAACGATGGAATTAAAGTATTCAGGAGTAGCAATCCAACAATGATAATCCTTACAATTAATAATCTTCAATTCAAAGAACAAAGAATAATAATTGAAAAACTTGAAGGAAGAATTGTTCTCGGACAGGAGGCGTACGCACGAAAGAAAAAAACTGAAAGAGAATGAAAAAGACGTAGGGTTTTCAGTGTTTAAAAACGTATATATAGCGCCCAAAAAATAAAACGCAGTGCCGGACGCGAACCCAGTGCCGGACGGGCGCGTTAAAAAAAAAAGCAAAATGCGAGCAGCCCAGCACCGGACGCAAGTCAGCACCGGACTCGTCAGCTCTCGAAATTGGGTGCCAGCGTCGGATGCAAGCCAGCGTCGGACGCGGTGACTCTCTGGACGAACTTCAATACTTGCGCAGCACCGGACGCAACGCAGCACCGGACGCGGTGAGTCCCTGGATGAATTTCACTTCTTGCGCAGCGCCGGACGCGACGCAGCGTCGGACGCGGTGAGTCTCTGGACGAATTTCATCTCTTGCGCAATGCCGGACGCGATGCAGCGCTAGACGCATGGAGTCTCGGGATGAATCTTTCTTATGGGTGCCCAACGTCGGACGCACGCCAACACCGAACGCGGGCGTTCTCTAGACTCGGAACCCAGCGCCGGACGCGTTGCAGCGCCAGACGCAGGTCTTCACTTTGCTTCCTCGCGACGCAATGCGCATCCAGTGCCGGACGCACCGAGTCCGGCACTTGGGTGCGTTTTATATGCACCAAATGGTTCAAAAGCGCTCATTCCCTGCACAAAACGAAAACGAACATGATTCCAATAAAAAATATTCAAATACAAACCAATAGGAACCAAAATGTCAAAAACAAAAGAAGAAAAACACGACAAAAACATGCAAAACAACTCCCCCACACTTAACTATTTGCTTGTCCTCGAGCAAACTTTAGTTTCTTGAAAAGAATGGTACACATCGAATCAATACTTCAAATAGAATCAATCACATATTCATATCCTTTCAATGCATCTTAATATTACAATTCTCAATACAATGATCCTCACTCATCAATCCAAACATGTGACTTATCATAGAATAGATGTGCTTCGACTCAAATATTATTTCAGAAATCAATATACAACTCACATGGTTCCCTTTCATGTAAGATATCACAAACGATAAAAATAAATAAATATGTGGAACTTAAAACTGATTATAGGCCAATAATCGTTAGGTGAAACCTTCAAGTTATACACTCGAGTATCCTAACGTAGATATCTATACCCATAGCATAAATTCTCCATTCGAGAGACAACACACGCAAGAGGGGTAGAGCCCCTTATTCGAATTTTAAGCCCACTTATTTCACAACATCACTAATTTTCAGATTTTTTTTCTTTTTCTTTTCTTTTCTTTTTTTTCTTTTTTTTTATCATACAAGAAAAGGGTCCCATGTATAAAGTATATGACAACCGATCACACACATTATCTAATCACAGCTTCCTAAACATGTCCCACAGTTCAAATTGACACCTAAGTTTCATCAAACTAAAAACCATATACCAAAATGCAATGAAATTCAGATCAAAACACAATTAATTCAACTTAAAGCATAATTCTTCATGCACCATTGATTTCAAGAAAATAAAATCCTCTCTAATCCAAACAAAAAGTTAAGAAACGACAAAAACACAAAACGAAACAGGAAACGACAAAACACAAACAAAACAGAAAATGAAACCTCCCCATACTTAAAACATGCAAGGTCCTCATTGCAGATATATATATAATGAAAAAAGCAGAGGTAACTTCCCTAAAAGCGAAGAAACGGAAAGGCGGGGCATCAAGCACGAAACAAAACCTACAAAAATAGCAAACAAAGACAAGCAAAACAACGAAAACAACGAAAAAAACACGACGCACACAAAAACAGAAAAACACATACACACCAATAGTGAAGAATCACTATTGGTCGGACATCGGTGGTGGAGGTTGATTGCCGTGAAATATGGTCCAAGCGTTCCACTGAGCCTCAAGAGCAGCCATGCGCTGATTATGCTCAATCATCTGCTGATTATACTCATTCCAGCGCTGGTTTTGCTCATGCCACAATTGATTCTGTTCATCAAGACGTTGATTTTGCTGATCAAATCGAGAATAGATATCTTGACGAAACTCTGTCCAGTGGCCGGCTAATTCACTCCTAAACTGGCCCAACTCTTCACGTATGGAATTATACATGTGCCCCGATGCACCTTGCTCAAAAGGGAACTGTGGATGATTGGGATCGGCATTGCTCTGAACGGGCTCTGTATCCCCTCCTGCCTCGGTATGCTGGTCGCCTTCATCATCGGATGCTAGAGTATAATCAAAAATGGCCATATCACCCGAAGGTGCATGAGATGGTCCTGCACCTGTTGCTTGGGCTTCTGCGAGCTGCGCATGCATATATCTCTTCACGCAATTCCTCAAATTATGAGGTACCAGAGTTGTCTCGTTATATGCAAAAGGGGCGCCTCGAAGCTCATTAAATCAATCATCTTAGGTCGTATCAGATCTTGCCCAGGAATATATCGTCCATCATTATTAATGATCCCTAAGTGCACTGACAGACCAGTAGGGATTTGACATAAGGTTGGCCGACATTTCTTACGCCGCTGCACTAGCTGCAAGTGTTCCCAAATGAAGAATGTCGGCGAAACCTTTGTCTTCTTTACCGCACATGTGAGCAAGAAGACCTCAGCAGTATTGACCTTGTTTGCCTGCTTTTTCCCGAAAACATTAAATGCGATGATTTTATGTACCATTGCCAATGCTGCATCCTTAAGGAATCCACTCGGCATTCCAACTGATGACCAGTTGTTAAACCCTAATAGTTCCTATCAAGCCTATCTGACATTGAATGAAGGGGGTACACCACGTGCACCTGAAGTCAGAAATCTAAACACCCCCTTCATAATACGAGATGTGACAGCATACTCTTGTCCCGACAGACGACAGGTCATAGTATCGGATTCATCATCAAAATTCATCGTACAATAAAATTTAATCATTAACGGAGAATAACCAGGCAAATCCATCATAGCATATTATAGCAGTCCTAAATTCTTCAAATATTTCTTTATTCTATCTTCAAGACCTAAACTTTGCATCAATTACCAATTGAATTGACGTGGAGGAGTTATATCTTGAAATGCAAAACGTCGATAATGTGTACCTTCCACAGGATTATAAATAGGAAATGTGGCTGAGTACATTATGCTGATATCCTCCATGGGTTCCTCCATAGGAACATCGTCGTCCCGAGGGTGACGGGAGCTGGAGCCGATAGCTTGTTTAGTTCGGACCATATTGATATACGTACGAGTGGGCACTGTATACCGGAGGTTGAGCACTGGAATTGGGAAACGCCGAACAGAAGCGAGGCGAGCGCTGGGGCGTTGAAGATGCATGGTACTGAGGGAAGCACCGGACAGAGTGAGCGGGCGCTGAAGGCGCGCGGCGTTGAGGGAAGCATCGGACGGAGTGAGCGGGCGTTGGGGTGAGGCGCGTGGCGCTTGAAGACAGTGTTGCGTTGGGGCGCAGCGCAGGCGGCAGCCGCCGGACGGAGAGAAAAAGCGCTGAGTGCGGGCGGGCGGGCTCTTCTGCGCCGAGATGAAAGCGAGTCGGACGAAGATGAAATCGCGGGCGCTTGGAAGCGTGGATCTGAACGCGGAGGGATATGAGGCGCTGGGTTGTGGCGCGCGGCGCTAGGTAAAACGTCGAACGGGAGGAAGGAGGCGCTGGATTGTGGCCCACGGCGCTTGGTGAAGCGCCGGACGGAGGAACGGAAGCGGGCGCTGGATGCGCGGAGTATGGAAGGGGGCACGGAGGGAAACGCCGGATGGAAAGGGAATGCCGGACGGAAGAGAGAGATATGGGCGCTTGGAGCTGAGGCGCGGCGTTGGGCATGGAAGAGAAAGCGACGCTGCGAGAGAAAAAATTAAGGAGATGTGAGACAGAAACCCTATATATATATATATATATATATTTTATATATATATATTTATGATCGGACCCAGCGCCGCGTCCGGTGCTGGGTGAGCTCTTCTTATCAATTGTACCCTAGCGTCGGTTTCAGTGCATCCGGCGCCTGGGGTACTTCTCTGGACGTGATTTCGCATGCTTGCAGCGTCGGTTTGGATGCGTCCAGTGCCGGGATACCTCCCTGGATGAATTTTTCATTGCTGGCAGCACCGGTTTGTGAGCGTCCGACGCTTGGGTGCATTTTAAGGCTCGATGTTCCACACTTCATCTTTTCCAATCCATATTCCAATTCTAGATAAAATAACTCCTCATCCTGCACCAAACAAAACCAAACCAAAGATCAAAACATAAACGATTCCTCCGAACCTTCTTTAATGAGCACAACCGAACCATACGGCCTCACCTCCTTGATAATGAACGGGCCACTCCAACGGGACTTTAATTTCCCGGGAAAGAGCTTCAGTCGGGAATTGAACAACAAGACCTTCATTTCGAGCTTCAAATCCTTGTGCACAATGTGTTTGTCGTGGAGGGCCTTTACCTTTTCCTTGTAGATTCGGGCATTGTCGTATGCCTCATTACGGAATTCTTCAAGTTCCAAGAGTTGTAACATCCTATGCTTGGAAGCATCTTGCATCTCAAAAGAAATGGTTTTAATAGCCCACAAGGCCTTGTGCTCAATTTTCACCGGGAGATGACACGTCTTCCCAAACACCAAACGATAAGGGCTCATCCCAAGGATGCTCTTGTATGCAGTGCGGTACGCCCATAGTGCATCGGGAAGTTTGGTGGACCAATCCTTTCGAGAAGGTTGGACCATTTTCTCTAGAATCCTCTTGATTTGCCAATTGCTAGTCTCGGCTTGTCTCGATGTCTGTGGATGGTAAGGCGTCGCCACCTTGTGATTAATCCCATTCTTTTTCATCAGCTTCTCGAAAAACTGGTTGCAAAAATGCTTTCCCCCATCACTAATAATTGCCTTGGGGAAACCAAACCTGTAAAGTATATTCTTCTGCACAAACTTCAAAACGACATAAGAATCACATGTCCTAGTGGGGATAGCCTCGACCCACTTGGACACATAGTCAATGGCAAGAAAAATATATTCAAAACCAAAAGACTTAGGGAAAGGTCCCATGAAATCAATTCCCCACACATAAAAAATTTCTACCACAAGAATATTATTGAGGGGCATCTCGTTCCGGGCACCTATAGATCCCATGCACTGGCATCGATCACAAGCACGGTAGAATGCTTGGGCGTCCTTAAATAGTGATGGCCAGTAGAATCCCAACTGGAGCACCTTGAAGGCTGTCTTTTGTCCACCAAAATAGCCTTCACAATAGCTGTTGTGGCACATTTCCAACACTTGGGATTGCTCTTCCTCAGGCACACATCGGCGGATCACATCATCCTTCCCGAATTTGAACAGATATGGCTCGTCCCAAAAATATTGCTTGCACAAGGTTAGAAAATGCTTCCTCTCCTGAAAAGTTAGATCAGGTCTCATCTCCCCACAAGCAAGATAATTAACAATGTCAGCGAACCACGGGGAAGATGAGACAACAAAGGCATTTTCATAAGGAAAATCATTAGCAACAGTCTCATGCAAGAGTCTAACACTCGGGGATTGGAGACGGGACAAATGATCAACCACACAATTCTCACTCCCCTTCCTATCCTTAATCTCTAAATCGAATTCTTGAAGGAGAAGTACCTAGCGGATCAACCTAGGCTTGGCTTGAGGTTTGGTTAACAAGTACCTCAAAGCTGCATGGTCACTATGCACAATCACTATAGAACCTATGATATAAGGGCAAAACTTCTCTAAAGCAAATACCACAGCTAACATTTCTTTTTCAGTGGTTATATAATTCACCAATGCATGATTCAAGGTAGAACTAGCATAGTAAATGACACGGAGCATCTTATCTACCCGTTGACCTAAAACAGCCCCTACAGCGTGATTGCTAGCATCACACATGATTTCAAAATGTTCATTCCAGTTCGGGGCTACAACCACGGGGGCACTAGTCAACTTTACTTTCAATACAGAGAATGCATGCATACAATCATGATCAAACATAAAAGGCACATCTTGGGCGAGCAAACGACACAGGGGTTGAGAAATTTTTTAAAAATCCTTAATGAACCTACGGTAGAAACCCGCATGCCCCAAGAAACTTCTAATCCCCTTTACGTCAACAGGTGGGGGCAGTTTTCCTATAACATCAATCTTAGCCCTATCCACCTCAATCCCTTCATGAGAAACCAAGTGCCCGAGTACTATTCCACTCTTAACCATGAAATGACTCTTTTCCCAACTCAAAGTTAAATGACACTCGACACATCTATTAAGCACATGATCAATTTTAGCCAAGCAGTCATCAAACGAGGAACCAAAAACAGAAAAGTCATCCATAAATACCTCCATGTAGTCACCGATCATTTCCGAGAAGATTGACATCATGCACCGTTGGAAGGTTCCAGGTGCATTGCAAAGACCAAACGGCATACGACGGTAAGCAAATATCCCATGCGGCTCGTAAACGCCGTCTTAGATTGGTCCTCTGGAGCTATGACAACCTGATAATAACCAGACAAGCCGTCAAGAAAATAATAAAAATCATGATCGGCTAACCTATCAAGCATTTGATCAATGAAAGGTAGAGGGAAGTGATCCTTCTTGGTGGCGGCATTCAGCTTCCGATAGTCAATGCACATGCGCCATCCCGTAGTAGCTCGGACCGGCACCAACTTCCCCTTTCTATTTTCAGTTACAGTGATGCCTCCTTTCTTCGGCACTACATGCACAGGGCTCACCTACTCACTATCGGCGACAGGAAAGATGAGACCTTCGCCTAGGAGTTTGTAGATCTCCTTCTTCACTACTTCAGAGATCACCGGGTTCAACCTCCTTTGACCATCTCGCGTCGGGCGAGCTCCTTCTTTCAAGGTGATGCGATGCATACACGTGGCGGGATTAATACCACGGATGTTAGCCAAACTCCACCCGAAGGCGAGCTTATTCCTCTTCAACACACCAATCAACGCATCTTCCTCATAGCGTGCAAAAGTCGAGGAGATAATCACTGGCTTGGCTTTCCCTTCCTCTAGGAACACATACTTTAAATGCGTTGGAAGTTCCTTGAGTTCAACAGGCGACTCGGGAAAGCTTGCCAGCTCACGTGCTAATTCTTGCTAGTCGGCCGATCCCATGAAAACCTCTTCAACTGCGTGTGCCTGTAAAAATACATTCTCGACCAAGGGCTCAATAGCATCAACAAAGGCACAATCATCAATATAATGAGTAGTAGGGGCATTAAGGCTGTCTCTCACAGAAAATATAACCGTGGTCCCCAAAACAGTCATCTTGATAAGGTCACTCTTAACATCTATCATTGTATTAGTGGTGGCCATAAACGGTCTACCTAGGAGAACAGTGTGAGACCTACCATCCTCTCGTACATCCCCGACTTCCAAAACCATAAAATCCATTAAAATTATTAGACCCCCCACATTAACCATAACATTTTCCACTACCCCTTTGGGGTATCTCATAGATCTAGCAGCTAATTGAAGGGTCATTCCTGTGGGTTTCAACTCCTTAAGACCTAATTCTTGAAAGATAGAATAAAGCATCAAATTAATCCCCGCCCCCAAATCAAGCATACCCAAGGCCTCTTTCCCATTCCCCATAGCAATTTTAATAATAAAGCTACCTGGATCGCGAAGCTTGGGTGGAAGAGGCAGTTGCATGATAGAATAAGCCGTCTCGGAGACCACCACATTGGCAATGTCTCTCCAATTCCTCTTCTTGGAGGTGAGCTCCTTAAAGAACTTAACATAGGCAGGCACAGCCCGGATGACGTCCAGCAGAGCCAAGTTAACGTGTACTTGAGACAACAACTTGTAGAAATCATTGAACTGTTGGTCTTGCTTAGCATTCGTCAACCGGTGGGGATAAGGGACCCGGGGCTTGAACAATGCTTTTGTAGATTATCCTGGCGGAACATAACGATCGGAGGCTTTGTGCAACGCATTCTCATCTTTCTTCTCGGGAACCTCTTCTTTTACCTGAGGTTGCTCAGCGTCGACAGTGGGTGCCTGTGAAGGCACGGGAGTCGGCATAGTCACCATGTTGTCGATAACCTTTCCACTTCGGAGTACCGTCACGGCATGAGCTTGATGAGCTTGCCCTGGCAACTTGTTCCTCTCACTTTGCTGCCTCATCTCATTAATTGAAGTGGCAATCTGACCCATAGTGTCCTCGAGGCACCTCATAGTCTCCTCAGTACTATCGATTCTCTGATTGTTCTTTGTGATGTATGCGTCGAGAGAATCCTCAGCAGGATTCCACTGAGATTGCAGGGGGCCACGTGGAAATTGTTGTGGCGACGGAGGCTGCTGAGAGTACTGCTGTGGCAGAGGCAGCTGCTGTGGGTATGGATACTGAGGTGGCGGTGGCTGCTGCGGGTAGGGATAATACGGGTATGGCGGTTGTGGATATGATCTGCGTCGATGCAGACATCACGACTATAAGTCTTTGCTTGGCAGATCTTCGCCGAGACGGGTAAGCTTCAACTCCGAGGCAAAAAGCCTTACATAGTGTAAGCTTCAACTCCGCCTTCATAGATGGGTCGATTGTATGTCCCATCTCCATGCAAATTCCACAAGGCTGCATAGAGAAATCCTGAGGCGGTATGACGAACTCCTGAGGAGGTGCAGCGAACTCCTGGGAGTGTGAAGAGAACTCACCGCTTCATCTTCATTTCGTTCATTTCTCTCATAAGCTGCGCCTTCTACCTCGTTAATTCTTATCTTGTTTCTACGGAATTGACAGAAGACCGGTGCGTACTAGATGCCTTTTGGAGGGAGTTGCTCACCATGACATCAAAGATCTCATCTAGAGCCTCGGCTGTAATATGAGCTATGTTCCCCCTGCCGCATCGTCAGCTTTTTTCCTGATCGGATTTTAGGATCACGTCATAAAAGAATTGACATAAGAGAACCAACGGGAAGAAGTGATGTGGGCATTGCCTCTGTAAATCTTTGAATCTTTCTCTTGCTTCATGAAACGGCTCATCCAGTTCCTGCTTGAACGTCATAATCTTGGATCGAAGATCTTTGGTCTTCTGCTGCGGATAGAACCTCAACAAGAACTGCTCCACCACAGTGTTCCAATTTGCCAAATAATCGGCGGGAAAGCTCATAAGCCAAGACTTGGCTTTACTTTCAGAGCATAGGAGAAACAACGCATCTTCAACTGTTCCTCATTCAGGCCAAATAGAGGAAACGATTGCACCACTTGATTGTATTCTCTGATGAAGCTTAAGGCATCCTCATTCGACATGTCATGAAAAGTGGGAATGAGATTGAAATGGTTAGGCTTCAACACATACCCACGTGCCGCGGGGCACAACAGGATAGGGTTTGTAGTCTCCCCTATCTTAGGGTGGAAGTAATCCCCTATTAGGCGATGGGTAGCGTTCGCGCCAAGATTGTTGTCTAAATTGTCATGGTTGTTGTCTCGTCGGTCACCCATGATTCTCGGTAGGGTTTCTTCAAACAAGGAATTCCTGATGGTAGTGAATCCCCCTTGTGCTTCCACAAAAGACCCCTCTCCTTCAAGAGTGAGAGAACTGTCCTCACAAAAGCTATCACAATCGGAGTGATCGAACTCCGCCACACAAGGCAGTCGCGGTATCCTTGGCTTGCGAGTATCCTTCAACGGGGATGCCAATCTAGGAGTTAGACTTCGGCGTCCCTGCATACACAACACTCAACAAACGAGATCAAACACAACTACGGTACAAAATAAGAAAGGCAATGAGAAGAATAAAAATGAAAAACAGGCAACATAAAGAAAACGCCTAAAGTTTTCCCCGGCAATGGCGCCAAAATTTGTTGGACTCAAAAGATCACTAATAAAGTCCCTCGCAATCTAACGAGGTCGTCCTAGCGAGCAAGTTAATCTGAGTCGTCTCTCAAGGAAAACTTAACAGGGCGTTACTAAGTTACCACACGAAAGCAATTAAATCAATAAACATTCTAATCACAAAGAGATGTTTGATCGCCAACTTAAAAACTGTAGATTACCTAGGCGATGAATTATTAAGGAAAGAAAAGCGAATTAACTAGGCAGAACTTGAAAAAGCAAAGAAATTATCTAGACAAGAATTAAACCCTAGATTGAAGAACACAGAATCAACATGATGAACCCTAGGCATAATTCGAATAGAGTAAAGACAAGACAAGAATAATTAAATCAATACCAAAATTAATCAACACCCAAACGTAGAAATCATCATCAAAGAAATACGAAAAGACGAAAGAAAGCGATAAAGAAATCTTACGAACAAGAACGAACGATGGAATTAAAGTATTCAGGAGTAGCAATCCAACAATGATAATCCTTACAATTAATAATCTTCAATTCAAAGAACAAAGAAAAATAATTGAAAAACTTGAAGGAAGAATTGTTCTCAGAGAGGAGGCGTACGCACGAAAGAAATAAACTGAAAGAGAATGAAAAAGAGGTAGGGTTTTTAGCGTTTAAAAACGTATATATAGCACCCGAAAAATAACGTGCAGCGTCGGATGCGCGCGTTCAAAAATAAAGCGAAACGCGAGCAGCCCAACGTCAGACGCGAGTCAGCGCCGGACTCATCAGCTCTCGAACAGGGTGCCATCACCGGACGCGGTGACTCTCTGGACGAACATCAATACTTATGCAGCGTCGAACGCAACGCAGCGTCGGACACGGTGAGTCTCTGGACGAATTTCACCTCTTGCGCAGCGCCGGACGCGATGCAGCGCCCGACGCGGTGAGTCTCTGGGTGAATTTCACCTCTTGCGCAGCGTCGGACTCACGGAGTCTCGGGATGAATCTTGCTTATGGGTGCCCAGCGTCGGACATGGGCGTTCCCTGGACTCGGAACCCAGTGCCGAACACGTTGCAGCATCGAACGCAGGTCTTCACTTCACTTCCTCGCGACGTGATGCGCACCCAACGTCGGACGCACCGAGTCCGATGCTTGGGTGCGCTTTCTATGCACCAAATGGTTCGAACGCGATCATTCCCTGCAAAAAATGAAAACGAACATGATTCCAATAAAAGATATTCAAATATAAACCAATAGGAACCTAATCGTCAAAAACAAAAGAAGAAAAACAAGACATTAACATGCAAAACAGTTGTTGTCCTTGATCTTGGCTCGTACTTCCTCTAGCTTCTTGCTCTTCCTCTGAGCTTCTAAGATTCGGGCTCTTAAGTCCGGGATTGCAATCAACATTGCAATACAGCCTTCTATTGTCTAAGATGGGTCCATGACTTCGATATTCATCTTCTGAAATTCCTTTATAAGTGTCTCTTCATGACTGAGGAGAGATCCCAAACTAGGGTGGAATTTGCGACTAAAAGCATCGGCTACAACATTAGCCTTGCTTGGGTGGTAATTGATACCACAGTCGTAATCCTTCACCAGTTCTAACCATCTACGTTGTCTCATGTTAAGATCTTTATGCTCAAAGAAATACTTCAGGCTTTTATGATCAGTATAGATCTCACATCTAACTCCATAGAGATGGTGTCTCCAAATCTTTAAGGCATGTACGACCGCTGCTAATTCCATGTCGTGCGTGTTCCGACCAAATTGTTCTTTTCAGTCGCTCAGAATAGTACGAGGTCCTTATAGAGCGGTAAGGTCGACCCAAGTCGAATCTCTCGAGGAAGACTTAACAGGGCTACGGTTTTATGTCAAACACAGAAGCAGTAAAGAAAAACTAACGACCTAACATAAAGGGGTTGTCACGGAAAGGACGAAAGCAAGAAATAAAATAAAGCAGGGAAAGCGGATGCACTTGGACAACAATAGGAATTGACAGATACACGAAATTGGAGACGGTGTTCTAGGGTTCGAATCTATCCTCGCTATTAATGAATCAAGGACCGGTACACAATGTATAAAACACCCACGCCTCACCAAACGGTCAACACTAACTAATCTCTCGATTACGTCGGCGTTAGACTCGAACTTAATGATAGGGGATCTCTCAATCAACCAACCATCAACTACGAAGGATATTTTATTGCAAGGCACACGATAGCAAAAACCCTAACCACATATATCATTTATTCAACAACAAACCAATCTCTCGATCACTTTCATTGTCAAACTTATATTTAATATAAATCTGCTCTCGCATATCTTTATAATCAAACATAAGCATACAATCAACCCACATTATTCTTTCGAACACCATGCATGAAGATCATAAAATAAATAATTTATACGGATGAGAAATTCGCAAATAATCAATTCAATAATCACAATTCAAGACGAGAACAATCAAACATATATTTCCCAACAATTCGATAATTTATCTCATGGTAGAAAGTATTCCAATCCCAATTACATGGACATAAATGAATGAGAAAAACTTACAACCATTCATAGACAAATTCGTCTTCCAAAATCCGAAATCGTACAATCCCAATTGCTAATCCAAGTACAAAATAATTAAAAGGAAAGGGAAAGGAAAAGAAAGGGGAAAAGAATGAAGAATGCGTGCGTGCGTGAGTGGAGAATGAAGGTGTGAGCCTGAGGTCGCGGCTAATTTCTATTAATTCAACCCTCGAAAAGCCCATGAAAAAGCCGAATTGGGCCTCAAAAATAGGATCCAAAGGTCGACGTAACGAGTTACCGGGCGCGGGTGCTCCCCGAACGAATGAGCGAGTGAGCCCAAAGACCGGACGGAGACCAAACGCCGGACGCACGGGTCAAGAAGGCATCCCAGCGCCGGACTGGAGGCTAGTTCCGGACGGGATGGCGAAGCATGCAGAAGGTGGAGACGGGGTGTTGGGCGATGAACGTCTGCCGGGAGGCAGCAGCATCTTTGAAACGTCTTGTGGGAAGTATGGAGCGGCGCCGGCGATGAAACGTCTTGTTGAAGCATCAGCGGGGGGGGGCGCTGGCAATGCCCAGCGCCAGGTGGAGGCTAAACGCCAAGGAAAACACACGCTGGAGGCTGAACGCTGCTGGCTGGGCGTTCCTGCCGCCGGACGCGCTCGCGCGTCTTGCGCTAAGGCTTGCGACTTCGCCGCTTAAACTGCTCTCTCTCGTCCGAACTCCGAATTACGATCCGTTTGCGCCTATGGACTCCTATAGAGATTTTATTCAATATAGGATAGATCTTGGAAGCTCCATTTCATCCTATTAAATGTCATTTTTCTACAAAACATCAAAACAAACCAAATAAGTCCAATTCGATAAATACTAATCAAACCAACGATATAAATAGGAAAAACCACGGGAAACAGTATGCATAAACATATGAAAAATAAGCACAAAATCATACTAAACAACTCCCCCACACTTATCCATTTGCTTGTCCTCAAGAAAAGTCTATACTAGTAAGAGTATGGAAGATAACTCATGCAACTTCACTCTTAGTCTAATCAATCAAACCTTATTGCTTTCCCCCACACTTGGTGTTTACGTATTTAAAGATAATGTGAAATAAATCTAGGACGGAAATTGATTTTCAATAAATAAAAGGGTAACCTCTGCTCAGACCCAACTCTTTAGCTGCTTAGCTCCTTTCTTCTAGTGAGTTAGGAGTTTATCATGAGGAACTCATAGCGCATAAAGGTTATCCTCCTTAGTAACTATAGGTGTTCTATTAACTCAGAACTCGAACAAATAAGAGTTAGTACTGAGGAAACTCATTGGTTTACTGCGTGACTTGTTCATTGGTTAACTACGTTTTTATGTTTATAGAGTATCTTCCTTTCCTTAGCCGGAGCAGTGAGCGCCCCTAGTCTACCGAATGAGTGTAACGAAAAGAACGGAAGACTTGGAGTGAGTCTATGAGTCTAATAGTCTTGAACGAACGGACGCTAGGGGTGAACTAACTAATGTGGTCACCTTTAGCAACAAGTTTCTTTTTAAAGCACAAAGAATGTTTTAACAGATTTTGGAACAATGTTCGAAAGGTGAACACTCGATGAACTCGAGTTTCCTATCGTGGTTTCCCATGTCCATTTCCCAATTTACGAGAAAGAGGGACAGAATCTCATCCTCCATTTCAACAATCTCAACAAATAACTAGAGTTTTCATTCTCCTCATTTTCTACTCTTTTTCACATTTTTTTTTTTTTAAATGAAACAAGTATATAGGTAACCACAATGTTAACACTACCCCAACATTAGCCGGACAAATCACATCAATTCTCCCCTATTCATTTTCTATCAATCACAATCTCGTCAATTCACATTACACTCGAATCATATACCACCAAAAGTCTCGAAAATTTAAAATCAGTTTGACCAATACCACAGAGTTTAGTCGCACAAATCAAAATCCTAACTTACTCGCATATACAAAACTTGATTCCAAGAAATCAAAATAAGCACAGATGCACATCACCAAGCATACAAATAGATAAAGGACGCACACGAAAATGAATAATCATCCCCCACACTTAATTCGAGCACTGTCCCCAGTGCTCCAAACATTAATACACAAAATGGCCATAGAGGATGATACTTCCACGATAATGAGTTTAGAAAGTCTTGTGTAGAGTTGGAGCATCACGGCTTCACTACACGGATTACAATGTCCCAAAACTCAAGAATAATTAACACCAAAACCTGCACCACACAAAACCAAAACAAAGACGAAAACACAAACACAAGAAAAACCAAAAGAAAATAAGAACAAAATAGAAAAACAAGAAAACTCATGGGTTGCCTCCCACGTAGCGCTCGTTTCAATGGCACGAGCTCCACCAATCAAAAATGGACTATCCATAGTCCTTCACCTGCAGGAATACCATCTCAACCAGAGCATCAGTAGTAACATTGTAAGCACAAAGGACAGTTAAGGTAGCAATTAACGAATTAATTAAGTTCAAATCAAACATCCTATTCTTCAAAGCAAAATAGGTAACTTCGACTCCAACATCACAATACTTTGGAGAATTAGGATATTGAAAAATTATAAATGCTACCTCAACGTATGTTCTCTCTTCCTTCTCTAACTGGTTCGGGAAGATATTAGGTTGTTCATGGTTAGTCGCGGTTTGATGAAACCTTGACTCTTTAATTTCATCATCTTCCATGATTCTCCCCTCAACTTCATCATCTTCATAGACTATGATAGAAGAAGTTTGCTCCAATTGTCTCGGCATCTCCTCCACACTTTGGTTGTGGACCAATTCTTCCACTATCCCGGCTAACCGACTGACTTGAGTCTCTAAACACTCGATAGATGTTTCCAAAATCTCGAACCTTTGTTAACTCGTCGGTATGAAAGACGTCAATGTGTCTTCCAATGTTGGCTTCACCGGCTGACTCGCTTGAATGAACGCCTGCAATGACTCCTCTAATGTCGGCTTCACCGGCTACTTCACCGGCTGACTCGCCTGCAATGACTCCTTCAATGTCGGCTTCATCGGCTGTTGTTGGAAGAAGATGTCCTGACTATATGAAGAACTCTAAGGATGCCTCCAGTAGGGATCATAGGCTTGATGCTCACAGCCTGACGGGTATCCCTCAAAATAGTCGAATTGGGCTCCTTCTTTGTAGGAAGAATTTGCCCAATACGACGAGCTTTCCTCCTCTAGTCCTGTCTGACCATATTCGTATCGCGGGTAACCCTGCATTAACAGACACCAACAACAAAAAAAAGATCACAAGCACCTGTTGGAGAAAATATAAACAAAGAAAAAGAAAAAGAAAGAAATAAAAAGAAGAAGCACGGGGGAAGTAACAGAAAAACAAAATGAAACACGGAAAACAAACGACACAAAACCAAAAGCCTAAAGCCTTCCCCGGCAACGGCGCAAAAATTTGTTCCGACCAAATTGTTCTTTTCAGTCGCTCGCAATAGTACGAGGTCCTTATAGAGCGGTAAGATCGACCCAAGTCGAATCTCTCGAGTAAGACTTAACAGGGCTACGGTTTTATGTCAAACACAGAAGCAGAAAAAAAAAACTAACGGCCTAACATCAAGGGGTTGTCACAGAAAGGACGAAAGCAAGAATGAAGAATGCGTGCGTGCGTTAGTGGAGAATGAAGGTGTGAGCCTGAGGTCGCGGCTAATTTTTATTAATTCAACCCTCGAAAAGCCTATGAAAAAGCCGAATTGGGCCTTAAAAATAGGATCCAATCGGACGAACGAAGCGCGGACGCGGGCACTCGAATGAATGAGCAGGAGTTTATCCCAGTAGGAGGAGACCAAACGCCGGACGCACGGGTCAAGAAGGCATCCCAACACCGGACTAGAGGCTAGCGTCGGACGGGATGGCGGCGTCACGAGGAGGTGGAGACGGGCAGGCGGGCGATGAAACGTCTTGTTGGAGGCGGCGCATGCCGAAACGTCTTGTTGGAAGCATGGAGCGGGCGCTGGCGATGAAACGTGCGCTGGGAAGCATCAGCTGGCATGGGAGGGGCTAAACGCCAAGGAAAACGCGCGCTGGAGGCCTGAACGCGCGCTGGCTGGGCGTTCCCAGCGCCGGACGCGCTCGCGCGTGCGCGTGCGCGACTTCGCCGTTTCACTCCGTTCTCTCTCGTCCGAACTCCGAATTACGATCCGTTTGCGCCTATGGACTCCTATCGAGATGATATTCAACATAGGATAGATCTTGGAAGCTCCATTTCATCCTATTAAATGTCATTTTCTACAAAACATCGAAACAAACCAAATAAGTCCAATTCGATAAATACTAATCAAACCAACGACATAAATAGGACAAACCACGGGAAACGGTATGCATAAACATATGAAAAATAAGCACAAAATCATACTAAACAGTGCGTAGGATTTTTCAACTTATGTAGGCGTAATTGCCTTGAAGCATAAGCAATAACCTTGCCTTCTTGCATCAGAACACATCCTAGCCCATTCTTAGAAGCGTCCTTGTAGATTGTGTACTCCTTATCCGCCGGGTTACTCATGAGTGTAAATCGCCGTTAGCAACCCTTCAATCTCTGAAACTAGCCTCACACTTGGCAGTCCAAGTGTACTTGATTTCTTTTCTCAACAATTGGGTCATGGGTCGGGCTATCGTTGAAAATCCTTCGATAAATCTTCGATAATAGCCGGCAAGTCATAAGAAACTCCGAATTTCATTCGGCTTCTTTGGTGATTCTCATTCTCGAACTGTATCGATCTTCGAGGGGTCTACTTTGATTCCCTCGACGGACATGATGTGACCTAAGAATGTCACCTCGTCTAACCAGATTTCACACTTGCTAAACTTGGTAAAGAGTTGCTCTTGCCTTAACGTTTGCAGCATAGCTCTCAAGTGCTCTTCGTGCTCTTGGTTATTCTTGGAGTATATTAGGATATCGTCTATGAATACTAAGATAAATTTGTCTAAGTTTGGGTGAAATACCCTATTCATGATATCCATAAATACTGCTGGGGTATTTGTAAGTCCAAAGGGCATAATGATGAATTCGTAATGACCATACCTTGTACGGAAAGCCGTTTTAGGTACATCCTCTGGTTTAATCCTCAGCTGATGGTATCTAGACTTTAAATCTATCTTTGAAAAGACTCATGCCCCCTTAAGCTGATCAAACAGATCTTCAATTCGGGTCAAAGGATACTTATTCTTAAGAGTTATCTTGTTTAACTCTCGATAGTCTATACACATTCTCAGTGTACCATCATTCTTCTTCACAAAAAGGAGAGGTGCTCCCCATGGAGACACACTAGGTCTAGTGAAACCTAACTCCAAGAGTTCTTGCAGCTGGATCTTCAATTCCTCCAGTTCTTTTGGTGCCATCCGGTATGGGGCCTTCGACACAGGGGCAGAACCTGGTTCGAGGTCGATCGTGAACTCAATATGTCGGTTTGGCGGTAATCCCGGTAGTTCATCTGGAAATACATTGGGGTACTCCTTCACGATCGAAACGTCTTCTATCCTTCTCTCATTTTGGTCTTTCTCCTGAAGATAGACAAGGTAGGCGTGATTATCGGTCTTGTTCAGCAACGTCATTGCTTGTAGTGCGGATATGATTGGGATTCTCCTCCCCATGCTGATCTCGTGAAAGTCTGTAGGTTTCTCTCCGGGATGTTGGAAAGAAATTTTCCTTTCATTACACAGGATGATCGCATTATGTTCGGTTAACCAATCTATTCCTAGGATTATGTCCACATCTGTCATAGGTATGACGTGAAGGTTATCTGTCATGACCTTAAGTGAGCCTAGTCCAAGTTCTAGGTTCGAGCATGTGTGGGTTACCGTTCTTATGCCTCATACTGGTGAAGAAATTCTCATGATTTGTTCAGCGCGTTTAGGATCTAATCCTAAGTTCTCTACGCATGCTTCAACTATAAAAGAATGTGAGGCGCCAGTATCAAACAGTAGGATAACAGGCAATTGGATGAGTGTTTCCATACCTGCCAAGTTTCCTTGCTTCCTTGGCGGCTCCTACGGGAATTCCCTTTCTTGGTTGAGGGCGTAGGCCCTGGCTTGCGGTGGTGGTTGCTGTTGTTGTTGTTGCTTCAGTTGTTGTTGCTATTGTTGTTGGGGCTGTCGGTATTGCTGCTACGGCTATCACCACTATTGTTGTCGTAGTCGGCGTGGTTGATACGGTCGTTGAATCGGCTAAAAGTACTGAACCGGAGGTTGTTGCTGAAACGGCTGAACTTGGATAGCCCGGACCGTCTAGACTCGGTTGGGCATATTGGGATGGCCATTTTCCCCTTGGCGTATCCCAGGGCAGTCCCTGGAGTAGTGACCCTCCTGGCCACACTTGAAGCATCCGTCATTCGTTAATGTGCATGCCCCCTTGTGACTCCTATGGCACCTGGGGCACACGGGGAGCCTCACAAATTTCTGGTTTTCCCCGCCAGGTGCGGGTACCATGGGGCGTTCATTTCCTTGCCCTGCCTAGATGACACGTTATTCCCTTGCCATGACCTTCTGTCGGCCTAGCCAGTGTTGGATCCTTGACCTTGGTGTGGTCCTTCCCACTTCATCTTCCCGCGATCCCTTTGGTGATTCGGGAGATGCATAGCGATAGTCCTGTCCTTAGGTAAAGTCGCCTCGATGTCCAAAGCTCTACTAAGGGCCTCACGGTAAGTCAGATTTTCATGGGCAGCTAGCGAAACCCTGATTTCATGACGGAGTCCCGCCCGAAACTTTTCTTTCCTCTTCTCATCGATGTCGACCAGTTGAGGTGCATACCGCGACATCTCGCAGAATGCATGGTCGTAATCTGTGACCGTGGTTTTTCCTTATCGCAGATTGTAGAACTCATGTTATTTCCTTTTTCGGTAGCTCTTAGGAATATACTTCTCGTATACTTCCTCCTTGAACTTTTCCCAGGTGTAATCTTCAAGTTCTTCTTCGGATAGAGTCTTCCTCTTCGTCTCCTACCAGAAGTTGGCGGCACCAGTCGTCTGGAAAGCAACGCATGATAAGAATTCTTGAGAGGTGCAGTGAAGGAAGTTAAAGATTCGCTCCAGTGCGCGAATCCAGAGTTTAGCATCCACGGGATTCCCAGTCCCGTTGAAAGTGGGCGGGTTCTGCCTGAGGAATAGTTCCTCAATCCGCCTCGCCGGTGGTGGTGGAGTGTCTTCTCTCTCAGGTGTTACTTCACGATTTCTTATTCTCGGCGGCATCATATCCTTCATAAATATACGCAATTAAATATCGTCTTATACTATCCATCAGGATCAATGTATATATATCAGCACGGTATTTATATAATTATGAGCATAAATCTAGCACATCATCGGAAACCACATATCACAATATTAAAACAAAAGGCTCTCGGGGAGCTATCATCATATCACATCAATTGCTTCTACGAGGACTTTTATCAGCGTTTTGAAGATTTACAAAAGACTAGGTACAGACTATGATGCCCAAAAATAATTATCAGCATCACTCTGTGTACCTAGTCACGGTGCGTACAAAAATCTAAACGCTACCGTGGACATCAAAATAGGGTTTCGTGTCGGAACTACTCATCGTTTCCGCATGCATAAAAAGATATACAAAGTATATAAATAAAAAGACTATCTAGTCCTAAGAACTAGATCCATGATCGCCCGAGGTGTAGACAGGGCTCCATGTGTCGGAGTCAGGACTGGAAGTATGGGAACTATCCACTCCCTCCATCTCATCATCAGTTGATAGGTCCTTCTCGGGGTCTTCCTCTAGGTCTTCCTCAGGATCTTCCTTGGGATCTTCCTCGCGGTCTTCCTCGGGATCTTCCTCCTCAACATCGAGTGCAGGTGCCATGGGCTTTCGGACTCTAATGACCCTGGCGTCTTCCATAGCAGCCAGGTCTCGGCGGATCTCGGCCATGACCTCCTCAAAAGCAGTGGCTGGGAGACGAGTACAAGCTCCTCTCACGGTGCCTACAACTAGGCCACGTGGATCATCGATCTCCACAGAATTGTGGTATACAGGTACATGCGGGGATGACGGCGGCTGGATTGGGGGAGAGCCGGTAGGTGGAGGTGGGTACGGGCATGGCATGACTGGCGGCGATGGTCTGGGTGGGTAATGACGAGGATAGAATCCTACTGGTGGTAGGACCGGAAAGGTGAGCTGTCGGGGATGAGAAGGTCCAGCCTCGAGCATGTTCCTACCACTGCCAGGCAAGAATACGGGTCCGTCAGCTGCCAAACGGGGCATCTCTGGGTGGAGCCACTCTGGAATCTCATCGCGCGAAATCTATTCCCGCGCGGGAAGATACGGCCCACGTGGTGCAGCTCCGTACACCGTGAATACATAGCTCAGATGGCAAACAAAGCGAGGCAGGTCCGTCTCCAAATCTAAGCTCTCTCGGCGTCGATAGATATAGTCCGCCGATATCTCACGGGCATACCCCTGCCAGTCGATGGTAGTCTCATGATCAGTCGGAGCACACCGTTATAATGCAATATACCACGGGCGTGTGCAACGGCCCAATGACGTGTGAAGTGCACCAAGAACTCACCGATGTCGTCTCCTCGGCACATCTGGTAGGTACGATATGAGTGTACGACCTCCTCTGGTGTGGCCCTAGAGGATAGAGGGTGCCTAGTCGTGAAGACAATCCAAGCCATCTGAAAAGAAAAGTATCACTATAGGTCAGACACGGTAAATATAACAGTATATCTAGAAGAAGGTATGTCCACAATAAACATCTGTACAAAGAAGGTTATAGCAATCTATATTATCCTATGAACTACATTCCTAAATCCTTATGGCATTGCTTTCATGGTTTGGTCTCCGGGAAGAGACGGTATGGTTTCTTATAGTAGAGCAACGATCGATGTCTAGCCTTCAGGTAAAGGCTAAGTGGTCACCCTATCTTATTGGGTTCGGGATTCCTTATTTCTATTCGCTTTATAGCATCATATCATATCTGTTCTCATCATGTACTTACAATTCATTATTTCTTTTTATACTCCCTTAACGTTATGCTTTGATTCTTTTTATTATTGTTACGATAGAGGCAACAAGCATGGTGTTCGGAATTCCTTTGCGTAGAGAGGTTGGGACTCGTAGCAGTGCGAACCTCCAGTTAAGCAATCGCTTCGTCATCGTAGACTCGTCGTGTTCTCATCCTCGAATCCGTTCGGATTATGATTCTTAAGATTTCTATGTTCTCGTTCTTCCTTAGTATTTCGTTCAATTGGGGATACATTATGTTCTCATACTAAGTTAGGCGCAAAAAGGATTATGCGTCTTAAGAGTCAATGTCCTCATGGGGAAACATACTCATTTACATCCTGCTTCTAGCATGCTTTGCATAAAACAGTAAACACAGATCAAGACACATTGTGCGATAATCAAGTATCCTCACTTTACTCATTTACCAAGCCCCTAAAGTTTGCAACTTTCTTCCAAACTAATGACCAATCATTTGAAAAAACTTTTCAATTTTAAAACATTCAATTTTCCAAAATATATTTCAACTTCCCAACAAGGCAATATTTTAAATCCATTTCACATTTCATATACTTCCATCATTTCAAAATAACTTTTAGTTGAGATAGTTACCTTCTCCCTCATTGAGCAGGACGACGATGGAGTGCAGTGCAGTGGCAGTCAAACACAAATAATTTCTAGACTCAACTTTCAACTTAGGATCCAAGGAAAGGCTTTCTAGGATTCAGAACGAACAAGTGCTCTGATACCACTTTGTGACGACCTGATTTCTCAAAGAAGTACGGATCATATAGATCATCACTGATATGATAAAGCAGCGGATATATACATAACTAATCAATACAATTAACCATTAAACTACTCAACAATGCATAGACTGAAAGAGATAAGCTGTTTCAATACAAACTCAAGTCACATAAGGACTTGCTAAAAGGTTCAATGTTCAAATATAACCCAATCAGGGCGCAATTCAAGGAACGAGGTACAACCTCCAGTTCAATATGATAATGAAAAGTAGTTATAATCAAGACACCAAAATAGTATCAGAGTTAGGCAGCAATAAACGTGTAGACATGCATATGACGATACATGCCCAAGGTTCTAGAAATCCTTTCAATTAAAGCAACAAAACAACTACCACTCTGCACCATCCCGCACCCATCGTCTATCCCTGCTCAACCTGCACATCAAAAACGAGATGCAGGGCTAAGTACAAAAGTACTCAGTGGACTCATTGCCGAAAATATTTTCTTTGTAAAGTTATTGAACTGCCCACAATAGCACATGAGGATTTTAGTTGAAACACTCATGCCTATCAAACATTTTATCATTTTCTAAAAGTATTCGGCCGAACTATTTCATCCACGTTGTTCCATATCTGATCATTCATTCATTCATTCATTCATTCATTCATTCATTCATTCGCGCACTATGGAGGTGGCCACCTACACATAGTCGTCGTGACCGGTCGAGGTAGCTAACCCGAACACACAGTCACACGTGTACACAATCCGAGTTAATCCTTAACTAAGTCGGATCCGATCTTTACCCTTTTTTAATGTTGGTGGACCAACACATTCTCATACCACGTTGGATATACCAACCTCAGATAGGATCACAATAAAACATTAAATTTGACAGTCAATAACAGTTCATGCAATAATATTTTATAAAGCTTCTGTAAATTATGCTTTGAGGTATGCATATCATTTTGTTTCAAGAGAGCCCACCTGCTAGTTCGAAGCTAATAGTTCTAAGTGAGCAGGGTATGGTTGTCCTTCCTCGGCAACTACGTACGATCAAACCCTTCACAAGAAAATAACCTTTCTTAGATTCTTTCTACCGATCGAAGGTCATTTATAAATTACGACTTAATGTTCCCAATTAGGGTTTCTTTATGATTTCATGTGATGGTTTTAAGATAATTTCTATTATCTTACATTCCCATATTCCCAAACTATTTTACTTCATCATTCATAGATGAACCTCAACTTATGAGTCATATACTCCAAGTCTATCCTCGACTCTAACCTTAATGTTCTTCTAAACGTTATTACGTTATAGATTTTTAGTATTCAAGTTATGATTGATATATTAGGATATTCTCAAGCCACTAACTAGACTTAACAATTATAGTTACGTCTTAGTAGGTTATGCTTGACGACTTGTCGTATTAATACGACGAATGAAAGGGAATCTTGGCTTATGATTCGAGATATCTCATGCCATCGCGTAAATGAATACTTAGGAATTAATGGAGCTCTTTGTGAATACTAACTCGAACTTTAAGACATAAGGATTGAGATCTTATGTTTGAATCATGACTTACACTTTTCGACATTGTTTGTTTCTCTTAACTCGTCGGAGATTGTGTACGTTATATAGTTCGTATCGAGTTATCTTAACGCTCAATCTAATATCGTATTAGGTTATCGTTGTTGAGTATTAACATCGTAACTCAGCTTTTGTTTTCTTTAACTTAGGATCTCACGTTTGAGTATCCTATTGCTAATAGAAAAACCCTAATTCGTGTCTAATTTTGATTCTCGTCGATTCCTTCTTAATTGGTCGATTTCTTTTGGATTCTCGTACATAAAGTACTATATTTTTTACGTTTGGGGTTTTGTTTGTCGGCACAATATAAATATAACCATTCAACACCATACACAACATATACTATACTAAAGCATTAGAAAACATTAATTTCTAACATAATACACAATCATTGTGTATGTGTGCACAAGTGTTCCATTCATTCATCACAATCACATACCATTCATTCCAACTTATAGATTAACTATCATATCATCATTTACCATTAAAATTAAACTCATGTTCAACCATTTTGCTATGTTTTCGATAATTAGCAATAATCAGCATAAGTATCCAATAAATACCAATAAAATCATTATATACTCCTATCATACCATAGAATTTAATTATCAACTCAATACCATCAAATAAAAATTTAATCATGAGTTAATATAAGCCGTTATTTTTTGTATTTATTATTTATTGAACATTGGTGTTCAATAAATTCCACAAAAATCATATCATGCTTATATCATATACTAAACATTAAATATCATCTCACATCATACATTAAAATTTAAACACATGCTTTTCACTAGATATATATTTTCGGTAATTATAGAATATATACATATATATTCAATAAATTCCATTCACTTCAGAATATGATTATATTATGCAATAACATGTAATATTAACATTAAACATCAACCAATATTTATAATATGAACCAAATATTTGAAATTCTTTTTGTCCTCACACATATATTACATATGTGTTCAATAAATTCAACAATGCATATTAGGTTCATATTAGTTCTAAACATCACATATTATATTATTTTCAGCAAATAAAAATCAAATAAATCCTAAAATATATATACAAAGTTTCGGTCCATATAGAAAAATTGGAGTAGTGTCTCAATAATTTCAAGATTCATATATGATGTTCATATCATATATTAAACACTATACCTCAATAATTTTTTAATAAATAAAATCAAAATAATGTTTAAAAATCATATATATATATATTCCGGTTTCAACATGAAAATAGGAGAAATGTTCCAAAAATTTTAAGATTAATATATGATGTTCATATCATATATTAAACACTATATCTCAACTATTTTCAACAAATAAAATCAAACAATAGTCCAAAAATATGTATATATATTCGGTCTTTTTGAAGAAAATAGGAGATGTATTTCAAAAATTTCAAGATTAATATATGATGTTCATATCATATATTAAACACTATATCTCAACTATTTTCAACAAAAAAAATTAAAACCATGACCTAAAAATTCAATATAGGTCTCGGCCCTTTTGAAAAAAAATCCAAAAAAATTCTGAAAATTATCATATTTATTCTACATGCTCCTAATACATCAAGAAGCAACAATATGAAATAATATTCACAAAAGCATGCTTTATCTCATATAAAAAGAAATTATAACAAAATCAAAAAATAAGAAACATGCTCCGAAAATTCCCAAATTTTAAATAAAGCCTTAGAATATATTTCTAATCATATTTTATTCATGGCTTGAGAGTATTTGATGACTCAAAAGCCACAAAATTTGGGGAGGTCGAACTAGGGTTTTAAAAAAGGAAAAAAATTCTAAAAAAATTTCACTCCCTTAGGATGGAAGATGATGATGAATACTACCTTTTTATGGTCTTATAAACTGCTTTTGAGAGTTGGAATCATTTGAAATGGGGGATTAAAGCTTAGAACATGGAAGAACAAAAGAGAGAATTTGAATTTAGAGAGAGAAAATGGGTTCCAAAGTGAGAGGCTGCATATGGAAGAAATGGTCTACATTGGTGTAGCAAAAGAGCTATTGTAATCTCATTTGGGGTCTCTTGGTGGTAGTTGGGATAAGGAATGGTCAAATTACCCGATTTGGCATGTTAATACCGACTCTTTAAGTTTTTATCGCGCTTTCGATTGATTTCTCAAAACCTTAAGGTTTTATTTTCTTAAATAGCCTTAAAATACTTATTTCATATTTTATAATAATTTCATGAAGTTCGGATGGCATCCGGCAAGTCAATTCTGAGTTATCGCGAAAAAACAACGTCCGACGATTAAATTATACTCATTCGAAATTCTATTGAATTCTTGAGCTTTCATAATTAATTTGAGTCTTATAAGTCATTTATTATTTATTTAGACCCTTGGTTCAAGTTTCGGTTCGTTCGGATCAGTTTAGGATTTTTCCGGTATATTTTCCCGGCGTTCGGTTAAGTTCTTCAGGAATTTCGTTCAGAAATTTATTCTTATGAATTCTAAATTCATAATAATATATTCCTCCATGATTTTGATTTTTATCATTAATTTTCATGATTAGCACGGACTGGAAGTTGATCCGGCTCGTGAATAATGCTTTTAAGGCTGACCGGACAAGCATATCCGAAAATTCTCATTCTTTGGCTTCTCACATGTTTTCGTGAGAGGATTCTATAAATGAAATCTTTTTGTCAAGATTAATTCTCGATCTGTTCAGGTTATTCAGAAAACCCTAATCCGGTAGGACTAGTCACTAGTTTTTTATTTCTCTAGTTTTCGACCTCCGAATCGATTTTCGTTGGTCACCTTAAACATAATTAAGGTCTAAGCACCAATAATAATTTGTTTAAGCATCACTAATAAAAGTTTTAAATTTTTTGGGTATTGTAGTGGCTTAGCCTTCTGATGCTGCTAGGGGAATGAGACGCCCCTTTAAACGTCTACGAAGGAAAAAGAATTCCTTCGTCCCCTCCGTTTCTCACTCTGCCTGCTCCTCGTGATAAAGTCATACTTGAAATTCTGACCCTAAGGAGGCAGCTGCTAAAGGGAAAACTCTTCCAGATGATGGCTGCTCTCAACCAGGAGCTGGACTGTGCGTGTCTATTTGTCCATTAGGTGATGCTATGGGCTTCTCTTATGAGCAATGTCGTGCTCTACTAGGGTACATAGGCACTGAATCTGACATGGCTATCATAGCTCATTATTATGTTTCGAGTTCTCACGCTATCATGTGCAGTCATTTGCTCAATGTAAGGATCTAACTTATTTCATATTACACTATCCTTATCTGGTATTTGACTTATGTCTTCTTGTTCTAGGTTATTTTGGGCGTACATGCAGATGTTTATGGCTATCTGATTATGATAGGGAGTTGTCTCTTTGCCGAGAGAAATATCGAGCTTGTTTTGACAAAAATGAGGAGAATAAACAGGCACTGGATGCGAATAATAAAGAGGACCAGGCTTTGGTTCATACAGTAGATCTGGATAAATGTATGGATGCTTAGACTCTGTTTCTGCTCGAATTCAGGAGTTGGAAGGACGTCTGGCTGACTTCGAGGCCCACTCCCGAATCCTAGAAGAGACTTTGGTCCATTCTTCCCGAGATCATGCTACAGCTCTAGAACAATGCAGAATTGAACAAGATCTGGCATTGTGCGTGGTTTCCTCCAATGCTCTTAAACAGGGTCAAGAAGAGGACAAACAGCAGGGTCTGGCGACTGGTGTGAAGCTTTGTCGCCAACAGATCTTAGCCATTCCTATCGGGCAACACTTCCTTCAGATCCTGCAGAATGAACTAGTGGAAGCGTACCTTCGTACTCCGGCCTTTATGTCTCATATGTGCGAGGCCGCATATCATTTTTAGGGTTATGCTATAGAAGCTACTCTTGGAGATGCTCGCCAGTTCTTGGGCACTATTGGGAAGTTAACAGATGACCAAGAAGCAGATATCCTTGGTAAATCTCCTTCTTTCCTTGGCTTTCATATAGATGAGTCTTTACTAAATGACTTTGCTTGTTGGTTAAAGCCTATGCAATCTGCCGCCCAAGCTTTTGTACAAGAGCCACTCAACTCTCCTGCTCTTTTGCACCTCCACCATATCCCCAATCCCATTTTCCCTATTTTTCTACTGATTTCTAGATTTTTGCTTCTTCTCATTCTACTTTGGAGGAGTTCAGACGGATGACCCGTACATGCCTTTCGTCTAATTCGCCTGGTCTGGGTCCTATCCGGGGACAACCTGGTGAGAGTTCGGGTCCTTCAGAAGACATGTCCCCTTAGTTGACATTAGGTCTTGTTAATCCTAGCATAGGGGGGTTGCGTCTCCTTAATTTATTTCTCGTAATTTGTAACTTTTGAAAGAGCACAATGTTAATTGAAAATTTCTTCCTAACTTCATTTGGTGATCTCTGATGTCCTTTTCTGACTTGTTACTTCCCATCAAACCTCACTTTATCTCATTTCTTCTTACTGTTGCGTATCTTTATCTATTTTTGATTCACCTGTACATTTTCTCCTGAAGCTATATCCACCATATCTTGCTTTTCAGAGGCAATATCTTGCTTTTCATAGCTGGCATCTTGTAATACCCCGAAGTTTTAAAGCTTAATTACGATAATAAAAATCGTAAATTAGGGTTTCGTCTCGATATTTGAAATAATAAATTATTGAAGATTGATTTCGATTATTTATGATACGAAGATTCTTCTTTAATATTCACTAATGATTAGTGAATTAAGGAATGTAGTTTATACTATTTCTTCGAAAGTATTATTCTAACATCGATTGAATATCGATTGTTAATATTACGTTATTATTTTTCTAAGTGACGAAGCCTATAATTAAATTTCATTGTGAATGAAATGAATTAATAAAGTGATTATGACTTTATTATGAACATTTTGAGATGATTCGGTTATTAACGTTTTGAGACGTTTTGAACGTCAACGTGTAGAGACGAATCGAAAATTAAGTCTAATGATCAAGGAATTATAATATTTAAATTCCTATGATTATTTTATGTAAAAAGAGCATTATTTATCATCAAAATAATGCTAGAGAATTAAGGATTAATTATTGAATAAAGTGTACAATTTTTGAAAACCCTAATTTCGAAAATTAGGGTTTTGGCACATGAAATCATTTTAATGATTTTTCCTATGATTTAATTATCATCTAGGACTTATAATATGTCACATAGCTATATATTAGCTATATGTTACAAGGGAATAAAATGTATACCATTAGTGCTATATAAGTACCGAAAATTAGGGTTTCATAGTGTGATATGAATTAATTGGCTATCCAATTGATAATTTTATGCTATAATTATATTAATAAGATATTTTTAAGGATATGATGAGGTGTTTTAACATGTTGTGCAAGTGGGAGGATTTTATCCCATAAGTGCCGTGAATAATTGTTATAAAAGGATTAAATGAATAAGAATTTTTACTATTTTTTCCATGTTTTGTAATGAAGGGATCAAGTGTTATATTATTACACACAATTCAAGATAATTAATTAAAGGAATCAAGTTGGGATGAAATGGCTTGTGTAAGAGCCGTGAGTGTGGACCAAATGAAGAAAGAATAAAAGTTTGGACTCTTGAGGTGATTGCTTGCATGTGTAATTGTGTAGGATCTTTATATATATCTAGTATGAGACAAGAAAATAAAAACTCATCCTTATTGCTTTGAGATGGTCGACGTATTGAAGTGAGATAAAGTGAGGATATTTTGTATCAATTAATTTTGATTGTAATGTACAATTATTAATGACATAAGAGTGATGTATTAAAGTAGAATGAGTCACCAAAATATTGTCTTGCAATGTGTGTGTGGACCGAAACAAGTGTGGCATGAATTAAGAGTTGTAATCAATTTTATTCCTTTAATTTTAACAATAGTGATAAGTATATCAAAACAAACCATCTCCCTTTTCAAATACTCTCATTACCGTGAGCATAAGAAGAGAGAAAAGAGAAAGTGTTCTTCAATTTTATATCCCAAACCTTGATACAAAAATCCTTTGCACTAAAAATCGACGCCGGTTAAAAGGTTAGGAATCGAACGAGCTTTATAGATACGTTAAAATTTTTAATTTCCAACCGTTGGATTTTAATATATATGCTATGTTTTAAATGCTAAAAATATGAGGAATAATGTTATCATGTTAGTGGCTTGTTAATAATATTTATTATGTTAAGAATGATTATATGTCATGATTTAATTACAAATTAAGCATGTTATGATTTTTGAAGTGATGCTCGAAAATGTTAATGTTCAATATTTTGATGGATTAACGATATATGGTAGTAATGGAGCTTGTATTGATTTATTTAGAATTTTTGGAAAGCTTATGTTAATTATATGTTATTACCGAAAATAATTGTGAAATAATTTGTTGGTGTGTAATTATTGTTTAAGTATAAAGAAAAAAAAATGAAATGAAAACTTATTGAGAAGATTTTGGAAGAATGTCGTGAGCATCATGTAGTTGTTTTGTGATGTATGCTTGTTTTATACTAAATGTAAAAGCATATTATGGATCTATGATAAACTTGAAGCATGTGATTAATTTATTAGATTTTTAGAAAAATGGTTGTTATAATTGTTGTAATGGCCGAAAACTATAGAGTGTAGAAAAATGATATTCAATTTTTCTATATCTAATGCTGATACATATTAAGGATCCTATAATAATATAGGATGTTATATGAATTTATAAGAAATTTTGGAAGAATTTTGAGAATTTTATGAATAAGGGGCCGAAAGCTAAGTATGAGGATTAAGAGTATTAAATTCTTTTTATAAAGAAAAATCACATAGTATGTGCTTGGAATATATGTTAGACTTATTGAGAATTTATGGGATTTTAGAAACATAGTATACTATGTTTACGACGAAACGTTATGTTAAATGACGTTAGTTGTGAAAAATAATATGTAAGGTACAAGTTAGATAATACTTGAGTAAAGTATTGATCATGTTTATTGATTAATGTGAAAAATCGAGATTTATGGTTATATGATAAGAAATCGATTGAAAATCGAGTTAAATGAAAGTTGTTAACATTTATGTGAATAATCCGAAAAATATGTTAAGAAAAGTCAAAATCGTTGACTTAAGACTAAACGTATGAAATACGTTAGTATGTGATCAATGTTATTGATATACGTTGAATAAATACACTAATACGTAAAACGATTAAATTTATAAGAATATCTCTTTTGAGAAACGATTTCATAATTGAAATCATTTTATCGAAAGACGTTAGTATGAGTTCGACGTTTAACCTAAATGGTTAATAGGAGATCGTAGATTATATTACTTCTCTATCGAAGTACGAGAAGTTATTAGCTAAGATATGCGATGAAACGACGTACTATTTTAGTTAAAGGATGCGAAGCATTATATTAGAAAGTTATCAAAGTTTATTAAACTTTGAAAATCTCGAAATACGTGACCAACATACTAAATTAGTTTTACGTAGCGCTGTGGGGCGGACGTGATCGTTGGCGTAGAAAGAAAACGAATTAAGAAAGCTTACGTATCAGGTGGGCTTTACTATACTCAAAAAGATAAAATGCTTACCAAATGATTTATTTACGATGCTTATTTGCAAGAAATGATGATGAAATGATTTATTTAATTACCTGCCCAAATGTTTATGTTTTATGTATGTATCCTATCCATGAACGAATTATGAATGTTGTTGGGTAGCTCCCAACTTATGAAATGAGTGAATTCATATCCTTGTTAGAACTCGCAAGGATGATTGAGAATTCATATCCTGTGCCGGAGTGGCAAGGATTTTGGTGCACAAGAGGTGACTGTGTGCTGAAAGAGTTCTCGGCCGGTCACGGCGTCCGTGGAAGGAGGCCTCCTTCTACGGCGCGAGATGAGTTTATGAGATGAGTTAATGATGATGTTATTTGAGAAATGAAAGGAAAGGGATATGGATCATACATACAAGGAAAATGCTTGGCCAAGCGATGATTTATGAAAATGGTGAAATGTTTTAGTAAGCCAAGGCCTTCAAATAAAACCCTCAGGTCTTACCATGATGGGCGATGTAATTTAAAATGATAAAATATTTTCGCATAAGTCCACCGAGTGCATTCTTGTACTCACCGCATATTTGTTTTAAATGTGCGATTGAGCTGTTGATGCGATGGAGCAGTGTTGAGCAATAGGAATGTTTGTCGCTGAAAGTTTATACCTTGATTGTACATCGTCATATGTACATATCACATGTTTTCCGCTGCAAGAACTTAAGTTATGTATTAAAGTCCAAAAATATGCTTGATATATGTATTACAGTTTAATATTAAATGGTCTCTCTGTTTATTCATCCATGTTTAGAGTAATAGTCCCTGCTAAACTGTACTTAAGATTAGAGGGCTGTTACAAAGTGGTATCAGAGCGGTTCGCTCTTAGAATACAAAACCTCCTTTCAAGGTTAAGTCTAGATTGAGTCACTAGACTTCTAGAGATCAGCCAACACTGCTCAACACTCCATCACATCAAGCTCAACTGGAATGAGGTAAATGATTTTCTTCGCAAAAGTTTTGAAATAAGAAAGATTCCAAGAATATGCAGGTATGGGACTGCATATTCAAGGAAAGCTTAAAGGATTCCAAGAATATGCAAGTATGAGACTGCATATTCAAGGAAAACTTAAAAGATTTGATATGCACTAGGTAAATGATTTTCTCGGTTTAGAAAATGAATGTGACGACCCGACTTTCCAATGAAGTACGGATCATATGGATCGCCACCGTATGATAAAGCAATGAAATAAACATAGCTAATCAAGGCAATCAACCAATCAACTACTTAATAACGATAGGTTAAAAAGGGATAAACAATCCATACCAACTCAAGTCCTAGAAGGACTTGTCAAAAGGGGTTCAAGGTTCAACATAACCCAATCGTAAGTAATTTAAAGTACGAGGTACGACCTCCAATTCAATACGGAATAAGCGCTATAATCAAAACATTAATAATATCGAGTTAGGCAAGAATTAAACGTGTGGACATGCATATGACGATGCATGCCCAAGGTTCTAGAAACCTTTCTAATTAAGCATCAAAATAGTCGCTACTCGCACCACCGCACCCATCATCGATCATTGCTCAACCCGCACATCAAAACGAGATGCAGTGGCTAAGTACAAAAGTACTCATGGACTCGCTGTCAAAACATTTTCTTTGTCAAAGGTTATTAATCGCCCACAATAGCGCATGAGGATTTTAGTTAAAAGACTCATGCCTATCAAATATTTTATCGCTTTTCCAAATGTGTCGCCCGACTATTTCATTCACGTTGTTTCCATATCTCGATCATTCATTCATTCATTCCATTCACAAGACTATGGAGGTGGCCACCTACACATAGTCGCCGCGACCGGTCGAGGTAGCTAACCTTAACACACAACACATCGTACACAATCCGAGTTAGTCCTCAACTAAGTCGGATCCGATCGTTACCTTTTTTAACGCTAGGACCAACACATTCACATACCACATCGATATACCAATCTCGATAGATCACAACAAAACATAAACATTTGGCGACAATAACATTTCATGTGATAATATTTCATAAAGCTTTTGTAAATCATGCTTGAGATATGCATATCATTTTGTTTCAAGAAAGCCCACCGCTAATCCAAAGCTTAGTGGTTCTAAATGAGCAAGGGTGAGTATCCTTCCTCAAGAATCACGCCCGATCGAACCCTTCATAAGAAAATAGCCGTTTAGGTTCTTTCTATCGATCGATGGTCGCTTATAAATTACGACTTTAAAGTTCCCAATTAGGTTTCTTTATGATTTTATGTGATTGTTTTAAGATAATTTCTATTATCTTACATTCCCAATTCGAGGCTATATTACCTCATCGTCCATAGGTGAACTTCAATTATGAATTACATAATCCGAGTCTATCCGCGACTCTTAACCTTAGTTTTGTTTTAACGTTATTACGTTATAGGTTATCGGTAATCAAATTATGATTGGTAAATTAGATATTCTCAAGCCACTAACTAGACTTAACAATTATAGTTACGCCCTAGTAGGTTATGCTCGACGACTGTCGATTAGCATGATAATTAAAAGAGGAATATCGACTTACAAATCAAGTGGACATATGCCATCATGTAAGTAATTAGTACTTAAGACTAAATGGAGTACTCGAGAATATTAACTCGGCTTTTGAGACATAAGGATCGACATCATGTGTTCGAATCGTTGTTACACATTACGACATCGTCTATTTAACTTAACTCACGGAGGTTACATATGTCGATAATCGTTATTCATTATCGAGTTGTGTTTACGCCCGACTAATGTCGTAGTGAGTTGTCGTTATCAATATTAACGCTGTAGCTCGACTCTTGGTTTTTCTAACGTAGAACTCACGTCAGGTATCCTTTCATTAATAAAACCCTAATTCGTATCTAACTTCGATTCTTGTTTATTCCATCTTAAGTTATCGAAATTGGTCGATTTCTTTTCGATTCTCGCTCATATAGTATTATGTTGTTTACGTCGGGTTTTGGTTTGTCGGTTCAACATAAACATAAACATTCAACATCGACAAAACCATACACAACATAAACTATGCTAAGCATTAGAAAACCCTAATTTCTAATGCAATACACAATCATTGTGTAAGTGTGCATAAGTGTTTCATTCATCCACTCTAATCACAACCATTCATTCTAAGTTTATAATTAACCATCATAGCATCATTTAACATTAGAAACGAACTCATACTTAGCCATTTCACACGCTTTCGATAATTAGCAACAATTAGCATACGATCCAATAAATTCCAATAAAATCATGTTGTACTCCTATCATACTATAGAATTTAATTATCAACTCAATATCATCATATAAAATTTTAAACCATAGGTTAAAATCTTTGTAATTTTCGCAATTTCAAATCAACAAGCTTTGGTGTTCAATAAATTCCACAAAATTATTTTATGCTTATACTATATACTAAACATGAAATATCACTGTATCATGCATTAAAAATTTAAACCCATGCTTTTCATCATCATTAATTTTCGTATTCACATATATATATATATACATATTCAAAATTTCCAATCCTTCACAATATGGTTGTATATGTAATAGCATGTAATATTAACACCAACATTTACCAATATTCATAATATTACACATCCTATTATTTTCAACAATAAAATCAAATAAAAGACTACATATATATATATAAGCCACTGTTCTTATAAAAAATAGGAGAGGTGTTTGAATAAATTCAAGGTTAATGTATGATGTTCATATCATACCCTAAACACCATATCTCAACTATTTTCAACAAACAAAACCAAACAATACTCTAAAAGTATATAAATATAATCGGTCAAAATAAAATAAAATAGGAGATGTGTTTCAAAATTCCAAGATTTTTATATGATGTTCACATCATATTTTAAACACCATATCTCAACTATTTTCAAAAATAAAATCAAACCATGGCCTAAATAAGCCTCAACACTCACGCTTTTTTTTTTAAAAGTATTCTGAAAATTATGATATTTATACTAAATGCTTATAATACATTAGCAAGCAACAATATCAAATAATATTCACAAAATCATGCTTTAACATATTTAAAAATAAATAAAGCATAAATCAAAAAATATAAACATGCTCCAAAAATTATGAAATTTTTACAGTAGCCTTAGAACATCATTCTAAGCATTTTTCATTCACGACTCAAGAGCATTTGGAGGCTCTAAAGTCACGAAAATAAATGGGAGCAAACTAGGTTTTTAAACCCAAAATTCAAAATAAATATTCCACCCATTAGGATGGAAGAGGATGATGAATAATACCTTCCTATGGTCTTAGAAGGATTATTTGAGTGTGAGAGAGGTTGGGGAGGAGGATTTAGTGTTGGGGTTTGAAAAGTGTAGAGAAATTTGAAAACGAGAGAAAAGTGAGAGGATGAATGAGGTCTGCCCTTGCACGTTTTTCCTTGTTATTGCAGACCTTAGAGCTGTCATTTCCCATTTTGGTAAGGTCTTGGTGGTAGTTGAGAGGTGGATTGGTCAAATTACCCGCTTTGATACGTTAATACCGACTTTTAAGTTTTAACGCACTTTCGATCGATTTCTTGAACCTTAAGGTTCTATCTTATTAAATAGCCTTTAAAAGACTTATTTTAATGTTCATAAAATTTCACGACGTTCGGACGCCGCTTGATAAGTCAATTCCGAGTTATCGCGAAAAACTAAGGTCCCATGATTAAAATATGTCCATTCAAAATTCTCTTGAATTTTGAGCTTATAAATAATTTGAGTCTTATAAAGCATATTTTATTGATTTAGACCCTCGGTTCGAGTTTCGGGTCGCTCGGATCAAATTAGGTTTTCCAGATATTTTACCCTGCTGCTCTGTTAAGTTCTTCAGAATTCCTTCGTAAATTGATTCTTATAATTTCTAAATTCATAATAAATCATTCCTTCATGATTTTGGTTGTTATCACTATTTATTATGATTAGCACGGACCGGAAGTTGTTCCGCTCAGAATAGTGTTTTAAGATCGACCGCAAGTATGCCCGAAAATTCTCATCCTTTGCATTCTCACATGTTTTCGTGTGAGGATTCTAAAATGAAACTGCTCAGGAGATTCATTCTCGATCTTTCATTCTATGTTCAAAGCTACTCGAAAACCCTAATCCCAGAGACTAGTTATCGCTGATTTCTTTAGTATTCGATCTCCGAATCGATTCTAATTGCTTCATTGGTTTCCTTAAACATAATTAAGGTCTAAGAACCACAACTAAGTGATTCAAACATCACTAATAAAAGTTTTAAATTTTTCGGTTATTACATACCATCCCTTAAAAGAAATTTCGTCCCAAATTTGCTAGCCTTGAAAAGATCCGATATTTCTCCTTCATAGCTGATTCCAGCTCCTGTGTTGCTTCTTCTCGACCATGGTGTTCCATAGAACTTTCACTAGCGGTATTTCTTTGTTCCTTAGCCTTGATACGCTGGTCCAAGATTTCGCAGTAGTTCTATCGTAACTCATATTGTCATCGAGGACAATATCGGCCGGTGGTATCACATGGTGGGGTCATGTATGTACTCCGTAGTTGTGAAACATGGAACACATTGTGCACGCTTCCAAAACTTGGCAAGCGCAATGCAAGTCCAGTAGTCACCGGTCCTATTCTTCCGTAATTTCATAGGTCCTATGAAACGTGGTCGCAACTTCCTTTGATTCCGAATCTCACGATCCCTTTAGATGGAGAGATTTTCAAGAAGACCTTATCTCCTCTTCGAAATGTAGCTCGGCGACGCTTGTCGGCGCATTTACTTCTTCTGCCCCGGCCTCCTTGATCCGCTGGCGGATCCGTCGCACGATCTCAATCATTTCTCCCACGTAGTCGTCCTAACACTCTTCTTTCTCCCACTTCATCCCAAAGAAAGTGGTGACCGACATTTCCTTCCATAAAGCGCTCAGACGGGCCATTCCAATAGTCGCCAGTAGTCGTTATTGTAGGCGAATTCCACAAGTGGTAACACTTGTTCCCAACCTTCTCTCTATCGAGGACAACGGTCCTCAAGATGTCTTCCAACGCTTGAATGGTCCTCTCTGACCGTCCGTCCGTCATGGATGGAACGCGGTGCTGAAATGTAGTCGTGTCCCCGCCTTTGTAAACTCATCCGTAATCGGACGAAATTTCAATCTCTATCGACGTGATAGTCTTTGAACCCATGTAGACGGATAACTTCTGAACGCATAACCGTATAGTTTGTCTCGACCCATGTGTTATTGAATGGGTAGAAATGCGCGCTTGGTCGTCACGATCGATGATGACCCAAATAGCGTATTCCCTCTGTGATTTGGGTAGCCCGCAACAAAGTCCATGGCTATATCATCCCATTTCCATTCCGTATATCTAGCGGTTGTAAGGTCCCATATGGTCGCTGGTGGAGTGCTTTCACTTGTTGGCACGCCAAACAACGCTCCACAAATGAAGCCACATCTCGCTCATTCCATCCCACCAAAATTTCTCCTCGAGGTCTTGGTACATTTTGTGTGCCGGGTGGTATAAGAAGTCTCATGGGCTTCCTTCAAGATTTCGCCTCAAGTTCTTCATCTTCCGAACGCACACTCTCCCGCCATACAACAAAACATTATCTGCTGCTTCAGAAATTTTGTGTTTATCGCCCTGATCTTAGCTCGCATTTCTCTAGCTTTTGCTCTTCCTCCGAGCTTCTAAGATTCGGACTTAAGTCGGGATTGCAATCAATGTTGCAATACAGCCCTCTATCGCCGAGACGGGCCTACGACTTCGATGTTCATCCTCCGAAATTCTTTTATAAGTATTTCCTCACGACCGAGGAGACATCCCAAACTAGGACGAGATTTATGACTCAAGGCATCGGCCACAACATTAGCCTTGCCTCGGTGGTAATTTATACCACAACGTAATCTTCACTAGCTCTAACCATCTACGCCTCATGTTAAGATCTTTCTGCTCAAAGAAATATTTCGTGCTCTTATGGTCAAGATAGATCTCACATCTAACTCCATAAAGGTGATGCTCCATATCTTTAAGGCATGTACGACCACCGCTAATTCCGTGTCGCATGAGGATAGTTCAACTCATGTAGGCGTAATTGCCTTCAAGCGTAAGCAATAACCTTACCTTTCTTGCATTAGTACACAACCTAGTCCATTCTTTGAAGCATCCGTAGATTGTGTACTTTATCCGCCTCGTGCATCGCTAGTACAGTGTGCCGCCGTCAAGAACTCCTTCACCTCGAAACTAGCCTCACACTCGGCGGTCCAGTGTACTTGATTCCTTTCTCAACAAATTGGGTCATGGGTCGGCTATCGTTGAGAATCCTTCGATAAATCTTCGATAGTAGCCGCCAGCCCTAAGAAACTCCGAATTTCATTCGGTTCTTCTATGACTCCCATTCTCGAATCAGACGATCTTCGAGGGGTCTACTTTGATTCCCCATGGACACAATGTGACCCAAAATGTTACTCGCCTAACCAAAACTCACACTTGCTAAACTTGCGAAGAGTCGCTTCGCCTCAATGTTTGTAGTACGCCTCAAGTGCTCTTTGTGTTCTCGGTTATTCCTAGAGTATATTAGATATCGCCTATGAACACTAAGACTAATTTGTTCTAGGTATGGGTGGAACACCTGCTCATAATATCCATAAATACCGCCGGCATTTGTAAGTCCAAAGGGCATCACGATGAATTCAAATGACCATACCTTGTACGGAAAGCCGCTTTAGGTACATCCTCCGTCTAATCCTCAATTGGTGATATCCCGACTTTAGATCTATCTTTGAAAAGACTCGCCCTTTAAGTTGATCAAACAGATCACAATTCGGGCAAGGGTACTTATTCTTAAGAGTTATCTTGTTTAACTCTCGATAGTCTATACACATCCTCGTACCATCCTTCTTTTCACGAAAAGGACAGTGCTCCCATGGAGACACACCGGGTCTAATAAATCCTAGCTCCAAGAGTTCTTGCAGCTGATCTTTAATTCCTCAAGCTCCTTTGGTGCCATCCGTATGGAGCTGACACCGGGCGTAACTCGGTTCGAGGTCGATCGTGAACTCGATCCGTCGGTTTGGCGGTAATCCCGTAGTTCGTCTGAAACACATCGATACCCTTCACGATCGGGACGCCTTCTATCCTCCTCTCATTCTCGATCTTCTTCTTGGAGGTAGACGAGGTAGGCATGGTTCTCGGTCTTGTTCAAGAACGCCCTTGCTTGTAGTGCGGATATAATTGGAACTCTCCTCCCATGTTGATCCCGTGAAAGTCGGTAGATTTCTCTCCGGGTGTTGGAAGGAAATTTTTCTTTCATTACACAAGATGGTCGCACTATGTTCGGTTAACCAATCCATTCCTAGGATTATGTCCACATCCGCTCATGGGTATGACGTGAAGGTTCTCTCGTCATGACCTTAAGTGAGCCTAGTCCAAGCTCTAGGTTCGAGCATATGTGGGTTACCGTTTTATGCCTCCCATCGAGAAGAAATTTCATGATTTGTTCAACATGCTAGATCTAATCCTAAGTTCTCTACGCATGCTTCGTAAATAAAAGAGTGCGAGGCGCCAAGATCAAACAAGAGGATAATGTAATTGAGGAGTATTCCATACCGCCAAGTTTCCTGGTTCCTCGGCGGCTCTTGCGGAACTCTTTCCGGTTGAGGCGAGGCCCTCGCTGTCGGGCGGTTGTTGTTGCCGATAAAGTTGTTGTGGTTGCCGCGCCGCCGCCGTCGTTGTTGTTGCCGTGGTTGCGGCCGCTGGGGCCGCTTGCATCGCCGCCGCGTTGTCGCCATTGTTGTCGCCGCTGCCGCCGTGGTTGATATGGTCGCTGATTCGCCGATAGTACCGAACCGGGCTGTTGTCGATCGGTTGAGCTTGATAGCCCGGACCGGTTGGACTTGGTTGGGCACATTCGACGGCCATTTCCTCCTCGGGCGTGTCCTGTGGCGCCCTTGAGTAGTGGCCCTTCCGCCACACTGAAGCATCCGTCATTCGTGAACGCGATGCCCCTTATGACTCCTATGGCACCGGGGCACATGGGAGCTTCACGACTTTTGGTTTCCGCCAGACGCGGGTACCATGGGCGCCCATTCCCCGCCTGCGCCTGATGGCACGTTATTTCCTCGCCATGGTCTCCGTCGGCCCGCCCGTGTCGATCCTTGCCTTGGTGGGTCCTTCCCACTTCCTCTTCCCGCGATCTCCTTGGTGAGTCGGGGATGCATGGTGACGACTCTATCTTCAGCAAGGCACCGATGTCCAATGCCCGATCGAGGGCCTCACGGTAAGTCGATCTCCGTGACCAGCCAATGACACTGATCTCATGGCGAGTCCCGCCCAAATTTCTCCGTCCTCTTCTCATCGGTGTCGACCACCGAGGTGCATACCGTGACATTTCACGTAACGCACGGCCGTAATCGCGACCGTGGTCTTCCTCGCGCAAGTTGTAAAACTCGTGCTCTTTTTCTTCCTGTAATTTTAGGAATGTACTTCTCAGACACTTCCTCCTCGAATTCCTCCTGTGAGAAACCTTCCGCTCTTCCTCCGCTGTGGTTTTTCTTCGCCCCACCAAAAGTCGGCGGCGCCAATATCCGGAAGGCAACGCATGACAAGCTGCCTCGTGATGTGCAAGGAGGAAATTGAAGATCCGCCCAGCAGCGAATCCATAGTTCGGCCCACGGATTCCCATCCCCGAAGGTGGGTGGGTTTTGCCCGAGGAACAGCCTCGATCCGCCTCGCCTGTGGTGGTGGTGGTGGTGGTGGTGGCGGGCCTCTTCCGGGTTATCGCACGGTTCCTCCTTCTCGGCGGCATCCTATCCTTCATAAACACACGAAATTAGATCTCGCCTTATACCATCCATCGTGGTTAAAGCATCTATATAAATATATCAACTGGTATTTATATACGTAGCAAAAATTTTAAAACAACGCCGAAACCACATAACACCATATTAAAACAAAAGGCTCTCAAGAGCTATCATCATGTCATATCAATTGCTTCACGAGGACTTTCATCGCTTTTAAACTTTACAAAATACCGTGTACGTAGTATGATGCCCAAAACAAATACCGCATCACTGTACCTCGCCATGGTGCGCACAAAATCAACACGCCACCGTGATCATCAAAATAGGTTCATGTCGAACGACTCGCCGCTCCGCATGCATCAAAAGATATACAGAGTATATAGACAAAAGATAATCTAGTCCTAAGAACTAGATCTATGGTCGCCGGGCGTAGATCGGCCCATGACGGAGTCGATCGAAGCATGGGAGCCGCCCACCCTCCATCTCGCCATCACCGATATATCGCCTCGGGTCTTCCTCCGGGTCTTCCTCGGGTCCTCCTCCTCCTGATCCTCCTCCGGTCTTCCTGGGTCCTCTTCCGATCTTCTTCGGTCCTCCTCCGATCTTCCTCCGGTCTTCCTCTTCAAAGATCGGGCACGGGACAACGGGCCTCGATCCTAATGACCCTAGCGCCTTCCATAGCCGCCAGGTCTCGCGATCTCGCCATGACCTCCTCCAAAGCAAAGGTCAGGTGGCGGCGGCCGGATCGGTGGAGAGCCGGCAGCGGGGTGGATATGGGTATGGCATGACCGGTGGTGATGGTCGGGCGACAATGCCGGGATGGAATCCTACGGTGGTAGGATCGAATGTGAGCTGTCGGGGACGGAAGGTCCCGCCGAACATGTCCCCGCCATCGCCGGCAAGAACACCGTCCATCACCGCTAGACGGCACCTCGACGGAGCCACTGAAATCTCGCCACGCCAAGTGTATTCCCGCAGGGAGATACGGTCCGCGGGTGCAGCCCGCACACCGTGAACACATAGCTCAAGTGGCTAGCAAAGCGAGGCGATCCGCCTGTGTCAAAGCTCTCGACCCCGTAAATGTAGTCCGCCGATATTTCACGGGCGAACCTCGCCAATGGATGGCGCCTCATGATCGCGGAGTACACCGTCATAATGTGATGTACCCCGCATGTGCCGCAGCCCATCGGCGTGTGAAGTGCGCCAAAACTCGCCAAGGTCGCCTCCGGGCACATCCGTAAGAGCAAGACGATCAGATAACCTCCTCGGGGTGGCCCTAGAGGACAGGGGCGTTTAGTCGTGAACACAACCGAGCCATCCGAAAAGGAAAGTATCACTATGGTCGACACGGTAAACATAACGGTGTATCTAGAAGAAGGTACGCATACAAAAGAACATCTATACAAGGAAGGTTATAGCAATCAGCATTCTTCTACGACCTACATGCTCAAATCCTTATGGCATTACTTTCGGGTTGGTCTCCGGAAGAGACGGTATGGTTTCTTAGGGTATATCAACGATCGAGGCCTAGCCTTCTGCAAAGGCTAAGTGGTCACCTTATCTTATCGGGTCTCGATTTCTTATTTCTATTCACATCATAGATCATGTCGATCCGCTCTCATTATGCGCTACAAATCATTATTTCCTTTTATGCTTCCCTATAGTTATACTTGATTCATTTCCTTATTGTTACGATAGAGGCGACACGATGACTTCCTAATTCCTTCACAGAGAGCAGCTGGGACTCATAACAAGACGAATTTCCGCTAAGCGCCGCCGTCGCCATTGTAGATTCATCGCCCTCATCATTGAATCCGCTCGATTGTGATTCTTAAGATTTCTATGTTCTCGCTCTTTCTTAGTATTTCGCTCAAACGGGTACTATGTTCTCATACTAAGTTCGCGCAGAGGATCATGCGCCTTAAGAGTCTATGTTCTCATGGGAAACATATTCATTTATATCATGCTTCTATCATGCTCGACACAACAAGAAACACAAATCGCGACACCTTGTGCGATAATCACGCATTCTCATTTACCAAGTTCTTAAAGCTTGTAACTTTCATTCAAGCTAATGACTAGTCAATTGAAACAACTTTTCAATTTTAAAATTTCCATTTTCCAAATATTTTTCAATTTCCCAACAAGGCAAGATTGAAATTCCAACTCACATTTCATATACTTCAATCATTTCAAAACAACCTTTAGTTGAAACAGCTACCTTCTTCCTTGTCGAAAGGTGACGACGATGGAGTGCAAGCAAGAGCAACAACCCTAAACAATTTCTAGACTCAACTTTCAACTCGTGATTCAAGGAAAGGGTTTCTCGGTTCAGAGCTAACAAGTGCTCGATACCACTTTGTGACGACCGACTTTCCAATGAAGTACGGATCATATGGATCGTCACCGGTATGATAAAGCAATGAAATAAACATAGCTAATCAAGGCAATCAACCAATCAACTACTTAATAACGATAGGTTAAAAAGGGATAAACAATCCATACCAACTCAAGTCCTAGAAGGACTTGTCAAAAGGGGTTCAAGGTTCAACATAACCCAATCGTAAGGTAATTTAAAGTACGAGGTACGACCTCCAATTCAATACGGAATAAGCGCTATAATCAAAACATTAATAATATCGAGTTAGGCAAGAATTAAACGTGTGGACATGCATATGACGATGCATGCCCAAGGTTCTAGAAACCTTTCTAATTAAGCATCAAAATAGTCGCTACTCGCACCACCGCACCCATCATCGATCCTTGCTCAACCCGCACATCAAAACGAGATGCGTGGCTAAGTACAAAAGTACTCAGGGGACTCGCTGTCGAAAACATTTTCTTTGTCAAAGGTTATTAATCGCCCACAATAGCGCATGAGGATTTTAGTTAAAAGACTCATGCCTATCAAATATTTTATCGCTTTCCAAAAGTGTCGCCCGACTATTTCATTCACGTTGTTTCCATATCTCGATCATTCATTCATTCATTCCATTCACAAGACTATGGAGGTGGCCACCACACATAGTCGCCGTGACCGGTCGAGGTAGCTAACCTTAACACACAACACATCGTACACAATCCGAGTTAGTCCTCAACTAAGTCGGATCCGATCGTTACTTTTTTAACGCTATGGACCAACACATTCACATACCACATCGATATACCAATCTCGATAGATCACAACAAAACATAAACATTTGGCGCCAATAACATTTCATGTGATAATATTTCATAAAGCTTTTGTAAATCATGCTTGAGATATGCATAACATTTTGTTTCAAGAAAGCCCACCGCTAATCCAAAGCTTAGTGGTTCTAAATGAAAGGTGCGTAGTATCCTTCCTCAAGAATCACGCCCGATCGAACCCTTCATAAGAAAATAGCCGTTTTAGGTTCTTTCTATCGATCGATGGTCGCTTATAAATTACGACTTTAAAGTTCCCAATTAGGTTTCTTTATGATTTTATGTGATTGTTTTAAGATAATTTCTATTATCTTACATTCCCAATTCGAGGCTATATTACCTCATCGTCCATAGTGAACTTCAATTATGAATTACATAATCCGAGTCTATCCGCGACTCTTAACCTTAGTTTTGTTTTAACGTTATTACGTTATAGGTTATCGGTAATCAAATTATGATTGGTAAATTAGATATTCTCAAGCCACCAACTAGACTTAACAATTATAGTTACGCCCTAGTAGGTTATGCTCGACGACTGTCAGATTAGCATGATAATTAAAAGAGGAATATCGACTTACAAATCAAGTGGACATATGCCATCATGTAAGTAATTAGTACTTAAGACTAAACGGAGTACTCCGAGAATATTAACTCGGCTTTTGAGACATAAGGATCGACATCATGTGTTCGAATCGTTGTTACACATTACGACATCGTCTATTTAACTTAACTCACGGAGGTTACATATGTCGATAATCGTTATTCATTATCGAGTTGTGTTTACGCCCGACTAATGTCGTAGTGAGTTGTCGTTATCAATATTAACGCTTGTAGCTCGACTCTCGGTTTTTCTAACGTAGAACTCACGTCAGGGTATCCTTTCATTAATAAAACCCTAATTCGTATCTAACTTCGATTCTTGTTTATTCCATCTTAAGTTATCGAAATTGGTCGATTTCTTTTCGATTCTCGCTCATATAGATTATGTTGTTTACGTCGGGTTTTGGTTTGTCGGTTCAACATAAACATAAACATTCAACATCGACAAAACCATACACAACATAAACTATGCTAAGCATTAGAAAACCCTAATTTCTAATGCAATACACAATCATTGTGTAAGTGTGCATAAGTGTTTCATTCATCCACTCTAATCACAACCATTCATTCTAAGTTTATAATTAACCATCATAGCATCATTTAACATTAGAAACGAACTCATACTTAGCCATTTCACACGCTTTCGATAATTAGCAACAATTAGCATACGTATCCAATAAATTCCAATAAAATCATGTTGTACTCCTATCATACTATAGAATTTAATTATCAACTCAATATCATCATATAAAATTTTAAACCATAGGTTAAAATCTTTGTAATTTTCGCAATTTCAAATCAACAAGCTTTGGTGTTCAATAAATTCCACAAAAATTATTTTATGCTTATACTATATACTAAACATGAAATATCACTGTATCATGCATTAAAATTTAAACCCATGCTTTTCATCATCATTAATTTTCGTATTCACATATATATATATATATACATATTCAAAATTTCCAATCCTTCACAATATGGTTGTATATGTAATAGCATGTAATATTAACACCAACATTTACCAATATTCATAATATTACACATCCTATTATTTTCAACAATAAAATCAAATAAAAGACTACATATATATATATAAGCCACTGTTCTTATAAAAAAATAGGAGAGGTGTTTGAATAAATTCAAGGTTAATGTATGATGTTCATATCATACCCTAAACACCATATCTCAACTATTTTCAACAAACAAAACCAAACAATACTCTAAAAGTATATAAATATAATCGGTCAAAATAAAATAAAATAGGAGATGTGTTTCAAAATTCCAAGATTTTTATATGATGTTCACATCATATTTTAAACACCATATCTCAACTATTTTTCAAAAATAAAATCAAACCATGGCCTAAATAAGCCTCAACACTCACGCTTTTTTTTAAAAGTATTCTGAAAATTATGATATTTATACTAAATGCTTATAATACATTAGCAAGCAACAATATCAAATAATATTCACAAAATCATGCTTTAACATATTTAAAAATAAATAAAGCATAAATCAAAAAATATAAACATGCTCCAAAAATTATGAAATTTTTACAGTAGCCTTAGAACATCATTCTAAGAATTTTTCATTCACGACTCAAGAGCATTTGGAGGCTCTAAAGTCACGAAAATAAATGGGAGCAAACTAGGTTTTTAAACCCAAAATTCAAAATAAATATTCCACCCATTAGGATGGAAGAGGATGATGAATAATACCTTCCTATGGTCTTAGAAGGATTATTTGAGTGTGGGAGAGGTTGGGAGGAGGATTTAGTGTTGGGGTTTGAAAAGTGTAGAGAAATTTGAAAATGAGAGAAAAGTGAGAGGATGAATGAGGTCTGCCCTTGCACGTTTTTCCTTGTTATTGCAGACCTTAGAGCTGTCATTTCCCATTTTGGTAAGGTCTTGGTGGTAGTTGAGAGGTGGATTGGTCAATTACCCGCTTTGTACGTTAATACCGACTTTTTAAGTTTTAACGCACTTTCGATCGATTTCTTGAACCTTAAGGTTCTATCTTATTAAATAGCCTTTAAAAGACTTATTTTAATGTTCATAAAATTTCACGACGTTCGACGCCGCTTGATAAGTCAATTCCGAGTTATCGCGAAAAACTAAGTCCTATGATTAAAATATGTCCATTCAAAATTCTCTTGAATTTTGAGCTTATAAATAATTTGAGTCTTATAAAGCATATTTTATTGATTTAGACCCTCGGTTCGAGTTTCGGTCGCTCGGATCAAATTAGGGTTTTCCAGATATTTTACCCTGCTGCTCTGTTAAGTTCTTCAGAATTCTCTCGTAAATTGATTCTTATAATTTCTAAATTCATAATAAATCATTCCTTCATGATTTTGGTTGTTATCACTATTTATTATGATTAGCACGGACCGAAGTTGTTCCGCTCAGAATAGTGTTTTTAAGATCGACCGCAAGTATGCCCGAAAATTCTCATCCTTTGCATTCTCACATGTTTTCGTGTGAGGATTCTAAAATGAAACTGCTCGTGGAGATTCATTCTCGATCTTTCATTCTATGTTCAGCTACTCAAAACCCTAATCCCAGAGACTAGTTATCGCTGATTTCTTTAGTATTCGATCTCCGAATCGATTCTAATTGCTTCATTGGTTTCCTTAAACATAATTAAGGTCTAAGAACCACAACTAAGTGATTCAAACATCACTAATAAAAGTTTTAAATTTTTCGGGTTATTACAGTTTCAAATTATATTCATTACCCAATTTATGTCATTGAGTTTAACTCTATGACCTAGTTCAAATTGAGAAATCATTCAAGTTTCTCACTGTTTCTGAAAGGAATTTATAACCCAAAGATTTATAAAGTGTCCTTTGAAACCAAGTCCTCAGGATCGAGAAAATAATCATGACGGTCCGCCACCCCATATGACCAAAGAAATCTCAAGAGTCGCCATTCGGTCTTCGGACCCTAGATCCCAATTATTCAGTTCAAAGAACATATGGATTCAAACTGTTAAATTTGTCATCTTGAATTGTGAATACATACCTCTTGTAAGTTGTCATGATGAATTCTCTTTGATTCTTGAAACCAATAAGTATGATGAGGGTTGACTTATCTTTTCACCTAAGTTTTGAATTAGTAAAGTGATAAACATCGGGTATGATATAGGTTGACTTATTTTGGTCACCTAAAGGTTGCGATCAAGAAAGTGACGTACATCAAGAAGTTATGATGTAAATAAGATCTCGATGAGACGAGATATTTTCCTATGATACACATGGACGTGATAACCCTTGATGGGCTTTTTAAAGATTGATAACAGTGAAGTTATACCTTCATGTGACTGTTATAATAATGAAGTTATGAATGAGATACTCTTTAACATTAAATGCAAGAGTAGAAGTAAAGAAAAGTATATGATATCCGTGGGATATAATTTCCCCTTATTATGTCATAACAAGAGAGATTATAACTTATCTTTAAGATAGTTGTTTGTCCTTGAAACCTCGTTAGTAGGTTGGACATGTCTGAAGAATGAAGATGCACAATATTCTTTTTAAAGGATATACATGTAAAGAAATGATAGCATCTCAGATAATAAATCACTCGCTTTATACCTCAATCAATGAGATTATGCTTGATCATAATCGATTCCAAGTGATTGAGACTTGGTTAAACCAATGATAATGAGATTGAGGAATCATAATCATTGAGATGTGTGAACAGCTAGGATAGCCCTAGCATGTAAATCAAGAATGGAGGAAATATCTCCAAAATCAAGACATGGTAATGAGATGCTTGGAACTTAAGTTATAGTGTACAAATATACTACCTTGCCAAGTTATACGATAATAATGACGGTTCTAATCCTAAAAGTGAAAACCGAAGTATAATGAAAGTAATATTACTTTCAGATACCATGCTTAAGAAAAAGGGACAAAAGTAAAAAATAGCTAAAGAAATTATGAGCTATACAATTCTGAGATAGCCCACAATATGATATAAGCGTCAGACACAATATGACTTCGATAAGTAAGGTAATTCCCTTTGAAGTAAAGAAGCGGATTAAGAAGTAGATTCATTATTTGAAATGAATCTTAGTACCCTAAGTGATCTAGACACAAAACGCTTGACTTGTGTATCTTAGTAATTAACAAGCAAGATAGCTTCTATAGACCTTGCAAAGGGAATACATCCAAGGGAACAAATGAAAGGATTCACATGGAAGGATCTTGAGGTGAATCTAACTGGAAAGATTATTCCTCATACTTTTGTGACGATCAATAAAGTGGGATATTAAGTATCTCTGACATGGAAATGAAGCAATCATTGAATGTCGAGAAAATTGTAAAGATATTTGACGTCAAGGCAAAAGTATAATACGTCCTTAATGGACAAAGGATTTTATCCTATACGAAAACATTTAATCAATCAATTAAGATAAAGGCAAATGACGTATATCCAATAAGGATATTACAAATGATGACGCTAAATGCTAGTATAAGGATTTCTCTTGAAAAGAATATAAAGTAAGGATGTATGAGAGATATGTTCCTAAGATCGATAAAGTGAAAAAGGAAACTGAATCATTCATACTGGATTAGGAATGAATGATACTGTCAGATACATCACGATCTCTACGATAAGATTAAATTATCGAGATATCAATATCAAAGATAGGTTGATATAGACCTAACCACAGAATGCTATTGATAAAATCATAATTGTACTGATACCCGAGAAGGATATGGTGAACGAGATAACAGAATGCCATAGCAAGGAAACATAAAAAACATAATGTCCCAAGGGAAAGGACAATGATATATGAAATAGATGTTTACTTGAATAGACGGGAACACCGTAGACCAGAGCCTATACTTCGCACCGAAAACAGAATGAACAAAAACCAAGAAGGCCTGATAGGTATGAGAAAAATTTCTCAGAATACCTATAGTATTTTGTTCGATATAGGTGCTTCACATTCTAACATTTCACAAGTATGTGTAGAAACGATAGAACCCAATTCAGGATAAACAAATCAAGAAATGAAAATCTCTTCACCTATATGATAATTATGGCCGTCGAAGGTGTTGCTCAAACTTAGAATTGGACCTAGGATCGCCTAAGGTTCTAACAAATGATTTGGATCATAACACCTATGTGGAACGTAGATATAATTCAAGAAACAGAAGTTTCGAAAATGGATGTCACTCACGTGATTAGAGACATGGACATAGTCTCTCCATTTGAAATTCTACGCGACGGGATTTTTGGATCCACTATTGCTTACACGAATTAATTTAGAGCAATATACGAGTGAAGGTGTAAAACGTAAAATGAAGAATAAGATAAGTGCTTATGAGTTGTGTTGTAAGTTGTTTACAAGTTTATAGCTTAAAGTGTTTAATTCTTTAAGAGATCCTTCTTGTTTAAATCTCCTCTATTGCTTAAATTTAAGTTTGGCTTATCTAGAAATATCTGTTTACAGATGGCAGGAAAAGGGAGTATTACGGGTAAAAAGTTAATCACAAGGCCTACAAGCTTAGAACTCACACGGGCATATCGGCTCTTTTATTATAAACTGGGCATGGATTTAGGATAGTTTTTGGAGGAATTTATGCACCTTTGGAAGGATGCTCGTAACTATGGAGTAACGGATGAGGATGGTATCCAACAACTTATCCGTCGTTTGCCAACAGATTGGTAGAATTTTGCAAAAGAGGTATCAAGAGAGTATATTCTCCATGTAGAAAATTCCAAGGTTTGGGCAGATTTACCAGGATTTGTAAACAGGCTCAAGTATACATATAATGCGTATGGAACGGCACCTACGAGTACTTGTCCTGGTCCCCAGCAAGTCACACAGTATGATATAAAGGAATGGTTGTACCCTGATGTTCCAAATGCCGCCCCACGTCCTGTGCCGTTAATTATACCAGAAAGAGACGAGAATAACAAAAGGACATGATCTTATCGCCCTTGAGGATTAGGGGAATTACCGCTACCAACTCAACCTTACTTTGTGATAAAAGCAACACACACTTCTGGTACTGAAGAAGAAACAGGGAGCAGTGCGACCCCTGGCTCTTTGAAATAGATAGATCGTCGGATATATGAGGCAAAAACGTATCGAGAGACAGGCAAATTTCCAAGTGAAGGGTACGATTCCGACGAAGGCCACTCAGAGACATAGAATCCTATGATAATATGAGACATATATGTAGATAGTGGATCATGTTGAAAATGGTATGGTTAGAATGTGTAAAATAAACTTAGTTTGGAATATTTTGTGAATATGTTGAAATGGTGTCAAAATTTTGGGTGTAAAAAGGACTAGACGCCATGTAATTAGTCGGCTTGATAGACCGATCCTCGTAATTAATGTATGAAAAGTCCTCATTGAGGTATTTTGATGAGATATATTATATGGTTTTTGTAGAATGATATCTGAAGTACGAAAACGTATTGATCCGAATAAGATATGGTTACTATGAGATTATAGTTATGCCATTCGGACTAACTAATGTACCAACCCTGTTCATGAACCTCAAAAATCGAGTGTTCCACACATACTTAGACAATTGTGTCTAAATCTTTATGAATGATGTTCTTATCCATACGAAGAGCGAGAAAGAACATAAAGAACATCGAAGGACTGTATTGCGGACATTTAGAGTCGAACAAATTTTGCTAAGTTTAGTATATGAATTTCGGCTTAAAGAAGTGACATTCCTCAGGCACATTGTGTCTTCAAAAGGAATCGAAGTAGATCCGGTAAAAGATGAAGTAATGAAAGAATTGAAGTTGTCAACGACTCAAAATAAGATCATGAATTTCTTGGGTTAACTGGCTACTATCGGAGATTCATTGAGGATTCTCTAAGATAGCAAGACCGATAACACAACTACCCCAAAAGGGAATCAAATTTACATGGACAAATAAATATGAGGCCGTGAATTAAAGTGAGAAAGATAATAGCTTACGCATCACAATGACTTAGGCCACATGAATAGAATTTCCCCACTCATGACTTGAAATAGCAGCAATAGTATAAGTACCAAAGTCTTGGAGACATCACTCATATGAAATAAGTTGTAAGTTTTTCACAATTCACAAAAGTTTGAAATATTTCTTCGAGCAAGAGACTTAAATATGAGATAGAAAAGATTGCTCGAATCCGTAAAAGATTACAATTGTGATATAGATTATCATTTACGAAAGGCTAATGCAATATCTAATGCCCTAAGTTGTAAAATTCAGTCTGAGTTATTGTATATATATCCTTATAGAAAAGGAAAACTCATCGGAGAGTTTAAGAAAATGAATATAGAAATAGTTGAGCAACCAGAGACGATCATGAGTCGTATTGCTACACTCACGATTCCGTCAGATTTGAGAAAAAGTGATAATAAAATAATAAAGGAAAGATGAAAGATTTGAAAAAAAATACGAGCTAAGAAGAGAAATGAAGGGCTGAAGGATTTTAAAGAGGCGCCGGACAATGTCATACTGTCTAAGGAAAGGTTATATATATTTCAAGCAATAATAAGCTTAGAAATAAAATCATGAATGAAGCTCATGATATTCCTCATACCGCCCACCCAGGCAGCATTAAGATATATTATGATTTACGAGAAAAATTAGATAGTAAGGAATGAAATGAGATATAACCACATTGTCGAGCATTGTCTCGGTTACCAACAAGTGAAGGCGTTGTATCAATGGCCTTATAAGAGGTTATAATCTCAAGAGATACACAAATGAAAATGGAATGACATAGCAATGGATTTTATGGCGGGTTTTGCCAAAATCAAATGAAATAACACTACTATATGGGTAGTAGTGGATTGACTCACCAATTATGTTCATCTCTGCCTATTCAGATGACTCATGGATCTGATAAGTTAGCTCGGTCGTACATAAAGGAAATCGTATTTTTACAGGGGGTACCAAAACCTATCACTTCAGATAAAGACTCCAAGTTTACCCCTAGATTTGAACTAGCTCACCAAAAAGGAGTTAGACACGAGATTGAACCTTAGCATAATTTTCACTCACAGATAGATGGACAGTCGGAAAGGACAACCCAAACGCTTAAAGATATGATGAGGACTTTAATGTTAAATCAAGGTGCAAGTGGGAACATGTAATACCACTTGTTAAGTTCACGTACGACCATAGCTGTCAAGCAACGATCAATATAGCCATATGAGGCATTATGTGGAAAGAAGTATCGAACACCACTTTATTGTAATAAAGTAGGTGAGAGAAAGTATAATGTCCTGATAACGTAAATGAAATGATTAAGATATCTGCCAAATGAGGCAAGGAATACGAAAAGCTCAGGACAGACAAAAGTCTTACGCGAATGCGCGTAGATCTGAGCTGCATTTTGAATGCAGAAATAAGGTTTCTTAAGATTTCTCCATCGAGGGAAATTATAAAGTTTAAAGTACAAGGAATGTTGAGATTACGAGATCCTAGAAATGATAGGCCCAGTAGCCTATAGATTGGTACTTCCACCAAATTTGGGGAATGTACTTAATGTTTTCCACATGTCACAGTTAAGAGAATATGAATATGATCCTTAACTCAAATATGAGTTATGATGAAAAATCTACGACTATTTTGATCGTAAGATTCAACGGTTAAGAAACAAGTTTATACCGCTAATGAAAGTCCAATGGAGAAACCATGGACACAAAGGAAATCACATGGAAAATTGAAGATGTTATGATGCAAAGATACCCCATACTTTTTGAGGTATGCAAATTTCGGGACGAAATTTCTTTTAAGGGGGGTGGAATGTAATACCCCGAAGTTTTAAAGCTTAATTAAGATAATAAAATCAGAATTGTGGTTTCATCTCGATATTTGAAATAGTAAATTATCAAGATTGATTTTGATTATTTATGATACGAAGATTCTTCCGTAATATTCACTAATGATTAGTGAATTAAGGAATGTAGTTTATACTATTCCTTCGAAAGTATTATTCTAACGCCGATCAATATCGATTGTTAATATTACGTTATTATTTTCTAAGTGACAAAGCTTAGAATTAAATTTCATTATGAATGAAATGAATTAATAAAGTGATTATGACTTTATTATGAACATTTTGAGATGATTCGTTATTAACGCTTTGAGACGCTTTTGACGCCAACGCTTAGAGACTAATCGAAAATTAAGTCTAATGATCAAGGAATTGTAATATTTAAATTCCTATGATTATTTTATAAAAGAGCATTATTTATCATCAAAATAATGCTAGAGAATTAAGGATTAATTATTGAATAAAGTGTACAATTTTTGAAAACCCTAATTTCGAAAATTAGGGTTTTGGCACATGAAATCATTTAAATGATTTTTCCTATGATTTAATTATCATCTAGGACTTATAATATGTCACATATCTATATATTAGCTATATGTTACAAGGGAATAAAATGTATAGCATTAGTGCTATATCAGTACCGAAAATTAGGGTTTCATAGTGTGATATGAATTAATTGGCTATCCAATTGATAATGTTATGCTATAATTATATTAATAATATATTTTTAAGGATAATATGAGGTGTTTTAACATGTTGTGCAAGTGGGAGGATTTTATCCCATAAGTGCCGTGAATAATTGTTATAGAAGGATTAAATGAATAAGAATTTTTACTATTTTTGCCATGTTGTGTAATGAAGGGATCAAGTGTGATATTATTACACACAAATCAAGATAATTAATTAAAGGAAAAAGTTTGGATGAAATGGCTTGTATAAGAGCCGTGAATGTGGACCAAATGAAGAAAGAAGAAAAGTTCGACTCTTGAGTGATTGATCGCATGTGTAATTGTGTAGATCTTTATATATATCTAGTATGAGACAAGAAAATAAAACTCATCCTTATTGCTTTGAGATGGCCGATGTATCAAGTGAGATAAAGTGAGGATATTTTGTATCAATTAATTTTGATTGTAATGTACAATTACTAATGGCATAGGAGTGATGTATTAAAGTAGAATGAGTCACCAAAATATTTTCTTGCAATGTGTGTGTGGACCGAAACAAGTATGGCATGAATTAAGAGTTGTAATCAATTTTATTCCTTTAATTTTAACAATAGTGATAAGTATATCAAAAAAAACCATGTCCCTTTTCAAATACTCTCATTACCGTGAGCATAAGAAGAGAGAAAAGAGAAAGTGTTCTTCAATTTTATATCCCAAACCTTGATACAAAAATCCTTTGCACTAAAAATCGACGCCGGTTAAAAGGTTAGGAATCGAACGAGCTTTATAGATACGTTAAAATTTTTGATTTCCAACCGTTGGATTTTAATATATATGCTATGTTTTAAATGCTAAAAATATGAGGAATAATGTTATCATGTTAGTGGCTTGTTAGTAATGTTTATTATATTAAGAATGATTATATGTCATGATTTAATTACAAATTAAGCATGTTATGATTTTTGAAGTGATGCTCGAAAATGTTAATGTTCAATATGTTGATGGATTAACGATATACGGTAGTAATGGAGCTTGTATTGATTTATTTAGAATTTTTGGAAAGCTTATGTTAATTATATGTTATTACCGAAAATAATTGAGAAATAATTTGTTGGTGTGTAATATTTTTTAAGTAATAAGAAAAAAAAATGAAATGAAAACTATTTGAGAAGATTTTGGAAGAATGTCGTGAGCATCATGTAGTTGTTTTGTGAAGTATGCTTGTTTTATACTAAATGTAAAAGCATATTATGGATCTATAATAAATTTGAAGCATGTGATTAATTTATTAGATTTTTAGAAAAATAGTTATTATAATTGTTGTAATGGCTGAAAACTATAGAGTGTTGAAAAATGATATTCAATTTTTCTATAGCTAATGCTGATACATATTAATGATCCTATGATAATATAGGATCTTATATGAATTTATTAGAAATTTTGGAAGAATTTTGAGAATTTTATGAATAAGGGGCCGAAAGCTAAGTATGAGGATTAAGAGTATTAAATTCTTTTTATAAAGAAAAATCACATAGTATGTGCTTAGAATATATGTTAGACTTATTGAGAATTTATGGGATTTTAGAAACATAGTATACTATGTTTACGGCGAAACATTATGTTAAATGACGTTAGTTGTGAAAAATAATATGTAAGGTACAAGTTAGATCATACTTGAGTAAAGTATTGATCATGTTTATTGATTAACGTGAAAAATCGAGATTTATTGTTATATGATAAGAAATCGATTGAAAATCGAGTTAAATGAAAGTTGTTAACATATATGTGAATAATTCGAAAAATATGTTAAGAAAAGTCAAAATCGTTGACTTAAGACTAAACGTATGAAATACGTTAGTATGTGATCAATGTTATCGATATACGCCGAATAAATACACTAATACGTAAAACGATTAAATTTATAAGAATATCTCTTTTGTGAGAAACGATTTCATAATTGAAATTATTTTATCGAAAGACATTAGTATGAGTTCGACGTTTAACCTAAATGGTTAATATGAGATCGTAGATTATATTACGTCTCTATCGAAGTACGAGAAGTTATTAGCTAAGATATGCGATGAAACGACGTACTATTTTAGTTAAAGGATGCGAAGCATTATATTAGAAAGTTATCAAAGTTTATTAAACTTTGAAAATCTCAAATACGTGACCAACATAATAAATTAGTTTTACGTAGCTGGACGCGACGTGATCGTCATGGCGTGAAAGAAAATGAATTTAGAAAGCTTACGATCGTGGGCTTTACTATACTCAAAAAGATAAAATGCTTACCAAATGATTTATTTACGATGCTTATTTGCAAGAAATGATGATGAAATGATTTATTTAATTACCTGCCCAAATGTTTATGTTTTATGTATGTATCCTATCCATGAACGAATTATGAATGTTGTTGGGTAGCTCCCAACTTATGAAATGAGTGAATTCGTATCCTTGTTAGAACTCGCAAGGATGATTGAGAATTTGTATCTTGTGCCGGAGTGGCAAGGATTTTGGTGCACAAGAGGTGACTGTGTGCTGAAAGAGTTCTCGGCCGATCACGGCGTCCGTGGAAGGAGGCCTCCTTCTACAGCGCGAGATGAGTTTATGAGATGAGTTAATGATGATGTTATATGAGAAATGAAAGGAAAGGGATATGGATCATACATACAAGGAAAATGCTTGGTCAAACGATGATTTATGAAAATGATGAAATGTTTTAGTAAGCACAAGGCCTTTCAAATAAAACCCTTGTGTCTTACCACGATGGGGCAGTGTAATTTAAAAATGACAAAATATTTTTGGCATAAGTCCACTGAGTGCATTCTTGTACTCAGCCCTGCATATTTGCTTTTAAATGAGCAGATTGAGCTGGTGATGCGATGGAACAGTGTTGAGCAATAGGAATGTTTGTCGCTGAAAGTTTATACCGTGATTGTACATCGTCATATGTACATATCACATGTTTTCCGCTGCAAGAACTTAAGTTATGTATTAAAGTCAAAAAATATGCTTGATATATGTATTACAGTTTAATATTAAATGGTCTCTCTGTTTATTCATCCCTGTTTAGGGTAATAGTCCCTGCTAAACTGTACTTTAGATTAGAGGGCTGTTACACATCTTGCTTTTCAAAAACACTTGTCAATTTCATTAATGGACTATCCCTTATCTCTTATAAAGTTCATTGCCCTATCGTGCAAGTATAAATACCACATTCTTCTTACCATGGAGTTTTCATATCGGTTTTTCTTCTTATAGTTTCTTTGGTAGAGGTTCCCTTTTTCTTTAAGTTCATCTTCGAGTTTTTGCTCGCTCTTACCTTGTTATTTTTCTAGTAGTTGGTTTTATCTCGAGAGGAGCCTGCTTCTTTCTCCCCCTTAATGGATTGGTTATTATTACATGCTTCATTCGCTTGTTATTGATTCGTTATTTGAATAGTGGGATAGTAGCCAGAAGCCCCACTGGATCTCTTTCCTTGCCAGATTCCCCTGCTCGGCCCACTCCTGTAGGCAGAACTAGAGAGGCTTGTTCGTGGATTCTTCCACTCAACCCCTCATTTCATCTTCCTTTGTTTCTCCTATGATCCATGAGAGCATTGGTGGAGTTATCTTGCTCGTGCATGACTTTCCATTTGCTCTCTGACGGTTTTGGAGGGCATACATTCTGGAGGCTAGCAGATTCTGGTTAATGTCTCAACTACAAAGCTTCTCTACTCAGCCACGAAGCTTTCTCCGCCACCACGCAGCCTTTTCCGCCACCATGCAATTTTCTCCACTCACCACGCAGCTTCTCCTCTGTTCACCGAGCATCCTATTGCTTCTATATATGTATTTAGTACTTCTGATTTTTCTACTTCTGGCTTTGTAATGGTTTGCCACTTCTGGCTTTGTAATGGTTTGCCACTTCTGGCTTTGTAATGGTTTGCCGCTTCTGGCTTTGTCATAGTTGCTGCTTCTGGCTTATGTATTTCTTTCTTCATGTTCTATTCTTTCCTCTTTGCTTGTTCTAAAGCGTGAATAGAGGGAAATTTGGAGTGAAATATTTTATTCTGTCTAGATGTTTAGCGGGGTTAGTTGTGGTTCATTCGATAAACCTTTACAACTCAGAACTCTTGCCGCAAGTTATGTCGAGTAGTGGCTCCTGGCTAGGGAGATCCACACTACACCTTGCTCAAATGATTTTTTCTCTGACAGATCCGTACTTGATTTTTTACGCATAAATTTTCTTATTTTTTATTTAAAGGACAAAAAGAAAATAACAAAAATTCCTAATGCACCTAACAGATAAACATTAAAAAAATTAAAAACATAGCACCTATTATGGTGTTTCTAGATGAAGTATTTCTTTAAGTTGGTGATGTTCCATGGTATTCTGAATCTACAACATATATTCTTCCATAAGAATTTTTGAATTGCTCATTCATCAATTTTAGCTATAGCTTCCGCTTCTACCCATTTGATGAAGTAGTCTACGGTTACTATGATTTAGGTTCTTCCCCCTGTGGCTTTTGGCAGCTTTTCTACTATATCTATTCCCCATTTGTCAAAGGGATATGGTGAATGCATTGTCCCTAGCTCCTCTGCCGAGATGTGTATTAATCTCGCATTATGTTGGCACTTTGGACATCTCTTGACTAAATTTCTGGCATCTTGATTCATAGTAGGCCAGAAGTATCCGGCTCTTAGGGCTCTATGTGCTAGGTCTTTAAAACTTTTATAATTCCCTACACATCATTCATGTATTTCCCTGAGTACATATTTTCCCTCATGTTTTGTTAGGCACCTCAGGTATAGGTGTGTGAATGCACGCCTATAGAAGTAGTCTCCTATCAGGCACAACCTATCATAGAAGGCATGTTTTGGTGCTCCTGGGTGTTCTAGCGTTTGTCCCATTATGAGGAATCTAATGATGGGTAATCTTCAGTCAGGTCTTTCCGTTATGGCTCTGATGTCTACCGACTACCATGAATGCCTTTCTTTCGGCTTTTAACAGTACCACTTGTTTATCAAAGTCTGCTTCGTTTATGCTAGCCAACCTGGCTACTTTATCTACCTTCTCATTTTCTTCTCTAGGGATCTGCACTATAGACACTTTATGGAATTTCTTCTTTAGATTTTCCACTTGCTCGTGATACCTTATCATCTGCTCATTTCTCTTGTCATACATCCCCAATACTTGTTGTACTACCAACTATGAATCTGAGTATACAAGTATTTCTCTATCCCGAGGTCTGCTAGGATTCTTATTGATTGGATGAGAGCCTCGTATTCTGCTTCGTTGTTTGACACTGGGAAGCCAAACCGTATAGCGAATTGTAAGTCCTCCCTTACCGGCAGGTGGATCCACATACCTACTTCTCTTCCTTCATTTGTCACTGATCCATCTACATAAGCCTTCCATGTTGCTATCTCATGTGTTTTTGTAGTTTCTTGTAAGAAATTAGCTAGAGCTAGAGCTTGAGCTTTGATAGCCGCTCTTGGCTCGAAATCTACATCGTATTTGCTTAGTTCCACTGTCCATTTTACCATTCTTCCTGATAGGTCTGGTTTTCTTAGGATATTCTTGAAAGGCAGGTGTGTTTGACCACTATTTTGTGATAAAAAATAGTGTCCGAGTTTTCTTGCTATCACCATTACGACTAGTGTTGCTTTCTCGATCTCTGTGTATCTCAGCTCGGCTCCTTGTGTCATCTTGCTTACATAATATATGGGTTTCTAGATGTGTCCCATCCTCCCTGATTAGAACAGAGCTTAATGATTCCTTCCCTACGACAAAGTATAAAAATAATGTTTCTCCTTCCAGCGGCTTAGTCAAGAGGGGTAGGTCACTCAGATGTTTTTTAGTGCTTCGAAAGCCTTTTGACATTCTTTTGTCTATTCAAATTGTGCCTCTTTCCTGAGTATTTTGAAGAATGGTAAATTTTTATCCGCAGATCGGGAGATAAACTGCTTGATGCCGTGATTTGTCCATTGAGCTTTTATATCTCTTTAATACTACGCGGTGCCATCATTTCTTGTACTGCCTTCACCTCTGATATGTTCATTTCAATACCCTTGGGTGTCACCATATAACCTAAAAATTTTCCACTTTGCACTCAGTAGGCGTATTTGGCTGGATTAAGCTTCAATCGCTATACGATCTTAATATCGTAAAGATCTCGTTTAGGTCTATAGCATGGTTTTGAGCTTTCTGACTTATTACCAACATATCATTTACGTAGACTTCCATGTTGCGTCCTATTTGTTCTTTGAAGATTTTTTCCATCATGTGTTGGCAATTGCTCTGGCATTTTTCAAACCGAAAGGCATGCTAACATATATGTACGTTCCAAAACAAACTCTGAAAGCTTCTTTAGCCATGTCTTTAGGGTCTATCTTGATCTGATGGTATCCCTGGTAAGCATCCATCATTGATAATAATTCACAACCCGAAGTAGAGTCAACCAGTTGGTCAATTCTTAGTAGTGGGTATAAATCCTTGGGGCATACTTTTTTTCGGTCTCAGAAATCTATACACATTCTCCAGGTGCCAGTGTTTCCTTTGGCGACCATGACCGCATTAGAAAACCATTCTGGGAACTGTATCTCCTTGATGTGGTCTGCCTCTAACAACTTTTCCACCTCTTCTTGTATGACTTTTATCTTTTCCGGGACCAAACTGGCACAACTTTTGCTTGATGGGCTTGGCTGTAGGATCTATATTTAAAGAATGCATGGCTATCTTGGTATCAACTCCTGTTAAATCTGCAAAGCTGAATGCAAAGATATCGATGTTCTTTCTTAAACATGCCACGATTACCTCGGCCTCTGCCTCTAGCATCTGTGTTCTAATTTTTGTAATACAGCCTTTCTTTTCTCGTAATAACTCGATGGTCATGAGCTCTTCTGCTGGTTGTACATGGGTAGAAGATGCTTCTTAAGTGTTTGCTTCTCCCTTTAATCTTTGTCATTCATGAGTGAGTGTCTTTCTTTGGTGTTTTTTCTTATGCGCCTTCTCGTTTTTTACTGCCTATATCTAGCATTTTTGTGATGATACTTGATCTCCTAGCATCTGTACAATTACCTTTCCTATTGGAAATTTTATCTTTATGTAAAAAGTAGACACCACTACTTGGAAAAAGTTCAAGGCTGGTCGTCCTAGGATGAAATTATACAAAGAAGGTGCATCTATGATTAGGAACTGTACAGGCCTGACTATGCGCGTCATCTTGTCTCCTAAAGTGACCATAAGTTCAATAGAACCGAGTGGAGACGCTACTTCCCCTACAAAGCCATATAGGGTCGTGGTAGACATTTGGTTATAGCATCCTTTAAAAATTACGTTGACTGCACTTCCAGTGTCTACAAAGACTCGGGCTATGTCATATTGATCGCTCACTTTTCTAACACGAAAAACGCGCAAGTATATAGGTAAGTCGAGTATCGTATCTACAGGGATTGTATCACGAAAACATAGAAGCTAGCTCAACGATAATTCATCATTATTCAAGAACAGAAATTGGGTGAGAGGTTTAAGGGCTTCAGAATTTAATCCAAAGCAAAGGTAACCATGCAGAAATATAAAATAAAGCAATAATATCACGGATGATAAAACAGATAAGAAAGACTAACCCTAGGGATACATTAATCCTATCCACAACGTATGTTTATCATGTTTCCTACTAGCCAATTTTAATCCACATAAGATGGAAGATCATATATATAACCAACAACTTCAGATTCGACAATTGCGGTCAGATTACTAGTTTTTCCTATTATCATACGCCTTTAGGTGAAAACAAGCAACCCAAACAGATCACAAAGAATAAGCTTCCTACGGATGTTTCTATCTCACCACGACTCAAGGTTTATCCGTATCATGCATTCAAGATTGATTGACAATTAATACAGTTACGTAATTAACTGGCAACTAGATATGCATCAAGATTGATCAAAAATTAACACATATAAATAAGCACCAAGAATCATGAATCAATGCCTGGAAGGTAAATAGAGATAACAGGAATCACAACATATAGGATCGAATCATGCAAACCCTAGGATTAGAACAGGAAATTACCTAGACATAATTAACGGAACAAAAATATGATAAAACATAAAAACAGAGATTAAATTGATAAAACCCGTGATGAAGCGTTGGAAGACAATTGTTGAGTTTGAATCCAACCCCAAGCGGAAAGCGGAAAACAATCGGACAAAACGTTCCAAACGATAACAAAGCGATAAATTAAACTAGAACAATGCAAGAATTAAATCTAGAACCAAACTAAAGCTAAAAGAAAGATAAAATTGAGGAAAAACTAAAGTAAAAGTGCTCTGGGGTCGTGTGTTGGCTGCTGGGCGCGAGGGAGGCTTGCTCTATTTATAGATAAGGGTGTAAACCCTAATTTTCAGGTCTGCCGCCACGTCTAGCGATCACCCCTCGCGGTCGCTAGCTCGATCGCGAGGCACCTCCTCGCCCGCATCCTCTCTCGGCAGCTGCTGGGCACGCACTTGCTGGCATGCCTCGCGACCTGGCTAGCGATCGCTAGCCATGGTCGCGAGAAACAAGACAGAAGCTTTCTCGGCGTTGGGAGTGTTTTCTCGCGGCCGCGACTCGCGGCCGCTCTCTCTCTGGGCGCTCGCTAAGTTGAACCTCGCGACCAGCCTAGTGGTTGCTAGGCTGGTCGCTAGAACTGGGACATATTTCTCTTTTTGTTTCGTTCTTCGTTCCTTGCTTCGATTATCAACATATAAACCTACAAAACGTCAAAGGAGCACCCAAGAGCAGTATCTTCTAAAATAGATAAAATTATTAAGATCCGATACATAAACGCACTTTATTGATCTAAATTCATCTTTACATATCACCAATAAACGTGTAAAATGCTGCTTATCACACCCCAAACTTGAAGCATTGTTTGTCCTCAAACAAAAATGTAATGAAAGATAAACGAAGGACACAACAAAAGATCAACGAGTATAGCAAAGGTGATAAACACAATCAAGCCTCGAAAATATCTTTCAACGCTCGAAAATATTAACACACATGACGACATTAGTCAATTCAACACGAACAACAATTGAAAGCAAAAACTCATTTAGTTCAACCCTCACAAAGGCATGTGTGTAAAATATAGGATACACTCAACTCATAAAGAAATTAAGGACGTGTAAATACTCAATGATCAATGCAATGCAAAATCTTACCATAGGCTTGTCATTTCTGTAATATCTCCACTGTGTCAAATGTGTTCAAATAAGGATCAAAATGTCTTTTCATAGGTTATAAAGTAGGCACATTGGTTAAGGTAGGATAATATATAGCTAAGTGACTCGATAGAATTCCAAGCACCCCCATTTATACTTTTCGACACATATGGACTTTGTCCATTTTTCTCTTCTTTTCCAACGTGCTAAATCGACGTTTTATCCCTCATAAGGTACCTATACTTTGATTAACGACCCTTTAGGCTCAAAACACATAGTGAACTTATCATTGCTTTTTCTTTTCTTTTCTAGAGCTTATAGGGTTTCTCATTCACAACAAAGGTACTATTCTTCACCACGTATGTATTTCTCTAAAAGTAATTTTCTCGCCATAACTACATCAAAATTTCAACCCTTTGATTCCCATATCCATCCTCACCTCCTATCATCCGTTAATCGAAAGAAAAGTCTAATATAGGCTCAAAGAAGACGCGACAAATGGTATATATCATCGGGTTAGTGTTTGGGTAAAATGTGTGGTTAACACAGATGGCCTTTTATCCTTTCCAAATTCAAAACACATATTGCAGTCTCGACACAGAAGAACGGCAAGTTCTAGAAGATAATCACATGCATGGTATCACACAATTAAAAGAAATTGTATCAAGATATTTATACAGTGAAGCTCAAGTCTTCACGGGTTAAGCAAATGGTGAAAACAACAAGTTTAGCAATCTCAAGTCGTTCATGCGTCATTTACTAACATATCATGTGCACTATCTTTAAATTTCACACTTAAAAATTTCTATCGTCATTGGCCACATGGATTAACACACTTCACTTAACTTGTTGATCGATAGACACAAAACGAACAAAGAAACAAAAACACGACAAAAGACCCCAAAGCATAACAACTTAACAAAACAAAGAAAACATAAGAAAGACTCTCAACCAACTCACACTCGAACACTCCCCAAACTTATTGTCAACAGCAGTGTGCAATGGAGGCAATAAGGTTTGCGAAAGAGAGTGATTGGGAGAGATCTTACCTCAAATGTCGCTACATCCGACGGTGGATAGAATCCTCGCCATTGATGATATACCTTGGGGCTTAAAACGGCAAACAAGACACAACAAAACAAAGAAAACAAGAAAACAAGACGAAAAACAACAAAAAGGCATGTAAAATGTCGGGTTACCTCCCAACCAGTGCTAGATTTATCGTCGCTAGCTCGACGGTACCTCTCATCAATCAGGCGATTTGACAACTGAGGTCTTTCCAAACTTTCGTTTGCCCTTGTACTTAGCATTCACGGCAGCCCACCAATTGGCATAAGAGTGGCTTCCCCCGAACTTAAACGAATCACTCGGATTTTTATGCCGAGTCCATCTCTTCTTTCTGGCATCTTCATCGACTGGTCGGTTGCCCTTCGCATGTGAGACTTGACTAGCAGTAGCAGTAGTGATCGAGTAACAATTTTCAGGTTCTGAACTATCGTGTTGCTTGATGGCGTCATATATTGAAATCTTGAGCTCCTCATCATTGACACGAAACGTGAGGTTACCTTCCCGACATCAATCAAAGCACCCACCAGTTGCTAGAAAAGGTCTACCCAAGATTAGTGGTTGATGCTTGAATTCGGTATGTCTAATATAACAAAATCAGCAGGAAAGACAAAGTCTCAATTCTTACCAACACGCCTTCAACAATTCCTTTAGATATGTTATCGACCATCGCCCATCATCGCGATATCTTTGTTGGCTTCATCTTCCCTAGCTCCAAGCGGTTGAATACGCTCAATGACATCGATTGATGCTCGCCTCAAGTCGCACAACACATTTGAAAAGTATGCTCGGCGATCTCGCATTCTAACGTAAACCGCCGATCCTTCGCTCGAGGAGCTTCCTCTCGCAAGATGGCATCGCATTCTTCTGATAGGGTAATTTTTTCAAATTTCCCAAATTTCTTCTTGCTTGCAAGCCGCGTCTTTAAAAATTTCACGATCCCTAATGTTTCGCAGTCGCTCAAAGAGAGGCAAATTGATCTCAACTTTTGAAAAATCTCTTTGAACGAGCAAACTCCTCGTCATATTTCCACTGACTAGTCGACTCGAAATGGGACCGGAGGAGTGTACGCGAAAATGGACTCGAGGCTCTTGGCGGTCGACCGCGATCACCGGGCGGGTCGCGAGGCGTCTGTTGGGCCGGAATAGTTCTTCGATGCGAGCTATGGGCGCGAGGTCACGCACGATTTCTCGGCGGATGCTCGCCGATTGCTCATGGATCGCTTGCGGGCGCGGGAGGCTCGCGAACATATCCGAGGTATGCAGTCGATGGCTCGCGGCGGGCTCGCGGGCACATGCTCGATCGCGAGCTTCGTGGAATACTACGATCGCCGCGATCGGGCTCGCGGTCGCGAGCTCGATCGCGAGTTTCTGCTCCAGTTTACTTTCAGCCTCTTCTTCCTCGGTAGGGCTCGGGTAAGCTTGTCCACTCCTCGTCTGATGGCGGAGCATCGATTTTTGGGTTCACCTCCGTATTACTCGGAAATTGGCCCGTTTTTGGCTGTGCATTTTGTTGAGCAGCTATTTGACTGATTTGATTTTCTAGCATCTTCAAATGCTTTCCCATAGCAGTCATAGTGGATTCCAGATGATTTATCTTTTGCCCGGTGTTGCTTATGAACGAATTCTGATTTGTCGCCAATTGTTGGTTGCTCACAACCAACTGCTGCATCATATCTTCTAGACTTGGCTTCTTCGGCTCTTGAATTATACCATTCTCGCAGTAAGCTTCTTGGGAGGTTGTTGAAAATTATTGGGGTTGGCATGCGATGTGTTCGGATGATTTCTATTGTTTGGAGTGTATGTTTGGATTCTCCCCTGCCGGTTCCTTTGATTTATAAAATGTACGCCCTCCGCCTCAACTGCTCTTCAACAAAGTGAATTGCTTCATCACTCGTCAGATCTTGAATCACCGACGGTCACTTTAACCACTGGCATTCTCTCCGTGGCCATTGATAGTTGTTGGCAGCCATCTCCTCTAAAATACGGCTCGCCTCGTCTACTCGTCGGTTCAATAAACAGCCCCCTGCCGACGCATCCACAATGCTCCTCGTCTGAAATGTCACCCATCAGAAGACTGCGTGATTTGTTGCTCCTTGGAGAATCTATGATGTGGACATCGCCTCAATAGACCTCTGAATCTCTCCCATGCCTCGAATAGTGATTCGTCGTGGTTTTGGCAAAAATGGAAGATTTCGGCGATGATCTTTGCGCCGCCGGCGGAAAATATTTTGAGAGAAACTTCTCAAAGTTTCCCCAAGTGTCAATGCCAGCTCGTCCAAACTCTTGAACCAATCTTCGCTTTGGTCAGCAATGAAACCGAACATGCGATCCGGATCGTATCTTGTGGCACCCCATTCTCGCTTGATGGTGTCACAACATATCGAAAAGGTCTCGAGATGCGATTCGGTTTTCGGTGACTCTCCCAAACCGCTCTCCTCGACCATGCCGATTAGGGCCGGCTTTAATTCGAAATTATTCGTGTTCACTTCCGGGCCCCATCCACCTCCTTGAAATTGTTCGGTGGGAGGTCTTTACATGTAATTTAAAGGTCTCGTCTCTTGTGCGGGGACAAGGAGTCCCATATTCGCCATTTGGCGCTGCATCTCTGTAAACTCTGCCAGCAGACGTGCAGCTTGCTCGGGAGGAATGCCCCCGTTCTGTGGATTAGCTACCATTGCAGCACTTCTTCTCTCCCGTCCTCTTCTCCTTTGAGAGCTTTCGATCTCGGGATCTAATAATATTTCAGGAGGTCCCTGAGATCTTGTACGCATAAACTACTTGGAGAAAAAGAGAGAATTTAGCTCTGGTAACAATAAATAAATAATATAATATATAACTAGAATTAATAAATCCAAATCGTCAAATTATTCCTATGTAATCTTAACAATCCCCGGCAACGGCGCCAAAATTTGATCGCTCACTTTTCTAACACGAAAAACGCGCAAGTATATAGGTAAGTCGAGTATCGTATCCATGTGGATTGTATAACTAAAACATAGAAGCTAGCTCAACGATAATTCATCATTATTCGCACGTAAATTGGGTGAGAGGTTTAAGGGCTTCGAATTTAATCCAAAGCAAAGGTAACCATGCAGAAATATAAAATAAAGCAATAAAATCACGGATGAAAAAACAGATAAGAAAGACTAACCCTAGGGATACATTAATCCTATCCACAACGTATGTTTATCATGTTTCCTATTAGCCAATTTTAATCCGCATAAGATGGAAGATCATATATATAACCAACAACTTGATTCATTTACAATTGCGGTCGTAGATTACTAGTTTTCCTATTATCATACGCCTCTAGGTGAAAACAAGCAACTCCAAACAGATCACAAAGAATAAGCTTCCTACGGATGTTCCTATCTTAGCTAGGACTCAAGGTTTATCCGTATCATGCATTCAAGATCGATTGACAATTAATAGAGTTACGTAATTAACTGGCAACTAGATATGCATCAAGATTGATCAGAAATTAACACATATAAATAAGCACCAAGAATCATGAATCAATGCCTGGAAGGTAAATAGAGATAACAAGAATCACAACATATAGGATCGGATCATGCAAACCCTAGGATTAGAACAGGAAATTACCTAGACATAATTAACGGAATAAAAATACGATAAAACATAAAAACAGAGATTAAATTGATAAAACCCGTGATGAAGCGTTGGAAGACAATTGTTGAGTTTGAATCCAATCCCAAGCGGAAAGCGGAAAACAATCGGACAAAACGTTCCGAACGATAACAAAGCGATAAACTAAACTAGAACAATGCAAGAATTAAATCTAGAACTAAACTAAAGCTAAAACAAAGATAAAATTGAGGAAAAACTGAAGTAAAAGTGCTCTGGGTCGTGTGTTGGCTGCTTGGGCGCGAGGGAGGCTTGCCTGTTTATAGATAAGGTGGAAACCCCAATTTTCGTGTCTCTGCCGCCACGCCTAGCGATCACCGCGATCGCTAGCTCGACCGCAGGCACCTCCTCGCCAAGATCCTCTCTCGGCATTTCTGGGCGCAAGACTTGAGATGCGCATGACCGGCTAGCGATTGCTAGCCATGGTCGCGAGAAACAAGCGTAAGCTTTCTGAGTCGGGCGTGTTTGCTCGCGGTCGCGACTGCGCCACTCTCTCTCTGGCGCCGCTAAGTTGAACCTCGCGGCCAGCCTAGCGATCGCTAGGCTGGTCGCTAGAATCGACGATTTCTTTTTGTTTCGCTCTTCGCTCCTTGCTTCGATTATCAACATATAAACCTACAAAACGCCGAAGGAGCACCCAAGAGCAAGATCTTCTAAAATAGATAAAATTATTAAGATCCGATACATAAACGCACTTTATTGATCTAAATTCATCTGTACATATCACCAATAAACGTGTAAAATACGCGTTTATCACATATCCATCTATATATGTCCTAATGACTAGCGCGTCATCATGAGGTCAGACTATCTTTCTATCGTTTGCAGGTCCGAAAAAAATTTCAGGCAATTCTTGCTCTTCCTCTATTTTTAAAATAGTGTGCCGCTCTATGCTTTAGTCATTCTGAAGGAGAATTTCCTGGCTCTATTGGAATCTCCTTCCATGGGTTCCCTAGTGATCATGTTGATCAGACATTTCTTATTTTGTAAAGGAATGTCCACTCTTGTTTACTCATGTTGCCTATCACCCTCCTTTGTTTTGCCTCGTTGCTTGTTATCCTCTATCCGCACATATTCTAATAATTTTCCGTTCTATATAAGTCTTTCGATAGAATATTTTAAATGTTGGAATTCATTAGTGTGATGTCTGTAATCATTATGATATTTGCAAAATTTGTCGATCTCTAGGGTCCATCTTTAGCGGTTTGCAGGAATCTAAACCCTAATTTTTTGGCTATTATTTCAAGTAAAGATGTTGGTTCTCGTTTTAAGGGGATGTATGCACTGAACCACTCCGGTTTCTTCCTTTCAAAGCTTGGTCTTTCCATTCTCTCTCTTCTTCTCCATTTTTTTACTTCATTCTTGACTTTCAGTAATCCCTTTATCGCAGTGTTTTCTACATGTTATTCCATAACTGCATCCTCTAGATGTATGAATTTATCTGTCCGAGACAATAACTCATCCCAATTTCTTGATGGTCTTTTAATGAGAGATGCAAATATAGGTCCATGTTTTAGGTTGTGCGTAAATATATCAACTTTTACCGTAGACCTTATATCTTGTGATTCTAACACTGTCGTAGTAAATCTTATTAAATAAGATCTCAATGTCTCTTCTTTTCCTCTTATAATTGACCATAGGTGGTGAGTTCCATGGGCTGACCACCGTGCACTTGCAAACTGATTTAGGAAAAGTCCTTGCGGATCCTCGAAACAATGTATGGAATGGAGAGACAGCTAGCAAAACCATTGTTATGCTGTGCCTGCCAACGTAGTCAGGAAAATTCTACATTTAACTCAATCAGTATACTGGTGCAGTTGTGCAATATTTTTGAACCTCATCAAGTATTCTAGAGGATCTGTGATCCCATGATATTCATGATTGATATGGTGAAAGTTTTTTGGCAGGGGTTCTACATGCACAACCGGCGAGAAATGGCTGCTTGATAATAACCTTACATCGTGACCAAAGCTATTTTCTTTAACCAAGGATTCTATCTTTGATTCATGACTTCTCTCGCCCTAACCCTTCTGACGTTTTTCTAGGGATGTTCGTTGACTTTGTTGTCTTTTTAAGTGGGCTAATTTCTCCTTCATCTCCTGCATTTCTTGTTTTTGTCTATGCAGCAATTTCTGTTGTTGTTCCCATACACTAGATATGTTAGATTTAGTGTATGATCCATGTTGCTCATAGAGTTCCTCTTCAACTTCATATTCTTCGTCACAACTATCTTCATTCTCCTCTGTGAAGGATAATTTTCGGGTATTTATTCTTGTTGCTCTGTTTAGATTACGTCTCTTATCGAGATTGATAGGGCTCTGCCAATGCATTTCCCCCTTATCTAGCTTTTCCTGTGTATTGTTGGACCGGGGAAGCCCTCTTGCGTTTAGGGCCTCTTCCAGAAGCATCCTTACAGCAGCTACTAAACTTTTAGATATTATAGGTATGGAATCATGTCCTATAGTTGACTCCTGATTAGGTGGAAGGTTTTAACCCCCATGTGGGGTGAGTGTGGCATCTTTCGAATTCCTAAAAATTCTCCAACTATATTCAGGACCTGGCGTTCCATGTTGTACTAGAGAAATTTCCTTGTGTGTGGATAACGGGTATTGATTAGAGCACTTCAACGTCTTAACCTAACAACTTTCCCACAGCGCCGGTTGATAGATTCAACTTAATAAATCTAATATATAATAATAATAAAAGTATGTGTACCTGGTGATAATAATAATAAAGTGATGATCGCAAATGGGAATCAGAATATCACCTTGTATAGCCGGAAGACGTATAAATCAGAATAACTGCAAAACAGAGCCGGAGAGTGATCTCTGGATAGACATTCTGATGCTCAAGTTTGTAATGTATTGTGCTTAAGGCTTATTGAATGCTTAAGATTGTGTACATGATACCTTCAAGATTGAGACTTATTCATAATCTTTTTGGGAATATGAGATAGGCAGATCTTCCGAGATCTACGCCGAGCTACTCGTACCAGTCTTTTATTAAGAAAAGACAGATCTCTTAAGGAGACATGACTAATTTTATTACCCGTATTAATCATATATGTTGTGGTTTCACTGCTAGAGACATGGGCTTAGGTTTATGCATATAGGCTTTTTGGCCCAACCTCAGGAGCTAATTACCTGTAGTAGTCTTGGTGACTTGGCACTTTCGTATTCAATATGACATACGTGTTTAAGCCACATATACTTATCTAGCGATGAGTCATATATTATATTTGATTCCTTATCAAGTCTCATCTTATATTTATAATGATTTTATATATAACAATCAATTTACGAAAATAATACAACTTTATTTTGTTTTTTCTAACATAACTCTCTCTCTCTCTCTCTCTCTCAAATTAGGGCTCATGGAAAGAAAGTGAGATTCATAATGCTTAAAAAATGTATGCTCATAAATGGAAGAAATTAGTGAAAAGAATGATGTCATTTTTGGTCATTACGAAATAAAAAAAAGTATAATGTAAAAAAATTCACCATCTTATAAGATTTTAAAAGAATTTATAAGCTTATTATACAAACACTCTGACAACTTATAATATCTTAAGACATTTCTTCTTATAAGCTTTTGAAACATCTTATAATATATTTAAAGTTATAAGATGTCAAAAATAAGCTTTACAAACACCCCCTTATGGTGGTATGTAGTGTTGTTTTAAAAATTGGATTGGACTGTCCGAGTTGACTTGTTTAATCATGAACTAATCATTTCAATGATCCGATTTTATATAATTTTCAAATTTCTAAAAACCCCAATGAACCAGTCAAAACTAGTCAAAATCGGTTAACCAAACCGAACTTTCACAAATTCAAATAAATAAAAATTGTAAATTGAGCAAAATAATGTCAATAGAATCTGAACTTATGACTATTAGGTTCATAGACTCAACAACTAACTACATCAACTTGTGACTTTTGATATTATTTCTTTAATTAAATTATTGTTATTTTTCATTTACAATTATATTTGTAATAATAATTTAATATAGAATCGTCATTCATGTAATGTAGTGATTATAATGTAAAAGAATATGTGATAAGAGTTAATCGAGATTTATAATTGTTCTTTGGTAATGAAATTTATTTACTTTTTTGTAAATATAATGATTAAAATATATTTATGAATAATTCTATTTCCTTTTGGTTGATACAAACTATATAAATATTTAAATTTATTTAACTTATAATCTTAACAGTTTATCCAAATATGTAACAAATCAAATACTTAAGTTCATCCGAAAACGATTGGCCGATCGAACTAGTGACCCGGTCAAATGACCAGTTCATGTCCTATTAGATTTTAAAAATATTGATATGCGTGGAATGGAATGAAGATTCTTGCGTTTATTTTCAATCTTGTGACTAATATAATTTTTGTAGTAGAAATTATCATTCCAATGAACATGAAATAACAAAAATTTAATTTTACTTTTTTCTTTTAGTAAAACTATTCACTTTTTTGGCAATAATAATAATAATAATAATAATAATAATAATGATGATGATGATGATGATGATGATGATGATGATGATGATGATGATGATGATGTTTCAATTCGATTCCTACATACACCATCCATAAGAATAGTGGTGCTTATTCGGATATCGATTTTCAGTTATGTCATGACCGGATTTCACTAAGGATAGCCAAGCTGGGAAAACAACAACTAGGGAGGAAAAATTCGAAGAGGGGGTAGAAAGGTGATTGATCTTGCTAGAATGAGTCGATTTGAATGAAAATTATCTAAAATGAATCATAGATGAAAGCGGGTCAGTCACAAGGATCTGACCATAATAAGTACATAACATTAGCTCAATTATGAAGAATCGAGCATTAGACCGACTACAAAAAAATGAGTTTACGTAGCAGAATACGAAAGTAAGATACATGTATAAGGACATGCATCTTCCCCAAGAGTTTATCTAATGTCTGACAAAAAAGCCCGCTCGGCACTCTACCTTCACCCATCACAGCTCAACCTGCACATTTACAAATACATGTAGTGCTGAGTACAAAAACATTCAGTGGTCACATGCCGAAGATATATATATATATATATATATATATATCAAGCCATCTCAACAGTAATGCAAGAGATTTTATCGTAAAAAGCTCAAGCTTACTAAATTCTTTTGTGAAACTTAAAGTTCGACTAATCAGTCTAAGTTATCTTGTAATCATCATATCTGTAATTATTGTTATTTCTCGGGAAGAATGCCTCCTTCCACGATCACTAGACTGGTCAATCCTTTAGGATGACTCGCGGCCACTTGTATATACAAATCCTGCATAGGGGTCCCTAGCACATGACTCGAATTTGATTCAGGGATTTTTGGCATAGCCAAACACAGATAGGTGTCATACAAAAATTTCAAAACATTTATAGCAATACAAAACTTGAAAGATTTTAAGTTCAAATATTTTGAAAAGAAAATAACTACGTGAATGAATCATATGATTTTGTTTATATATAAGAAAGCCCACCTGTCAGCACTATTGCTCACAAGTTCGCGGTCCTTTCTGTTGTTGTCACGTCACCTTGTCGTATGACCTTTATTACAAGAAAATAAATAAGAAGTCCAAAACGAAGGACCATTCTTATCGAAAGAATTCATAAATCTTATTCGATAAGATTTTATTAAAAAAATTTGTATATATATATATATATATATGTCAAGTCACCTCAATAGTAACGCATGATTATATATATATATATATATATATATATATATATATATATATATATATATATATATATATCATCTCAACAGAATGCAAGGATTTTATCGTAAAAACCCAAGCTTACTAAATTCTTTTGTGAAACTTAAAGTTTGACTAATCAGTCTAAGTTATCTTGTAATAACTATATATATATATATATATATATGTCAAACTATCTCAACAGTAACGCAATGGATTTTATCATAAAAACCCAAGCTTACTAAATTCTTTTGTGAAACTTAAAGTTTGACTAATCAGTCTAAGTTATCTTATAATCACCATATCTGTAACTATTGTTGTGTCTCGGGAAGAACGCCTCCTTTCACGATCACAAGATCGATCAATCCTTTAGGATGATTTGTGGCCACTTGTGTATAAAAATCCTGCCTAAAGGTCCCTAGCACATGACTCAAATTCGATTCAGGGATTTTTGGCATAGCCAAACACAGATAGGTGTCATACACAAATCTCAAAATATTTATGGCAAGACAATCTTGAAAGATTTTCAATTCAAATATTTTTAAAAGAAAATAACTGCTTGAATGAATCATTTGATTTTGTTTATTTATAAGAAAGCCCACCTGTCAGCACTATTGCTCACAAGTTCGCAGTCCTTTCTGTTGTTGTCACGTCACCTTGTCGTCTGGCCTTTATCGCAAGAAAATAAATAAGAAGTCTGAAACGAAGGACCATTCTTATCGAAAGAATTCCTAAATCTTATTTGATAAGATTTTATTAGGAAATTTTGTGTTCTTATTAAGTTTTGTGTTGATCAATATTATTAAATATTGAGAATTCTAGCTTATTTTCTAATGTCTAAAAAATTAAAGGACGCTTCGTTCGCATGATTGATCAAGATGGAACCAATCTCTAATTAATTATGGACATTATACGGATCTTAATTAATTAGTCCATAATTAAAAGCTAACCCAGTATCTTAACTTATGAGTCTAACTAACTCATCCTAAGCTAAATTTTATTAATCATTAGGATATGAAAATCCAATTTAATTTGATTAAAAACAAGTCCAAAATATTAACAATAGCAACCCATATCTCTTTACATAATTTACTGAGCCCAGATTTAATATAATTTTAGTCCATCAACCTTTTTATTTTCGGTCCTAGACAAAAGAATTAAAACAAGTCCACCCAATTTTTCTTTCCTTCATTTTCTGCCCACTTCATTAACATGTCAAGCCCACCCATTTCTTCTTCCTTTTCAGCCTAGACTAAGCCCACTATTTTCTCCTTCCTTTTTGGCCCAGACCAAACCTAAAGCCCAAACAATTAATTAAATCCCTACTATTTGGCCCAACTCAAAACAATCACTAATTTAAACCTTAGCCCCCATATTCCTTTCTATCTCTCACAGAGAGGCACCGTCTCACCCCCTCCTTCTCGGCAGTTGTTGTCGTTGTGCTCCCTCTCTGGTGACACATCACCATCGCGGATGTCCTCTCTTCTTTCTCCCTTCTATCTTCTCTCCTCACTCATCTCTCGCCATCTTCAGGGACACCACCTCCTTTTCTCTTTCCCACTCTCGTCTCTCACAGAAAGGCGCTGCCTCACCCCCTCCTTCTTATTTCAACTAAAAGAGTACTCTTAATTGACTCATAATCGAATGAGGTGTTGTAATAGGGAAAGTTAACCCTAGTCGTCTCTCAAGGAAAACTTAACAGGGCTATTGTTCATATCAAACACAGAAAGCGGTAAATCCTAACACTCTAATACCAACATGGGTTCTTGATCGTACTTGAATTAAAAAGCTGAACGGAAAATAAATTAAAGCAATAAATCTAACTAGGAGTTGTCAATCCCTAGTTGATAAACTACGAAACCACGAAAGCAGGAAACTACTTAATAAACAAACTAAACTAAATCATCAAACATGAAGCTATAAAATTCGACGAAGAACGATTCATTACTCTACTAATCTTCAGAATCAATTGCATAAAATATAAATTATCCAGAACCGAAGGTAAAAGAATCAACCGAGCAATCAACAAACCAATGTCTATGATTAAATTGAATTCAATAACAATCTCACAATATAAATTGAATCCACAAACAATCTCGAAACAAACACGTAAATTAATCGACCAAGAACAAGAGGAAGGAAAAACTGATCAATCACTATCAATCCAAATGTCAACACAAACGTTTGCTATAATTCAGAATCGAAAGAAATAAATTGAGCTATTCTTCGAATGATTATCTCGATCAATTGAAAGGAAAGAACTCCTTGAAGAAACGAATAGCGGCCGCGCAGATAATCAAAATCGAAACCCTGGCAAATATGACCTAGCGCGTATATATAATAAGTGAGAGTGAGCGTCGGTTGTAAATGAGCGCTCGCTCAAAAACCACATTGACTCACAAACAAGTGTCGGTTCGTGAGCGAGCGAGCGAGCGCGCGGGGCTGGCGAGCGCCGGGTGAGCATTGAGCGTCGGATGTGCGCGCGTTGAGCTGGAGAGGCGCGCGAAGATGGCACGACATGCGGGTGGATGAGCGGGCGTGCGGGCGAGCGAACGCGTGCGGGCGAGCAGGCGCTCACTCCGAACGCGTGAGGGAAATTGGCAGCACGCGCTAGAGTGAGCCGGCGTTGGGCGGTCAGATGTCAGCGGGTGCACGTGTGGCGAGGCGTGCGGGCGAATGAGCGGGCGCGCGCTCGGCACCGAGCGCCGGGTGCTCGGTCCAAAGAGAGAGAGAGCCGAGGTTGGGCGTGCGGAGGGCGATGCACGCGTGAGGATCCCGCACGAGACGTACAGAGATGGGCGCTGGGCGCGCGGGAGCTGACCATGCGACGGGGGTGCCCGTGCACGACTTTGATTATTCGCCCCGTTCTCCCTCGTCTGTACTCCTAATTAGGATCCGTTTTCACCTACGGACTCTTGTCAAGATGCTCTTCAATGTACTTGATCCTCGGCAGATCTATTTCATCCAATTTGATACCGTTTTCCTACAAAACATCGAGACAAACCAAATAAGTCCGAAATGAAGAATTCTAATCAAAACAACGGTATAAGACAGACGAAACACTGGGAATGGCATGTAAAAGAATACCAAGAATAAGCACAAAATGAAACCAAACAACTCCCCCACACTTATTCATTTGCTTGTCCTCAAGCAAAGTCTATACTAGCAAGAGTAGGAGAATGATTCATGCAACTTAACTCTTAATCCAATCAATCAAACCTCGTTTTGCAATTCTCCCCAAGCATGATGAAAAGATAATTAGAGTTAATGTGAAACAAATCTAAGATTGTGTAACTATCAAATAAACAAGAAGATTATTTTTGCTCAGACCCAACTCTCCGCTATGGGTAAATTAACTAAAATTGTTACCTTTAGCAACAAGTTTCTTTATAACAAAGAAAGTATCAACAGATTTTGGAACAATGTTCGAGAGGTGAATTCTCGATGAACTCGAGTCTCCTATCATGGTTTCCCATGCCCATTTCTCAATTTACGAGAAAGAGGGGCAGAATCTCATCCTCCATTTCAACAATCTTACAAATAAACATAGATTTTTTTTTATTTTTTATTTTATTTTTTTTAATGAAACAAGTATATGGTAACCACACTGTTAATACTACCCCTAGCATTAGTCGGACAAATCACATTAATAACCCCCGATTTAAGATTAATTCACACAATCTCGTCAATTGACATTGCACTTCAATAACATAACATCAAGGTAAACGAGATTACATCAAGGTTCGATCAATACCACAGAGTTCAGGTGCACAAATCACAATCCTAACTTATTCGCATAGACGAAAGCTTTGAGTTCAATAGGTCAACATAAACAAAGATCTAAATTGCCAATAATGCACAAAAACCGAGCACAACAAATAATCAACAACTCTCCCTCCACACATAGTTGAGCACTGTCTTCAGAGCTCTAAACATTAACAACAAAATAAGGCCAATAGAGGATGAGACTTCCCTGATAATAGTTGGCAGAAAAGGAGGTCGTTCAGAAATCGAGTGCCAAGGATAGGCCTGCAGCAGACACCAGAAAAGACAAGGAAAAACACACCACAAAAGGAAAGGAAATAACCACCGAAAATGACAAGAGAAAAATAAATAAATAAATATATACATACTCTCCAACAGTGAAGCATCATTGTTGGTCCGGCGGTGGTGGTGGTGGATAGGCGGTGTGAGATAGGGACCAGGCGTCCCATTGGGCTTGAAGGTTAGCCAGATGCTGCTCTTGGGTGTCTAATCGTCGATAACATCTTGACGGAAATCCCCAAACACCTGCTGTGAAGATTGACTGAAGTCGTTGAACTGGCAAGATTGGGTGTCAAGACGTTGATATACCTCATCACGGAACTCTCCAAAACCCTGGGTCGTCGAATGATTGAAATCTATGAATTGTTGACCCATCTGCTGCCTATACTCCTCAAAATTCTGATTCCAGGAGGAGCTAAAGTCCCCAAATCTAGCGTGAAGTGGCTGCTGAACCGCCAAATTGGAATCAAATGAGCCCTAAGATCACCGAGGCGTTGCGTGAGCCGATGGGAGAAGGGGAAAGCCAGGACGGGCGTGTCATGAGGTCCCGCCTCTCCTTCTTCGGTGGCCTGATCCTCGGGGATATCTTCATCCATCGGGGTAGCTATACCGGCAAGAGTCCCAGACGGACGGTTCTGCCTAATCATAATATACTCTTGGACAGTATGCCGTGCTTCATAAGGAAGCAATGTTGCCGGGTCAGAAGTTACCATCCGAAAACCACTGAAAGTAATGGGAAGATTCTCAATGACACTGGAGCCCGAACTAGGACAATCTTCTCTAGATGATCCCACAAAGAACTTGGCTAGAATATAAGGGTACTGGCTCAAGGATAGATGTGCCTTACGGTGTCACCTCATATAATCAAAACGCCGCCACAAGAACGGTGCTGCACAAATCTTCTTGTTATTCACAGCACACCACAAGAAGAAAACTTCCTGAGCACTCACTTTATTTGCTTGCTCTTTCCCAGTTAGGTTGTATGCAAGAAATTTATGGGCGATAACCAAAGAAGGGTCCTTAATAAAGGCACTAGAAGTGCCTGCTGATGACCAATTATCAAAACCGCTTAAAATTCACCATGTTTCAAAGAAGAGGAAAATCTTTGGTACATCGTAAAAACCACCAACATGAAAACCAAAACATCATGCATAACCTTTGGTGTAATAGCATATCTAGCCTTCCCCAACCGACAGAAAGCTGATTTAAAATTTGCACTGGTCTCTAGCGTCACACAAAATTCCCTAAGAATATTCTTAAAACCATTGTCCGGTTCCCTTATTGCCAAATTAAGCGACTTACAATTTCAAGTATCGCTTCACGCTTGCATCAATACCCAATGAAGCCAAAATAGTCCAATCATAAGAACGTGGGTGATTGATCTCCTTAGAACGAATAACAGAGAAGAAGATACCTTCTTGGGGCGAATAAATAGCGAACGGAGCATTGTAGTTCTCCCGCAAATCTTCGGGCTGTTCACTGGATCCCGAAGCATCTGCGTCTGTTCTTGCTCGTTTGGCCAAAGAGGTGAGAGGATTTTTTGTGCGAACCATACTTAAGAGATGTCCGGAGGATAGCTTGGAAAGGTCTCGGTCTTTGTCTTGTCGGTGGCGAGCTAGGTGAGCGCCGGGCAACCCGCTGAAAAAAGTGCTTGGGCGCCAGACGCCTCGCGAAATCTGGCGCGCGAGCGCAAGACCGGAATTGAGCACCGGTTGAGCGCACGTGCTGGGCAAGAGGGCGGCTGGGTAGCGTGCACGGACGGCGCGCTTTGGTGTGGGCGACGGACGCCGCGGCGAACGGAACGGGCATCGAGCCTACAAAGACCGGCCGGATCTTTGGGAGGCGGGTGGTCGAGGCGCTACCGGACGGGAGCGTCAGTGAGCAAGAGAGCGGGCGCTCACACCGAACGCGCGAGGGAAAATTGAATGAGCGCGCGCGGTGTAGTGAGCGCCGACTGTTGAGGCGGTGGAGAGTGCGCGCGGTGCACAGCGCCGGTTGGGCGCTGGGCGAGGGGCACTGGTCGGGGGGTGCTGTGGATGACCACGAGCGCTAGGAAGCTGGGTGCTGGGCGATATGCTCACTGGGGATGAAAGCCGGCTGGGCGAGTGCTGAAAGCGCGCGAGCGAGAATGATGAACGTCGGTGGCAAGGTGGAGGAGGAGGTGCGGCACGCTGGATTTCACTTAGGGAAATAAAGAAATGGGGAAAGGTGCGCTATTATAGGGCCGGTTTAGGAAGCGCGTCGGTTCAGCAGGGGGGGCTCCGGTTCAGGATATGAGCGTCGGTTTTTTTTTAAAAACGGTCAGAGATTCAACGCCGGTTCATAGGGGCGCGCTGGTTCAGCCATGGTGAACGCCAGTTTATGAAGAACGCTCGTTGGGAGAGGCTTCTGTCCAATTCATGAACGCTCGTTTAACTGAGCGCTGGATGTAGATTGCTTCTGTTCCATTCTTGAGCGTCGGATCAACATGAGCGCCAGTTGTGAAATGCTTCTGTCCCATTCTTGAGCGTCGGATCAGCTTGAGCGCCAGTTGTAAATGGCTTCAGATACTTTTGCTACTGGACCACTTCGAGCGCCAGTTATGAAGAGCAAATGTACATATTTGAACGCCAATCTCAACCCCAGTCAGCTGAATTTCCACACCTGAACCAAAAACAAAGAAAAAGAGATAGATCAATATAACAAAACGAGACAAACCAAAAGAAAAAGAAAAAGAAAAAGAAAAAGAAAAGGAAAGACAACAAAAATTCGTGGATAAACTTCCACGTAGTACTCAAATTTAACGTCTCGAGCACGACGTAACGAGATCAAAGATTTTGAGGATCGATGAGCAAAACGCTCTCCACTTCTTCCAACTCATCTCGATCAAAGTATGGTTTCACTCGCTGTCCGTTTACAGTAAACGATCCGTTCGTGTTAGGATCGCGAAGTAAAACCGCTCCATGGGAAAATACCTCCTCAACAAAATAGGGACCACTCCACCTGGAGTTGAGCTTCCCGGGAAAAAGTTTCAGACGAGACTGAAATAGTAACACCTTCATTCCTGGCCTTAACTCCTTTCGAATCATTCGCCTATCATGAATCCGCTTAACTTTTTCCTTGTAAATACGGGCATTCTCATATGCTTCGTCCTGTAGTTCTTCGAGTTCGGTCATCTGGAGAGCTCTACCCTTGCCTGTTTCTGTGATGTCGAGACTCATGGCCTTTATTGCCCAAAAAGCTCTGTGTTCAATCTCAACGGGTAAATGACACGTCTTTCCATAAACAAGCCTATATGGACTCATTCCCAAAATGCTCTTGAACGCAGTACGGTATACCCAAAGTGCAGTATTCAACTTCATTGACCAGTCCTTCCTGGATGGTTGGACCGTCTTCTCGAGCACACCCTTAATCTGCTTGTTGCTTGTCTCTGCCTGTCCTGAAGTTTATGGATGATATGGCGTGGACACCTTGTGGATAATTCCATTCTTCTCCATGAGCTTCTTGAATAACTTATTACAGAAATGTGCTCTCCCATCACTTATGATCGCCTTAGGAAAACCAAACCTGCAAAGAATGTTCTCCTGCACAAACTTCAAGACAACATTAGCATCACTAGTCCGTGTGGGAATTGCTTCTACCCACTTGGACACATAATCTACAGCAAGAAAAATGTATTCAAATCCATTAGACTTTGGGAAAGGTCCCATAAAATCAATACCCCTTACGTCAAAAATTTCAACGACAAGGATATTGTTCAGAGGCATCTCGTTTCTTCTCCCCACATTGCCCACTCGTTGGCATCTGTCACATGAGAGGTAGAAGGAGTGGGCGTCCTTGAAAATAGTTGGCCAAAAGAGACCACTCTGCAACACTTTAAAAGCTGTCTTGCGCCCACCAAAATGTCCTCCGCAGTAGGCCTCATGACACAATCTTAGAACTTGACCTTGCTCCTCTTCGGGGATGCATCTTCTAACCACCTCGTCCTTCCCAAGCTTGAAAAGCTATGGATCATCCCAAAAATAATTCCTGCATACGCTAAGAAATCTCTTCCTTTCTTGGGAAGTCAAATCACGTCTCAAGGAGCCACAAACCAAGTAATTAACAATATCAGCATACCAAGGCGATGAATTGATTTCCAAAGCATGCTCAAAAGGATAAGACTCAGCAAGACTCTCTTGTGCAGGTAAAACAAATGGGGACTCGAGACGAGACAAATGGTCAGCTACGCCATTATCACTACCTTTCCTGTCTATAATTTCTAGATCAAACTCTTGCACAAGAAGAACCCAACGAATTAATCTAGGTTTAGCCTGAGATTTAGTCAACAGATATCTTAATGCAGCATGATCACTGTGAACAATTACCTTAGAACCAATGATATAAGCACGAAACTTATCCAAAACAAAGATAACAGCAAAAAGCTCTTTTTCAGTAGTAGTGTAATTCACTTGAGCAGAACTTAAAGTTAAGCTAGCATTGTAATACCCCGTCTTTTTAAGCTTCTGTTTTGAATGGCACATTTTTCGAGAAAAGGTCAAAAGGTTGACTTTTGTTTCGTGATCGACCGTCACGAAACCTCGGTGATGTGAAGAGTGTCTTATGACGAATTCATAGACACTAAGTATGCGGGTTTTCGACCACCCATGAAGGTTTGGCACTCAAGGAAAGTTATCGAAAACCGACATTTCATTGGTCTTTAAAAGCATATCTTGTTTATAGTCGTTGTGTCCGTATTTTATTTCATGTCCATGGGTACCAAGTTTGCTAAATTTGGAGTCCGTTTACAAAAGTTGCGTCGGTTTTGCGCTTTCGAAAAGTGGTCGCTTGTAGCAGAATTGGCAACCCTAACTTTCCTATAAATAGGAGGCTAGGGCCTTCATTTTCAACGCTCATTTCCTTTGTCTCCGTGTTTACTAAGAGCCGAGCAGCTCTGTGCAGCTGCGAAGTCACTGGAGGAGTGGGGATCGAGCCGGGAGGCTCGGTGGCGGCGCCATTCATGCCGCCGAGCCACCACCGCCGATCAACCACCCCCGGCAGCCCGTTTTTGTTTTTGTCCTTTTCTTGTTTTGATTCCGCTTTTAGTAGATCGATAGCATAGAACTCGGGATTCTAAAGGGACGGGCGGAAAACGGCCGAGGCCGGCCGATACGGCCATTGCCGCCGCCGCCAAGGCCGCCACCACCGCGGGCATTGGTCGCCGATTTGGTGGCCGACGGCCACCTTTCGCTCGGGTCCTTTAGGTTTTGAGTTCCGAGCTATGCATTCTACTAAAGTACCGATTCCGTTTTTACGCTTTTCGCTTTACGCATGTCGGATGTTTTCCGTTGTGTCGAGTTTTCTAAAGAAAGTACATGCCCGGTTATCCATTTTCAATGTCGCTTGTCATTCCATATTCGTCGTTATGCATATTGCTTATGTTTCCATTTTCATGCATCGATTTTGGATGGTTTATCCTAGATCCGGGATAGGCATCGATTTTGAAGCTTCTTGTTGCTAAGATTTGAGTCAACTTGCATGCATGCATATTTTGAAAGTACCCTATTATAGGTCTTGATGCCTCGAATATATTTCCTTCTCGATCGAGTTGATTTGAAAACCGAGAGTGCCAAATGTGGGTTCGTAAAGTCGAAACCCTAGTTTTGCTTCGATCGTCGTTTGATCACGATGTTGCTTTACTTTTGGGACGTGACCCCAAAAGTTGTTCCGCCTTGTTACTAGGTACCTATCGGTCGATCGGTGAAGTCATCGATCCATAGATATCTCCCGGTTGACGTTTTCCTAGTCGTTAGGTTATATATGCTTATTTTGAGTTATTTACTCGATATTTCAAAATAAAACATGTACGCCAGAAATGTTTTGTGAAATTATTATCGTTCTCGATCCAAGATATGGTTCTATCATGGTTGTGCACGGATCTCTATTCGATGGGTTGATCACCATCTTGAGTATTGATCATAAGGATAGACCCGAACACGTGGTTATGGTTCGAAGGGGATAGACCCCTAAGTCCACACGAAATGGTAATGAGGTGGTTATGGTTCGACGGGATTTGACCCACAAGTCCACACCGAGTTAGCCGGCCGGATACGTTTGGCGTGCCGATTGGATATGTTCCGGCCGAATGAATGACATGTGATGGGTGGCGGGATACGCTCCGAGCTGTGGTTCATGGTTATGATGGGAGTAATGAAATAACGGATCGGAATCGAAAATGAAAAATCTATTTTGCTTACTTAGAAGTGGATTTACGTTTTAAAACCTTCTAAGGTAAGTGCTCTAAACACGGCCTCATGATTCTTTTGATTTATGATAAAACCCCAGCTGAGTGCGCTAGTACTCACCCCAAACTCTTTTCAAAATCTTTTCACAGATGGAGGAGGGCTGGACGGGCGACGCTGAGGGGTTGAGCTGCGGTTTCCTTCATGCTATGCTTCCGCGATGTGGTGATACACATATATATATACGTACTCTGATGTTGATGTATTCTTGTCCCTCATTTTGCTTTCTGATTGGGAACAAGATTTGTTATGTTATATTATGCTGTGAGTCTCGATACGAGCATGCTATGTGGTTGACCGGTCTAGTCAACAGGATGTAATGCTATTTTGCTTTCTTGCATTACTTATAATAAATCAAGATCACGTCTATTGAAGTTATGATATCGATATTATTCTGTTGGTGGATTGTTTGTGCACCCCTCCCCTTCAGGATATGTCCTAGTCATAGAGGAGATGCTGCCCGATTTCATGGTCACATCTTCTTATCGTATATCATCATATATTCCCCTTCTTCCCCGCTTCTTAACCCCCACCCCTAATCACACCCCGGCATCCGTGCCTTCCCTCAGGAATTGGGGCGTGACAGTTTGGTATCAGAGTAGTTTTTCTGGCTTTGGGTGTCCATTAGTATCTGATATCAAAGCAGTTTATTTGCTTTATATCATGCATGTCCTTGAAATTGAGTGTTTAGAACTTGTTCTTCTAAACTGTTTATCAGGTACAGCTACCCTCAGCTCACCGTCAGGCCGCCTCCTTTATAAAAAAAAAAGGGGGATGAGGTATGTGTTTATTTGCTGATGCTTTATGTGGTTACGTGATGCTTGATATGATCTTGGTTTCATGTGTTTTGGCCTGGTAAGAGTTTACGTGATGTAAACGTGATGTGGATGAGATGTGGTTGGATGTTGATGTGGATGTGGAAGTGATTGTTGATGGAACAAAAAAAAGGCCTGTGTGGCTGTGATGTGAAAATCGTTTATATGATATGATGTGATTAACGTGATCACGTATGGTTGATGTAAGTCTATGTGTTTACATAGCAATGCATTATTGATTGAAAATCTTATTTATTTTGATAAACGAGTATCTGTAAGTGAATCCTGTATTTGCTTACGTGATTATATTGATAAATATCGATATTGATATTGATATGTGTTGAAATGAACATGTGTTTGAGACATGATTACCCAGATGACTGGGGCAGAAAAAGGAAACGTGAATATTTGTTGTTATGTTGATGAACTAACATGTAGGTTTATAGATATTTAGTGGCCCAGACAACGTTGGTTAAGATCCCACAGGATGGATGAGCAGATCCGTAAATTCAGGGAATGTCCATGAGCCGTTGGGAGTATTTCTGGGGAGATTTGTTGGATTTTGGAGAAAGATCCGAGACAGTGGGAAAGTATCAGAATACGAGGCTTACTATCGGTTATGAGAGGCTACCAATAGGTTGGCGGTGTGGGCGAAAGCGAGATACGTGATGTTCGGGCGGGATCCTATCACCGTGCACCTCACCTTGATTTCACCGAGTTCGCTGCTCGAGTATGGAGACAGGGGACCGATCATCGAGGTATACCATCTGAGGAGGATGTGATAGCGAGGCATGTTCGAGGACCGATCCAGATTGATGATAGGGATGATGTTCCCGAAGAGCCTTTGGGAGAGCAGCCATCGCTCAGACGATCACTAGTGCATCAGGATACACCAGTCACTACACCTCCATCGACGATCCTTACCTTCCGAAGGACCCGGAACGATTTTGAGGCAGGAACCTCTCGGGCGAGAGAGATTGTCCATCCGACAGTGGCAGGGAAGAAGCCCAGGATCAGGATCTTCATGCCACCAAACTGCATCAGGTTGGCATCCAGGGAAGGAGACTCCGAGGAGGAGGAAGACCCGGATGAGAATGAGGAGGACAGTGAGGACTCAGAGGACCCGGTGATCCAGATAGCCGATGACTCTAATGAGGTCGGGTATGTTGAGGAAGGGCAAGCGCCAGAGACAGGGACTCAGGCACAGCTCTCACCTGATACTCAGGCGATCAGGGCATAGCTTGGATGGGATCATACCCACGAGGGCTGCTTCCATGCAGGATCGCTTTTAAGCCGGCAGCCAATTGAGGCCCCGATTGGAAGGAAAGAAGATGAGGAGAGATGAATGGAACAGTGGAAGCGAATGGGGAATAGTGAATGGGGGTACAGGACAGGGATCCAGATGTCAATGTGTAAAGTGACAGTCGCAGAGTCTGCAATAGCATGGACAGAGCGGATCTTTTGGCGACAAAGGACCGAGTCGATTCTTTTGCTCATATCTGACCTTTTTGACTGACATACCTTGATCTTGTATTTTGACAGTCCTTCATGGACACTGAATATTACTGATACTAACGCTGTCTATGACAGGATGTTTATGTTTGATGCTTATATGTGATATGAGCTATGCTATGATGATATATGATCTATGTGATGTGTGATGATAATGTTATGTGCAATACATAACGATGATATGTTGACAGGATTGCATGATTATATGTGATCGTGCGTGATATGTGGTATATGTGATGATATGTGATATGGGTGATGATATATGTTATGCGATGATACCCGGTTATCTATGCGAAAGCGTTCCTAATGTTTTAACGTCGGTACAGAATGCCGAGAACAAGGAACCAGAGGAACAATAACGTGGAAGAAGCCCAGGAACCAACTTTGGTTCAGCGGCATGTGATCGAGAGTTTTCATAGGCAGAATCCCCCTACGTTCGACGGTCTCGGCGAACCGATCGACGCTGAGAACTGGATACGATCCACCGAAAGGATCTTCGAATACATCGGCTGCGAAGAAGCGTAAAAGCTGAATTGCGCGATCTTTCGCCTAACCGACGAGGCTGATTTACGGTGGGAATCCGTGAGAAGGACCCTAACACCGTGACGGTGGGCAAGGTATATGTGGGAAGATTTCGAGGAAGAACTCATAGAAAATACGTGCTGGCGCTTCTGAGCGCAGAAGGCAAAACGAGTTCGAATCTTCGTCGAGGAAGAAGGACGGTCACCGAACGATCGCCGTTCAATCGCTTGTCACGTTATGCTACATACCGGTTGGCAATCGAGGCGCCGAGCGCATGTGTTCAGAGAGGACTCGACCGAGATCGAATTTCGCCGTCGATCGTGAGATCGGACGTATCAGCGATCTCGAACCGGCATTAAACATTGAGTCAATGTTGCCCCAAGAAGAACGATGCCACCCGACAACCAAATTGACGGAGGAAGAGGTAAGAGAAATGGGATGATCGAGGAAAGGTAATCGGTGTTCCAAGGAACCAGGCGGTCCAAAGATTCCAAGGAATCAAGGCATTCAAGTGAGAGAAAGGCAACCTTGGGAAGGAATTTCCAACCCATGCGGCGGTGTGAAAACCTTGGTGCCGTAAATGCAAAGGAATCATTTCGCGAGTGCGGGAAAGGTAGCACCGAAAAGCTATCGCTGTAAGAAGTCCGGACATTACGCCGAGATTGTCCGTTAGGAGGGCAAGAATGCGGCGCCAAGAAGGCAAAGATCCAACTCCGCAGAGGCGTAATCGGGCTCGCCAGGACAAACAACGGAGCGGGAGGTCACCCTAGGCCAAGAAACCAAAGGCCACCGCAACAAGCAAGGTGTGTCGCTTTAAATCGCAGACAGCAGACTCAAGCTCCGGAAATCTGCAGTATAATCCATATGAGTGATATACCGTGCTGCCTGCTTGATCACAGAGCCTCACATTCTTTCGCTTCGAGAATCACGTGTGAGAGGTTGGGTTTGGTACCCAAGAAATCACAGTAGTACCGAAATTAGCATCCCGTCGAGAAGTGCTTAAGGCAAAATAGATTTGCCGTAACCGTGAGGTAGAAATCGTGAGCAAAAGGTCCTTGTCGATTTGCATGTCATCGAATGGAAGATTTCGATGTCATCTTTGGCATGGATTGGTTGAAAAGCACATGGCAACTATACGTTGTCTCGAGAGAAAGTTGCTTTTCGAATGATCGAAGAGTGGAAGTTTGTTTCACGGCATAAGGATGGGTGTTTGCATGCCAATGATCTCAAAGACCAAGGCGGTGAGGATGATCGGGAAGGAAGTCATCAAACTTTCGTAAGTTTGACAGGCACGATGAACAGCAAAAGCGATTGCAAGAGAGGAGCGATGGTGTGTGAATATCCGAACGTGTTTCCCGAGGACTTGCCGGGTTTACCGCTGATAGACAAGTGGAATTCACTATTGATTTGGAACCGTGAGCAAAGACTAAGATCAAAGGCACCATATAGAATGGCACCTAAAGAATTGCAAGAACCGAAAGCGCAGCTTGCGGGAGCTGTTGGATCTAGGTTTTATCCGACCTAGCGTGTCGCCGTGGGGAGCGCCGCCTACATTCGTCAAGAAGAAGGATGGGTCAATGCGGATGTGCATTGATTACGAGAGTCAATAAGTCGACGATCAAGAATGATATCCTCTTCCAAGGATCGACGATCTTTTGACCACTCGAGGGAGCGAGTGTCTTCTAAGATCGATTTGAGGTCGCTACCATCAGCTGAAAATCGTGAAGGAGGGCGTTGCGAAGACTGCGTTCGAGCGAGGTATGGGCACTACGAAGTTCATCGTGATGCCGCTTGGTTTGACCAATGCGCCGAAGCTTTTCATGGATCCGATGAATCGAGTTTTCCATCGATGTCTGGATAGTTTCGTCTTGGTTTTATCGATGATATTCTCGCTATTCCAAGAATGCGAGTTGCATAGAGAACACCTCCGCACTGCTTTGGAAACGTTACGAGCAGAGAGGTTGTATGCCAAGTATAGTAAGTGCGATTTTGGCTCAAAGAAGTGATGTTCCTCGGACACATCGTGTCTGCAAGGAATCAAAGTCGACCCAATGAAGGTTGAAGTAGTAAGAATCGGAAGGTTCCGACTAATGCCAATGAGGTTCGAAGCTTTCTAGGCTTGGCCGGATATTATAGACGTTTCATCGAAGGGTTTTCGAAGTTGGCAAGGCCGACGCAATGTACCGTGAAAGGAATCAAGTTTTCATGGTCCAAGCTTGTGAAGCAAGTTTCCAAGAGTTAAAGAAGAAGCTAACAACCGCTCCAGTGTTAGCCGTGCCGGAAGAGAACGATGGGTTTGTGGTCTACACCGATGCATCCAAATTTGGTTTGGGTTGCGTTCTCATGCAGAACGGGAAGGTTATAGCTTACGCGTCTCGTCAGTTGAAGCCGCACGAGTTGAGCTACCCAACGCACGACCTGGAGTTAGCAGCAGTAGTTCATGCGTTAAAGATCTGGAGGCACTATCTCTATGGAGTTAAGTGTGAGATCTTCACAGATCACAAGAGCCTAAAGTACTTCTTTGAACAAAAAGAGCTGAACATGAGGCAAAGGAGATGGCTGGAGTTGGTGAAGGATTATGATTGCTCTATCAGTTATCACCCGGGAAAAGCCAATGTCGTAGCAGATGCCCTCAGTCGTAAGTCGAGAGCGAAGTTGGGATGTCTTCTTACGCAAGAGAAAGAGCTTATTCGAGATTTCGAGAAGCTCAGCCTGGAAGTGATTCACCCGCCGGAATCAGTGCAAGGATTCGTCGCAGCTTTGACAGCTGAACCGGACTTGAGAGAAGCCATCGTTAGCGCACAGCGAGGAGATGAATTCCTGGAGAAGATGCGTTTGAAAGCAAGGCTATAAGATAGCAAGGGTTTCGCAGAAGCGAAGGACAACGCGCTACTATTCCGAGGAAGGTTATGTGTGCCACTCAATAGGGAATTGAGAGATAAAATCATGAGTGAAGCTCATGAGGCACCATACTCAGCTCATCCAGGAAGCACCAAAATGTACAGAGACCTTAAGAGGAACTTTTGGTGGGAAGGGATGAAAAATGATGTAGCCGCGTTTTTGGAACATTGTTTGGCTTGTCAACAAGTTAAAGCTGTACATCAACGTCCGTCAGGTTTGTTGCAACCGCTACCAATCCCAGAGTGGAAATGGGATCATATCGGTATGGATTTTGTGGTGAGTTTCCCAAGGTCGTGAGAGAAACACCGCTATATGGGTTGTCGTCGATGGTGCGACGGTTAACTCATTTCTTACCGATTCGGATGACGTGCGGGTTGGATAAGCTTGCTCGACTTTACGTCAAAGAAATCGTCGGTTACATGGTGTGCCAAGATCGATTCGTCGATCGTGACCCGAGGTTCACGCCAAGGTTTTGGAGGAGTCTGAGGAAGCCGTGGGGACCAAGTCAATCTTAGTACAACATTCCATCCTCAAATGCAGGGCGGTCGATCGGAAAGGATGATTCGGTTTTGGAAGACATGTCATGAGCAATCGTGGCCGATAGAGGAGGAAATTGGGAAGAGATACTACCTTTGGTAGAGTTTGCCTATAACAATAGTTATCAGGCCACCATAGGAATGGCTCCCTATGAAGCGTTGTACGGAAGGAAGTGTCGATCGCCACTTTATTGGGACGGTGGGCGAGAGGAAGATGTTAGGACCGAGATGGTTCAGCAGGCGGTCGAGGTTATCGATCGAGATCAGCGAAGGATCAAGGAAGCTCGGGACGAGCGAAGTCCTATGCGGACAAGCGTCGTACGGATCTTCAGTTCATGATCGGAGATCGTGTTTTACTTAAGGTTTCCCCGACGAGAGGAGTCGTTCGTTTTGGGAAACGAGGTAAGTTACGACCGAGGTTCGTTGGACCTTTCGAAGTTCTTGAGAGAATAGGCCCCGTTGCCTATAGGTTAGCTTTGCCACCTAGCATCGGAGATGTTCATGACGTGTTTCACGTTTCTCAGCTGAGAAAGTACGTGTTCGACCCAAAACACGTGATCAAGCATGACCAGGTGGTTCTTGCTCAGGATCTGAGTTACGAGGAAAGGCGAGTGGCTATCTTGGAACTAGAAGTCAAGGAATTGAGGAACAAGCGATTCCGTTGGTGAAGGTGTTGTGGAATCACCACGAGAGGAGGAAGCTACGTGGGAGTTGGAAGACAAGTTCGTGGCTCAAGACCACGAGTTGTTTTCTCCACGTGTTTGAAATTCGGGGACGAAATTTTTCTAAGGAGGTGGGATGTAATACCCGCCTTTTAAGCTTCATTTTGCATGGCACGCTTTTTCGAGAAAAGGTCAAAGGTCGACTTTTGTTTCGTGATGCGACCTTCCGAAACCTCGGGCGTTGTGAAGAGTGTTTTATGATGAATTCATAGACACTAAGTATACAGAGTTTTCGACCACCCATGAAGGTTTGGCACTCAGGGAAGTTATCGAAAACCGGACTTTTCATCGGTCTTTAAAAGCATATCTTATTTATAGTCGTTGTGTCCGGTATTTTATTTTGTGTCCATGGGTACCAAGTTTGCTAAATTTGGAGTCCGTTTGCAAAGTTGCGTCGGTTTTACGCTTTCGAAAAGGACCGCTTCATGACAAGCATCAGTGACCCCGCTTTTTCCTATAAATAGGAGGCTAGGGCCTTCATTTTCAACGCTCATTTCCTTCGCCTCTCGTGTTTACGGAAGAGCCGAGCAGCTCCGTATGTTGCGAAGCACTTTGGAGGAGTGGGGATCGAGCCGGGAGGCTCGGGGCGGCGCCATTGTTGCGGTGCCGAGCCACCACCGCCGATCAACCACCCCCGGCAGCCCGTTTTCTGTTTTGTCCTTTTCTTGTTTTGATTCCGCCTTTTAGTAGATCGATAGCATAGAACTCGGGATTCTAAAGGGACGGGCGGAAAACGCAGTCGAGGTCGGCCGATTTGGCCATTGCCGCCGCCGTCCAAGGCCGCCACCACCGTAGCTGTTGGCCGTCGATTTGGTGGCCGACGGGCCACCTTTTGGCTACGGGTCCTTTAGGTTTTGAGTTCCGGGCTATGCATTCTACTAAAGTACCGATCCGTTTTTCCATTTTCGCTTTACGCATGCTCGGGATGTTTTCCGTTGTGTCGAGTTTTCTAAAGGAAGTACATGCCCGGTTATCCATTTTCAACGCCGTTTGTCATTCCATGTTCGTCGTTATGCATATTGCTTATGTTTCCATTTTCATGCATCAATTTTGGACGGTTTATCCTAGATCCGAGGATAGGCATCGATTTTTGAAGCTTCTTCACGCTAAGATTTGAGTCAACTTGCATGCATGCATATTTTGAAAGTACCCTATTATAGGTCTTGATGCCACGAATATATTTCCTTCCGCATCGAGTTGATTTGAAAACCGGAGAGTGCCAAATGTGGGTTCGTAAAGTCGAAAACCTAGTTTTGCTTCGATCGTCGTTTGATCACGATGTTGCTTTACTTTGTGGGACGTGACCCCAAAAGTTGTTCCGCCTTGTTACCGGTACCTACCAAAGTCACGATCGGTGAAGTCATTGATCCATAGATATCTCCGGTTGACGTTTTCCTAGTCGTTGGGTTATATATGCTTATTTTGAGTTATTTACTCGATATTTATAAATAAAACATGTACGCCAGAAATGTTTTGTGAAATTATTATTGTTCTCGATCCAAGATATGGTTCTATCATGGTTGTGCACGGATCTCTATTCGGTGGGTTGATCACCATCTTGAGTATTGATCATAGGGGATAGACCCCAACACGTGGTTATGGTTCGGAAGGATAGACCCCTAAGTCCACACGGAAATGGTAATGAGGTGGTTATGGTTCTCGACGGGATTCACCCTCAAGTCCACACCGAGTTAGCCGGTGAATACGTTCGGGCGTGGGCGATTGGATATGTTCCGGGCGAATGAATGACATGTGATGGGTGGCGGGATACGCCCGAGCCGTGGTTCATGGTTCTATGATGGAGAATGAATAACCGATCAAGTATCGAAAATGAAAATCTATTTTGCTTACTTAGAAGTGGATTTACGTTTTAAAACCTTCTAAGGTAAGTGCTCTAAACACGGCCTCATGATTCTTTTGATTTATGATAAAACCCCAGCTGAGTGCGCTAGTACTCACCCCAAACTCTTTTCAAAATCTTTTCACAGATGGAGGAGGGCTGGACGGGCGACGCTGAGGGGTTGAGCTGCGGTTTCCTTCATGCTATGCTTCCGCGATGTGGTGATACATATATATATATACGTACTCTGATGTTGATGTATTCTTGTCCCTCATTTTGCTTTCTGATTGGGAACAAGATTTGTTATGTTATATTATGCTGTGAGTCTCGATACGAGCATGCTATGTGGTTGACCGGTCTAGTCAACAGGATGTAATGCTATTTTGCTTTCTTGCATTACTTATAATAAATCAAGATCACGTCTATTGAAGTTATGATATCGATATTATTCTGTTGGTGGATTGTTTGTGCACCCCTCCCCTTCAGGATATGTCCTAGTCATAGAGGAGATGCTGCCCGATTTCATGGTCACATCTTCTTATCGTGTATATCATATGTATTCCCCCTTCTTCCCCGCTTCTTAACCCCCACCCCTAATCACACCCCGGCATCCGTGCCTTCCCTCGGGAATTGGGGCGTGACAAGCATAATAAATTACACGCAACATTTTATCCACACGTTGACCTAAAACAGCTCCCACAGCCACATTGCTAGCATCACACATTATTTCGAAAGGTAGAGACCAATTTAGGGCAACAACAACAGGAGCAGTAGTAAATTTCTCCTTGAGCGAATTGAAAGCATGCAAGCATTTATCATCAAATGTGAAAAGAACATCTTGAGCAAGAAGATGTCATAAAGGTTGGCTAATCTTAGAAAAATCTTTTATAAACCTACGATAAAAACCCGCATGTCCTAAAAAACTCCTAATTCCCTTAACATCAACGGGTGGAGGTAATTTTTCAATTACATCCACTTTAGCCTTGTCAACCTCAATCCCATTTCTAGACACAATATGCCCCAATACAATCCCACTCTTAACCATAAAGTGACTCTTTTCCCAACTAAGAGTGAGATTGCTCTCCACACAACGTTTAAGCACACGATCAATCTTATCTAGGCAATCATGAAAAGAAGATCCAAAAACCAAAAAATCATCCATGAATACCTCAAGGAAATCTCCAATTATCTCGGAGAAAATTGACATCATGCACCGCTGAAAAGTGCCCGGTGCATTGCACAGGCCAAAAGGCATCCGTCGGTAGGCATATGTTCCAAAAGGACTTGTAAACGCCGTCTTGGCCTGATCCTCTGGAGCAATAGCAACCTGATAGTAACCAGATAAACCATTAAGAAAACAAAAATATTCATGTCCGGCTAATCTATCAAGCATTTGATCAATAAAAGGGAGAGGGAAATGGTCCTTTTTCGTCACGGCATTCAACTTCCGGTAGTCGATGCACATGCGCCAACCGGTAGTAGCTCTTGTAGGCACCATCTCTCCTTTCTCATTTTCCACCACTGTGATGCCTCCCTTCTTGGGCACCACATGTACTGGGCTAACCCACTCGCTGTCCGAGATACGGTAGATAAGTCCCTCCATAAGAAGCTTCAAAATCTCCTTCTTTACCACTTCACTGAGGATCGGGTTCAATCGCCTCTAGGCATCAATCACCGGTTTCACTCCATCCTCAAGTGTGATACGATGCATGCATGTCGCTGGACTGATCCCCTTGATGTCGGCTAGAGTCCACCCAAAGGCCAGCTTATTCTTTCTCAGGACCGAAAACAGTGCTTCTTCTTCAACACTTGAAAGCTCAGCGGAGATGATGTCACGACCCGCCTACTTAATTAACTAACTAATCAAGTAATCACTATTAATTACTTAATTAACTAGCTAATTAAGTACACAAGCTGTGACTATGGGGTAGTTTAGATCATAATTTCTCAATAGAGATAACTCAAATGTTCAAGTTGCCAAGGTTTTACAAAAATTTCGCTGTGGTTTCGCTTTGAAAATAGGATAGTCCAAATATCCAAAAACGACAATAAACCAACAGAAACAATTCTCAGCCTCCAACAAGATCATCAACAACAACCATCATATTTATAGACATCGAAGTATACCAAGTTCAAGGACATTCAAGAGCGATGGTTTCATATTGGTGTCAACAAAATTTCAGAGTATGCACAACAGATAAGGTGGCTGAGAATTGTGTATGAAGACACAACTTCTCGGGACATGACAAAAGATTTATGTACATGATCAAAAACCCTAGCTCAGTGTCCTTTCTGCCGCCATCTCCTTGCAACCTGCATATAGGGAAAACATATGCAGGGCATGAGCACCGAAAAGTACTCAGTGGGCACCGCCATAAAACACAACCGACTTGCCATTTATTTTTCTAACATGGGGTTTTAGTGAAATAACCTATGTTAGCTTTTCACATATAAAACATTTCATGATGCATGCTTTATCATTCTATCGCATGCTATGCCGCAATCTTTCCGTGTCGGTCCCGTAGGCTCCCGCTCACGGATACCATATCTCACGCATCTTTCTAGGTACCGAGAGGTAGGCTCCTCTCAATACCGTGATCGGTCCCAAGGCTCCCCGATCATCCTTGTGTACACACGACTGCATCGGAGCTCATCCAAGACAAGCCCGACGTCGCCTATAATCTCGTAGATAGCATAATGCATATGCTAAAATAGGCAAGTCAACTCGTAAACATGCACATTCATTTTGAGAAAATAAACAATTATTGAGCGCTCATTAAAAGATAGTTAAGAAATGCCCACCGATTAGTAGTCACTTTTACTCCACTTTTTCAAATTGTTCGCTCTTCGCCCTTCCTCGACCCACTTGATCCTTGTAACATAAAATTATTATTGAATTTAGCATACTTTCTTATCCACTTAACCACTTATTAATAGTTCACTAATTAGAATTTCAAACGCCTTATAAATAAATAATTTCTAATCTAATTTCAGTGAGAGTAACGCTTGTAATATGGATAGCCCAATTAATTCAAACTCTTCCAATTTCATCCCAAACTCCCCAATATCATCACCATATACATAATTATGCATTTAGAAACTTAAAACAAACTTAAACTCATTCATTTACACTTTAATCGCCTAATGCCCTTCAACTTCACATATAGAAAATTTCAATAGTTTTACTATCTAAAATTCATTTAATATCAAATGTCTCATAATTATACTCATTTAGTATCAATGATCATTAATCCATGATCCATTCAATCTTGATCAAGGTCATCACATAAAATCATGCTTTATACTAAACTTTAATGTTTCAACTTTTAAGATTCATGTCCATAAAATCCTATAAATTCAACTTAAGCATTATTTTTATCATAGATCTCAAATATCACATCAAATACAATAAATAAAATCAAGAAATCAAAGTTCAAGATATCCCCTTAATTTTCGAAAATTCCAACTTTATTCATATGCATTAATTAAATTCTTGTAAATTCATATTATGCATTATTTATATCCTAAAGCATAAATATCATGTCAAATAGATCAAATAAAATCAAAATCCCTAAGTTCTATTCATCCTTAATTTTCGAAAATTTAAGGTTCTTAATAAACATGATTTAACTTTCAATTTCTTTAATCATATGATGTTTATAATCATTCTTAAGTATATATTTAAACCCAATTCAACTAAATTATAACATATCATTCATATACAAAATTTAGGGTTTATGGAGGATTCTTTAATTTTTCAACTTCATGAATTTAAGGAATTTAATTCCATGGCACATGTTAATTAAGCCCCATAAACATAATTAATTCAATAAACATAACAAAAATTAAACAAATCAATCATAAACAATACTTCCTAATTTTCGAAAATAATAGGATCATAGAAGATCATATATATCAATTTAAACAATGAAAACTTAAGTTAGATGAAATAATTACCTTGCTTGGAGTGAATTACCACAAATTTCACACTTAAATATGGATTTAATATGAAAATAAAATTTTAGTGTGTGCTAGTGTGTGTATTGGCCGAAAGTTTGAAGAAAAATAAGGAAGATGATGTTCTTATGTTATTTGAAAAATTCTAGAAAGTTAATTTACATTTCATGTACATTTTGTTTTCATTTAATTAACATTAGACACAAATTTCCATAAATTTATAATTTCACCTCAACTTTTACTAAGGTTATACCTTAGTATATTTTAATTATTAGAACTATATTTCTAATGATTAATAAATCCTAAAACAAGTTATATCCATGATTGAAATTAAATTCATATAACATAAATTAAATTCTTTCATATGTTAAAATTCAATTAGTTACACATAATTTCCTTAAATTTCGAGAATCATGAAAAATAATTCCTTCATCACTAAATAATAATAAAATAAATTTATTCAAGTCATTTAATGGCTTGAACAATAATTCATTTTATTTCATAAGAAAATTCCCATATAATTAATGCATTCTATAGCATAATTTTTATTTAATAGCATTTTTCATTCAACACATATTTATAATCACAAAATTCACATTTTATCATAATAAGACTCATTTCTAATTATTCTCTAAGTTTTCAAATCTCATATTCTTCAATTAAGAAATAATCGAATTTCTATCGATTAATAATCCATTATGCACTTCTTTATAATTTCTTAAGAATTTAACACTTTTTAAACCTCTAATTATCCCTAATTAGGGACTAACTAAGACTTAAAAACTTTCGGGTTACTACAGATGATTACTGGCTTTTCATATCCTGAGCAACAAGCCTATAATCCATATTGGGATCAACCACCTCCACCGCACTATGAGGATCAAGCCTCCAATCCCTCACTGGGAACAACCGCCTCCAAAGACTATGAGGATCAATCGTCAATGCCCACCGGGAGCAACCACATCCTCTACCTCAATATGAGTACCCACAACAACCACCTCCACCTCAAGACTATATCCACAACAAGCCGCCCACACTCCACCGCAATAAAGACCCACAAGAAATGTATCCACCTCCGAGGCCACCTTGGGAGGATGAGTTAACTCAAAAAGAAGTTGTCCATTCAAAAACGGATGCTTTAGTCCAAAGTTTGATGTCGCAAACGCCTCAACTTTGCGTTTGGAGCGTAAATAGATATGTCCGAGCACCTTGATGAACTGCTGCAGCAGGAGGGAACTTCCGATCAATCCAATCATGCAGTGCGGTCACTATTCTAGGAAGTGACCCAAGTATTGAGAATTGGGTGGAAGAGACATCAGATGAGCCGACTTTCCCACACCAACCCGATCAAGCTCTGACGGTCACTACTCTTGAAAGTGACCCAATTATTGAAGATGTGGTGGGAGAGCCACCTGAAGAGCCGCTGCAGCCAAAGGGGGTGGAAAGTGAGAACGAGTGGGCACGTGTGGATGAGAAGCATAATCAGAGCCCCGATGATGTTTTTACGAGAACGGATAACAAGGAAGAGTGGGAAAATCCAGTCGATAGCATTCCAACACCCACTCTGGAGGTGAAAGAATTATCCAAACACGTGGAGGAGGATGAAGAGGGGATGAAGCAAGAGGGCACTGAAGTTGATGACATGCCAAACCCACTGGAAGTGAAAGAGCGCCTCAACATGTGAAGTACGTGTTCCCGAGGAGGACACGGTGATAACAAAAGTCGAGGTAACTTATAGTATATCGAGATCCTAATTCACCAAAGTATTGTGCTTTGGAAATTGATGTCATCTATTTTCTTTGGAGAATAGGATGTTCGACTTTTGCTTAAATGATTCGTTGTTTGTTTTCTTTATCGTCCTCTCGCGCTTATACGGTTACTACCGATGCTCAGTCGAGATGGTATTTACAGGTGAAGGACTATGGATAGTCCGTAGTTGGCGGAACACGTCGTGCTCACGACATTAAATTGAGTCTTCGCGTGGGAGTTTACCCACGGATTTTATTTCTTTTTCTTTCTTTCTTCTTTTGCTTGTTTCATTGTTCTTTGATCATCATTGTCTTTGTGTTAGTCTTGTTTGAATTTGGGAAGGAAGGTTTTGCATATTTTGATCGGTGAGATGGTGGCCGATGCTCCAACTCTACATCGCATATTCGCCGATTATCGTGAAGTATCATCCTCTATGGTTATTTTGAGCTTTTAATGTTTTGAGCAATCGGACGATGCTCGATTTAAAATGGGGATGTTTACTCGGTTTGTGTGCGTTCTTATATATTTTCGTATGCTTAATGACGTGCCTTGTGCTTATTTTTATTGTTTGGACGTAAGATTTGCCTATCTTACGAGTAAGTTAGGATCTTGATTTGTGCAACTGGACTACGTGGTATTGGTCATACTGATTTTGAATTTCCGAAACTTTTGGTGATATATGATTTGAGTATAATGTGAATTGACGAGACTGTGATTGATAGAAATTGAATAGGAGGAAATTGATGTGATTTGTCCGGCTAATGTTAGGGGTAGTGTTAACATTGTGGTTGCCTATATACTTGTTTCATTTTATATATATAAATAAAAAAAATGTGAAAAAGAAGTAGAAAATGAGGAGAATGAAAGCTCCAGTATTTTGTTGAGATTGTTGAAATGGAGGATGGGATTATGTCCCTCTTTCTCGTAAATTGAGAAATGGACATGGGAAACCACGTTAGGAGACTCGAGTTCATCGAGTTCACCTTCGAATATTGTTCCAAAATCATAAAACATTCTTTGTGCTTTATAAAAGAAACTTGTTGCTAAAGGTGACCACATTAGTTAGTTCACCCCTAACGGAGAGTTGGGTCTGAGCAGAGATTACCTTTTTATTTATTGGAAGTCAATTGCCGTTCTTGATTTATTTCGCATTATCTTTGAATTCGTAAACACCAAGTTTGGGGGAATTGCAAAAGAGATTTGATTGATTAGAATAAGAGTTAAGTTGCATGAATTATCTTCCCTATTCTTATTAGTATAGACTTTGCTTGAGGACAAGCAAATGGATAAGTGTGGGGGAGTTGTTTGGTATGATTTTGTGATGATTCTTGGTATTGTTTTACATGTCATTTTCTATGATTTGTCCTATTTATGCCTTTGGTTCGATTAATATTTATCGATTCGGACTTACTTCGTTCGTTTCGATGTTTTGTAGGAAAACGGTAGAAAATAGGATGAATTGGATCCGCCAAGAATCAAATATATTGAAGAGCATTTCGACAGGAGTTCGTAGGCGAAAACCGTGCGTAAATCGGAGTTCAGACGAAGGAGAACGGGTCGAACGACCAAAGTCGCGCACGGCACCCCATCGCATGGCCGCGCGCCGCGCCCCACGCCAGCAAGACGCCGCAGACACGCCCGTGCCCAAGACTCAGCCACCCAACGCTCGCTAATTTCCCTCGCGCTCAGAGTGGCGCCACCTTCCGCGCCTCGCCTCGTCCCGCCCGCCAGCCACGGCCGACGCCACTGCACCGCCACCAAGCGCGCCAAGACAACGCTGCGCCGCGCGCGCGCCTGCGCGCCCAGCGCCCGCGCATGCGGCGCCCGCCTCCATCGCGCTCCCAGTCTTGCCCACGCACGCCAACTCCCTCGCACCTCGTCCGCGCCGAGTGCCCGGCCTGCTCGCCTGCACCCTCATCCGGCTCGATCGGCCAGCTTTTCCCAACCGGCGCTTGAACACCGCGTTCGCCAAAACTCCGGTAGCGTTGCATCAGCGGCGCCGCCTTCTTCTCCACGCGACGCATACGCCGCGCCCGTCCTCCACGATCCCACCGGCATTGCTTCCAAGCGCGCATTCTAATTTACCTCGCGCTCAATTTGAGCCAGCCATCATTTGTGAAGAAAGAATTCTTCCTCGGCGGCGTTCATCCACACCGGCGCTCATATTCAAGCGAGAATGTATTTTGATCCGCGCCACTTGCAACCGCGCCACCTTCGCTAATATATATATATGCGTTTTAGGTCGAAACGCCCGTCCTCGCTTTTTCTTTTTCACGAGCACGGCCGAGCCATCGTTCTTCAACCATGGATTCTTCGTAGCTCTTCACGACAGATAGATGATAATTTCTAGTTTTAATTCTTGTCTTCGATTTCATCATTGAATATTTAGTTTATCACCATGTTTCCGGATTCATCGCTTTATCGATTCTATTTCACGCTTTATTGTTTATGATTTTATGTTGAATTCAATCTATAGTGACAATGGATTGTTTTCGTTCGTTGATTTATATTGCTATGATTTATCGCTTTCGATTAATTCCTGTTCTTGGAGAATGATTGATGATTATGTTTTTATTTACAAGTAGACTTAGATTAGGCTTGATTTAACCCTAAGAATATGTTTGCTATTGCTTTGTTTATCGCTTTCGATTTATCGTTTTCATAGTTAAACTAGGGATTGACAACCCCTGGTTTAGATTTATCGCTTTATTAGTTTAGCTCGAGATTGACAACCCCTAGCTTAGGATGCTGTTTAATTCTCCGTATTTCATTTCCTGCATGTTCAAACCCTCGTTGGTATTAGAATGTTTAGGATTTTATCGTTTTCTGTGTATGACATGAACAATCGCCCTGTTAAGTTTTCCTTGAGAGACGACTCATGTTAACTTACCACGCTACGATTACCTCGTACGATTGCGAGTAATTTGAGTGTGTTTTTTTGCTCGATCACCGTCAAGGGGTTCCTTGAGAACAGCAAGGAGAGTTTTCTCCAATATCTCAGCCACGCACAAGGTCGGCCGTTTCCCGAAGAGAGAAGCGCCGAAGCGTCGTCTAAACACGAGGCACCGCGACGAGGTGGATCCCCCAGCATTCAAGTCATGGGCGCTCATACCTCCGCACGCGTTGGGGCCCAAACCAATCGCGCGAGGGACGAACAACGCGGAAGAGGACGTCACGGTCGCCGTGAGGCCGGTCCTGGTTACCAAAACGAGTTTGGCCGATGAACTCCGCCCCACTCTCCAGAGGGCGGTTTCGACGGGTACGGGAGGATAGTCACCCCGTTCTCAAACGAAATACTCGACACCCCACTCCCAGACAAATACCGGTCTTGAGCATCACCCCTACGACGGACTAAGTGACCCGCAACTTCCTCTCAGCTCCAAGACAATATGATCAACCAACGCCGACACAATTCATATATGCAAGCTCTTCCGGAGTTACTAGTCGACAACGCACGGTGGTTCGGTCTACCTCCCGGAGCATTGGTTCCTACCACGATCCGATGAAGGCCTTCCATCGGGTTCTTCCGTAGGCCGAGTCCAAGATGACTTCGCACATCTTCTCACCCCGAGGCAAGATCGAACGAGTCCATCGCCGACTTTATGACCGTGTTCAATAAGGAGAGCCTGAAGGTCGCAGATGTAAACGATCTCCTCATCATCTCGGCCTTCCAGAACGACATCCTGTCTGGGGCCTTATATAAAGAGATCGTCTGGCACGAACCCCGTCTTGCGACGGATCTATGGCGATAGTCGACCGGGTTCGCCAAAGCGGACGAGGCCGATGTAAGGAAGTGCGAGGCGAGAAAGGCGAGCCCTCCGAAAAGGAAGAAGAGACGGGGACGAGGAGATCGAGGCCAAGGCCGACGCCAGCCTTGGAGAGAATACGTCGCCCATAGAGTCCAAGCTCGACCGCGTGATACCTCAGGCGATCTCAATACACCCCATCGACGAAACCGAGGCGTAGATCTACGCACTATTATGAACATGTTCGAGAAGCCTCGACCAATGACAAGAGGGCAAAGCGCCGATTCAAGGATAATCTTGCCATTCCATGAGGATTACGGGACACGAAACCGAGGATTGCGAGGACCTAATGGGAGAAATTGAGATGTTGGTTGAGATGGAACCTTAAGGAAGATCGAGGACGGGGGCCACCGAGTCGGCCAGATGAAGCTCCCAACAGAGCCAAAACAAGAGGAAGCAAGAGAAGAAAGGAAATTGCGCCCCACAAGAAAGCAAGACGCGACACCGATGAAAAGAAGACGACGAACTGCAATATGACGTAAGTCATCTCCACTATTACGGGCTCCCCGCTGAGTCACGAAGTCCTCCTGAAAGCCAAGCCCGAAGTCCGTGATACCGCGAACCGCCAACAAGAGGCTCGGAAGGACGGGCGATCACCTTCTCCGAAGACGACCCGTGCTCGCAATAGTGCCCGGGTGATGCTACCGGTAATCCGTGCAATGGGTCGCAAACAAGTTGGTGAAGCGCGATACATCGGCGGTGGCGGCGTCGGTAAGCATCCTTTTAAGGAATGCTTTGATAAGTTAGGAGTAGAGGAGCGCGCCTCACAGCACACCGCCGCTCCAAGCTTCGCTCAGAAGAGACGCTGGAAGGGATAATCGAGCCACCGTCACGGTAGGGAAAGCTCAGGCGAGCTCCACCAAGGTGGTACACTTCTTCCGTGGTGAAGGCCTACTCGCCGATAACATCATCATCGGGCGAGATTGGTTGAGCAGTCAGTAAGGCGGTATGCTCAACATACCACCTGACGATGAAGATCCCCACAAAGGGGGGGATAGCCGTGATCCGAGGAGATCAAAAGCAGGCCAAGGAATTCTTATAGGTCGCCCTACGAGGTGCAGGGGCTCCAGCCCAGCACCCACAGGCATAGCAATTAAAGAAACCCGAGAAGTTGGAAGTAAGAGAGACATCGCCTATCCCTGACAGCCTGGTGGAGGAGGTCACGCTATACAAAGACGAGCCACTCAAGGTCGTCAAGATTGGCTTTACCGAGGCACCTGAATTAAGGGAACAGGTTATCCAACTCCTGAGGGAATTCCGAGACGTGTTTGCTTGGTCGCCCCTCGACATGACCGGGGTCTCCCCGAATATCATCACCCACAGGCTTAACATCGACCCGAGCACAAAACCAGTTCGGCAGAAGCAACGAATTTTTGCAGCAGAACGGAACCAAGTCATCCATGACGAGGTAAATCAATTGTTAAAAGCTTGCATATTGTTCGAAGTCAAATATCCAACCTGGATAGCCAACCCGGTGATGGTGAAGAAAGGAGGAGGGGGATGACGGATGTGCATTGACTACACTGACCTCAACAAACATTTCCCAAAGGATTGCTATCCCCTTCCCAACATCGATAAGAAGGTCGACGCATTGATCGGCACGAAGTCTTGATTTCTTGGACTTGTATAAAGGGTATCACCAAGTCTTGATGGATGACGAAGACGCGGCCAAGACAACCTTCATTACGAGACTTGAGTCTTCATATAGGAAGATGCCATTCGGACTTAAGAATGCGGAGCTACCTATCAAAGAATGGTAGATAAAATATTTCAGCCCTACATAGGCGAATGTGGAGGTATCGTCGGCGACATCGTAGTCAAAAGCAAGGAGAAAGCCGCATGTGTCGCCGACCTCGGATCGCCCTCGCTTTACAAAAGTCGACCTCAAACCGAATCCCGAGAAGTGCGTTCTGATTCGTCCGGACAATTCTTAGGGTCTTGGGTTTCAAGAAGGGTTAAAAGCCAACCCATCCAAAGTTGAAACCATTCTAGAAATGAAGATGCGAAGATCATTCACGACGTACACAAACCGACGGGTCAGTATAGCAAGACTAAGCCGCTTTCTTTCAAAGGTCATGACAAGCGACTACCCTTCTTCAAGGTACTCAAAAGGCTCGAATTCTCACGGAATGATACACACAAGTCCGCCTTTGAAGATCTCAAGAACTACCTTGCCAAACTCCCCACTCTATCCGTTCCGAAAGAAGGAGAGGTCCTTTCCTTATACCTCGCCGCCTCGGACGAAACCATAAGTGCAGTCTTGGTGCGAGAGGAAGGACGTCGACCCGGTATATTTCATCGGCCGAGCATTAAAGACCCGAAGCGAGGTATCAACCTTTGGAAGCTCGCCTAGCATTAGTAAATGTTGCAAGGAGGCTAGCGTCCATACTTTCATGCACATCCCATACAAGTCCTCACCGACCATCCACTTGACAAGTGTTGACAAAGCCGTAAGCTTCGGGAGAATTGCGGTGGGCAATTGAACTGGCGAACATGATATATCTTTCGCCCCGTCAAGCCATCAAAGGTCGAGCCTAGCGGACATTCTTGCCGAGGCTCACTTGAGAAACCGAAGCCCCGAGTCCGTATCAGACAAAGCCGAAGCCGAACCAGTGGAGAAAACACCGGAGGATTGCTGGCAAGTCTACGTTGACGGGGCTTCGGGAAAAACGGGTAGCGGAGCTGGTATCTTGCTCCTCGGACCGATGGCCAAGAGATCGTCGCACTTCCGGTTCTCATTCAAAAACGAACAACGGTAGAGTATGAGGCATTGATCGCAGGACTTCGCTGCTCAAAGTCTTCGATCTGACGATAAAGTTCATAGTGACTCTCAAGTCATCGTAAGCCACATGTTGGGGAAGTACGAGGCAAAAGGCAGTAGGATGAAGAAATACCTCGAGAAAGCCAAAAGCCTACAACAAACTTTCTCCCACTTCCAGATAATTCGCATCCCAAGGGAGCAAAATGGCCGAGCTGACATCTTAAGCAAATTGGCCTCGTTGTCGACAAACCCACCAGTAGAGGAAATCCAACACGAAGCATAGATGATCTTTGGTGAAGGAACCGAGGTCAACATGGTCTCGGATGAAGAGCCAAATTGGATGACCCCATTCGAGATTATCTCGGAGAAAGAACGCCGCGGGACAAGCTCGAGGCGGGGAGGATCTTGAGCAAATCATTGCGATATATACTTGAGCGGTACTCTCGTAAAGTCATACCTCCAGCCTCTCCTAAGGTGCTTGGGCCGAACCGAGCTGATTACGTACTACGGGAAGTGCACGAAGGATCGTGCGGAAGTCACATCGGACCCCGAGCTTTGTCAGAAAAGATCATGCGATGGGGATACTATTGGCTAACAATGTTCGAAGACTCACTTAACCTTGTGAAAAGGTGTCCGAAGTGTCAAATTCACGGGAACGTGCCAAGGCTACCGCAAACCGACCTCGCCTCCGTACAAAGCACTTGGCCATTTATGCAATGGGGGATCGACATCGTAGGCCCTTTCTGCAAAGCACCGGGGCAACTCCAATTCCTGATTGTCGCGATTGACTACTTCACGAAGTGGGTGGAAGCTGAGCCCTTGGCAAAGATCACAAGCAAAAACGCCCTCAACTTCGTCTGGAAGAACATAGTGTGTCGATTCGACATCCCTCATATCCTTCTTTCGGATAATGGGACGCAGTTCACTGATAAGATATTTAAAGACTGGTGCCAAGAGCTTCGGATCCAACAAAAGTTCACCTCGGTGGCCCATCCTCAAGCAAATGGTCAGACCGAGGTCACCAACAGGACGATCGTGAAGGGTCTCAAAACCCGTCTTGACCGAGCTAAGGGTCTTTGGGTGGAGAATTTACCGCAAGTCTTATGGTCATACCGAACAACACCTCGGACGATTTAACGGAGAAACACCTTACGATGCGGTGTATGGAACCGGCGGTGATCCTGCAGAATCGGAATACCGAGCCCCCGACTATTCACTTCTCCGTCAAGCAAATGGGAAAATCTACGAACCGATCTAGATCCGCTCGAAGAAAGAGACCTCGCCACATCAAGGCTCGGTACAAACAACAAGTAGCTCGGTATTACAACCATCGTGTCAAGTCACCGACAGCCGAGTGGGCGACCTTGTGCTCGAAATAATGAAGTCGATAAAAGCCGCAAGCTCGCAAGCTGGAAGCCACATGGGAAGGACCTTACGGTCGAAGAAGTCCTCGGAAAAGGGCTATAAGCTCGCCCATTTGTCCGGTGAGCAAATACCCAACACATGGCACATCATTCATTTGAAGAGATATTTTGCATAAGTGTCAAAAGTTGAGTCTTGTTAGTCTTTGAGTCTGTTAGGTCAAGTCCGAGTCTTGTCGTCTTGTTACATTATCTTTATTAATAAAAATCTTTTCTTTTCTCTATCTATTTTTTGTCTCTGCATGTTTTCATTTGTCACTTATGCATATGACTCTTCTAAAATTACTATACCCTCTTCGAGGACGAACTATACCCTCGACGGAGACGGTGCCTTCGTTTAATCTGACGAACTTCAAACGCGCGTAAGGGAACCACCCTCCCGATAAAACTTGGCAAAACAGGAACCCATACCTTCGCATTTAGGACGGATACCTTCATTTATTTCGAGGACGGATACCTTCAGAGGGACGAATTACCTCGTTTATTTCGAGGAAGCTTCGTACGAGGACGGATACCTTCATTTATTTCGAGGACGGATACCTTCGTACGAGGACGAACTACCCTCGTTTATTTCGAGGAAGCTTCATACGAGGACGGAATACCTTCGTTTATTTCGAGGATGGAATACCTTCGTTTATTTCGAGGACGGATACCTTCATACGAAGACAAACTACCTTTGTTTATGGCAAGGACGAGCTACCTTCGCCTAAACAAGGACGACCTACCTTCTTATTGGTTACGGTAATTAAAGACAGTGTTCTCGAAGAGTTAACACAAAAAAAAATAATTTTTATTTCAAAGTATACAGTTTGTACATCACGAGGACGAAGAGGGTCCGGGAGGCCGGAAAAGTCGAGCCAATCCCTAGCAAAATCGAGTTCAACGAACATCTATACTAATCCTACCTCTACCTCGTCCTCGATCTACGCTTATGAGCCCCGTCGGATCGACCTCGGCCACTGACGGCGTAGCCTCGCTAGATCGACCTCGGCCGCCGATGACGCCCGACTTGCTCCTTGAGGATCCACGTCCTCTTGGGCCATAGCACGTCTCTCTTGAGCTCGCCACTCCGGATCTTCAAAATCAAATGCGAAATTGTAGTCCCGGCAGCAGAGAAGCCCCCAAGAAGAGCCTCAGATCCGGTTGAAGCGCTTCTTGTTTGTGGTTGTCGAGCAATGTGATCTTATATATGCCTCCGATTCTTTTCAATTCGCGAACCGCTCCAAAACCGCCAGATTTCTTGCCGTACTCACGCCTGTACCTCGCACAGCGAGCAGCGGCCTCAATAACCTTAGCTTCGACCTCAGGAATGGTCATCCCACCACTTCGGTGGATGATTTCCTCGTACTCGGAGTGCTCTTCAGCTACTGTTCTAGCCTCCTCCTTGGCAATCTCGAACTTCTCCTCCAACTCCAAGAGGCGAGCCTGAAGCTCGTCACAGCTCTCCTGGGCAGCCCTAAGCTTCGTATCAGCCTCTGCCTGCACATGGTCTAGCTGTTCCCTCAAACGGAGGAGTTCGATCTCTTTTGATTCAAGAGCCCGCGTCAAAGCTTCGATGTGATTTAACCAAGGGGAAGCATCAGGCATTTCAGGAGAAGACTGAACAAAGAAAAAACAAGAAGGGCAAGTCTCTTCAGATGAACAGCGAATTTTATTAAGGCCTTTAAGGCAAAGTCAACAACAAAATATGTATATTTACAAGTTGGTCTACAAAAAAAAAAAAAAAAGAAAAGGGGATCAACTGACCCCTCCGGAAACTTCGCCCTCAATCCCAGCCAGCTCGGCCCCCGCCTGGACTTGGGAAGCGGCGACCTCCTCCTGCCGGCCTTCAGCCACTTCGGCCACCTCCTCGACCCGAGCGGCTCCAACCACCTCCTGCTCTTGGGAGGCTTCGGCTTCGTCGGGGACCCCCGGAGCTTCGACATTCTCCGAAGCCTTAGCTGCCACCTCACCCGATCCCTTCTTAAGGTCGGCCATCATGGCGTCAAGCATAGGGTCACGGTCCACCGCCAGCACGACAGATTCAAGTCAAGAAAAGCGATGACAAAGTCGGGCTCTGCGATGACGGCAATTCGTTCGCATCATGAGCAAGGACCCCGGAATAAGATCGCAGCAAGGCACCGTCCTCCATTACCTCATACCCATATTTGGATTTATCCAACTCTGGGTAATCCTCGGCAACTTCCTCGATGACGTCCGAGACTGCTCGTTTATTCAACACCTCGGCCACGCCCGCGGCCAGCCCAGAGAAGCCCCCGGACAGGAATAACCTCTCCGCAAAGGCGCGGAGCATTTCACCTTGCGAGCTCGCCACCTCGGCTTCCCGACGTCGAGCTCTCTCCACTTCGGCCTTCATTTGACCGACTTCGACCTCGGTCGCCCTGGCCCTTGCCTCCACCGCCTCCTCCGCCTCGACCCTCGCCTCCGCTGCCGACTTCGCCGCCTCAGCAGCCGCCACGGCCACTGCCTCCCTCCTCGCAGCATCCCGAGCCTTTTCCTCGGCCTCGCACACTTCTTTAACGAGGAGAGCCTTCTCCTCCTCCATCTCTCGAGCGAATCGGGACACTCCCTCAAACTGGGCAACGGCGCCTTTCAAGTACTCCGTCACAGGATCGATGCCCCGCCATTCGGCGTCACGCCTCGACCGCACGTGCAATAACAAATCGGTCGGAAAACAAAATAATAATTTACTCTACAATGCATAAGAACATATACTACCTCGGAAAGATACGAGGTGTAGATTGCGAGCGAGGATCTCGCGATCCGGATCGGCGAGCTGTGGACTCGGGGATCGCATGCCCAACCGCGACTCGGGAACGCATGCCTAATCCTCTTGAACCGCTTGAGAGGCACGACCGAGGAGACTTGGCTCATCCCCACTCTTCTCGGTGAAGTCCTCCGCAACATCCTTCAACGCCAAGGTTGGGATCTCCGAGCCGAGCTCGATCCTTTCCTTTTCTTCTTCCTCCAAGCAAGTTCACCGCAGGGAATAAGTGTCGTGAGAACAACAAAAATGAAAGCAACAAGATAGCAAGTTCAGAGTAAAGCTCACCCTCGCCACTCCACCACGGTAGCAGGGTCATAAGGGCTCAGCCCGGAAGTAGCGAGCTCGGCCTCGGAGAACTCTTCATCTACGAGGTCGACCTTATCCAAAGCATCCTCAAAACTACCGAGGCTAACCTCAGAGGTTACGTCCGCCAACTTCTCGGTTTTCGGATGAACTCGAGGACTCGTCGAACCGGATGTAAGAAGAACTTCTTCCGGTTTGGGATCTTCGACTTTGTCTTTACTTTAAAGCCGACGAGGTGATAAGTAATACCACCCCGAGCTGGCTTTAAGTTGGACAAACCTGAGGACGAGCCCTAGGGAAAAAGGAAAATTATGCCTATGGCAGTAGACACCAAGGCCAGTTAGATGCCGAAAGGAATTGGGCATTATTTGGGCAAGAGGTATGCCGAACATCCGTTGAAGTTCGACATACGTAAGAAAAAGGGATACGAAGACCACCCTTCAGGCTGTCCTCGTAAACCGTCACGAAACCCACCGGTGGAGAACATGCCCTATCTACCGGACGGGGAACAAGGAACTCAACAGATTCCGGAATAAAATACATAGAAGAAAATTCTAATATGGCAGAGGCATCTAACATTGAAGAAATGGAAGACACTTTACCATAATCCACAAAAGGCGGGAACACTACTCTACGTAAAGAAGGGGGAAGATGTGTAAAGGTATAAACTCTTAAATCCTCAGACGATGACACTGAAACCACACGGCCATCATGACCGTGGGAATCTTCGGAAAAAGAAGGAGAAGAAGAAGCCATTAAACTTACTGGTTTTTGATATGAAATCGAGGAAGATGATGATGAACACGGCAGATGCACCAATGGCGACAGTTGGGCGCGTTTCAGTTTTGCAGAAGTTATTTTGGAATTTTTGAAATCAATATGGCTAAAAGTGATAAGGAAATTGGCGTATCAAGGAAGTTATTCCCCCAATAATGCACTTTATCGGGAACTCAACCGCTGCCATAGTTAATGCACATTAAATGCAGATGACAGATCCCGTATTCGACATCTATTCGACATCGGCAAGGCATCCCATCTTCGACCCCATCCAGACGTCTACGATGTCATGTATCCACCTCGAGACCTCGGCAAAAATGACTCGTCAGGTGAGCCAGTCAAAGACCTCCGCATAACGCCTCGGCGGTTGCGATCGGGACCTCGATAACGCCTCCAGCGGTGAAGCCGTCGAAGACTTGGTGCGCCTCGTCGGCCAGCGACGCGAGGCGAGACGTAACTCGCAAAACACCCCGGCAAGAGATACAAACAGCGTCACGAACTTGTCATAACACCTCGGAGAGGTAAGCCAAACGATGTACAACCTCGGCATGAAGCCTCAGTAAGATGATGTCAGCAACGTGCGGCCTCGGCATAACGCCTCGGTAAGGCGAAGCCAGCGACGCGCGACCTCGGCATTACGACAAAGTGAACCCAACGGCGCGCGATCTGTGCACAACACCTCGAAAAAACGAGCCACTCGACAGGCGACCTCGGAACATTACCTCGGAGAGGCCATCCAGAATGCACGAAGTCGGCACCGAAAGGGCCCCGATTCACCACACACGTACATCGGCAAACCACAATCCCCAAACCCGTTACGACCTCGCTTTTGCATCTTTTTGGGGGGGGATGTGATAGGATACGGCCCAACTACCGGGCCCAAGCAACAGGCCCAATACAAGTAAGTCTGACATCAAGCTCGGCCCGTGCAAGTTCGCCCAAGAAGACTCCTAAATCAATGTGAGCGCAGAAGATTGACCATATATAGAAGAATCCTAATTTGAAGAGAGATAGGAGGAAGATCCGATCCTAGAGGAAATCTCGGATTGAGGATCTAGGTCAATATATTTGTGTATAAATAGAGGCTAGACTGGACGAGAAAGATCATCTACACTTATTGTAATCACTCCTCATATTTTCAATACACGAATATTATCTCTCCCCGTGGACGTAGATCTTATTCATAGATCAAACCACATAAATCTCTGGTGTTCTTGCGTGTATTTATTTCCCTTACGAAATTTAGATCGATCATGCTCTTTGCTGCAATAGCTCGTTCAGCGTGCTAGCAATCTGTCCCATTTGTGTCTCCAAACGCTTGTTTGTGGATTCTTGGGCATCCATCCTTTGGGCAAAAGCATCCATTCTTTGGGTGATCATATCCTCAAAAGCTGGTCTCTGAGGTGGCGGTGGAGGTGCCACGATGCTTCTTCTGCGGGTATTCTTTCTGCGAACTAGCGATGTGAAATTTCTGCTGCTGCATGGTATTGCTTCTCTTCTTTAAACTACGTGGTGTGGAGGTCTTCAGATGGGCGCCTGATTAGAATTCGCCTTGACTCGATTTCTCCATCCCACGTTAGGTTGATTCCTCCACCCCGAGCTAAGCTGCTGTCGATTAGACTCGAGCTGTTGTCGGGGTTGGAATCCTTGCATAGCATAGCTTACGCTTCGCCTCATGAGTAAGCTCCCCATCACGGGCACGTATCAACGTTATGCCGGGTTCGTTGCGAGATACCAAAGGTTCTATGAATTCCTCGAGTGGGCCGGTGGATCGGGTTTTCAACTTGACTCTTGTCTTCCTCATCAACTCGACCACTTGTTTATTCATGTCGCACGAAGGGTTCACGGCATGTGCCTCGCTCTCCCACCACAACTAGACTTACATTTGTGAAGTAGCGACCATGGCTTCAAAAATATCGACGATATCGAATGTTGTCTGAGAACCAATGTCTCCACTGCGGCGTTGTCCACCATGTACTGGAAACTCTGAGTCAATCCATCATAGAAGAATTGATAAAGAATTTCATCTGGCAAGGCATGGTGAGGACATTTCTGCAATAAATCCCTGAACCTTTCCCAAGCTTCATGGAATGGCTCGTCTGATGTCTGATTAAAGGTCATGATCTGTGACCTCAACTCCTGACTCTTCTTGTTTGGGTAGTATTTCGTCATGAACTTATCTACCACGGCATTCCAATTCTGCAGAGAGTTGGCGGGAAGTGCCAGAAACCACGACTTTGCCCTATCCTTCAAGGTGTACGGGAAACAATGCATCTTCAGCTGATCTTCATTTAGTCCTCCCAGGGGGAAGGACTGCAAAACCGAGCAAAACTCTCTTATAAACCCCAAGGCATCCTCGCTAGCAAGCCCGTGGAAGGTAGGCATCAGCGAGAAGTGATTTGGCTTAAGCTCTTAGTCTCGGGCTACCGGTCCAAGAACAATTGGGGAAGTAGCGGCCCCAATCATCGGCCTGTAGAAATCACGCAAAGCACGTGCATTCTCACCCATCTCTCGCAACGGGGGAGTATTCTCAACAACAGGTTGATCTCTGATTATCAGTTCTGGTTGTTCACCACTAACAGAAGTGGCACCAAACTCCTCCAGTTCCAGAAGAAGCGATCTTTTAGATCTTCGAGAATGGTCCAACGGGGTAACAAGCGATCTATTTAGACTTCGGTGACCTAGCATACACAACAATCAAACAAGAAAAGATCACACGCAACTGAAGAATAACAAAATAAAAACAAAAGAAACACGGAAAATAATCAACACAAACAATATGCCTAAAGTTTTCCCCAGCAATGGCGTCAAAATTTGTTTCAACTAAAAGAGTACTCTTAATTGACTCATAATCGAATGAGGTGTTGTAATAGGGAAAGCTAACCCTAGTCGTCTCTCAAGGAAAACTTAACAGGGCTATTGTTCGTATCAAACACAGAAAGCGATAAATCCTAACACTCTAATACCAACATGGGTTTTTGATCATACTTGAATTGAAAAGCTGAACGGAAAATAAATTAAAGCAATAAATCTAAATAGGAGTTGTCAATCCCTAGTTGATAAACTACGAAATCAAGAAAGCAGGAAACTACTTAATAAACAAACTAAACTAGATCATCAAACATGAAGCTATGAAATTCGAAAAAGAACGATTCATTACTCTACTAATCTTCAGAATCAATTGCATAAAATATAAATTATCCAGAACCGAAGGTAAAAGAATCAACCGCGCAATCAACAAACCAATGTCTATGATTAAATTGAATTCAATAACAATCTCACAATATAAATTGAATCCACAAACAATCTCGAAACAAACACGTAAATTAATCGACCAAGAACAAGAGGAAGGAAAAACTGATCAATCACTATCAATCCAAATGTCAACACAAACGTTTTCTATAATTGGTAAATCGAAAGAAATAAATTGAGAACTGTTACTGGAATGATTATCTCGATCAATTGAAAGGAAAGAACTCCTTGAAGAAACGAACACCGGCCGCGCAGATAATCAAAATCGGAACCCTGGCAAATATGACCTAGCGCGTATGTATAATAAGTGAGAGTGAGCGCCGGCTGTAAATGAGCGCTCGCTCAAAAACCACACTGACTCACAAACGAGCGTCGGTTCATGAGCGAGCGAGCGTGCACGCGGGGCTGGCGAGCGTCAGGTGAGCATTGAGCGTCGGATGTGCGCGCGTTGAGCTGGAGAGGCGCGAAGATGGCGTGACATGCGTGCGGATGAGCAGGCGCGCGGGCGAGCGAACACGTGCGGGCGAGCTGGCGCTCACTCCGAACGCATGAGGGAAATTGGCAGCGCGCGCTCAGAGTGAGCCGGCGCTGGGCGGTCGGATGTCAGCGGGTGTGCGTATGGCGAGGCGTGCGGGCGAATGAGCGGGCGCGCGCTCGGCACCGGGTGCTCGGTCGAGAGAGAGAGAGCACCGAGGTTGGGCGTGCGGAGAGCGATGCACGCACGACGACCCCGCGCGAGACGTACGGAGATGGGCGCTGGGCGCGCGGGAGCTGACCGTGCGACGGGGGTGCCCGTGTGTGACTTTGATGATTCGCCTGCTCTCCCTCGTCTGCATCTCCTAATTAGGATCCGCCGCCACGGACTCTTGTCAAGATGCTCTTCAATGTACTTGATCCTCGATGGATCTATTTCATCCAATTTGATACCTTTTCCTACAAAACATCGAGACAAACCAAATAAGTCCGAAACGAAGAATTCTAATCAAAACAACGGTATAAGACAGACGAAACACTGGGAATGGCATGTAAAAGAATACCAAGAATAAGCACAAAATGAAACCAAACACTTCTCGATAGTTGTTGTCGTCGTGCTCCGTCTCCGGTGACACATCACCGTCGCAGATGTCCTTTCTTTTTTTTTCCCTTCTATCTTCTCTCCTCATCTATCTCTATCCATCTTCAGGGGCGCCGTCCCTTTTTCTCGCTGAGGTCACGTCACTTCGTCGTCTCTGGTGATGTATTGACGTCCTCTCATTTTCTCTCCCTGCAAGTGCTCTCACTCTCCCTCTTACTCTCGACTCTCTTTCTCACAACAAAGAGACGTCACCTCCTCTTCTCCATCTGGCACCACATTACTTCAACTTCGATGACGTCTCGACGACGGTGGCTGGCCGTCGTGGTTGTGGCCCTCTCTATCCCTTCCATCGTTCTCTCTTGTTGTCGCCATGCGAGTCTCACCTAGGAATGTCGTCGTGGAGCGTCGCCTCTCTTTTGACGGAGTGCGTTGACGTCCATGTTGTCGTGCCGCCGTCCTTCTTCTTCGTGACACATCGTCAGAGTCGTTACCGTGTTTGGTATCCCCATCGTTACAGAGGACAGCCTCTGTCCTTCTATTGCTTGAGTGCTCGTCATCTTCTCTCCTTTGACGGAGTGCGTCGACGTCTATGCCACCGTGCTGGTCCAACAGCACCGTCGCTGCTCCGCCATCGCGCCTTCCTTAGCGTCTCCTTCCTCCTCGCGGCATACACATGCACACATGCACTAGTCTCTATTTTTCTCTATCTCTTATTTTCTCATTTCTTTCCCCTTTTTTTTGTTTACTAACAATCTCATTTCCTCTCTCTATATTGGTAGGGTTGTCGTTGTTATTTGGAGTTAGCTGGAACCTTGCCGCCCTGCTATCGTCTCCAGACAGCGCCTGCGATGGGCGCCATCGCTCTGCCTTCAGAGACACCGTGCCATCGGACACTCCGATGCGCAATGCCCCCACGCAAGTACCCCTGTTGTCTCCGCGTCAGCACCCGACAACGAGTTCACCTATCAACTGCCCAACGTCGTCACGCCACCGCGCCACTACAGGTTTGACCAGTGATCGAGCCCTATCCTCTATACTGTTCGATCGAAGGTCCGAGCCTTAGGTGGCTCGGTTCACAGCCCCGTAGCAAATTATGTTCCATTTTTATGAAATTTCTATATTTCTAGTTGCTTTGTAAGTTCTTATTCGAGAGATTTATTGTGAGTTTTGGGTGTGAGACAATTGTTATGAGGTCTATAAATTGGTTTGTTGTAGTATTATTCTCCAAGTTTTCACAGCATTTATCGAACTGAGTTTAAAACTGGATGAAGTAAGATCTTGAAGGTATAAAGGATTGGTACCTTTTGATTGTTGGTCTTTGAAGATGCTGGTGTAATGATATCAAATGTTGAATCAAGTGCATACAAGTTTATTACAAGAATTGGAATGTTGAATGCTGAAGACTTGAGTGAGATGAATTACCTTAAACTTTAGAAGAAATTATGTGCTTTTCCCCCTCTTTTGCACTGACAGCAGGAATGAGGAAGAATGTGTTTTGTTTGTTATGATATTATTTCTTGTAAGGTGTATGGTACATGCTAGTAACATGAGGGTATAGGGTGTAAGATTAATGTTACATTTGATGGTAAGGATTAAAAAAGATGGTTGGAAAGTAAAAAAAGGTTGATGTAATTCTGAAAAGTGCGATGTGACATATATCACGATATAACTTATCTGATTCAAAAAAATTTATGTATTAATTCTCGACTTTTGTTACTCTGTTTAATTCGATTTTCGTTCGTCGAGCACACGACTAAAACGTGATTTCATTGAAGTAGTTAAAAGTTAATAATCCAATATAACATATTTATCGACGTCGGGTATTACAGGTTAACCAAGAACAGAAATCAAAAAAATCGATTATCGGTTAACCAATAACCGATTTTTCGATTTCAATTCAGGTATTGGTTATCCCCTTCAAGTAAATTTCGATTATCTGGTATAACCGATTAACTGATGGTTATACCCGACATAAAAATAATATATATATATATATATATATATATATATATATATATATATAAAACTATTAAATATTTGAAATAATTTTGGTTATTTTCGGTTAATTTTTGTAATATTTTTTTTTAAGTTTTTTTAATTTTCATATTAAAATTCGATTAACCGCTAATAAACCGATTAACCGATCGGCATCGATTTCAACTAGCTATTTTTGTCTATTTCAGTTTCAGTTAATCAAAATTTTGGTTTTTTTAACCGGGTTTCACCCCTACATAAGAATGTCGATTCCATTCCATTTTATTTCCGTTACACTCCATCCTCAAATCGATTTATTCACGTCTAATTCATTTGTACGTGCTAGTCATCGCCATTGTCTTTTCAATTTCCAACTATAATGATAGGGTGAGCCAAGCCCATTGCTGTTAGGTACAAACCGCCCAAGTTCTCAATTTGACCCAAACACATTAGCAGAATTTAATTTTTTTTTTTCTCTTGCATAAATGCATATTATTATTTTATAAATTTGGTCTCGTCATTTTCTTTTTTGCACTTCTATTTGTATGTTAAAATTTGGTTTCTAGTATTTGATATTTATTATAAAATTATTGTTCTGCATAAAAGTAGAGACCTAAAATTTATCATAACATGAACTTAGATTTTAGTATTATACTAATGAAAGTTCAGAAACTTAAATCAGAAGAAAAAAAAGAATAGAAAAAGTACAATGACCCAATTTTTACAAATGAAACTAGAGGAACCCAATTTAAGAAAAATAAATAAATAGAAATTATATGTTTAGCAATCTAAATAGACGATATGCATGTATCATTTTCTTTTATCTTCTTTCGTCTAATTTTCTTGTAGCGTCAAAAATTTTAATTTATTGGGACCTGGGGGTCCTTGGGCCCCCAACTTTTTTAAAAATATAGGTATATATTTGATATGTAAAAATAATTTAAAGAGGTGGTGTAATATAGATATGATCCTTTTTATTTGAAGGTTCCAAGTTCGAAACTCGGCTTCCGCGACTCTTTTCTTTTTTTTTTAGTTTCTTCTTTCCTTCTTTTTTCTTTCTTTGGCGTCTCTTTCCTTTTTTTTTCTTTCTTTCTTCTTAGGGAGTTTGAGCCTGATGCAAATGGCTAAAATATCGTCTGCTTTATATGATTATCAATCAAATAAAAAGTTATTTTCCTTCTTTTTTCTTTCTTTCTTTCCTTCTTTTTTTCTCTCTCTTTTTTTCTTCTTTTTCTCTCTCTTTCTTGGCGTTTCTTTCCCTTTTTTCATCTTCTCTCTTCCTTTTTTTTCCTCTCTTTCTTTCTTCCTTTTTGATACGATCCTCGTTGGTACGAAGGATCTATCGACACGCGAACGAAAGATCTTGAACGAAACCGATGGAAAATCCCAAAACCTCTGAATCTAACCCAAGAAGTGATATAGATCAGTATGTCACCAATATCCCAATGTGAAGTTGACGCAGCAACTCGGGGACGATGAATGACACACAAACGAGGGATGAATGTCTCGTTGATACGTCAATAAATGAATTACTTGACAAATCTCAAGAAATTCGAAGAGATAATGAAGAGAGAATAAAACTCACATATATTCGTAAATCAAAACCGATATTTTCAGATCTTGCCTTTATATAGGCTAAAAAATGAAGTCTAATCCTTATCAAATAAGAAATCCTTATCAAAGTAGGAAACTAACTAATATAAGAGATCTAATTAAACTAGAAAACTATTTAATCTTATATCTAAATGGGCTGCAAAAAAATAATTAAAACTAAAAACATGCCCAACAATATCGGACTCCATCACTTTTTTTCTCTTCTATTTCTTTCTTTTTAGTTTGTGCTTTTTTCCCCTCTTTATTATATTTCTTCTCTTTATTTTAAGATCTTTTTTCTTTCTTATATAATTTATTTTATGTTGATAAAATAAAAATATGTATGTAAATAATTACACTATATATGTGAATTAACTCTTAACTAAACATGTGTACTTTCTCTATAGATATTTAACATTTAATAACTAAATCTATTGTAGTATAATAGGTTATGATTTTCATCTCTCATTTAGGAGATCATGGTTCGATACCTCTTAATTACATATTTTCCTTTTTTTGTTCTTATAATTATTTTCCTTTATCTTTCTTTCATTTTTCTTTTTTCTATAATTTATTTTATGTCGATAAAATGCTATTTCTTTTCTTTTTCTATAATTTATTTTAAATTGATAAAATAAAAGATATATGCAAATAATAAATTTTTATATGTTAATTAATATTATCAATAGAATTTCTAAAAGGATTATAATAAAGTCATTATATTATTTAAATTATTACTCCCCGTCCCACCCAAGACAATTTCCTTTCTTTCTAAGACTATTATTTGGAGAATGGTATAAAGTGAATAAAGTGATAAAAAGTAGGTAGGTCACAACTTTGAAGAGATAATTATTTCCTAAAAGGAAGCGTCTTATCTTGGGTGGGACAATTTCGAAAAGGAAATGAAATCTTGGGTGGGACGGAGGGAGTATTATTTTATAATTTTATTTTAAAATATTATTTTATTACCTTTTAAAATATTATTTTATTACCTTTTAAAATTATTATTAATTAAAACCCCGCCACTGATTAGTAGTGTCACTATCAAGATTATCTTGGAATTGAAATAAGTTGTATGAAACTCATTCATTCGGGGTTTTCATGCACTAATTTATAACATTCCATTCGACACAACTGGTCACACATACAGACCTCTAACTTATCGATTTTTTTTGAGTTGCGTGTATCGGTTACATATAAACTAAATTAGGACACAGTATTCGGATTGTGTCGTTAGCACACAACAATGTTACATTGAGCGTCGCTTTTGAACTGCTGTAAAGAAGAATGAAGAATCAATATCAACACAAAAAAATCCAAATGGAAAAAAGCACCAAATAAAAGTTGGCTGTCAGCGCACATGCTGAGGGATCCATTTACCCCACCATTCAACATCACACCAAACAATCTCAAAATCAACACATGCTTTCATTATGGAATTCTCTTCAAAGAAGACTTAGGCCAAAAATTCTAACAAAGATTTCCTACACATAATTATTTAGACAATAATTCTTTAAATAATCTTATTGCACACAGAAAACTTACAGAATGTGACAAAAGGTTTCTTGGGAAGGTTCATGAATCAGGCAAAGAGTGGGCTTGATTTACTTAGGGATAGATGGTGTACTTGGATCTCACATCTCTGATCCACAACCTTTATCATAAAATAAAAAATAAAAAACATATTTTGGGATCAACGATTTTATGGCTGAAACCCTCAAGTCTTGTTGTGCCCTCACATCTTTATGGTGGAAAATTTGTCCTCGTTTTTTACTTGGATAATTGGACTCATTATCTCACAGCAAAAGAGCAAGAATTCTCAAGAGTAATACAATATTATGCTTAAGTTAGTTATTAGCAAACTCAATCAATCTCAAGCAGGTTGTATAGTTACGTTTCATCTTCTAATCTGTATATCAGAAAGTATAATGGTAGCATTAACTTGAATATGAAATTAAAAATTAACAACTGTAATGAATGTTAGAAGACACGAGGAATAGAAGATGAAACACAGAAAACACACGGGATCAGGAGCTATCGGGATTATGACTCAAGGTCTTGACACAACATTTTAGCATTCAAAGCAAAAAGCTGAAGAAGGTAGGGATAATGTAAATCTGTGGACATTTTTTTGTTTTCTTTTCAATACCATATGTAGGAGAAGATATCTTATCTTAGAATGGGCATAACAGAACATGCAAGAATATTTGTATATTTCAGAAAAGCATTAAATAGTAATATCCATTACCAGACTAATGTCTCAGTTGACATGTCCTGTCCAAGATACCAGAATTTCTGAATATTAGCATACCTGTTCAACCTAAGAGAGAAACAAGAGAAAAAATATGAATTTCTTCCATCAATCTGAGAGACCAAGAGGCCCCCTTTAGCAATTAATAGCAATGATAGGGATATCATTTCATGAGACCCACAGTTGCAGTTTTGGTGAAGAAGGTGAAAAAACCAACAGTACAGGAAAGCTTAAAACATCATCATGCCAAGCAAAGCACTTACCTTGTTCCAACTGTTTCTTATAAAATGCTTACTGTTTCCGTCCATTTCAGCTTTGAACCAAGAAGGCCTGTCTCTTTTGGCATGGCTTTCGACTTTCAACTCTTCGTCTTCTGCTGGTTTCTTCTCTTCATGGAAACACACTGACCAGACTCCATGCAAGTGGGATTACATCAAATGCACGGATCATGGATTCGTCTCAGAAATCACTGTTACCTCTATCTATCTTCCCACTACATTTCCTACTCATGTGTTATCCTTCGAATTCCTTCAAGTTCTCGTACTCTCAAATGGAAACCTCACCGGTGAAATCCCATCCTCCGTGGGGAACTGCTCGTCACTCATCACTTTGGACCTCAGTTTTAACAGTTTGACAGAGGGAATACCACCCGAGATAGGAAAACTATCGCAGCTGCAGCAATTATCTCTGAATTCCAACTACTTGGAGGGAAAAATTCCAAAAGAGATAGGAAACTGCACCCAATTGCAGCAGCTTGAACTCTTCGACAACCAGCTCTTCGGAAACACCCCCACAGAAATAGGCCATTTAACAGCTCTTGAAATCTTTCGAGCAGGTGGAAACCTCATTGATGGAGAAATTCCAGCTCAGATATCAAACTGCACGAGGCTAAGCTTTCTAGGCCTCGCAGATACTGGAATAACTGGCCAGATTCCACGTAGTTTAGGAGCACTGATGATTCTCAAGACGCTTTCAGTATACACAGCAAACCTAACTGGTGCAATCCCACCCGAGTTGGGTAACTGTTCGAGTTTAGAGAGCCTGTTTGTATATCAAAATCATGTTTCTGGTGAAATTCCAGCAGAAATTGGCAGCCTAAGAAATCTCAAGAGATTGTTATTGTGGCAGAACCATCTCAGAGGACCAATCCCCGGAGCTCTTGGAAACTGTTCGAGTTTGACAGTAATTGACCTCTCGTTGAATTTTCTGTCAGGAGAAATCCCTCCATCTCTCCAAAATCTTGGCAAGCTGGAGGGGCTTCTTTTGTCGGACAACCACATCACCGGTGCAATACCAGAATACATTGGCAATTACTCCAACTTAAGGCAGCTTGAAATGGATAATAATAACATTTCTGGCGGGATTCCACCCAGCATTGGCCAACTGAAAGAGCTCACTCTATTTTTTGCATGGCAGAATCATCTTGGAGGAGATATACCGAACGAGCTAGCAAATTGCCAGAAACTTCAGGATCTAGACCTGTCAAATAACTACCTCACCGGGCCAGTTCCAAAACATCTTTTCAATCTCAGGAATCTAACTAAGCTGCTGCTGATTTCAAATCGACTTTCGGGTAAAATTCCAGCTGATATTGGCAACTGCAGCAGCCTAATCCGACTGCGCCTGGGAGCGAACATGTTCGACGGAGAAATTCCCTCAGAGATAAGGAGGCTGGAGAGTCTGAGGTTCCTTGAGCTATCTGAAAATCAGCTTTCTGGAAAAATCCCTCGAGACGTAGGCAACTGCAAACAGCTGGAACTGGTCGATTTGCACGGGAACAAGCTGCAAGGTGAGATCCCTCTTTCTTTTGTATCTCTTCTTGCACTGAACGTCTTGGATCTCTCCATGAATGAGATATCGGGCAACGTCCCTGAAAGCATAGGCAACCTCACATCACTGAACAAGCTTGTGCTGAGTGGAAATAATATATCTGGTTCAATTCCTCGATCATTAGGCCTCTGCAAGGGTTTGCAGTTACTTGATTTAAGCAGCAACAAACTCGGCAGCTCCATCCCAGATGAGATTGGTCATCTGCAGGAATTAGACATACTCTTGAATTTGAGTATGAATTCTTTAAGAGGAGCCATCCCAGAAAGCTTTTCCAACTTCTCAAAGCTCGCCAACATGGACATATCTCATAACATGTTGGAAGGACGCCTGCAAGTCCTCAGCAACCTGGACAATCTTGTTTCGTTGAATGTTTCCTACAACAACTTTTCAGGTCCAGTTCCGAATACTAAATTCTTTCAGAACCTTCCTTACGATTCATTTGCGGGCAACAACGAGCTATGTTTTGTCAAGAACACTAAAGACAGCCACAGAAGGAAATATGTTAGGAATTTGATAATCCTCAGTGTTTTCATTTTCATCATAGTTTTGATTACATTAACTTCAGGAGCAATGTGCTATAACAGAACTCGAAGCATAACAGTCAAGGAAGATGATGAAGAAAAAGGACTTCAATGGGAATTCACCGCGTTTCAAAAGCTCAGCTTCTCAGTAGAAGACGTGGTAACAAGACTTACGGATTCAAACATTGTTGGAGAAGGGTGCTCGGGAGTTGTTTACCGTGTTGAGACTCCAACGAGGCAGCTGATTGCAGTGAAGAGACTGTGGCCAAAGACGAGAGATGAGATTTTTCAGAGGGACTTATTTTCTGCAGAAGTCACAACACTAGGATCAATAAGGCATAAGAACATAGTAAGGCTTCTAGGTTGTTGTGACAACGGGAAAACAAGATTGCTCATGTTTGATTACATTAGTAATGGGAGTTTGGCAGGATTGCTCCACGAGAAGAAAATATTTCTAGATTGGAATGCAAGGTACAATATTATTATCGGAGCTGCTCAAGGGCTGACTTATCTTCACCATGATTGTATTCCTCCAATAGTTCACCGAGATATCAAGACCAAGAACATTTTGGTTGGTCCGATGTTTGAAGCTTTTCTTGCAGATTTTGGCCTAGCAAAGCTAGTGAATTCTTCAGATTCTTCAAGAGCTTCGGGTGTTGTAGCAGGATCATATGGATACATAGCACCTGGTTAGTACATTATCTAGAGAAAAACAATGTTCTATTCTAGAGAAAAACAATGTTCTATTTTAATCATGAATATGGAATTCATCTCCTCATAATCGGAAAAAAGTGGAGCTGTTTTGAGCTATTTATGCACATCATGAATAAATAATTAGATTTCACTTTTTAGTTTGTACCATCTTTTATCAGGAACATAGTTAGTAAATACTAATATGTGTGGAATACTAAATTTTGCAGAATATGGATACAGCTTGAAGATCACAGAGAAGAGTGATGTATATAGCTACGGGATTGTCCTCCTAGAGGTCCTAACAGGGATGGAAGCAACCGATCCCCGAATACCAGAGGGAAAGCACATTGTTACATGGGTTTACGAAGAGCTTCGAACTAAACTCGGAGATTTCACATCTATTGTTGATCAGCAGCTACTGCTACAGTCAAGCACACAGACAGAAGAGATGCTTCAAGTACTTGGCATAGCTCTGCTTTGTGTGAACCCTTGCCCTGATGAAAGATCCACAATGAGGGATGTAACAGCAATGCTGGAAGGGATTAAACACGAAAATGAGGAGTCTGAGAAGCCAAACTCCGTAAGAGAGATCTTCTCACACCCAAGAGCAGAAGCTCATTGTTCAAGTTTTTCCAGGTCTTCTAAACCTCTTGTAATATCACCTCTTCATTCCCAGTAGCCACTTCATGTTCTACACTATGTTATATCTAGTTCAGATTCATTCATTTCAAGTGTCAGAATGATTGTAAAGATTCTTTGTGTGCCAATTTCTGGATGGAATGACTTTAGGAGATTGTAGACATGTTGTTATACAAGATTTACTTAAATATTTTAGCAGATGCTCGGGTTTATTGAAGCAAAACATCATGCAGCAGACAAGACAAATCAAATTAAATCATGGATCTGTATTCAAAAGTAAAATAAACAATTGTTCTAAGCAGCACAGGCCAGACAAAGTAAAAGGTAAACAAAACTAAGTTCAAGCCAAACCGAATGGAAAAGTGTACATTTGTGCTGGCCAACAGTTTTGAGTTTTATTAACTGGGATCTGTAAACAAGAGCACCTTCTTTTACTTCCATACTGTTTTGCTTCAATAAGCCCGAGCATCTGCTAAAATATTTAACTGGGAGGCAAAGGGACCATTATTGTACAAAATATATCCATAACAACTATATCATAAAGATGGATTGACATGCATGTTCTTGAAAGCTACATTTGTTTTTGTGGTAAAGGTATCAGTCCCACAAAATGATGCTGTGCTACAACTTCAGCAGTCCAGCCAGTTAATATAATTATTAATAACAATCAGCATGTTTTATATATTATATATCTGAATTCATGCCATGAACTAATCAAGATTCGTCCGAGCAAATTTTCAAGCTAATTGAACTGACATTTATCTGGTAAATCTGTCATGATAATTGATACATATAAAGAAGAAATAAATATTAGGGGAGAAATAATGGATGACAATTAATGGTGTTCAATCTTTTATTTCAAGCATCCAATCGTACTTTACTTTAGAGACCATAATGTTCAACAATTTGAATCAAAATTACCAACTGCACCTAACTTAGCTGTTGGTGAATTGAATAGCTTCAACCTATGGCCAAGCTTGGAGGAAGTGACACAAATGCATTTGCATTAAAGTGAGAAACATGTACTCTCTCGTACACCATTAGTTTCTAATGTCATTCACGAATGCAAAAACATTTGCCATTAGATAAAATCATTTCAACAAAATATGACACTTATCAGTAAATTAGCAACCAACAATTTACAGGAGTGTAACACATATTAGATAATTTAACTAAAAGATCTGGAATTCAGCTCTGAACCCAAAATTGACAAAATCAGAACCATGCAATTGAAGAATCGGCCCCTAGGAACTATACAATCATCAACACATAAACCAAAAGTGATAATTTTTTACAATTAGTTGATACTTCTTAAATTCTATAGATTCAACAGAAATTTCTAAAAAAAATCTGAAAATTACTAATTGCTGAATGCAGCTAATTAGACATATACATTCACGTAGCAGATGCCCATCTATCAGTTTTTTCTGTCCTCAAGTTTGCAAGTTCACACTTAATTATTGGATTATTGATTCTCCAGAAACAGATCAAAAGAAAAATTGCTATTAGGTAGTATCAAGTAATAAGACGACCAAATTATCACATGAATATGTAGAAGCAACCCTGATATTAAGGTATGTAGGCATAACTCAGATTATCATAATGGAGCAATATATTACACGAACAGTCATAGAGTAAGTAAATACGAAAATGGAGCTACCCCCAGCCATTTTGTAGTTGAATTCTGGAAATGAACTCCCCTACATGTGAAGATGATCAAAAGAACACGAACAAGGTGCAATCAGATGGTTCTCAGCCATTAATCTCAGCAAGGCTGGCAATGCCATTTTGAAGATTGATTTAAATGCATGTTATTATGCCTAGATTCAGGCTTCCACTTTATACTGATCAAACACTGGTGGTAAAGAAAAACAAGAGCTTAGTCTCGGTCATAATTAGCAAACTTAATAATATGCTATATGGAATAGGATATCATTTCATTTGTAAATAACAAGAGATATAACAAATGGCGGAATAAATAGAGCAGTACCTAGGCTTCTGAATGGATTATACTGGTTGTCTACTTAATACACTGTCTATAGCTAAGCTCAATTCCCTACATTACACATCACAAATATATGTTACGAACACATGACCAAGCACCAATTACATGATATTGTCTCATTGTTATATTTTTTGATTTAGAAGTGCCAAAGTAACCTTCCAGTGATGCGCATATTTTTAATCGACCGTGAATCATCAAACTGGCCATGGTATACTAACTCAAATGGCCTACATCCGTCCTGTCACCAGAATAGCAAATCAGATCATCACCACTACCAAATTAAACCAAAAAAGATTTCAGGAATCAGGAAGTGATTAAGAGTTCTGAGCAGATGAGCTCGGAACCAGTGTTTATCAATCTAATAATTACCCTCCGGTGTACAAACAGCTCCAAAGCTTCTAGCAACATCTTAGGATTGCATATTTTGTGGAGCTAATTAAATCAGTAGTGTTTTCTCTGAAGCAATATCTTCAAATGGTCATCTTGGGAAATGCCAGATAACTAGCATAAGGAATTCTCCATCATCAAGCACCTCAAATATAAATGGTAACCTGTAGAAATATGTCCAAGACAAGAAACCACCGCAATCATATTTATACAAAATGATGATTTAAGAAAAACCGTGAATAACATTGGATAGTAGATTCACTTCAAATAAGAAGCTAAGAAAAATGCTTACCTCATCATAGAGATATGGAAAAGGATACTTAAGTATATTGGCTTCCTCGGCCATAAAATCTGGCCCATCCTGTGAGGAATAGGTTAAAGCTGGAGGAATCATTCAATGGCTCCAACACTGCTCAGTTTGAAGATACAAGGTCATCTGAATCTGTGGATGAGTAGTAACAGAGTTTGAAGAAATTGCAACCACCCGCAAGTCCTTTCTGGCCAACGGACAATATACACATCAATGATGATTAACGAGTTTTTCATTTGCACAAGCGTTGGTGGCAGGTACTATTCAAAACACAAATAAGAACAGAAATAAACAAGATAATAACTTACATTCATATAGAAGTTTGAGAGCTTTACAATATCTTTCTTCAAGTGTTTGACAAAAGGGCAATGGTTACAAATGAACATTACCCGCAAAGAGCACAATGTTTATGTATAGAACTCTTATTTTACTCATGTTTCTGATGATCTATCTTAGATGTTTCATACATTGATTATATTCCTAGCATGCTCATATATAATTAATTGCAACATATCGGTGTTCACTAGTATTTACCTACGAATTTCTAGGACAACAGATCAATTGCGGACTCCAGCTTTGATCTTTTGAACTGTATCCCGGATACCTATTCTCCAGCACTTATAAAGAGCAATCTATGGAGAATACTGCAAAATTTCGCCTCCTATGTTATATCTAGTGATTTTCGAAAATCACACTATGACATAGGATTATTTGATTTTCTCTCACCTTGTATTTATAATACATTCCCTATAATCCTATTTAGATAGGATCCTTACATATCTAATAAATATAATAATTATCTTTAATCATTGAAGATAATTCATATTTATATCTCTTGATATCTAATAATATCAAATAATATCTATCTAGATATAGGAGATGTATTAAAATAATACATTAATCAGAACAGAGTTCCAGTGGAACTCTCATAGGGGGGGACGAAATTTAGGTAGTAACAGGCCTTGATGACCCAGCCCAAGGATCAAATGCAAGGAATAAAGATAGGCCTAAAATGAACTAATTATCTTATATTCAACACAGAATAAAAATTAATTCATAAACATTTATTCATTCCGCTAGAGAATAAATGTTGACTCACTCCTTTATTACTGAAGTTCAGTCGGACTTACACTTAAACTTATGAATCTCAATATTTAAGATATCGCTGGTCTATTAATTATTTATAGCACTCTGACTGCTTAAAATAATTAATCTCTTTAATTCCTTAAGTAGTACCACTCAACCTTATTATTGCACTTGAGCTAACTCAACCTGTAGGGTTTAGTATAATAGACCTTTTGAGCTCCTTAAGGGGACGTTATCATCCTAAACGGATACGGTGACTCGATACAGGTAACTAGCATGACATACAAGCACTACCACCACCCAAGATGAGGAGAATCTTGGGTTATCTCATATAACCCTCACCCATAACAAGTCAAAGTGATGGTCAGTAACTTATCACCTAAAATCTTACCGAGATTTAGATCAACGTAAAGTCACCGAGATATAGATTCTTCATGATGGTGATAGAAGAACTCATCTCACTGTGATCCATCAACGTAAAATCACCGAGATCTAGATTCTTCAGGGTCGACGTCACCCGCAGAGCTGCTGAGTGCCCACGCACGCTGAGCGTGCGCTGTCGCCTGCCCGTCCACGATCGCCGACCACCTGTCGAGGAAACCTGCGCGCGACTTGGGCATTGGGCTTGCTCGCGCGCGCTGCGAGATGAGCACCCGCGCGCAGAGGTCGCGCAATGACGCCCAGGGCCTGTCGAGAAAATTCTACCGAGACCGCCGAGGCGCCGGGCGTCGGTGGCTGCTGCGTGACCCGCCGAGGCTACCGAGAAACTTCGCGCGTCGCGCTTCAGCCGAGGCGTCCGCCACGGAAACCGCACGCCCGGCCGCCGATGCCCGCCGATGCCGAGGAGGCTGCGCGCGCTCACGCGCTGGCATGTCCGCGCGCTTGCGTGACAGACTCCCGCTGCGTAGAGGTCGCGCGCCATCTCACGACCCACCGGGGTTCTCGTCCCCGCGCCCCTGTCCGCCCGCACGTCTGGCACGGTCGTGCGCATTGTCGCGCGACGTGCTGCCGACGTGCATCCCGTCGTGCCGTGCGACGGGACTCTGTCGTCTCGTTCTTCGTCTCCGTTCCTCTTTTACAGATTAGATTTACAATAAAAATCCTAATCTAACCACGGATTTTCTCGTGGTGTAAAACGAAATCCGACCAAAAATTAAAACGAGCCACGATGAACGACAGATCCACAATTAATTAATTGCGCACGTAATAATCAAACGTGAATTAATCCAACAGAGCCAAGATACTGATCTCAGACTCTGATACCAATTGTAGGGAAATCTGATTTTAACCCTCTCCCGAGGATCTATCTTGGATGTTTAATTCATCATATATTGATTATTTACCTAGCATGCATCTATATATTAATTGCAACACATAAGTGTTTTCTCGTGTTCACCTGCGAATTTGTCTGACAAGGAATTGGATCAAGACTCATGCTTTGATCTTCTGGACTGAATCCCGTTTGCCAAGATTTCAATGCCGAGTGAGAGCAATCTATGGAGAGTACTGCAGAAATTCGCTTTCTTCCTCCTTTGAAAAGTTTCGAAAATCCCAACTATGAGCAGTGTAGTTTTCGAAAATTTCTCACTTAGGATTAGCCTTTTTTATTTTCTCTCACCTTATATTTTCGAAAGTGATTTTCTCTCACTTAGGATAGGATCTCAGCATATCTAATAAATATAATCATATCTTTACAGATAGAGAGCATCAAAATAGAATCCCTATGGGACTCTTATGAGGTGGACAATTTTCTTGCAGTTACCGGGCCTTGATGGGCCAGTCCAGGGATCAAATGCAAGGAATAAAGATGGGCCTCAAATAAATTAATTATCTTATGTTCAGCCTAGAACATAAATTAATTCATAAACATTTATTCATGCCACTAGAGAATAAATGCTGACTTACCATTTATTTCCGAAGTTGAGTCGGGCTTGCACTTAGACTTCACGAACCCCGTATTTAAGATATCGCACGTCTATTAATTATTTATAGCGTACTATTTAAAATAATTAATCTATTTAATTCCTTAAGTAGTACCACTCAACCTTATTATTGTACTTGAGATAACTCAACCTGCAGGGTTTAGTACAATAAATCTTTGAACTCCTTAAGGGGCGTCATCATCCTAGCGGATCGATGACTCAATCATGTAACTAGCATGACATACAAGCACTGCCATCACCCAAGATGCGGAGAATATTGGATTATCTCATTTAACCCTCACCCACGACAAGTCAGTGATGGTCAAGAACTTATACTCACCTAATACCTTATCGAAGTTTAGAACAACGTAAAGTCACCGAGATCTGGGTTCTTCACAACGACGATATAGAAGAACTCATCTCATCATGCGATCCATCAATACGTCGAGACGCGTGCAAGATAGACAAGCAATCAAGTCAAGTCACTTCTTATCTATACATGACTATACCGACAACTCGTCCTAAAGTTGTCTCAATTGTGATCCTTTTTATATCTCATTAAGCTTGACCAATCATACAGACTTCTGTGATCTTCTACACACTATATGATCTAACTTATATACGAGATAAAGGGACATACATATTCAATCAAGTAAACAATTCAGATAGGAGATTGTAATAGTGGTAACAGGAATCATTGTATACAAGCTCAACCAAAACTGCTTCCAGTATACAAATCCAACACATTCCTGCAAAGTTAACAACTCCCGAAAAACTTTGGAGTTGCTTCTTCTCCTTGAGATCTTCTGGGAAGTTCTGCACCTTCTGCACTATATGATCCTGCAGGATGATTCCTGTTTCATCGATCTCAATACCCAAAAACTCAATGTTTCGGGTAGCGAGCCTTCTTTTCAGACAGTACCAATCCTTCCTTTTGACAGACATCTGCAAAGATCTCCAAATGTCTGACATATTCATCCATATTATTTGAAGTTATAAGAATATGATCAATGTAGACAAACATAAAAGAAAAATAATCTTTGAAAAGATTATCCATCTTCTTCTGGAATATCTGGGGTGCATTGGCCAACCCCATTGGCATCACGTTCCAAACGTAGTACCCTTGTGGAGTAAAGAAAGCTGTGAACTTCTTACTCCCTTCCTCCATGCGAATCTGGTAGAAACCTGACTTACAATCAAACTTGGAAAACACCTTAGCATTCCTAATGCAATTGATAAGATATTCTCTATTCGGGATAAAATATCTATCAAACTCCATAATATCATTAATACCTTTATAATTAATGACCAATCTGGGTTTACCTCTTTTGACCTCGCCATGATTCCTTACTAGAAATCCGGGACTACTGTAAGGCGAGTTCCCTGGTTCGATCAACTTCAAATCAAGGTGTTCCTTAATTATCTGCCTCATATCCTTCTGATCCACAAGGTTCATCAGGATTGATCGGAATCTGACGAACTCAAATTCCTTGCCTGGCTTAACCTTCATACTAGCTTCGAGTAGGTTCCTGTCCCACCATGCCAAAGGATCCTCATTGTAACAACGAATGATTTTCCTTTTAACATCCTTATAGTTACATGTGCTCATTCGCCAATATCTTGGTTAGATATTAGAGATGACTTAAGGATTTGGATCTTCTCATCATCAGACAATTCTGAAATCCTGCAACTCGCTTCGTTGAACCGTCTTTGATCCTTCATTTTTGGGTGTCGAAGTTTTCCTTCATCACCACGCTTGCTGCGAAATCTGATTGGCATTTGTCTATTAAATGCCCCTTACAGTCATTGAACAATGATTTTATGATCACAATTGGTTGTGAACATCAATCGTCTCATTTCATTGTCCTGCATGAACTTCTTGAACATCTGTAGGAAATTGTTTCCCAACAAAATATCAGCTCCGGTATCATGGAAATAGATTGGTGGAGTCTGGACCTTGTACCAAGGTGTTTGACCTGCTCCGCCTATCAAAATTTCCATATGTCTTACTCCTTTAGATAAGAGTGAGATTTTCTTTGAGAAATCTCTTCCAACAATTTGAGGTAGATCTTCCTCCACTTCTGCCGGAAAAACTCCCTTCTTGGCTGTGCAAATTCTGCACCTGAATCGACATAGATAGCGAAATACTCTGCCTTGTACTTCTCGTATAACACCCCGATTGAGATGTATATTGAGAATGGACTTGTCATTCAATCAGCAGTTTTCTCCCGCTAATTGTTACATCCATTCCTTCAGTTGTTATTCCCCATGGTTTGCACCTATCGAGGAATTCGCATCCTAGGATTAGGATCTCCAATTCTGTGATGGTCATTTGAAAGCTTCCGAAATCCAGGGTTCCTTCATAGATGTTGGACCCCGAATTCTTTAGATCGCATAACACCGTGCAAGGAAAGTAAATTTCCTCTCATGCCGTGTCAAATCTTATGGCAATTTCTCGCCATCCTTGATGACATCCAATCTTAGCTGACACTTTGATCGCCTGCTGTTGAACGTATCTAATAGCTCTCCTTTCATAAGATTGAGAAAAAAGCTTCTTTCGTATGGTTGAGAGATAACTCTATCCCCTTGGAGTGATAACCTTGGGGCTCCAAATCTTTGGCTATCGCCGTACTGAAGTATCGGCTTGTTGCTGATCTGGATATTTGTTTCTCTTAAGGGTGGAAGTTCCACCCGATCTAGACAGCTAGCTCTAGCTACCTTTCATTCCCCAAATACAACTCTGTATGATGGGAGTTTGAAAGAGTATAAGACACCTGATAAGTGATGGAATAAGGTATGTTTCTATTATCCATCAACTCTTGCTTTTGAAGTCCTGATATAACATCTGGGCTCTGCTGAAACCGGAATCTTTGATATTGTAAGAAATCTTCGGATAGAAGATTGATATAAGATTTTTGCCACATAGATTTCCTGAGAGGGTTCCCATAACAGAATCAGCATGACTCTGTATTCTCTTATCGTAGATCGCGATATCAATTGATAAATCTATACCCAGATAGAGTGATGATTTGATCGCCAACTGAATTGCTCCAATATGAATCCACTCCATCGTATTTGCGATTTCTGGCTTTATATTTTGAAGATCTTCCATGATATCACTGGCTGGTATCAGTTGTATTTCTACTTGATTCCCAGTAGTAAACTGGGATGGAATCTACATTTCTCGTCTAATAACTCCATAGACAACATTGTGCTTCCTTTTGACTAGACTCAGGTTCCTTAGAACATGGTCTATCTTTCTTTCTATTGAAAACCCTTGATACTTTTGTAGACTTGGGGGTTTTTTTCATGATCCTGTTAAGCATCTTTTGTGATAGGATGGTTCGTCAAATATGACCTAGCACATCTTGACGCTCCTGATAGCGCGCCTCACCTTCAATCGGATCATGATTCTGAAGACTCATTTGTTTCGTCCTCTTCGCTGAAGATCTCTTCTTGTTCATATATACTCTCGTCTGAAGGTATATCTTCGAACCGGTATACTTGTATCAATTCTTGGTAGTATACGGCATCTTCGATGTAACGCCCCACTTTTTGCTTGATTTAATTTTCTTTAAATTTTTAAATAATTTACGTTGGATTTATTGTCATGCTCGATTTTGTGTTGGACTTGAGGGAGTCCGTAGTTGCGCCCCTAGCTAGAAAACGAACTTCATAATTTATTTTAGGGCATTCAAATTTTACTTTACAGATATGGGCTAAGTAATAAAATAAATTTTGGGCTTATGAAATTATCAAATTATATTATTAAGTTTTGGGCTTATATAATTGTCAAATTATATTATTTATTCTCAAATTGGGCTTTGTAGAATATTATTTTGATGAGCCCAAGTTCTATTTTATATTTATGTAGGATTAAGTTTTAATTAATAAGAGTTCAAGTAGGATTAGAACTTAATTAGGGTTTTATTTATGTGTATATATATATACACACAACACAACACAACGCGCACACACCACTCTACACACACCGCACACCACACACACGACACACCACACACACCAACACACATACACGAAAAAAAAGAAGCTCCAAAGCATCAATCAGTGGAAGCAAATAAACTCAAATCTATCTATTTCTTTTCTTCTGGTAAGAGCATATTTATTTCGTTCATTTAAAAAAAAAAATCATGATGAATTAGAATAAACGTGACTTCTGTAGAAGTTTAATGGTTTATTATTTCATTTTTTGTTTTTGGTTTTTAAGTGTCCATTCTGATTTTGGTTATGGAATTGTTTAACTATATAATTAGTTAATCTAATCTAGTAAATCAAATATGGGATTATTCGAAACACAGTTTGTTTATTTATTTATTTATTTTTATAAGTTTGACAGATACAGACTTCTGAATGGTTCAGTAAACTTAATAACATAGATTTACTTATATTGTGGTGTTGGAACTATTTAAGTATAGTAGGTAACAATGTTTTCTTGTAATCTTTATTTGTGGATTCGATTAATTACACTAATTTAGTTAAATCGGAGTAGTTAATTCATTTATATATATATATAATGGATCAAATGAGAACTACATCTTTTTTGCGAACTCTGCGAACCATGCATAAGACTTTGAAGATGATGCACAAAACGGTATAAAGTTGTGCATAACGAAAACTTTCGAAAATTATTTTGTTGTGCAACAATTTTAGAAAGTTTTCGTTATGCACAACTTTATACTGTTTTGTGCATCCTCCTCAACTATATATGTATAGGGGTTGGATCCAGTGAGAACTCATCTTTTTTGAGAACTTGAGAACCATGCATAAGGCGTTGAGGATGATGCACAAAACAGTATAAAGTTGTGAATAACGAAAACTTTCTAAAATTGTTGCACAACAAAATAATTTTAGAAAGTTTTCGTTATCACAACTTTATACCGCTTTGTGCATCATCTTCAACGTCTTATGCATGGTTCGCAGAGTTCACAAAAGATGTAGTTCTCATTGATCCACTCCATATATATATAGATCGATTCTTTGGGATCCTTCCTTTCTTCAAACGGAAGGAATGAGATAGAATCGCACCGATTCGAAATGCCTTTACGGATATTCCTCAATGTCCCGCTATTCACGGGCGTGAGAAGCAAATGATTAATCATCTGCTTGGGAAGAAATCCAAGAATTTATTGGGAATCCTACAAGATCGGTTCGTTCTTTTTCTCGATAGATGGTCGAACTTCGTGCGGGTTGAATCTCATCGAGTATATATATATATGGAGTGGATCGAATGAGAACCACGTCTTTTTGCGAACTCTGCGAACCATGCATAAGGCGTTGAAGATGATGCACAAAGCGGTATAAAGTTGTGCATAACGAAAACTTTCGAAATTATTTTGTTGTTCAACAATTTTAGAAAGTTTTCGTTATGCACAACTTTATACTGTTTTGTGCATCATCCTCAACGTCTTATGCATGGTTTTCAATTCTCAAAAAAGATGAGTTCTCACTGGATCCAACCCCTATATATATATATATATATATATATATGTATATGTATATATATCTATTTTTTTCTTAATTTCTCGTAAGTAGTTCAATAAATATTTGAAGTGTGTATAGATACATATATACACATCTATGTAGCTCATGTAAGAATATATATATATTTTTGGGTTTCTTATAGGCCCTTATAAAATTTAATGTATTTTATTTAACTAGGTGCGGAGCAACTAGTCGTCCCAGAATTGATTGATTTTGTTTTGTGGTGCTCGACAAAATAAGGTGGGTGAAATCTTCTTTATCTTGAAAATATGTGATTTGGAATAAACATATTTATTGCGGGTGAAATCTTCTTTAACTTGAAAATATGTTATTTGGAATAAACATATTTATTGTGGGTGAAATCTTCTTTAACTCGCTAAAATATGTTTTGGAATTATTGACACGTAGAATAAAGCATGTTTATTTTGTTAAAGTGAAATTGGTTTGAGAAATATTCTTTTATGTCCAACGTGTATATCATGGTTTGGATTGTGATACGATATTTATCGCATGCGGTGAGTATGCAAGTGGAAAGCCGTGACGGTGAGTCATTGGCTACGTATATATCCTATGCCGGTGAGGCAGGATTTTTAAGCCGGTAAGGCTGAGTCTTGACGATGAGTCATTGACTACATATATATCCTATGCCGGTGAGGCAGGATTTTAAGCCGGTGAGACTGAGCCTTGACGGTGAGTCATTGGCTACGTATATCCTATGCCGATGAGAGGGATTTCTATGCCGGTGAGACTAGATATGATTGCATGCGATGAGTATGCAAGTGGACATTACCGGTGATGCTAAATATGATTGACTATTACTTTCCTGCGATGTATACAAGTTTGGACAAAAATAATGATATTCCTTGTTCCCCACCACTGAGTACGTTTTTGTGCTCACCCGCATTTTATCCAAAATGTTTTCAGGTCAGTGATCGTGGAGCGACGTGGCGGTGTGGGTGTGTCTAGTGGTGTTATGTCGATTTTAATTCCTTCCAAGACTTGTGCATTTTTTTGTTTAAATTCTTTTCCTTAATTATCTTTGTTGGATCTGAGTTACTAGAACTCCCATTTAACTCAAGTTATTAGGTCTTGCGTAGTTTGTTTTGGGTCGTTGGTTGACGTCAGTTCTGTCGTGCAAAGTTTAGACTTGAGTTGTTGGACTTATTATCTAGCAAATTTTATTTGAGAGATTGTATATATATTATTTAAATATTTAATTTAATAGATATAAAAACTTTGACATGTTTCCGCTTTAGCTATTTAAGAAAATATAGCATTTTTAAATTATGAATTTAGGATGTTACATTTAGTGGTATCAGAGCGGGTCTACGTTTCTGTAGACTTTAAAATTTTGAATAATTTGTTATATGATGTTGTTATGACAAAGGGCACCACCCATTCCCGGCATGCGCTCCTGATCGAGGTAATTTACATTGTTTTTTATATGATAAAAATATTTTTGGTGAGCACTTATTATTGAAGATTCTCAAATATTATGAAATGTGGCATTATGTGAGAATTGTGCATCCTTTTATGAAAATTATTGTTGAACTTGAGCATGAGTTGATTGAAATTTTTACTTATTTGTGTCCTCGAAATTAGAAGGGACTTAGAGGGTTTTTGGCTAAGCTTATAAGCTCTAAGAGGTTATAAGATGTTTCAAGAGCTTATAAGATATAATGTTTGAAGAGCTTATAAGTTGTCAAAGTGTTTGGACAATTTAGAATATAAGTTAGAGAAAGAATCGTAAGTTAGAGAGAGAAGATTGACAAGAGGTGAAGTCGATAGTATATATATATAGCTTATAACGAATCATAGTAAGGTTATTTTGATAAATTCACTGTTACTTGTAAGCTTATGAAAAAATAAGTTGGGGTTGAGCAACTTATTTTTAAGGGATCTTATAAGCTGTTGGAGCTTATTTTCACATCTTATAAGTTGTTTAGGAGCTTATTTTGCCAAACACTTTGCATGAGCTTATAAGCTCCTAAACGGCTTATAAGCTATTTTGAAGAGCTTATAAGCTTAGCCAAACACCCTCTTAGTTGTTTGATTATTAGGCCTCACTTGTGTAGGTTAGATGGAGAATAACAACAATATACCTCTAGTTTATGAGCATGCACTTACTGTAGTCCGATTCTGCCAACGTTATAAAGTGAAATTTAATTTTATAGGAAATGGCCTGTGGACCCCAGCGCAACCCCAATAATGACCAATAGACTGCGAATTTGGTGGAAACACTGGTTGCCGCACTGCAAGAACTCACACAGCGCCAACCTCATGCAGCGCATGCTCTGCAAAATAATGCACCATCGCCGCCGACTACTAGCCAAGTAATTGAGCAATTTCGTCAATACGCACCGCCAAGGTTCGATGGTAGGAGTGGACCTCTAATTTTAGAGGAATGGATAATGGAGCTCGAGAGAATTTTTGAGCATATAGAGTGTACTGATGCCCACAAGGTGTCGTGCGCATCTTCGATTCATCAAGATCTGAAGCCACCGGTGGAAGTCTTATAAAAGTAGTTTGACCGGCGAGCATCGTAACTAACATGGGAAAAGTTCAAAGAAGTAGTCATGGAGAAATACTTTCCACGTTCCTACCGTAATCAGAAACAAGCAGAGTTCCTTGACTTGAAGCAAGGCGGTATGACCGTGACTGAATACGAGCGAACGTTCAGTAAACTTACTCGTTATGCTACATGACTGGTCGATACTGATGACTAAAATGCTGATCGTTTTCTTCGTGGGCTTAAACCTCTGAGATACGGGGCATCCTTGCAGTTCACGAGATTGTAAGTTATGGGGTTGCTGTCAGAAGAGCGCATGAAATGGAGGCTGGACTCGAAGTGGATAAGAGTAAAAGAAATGTGGATCATCCATTAAAGAGGAAGTGGGACAACCGAAATCGGGGAAACAACAATGTTCCCTATAAGAAGGGGAGAATGATTAACACTCAGCATGTTCCTAATACATCGACGCAGAGGCCCATGTATCAGCAAGCGGCCACACTTTGGAAGATGTTTTGGACAAGTCGGAGTATGTTATATCTATCACGAGCTGGGACATTATGCCAACAACTGTCCAAAGAAGGGAAGAAGTGAGCATAAGCAAGGAGGTAATGCTCGACTATACGCATTCACTCGGCAGGAGACCGGTGAAGAGAGTGGTACTATGTCAAGTATGGTTATCGTTTGTGGATTACCAGTTTTAGCCTTATTCGATTCTGGAGCATCGCATTCTTTTATATCTGTTGGACTATGTGAGAAAACAAGAATAACTATAGAAGTAGAGAACCTAGCCCTTGATGTTAGGATTCCCTCAGGAGAAACTCTAAGAACTAATACGATGACGCGAAATGTGAATATTATTTTGGGAGGAAAATCATTAATGGCGGATCTTTATGCTTTAGAGATGCGTGACTTTGATTTGATCTTGGGGATGGACCGGTTAAGTAACAATTACGCCACTATAAGGTGACATGAGAGAGAAGTGATTTTTCAAAGACCGGAAGAGAATTAGTTTACGTTCTACGGAGCAAGGATTGGAAAACCACTGAAGATAATATCAGCAATGGAAACAGTGAAGATGTTAAGAAAAGGAAAGTGCGAATGATTCTTGGTAAATGTATTGGGGTCAACGCCGACAAAGACAACAATAGAGGATGTGGAAGTGGCTCGAGATTTTGTCGATGTGTTTCCTGAAGAAATATCAGGTTTACCACCGAACTGACAAGTGGAGTTTACCATTGACCTTGTGCGGGAGGCGCAGACTTCTAAGGCTCCATACCAAATGGCACCAAAGGAGTTAGAAAGTTGAATCTTGTGATTCAATAATTGTTGGATAAAGGGTATATTCAACCGAGTGTTTCACCATGGGGAGCACCAGTATTGTTCATAAAGAAGAAAGATGACAGCATGAGGATGTGTATCGATTATCGAGACCGAATCAACTTCTGATAAAGAACAAGTACCTCACAGAGAATTGAAGACCTCTTGATCAACTTCAGGTCTGGAGTTTTCTCAAAGATAGATCTACGATCTGGATACCATCAACTGAAGGTGAAGGAAGATGATATTCCAAAGACGGCTTTTAGGACAAGATATGGTCACTATGAGTTTATGGTAATGCCTTTTGGATTGTCTAATGCCCCTGCAGTTTTTATGGATTTGATGAATAGGGTATTTCATCCATACTTGGATAAGTTCATGATCGTCTTCATCGATGACATCTTGATATACTCTAAAAATCAAGAAGAGTACGAGTCGCATCTGCACAGAGTCTTGGAGATACTAAGGAAAGAAAAGTTGTATGCCAAGTTTACAAAGTGTGAGTTTTGGCTGAATCGGATTGGATTTCTTGGACACGTGGTGACATCAGAAGGAATTGAAGTGGATCCGGCAAAGGTTGAGGCTGTAAGTAATTGAAAAGCACCGACAAGCACCGCGGAGATACGAAGTTTTCTTGGATTGGCGAGATATTATAGAAAATTTATCGAAGGTTTTTCAAGGATTCCAGGACCACTCAGTTGACACGAAAAGGAATACCATTTGAATGGACGGAGAAGTGCGAAAGAAGCTTTCAAATATTAAAAGAAAAGTTGGTAACTGCTCCAGTCTTGACTATCCCTGATAGTTCTAAGGGATACATAATCTATAGTGACGCGTCGAAACAAGGTTTAGGATGTGTACTAATGCAAGAAGGAAAAATCGTGGCTTATGCATCTCGACAATTGAAGCTACATGAACTAAATTATCCTACACACGATTTGGAATTGGCAGCAGTAGTTCATGCTTTGAAGATTTGGAGACATTACTTTTATGGAGGTAAGTGTGAGATTTATACTGACCACAAGAGTTTGAAATACTTTTTCACGCGAAAAAAGCTAAACATGAGACAACGAAGGTGGTTGAAGTTGGTCAAGGACTATGATTGTGAGATTTTGTACCACCCTGGAAAAGCAAATGTTGTGGCAGATGCACTTAGCAGAAGGATGGATGCAAATCCTGTAAGAAGGTTAACTCAACAAGAGGAGTTGATGAAAGATTTTGAAAGATTGAGTCTTGAAGTAGTGACCACACCTGAAGAGTCGGATGCTATTATCTCAGCTTTGGTAGTACGCCCGACATTGCGAGATAGAATTCGAGAAGCTCAAAAGGATGATGAGTTCCTACAAATGATGCTAGCTAAGGAAGTGTCTGATGATCCAAGAGGAATTTCAGTTTTGCACGACGGGACACTAGCCTATGATAAGAGAATTTGTGTGACAGTAGATGATGAGTTGAGAAAAGAGATAATGGATGAGGCACATCGAACTGTGTACACAGCACACCCTGGTAGCACCAAGATGTACCAAGATTTAAAGAAGAGTTTTTGGTGGTATGGCATGAAAATGTCGATTGCAAAGTATGTGGGCGATGTCGGCGTGTCGACAAGTGAAGGTGAACATCAAAGACCCTCGGGATTTTTAAAGCCCTTAGAGATACCAGAGTGGAAGTGGGAACACATCACTATGGATTTTGTAGTTCGACTTCCTAGGACTTTGAGAGGTAATGATGCAATTTGGGTGATTGTTGACCGTTTGACTAAGTCAATGCATTTCGTACCATTACATATGACGTTTTCGATGGACAAGTTTGCACAGTTATATGTTTGGAGATAGTTCGACTTCATGGGGTACCGACATCCATTATATCTGACGAGACCCACGTTTTACGTCAAGGTTTTGGGACAGTCTACACCTTGTTTTGGGTACAAAGTTAAAGTTTTCGACAACATATCATCCTCAGACAGAAGAACGATTCAAACTTTGAAAAATATGTTAAGAACTTGTGTCTTGGATATTGGAGGAAGTTGGGAGACACACTTGCCGTTGATAAAGTTTGCTTATAACAATAGTTACCACTACAGTATTGGTATGGCTCCATATGAGGCACTCTATTGGAGAAAATGTAGATCACCTGTCTTTTGGGATGAAGTTGGTGAAAGAAAAATTTTAGGACCCGAGATTGTAGAAAGAACTATTGATGTTGTCAAGAAAATTCGAGATAGAATCAAAGTTGCTCAAGATAGACAAAAGTCTTATGCTAATAAAAGAAGAAAGGATTTGCATTTTGAAGTTGGTGATAAGATGTTTTTGAAGGTAGCGCCAATGAAGGGAGTTTTGAGATTTGGTAAGAGAGGAAAGTTAAGGCCTCGCTTCATCGAACCATTTGAAATTTTGGAAAAGATTGGAGATGTTGTCTATCGTTTGACGTTATCGCCCAAGCTGTCATTTGTGCATAATGTTTTTCATGTTTCGATGTTGAGGAAATACATGCATGACACGAGTCATGTGGTGTCTTATGGAGATATATCGCTTAATAAGGATTTAACCTACGAGGAAAAACCCATCGCGATTTTAGATCGAAAAATCCACGAGTTAAAGAATAGACGCGTGGCCTTAATTAAAATTCAGAGGAGTCGCCATGGACTCGAGGAAGCGACTTGGGAGTGTGAAGATGAAATTCTAGCTAAGTACCCGTTCCTAATAGCACTGGTAAGACAAATTTCGGGAACGAAATTTTTTATTAAGTTGGTAGGGTTGTAATGCCCCACTTTTTCCTTGATTTAATTTGTTTTAAATTTTAAAATAATATATGTTGGATTTGTTGTCATGCTCGATTTTATGTTGGACTTGAGGGAGTCTGTAGTTGCGCCCCTAGCTAAAAAACGAACTTCATAATTTATTTTAGGGCCTTCAAATTTTACTTTACAGATATGGGCTAAGTAATAAAATAAATTTTGGGCTTATGAAATTATAAATTTATATTATTACGTTTTGAGCTTATATAATTGTCAAATTATATTATTTATTCTCAAATTGGGCTTTGTAGAATATTATTTTGATGAGCCCAAATTCTATTTTATATTTATGTAGGATTAAGTTTTAATTAATAAAAGTTCAAGTAGAATTAGAACTTAATTAGGGTTTTATTTATGTGTATATATATATACACACACAACACAACACAACACAACGCACACACACCACTCTACACACACCTTACACCACACACACGACACACCACACACACCAACACCCACCCACACACATACACGGAAAAAAAAAGCTCCAAAGCATCAATCAGTGGAAGCAAATAAACTCAAATCTATCTATTTCTTTTCTTCTGGTAAGAGCATATTTATTTCGTTCATTTAAAAAAAAAGAGTTCATGATGAATTAGAATAAACGTGACTTCTGTAGAAGTTTAATGGTTTATTATTTCATTTTTTGTTTTTGGTTTTTAAGTGTCCATTCTGGAATTATTTAACTATATAATTAGTTAATCTAATCAAATAAATCAAATATGGGATTATTCGAAACACAGTTTATTTATTTATTTATTTATTTTTATAAGTTTTACAGATTGTAGACTTCTGAATGGTTCAGTAAACTTAATAAAATAGATTTACTTATATTGTGGTGTTGGAACTATTTAAGTATAGTAGATTACAATGTTTTCTTGTAATCTTTATTTGTGGATTCGATTAATTATACTAATTTAGTTAAATCGGAGTAGTTAATTTATTTATATATATATATATATATATATGTATATATATCTTTTTTTTCTTAATTTCTCGTAAGTAGTTCAATAAATAGACACATATATACACATCTATGTAGTTCATGTAAGAATATATATATATATTTTTTGGGTTTCTTATAGGCCCTTATAAAATTTAATTTATTTTATTTAACTAGATGCGGCGCAACTAGGACCCTCGTTCCAGAATTGATTGATTTTATTTTGTGATGCTCGACAAAATAAGGTGGGTGAAATCTTCTTTAACTTGAAAATATGTGATTTGGAATAAACATATTGATTGTTGGTGAAATCTTCTTTAACTTGAAAATATGTGACATATTTATTGTGGGTGAAATCTTCTTTAACTTGAAAATATGTTTTGGAATAAACATATTTATTGTGGGTGAAATCTTCTTTAACTCACTAAAATATGTTTTAGAATTTAATATTGACACGTAGAATAAAGCATGTTTATTTTGTGAAAGTGAAATTGGTTTGAAAAATATTCTTTTATGTCCAACGTGTATATCGTTGTTTGGATTGTGATACGATATTTATTGCATGCGGTGAGTATGCAAGTGGAAAGCCGTGACGGTGAGTCATTGGCTACGTATATATCCTATGCCAGTGAGGTAGGATTTTAAGCCGGTGAGGCTGAGCCTTGACGGTAAGTCATTGACTATGTATATCCTATGCCGGTGAGGGGGATTTCTATGTCGGTGGGCTAGATATGATTGCATGCGATGAGTATGCAAGTGGACATTACCGGTGATGCTAAATATGATTGACTATTACTTTTCTGCGATGTATACACGTTTGGACAAAAATAATGATATTCCTTGTTCCCCACCACTGAGTACGTTTTTGTGCTCACACTCATTTTATCTAAAATGTTTTCAGGTCAGTGATCGTGGAGCGACGTGACAGTGTGGGTGTAATTAGTTGTGTTATGTCGCTTTTAATTCCTTCCAAGACTTGTGCATTTTTTGTTTAAATTCTTTTCATTTATTATCGTTGTTGGATCTGAGTTACTAGAACTCCCATTTAACTCAAGTTATTAGGTCTTGCGTAGTTTGTTTTGGGTCGTTGGTTGACGTCAGTTCTGTCGTGCAAAGTTTAGACTTGAGTTGTTGGACTTATTATCTGGCAAATTTTATTTGAGAGATTTTATATATGTTATTTAAATATTTAATTCAATAGATATAAAAACTTTGACATGTTTCCGCTTTAGCTATTTAAGAAAATATAACATTTTTAAATTATGAATTTATAGTGTTACATTATTCATGGTCTAGAGAGTTGGATAATTCTTTCGGTGCGAGCTTTATCCTCGCCCATCCCAATGGGTTTGAACTTGAGTCCACCCGGGGATTTCTTGACAAGTCTCGGGCCCGCTTCTCGTTCAAGGCCTTCAATCTTCTTTTGGATATTCCGCAGTGTGGTGAGAATCTCCTCCTGCTGCATAGATATCCTGCTGAGCTCTTGTGGAACGCTATATAGACAGTTGTCATAGTATTGCATTGTCTTCTGGACCTCCCTTAATTCAGCCGAATTTGAAAAATTCGGTGAAATCTCCTTGTAACTAGGAACAGATGTTGCTCATTTGTTTTTGGTCTCCATCAATCGTAAGGTGGATGGGTCCTTCTTTGAATAATTCTCAATGCCTCTTGTAGATATCCATTGAGAATTAGTCTTTCCTCCGTCATTAACGCATCATTCCAGAAGGTTTGGATGAGTTCTTGTAGGTATTCATTTTGAACGCTATGTTCAAAACTTCTTTCAAAAAACCTGAGCCGTCTGCTCAAGTCTCTATGAGTACTTTTCAAATCTTGGAAAGCATACATGTATGCTTCGCATCTCGAACAAGCGTCCGGATTCATTTTTACTTGGGAGTCTCCTCCGTTAGAATAACACATAACATGCTAAATATTAAATAATTCCCAATAAACCTAAGCCTCTGATACCAATTTAGAAGCGTCGGATCTGCAATCAAAATCTTAGGATAATTAACTTGTACGTGGCGTTGTTACACCTCCCAAACCTTCTAACAAAGTTAGCATTAGCACGAGAAAGGTTTCCAACCAATATACATCGTGTATTATTCATGAGATTTTTAATGGCAAAGAGTAAAATATTATATGAAGGCTAATTTGTCCATAGCAAAATAAGAAAACACATAGCAATTGTTGGACATGACTTGAGGGGTAGAAATATCCCTTGGATAGTTTTAGTATCAATTTAAGGATATGGGGTATAAGAGGTATGAATCTAAAGAAAAGAATATACATCGTGTATTATTCATGAGATTTTTAATGGCAAAGAGTAAAATATTATATGAAGGCTAATTTGTCCATAGCAAAATAAGAAAACACATAGCAATTGTTGGACATGACTTGAGGGGTAGAAATATTCCTTGGATAATTTTAGTATCAATTTAAGGATACGGGGTATGAATCTAAAGAAAAGAGGTATTTTAAGATATTAGCCATAGATCAAACCATTCAAATAAAATTAAAGGAAAAAGATGCATATAATTACCAGCAATGCAGTGTAGGAGTCAAAGTCGTCCAGCTTCCACACTTTCCCAGTAAGAGGGTCCACAAGCTAAAACTCAAAACAAGACCAACAATAGAAAATTCAGGCCCCGATAAATTTAATCAAAAAGCATTTTTCTCAATTTCAACAATCTTATGTTTACCTAGAAATCCGGTGCTCTGAGACCAAGAGAAACCCCTTAGGACTCGGTCCTGGCAGCTCGAATCACGAGGTTTCTCGAGGGGAGAACCGTGGTCCTGCGCCGAAGGGGATTCCAGCCCCCGGTCGAGTAGCATTTCGAAGATGAAGTAAAAGAAGAGAGTAATTTCGTCGCCAGTAACGAGCGTTGGACGGCGAGCAACCGCCGACAGACGGCGGGTGATGACGCGGCGACCGTTAGCACACCCGCCATAGTCGATAAAATTTGTTTGTGCCCCTTTCGAAATTCTAGTATCCGATTTTTCGTTCCTTTTTCCAGTCGCGTTATCTGAAACCAAGGTATGTTTGTCATTTTGTATTCTGAAATGGGCTCACTTACTTAACAAAAGTTGGGCCGAGTACTTGGGCTAGTATAATCTGACTCCAATTTCGATACGATAATTGGTTGCGAGGTTTGTGGGGATATTCTTAATTAATTGAGAAATTTTATTTTGTATATCAAAGTTAAAAGTTTCTGTGAGTGTAGAGGCTGTCTCAAATTTATTTGGAACTTCTATTTTTAGATAATTCTACTTCCTAATTCACTGTAATTCAACGTTATTCATGATTTTATTATTGTATATATTTCCTCTAATGAATCGCATGTAGTCTGCGTTGGTAAGACGTTTTTCCTCCAACTAATAGATTAAAAGGTTCGAGTCACCTACATGATTAGTATGTGAATGTATTTTTTTATTTAGTAATAAAAATTAAAAAAAATGCCATACATATTTCCTGCGCTATTACAATAACAAGCACAAAATATACTATCATTTTATGTTGAAGGGGGTTTATGGAGCTTATAGGCGTTAGGCGGAGCGCGTTAGGCTGAGGGCCTTTGGCCACACAGAATTTTTGAGTATTAGTAGTATATATATAGTATTCAAATCAGTATGCGTTGTAGTCAGGTTAGGTTAGTTCGTTTATTTCGTTGTGAAGAGTTGGGTTGAAACCCACCCATCATTTTCATCGTTCTCGCTTTCATTCTCCTCTATTTTTCTTTTTCTTTTTTTTTTTCGTTTTCCTTTTTGTGTTTCGTTTTTTTCCTATAATTTAGTTAGATTCTCTCTCTCTACTTTAAACTTTTCTTTTCTTTCTTTTTTCTATTATTTGTATTATGTTGATAAAATAAAAATGTATCTGAAAAATATAGCTTTTATATATGGTAATATGATCAATCTAATTTAAAAATTTTTATGATAAATTATTCTAACAACAACCAATGAAGGCGTCTAAATTATTTAAATTCTTATTTGAGCGTCTAAAAATTTGTTAATGATAAAACAATCAAAATATAGATCGATTGAATATATGATGGTATTTTAGAAATATAAGTGTTGAGCCAAACTATTGAATGAACTTAATTTAGTATATGGAAAATGATGTGTTTGTTAATCTTCTAAGGAAATTATTATCACTATTTCGGAAAATGAAGAATATAAGATAAACTTATTATGGTGATTATGTTTAACTTTTATTTTTCTAACATTGTGATGGAATTTAACTTCTAATTTTATTTAAAAAAAATTGGGCCCCCCAGAGTAAAATCTCTGGCTCCGTCACTGCTTATAGGCGTAGGAACTATTAGTGCTCTAGAATCTATTATACTCGTATAGAAGTTATGATTTCCTGTTTCTTCAATATAAAATTCTTTAGTGCTCTAAATCTATTATAGTATAAAAGTTAGAGTTTCCTGTTTCTTCAATATATATAATTGTAGTTTTGAGTATTATAGATATTAGTTTATTACCCATGCAATGCGTGGAGACCATTTTATATTTTAAAATATTAGATAAATGTAAAATATATATAATAAATTAAATAAGATTATAATTAAAGAATTTGGTCAAACTAAAAAAAAAAATTAAGGTGATCTTCTATAAAAATATCCTCATGTGAGGAGACATGGGATCAAATTCAATTATAATTTTCTAATTAGTATTATTTCACGTGTTCTCAGGACATCTTCGCATGAGACTTTGTTAAAAAAAAAAGTTATACTCATTAAATATACATAAAGATGGGCACAAACTTAAATTTGAAATAGTATTTTTTTTATATAGAATACATTTGAAGATATTGACTGGAAAAATATCCTCACGTGAGGATACATGGGGATCAAACTCAATTATAATTTTCTAATTATTATTGTTTCACACCTCCTCGAGACGTCCCCTCATGAGACTTTGTTAAAAAAGTTATACACATTAAATGTACATAAAGATGAACACAAACTTAAATTTAAAATATTACTTTCTTATATAGAAAATCTTTGAAGATATATTCTTTCTTACTGAGAATACTTGTGGAACAACATCTTTTGATCATGTCTAAAGTATTCATGGTAAAGGTAATATATATATATATATATATATATATATATATAGGGGATGGTTAACGTAAGAACTATTTTTATTGTGAGAACAAAAAAATAATGAATTCAATGTGAAATTTGATGAATCTGCGGGAAAGTTATTGAATCCAAAAAATGAAATTTTAAGCCTCATGGGATTCGAATCACGGGTGAAAATTAAATTTTGGATTGATAACTTTCCAACAAATCATTAACTTTATAACAAATTCATTTTGTTAGTAAAGAATTTTCGTGATTCTTGGTTCTCGCGTTAAAATTGGTTCAGTATTTGAACCTCTCTCTATATATATATATATATAGAGAGAGAAAATGATCAAATAGTACTCGGTTTGAGATAGTATATAGTACTCAATCTCATCCATTCATCTCATAAATCCTATGGTGGAGATTTTTCGGATTTTATAAGCTTATTTTCATTAATTTCGCTACAGTAAGAGTATATTAGTAATTTGATTTGTTATGTGATTTCGAAAACAAACCATGCATATAGTTGAACTAAACTTTGCATTTAAATGAACACAAAAATGCATTCACTTGAACACAAAAATGCATATGAGTTTCGAAATTTATGCATGGTGGAAACACACTCTCAAAGCTCGCTTGTTTGCACCCAGCGCCGGTTGGGTGCGATGCAGTGTTATGTTATTTCATATGTATTTTTTATGTTTTGTTGTGGCTCTTCCAAACCCGGTCCTTACCGAGGCAGCAGCTGCATGCACCCACCGCCGGCGTCCCACCCAAGGCCCTGGCGCCAACAATGCCGGTTGGGTGCGATGCAGTGTTATGTTATTTTGTATGCATTATCTGTGTTTTGTTGTGCCTCTATCGAACCCCGTAGCCATGAGACCCTAATGCTCATGACTCCCCACCAGTCGGGGCACACGGCGCCACCAACATGCCTTACCATTGCCCTGGCGAAAATGGGGCATCGCGTGTCAAATTTTGGTGCGTCACGTGTTGAAATATGTGGTCTAGATTGAGTGTCATCTATCACGGGGCCGAAGTCTACGAGAACCCAACCATATATATATATATGGTTGGTTTATATTGAGAACATATCCCTAGATAAGAACTAAGAATGCATATCATCCATTGATATTAATAAATTGGATGTATGAGATTAACTTTTTGCAATTAGTAGGCTCTTCAATTTGAAACCATTTTTATATTTTTTTAAACGCATAAGGACAAAATGGTCCAATAATTTCAGAACTCTCCTAAAATTTTGGCACGTCGATGCTAATATCGCCAGTTGGGGCATTAATTCCTTGCCATTATCATTGAAATAGGTCATTTTCAAATGTTAGTATTAAGAATTTATTGCAATCCATCATCTTTACATCATTCTACTCTCTATTCTGAAGCTATTTTGCAATGGAGCAGATAACATCGGAAAAAAGGATTGCAAGATCAGTTTTTAGTGTAGCCCGTAAGTTTTGTTTAAATTGTTGATAATGTTTATTTGATTTTTCTATCATTTAATTTTCTTGATTATGCAAGTTTGAATCACTTATATGATATAATCTGCATCAAGTTTCATTTACATGTTTTATTAATCAGTTGGAATCCACTCGAATCTACCTTATTTAATGTATGCCTCCCAATAAAAAATGTTTCTTTTTTAAATAAAATTTAATATATAACATTACAATTCGTAATAGTTGCATTTCTAAAGTAATTTTCTTTAACAAATGATTGAGTATGACATTGAGATTAATATTTTTAAATTTTAAATTCTCAGCAGATCAACCTGTGAAGAAAACTCCTATTACCACCTTAAAGAGGAAATATGTTGCCAAATCTACAAATACAGAAAGTATTTCCACTTCAGGCAAAATGGGAAATAAAAAGAAAACTAATGTGGTTTGTGATGAAGAAGAAGATAGAGCATCAGGTGCAAAGAAGAATAAGGATGTATTGGAGGAAAATATTTGTACTGCAAAAATAATTGTGAAGAAGAAGGGTAAAAATGTGTATTGTGGTGAAGAAACAAGTATAAAGGCAACTAAAGATAGAGTGGAGTTATATATTGGTAATGCATATGCAATGCAAAAGAAAAAATCAAAGAGCATGATTTATGGTGAAGGAACAAGCATTTGAGATCAATTATGGTGAAAATATAACGATGATGGGCCAAAATATTGTTTGACGATCCATTTCGAAGCTAATATGCAGTGCGACTCACGTCGTTGTTTGAGGCAATTAGTGAGATGAGCGATTTGCGTGAGATGCATGAAAAGAAATTGGGTTTGGCCACATTCTAAATTTGAATATACAAATGTTGCCATCAAGGATGGTATCTTGGCTCGTGCATGGGTTTGATGGAATTAGTTGTGAATTGAAATGCGTAAGGGAAGAAGGGTGCGGTTGTTGAAGAAGATGTGCACGGGGTTCTTGGTTTCCACAAGGAAAAGAATAATTAAAAGGAATCGATTCAGCCACAACTAATTTGTTGGAACAATGGACAAGTTTCTTCAGTGATGTAAAAAAGGGAAAGATTGTTCTGAAGAGAGTAGTGCAAGAGATGATTAAATGTGTAGATGGTGGTGTTGGAAAATTATGGATGGTGAGTGGGAATTGCTAGTAATGAGATTCATGGTCTTTGGCCTTTCATTACCAAGACTCTTAATGTTAAGAGTTAATGGAATATTGATGTTTGTCATTAAATGTGACCTTAGAACATCCCTCTTGGAGTGCTATATATAGTGCATCATTCTAGAGTTAGAGTAAGCGAGCAAAAATATTCTATTCTCTCTAGCAAAAACAAAGCATTCTACTTGCATTCTTAGGTCATAGTTCTTAGTCTTGAGTTCGACTCTCGTTTCCGTCCGGTTCGTCGGGACTCGACTTGTTTGTGGTGCTACTACGATCGAGGCGAAAGTCGTTTACCTTTGAGGACGAGCCGCCATCGTGAGCACTACTGGGGCGTTTCGCCTTGCGGGCGAAGTTGACTTTGGGCGACTTATTGATAAGTTCTTGTTGTCTTGACATCTCGTTTGTAATAGTTATTATTAATCATTTTATTGTAATTTTGCGATATTGTAACCAATATTGATTTACAATCGCAAGGCGAGAAAATTACGCCCAACTCTCTGCTCGAGTTACGATCGTGAAAATTGAAGATGTCGACCAATCCGATGGTAGCGCCCACCATCACTCGATCCGTTGGAGCGATGGCGGTTCCACCATGGCTCGGTGTTGAACCCCGCATTCCGGTGGCTCGACAACCGCCAATTTTCACCGGCGTCGACTTGAAACGGGCGCGTAAGATGATGTTTTACATCGCCACAATGGGCTTGCTAGCTTCCTGCGTGAAGGCGGACGCCTATTCCTTCCGAGGAAGAAGCGGACGTGAAGGGCGTATGAAATCGACACTTGGTATCATTCCGACTATACGTGTCGAATATGGTGTTAAATGGGCGATAATAGCCTATTTAATATATTTTGATCGAGGATCTTGCGCTAAAGAGTTGTGGGAGCACTTAACCAAAAGTATCGGTTGAAGAGGCTAGCACGAAGAAGTTCGTGGTTACCGGGCTCACCGAGTTCAAGATTGTGGATTCAAACCGATCATGCCTCAAGTACACGAGTTTGAAGCTACATTGCACGATGTTCACGCCGAAGGTATGCCTCTGCTGAACAATATTCCATTGCAATTTTAATTGACAAATTGCGGAAGGATGGAAAGGGTTGAGATCTTACCTTAAGCACAAGCGAAGGAGATAACCATGAAAGCATGGTTGCTCGACTCAAGTTGAAGCTCGAGTTAAGGAGGCGAGTTGAAGGCTAAAAGTCCGATGGAGGCTAAAGCAAATCGATGAGGAGGACCTTGAGCGCCCTCGTCCAGATGAACAAAGGCGAGGAAAAAGTAGCTACAAAACCAGTTTTGGGCGTGCTACAACCGTGATAAGCTAGGCACATGGCTAAAGGCTGCAAAGCCAAGAGAAAGACAAAGGCGAAGGCCGCGTCGACAATGTTGAGAAGGACTTGACACTTGGGACAAATGACTTTGTTTCCATGATAACGAAATGAACCAAGTCACAAATCCTACCCCTTCTTGGTTTCTTGACACGGTGCTCTTGTTCACATTTGTGTCCATCGAGACTTGTTCTACACCTACAAAGAGGTTGAAGGCAGTGTGTGACCGAGGCAGTGATCATACTTCCAAGGTGCTTGGGTTGGTACCGTTGTACTTCAACTTACCTCGGTGTGGAAATAACTCGAAGGATGTCTTGCATCTCCTTCGATCCATAATAATCTCATCTCGGCATCAAGTTGACTAGAGCCAAATTTGATATAGATTTTAGTGGGGAATATGTAATAGTTAGAAAGTTTGGAAAGACTCTCGGCAAGGGTTATGTCTCAGAAGATCTTTTCAAACTCGGTGTTAGACTTGTAAGCCTTCTAAGCGATTGCAAAATTAATGAGAATCTTCTACTTTTGCTTACTTGCTTGAGTGTTACGATTTATGGCATTATAGACTTGGTCGTATTAATATTAATGCTATAAAGAAACTCGCTAACATGAACTTGTAAAAAATAGATGTATCTAATACACAAGATAAATGTGAAATTTGTGTTGAAGCAAAAATGACCAAGTTGCCTTTCAAATCCGTTGAAAGAAGCTCAAAACCTCTAGAATTAATTCACACCGATGTTTGTGATTTAAAGTTTGTACAAACTAGAGGTGGTAAAAGTATTTTATTACTTTTATTGTGATTGCACAAGATATTGTTATCTTTATTTATTATGAAGTAAAGATGAAGCAATTGATGCATTTGAAACTTGAAGAATGAAGTGAAAATCAACTTAATTGCAAAATTAAGGTTGTAAGAAGTGATCGAGTGGAGAATATATTGCTCGTTTCTTTGAATTATCAACGAAAGTGGTATAATCCATCAAGCATTGCTCCTTATTCGCCTCAATCAAATGGTGTTCTTGAGCATAAGAATCGAACTCTTAAGGAGATGATGAATGCATTATTAATAAGTTGGATTACCCGAATATGTGGGGGAAGGCTTCTTCTTCGACCAACTATATCTTGAACAAGATTCTATCAAAGGGAATGATGTAACTCCTTATGAACTTTGGAAATGAAGGAAACCTTCATATAAATACTTCAAAGTGTGGGGGTGTTTAGCTAAGGTTGAAGTACCGTTGCCAAAACAAGTTACAATTGGACCTAAAACGGTAGATTGTATTTTTATTGGTTATGCACTTAATAGTAGTGCTTATAGATTTGTTGTGCACAAATCGATATACTGATGTTCATGTGGGAACAACAATTGAATCGAGGAACGCTATATTCTTTGAGAATATCTATCCTAATAAGGATAAGAATAGTTACGATTCAGTAAAAGAATTGATGAAGATTCTACCAATTCTCATCTTGTTGAAGAAGGTGAACCCTCGAGTTCTAAGCAAGTTTTTATGGCCACGCTAATAGAAAGCGACCTAGGTCTACACACGAAGATGTGCAACCTAGGCGTGGTAATCGTGTAAGAAAAGCTAAAATTTATGGACCGAATTATGTCGTTTTATTGTTAAATGATGAGCAGTTACCGTAAAAGAAGCTTTATCGAGCCCGGATGCGGATCTGTGGAGAAAGCAATAGACATTGAGATAGAGTCTATTATGTTGAATCATACTTGGGTGTTAGTAGATCTACCACACGGTTGTAAAGCTTTAGGATGCAAGTGGATCCTAAAGAATAAATCTGAGTCGATGGCACTATTGATAAATATAAGGCGGACTTGTAGTTCAAGGTTTAGACAAAAGTGGGTATGACTTCTTCGATACCTACTACCGTGACTAAACATACTTCTATTAGAATCTTTGCTCACTATTCTTTGCTTTGCAAAATCTTGAGATTCATCAAATGGATGTAAAAGCAGCGTTTACGTATGGAGAGTTAGAAGAAGAGATCTATATGAAACAATAGGAAGGTTTTGTAGTACTGGTAAGAGCACAAGGTATGCAAACTTCAAAAGTCTTTGTATGGACTTAAGCGCCGCTTTGAATGGCATATGAAATTTGACAAAGTTATGTTGTCAAATGGTTTCAAAATCAACGAGTGGCGAGTGTGTCTATGTAAAGAATTGAATAACGATTTTGTTATTGTTTGTCTTTATGTAGATGACATGTTGATAATGGGAAGTAACTCTCGTATGATTGGAGAAACAAAAGAATGCTAAGTAAGAACTTGACATGAAAGATATGGGTTTGGCGGATGTAATTCTTGGAATTAAAATTCTTAGAGCATGAATGGAATTGCTGACATAGTCCCACTATCTTTGAGAAAGTGTTGAAGAAATTCAATGCAATGAATAAGCTATTTCAAGACTCCTTGGGACTCAGTGTTCGTTTGACTCCAAATAGGGGTGAACACATAAGTCGAGATGAATATGTTAAGATTATTGGGAGTTTGATGTATCTCACAAACCGCACCGACCGATTTAGCTTGCTCGTGAACAAATTGAGTAGTTTCACGGCTAATCCAAGTAGAGAACATTGGAAAGCACTTGAGCGTATTGGGTTACTTAAAGTTTACCCGCAATTATGCGATTCATTATTCTAGTGAGCCGGTGTACTTGAAGGGTATAGTGATGCTAATTGGATATCTGCCTCAATGACTCGTTTTCCACAAGTGGATCGTGTTCACTATTGGAGGTGGAGCTGTATCTTGGAAGTCAAGCAGTCTTGTATAGCAAGTCTACCATGGAATCTGAATTCATAGCTTTAGATAAGGTGGTGAAGAAGCCGAATGGCTTAGAAATTTCCTCGAGGATATTCCATCTTGGCGAGTCTCGTGCATACGTGTTGATTCACCGTGATGGTCGATCTGCAATAGGAAGGGCACAAAATATATATTATAGCAGTGAAGTCTCGACATATTAAGTCGACGACACAATACCGTGAGACATTTGATCACGAGTGGGGTTATCACTATTGATTATGTAAAATCGATAGATAATCTAGCGGATCCGTGACAAAAAGCGTGTCGAGATCAAATGTTTAAGCATTAGAGGAATGGGTGTTAAATCCACGTCTTAAGGATGATTATAGCGAAACCCAACCATGATGATTGGATTGTCCGAGAACATGGTTCAAAAGGGACAACGAAGTTATAAAATACGTGTGATAAACACTCGAACATACTATTCTCGAGAACGTTGAGTGTTTGTAAGTCCGCAAGTGGTGAGGTTAAGTTTTAACTTTTAATGACTCTTGGATACCTCGAGGAGGTCAAGTATAGCGAGAATACTTGGTTGTAATAGTCACCTATGCAAGTGTGAAGTGGGGCGCTTCAAGTGGTACACTTGTGAATCGAAAGGGTGTTCGAGGCCATAATGGACACAAGCGTAAACGGATGGAAATTGAGATGATATTGTGTCGATATTATTGTCTCGATATACACCATGGAGGACTAGTTCAAGGTGAAATAACCACTATGCCGCGGTATGCTCGATAATTTCGACTATGGAAGGTTCGAGGCCACAAGCTACCTTTCCAAATGCAATATCGTCTCTTGAGGATTGAACTTTGCGTTTTGCTTTATATGGCATTTCCACTCATGTGGGGGATTGTTGGAAAATTATGGATGGTGAGTGGGAATTGCTAGTAATGAGATTCATGGCCTTTGGCCTTTCATTACCAAGACTCTTGATGTTAAGAGTTAATGGAATATTGATGTTTGTCATTAAATGTGACCTTAGAACATCCCTCTTAGAGTGCTATATATAGTGCATCATTCTAGAGTTAGAGTAAGCAAGCAAAAACATTCTATTCTCTCTAGCAAAAACAAAGCATTCTACTTGCATTCTTAGCTCATAGTTCTTAGTCTTCGAGTTCAGTTCTCGTTTCCGTCCGGTTAAATCGGGGCTCGACTTGTTTGTGGTGCTACTACGATCGAGATGAAAGTCGTTTACCTTTGAGGACGAGCCGCCAATCGTGAGCACTACCGGGCGTTTCTCGTCTTGCGGCGCGAAAGTTCAACTTGGGCGACTTATTGATAAGTTCTTGTTGTCTTGACATCTCATTTGTAATAGTTATTATTAATCATTTTATTGTAATTTTGCGATATTGTAACCAATATTGATTTACTGGTGGTATATGGTTTAGAAGGCACTTCATGATAGTTTTGGTGCAACTCTAATCGAGGGTACAAAAGTTGGATATGTCGTACCTTGATAATGGGTTGTTTACGATTTAACAAGTTTAAGAGATTGGAATTGGGAGAATCGTTATAAAAGCCTCGTTGACAATAGTATTTTGTGGTCGAAGGACAAATCATCAACATTTATCAGACGTTGTTTCTAACGGTATGTGTGTTTCATTCTTGTTATATATGTGTGAATTGTTTGAGTTGTATATAAAGGTCTTAACAACATCAATGATATGTTATTCCAATATTAAGTATTTTCCAAATCATAAGATAATGTTAAATTGTTTGGAGGTTGTCGAATATGTTTTGTACAGACATGCATTCTGGTATATAAATTAAATTATTTGCTAACTTAGTTTAGTCAAGTAGATATTGCGTAGAGTGAGATGATCAATTCTTTGAATACTATATATTAAATTGCAATGAATATTGGTGTATGCAATTGTTGTATTGAATTATTTGCAACCACATAATTGAATATATGTTTCTAGTCCTGATCTTTGTATATGAATTTTTATGTATTTTGTTGAAGTGAAGTGTCTGCATCTAGTGATTTTATTATTTACAAAATAAATTCTTATTTTTCTTTCGAAAGAGATATAAGATCAAATGTATCATTGCGATTTACAATATATTTGTATTTTGTCTTGTATTAATTTATTTCTACTGTATAATTATTTTTGTTTAGCAAAGTTACCATTGAATTGTGTCCTATGTTGCAATATATTGTATTGAAGTATTTAAATCATATTCAATTACTTTAATATAAATTTCAACTACCATTTTTTTTTTGCAAGATCTTTTGATATAATTCATGGTATATAAGTTCCATAACATTTTTATTATCTTCTAAAACTACATGTTTGTGAAATTGATGTTAAAATCAACACAGGTTTTTTCTATGGATCGCGTAGTCATGAAATATAGAACTATTGAGAGGTGTTTTCCCATTTTTGTCAATTGGGATTATGAGAATCTAAACAAATGAGAAACTGAGGAGATAGAAGCAGGTGGTTTTGGACATGGATTTCCATGTGAACCGATTGATGTTGAACATGAGAATGAGATAATTGAGGTGAGTGGACAACTGAAAAACATAGTGAATGAAGGTACCTCATCACATGTGATTCGTCGTACTCTATGCTTGTGGTATCTACATTACAAGCAATAACGGATCATACGATGAAAGCTATGAAGTTGATTGAAAATGCTCCTAAACACTACAACAATACAGTCGAACAGCGACGGATTAGCGACGAAAAAAATACGGGTCGTGATTCAGCGACGGATTAACGACGGAATACAAACGATTTTAAATTTTTTTTATTAACGACTGATTTGCGACAAATCAACGACGGCATGCGGCGGGAATATCTCGCGTGAACTTTTAACGACGTAATAACCGTCGCAGGTCCGTCGTTAAATTAACGGATTTTCTATTTTTTATTGTACACTTAATTTAACGACGGATTATGTTCGTCGTTAAGTCATAACCGTCGCTGATCCGTCGTTAAATTAACGAAATTTTTATTTTTTATTTTGTACTTAATTTAACGACGAACTATTTTCGTCGTTAATATTATTTTTAAATTGATTTATTCGAAATAATTATAACGATGGAATATATTTCGTCGTTAATATTAGTTTTTTATTTTTTTCGCTAAGAATTTTAGCGACTGAAAAATACGTCGTTAGTCCGTCGTTAAATATTAACGACGGACCCTATCCGTCGTTAGATTAACGGATTTTTTACTTTTATTTATTTTGCACGTAATTTAACGACAGAGTGTGTTCGTCGTTAATATTAGTCCGTCGTTAGTGACTTATTTCCGTCATTAGTCCGTCGCTACAAGTTTTTAAATGTAACGACGGATATTTCCGTCGTTAATCCGCCGTTAAAAAAAATATAACAGACGGGTTTCTTCTCCAAATTCATAACTCTGCGCCTAACACTTAATCCCATCCCGTCGCCGCCGCCCTCCGCCTCCTCGTGCCCGATCGTGCCTGGCCCCTGCCGCCGTCGCCATGCATGCCGCCCCCCGCCCCCGTGCCTTGTACCGCCATACCTCCTCCTCCCCTTGATCGCCGATCCAGCCCCCATCCCTAACCCCGCCATCGATCGTCTTCCTTCCGGTTATTTTGTTGATTTATATTTCAAATTTATATTTATATTTGTTGATTTTGTTGATTTTTTATGAAATATTGTTGTGATGTTAGGATATATTGTTATGGTTGTTGTGATGCTATTATATATTCTTATGATTATTGTGATATGTTATCATAATATAGTGATATGTTGTTGTGATATATTGTTAATAATTTATCGTAAAAATATAGTGATATGTTGTTGGTCGATTGGGATTAGATGATTGAAAATAGGTGTAGATTATTGTTGGATGCTTGAGATTATTTACTATATACTTATGTTAGATGCTTGAGACTAACTAGATTGTTGTTGGATTGAAAATAGGTGCAGATTATTGTTGGATAGTTGGGATTATTAACTATATACTTATGTTGAACTTTATCGTTTAATGCTCGATAACAAAGTAATTGAGTGGGAAACCCAAAGCATGAACTTCAAAAAGCCTTGGACACGAGTTTTAATGAAAATTGTACTTAATAAATTTTAATTGAAAATTTGATTAAATGTTGATTGAAGATTAATAAGTTTTACTTGAAGATTATTAAATTCAATTAAATCTTAGTTAATTCCTAATTAATAAATACGACATCCATCCCCAAAATTCTTTCTAGGAATCTTGGACACGAGTTTTAATGTAAATTATTGAATGTATTATGAGTGGAATAATATTGTACAACTTATATTGAATATGTTTAATTAATTATTTATAATTAGGAGCTTGAAGAATGAATGACAATATTAAGTGGATGTATAAGAGGTTTAGTTCGGTTGGTGGATTAAATATTGAATTTCGAGATGGACTTGAAAGTTTATTGAATTCGCTAGTGCTTAGTTTTTATTCGCGGATTGAGAGAAAATCAAGTGTCCGTGTAAGAAGTGTAAGAATATACCTTATCAGAAGCAAGATATTGTGCGATATCACTTATCAAAATTTGGATTTGTTCCAACTTATCACACATGGATATTTCAAGGAGAGATAACCACAAGTAGGGACAATGTTGTGGATTCAGATGTTAGTCGTCTATCAAATACGTATCATACGATGGTAGTGGATACTATTGGTCCACAGTTCAACTTTGACGAGATCGAAGAGGGGCCAAATTCTGATGCACAAAAATTTTACGACATGTTGAATGCTGCCGATAAACCTTTGTGGTCGGGTTGCTCGAATCACACACAACTGTCATTTGTGGCTCGACTTCTGAGTTGGAAAGCAGAGAACAACATTACTGAGAAGGGTTTGATCGAATATCAAAGCGATGAAAGAGTCACGTCGGATGGAAATTGTGTACCTGATGACTTCTACAGCATGAAGAGATTGTTGCATGGCATGGGGTTGTCCGTACACAAAATTGATTGTTGTCCATTTAATTGCATGATTTATTGGCGCGAAGATTCTGAATTGACGAGCTGCAAATTTTGTAATCATCCTCGTTTCAAAAGCAATACTCGAGCTGGTGGAAATCGACGGAAAGCACAAGTAGCATATAAAAAGATGTATTATTTTCCTCTAACTCCTCGACTACGTAGATTGTATGCATCGAATGCTACGGTGGAAAATATGCGTTGGCATGCATCGTCGGTCGATGATGGGGTCATGCGTCATCCGGCAGACTCAATTGCATGGAACCATTTGAACACGAAGTTTTCATTATTTGCATCAAAAATTCGTAACGTGCGATTGGGATTCTCAACTGACGGTTTTCAGCCATTCGGTCAATCAGGAAAGCAATATTCATCATGGTTGTTATACTTACCCCTTATAATCTTCCCTCGTGGCTGTGTATGAAGGAGCAATACATGTTTCTTACGATCTTAGTACCCGGACCGCGTAATCCGAAGGAGAAGATTGATGTGTTCTTGCAACCATTGATAGCGGAGTTAATAGATTTGTGGGATGACGATGTTCTTACTTATGATGTATCGTTGAAGCGAAATTTTCAAATGCACGCTGCATTACTTTGGAAAATTAGTGACTTCCTTGCATACTATATGTTGTCTGGATAGAGTATAGCTGGAAGATTAGCTTGCCCGCACTGTATGGAGCATACCGATGCTTTTACTTTAGCTAAAAGTGGTAAGTAGTCATGGTTTGATAACCATCGTAAATTTCTAGCTCCTAATCACCCATTTCGAAGGGATCGAAGAGGTTTCAGAAAGAACACAGTGATTACTAACGATCCACCAGAAGCGCGATTAGGAGATGAGCTTCTGTCACTAATTATGTGTTGGATTTGTATACTGAAAGCTATTTTGGTTAAGCTTGTATACAATGTTTCCTATTACCACTATTACAATCTTCTATCTGAAATGAATACTTGATTGCATATATCGTGTCCCTTATCTCATATATAAGTTAGATCATACGATGTGTAGAAGATCACGAAGTGCGTATGATTGGTCGAGCTTAATGAGATATAAAAGTTTCACACCGAGACAACTTGAGGACGAGTTGTCGGTATAAGCTCTTGTATAGATAAGAAGTGACTTGACTTGGTTGCTTGTCATGCTTTGATGCGTCTCGGCGTATTGAAGGATCACGATGAGATGAGTTCTTCTATCGGCGTCGTGAAGAACCAAGATCTCGGTGACTTACGATGATCTAAACCTCGATAAGGTATTAGATGAGTATGAGTTCTTGACCATCACTTTGACTTGTTATGGGTGAGGTTATATGTTCTAACCCAATATTCTCCGCGTCTTGGGTGGTGGCGGTGCTTGTATGTCATGCTAGTTATCGTGTCGAGTCACCGTATCCGTTTAGGATGATGGCGTCCACTTAAGGAGCTCAAAGGTTTATTGTACTAAACCTGCGCAGTTGAGTTAGCTCAAGTACAATAATAAGGTTGAGTGGTACTACTTAAGGAATTAAAGATATTAATTATTTTAAGCGATCAGAATCTATAAATAATTAATGGACGTTCGATATCTTAAATACGGGATTCGTAATGTCTAAGTGCAAGCTGACTCAACTTGGTAATAAAGGGTAAGTCGGCATTTATTCTCTAGTGGCATGAATAAATGTTTATAAATTAATTTATGTTTTGGGTGAACATAAGATAATTAATTTATTTGAGGCCCATCTTTATTCCTTGCATTTGATCCTGGGGTGGCCCGTCCGTGCTCGTAAGCTAGACAAAATCGGCCCCTATGCTCTACAAGGCAAGGATTTGATTCTCTTTATCCTATAAGGATATTATTATATTTATGGGATATGCATAGATCCTTTCCATATAAGATTATGATAATAATCCTTTCCATAAAGGTTTATGGTAATTTCCATATGGGATTATGGTAATTTTCATAAAGGATTATGGTAATTTCCATATAGGATTATGGTAATTTCCATATGTGATTATGGTAATTTCCATATAGGATTATGGTAATGCATTATAAATATGAGGTAAGAGATTAAATCTAAGTCAATGATTAATAATCATCATCATTATTTTCGAGAATTTGAGGTTCGTCCTTTGAGAGATTTTGAAAATTCTTGAGAGCATGAGGGTGATTTTCGAAGCATTCTCCATAGACCGTCCTCACTCGGCGTTGGAGATTGGGCAACCGGATCTGATCCGGAAGGTCAAAGCACGAGTCTCGATCCATTCCGCCTCGGCATTGAAAGGTAAACACGAAAACCCCAACGTGTTGCAATTAATTATATAGGTGCATGCTAGGTATATAATCAATGTATGGTGAATTAAACATCCAAGATAGATCCTCGGGAGGGCTAAACTAGTTTTCCTACAATTGGTATCGAGCTAGGATCGATATCTTGGCTCATTGGATTAATTCACGTTTGATTATTACGTGCGCAATATATTAATTGTTGTATCATCGTTCATCGTAGCTTGTTTTTATTTTGTCGGATTTTGTTTTCACCACGAAAATCCGTGGTTAGATTAGATTTATTTTTACGTAAATCTTATACGTAAAAGTAAAATGAAGGCAACGGCCGGATCGAGGCGGCGGGAAAAAGCGGGTCGCGCCGCGTGCGGCGGCGGCACGCAGCGTGCAGCGCGCTCAGCGACGCCGCCGCGTGGCGGGCCGAGCCGGATCCGTTTTCGGCCGAATCTGTTTGACAAGTCCGGTTCGTGCCCGTGCACGTGAGGCCCGTTTTGAATCCGGTCCGTGCCCGTGCGCGAGGCCGTTTTCGAAGATTATAAAGATCATGCTTTGCAATTCTATGTAATAGATTAGGCGGGAAAGTGCGATTCCACGAGTGAGCCACGATGAGCGTTTTATTTTATTTTATCGTTCATTGCATGTCGTGGATGTTTAAATTATGCGATAGCATGCTATGTATGTTTAAATTACGTTGACAAACCTTTAAGTGTTTTCGTAATTGGGTGCGCATAGTAAGCATGCTAGGTTTATCGCGTTTTCAAGCATATTTTAGAATTACTGCGAGCATGTTTTACATGTTGAGTTCTATAGAAAAGCATGCTAGGATTACGTGATCTGCATGGACAAACCTTTTGAACAAAAAGACTAAGCAAGCAAACCGACAATTTTTATTTTATTTAAAATGTCAATACCTCCACTTTTGATCTCTAAACAAAGTGATACGCTTGTGATGGCGTCCACACGCGCGTGGCTTGCTTACTTTGTTTATCATAAGTTTGTTAGATGAGATTTCTAAATAAAACATTTTAAATCTATTGAGAAGTGGGAGTTTCATGTGTGGCGATCACAGCGTGGCTTGCATGTGCGATTTTCATAAGTTCTCTAGAGATAGATATAAAATGAGATAACAAAAGAATTTGAATTGGGCGGTATGGTCTAGTGGTATGCTAATTCTAAGAAATGGTTTCTATTTGTTAAAAATGTGGTCATTGCTTAGACATCACCTCAAGTACAACTTCCCACGAAGTCCCTTCTTGTGATAGTGATGTGGTCTAGTAAGGTCGAATCGTTAATTTCATTTGTCATAAGGATAAGTTGACATGGATTGAAATTAAATGACTAAAAAGTATATTTTAGTGCAGTCGAGGGGTTCGTGTGTAAACGATCACGCGCGTGGCTTGCATGTGGGATTCCTTGGGCGATTGGAGGTTTCAATTAATATTGTTTTATCAAAAGGTTACAATATTATTATTACGAATTATGTGCGATCGTATGCTTATGTGTTTACATTATCGTTTGGATATGTCTCTTACACCGATTATCAATATGCTCGCACAAAATCCGTTATCCGGTCCAAATTTTATCGGTGGAAACAAAACATGGAATATGTTCTTATCATTTGAAGAACACATGTTTGTTCTCACTACTCTAAACCCGATGCCCTTCTTGGACGATCGACTAATGAGCGGAGAGTCGGCGGACTTTGGAATAAGTCGAACAATATAGCTAAATCTTATATGATGACTACTATGTCCAAAGGCTTGCATTCTGACATCGATCGATGGTGAGCGCGACGATATTTGGTCAAGTCTCGAGAGTAAGTTTGGGCGATCGGATCGGACGATCGCTTCCACACAATGAGAGAAATCTTGGCGTGTAAGATGGAAGAAGGAAGTTCGGTCTATGAACATGTCTCCCATGAATCATCTCATGGATAGTCTTGATCGGTTGGGAGGAGGTATTGACGGTGAAGCAAGGTCGATATCATCCTCAATACCCGCCCAAGTCTTTTGAGAACTTTCGGCGTGAATGCGATCATGAGCAAGGCGAGTATACACTTAGTCGGTTGCTCGATGATCTCGTAGCTGCGGGAAGGAGTTATGGGCAAAGGAGCACATGCTCTTGCTAGCACATCTAAGGGCCCAAATTTTCCGTTGCAAAATGGAAAAGAAAAGGGCACCAAAGGTGGTAGAAGCGAGGAAATAGTGGGAGTAATGGGAGCAAGAACATGGCTGCCACGGAGGCTCAAGAAGCGAAGAGAAGGCAAGTGCTTGAGTGCGGTGGGCGGGCATTGGAGGCTAAGCGCCCTATGCTCGAGGCTCAGTACGTCGTTTGCTTTAATGTGAAACATGTTTAGCAACTTGTTCTACCCATTCTTGGGTAGTGAACACGAGTCGATGATCATGTTTGTTACACCTGCGGGGTTCCTGCGGACAAGGGAGGCGAGTAATGGCGAGATAACGATCTCCATGGGCAGCGCGTGAAAGTCGAGGCCGTTGCGGTCGGAGATGTTACTTTATGTTTGAGAGAGCAGTTTAGTTTTAAAGGCGTTTTATATGTGCGAATTTTCTATTGAACCTTGTTCTGTTTGAAACTATTTACTCATGGATATTCATTATTTTTGATAGTGGTGTTTCTATCATAAGAAATGACGAAGTTATCTGTGTTGGCACTTTATATAATTAAGCTTTATACTATTTACGCAAAACATAATACCTATAACTATGTTGCATCTTCTTGAAACCCTAGAAAGAAAGTTTTCTTCAGAAGATGACACCACATTTCTCTGGCATCTTAGATTAGGTCACATCAATCTAAATAGGATCAAAGCGGCTAAGAATGGGCGTTGGGTAATCTCACGATTACTCGATTCCCGGTCTGCGAATCACGTATAGAAGGTAAGATGTCGACCGGACCGCTCAAAGCGAAGGGTTATAGAGCGGAGAAATGTTAGAGTTAGTGCGTTCGACACGTGTGGACCGATGTCCACACAAGCTCATGGAGGGTACGCAGTATTTTGTCACTTTCATTGATGATTACTCAAGGTGCGGATCGTATACCGCTTCACCGCAAGTCCGAATGCTTTGAGAAATTCAAAGAGTTTAAGGCGGAAGTGGAGCGAAGCTTGGTAAGAGTATCAAGTCATCATGGTCGATCGCGGTGGCGAATACCTCGATAACGAGTTCATGGACTATCTAGTGAAGTATGGGATTACCTCCCAACAAGATTTCACCGGCACACCACACAAAATGGTGTGTCGGGCGAAAGAAATAGGACTCTTTTGAAATGGTTAGATCAATGATGAGTTATGCAACATTGCCTATTTCGATTACGGGGTATGCCTTAGAAGCGGCGACATACTTGCTAAATCTAGTACCATCAAGTCGATCGAAAAGACCCGTTTCGAGTTGTGGTTTGGGCGCAAGCCCGTTTAAACCACATAAGGATATGGGCGATCCGGCTACGTCTTTGAACAAGAAGACCGACAAGTTGGAGGCTAGATCCGACGCAAGGCTATTTATTGGATATCCTAGAGGAACAAAAAGTGGTTTATTCTATAGTCCTAAGGATCGGAAGGTCATTATTAGCACTAATGCCCGATTCTTAGAAGAGGATTATATGAAGAATCATAAGTCCAAAGTTGAAATCATTCTCCAAAAATTAGAAGATGATCATATTCCGCCACCGATTAGGCCAAAGGTACGAGATGTCGAGTCTAGTGGGAGGGATCGACACCAGATACTTCAAGAAATTGAAGTGGGTCGAGTTCCATTGGAGATACCGACCGTACAAGTGGTACCTACCCAGCAAGTTGTGCAAGATAGAGAACCATAGTTTCTTCACCCACTGTTGCCATAGTGCCTGTAGAACCTCGTCGTAGTGGGAGGGTTGTTCGTCAACCCGAGTGATTTATGTTCGTGGGAGAATCTTGGTTTAGTCGAGAAGCGAGCGAGCAATAATCGACCCATGGACATACAAGGAGGCGTCTGAGACATTGATGCAAGATCATGGCACACCGCTATGGACTTAGAAATGGAGTCCATAACGCTATGGATGTATATGAAAAGACACCTCTACCGGATGGCAAGGAAGCCGTAGGCGATAAGTGGATATACAAAGGAAGAGATTACGATGGAGGGTTTGGCTTTTAAAGCCGGGCTTGTGGCGAAAGGGTACACTCGATTGAGGGCATCGATTTCGATGAGACCTTTTCACCGCAGCAATGCTCAAGTCCATTAAATTCTTACGCCATAGCAGCCCACTTGAACCTAGAGGTTTGGCAAATGGATGTTAAAACCGCTTTTCTAAGCGGTTACCTTGAGGAAGGTAGAGACATCTATATGCACAGACCCAAGGTTATGTGGTAAAGGGTGAAGAGCATCTAGTATGGAAGCTTAAGAAGTCCATTTATGGACTTAAGCGAACCTCGATCATGGAACTTACGCTTTGAAGAGATGGTAAAGTCCTATGGATTTACCCGGTTGCCTAGCGAGTTGTGTGTATCGGTTAGATGTCAACGGTGATGTGGTATTTCTTGCACTTTATGTAGATGATATTCTTCTAGTTGGCAACAACGTGAAGTCATTATCGAGGCGTAAAGAGTTGGCTATCCGATCGGTTTCAAATGAAAGACTTAGGAGATCGTACATTCTTGGGATCAAGGTTTACGAAATCGCAAGAATAAAATGTTGAGCTTATCTCGGGCGTCTTACATTGATCTTGTGATTACTCGTTTTAGTATGCAGACCGCCAAGAAAGGATTGCTAGCTTTCAGACATGGCGTTCCTTTATCTGAGCAGATCGACCTATGATTGCGAAGGAGATAGATGAAATGAGACAAGTTTCTTACGCTTGGCCGTAGGAAGTCTCATGTACGCAATGCTATGCACGAGGCCGATATACGCTATCACGGTAGGCATAGTAGCTGAATATCAATCTAACCTGGACAAGCTCATTGAATTGCGATAAAGCATATACTCAAGTACACGAAAAGGACTCGAGATTATAGGCTAGTTTACCATGCGAGATAGTTTAATGTCTTAGGGTTATCTGCACTCGGTTTCCAAGTGACCGTGATGAGAAAAAGTCTACCTCGGCTATGTGTTTACCTTGGGAGGTGGGCCGTATCACGGAGGAGTGCAAGCGGCGATGCATTGCGGACTCTACCATGGAAGCGAATATGTAGCCGCCGGAGGCTTCTAAGGAGGCTGTATGGTTCGAGAACTACCTCGTGGATCTAGGTGTGGTACTGGTTTGCCCAAGAGTATCATAGTTTCTTGTGATAACTTTCAGTGCGATGTGAAACTCGAAGGAACCACGGACCCACAAGCGACCAAACACATAGAGAGAAAGTACCATGTCATACGAGAAATCGTTAGGCGGTGGCGTCTTGATTGCAAAGATTGATCTGACGGATAACCTAGCGGATCCATTCACGGCTTGCTATAAGTCTACGTTGGGCGCGTTAGAGGACTTGAATTGCGCTAGATGGCACCCACATAGAAAGGAAACTTTTGTATAAGTGGGAGAAGCAAAGTGATGGGTTTGTTTGTAATAGCTAGTAGAGAGACACATTGTATACTAAAAGTTTGCTTTAGTATAAGTGGGAGATTGTTGGTTTTATCTTGAAAATTTGTTTTGGTTAAGCTTGTATACAATGTTTCTATTACCATTATTACAATCTCTATCTGAAATGAATACTTGATTACATATATCGTGTCCCTTATCTCATATATAAGTTAGATCATACGATGTGTAGAAGATCACGAAGTTTGTATGATTGGTCGAGCTTAATGAGATATAAAAGTTTCACAACCGAGATAACTTGAGGGCGAGTTGTCGGTATAGTGCGGTATAGATAAGAAGTGACTTGACTTGGTTGCTTATCTATCTTTGATGCGTCTCGGCGTATTGAAGGATCACGGTGAGATGAGTTCTTCTATCGGCGTCGTGAAGAACCAAGATCTCGGTGACTTACGATGATCTAAACCTCGATAAGGTATTAGATGAGTATGAGTTCTTGACCATCACTTTGACTTGTTATGGGTGAGGGTTATATGTTCTAACCCAATATTCTCCGCCTCTTGGGTGGTGGCGGTGCTGTGTATGTCATGCTAGTTATCGTATCAGTCACCGTATCCGTTTAGAATGATGGCGTCCCTTAAGGAGCTCAAAGGTTTATTGTACTAAACCACGCAGTTGAGTTAGCTCAAGTACAATAATAAGGTTGAGTGGTACTACTTAAGGAATTAAAGATAATAATTATTTTAAGCGATCGAGAATCTATAAATAATTAATGGACGTTCGATATCTTAAATCGAGGATTCGTAATATCTAAGTGTAAGCCCGACTCAACTTCGGTAATAAAGGGTAAGTCGGCATTTATTCTCTAGTGGCATGAATAAATGTTTATAAATTAATTTATGTTCTAGGCTGAACATAAGATAATTAATTTATTTGAGGCCCATCTTTATTCCTTGCATTTGATCCCTGGGCTGGCCCATCCAGGCCCGTAAGCTAGGCAAAATCGTCGCCCCTATACTCTACAAGGCAAGGATTTGATTCTCTTTATCCTATAAGGATATTATTATATTTATGGGATATGCATAGATCCTTTCCATATAAGATTATGGTAATAATCCTTTCCATATGGGATTATGGTAATTTCCATATGGGATTATGGTAATTTCCATATAGGATTATGGTAATGCATTATAAATATGAGGTAAGAGATTAAATCTAAGTCAATGATTAATAATCATCATCATTATTTTCGTGAATTTGAGGTTCGTCCTTTGAGAGATTTTCGAAAATTCTTGAGAGCTTGAGGGTGATTTTCGAAGCATTCTCCATAGATCGTCCTCACTCGGCGTTGGAGATTGGGCAAGGGATCTGATCCGGAAGGTCAAAGCACGAGTCTCGATCCATTCCGCCTCGGCAGTTGAAAGGTAAACACGAGAAAACCTAGCGTGTTGCAATTAATTATATAGGTGCATGCTAGGTATATAATCAATGTATGGTGAATTAAACATCCAAGATAGATCCTCGGGAGAGGGCTAAACTAGTTTTTCCCTACATTATGGGTATGGGACCAGTCTCCGTAACAGAGATTGGCAGTGTTGAAATAAATAGTAGAATATCCAAACAGTTTGGAACTAGATGGAAGAAAAGAAGTATTTTATGGGATCTACCTTACTGGAGTTCTCTTTTGATTCGGCATAATTTGGATGTCATGCACATAAAGAAGAAAGTGTTTGATAATGTCTTCAACACAGTCATGAATGTCCAAGGGAAGATAAAAGAAACGAGCAAATCTAGAGAAGAACTTAATTGATCTTTCTACGAGCGAGTTGACGATGAATGAATCAATAGGAAAATATCGAAGGCTTTTTATACACTTGACAATCGTGCGAAAAAAATCTTATGTGAGTGGGTAAGAGGTTTAAGATTTCGAGATAGATGCGTTTGAACATGGGTAGATGTGTAGACATGACAAAACTTAAGATATTTGGGATGAAGAGTCATGATTGTCATATTTTCATGCGTGAATTCTCTGGGATGCATTTAGTGAACTTCTCCCTCGATGTTTGGAAAGTCATAATGAAATTATCTTTATTCTTTAAAGATTTAACTTCTCGAAACATAGGGTTTGATGATGCATGCGAGACTCGAAAATATTCGATGATTTTATACAAGCTTGAGCGCATCTTTCCCATAGTTTCTTGACTCCATGGAACATCTACGGTTCATCTAGGCGATGAAGCCCGTATTGCGAGGGCACTGTTCAATACCGATGGATGTATCCATTTGAAAGGTCTTGCTCGTACATTATCATATATATATATATATATATATATAATTGAAGAACAACGTTCGAAATTTTGTAGATACTTACGTAAGTTAAAGAACAACGTACGAAATAAAGCCAGGGTTGATGGTTCTATCTGCAATGCTTACTTAGTAGAAGAAGCATCAACATTTTGCTCGTATTATTTTGATGATCACGTAAGAACGAAGTTCAGAGATTTGTATCATGGTCAAGTGGAGATTAGGCACGAAAACTATCCAGATATGCTTCAAATCTTCAAGCAAGATGGCAGACCTTTTGGAAATATGTCAACGAGATATTTGGATAGTAGAGAGTATGATGCTGCTCGTTTATATGTGTTGCTCAACTATGTTGAAGTTGCAGACATTTACATGGCGTAAGTGTCGTGTTTTTCTCAAAAGTCATTGTTAATTATTATTATTGTTATTATTAACTAGGATCGTAAATATATGTGAATGTAGTTTATTCATCGATGATGTGAAAAGATCAAATCCACTGATCTCTAGCTCTGATATTCAAAGGTCGATTGAAAGAGCCTTCCCGCTTTGGTTTGAGGCATATGTGAGTGTTCTGATGATTATTAGTAGGAAATATTTAATATGTACGTTTAGCCATTCTAATCGATTTTTTTACTAATAATAGGTCAAAGATCATCCTAACAACATTGTGAATCCGTTCATATTGTCTCTTGCCAAAGGGCCTTCAGCACTAATTAAGACGTACCCATGGTATTATATAAATGGGTACAAATTTCATACATTGATAAACGCGCATTTTACACGTTTATAGTTGATATTTGAAGATGAGTTTAGCTCGTTTAATGTACGTTTACGTATCGATTATCTTTTCTTTGGGTGTTCTTTTGGTGTTGTGTAGGTCTATATGTTGAAAATCGAAGCAAGGAGCGCACAAGCCAAAACACACAATCGGCGTGTTTCTAGCGACCAGACTGGCGGTCGCTAGGCCGGCCGCTAGGAAACACGCGAGAACCCGGCATACCGCGACCACGAAATCGTGCCATGACGAAGCCCATCGCCGAGAAGTCACCGGGCGATTTCTGACGGATCGATTTCCTAGCGACCGCTAGCCGTGGTCGCGAACCAACCAGCGGGCGCAGAGGCGACCGCGGGCGAGCAGCGTCGCGAGACTTACCTCGCGCCACACCTAGCGATCGCGAAGGGTGGTCGCGAGGCGGCGCAGCGAAGGAAAATTAGGGTTTGGGGTGTGCTATATATATAGCAACACCCTCGCCCCAACTTGGACCTACGATTCGAGCCTCTTTTCTCGGTTTTTCATAAGTTTTTCGAGTTTTAGCTTTAGGTTCCATACATTTCATTCTAGAGTTGTTTCTGGATTGTTCTTACGTTAGTTTACGTTTTGTTTACGATCAGGAGCGTTTCGTCCGGACGATCTCGCAATTTTCCGTTTTATTTGAGGTTGGGATTGAAGCCCAGCGTGTTCATCAACCTTCATCACGGGTTTTATATATTTAATTTCCGTCTTTATGATTAAATCGTATTTCATTCCGTTTATTATATCCGCTAGTTTTTCGTTCTAATCTAGGGTTTGCATGATTCGATCCTATATGTTGTGATTCTGTTATCGTTATTTACCGTCCATGCATTGATTCATGATTCGATTGTGCTTATTTATATGTGTTGGTTTCGATCAATCTCGATGCATATTTGGTTGTCGGTTAATTACGTAATTGTGTTAATTGTCGATCGATATCGAATGCGTGATCTGAATGAGCCTCGAGTCGTGGTGAGATAGGATATTCGTAGGAAGCATATTCTTTGTGATCCGTTTGGGTTACTTGTTTTCACCTAGAGGCGTATGATAATAGGAAAACTAGTAATCTCTGACCGCTTTTGTAAATAATGAAATTATCGGTTATATATGTGATCTTCCATTTTGTTTGGATTAAAATTGGTTAATAGGAGCAGGATAATCATCGTTGTGGATAGGATTAATGCAGCCACAGGGTTAGTCGTCTTTATCTGTTTTTAAACATCCAGTGTTTATTGCTTTAATTTACTTTCTGTTTTGTTACCTTTGCTTTGGATTGAGTTCAAGCCCTAAAATCTCACAAAACCATTTTGTTGCTTGGATAATGATGAATCCTTGTTGAGTTAACTTACGTATTTTAGCATTACAATCCACATGGATCGATACTTAACTTACCTATATTTACACCTTTTAGTGTTAGAAAATTAGCGATCAAATTTTGGCGCCGTTCTTGGGATTATTAAGATCATATAGGAATAACTTGATAATTTGGAATTATTAATTGAGTTGTACTTTTAGTTTTATTTTATTTCTTGCCAATCGATTTCCTTCTTTTTTCGGTGGTTTATGTTCAAAAGGTCCCGAGGACCTCACGAACTACACTTTGATCCAAAATCGAAAATTCACAAAGGAGAGGAGGCGGGCAAGAAGAAAGGAAGCAATGGCAAATCGAATAGCAGGCGTTCCGAAATAGCTACTGCACTGTTAGCGGTTTCACAGAAATGCACGGCCAATTGGCGACTATGGGACTTGTTGTCCTGCTCGGGAGGCGACAAGACCGCTGAATTACATGTACGGACCTCCTGCAGAGCAATTTCAAGGAGGCGGATGGGGCCCAGTAAACGCTAACAATTTTGGTGAAGCCGCCCTGTCGGCATGGTTCGAGGGCGATTCGGAGGAGGAGTCACAGAGGATCGAGCGCCCGTCTCGAGACCTATCTCGACATTTGTGACACCATCAAATAGAATGGGGTGCCACAAGACACAATCCGGATCGTATGTTCGGATTCTCTGCGAAATCAAGTGAAGGGCGGTTGAAGACCTTAGATCGTCAGGCGTCAACAGTTGGGCGATTACGTGTGAGAAATTCCTTTGAAGTACTTTCCTCCGGCTAAGGCACGAGAAGATCATAGCCGAGATTTCCACTTCTCCCGTTAGGAGATGAATCTTTGTTCGAGTCGTGGGAAAGATTCGAGGGCTATTGAGAAGGTGCCCACGGCATGGATTTTCGAGGAGCGGCAGTTACCCGGTTTCTGTGGTGACACCTCACACGAGGAGTATTGTTGGCGCATCAGCGGGGTTGCCTTTTGAGCAGGCGTGTAGGCGAGGCCAGCCGCATCATAGAAGAGATGGCGGCAGCGGTTATCGATGGCGATGGAGAGGACACCGGTGGTGAAAACTGCTACCGTTGAAGGTGATTGATAAGACAATATTATGGGCGAGTTCACCTTGTTAAGAAGCGATTTGAGAAAGAAAGGAAAGGAAAAGGCGTGGCTCGGATAAATCTTTGCGGTCGGAGATAATCGGTGAGGGATGTGAATTACATAAATCGGAGGAACAACAGTCACAGGGGAATCCGTACAATCCTAACAATGCAATCACCCAAATTTCTCGTGATGCCCCCCCAATAATTTTCAACGACCTCCGCGGTTTCTCGATTCGAGCGGGTGATTCGAGAGCGAAGAAGCCGAGTCTAGAGGATATGATCAGCAGTTGGTTGTAAGCAACCAACAATTGTAACGAATCGAATTGTTTATAAGCAACACCGGCGGAAGATCAATCATTTGGAGTCCTTGTGGCGGCTATGGGAAAGCACATGAAGATGATGGAGAATCAAATAAGTCGAGATAGCCGCACAACGTAATGGGCGACCAAGTCGGGCCAATTTCCGAGTGTCTGGAGGTAAACCACAAAAATCATTTGTAATGCCATTCATTTGAGGTGGGCGAGCTTATCAAAGTCACGAGGAGGCGAGCAGGGCAAGCGGGCAAGAGAGAATCTCGCGACCGAGCTCATGACCATGAGCCCGCCATGAGAATCTGGCAATGAGTTCGCGAGCGGCTCGGTGGCGCAACAAGTCAGCAGCGCCCGCGACATGTCGATCAGGGACCTAGCGGCGACCTGGCGGTCGCGAGTAATTCTAATGACGCTAGAAATCATCTGAAGCTTGAGCTTTAGCGCGAGAAAGCGCCAGTCCGTCATGAAGGAAGGAGGATCTTGTACATGTACCTAGCGACCGCACACGCGATGGCGAGTCGATCATGAAGGGCCAGGTGTGAAGAGATTTCCGACGTCGTGCCTCCAATTCCGTTTCAAGCCGTTTAGCTGAGCCAATCTGACGAAAGTTGACGAGGTTCATGGAGATGTTCAAAGGTGCACATCAATATTCCTTTACTTGATGCACTTGAGATATGCGGGTTACGTTAAGTTTCGAAGGATGCCGTTGCGATAAAAAGAAGCTTGGGAAATTCGAGGCGATAAATCATCTCGAGTGTGCGATCTTTGTCTTGCAAAAAGTTGCCGCTCAGCGAGAAAGATCGGCGACTTCGCCATAGCATCGTCATCGGAGGACGAGACATTCTCTAAGGTTACGTGTGATTTGGGGCAAGCATCAATCGATGCCGTTGTCCATTTTAACGATTGGAGATTGGGGAGATCAAGCCGACCACCATAGCTCTTGGATGGCGGACACATCGGTGACTTATCCGAAAGGGATAGTGGAGGGCGTGCTCGTGAAAGTTCGAATTTCATCTTCGGTGATTTCGTTGTTCTCGACATGCGGAGGATGGGAATACACCTCTTATTCTCGGGCGACCATTCCTAGCTACCGTGAGCATTGATAGAGCGTGCAAGATGGAGATCTCGCCTTCCGAGTCAACGGCGAGGAGATGAATCTCTATATATGATGCTATGAAGCGGCTGACGAGAAGACCATGGAAGATTATCGAGTTATAGAGCGGTATCGCCCACTCACTTTCAATCGGTTGATCGGTGGAGTTTTGTATACGCAAACTCGATTTTCTCACCATGAGACCTTGATGAGGCGTGTGGCGAGATTTTAGAGTATCTTGAGTCCATCGATGAAGTCGAGGCCTCCCAGAGTCGATTGCCTTATTTGGATGTGAGGAAGCCGATTGGAGGAGAGGGCCGTGGTGAAGAAGGAAGAGACTACACGAAGATGGAGTTGAAAGAGTTGCGGACCACTGCGGTATGCCTTCTTAGGCGATGATGAGGCGTGCCGGTGATAATATCTTGGCTTTGGTGATGAGGAGACACGTGAACGATGGTCGTGTTGAGCGGTACAAGTCTGCGATTGGGTGGGCGATTTACGATATCGAGGGTCGGCCCCTCGATTTGCATGCACCGATCTGTTGGAGAATGAATCTGAAGCCAAGGTGCAACCTCAGCGCCGATTGAATCCGGCAATGCAAGAGGTCGTCGAGAAAAGTGTTGAAGCTCTTGACGCAGGCATGATCTATGCCATATCCGACGGCCGAGTGGGTTAGCCTACTCAAGTGGTATCGAAGGGGGTATCACGGTGATCGAGAGGCGAGACGAGCGAGCTTGTGGCAACAAGACTCGTAACGGGATGGCGGTTGCATCGACTATCGTGCTCGAACACGGCCGAGGAAAGACCATTTTCCCCGCTTTATTGATCGGATGTTGGACGGACTAGCGGGGTATGAGTTCTCTTGTTTTCTCGATGGATATTCGGGTACAATCAGTTGCCATCGCCCAGAAGATCAGCACAAGACGGCGTTCACTTGTCCGTATGGAGTTTTCGCCTATAGGCGAATGCCGTTTAGATTGTGCAATGCTCCAACCACGTTCGAGGTGCGTGATGTCCATCTTCCATGGGTTGATCGAGAATATTATGGAAGTCTTTATGGACGACTTTTCCGTGTTTGGCTCTTCGTTCGACCATTGTCTCCATAACTTGTCACAAGTCTTTGCAAAGATGTGAGGAGGCGAATCTTGTTCTCAATTGGGAGAAGTGCCATTTCATGGTGAAGGAAGGTATCGTGCTTGGTCACAAAGTCTCGGCGAGGGTTTGGAAGTGGATCGAGCAAAGATAGTCGCTATCGAGAAACGCCTCCGCCTACAAATGTCAAATCGGTGAGGAGTTTTCTCGGTCATGCGGGTTTTATAGGCGGTTCATCAAGGATTTCTCGGCGATCACGAAACCATTGTGTGGATTGCTCGAGAAAGATATGAAGTTCGTGTTCACGAAGGAGTGTTTGGGCGTTCGAGAAATTGAAGTTAGCCGTGATCTCGACTCGGTTTGGTCTCACTGATTGGAGTCAACCATTCGGTGATGTGTGATGCGGCGATTGGGCGATCGGTCTTTGTATTAGGCGAAAACGAGACAAGCTTTTCGAGTCATCTATTATGCAAGTAAGACTCTCGACTACTGCTCAAATGAATTACACCACCACGGAGAAGGAATTACTTGCGTGGTCTATGCTTTCGATAAGTTTAGACCTTATTTGGTGGGCACCCACACCATCGTACCTGTGATCATGCCGCCATTAGTCATCATTGCCAAGAAAGATTCGAAGCGAAGATTGGTGAGATGGATCCTCCTTCTTCAAGAGTTCGACATGGAGATCAAAGATAGAAAGGGTTGTGAGAATGTGGTTGCCGACCACTTGTCGCGATTGGAGAAGCGATCGAAGGAGAGGATAGGAAGATTGGCATAAGGAGAACTTCCCGACGAGCACATCTTGGCGTCATCGATCACACACCATGGTGCGCTGATTTTGTTAATTACTTGGTGATTGGGTTTTACCTCCATCGTGCAAAGGTCGTTTGAAAAAAGTTTCTCCACGATGTTAAGTTCTATTATTGGGACGATCCTCGTCTCTACCGCCGATGTGCCGATGGTTTGATCGTCATTGCGTTCCCAAGGAGAATGGTAGAACATAATCCACGAGTGCCATAGTTAGTTGTTGGAGGCCATTTTGCGGCACGAGGCGGTGGCAAAGATTTGCTCGATGGATTCTTTTGGCCTTGATCTTCAAAGATTGCCAATCTTTTATCAAGAGTTGTGATCGTTGTCGAAGAGTGGGAATGTCACTAAGAAAGGCGAGATGCCGCATGAAAACCATCATGGAGGTGGAACTATTTGACGTATGGGATCGACTTCATGGGTCCGTTCAATGTCGTGTGGTTACGTATATTCTTCTTCTTTGTAGATCGTTTCCGTTGGGTAGAGGCAATTCCGACCGTCACGAGCGACTCCAAGGTAGTGATCAAGTTCCTTCACAAGAACATTCGACTCGATTTGGAGTCCCGGGGCGTTGATCGGTGATGGGGATCGCACTTCAATAATAAGTGGCTAGGCGGCGTTCAGCCAATATGGTGTGAAGCATCGCGTCACCTCCCCTACCATCCACAAGCAAGCGGGCAAGTGAGCTCGCCAACCGAGAGATCAAGCGATTCTAGAAAATCGGTTGTTCGGTATGAGGATTGGGCCAAGCGGTTGGATGATGCTCTTTGGGCTTACCGGACTGCGTACAAAGCTCCCATCTGCTATCTCCATATCAAATGGTATTTGGTAAATCACGCCATTTACTGGTTGAATTGGAGCACAAAGCGTGTTGGGCGACTAGGAGAATCAACATGGACTTCAAGGAGGCGGTATGATGAGGAGTGACCAACTGTTGGAGCTCGGCGAGTGGAGGAATGAAGCTTTCGAGAATTCTCGGATATCTGAGGAAAGAGCCGAAATTTCACGACCTCCACATTCGTGCCAAAGTTTTCGCCGGGTAATGAAGTCTTACTTTACAATGCTCGACTGCGTCTATTCAGGAAAGCTCAAGTCGAGATGGTCGGGACCGTAATCGCTTACCGTGCGTTTGCCAATGGGAGTTCTGAGCTCCAGACTCGGGGGCAACATTTTTAAAGTGAGCGGCGGTACCTCAAATCTACTTCAAGTCACACTTGACCGAGAAGTCAAGGTGACCCAGCTAAGCGAACCATGATACGAGTGCCGTCGAGCTAGCGGCGATAATTCTAACTTGGTTGGGAGGTAACCAGCAGTTTACATCTTCGCTTTTGTTGTTTCGTTTTGTTTTGGTTGTGTTTCTTTGTTTGTGTCGTGTTTCGTTGTTTTGTGAGATCCCAAAGTTTACTAGCTTTCTTTAAAAAAAAAAAAAAAAAAAAAGTACTAGTAGCGACCGTGAGGTCGCAAGGGTAACCGCGAGAAATTGGGCGAGCGTTTTTATGCGGCGACGAGCTCGCGCCAAGCTTCGCGATCATGAGCTCGACCATGAGATCCGTCGCGACCAGCGCCCTCGACCAGCGCCCGCTTCGTGACCCGCGTTTACCTTATTTCTCCCAAATTGTAACCCACACACACACACGTTTTTACGAAAGAGACAAAACCTCCTCTCAAGCACACAAGCACCTCTCTTCCCCAATTTTCTTGCATTTCTCCATCAAATCCACCCAAGGTATGCTATATTTGTTTAATTCTTCATGGGTTTACTTTTATTGAGCATGATTAGGAAGGATTTGTTCCATTTATCCTCTTGAGGTGGGTTTAATTAACTTTGAGAGACTAGGGCTTATTTTGCTAGATTTGTGTGGTGTTTGAGCATGATTTGTCCAATGATATGTTTATTCACGTTTATACACGTATATTTTTTGTCTAATGTGCCTACATTGTTGATTTGGGTTAATAATTTGTGAAAATAGCCTTGAAACTTTCTTGTCGACACGCGCGACAATGATCATTGCTGCGACATTGGCTATATCTGGTATCTCGGCGCTCGTCTTGTATTCGGTCGTCGACGGCGGTGCTTGACCTCCCTAGCGACCGCTAGGTCTCGAAGGGTGATCGCTAGTTTTCGCCGAGCGTCCAATTTTGAAATTTTTGGTACGTGTGTGTTTTTCCCATTGTGTGTTATCTTGCGAGATCATATGACAATATGGGGGAAATAATTTGATTAAGTTGAAGTTTGGGGGATCTATATTGAGCATTTTGGGTTGACGTTGTTTTGATTGTTTCATTCATACACCGGCTAACTTTGAAATTCTTTTAGGTACAAATATGCCGCGTACTCACGGTCCTGGCGAAAGGGCAAGAGCATTGTCTCCACTTCCCACGACGAGACACAAGATGATTTCCACGATGAGCATCATGATGAGCATCACGACGAGCCACGCATGGCACCACCAGATGAATTCGATCCCGAAAATTTTGGGGTCAGACTGCCAAGTGACTCGTCGAGAAGCCGTTGGGATAGATTGGTGAGACTACGGCATAGGCATTCACGTTTCATGTGCCTCAATCGTGTCGAGATGGATATCACCAATGATGTGACGGGTTAGCGAGAGGTCCGGCTGTACTCGATTATCACACCAATTATCTTACATACCGGATCGACACTCAATTCTTGTCGACTCTCCATGTTCACAAGACAAGCGGCATGCGGACTACATCGTGTTCGGCTTGACAATGAGTCCGTCAACTCTCCGTAGAGCGAACTTAATGGAATCATCAATGGAATCAGGAAGGAAATTACATAGGGACGTCGAGTACACAGTCCAAAGCGTATGGCCAAAGTTCATGGACGCCAGACTCGAGCACACTCCATATTATGATGCCTCGAGATCAAAGGCTAGCTCGATTCGGAATCCAGCGGTCCGTTACTTCCACCGGCTCCTCACATTCACCTTGCATGGCGTTCGAGCATGACCGTCCTCTCACAAGATATGAGCATTCTGATTGGAGCCGTGTTCAACGAGAAGATGCATGCCGGCATGTTCTTAGCTCAGCACTTCCATATGCAGTCCACAGTTTCGGGTAATTCGAAGATATGTATAGGGGGATTCGTTACCCCATTGCGATTTCTTTGGGATTACGATTCGAGAGAGTCCGATCTCTCACGACATCTTCTGGACAAGGCGTGCCTATCGTCGAGCGTTCTCAAGAGCACCCAGACGTTACTTGTGGCTGTTATATGATCAAACGCCAATCAATCTTCCGCGCGCCCAATCCAGAGCTCACAAGCATAAGCCGATACTTTACTCGGATGCTGGCGGAATATGAGCTCCGCTGCACATTATGCATGGACGCGGCGTGAGCGCGCAAGGCGGTCGAGGGCGAGCAACCGCATGAAGAGCAAGCCGAGCACGCCGAGCTGAAGTGGCTCACGAGACAAAGGCATATTGCACCCGCCACCCGTTCGAGGTGACCCCGGATTTATGATCGATTAGATCACATAGATGGTCGTCTCAACCATATTGGCGGGAACTTGACATCGATTATGGAGCAGCGAAGAAGCCATCTACACCAACAACAAGCACGTCTCGAGCAACAACGAAGATGATGGAGATGATGCGACAATGGAATCGATGGCGTGGATTTTATCCGCCACCGATGTAGTGACTTTCAGGTAAGTTTTCTCCCAACTACTCTTTTTCGCAAACCTTATTGTTTCCACATGTTCACAATAAGTTTGGGGGTAAACGAGTTTGGTTGGTTGAGAATCTGGTTATGTTTTCTATGCTTTATAGGTTTAGTTGTTATGCTTTGGGATCTTTTGTCGTGTTTTGTTTTGTTTTTCGTTTTTGTGTGTCGTCGATCAACGAGTTAAGTGAAGTATGTTAATCCATGTGGCCAATGACGATAGAAATTTTTGGTGAAAGTTAATGATAGTGCGCATGATATGTTAGGAAATAACGCATGAATGACGTGAGATGGCTTAGCTTGTTGTTTTCACCATTTGCTTATCTGTGAGACTTGAGCTTCCTTGTATACATATCTTGATCTGATTTACATTAATTGTGTGATATCGTGCATGTGATTGTCTTCTAGAACTTGCCGTGTTTACGTGTCGAGATTGCGATATGTGTTTCAATTTGGAAAGGATAAAGGCCATCGTTGTTAACCACTTATCACCCAAACACTAACCCGATGATATACCATTTGTCGCCTTCTTTGAGCCTTTATTAGACTTTTCTTTCGATTAACGGATGATAGGAGGTGAGGATGGATATGGGAATCAAAGGGTGAAATTTTGATGTAGTGATGATGAGAAAAGTTTCGTTTGGAAAAACACATACGTGGTGAAGAATAGTACCTTTGTTGTATAAGATAAACCCTATAAGCTCTAGAAAAGAAAAGAAAAGAAAATGTTAAGTTCACTATGAGTGTTGAGCATAAAGGGTCTTTAATCAAAGTATAAGTACCTTCGTGGCATTAAAGCGTTGATTTAGCACGTTGGAAAGAAGAGGAAAATGGGCGAAGTCCATATGTGTCGAATAGTATAAATGGGGTGCTTGGAATATTCTTGAGTCACTTAGCCATATTTTATCCTACCTTAACCAATGTGCCTACATTACAACCTATGAAAAGACCTCTTTGATCTAATTTGAACACAATGACGTGGTGGAGATATTAGAAAGCAGCAAGCCTATGGTAAGATGTTGCATTGCATTGATCGTTGAGTGTATACCGTCCTCAGAGTTCTTTATGAGTTGAGTGTATCCTATATTTTACACATGCCATTGTGAGGTTGAATTAAATAAGTTTTGCCGTCAATTGTTGTTTGTGTTGAGTTGGATAACGTCGTCATGAGCACTAATGTTTTTGGCGTTGATATGTTTACGAGGCCTAGAATGGTTGTCATCTTTGCTACGCTCGTTGATCTTTCCGTTGTGTCTTTCTGTTTTGGTTTTGTTTGAGGACAAACAATGATTTAAGTTTGGGGGTTTGATAAGCGCGCATTTTACACGTTTATAGTTGATATTTGAAGATGAGTTTAGCTCGTTTAATGTGCGTTCGTATCGATTCTAATGTTTTATCTATTTTTAGAAGATCTTGCTCTTGGGTGTTCTTTTGGTGTTGTGTAGGTCTATATGTTGAAAATCGAAGCAAGGAGCGGCGCACAAGCCAAAACACACAATCTGGCGTGTTTCTAGCGACCGACTAGCGGTCGCTAGGCAGCCGCTAGGAAACACGCGAGAACCCAGCATACCGCGATCACGAAATCGTGCTCATGAAGCGAAGCCCAGTGAGAAGTCATCGGACGATTTCGCGACCGGATCGATTTCCTAGCGACCGCTAGCCATGGTCGCGAACCAACCAAGCGGGCGAAGCGGCCGCGAGGCGAGGCAGCGAGACTTACCTCGCGCCACACCTAGCGATCGCGAAGGGTGGTCGCGAGGCAGCGGCGAAGGAAAATTAGGTTTGGGGTGTGCTATATATATGGCAACACCCCTCGCCCCAACTTGAGACCTACGATTCGAGCCTCTTTTCTCGGTTTTTCATAAGTTTTTCGAGTTTTAGCTTTAGGTTCCATATATTTTCATTCTAGAGTTGTTTCTGGTTGTTCTTCGTTAGTTTACGTTTTGTTTACGATCCGAACGTTTCGTCCGACGATCTCGCAATTTTCCGTTTTCCGAGGTTGGGATTCAAGCCCAGCGTGTTCATCAACGCTACATCACGGGTTTTATATATTTAATTTCCGTCTTTATGATTAAATCGTATTTCATTCCGTTTATTATGTCGGCTAGTTTTTCGTTCTAATCTAGGGTTTGCATGATTCGATCCTATATGTTGTGATTCTGTTATCGTTATTTACCGTCCATGCATTGATTCATGATTCGATTGTGCTTATTTATATGTGTTGGTTTCGATCAATCTCGATGCATATTTGGTTGTCGGTTAATTACGTAATTGTGTTAATGTCAATCGATATCGAATGCATGATACGAATGAGCCTTGAGTCGTGGGCGAGATAGGATATTCGTAGGAAGCATATTCTTTGTGATCCGTTTGGGTTACTTGTTTTCACCTAGAGGCGTATGATAATAGGAAAACTAGTAATCTACAGCCGCTTTTGTCGTAACAGAAATTGTCGGTTATATATGTGATCTTCCATTTTGTTTGGATTAAAAATTGGTTAATAGGAACAGGATAATCATACGTTGTGGATAGGATTAATGCAGCCCTAGGGTTAGTCGTCTTTATCTGTTTTTAAACATCCGAGTGTTTATTGCTTTAATTTACTTTCTGTTTTGTTACCTTTGCTTTGGATTGAGTTTCGAAGCCCTAAAATCTCACAAAACCATTTTTGTTGCTTGGATAATGATGAATCCTTGTTGAGTTAGCTTCTGTATTTTCGCATTACAATCCCTGTGGATACGATACTTCGCTTACCCTATATTTACACCTTTTCGTGTTAGAAAATTAAGCGATCATACATTAGAACATGGGTCACAAAGATCAACTATGAATAGTGGAGTGTGCATTAAAGGTGACACTTATGGTACATACACTCAAGAACTCGATTTTTATGGGTGATTATTGGAGGTTTGTGAGTTGAAATATCCTGGGCTACCAACGAAGCCCACAACATTGTTTAGATACGAGTGGTTTGATCCTTCACGATTGGGTTTATCAATTCATTCCGAGTACAAGTTGGTTTCGGTAAATTATACGCAAAGATATAACAAGTTCGAACCGTTTATCCTCGCCAATCAAGCCATTCAAGTATATTATTGTGCATATCCAAGTTTAAAACAATCTATGAAAGAGTGGTGGGAAGTATGCAAAATTAAAGCTCGATCTAATGTGGAAGTCTCAGATGAGAGTTCTGCATCGATAGTACCTCCCCCTTTTCAAGAGGATGCATTTGGTTCGATTACTAATATCGTTGTGGATGATGACACGACACTAGTTCATCCTGACGGTACACTCATAGACATTGAAGAGACATCTGATGATACAGATGATGAAGTTGAATTGTCAGAGTCAGAAAACAATCATACATTGAATGATGATGATGATGATGATGATGATGACGACGATGAATAGGGTTTGAATTTATTATATGCAAGCTGAACAAGTTTTATTTTATAGTATGCATAAAAAAACGTTATGATATGTATTATTTGTGAAATTTTAATGCAGCATTTTTTACCTTTGTTTGCAGATGTCTCAGGGTGGACGAGGTACCTCGTCATCAGGTTGGAGGCATCCAGGTTCATATACGCCGTCGCCATAACCTGTCGGGCTCGAAGAAGGATGGAGGCACTGTCTCACAACTCGGGTAGCTTGAGTAGTAGTGCAGTGCCGTCGAGGGAGGGGATGAAGAAGATCGCCATTGTGAATGGGTATGTTATCTATTGTATGTCTCAGTTAAAATAAATCATAATATTCTGATGACTTTATTTCTTGTAAATTGCAGCATTTTGTGTCCGAGCAATGATGTAGCACGCGTGATTACGGAGTCATTCCGTAAATTCATGAACCACAACGGCTTCAATTGGAAAATGATGCCTCAAGAGTTCAAGCAAATTTATTTCGATGAATTCAAGGTTCGTGTTGTTTATACGGAGTCATTTATGTTTTTACCTTTGACACCAGTGATGTTGTAATCATATATTTTTTGCAGAAATATTTTTATTGGGATGATACGCTGAACGAGGCCATGGTCTACACCTACTGGTGCGCAAAGGCCGCCGAACGCTATAAAGATCTTGTTCACAAGATCAAGCGGTTGAAGGACTCGCCCAACCCACCTCCATTTATCCCTAATCGAGATTGGGATAATTGAAAGGCATATTGGGCTCGGACAGACGTCCAAGCGAAGATGGCAAAGGCCCGCAACAACAGAATGTCTGAGCCAGATGGTGAGGGTACTAGGATAGTCAAGCATCGGGGTGGCTCACGCTGTGCATTAGAGTATGCGAGAGATATTGTAAGTATTTTGAAGTTTTAGATATAGTAAATTGATTTAAGAATCGTGATACTTGTTAATTATTTAATTTTTTTGACTTATTTATAGGCAAAAGAGCGTGGAGTAGACATATCAGAGGTCCAATGAGAAGTATTCTAAAAGTATCATGCCACCGACGACGGGAGCTATACAGACGGGAAGGCTCGGAGTATCGCGGTAAGTATATTTGTTAGCGCAACAACGAACATTTAATTAAATAATAATTGTACGGAATTATATTAAAGAGGCAGGTTGAGGAACATGTGACACAGTTGAGCCAATCTGGGGGCAGTGGTGAGGCGACACCAGAAGTTGATAGGACTCAAATTCTAAAAAATGTCCTTGGGAGCTCCTCAAAGAAAAAGAATAGGATGTTTGCAGCTGGTATTCTATCACGGACATACATGCAGAGCGAAGCATCGTCTCATTCGGTAGAGAGTGCCCAACCTGCTGATTCCATAGCTTATCATCAAAAGCTATTGGAGATGGAGGCCAGATTGCAAGCTGAGTGATTGAGCTAAAACACACTCAAATTTACTATGAATCGCACGAGGTAATTGTAGCGTGATAAGTTAAACCAAGTTGTCTCTCAAGGAAAACTTAACAGGCTATTGTTAGGTATGCATACGTAAAGCAATTAAATCTAAACATTCTAATAACAAAGGCGGTTTTGGAATAAATAGGAATTAAAATACGGAAAATAAACAGCAATCCTAAGCTAGGGGTTGTCAATCCCGAGCTAAACTAATAAAGCATTAAATCTAAATCAAGGGTTGTCAATCCCTAGTTGAACTATGAAAGCAGTAAAACGAAAGCAATAAACAAAAGAAATAGCAATCCTATTCTTAGGGTTCGTCAAGCCCTAATCTAAATCTAATTGCAAATGAACCATAATTATCAATCAACCAACAAGAACATGAATTAATCGAAAGCAAGAAATCATTTATCAAATTAAATCAAGAACAATCTAAATAATTCAATGTCTACTATTAAATTGAATCCAACAATAATCATGAACCAAGAAATCACAAGGAATGAAAAGTAAAAAGTAATCCAACATAAATCGACTGCGTAAATTAAAAGGAATGAAAAATAAGAAATAAGATTCTAATTTGTTTGTATCTCTATCTGTGTTGTTGTCGGACTAAGAACAACGGCCACGGAAGAAAAGCTCAAGGACAACGCCGTGGAAGACCAGAACATTTGGATAATGACCTAACGCGTATATATATATTAAATGAGCATGAACGCCGGTTCGAGGTGAGCGAGCACGGTGACGGAGGTGAGCGGGCGTTCATGTGTGAACGTGCGAGGAGAATAGGCGAGCGGGCGCTCGAGCACAGCGTCGGTTGGGAGCTTGAATGCGCGACGGCACAGGCGCGCACTGGGGTTCAGCACCGGATGAGGCCACGCGGTCGAGCGTCGGGTGGTGTTCGAACGCCGGTTGAGCTGGACGCTGGAGACGGGCGCTGGGCTATGAGCGTCAGGTGATGGACGAGCGCCGGATGACACAGCGCGCGCGTGGAGTTGCGCTGGCAGAGCGGGTGCCGGGGAGGCGTTGGGTGGTCGAGTGCTGGGGATGAGCGCCGGATGAGCTCGCGAGCTGGGCGACAACGCGTACAGAATGCACGGGCCACGGGCGCTGGGTGCTGGCCGTGCGACGGGGTGCTGGGCACGTGCGGAGGTGGCCGCTGGGGTGGCAATGCGCGCGGGGCGCTGGGCAAGGCGCGACGTGCCATGTCACACGTGCGCGACTTTGATGATTCGCTCCGTTCTCCCTCGTCTGAACTCCGAAATGCAATCCGTTTGCGCCTACGGACTCCTATCGATATGATCTTCAATATACTTGATCCTTGGCAGATCCATTTCATCCTATTTAATGCCGTTTTTTGACAAAATATCAAAATAAACCAAATAAGTTCAAATCGATAAATACTAATCAAAACGACGGCATAAATCGGATAAACTACTGAAAATGACATGTAAAACAATACCAAGAATAAGCATAAATTCATACCAAACACTGAGCGAGCAATCTGAGGCCGATTTCTAGTCGAGCGGCGGAACGCGAGGCATCTGAGGCCGTAATCTGCAAGTTGGTGAGAGCGAGATGACGTTCAACCACGCTTCGAGCTTAGTTGCGCTCAGCAGGATGCCTTGGAGTGCTTCATGGCCAGCTCCCGTTTCCCCCCACCCTCGTGATATTTTGATTTGTATGATGAAGAAACAAATACATTTTATTTGCAAAACTTATCATATGATTTAGAATTGTTTTATTTATTTGATATTGTACCTTTTGAAATTATTTTGTTTGGATTGTGTTTATGATTTAGAATGATAATGTTTATCATTTGGAATTGGTTTGTTTGTTTGATATTATACCGTTTGGAATTGTTTTGTTTGGATTGTGTTTGTTTGTAATTGGTATGTTTAAAAACAGGTTTGTTGTTTGTTGTAAACGGCCATCCAAAATACAAATATAAGCTGTCCAGTTTATGCACATTTAGCGACAGAATTGCGACGGATTAGCGTCCGATTAATGACAGATTGGCGACGGATTGATGACGTGAAATAACAGAACAAACAGAATCTAACGACGGACATGGTCCGTCGTTAACTAGCGATGGAATGTCAATGGATTAGTGTCATATTAACGACGGATTGGTGACGTGAAATAACGAAAAAAAAAGAATTTAACGACGGACATAGTCCGTCGTTAACTAGCGACGAACATGTCCATAGCTAATCGGTCGTAAGAAATCAGACGACCGTTCAAAAGGTCGTCGATTAGCGATTGAAACGTCCGTCGTAGAAAGTTAACGACGGACAAAAATCCATCGTTAGAGGTTTCACAACCAGCTTTTCAACGACGGCAGCTGTCCGTCGCTGATCCTTCGCTAAACATTTTAACGACGGATCCGGCATGCTCTGCGACGAAATTTTCCGTCTCTATTCGCCTGTTTTTTTGTAGTGGAAGCTGAATTTGCTAATGCAACGTTCCAAAAGATTTTGGAGACTGCATCAAAATGGATTGGGTGTTCTAAACCTTGCTTCACCACAATGCCACGCTACACAATTCCTTCCAACACAAGATGAAGCATTGTAGGGCAATGAAGATTTTATAAAGAGTATAGAAGATACTGCAAATGCTGAGATTGAAAAGAAGAAATTCATACAGCCGTTTGACGATATACCTAGCTTCAGTCTCGGCCTGACCCAAATGGAGACTGCATGTGAAAACAATTCTGTTGGCATCATGCACACTATAACAAAAACTGGATATTGGGGCACCTATTTAGAGGCACTTGTTACTAATTGTCTCCAAAATATATTGTTGGGGCAATTAATCAAATTAATCAAATATATAAAATTTAGAGACACAAATATTTTTTCTCCAATATTTAATTTTTAGTGAAAACTCACGAGTGTTATTTTGGAACAAAAAATCCTTGATTGATTTTAGGCCCTCTGCCTGCGCCTCTTTTCTCTCCATCTCTCTCTCTCTTCCTACGGCTCTATTTCTCTCCATCTATCTCTCTTCCTGCACTGCGCCTCTATTTCTCTCCATCTCTCTCTTCCTGCGCCTCTATTTCTCCTCTAAATTTTTTAGCTAGAACTCCGTCAATCGTTCACGTCTCACGCCGTTGCTCGTCCCCAACAACACCGTCGTCATTGTCTGTGTTGTTGTTCGCCTACAGCAGCTACCGCACCCCACGCCTTCGCGGTCGTCCATCTAAAGCAGCTGCCACACCCACACCTTTGCTGTCGTTCTCCCACAGTAGCCACCGCACCCTAAGCATTCTCTCATCCCCAAAGCAAGTACGTTTTGTTCAGATCTCGATGATCTGAAGCTGTTTTGATTAATACACGCGTTTATGTACAGTGAATCGACTATTTCTGGATTTGTTTCGAGTGTTCCCGTGTGAGATCGTGCTTATCGCTAGTTTTTAGTTGTAGATCTTTATCGTACATCTGATTGCATATGTTTGTTAAGAGTTATGCATAATTTTCTTTTTCTGTAACTTGATACTGTGATGGAACTTTACAAAAATGTTGTTGAGTTATTTTTGTGATCCTGAATTTGAAGGTTGATTTATACAAGTGTGGGAAATCATAGTGATGTACTCATATATTATACATAAAATTTATTCATCATAAGGTATCAACTAAGTCAGGGTCAAGTGGTGGATAGGGAAATAGATTAGTTAAAGAGATTACTATGAGATTACTGTAAGCAAAATTTATTCATCTTGGCTTCTTATATTCACATTCACATTTTGTCAAAAACACCAGTGCGCATGAGGACGACCTTAATTTGTTATAAGATATTAATAAATCAGTCATTAATTAATAGTTAATTAGGATTGTATTGCAAAATGATTGAAAGATGACAATAGACTAGAAGTTCAGGATTTCCACGTAGAACTTAAGAAGAAATAGTTTTCTCTAGTCTGGAATCTTCTTTTTTGGTTAGTGTTACTTGAGCTCAAATCTGTTAGCTCCATGTTTGCAGTTTTCTTAGCTGGCATAGTTAGTTGTCGATGTAAACACTTAATCAGAAATCAAACACATGCATTTCTCTCTCATTTCTTTTACCTTGTTTAGAATTAATATTATATATATTAGTTTCTATGTGTTTTTTTTATTAAATTAATGAAATACAATTTAGTTATTTCCAAATTAAAATCGTGGGAGAATAATAGGCACACATATTGCTAGAAATTGTGCATATGGATACAATTTCAAATTAAGTTAGACATTATAAAAAGATAATTATATGAGAAAAGCAACGGAAAAGAAAAGGACAAAGAGAAAGAAAAAGAAAAATGAGATTATTTTTAGTAAATTGATTTGTTATTTTGATACAATCCTTTGCTGATATTAGAAGTTTTGTGTTATTCTTGTATTCGAAAATGTTTGAAAGATGGTTATAATAGTATAGTAGATTTAAACGTCCCTTTCTTTTGGACATGCCACACTTTTGATATATTTCTAAAATGCTTTGTAACACCTTTACACACTGTCAGCTAGACACCTAAGTTAGTTGAGAAGGAAAAAAAATAAGACAATGAGTGAGAAAGAAAATGAGAGAGGGAGAGGGAGGAAGAGGAGAAGATTGTTCATCATTTCAGTATATTTTATTCTGAAATGATGATGATAAATGCTACAGATGTGATGAGAATGATCTGGAAAAAATGAATGAGACTGTCATTTATACATGAATGAACAGAATATACAGTTAAAGGATCTATTGCTGTATAATATAACTATTTACCTCGAGTATTGTTGATTTACCAAAGATGGCGACCTTTATTTTACTCTGCTGAAACTAAACTCTAGATGATGAATGATGAACACAACAAGACTAAGAAGAGATTACAGAATGTGATATGAAAATGGAACATCTGCTCCCAAATTCTCAGTTGCCTTGGATTGATTTTTTTTTTGTTATATACATTTAGAATATTGAACCTGTATCTGACATGAATGGAGAATATAGAAGGGATAATTCCATTTTCCTACAAAGTCATATATACTAGAGTAATGTGTTTGAAATTATTCATTTCTCAACACTTAATTTATTTGCGTGAGAAGGATGCAAAATTTTCTCAGCATCTTTGTTGAATGATAGGTGGATGGAATCTAGAATGTATCTCTGTAAGCAGATTTGCATGAGAAGGATGCAAAGTTTTTATAATAAAAAATTTGAACTGTTATTCTATCAGCAAAGTTATTATTTTTTATATTAGTCTGCAGCTCTTTGAATGGCTCAGGTCTAGCATCCGAATACCGTTACAACCAGTACCCTCATCTGTTATCTTCAGGGGACTTATAGGTACGCGCATGAGATGGATGCTACTTTGTTTACTTAACTTAATTTTATCTATTCAAGAAAATGTGATGGTCACTGATAGGATATGGCCCAACCTCTCAGGCCCAACAGCAGGGATATGGCCCAACAGTAGGCCCCAAACGAGCTGGGCCTAACCTAATGTTGCCCTACTCGGTTACGCCTAAATGACGATCCCCAAACCCTAATTATGGGTAACGGTAATGAAGTAACGGTAGTAATCATGGGTAATAATGGTGGAGATCATGGTCAGTTATAGGAGAATGATGGCCCGCCAATCAAGGGATTCGTGGCAAGGTTTACGTTTGTGTATAAATAGGAGTTAGATCGAAGGTAAAAGGGTTAGCAAATTACTGAATACTAGAGCCCTTTGAGATACTTGTCAGAATCAAATTATAGTAAACATCTTGAGAATCATCTCCTCCGTGGACGTAGATCTTATTCTTGATCGAACCACGTAAAAGTCTCTTGTGTTCTTTACTGTTTTTATAAATCTTGCATACTAGATTTATCATTGGCGCCGTCTGTGGGAAACTCTTGAACAAAAAGCTGAGTTTTCTACAATCTAATGGCAAGGACACGTGCAAACGCTAGTACTGCCGGCGATGTCGGTAACAACCGTGCGGAGGACGATCAGGTGGTCACACAACACCGGGGAAAGGGGATTGCGGACGCCACCAGCGGTCACACACCTGAGGGCTACATGGAGAATGCTTCCATACACCCTCAGGATCGCCGTCCCAACGAAGAGGAGGACACCGACCTCGATCTGGTGAATGCGAGGTTCACCGCTCCCACGAGGTCCTCGGTCGGCGGTGGTCCGAGTTCCTCAATGCCAACCTCAATCAATTCGCACTTTCTCAACCGTAGGACAAGCGGGCGGGCCCCTCAAGAGTGCCCGAAGTGGTGATTACAGGCAATCGAGGTCGCTTACCTCTCCGAAACAATCAACGTTCACCACGGCATAATGATCGCCCCGATACCAGGGTTCATTCGCCCTCATACCCTCCGCGAGCCGTTCTCCCTCGACGTGATACCCATGTGAATGGACGGAAAGAAGGGAGGAAAGACGGTCGAACTCCCTCGAAGAGACGACAGACGCCGTTATCGATCTCCCACCCCTCGGAGAGGATGGTAACGAACTCCCGGATTCGACCGACACGGACGAATTATTTCTCCTTTTCAAGGGAGATTCGATACACCTTGCCACAAATCTGGGGCTCGAATATTGCTGCATCGATGGCCTTGGAGATCCTTCTGACTTCCTATTTGCCTATACCACCAATATGGCAAACCAAGGGATGGAAGATTTCCATATGTGTAAGGTCTTTCCCGAGGTGCTAATCTCCAACGCTCGACGTTGGTTCACCCGCTCGCCGTAACAAAGATCCATTGCTTCAAAGACCTCATGGATCGCTTCAAATGACGTTTTACCGTAAAATGCCGCCTCGACAACCTTCGTCCGATCCGCTTTAATCCGTCAAGGACGGGATGAAACAATGTCGAATTTCATCTCCGGATTCATCATGGAATCCCTTAAAATAGATGAGAGTAACGATCTCTACATCATCAACGCATTCAAGAACGGGATCCGACCTGGAGCTCTGAATAAAGAGATCACCCGTGAACAGCCAAAGACCGCTAGTCGTCTTTGGACCCTGGTTGACAACTTTGTCAAAGGGGACGAGTCGGATCGGAAGAAGAGAGAGATCTGGGATGAGCAGCGGACTGAGAGAAGGAAACCAGAGGATCGGGGCCGAGGTGCTGAACGCCGAAGTGCGTTCGAAAGAATAAAGAAGGGGCCAGTAGAATCAAGGCTGGGACCTCGGCAAAACCCTGGTAATAACGATCGCCCTCTATTCAAATCCAGGGCGGAAATATTTGAGCTTCACATCGAGCTCTTTCAAAACCTCCTCCTGAAAGGAGGATCGAAAAAAGTCAACGGAAAGTATTGTGACTACCACCAAGGGTGCGGTCACGATACGAAGATTGCAAGTCCTTGGGCTCACAGTTGACGAGCTCGTCGAGGAAGGAGCGAAGAAGTACACCGCCGATCTGGGCGGGTAATAAAAAGCGCAGAGGAAAAATGGAGGTGGTAATAGCTCATGACCGACCTCAACGGCAACCCGACACGAAGATGGCGAGGAAGAAGGTTCCAAAGGTAATGGAGCAGTTTACGCTATAACCGACTGCCGGTTAGTACGACGAGGTCGTCGCTAGAAACGAAGCTCGAGGCCGACCCTCAAGAGCCGAAAACAAGCGACTCGGGATGGAGAAAATATTGTGTTCTCAAAAGACGACCCAAGACTTAAGATCATGCCCCACCAGATGCCATTACAATACAAGCCGTGGTGGGTAACAAGAATGTACATCGGGTCTACATTGACATCGGAGCCTCCGTTAGCATCATATTCCGCTGCTGGATAAACTTGATGTCGGAGGAATTAGTACACCCCGCACCTTCCCGGCCATGAGCTTTACTCAAGAGGCGGTTCAACCCGGTGTCATTACCCTTCCGGTCACTTTGTAGGCGCGCTCCCGGTCGGTCACCAAAGCCATTCAATTTTTCCCGGTCCGAGCTCCTCTCCCTACAACATTATCACGGGAAGAGATCGTCAGATGCAACCAGAGCCGCCCTCCGTGTACCACCTCACCATTAAGATACCCACCCCGTGGGAGTGTTAAGCATTCGGGGTGACCAAACGGCAAATAAAGAATGCCTACGAAGTCTCAACCAAGACGCGGCCTTACCACGGGCCTAGCAATTCTGAGAACCCTCGAGTTGCCACCTCGGGATGATCGACCGAGAATCTTCAACTATCTGACGACGACCCTTCCAAAGTTGTCAAGGTTGGTACCCAAGGTTCACCGATATTCGCCAATGGTCATGCGACTTCTAAGGGAATATAGAGATGTATTTGCATGGTCTCCATTGGATATGACCGGGGTCTCGCCCGAGCTCATAACTCATCGCCTTAACATTGATCCGCCACTAAACCAGTTCGCGTAAGAAGAGAAGTTTTGCCGCGAGCGAAGCCAGTCATAAGAGACGAGGTAACCCAACCTCGGGAGGCTAAAATCTCAGACGAGGTTAAATACCCAACTTGGATGGCTAATCCGTTGTAGTTCGAAAGCCGGAGGGGATGGCGCGTGTGTCGACTATACCGACCTCAATAAACACCGCCCAAAGGATCATACCTCTCCCGACATTGACAAGAAGGTGGAAGCATTGGTGGGACATGAGGTCTTCGCCTCGGATTTATACTGAGGATACCGAAGCTCCTCTATCGTCAAAGTTGATTTCGCCCCACCAATCTCGAGGCCATCCCATACCAAGACATCGTGAAACCCTAGAACTAAGTCCTATGGATTTACCTAGGCGGTTATGGCATATATAATCCCTTATATTGGGATCTTGACGCCGTAACCCGCCGAACCAGAGTTATCGAGGCGAGAAGAGGAATGAGAAGGTGAAGAATACATACTTACTTTTTCCGAGGCGGATTTCCGATTTCTTGAAAGGAAGAGGAATTGGGGATTTCTAAGGTTATACTCTGGATTCAAACGTCGAAGGAGAAATGAACAGATTGCCTCTTTTAGACCTATTTATAGGATAAATGGCGCCAAAAATCTGCCGCTTCGTTTATTACACGTGCTATTTACGGTTGGATGTGTGACCGACGCCGCACGCTTTTGAAGTGCCCAACCACCGCTGGCGGCGTATGATGTACTCTCCGGAAAATGCGACGCCCGGTCGATCACGTGATGATTACTACGAGTTCGGACATCGGACTACGCCCATGTCCCAATACCGTAAGTATTTGGTCGGACCTCGACCTCCTCCCGACATCGGATCTCGACTTGACTAATGATTTTGAGTTCGGTCATCGGCGGTGCCCCATGTCCACCTCGGATTAGCGTAATATTTCAGTCGGACATGTCCACCCCGGACCAACAGAAATATTTCGGTCATACAACAAAGACAAACCTTCAACGAAAACTTCACCAAGAATATCCGCCCCGGCAAAGCACATTCTCGCCTTCACCTCGGCAAGGCTATTCCTCGACTTTTCGGGGGCTATGATAGGATATGGCCCAACCTCTCGTGCCCAACAACAGGATATGGCCCAACAACAGCCCCAAACGAGTGGGCCTAACCTAATGTTAGCTTACTCGGTTTCGCTTAAACGACGATCCCCAAACCCCAATTATGGGTAACGGTAATGAAGTAACGGTAGTAATCATGGGTAATAATGGTGGAGATCATGGTCGCTTATAGGAGAATGATGGCCCGCCAATCAAGGGATTAATGGCAAGGTTTACGTTTGTGTATAAATAGGAGTTAGATCGAAGGTAAAGGGTTAGCAAATTCTCAATACTAGAGCCCTTTGAGATACTTGCTGTAATCAAATTATAGTAAACATCTTGAGAATCATCTCCTCCGTGGACGTAGATCTTATTCTTGATCGAACCACGTAAAAGTCTCTTGTGTTCTTTACTGTTTTTATAAATCTTGCATACTAGATTTATCAGTCACATATATATGTGTGTGACATCAATTGTCTACATATTATAAGTTAAAAATAAATGAGAAATGACTAGAGAAGATAAAAATGAATATGTACTAATTAATTGAAAAAGAATTGTTTAGCACTTGTCCGTTATAGGTAGTAAATGGTTAATTGTAGACAGTAAATTTGTTTTGCATGCTAGCTTGGAAAATTTAGCATGATTTGGTATGCAATAATATTTGTGGGAAGTATATTACTTTGTTCCTCATGAATTTTTTGAAGTAACAACTCTATATTAACGGACAATAATTGACAATATTGACGAAAATTTTAAAAAGCTGTTGGGTCCTGCTTAGGTATACTAAGGTTGGGTAATTTTTTATTTTTCCCCTCACGGCATGATATTTCAGTACTAGTCATGCATTCTCACGGCATGATATTTCAGTACTAGTCATGCATTCTCAGGCATCAAGGTGGAGAATAAATTAGTGATTGGGCACAGCTGTTGTGGAGGGATAAAGGGCCTTATGTCTATCCCTGACGATGGCACCATTCAGAGGTTAGTGTTGTGTAATGTTCCCTTTACATACCTTTGTCTTTTTATTAGTACGGGATTATACTAAACAAAAGTACCGCTACTTGTACATACAATGTGCTTATTATCTTATTTTCATTTATTTATTCATTTGCTTCATACTTTTGTTCTTCAATTTCATCCTGAATTTTAGTGTTAGGACCTTTAACTCAGTGAAGATGCAAAATTTCATCATTATGGATTCTCCTTTACCTTTTTCTTTCGGGATTGTTCTATGTTGTTCCCAAATAAGTGTCACATGATGTCAAAAATCTATACCAAGAAAGTGGTCAAATTTACTCTTTTGATCCTTTATGTTTGAGTTGAGATAGATCTTAATGATTAAATGGAAAGCTGAACACTTTGCATTGAAGACATCGGTAAAATGAAATGTTTGACATCATTTTGTATAAAATTTTAAAATAAAACATTTATAGGGAACAAATTCCTGTCAAATACGACACTTATTAGGGTGGGAGCAGAGGGAGTATGTGGATAAACTAGATGTCAAATACGACATCTAGTTTTATGTGAAGGCTCTCAAGTAAGTGCCTCATAATATTAATTTGTGGACATATATGGAAGTTTATTGCTATACATTATGTGCCTCAAATTGAATTTAAGGGCACAAGTAAGTGCCCCAAGCAATTAATATGGAGATATAAAAGAAATTTTGATGCTTCACATTTTATGTCCCGATATTTATATAAAAGATACAAATAAGCGTCTCGATATTACATTTCAAGGCATATATAAATGCCTTGAAATACAATATCGAAACACTTATTTGTGTCTTTTATATAAACATTGGGACATAAAATGTGCCTCAAGAAATATTGGGATACAAACTAAATGTGTTAAGGGGCATTTATATATAACTTAAGAAATCAATATTGGGACATATAAAAATGATTGGAAAGTTATTGGTTTAGAGATACTTAAAAAGTGTCTCTAACACTATTGGGACACGATACTTGGCAACACATGTGATAAATGTCCCCAAAATCATAAGTGCCCCAAAATGATATCTATTGATGCACTTTTCAATGCCTCAAAAACTACTTTTTGTTGTAGTGGCATTTGGGTTCTCCAAATGAGCCAGTTTTTGATGAAAAAGCAATGGTTAATTATTTAATTTAAATTATGTTGATATATTATTATATTATATTGTTTATGTCAATGCAATATTTTTTTGGTGTTAATGTTTGAATTATTATGTCCATATGCATTTATCATGTGCATATATTGTAATATCCCGCATAATTAGACGCCTAATTACGGTTTTTAAACAAGAATTAGGAATTACCGTGATTCAATCAATCAAGAAGATAGCTAATAATGGTTTCGATTATATACTGAAGGAACTAATTCCTATTTTATATTCACCGAGAATTGTGAATTTAGAAATAGAAGTTTGTAAAATATCGACAAGATATTTTAACGTCGAACGCAGATCGAACGCCAAGATTTTATGGAATTTCTGAGAAAGAAGCTTGGAATTAATTTCCATCTTAATTCCTATATTAAATGGAATATATTTATTAAGTAAGTACGAACTTACTACAACCATTTTGAGATGAGTCGATTTTGAACGCTTTGAGACGCTTTGAACGTCAACGCCTAGAGACATTTTGAAAATGAGTTTAATGCTCGTGAAATTATTATATTTAATTTCCTATTATTATTTTATATAATTACAGTATTAATAAATATTAAATTGAATTTTGAGCGCTTAAATTGATAATTTTCAAATGGATTTTCGAAACCCAAATTATATAAACTATGGTTTTAACACATGAAATGATACCATTTAATTATCCTATGGTATCTAAATCATATATTATGATATATATGAGTATGTTTTGATCGAGATTGACATGAGTATCAATAATAGGTGTGAATTATAATTTTTATCCTATTTTCTATTATTCTAAAATTTCGAATATATGCCTAAGAGGTGATTTAATTATTTTTATGACTTGTATTTTATACCTATGATCATGTATGATATATATATTGCATTAATGTAAAAAAAAAAAATCCCACCTATTTGGACCCCTAAACCTTAGGCTATCATGAATGGACAAGGCATGCTTGTCACCTCCTTTAACACCCAATGCATGGAAAGTTTTCTACTTACACTAATCATCACCACACTCTACACTCAACCATGATTCCTATTGTGTGTGTGTGTGTGCCTAAGAGAGAGAGATATACATGGAGAAACTTTTCCCATACACTTCATTTCACTCATAATACATTTTCTCCTCTCTCCCCAAAATTTTCAGACCTCTCCTCTCCTTTCCTCTCCTCTTCTTCCCTACATCATTTCCACCATGGAAGAGAGAGCTCAAGCTCCATCTCTCTCATTCATCTTCAAATTCGTGACTAAGGTATAACTATCTCCTATGACTCTTAGACATGATTAAATCATACTTGCATGGTTAGATTGATGATCTTGGTGGTGATTTGGGGTGATAGATTCACCATTTTCGTGGTTATATGAAATGCATACAAAAAGAATAAGCTTAAAACTGAAAACTGGAAGTATGTTACGAAAATAGTAACTTCATAAAATTATTTGACTAAGTTACAGTGGTCCGATGAATGTGAAATTTTACTATGTTGAAATTAAACATGCTATTACGTCTCTATAAAATTTCAAGTCAATAAAACTTGATTTTCTATTTTAATTCTATTTTTCAAAAACACTGCACAAATCTGTAAAATTTCGGTGTTCATCACCCACGGTCCGTGGCTTTCGTTTCGAGTTTGGATAATTGTAAAACTCTAAAAATTGGCATAAACATAAATTAGCATGTCTAGAAGATCTATGTAAATTTTCAGAATTTTATAAAAAATCTTACTATTTATTCCATATTTTTCAAACGAACTGCACAAAACTGTCACTGTAGTGATAGCTTGTAGTAAAATATTTTTATCTCCCAATCTATTTTGAATCATTGAGTTAGGCTTTTCTGGATTAAACTAGACTTAAGTGGATTTTCAATATGATTGGTTGCATTCCTAGATTCCTTATAATGAACTCACGGTGAATTTTTAAAGTTGACGCATTACAGTAAGCTTTTTGGACAAACTGCCTTAGTAAAATTCTATGCTAAATGACTGTCCGTGTACGACTTTTGCGTGAGATATTCGAACCGTTTGTAATCCGATTTTGACTTTGGTTTCTTCATAAGAAATGTTCCTTACCATGTCTAGTTGTGATCTGGAAAGTTTGATCCCAAACCAAGCCTTATAAGTATACTGTTCACTGACCCAAAGTCACCTACTTGAATGTTGTCCTTTCCAACTAGTCAACTTTGAACTTACGTATTTCTTGATGCATCAAGTATCTTCCAGTACGGTCTTCATGAAACATGTAGTTCTTATTACAAGGTTTCTAAAATGGTATCTTTCAGTCATTTTGGTATTGTGAGTCAAAGTTACGAGCCTCATAAAATCCCTCGTCGTTAAGCTAAATCTGAAATCCTGAAAATTTTCTAAGTATAGAAGAAGTCAGTTCGAGTTGCCCACTTTGAGAGCCTATATCTCCAGCACCACGACTCTTTTGGGTCGACTTCCTTCTTAGAACTTATAGTACATATTTAGAGGTTTCCAGAATGTGTCTTTGTGCGGTCATACGTATTTTTAATCAAGAGTTATGAATCGTCAAAGTATGACACTCTAAATCTGGAAATTTGAAAATATTCTAAGTATAGAAGTCAGTTCGAGTTGCCCACTTTGAGACCCTATGTCTCCAGAACCACGACTCTTTTGGGTCGACTTCCTTCTTAGAACTTACAGTACATGTTTAGAGGTTTCAGAATGTGTCTTTGTGCGGTCATACTTATTTTTAATCGAGAGTTATAGATCGTCAAAGTATGACACTGGGTTGTTTTAAGTTGTTTTGCTGAAATTAAACACTTAAAATTTAACCAAGTGTTGAAACTCCCTATGTGAAACATGCCTTATGTGACTAACATGCTATTAAATGATGCATTCATATGATATGTCGAAGGTACATTAAAGCATTAATAAAATGCACGAATTTAGGATAAAACAACAATATGATATTTTACCAAGACGCCTTAACGGAAATATTTGACTAGCGCTATTACATGATCAATTGATTGTATATCATGCCATGATATACACTCAAGTAGAAATATGGGTTCTAAGACCCGATGGATGTTTCAACCCAAAACCTCAAAGCCGTGAATAGATAGGCTAAGCTGGGACTCGCAATCCAAGAAATCGGTTAGACAATCTACAGTCGAGGTGGGCTTCTTATCTTCAAAATGTGGGCTTCCCTTTCTTACCTCAAAAATGTGGGCCTTTTCTTATCTTCAAAAATATGACTTTACTGTCATACCACATGAATTTATTTACAGCACTTATTCTACAACCGTTATCAACTGCTTTATCATTACCGCCAAAAATATTTCGCTTTGTGTATGGATCCTATCATTATGCCCTAGGGCTGTGGAGATGGTTGGAACTATTATATCATTGTTGTGGTAGCACCCAACCTTTTAATGTCGGGTCCCGTGTTGGATGACAAATGCCCGCTAGATTGGCGTGAAGGTTGGAACTATACTGTGTTAACATATGCTTGCAGAGAGGATCGCAGTCAGACGGATTACGGCCGGTCACGGCGTCAGATGGGAGGCCTCCTCTCGACGCTTATTATTTATTATTATTATATTGTGACTATGAGATACTGACCATACACACCAAGCTACTTTTATGAATCGAATGATTTTAGTAAGCATGCCTTTTAACTAAAACCCTTGTGACTTACTCGACATTGGCAACAGAATTGAATATTATCAAATGTTTTGGCATGAGTCCACCGAGTGTATTCTTGTACTCACCGCATGTTTGTTTTAAATGTGCGGTTGAGCGAGATGATGGATGGATGGTGTTGAGCAACAGAATATTGTCATTGAAAAGTTTATACCTTGATAGTACATCGTCATATGTACATATCACATGTTTTCCACAGCAAGAACTTAAGTTATGTACTAAAGTCCAAGAACATGCTTGTCATATGAATTACGGCTTTTGTTAAGGAGAATTTCGCTTAATTATACCGCTAGAGTTACAATCCCTTCTAAATCTTACTTAGGAGGTAGGGATGTGAGAGTGGTATCGAGCTGTTCGCTCTTGAACCCAAAATCTCCTTTAAGATTAAGTCTAGATTGAGTCATTAGACTTCTAAAGGTTAGCTGACAATGCTCAACACTCCATCACATCAAGCTCAACCGAAATGAGGTAAATGATTCTTTTTCCAAAGTTTTGAAAATTTCCGCCGTATTTAATGTTTATGAAATGATTTTTATTCAAATAAAATGAAAAGATTGAAAGTGAAAAAGGATGAAAATGATTTTTTTTTCAAAAAGAGATTCCCACAATATGCAGGTATGGGACTGCATATTTAAGGAAACTTAAAGGATTTGATTTATGATAGATAAATGATTTTTCGGTTTTGAAATTGAAAAGTTTGAAGTGAAGGATGATTGAAATGATCTTTCAAAAGAAATGAAAGCTATGAGAAAGGTTGAGAATGAATGTTATGACAAATGATTTGTCGAGAAAGTTATGAAAAGAAGGAAGATATAAGGAGATGATGACAATGATGTGAGAAAGTTTCGCATGATACGCCAAAGATGAAATATTTGAAATCACGAATTCAATAAGTGTTCATTGTTATGAACAAAGTTATGTTATTCATGCTTCAAAGTGATTGAGATTGACACCGATTTGTCAAAATGATATGTTGAATTCGTGAAATTGACGAAGCACATGCGCATAAATGAGCTACGATGAATATTTGAAGTTTTACTTCAACTTCAAAGTTCTTTATGATGACGAGCATGCTACCAACGTAACGTAGACTTTTTAAGCATGATCCCTTTTACGAAAGAATATAGAAGTAAGAACTTCCTCCTATTACAAGAACAAGAGTAACGATGGATTTGAGAACTTCATTCCATCTTGAGTATCGAAAAGAAAGGGTTTATACAAAATTGCGCGACCTCGACTTCGACCTCGGCATGTGCGATCGTCGACTTTGATTTCGGAATTTATAATGTCGACTTTGACTTATCGACTTTGGTAGCTTATGCGACCGATGTCGGCATTTCTCTGTACTACCGCGGCATCGGTAACGGCATGCACGACCTGGCGTCGGCATCGCTTATGACCTCGGCGCGAGCGCGTAAATTTTTCCCCACTGCGCAGTGATTTTGTTTTGATTAGTTCTCGATCGTGTGAACTCCGATTTACGCACGGTTTTCGCCACGTGCCCCTAATGTACTGTACTTAATTTCTTATGAAGGACCAAATTCTGATTCCTACCCAGGATTCACGAGGATCAGTTGAAGCTAGCTCTATGATTTATAGAAAGTAAGAACGTTATAGTACGATACTAATCTTAGAATGTTACTAAGAAAGTAAGATTGTCGACAATACAAGTAGAGCCACGAAGCACATAAGAACCTTTGTTGATGACCTATTATGGGTATATAAGCTTTCAAAATTATATTCATCACCCAATATCCGTAGCTGAGTTTAACTCTACGACCTAGTTCCATTTGAGAATTCATTCGAGATTCTCACTTCTTCAAGAAAATTTTCAACCCAAAATTCATAAAGTGTCCTTTTGAACCCAAATCCTAGCGTGATCGAGAAAATATTTGTGACGGTCCGCCACCCATATGACCAAAGAAATCTCAAGAGTCGTCATTCGGTCTTCGACCCTAGAGCCCCATTTATTCGGTCTAAAAGCATATCGAATCAATCATTGAAAAGATGTTATTTCAATTTGTAGACAACGTTTTTTTAAGTAGTCGTGATAATTCTTTCTCGACTCTTGAAACCATCAAGTATGACTTAACGTTAACTTACCTCGTCATCTAAGTACCTAATTAGTGAAGCGATAAACATCGATATGAAATAGGTTGACTTATTCCACCACCCAAATGTTTCGCATCAAGAAATGATAGACATCAAGAAATCGATGTAAGGAAAATCTCGATGAGATGAGATATTTTTCCTATGATACACATGGACGTGATGACCCTTGATGGGCTTTACAAAGATTGATAACAAGAAGTTATACCTTCATACAACTGCTATGCGATAATCAAGTTATGAATAAGATACTTTATCATCAATGCAAGAGTGAAAGCAAGAAAAGTGTATGATATCCGTGGGATATGAACTCCTTTTACGTCATAACAAGAGAGATTACAACTTATCTTTAAGATAGTTGGTTGTCCTCGAAACCTCGTTAATAGGTTGGACATGTTTAAAAGAATAAAGATGCATACAAGATATTCTTTTCAAAGAATATATATATATAGGAAATGATAGCATCTCGTAAAATAGATCTCTCACTTTATACCTCGCTCAATGAGATTATGATTGAGCATAACCGATTCCAAGTAATCAAACTTGTTAAACAAATGATAATGAGATGGAGGAATCATAATCTTGAGATTGTGTGAACGATTTAGGATAGCCCTAGATGTAAATCAAGTGTGAAGAAAATATCTTCAAAGCCAAGACATGGAAGAGAGATGCTTGAATTTAAGTTATGGTGTACTGGATGTACGACCCTACCAAGCCATACGACAATGATAACGGTTCTAGTCCGTAGTGGGAACCAATTATAACGAAAGTAAGATTACTTTCAAATACCGTGTCCAAGAAAAGGACAAAAGTCGAAATGACTAAAGAAACCATGAGCTATACGATTATAAGATAGCCACGACATGATATAAGCTTAAGAGACATATGACTGATAAATAAGAATTTCCCTGAGAAGAGTTAAAGTAAGGATATATGAGAAATATATTCCTAAGATCGATGAAGTGAAAAGGGAATGGAGTCATTCATACCGGATTAGGAATGAATGATAGTGTTAGAGACACGACGATCTCTACCAGAAGACTTAATTATCGAAATATCAATATCAACGCGGATAGGTTGATGTGGACCTAACCACAAATGCTATTGGTAAAAGCATAACGATAAAGATACCCGAGAAGTATAAGGTGAATGAGGCACCGAAGGCCATAGCAGGGAGCATAATGTCCCAATGGAAAGGACAAGGACATATGAAATAGATATTCACTGAATAAACGGAACACCGTAGACCAAAGCCTATACTTGACCGAAATGTAACAAACAAAACCCAAAAGACAAGATAGGTATGAGGAAAATTTCCTAATACCTATAAGATTTTGTTCAATTTAGGTGTTTCACTTTTTGACAATGCGCAAGTACGCCAAGTCGATGGAACCCAATTTAGGGTAAGCGATCAAGATTTAGAACCTCCTTACCTATACGAAAATCATGGCCATCACAAGAGTTGCTCAAGCGTAGAATCGAGCCTAGAATCGCCTAAAGTTCTATCCAATGATTTGAATCATTATATCTATGAGGAACGAGATATAATTTTAGAGACAAGAAGTTTCAGAAATGGTCATCATTCACGTGATCGATGGCTGGCCAAATCTTTCGTTAAAAGGTTTTTAAGCGACGGGATATTAGTACCCACTATTCGCACATGCGGATAAATTTAGAGCGATATACCACTCAAGGTGTAGACGAAATGAGTATTAAGATGAGTGTCATGAGTTGTGTCATAAGTAGTCTACAGGTTATATACGCCTTAAAGTGTATACTTCCCAAGAGATCCTTCTTGTTTAAAAATTCCTCCATTACTTAAATTAAGTCGGACTTATCTAGAAATATCCATTTACAAATGATAGAAAACGGAAGTTTAACGGTAAGAGATTAACCATGGGGCCTACAAGCATGGAACTCACACGAGCGCATCGGCTTTTTATTATGAGCTAGGCATGGATTTAGAATGCTTTTGGAGAAAATTTTACACCTCTAGATGGACGTCGAAATTTTTAGAGTGACAAATGAGGATGGTATCCAACGACTTATCGGTCGTTTGCAAGCAGATTAAGGTGGTTTTGCAAAAGGATGTGTCAAAAGAATATTTTCTCCATGATACAAATTCCAAAGTCCGGGCGACTTACCAGATTTGTCAATGTGCTCAAGTATACCATGATGCGATGGGACGGCACCTATAAGCACTCATCCTAGTCCCCGCAATTTACACCGCATCGACGTGATGTAATGTTGTACCCTAATGTTCCAAATACCACCCCACGCCCCGCGTCAATGGTACCAATAAGAGGCGAGAAGGGCAAAAGAACAGGATCTTATCGCCTCAAGAATTAGGAGTATTACCACTACCAACTCGACCTTACTTTCTCGATAAAAGTAACACCAACTTCGGTATTGAAGAAGAAACAGGGAAGCAGACCCCGACTCTTTGAAAGAGAAAGATCGCTTGATATATGAGGTAAAACGACGAGAAATAGACAAGTTTCTAAACGAAAGGTACGACCGCAAAGGTCACTCAGTCACGTAACCCTATGCTAATACGAGACTCATATGTAGATAATATGGTTAGAATGAGTAAAATAAACGTAGTTGGAATATTTCGTGAATATGTTAAATGTGTGGTGTCGGAATTGGGTGTAAAAAGAACTAGACGCTTAGAATCACCGGCTCGATAAACCGACCTCGTAGATAATGAATAAAAAGTCCTCATTTAGGCATTTTGGTATAGTATTATATGGTCCTAGTAGAATGGTATCCAAATACGAAAGTCAATAGTTCCGAGTAAGATATGGTCACATGAGATAATAGTTAGGCCATTCTGATCGACAAATGCACCAGCCCGATCATGAACCTCAAAACTCGAGTGTTCCACACGCATTTAGAAAATTTTATCTTAACTTTCAATTCGACTCTCTCGCCTAGTCGAAACCGGCTAGAGAGCTATGAATTGAGCTGTCCCTTTCCTTCGACAAAGCTAAGGAAATAAAGCTACCCACTCGTAGCTATGAGTTAGATTCCCTGTCAAGGTGTAGGGACTAGATTTCAGTTTCGCCTTCGAGCTTGAAGCCCAAAGTAATTTCTTACCTATTCAAAGGATCGAAGAAGAACATAAAGAATATCCAAAGGTCGTCTTACGACCTTTAAGAGCCGGCAGATTTTGCAAGTACAAGATCGTGTATTTCGCGTAGGAGAAATATTTCTCATACATATAGTATCCTTAGAAGAAATCATTGTGGACCCGACAAAGGGCAAAGCAATTAAGAATGAAAGTCGCCAATGACCTAAGATAAGATGAGCAATTTCATAGATTAATCGATCGCTATCAAAGAGCCCTGAGAACTCTCTAAAGTAGCAAGACCAATAACATAGCTACCCCAAAAGGAATGAAATTACGTGACTAATAAAAGAGAGGCTATGTATTAATATGAGAAAGATAATAGCTTATGATCACAATGACTTGGCCACATGAATAGAATTTCCCAACTCACGACTTGAAATAGTGATGAGTATAAATACCAAAGTCTCAAGACATCACTCCTATGACAATAAGTTAAGAACCCTTCTCAACTTCATAAAGTTTGAATTTATTCTTCGAGCAAAGAAATGTGGATACGTAATGAGAAAGATGGCTCGAATTAGTAAAAGATTATAAGTGTGATAAATGATCACCGAGGATGGTAAATGTAGAATCTAATACCGAGTTATAAAATTCACCTAAATCATAGTATGTCCCAACAAAAAGGAAAACTCATCGAAAGTTTCGTAAAATGAGAATGTAAATAGTCGGGCATTCAAAGGATTTAACGAAGTTGTACTCTCACACCCAAGGTGACATATGACTAAAAAGAGAGAATGGAGATGAGAGTAGAATACAAATTAAGATAAGGAATGAAAGGTCAAGAATTTTAGGAAATACTGGACAATGTTATATCGTTTATGAAGGATTATATATATATATATATATATATATATATATCTCCAAGCAATGATAAGCTTAGAGACGAAACCAAGAATAAAGTTCATGACCTTCTCATACCGCCCACCGAGCAATTTTAAGATATGTTATGATTTACGAGAAAGGTTAGATAGTAAGTGGATTTAATCGAGACGTAACCATGATTGTCGAACCGTGTCTCGGTTATCAACAAGTGAAGGCATTGTATCAAAGGCCTTATAAGAGGTTATAACTCTGAGCTACACGAATGAAAATGGAATGATGTAGCAACGAATCCTATGACGTGTTCTCGCCAAAGTCATAAAGAAGTCGCACTACTATATGGGTAGTAGTGGATCGACTCACCAATTATGTTTTGTCTCGCCACCGGATGACTCGTGAACCCGATAAGTTAAGCTCGACGCACAAAAAGGGAATTGTATATTTACGGGAGTACCAAACCTATCGCTCAGATAGAGACCCAAGAGTACCCTAGATTTTGAACTAACTCCCAAAAAGAGTTAAAACGAGGTCAACCTTAACATAGTTGCCCGCCACGCTGCATGGCTAACAAAAGGACAAGATGAACGCTTAAGGATACGATGAGAACATAAATGTTAAACCCGGTGCAAGTGAGAACGATTGCACCACTTGTTAAGTTATGCACAACCGTAGTCATCCAAATGAGCCTTACTACAACCATTTTGAGATGAGTCGATTTTGATGAAAAGCATTTTGAAAATGAGTTAATGCTATTATTATATTTAATTTCCTATTATTATTTTATATAATTACAGTATTAATAAATATTAAATTGAAATTATCCTATGGTATCTAAATCATATATTATGATATATATGAGTATGTTTTGATCGAGATTGACATGAGTATCAATAATAGGTGTGAATTATAATTTTATCCTATTTTCTATTATTCTCGAAATTTCGAATATATGCCTAAGAGGTGATTTAATTATTTTACGACTTGTATTTTATACCTATGATCATGTATGATATATATATTGCATTAATGTAAAAAAAAAAATCCTACCTATTTGGACCCCTAAACCTTAGGCTATCATGAATGGACAAGGCACGCTTGTCACCTCCTTTAACACCCAATGCATGGAAAGCATATGGTCCGATGAATGTGAAATTTTACTATGTTGAAATTAAACATGCTATTACGTCTCTATAAAATTTCAAGTCAATAAAACTTGATTTTCTATTTTAATTCTATTTTCAAAAACACTGCACAAATCTGTAAAATTTCGGTGTTCATCACCCACGGTCCGTGGCTTTCGTTTCGAGTTTGATAATTGTAAAACTCTAAAATTGGCATAAACATAAATTAGCATGTCTAGAAGATCTATGTAAATTTTCAGAATTTTATAAAAAATCTTACTATTTATTCCATATTTTTCAAACGAACTGCACAAAACTGTCACTGTAGTGATAGCTTGTAGTAAAATATTTTTATCTCCCAATCTATTTTGAATCATTGAGTTAGGCTTTTTCTGGATTAAACTAGACTTAAGTGGATTTTCAATATGATTGGTTGCATTCCTAGATTCCTTATAATGAACTCACGGTGAATTTTTAAAGTTGACGCATTACAGTAAGCTTTTTGGACAAACTGCCTTAGTAAAATTCTATGCTAAATGACTGTCCGTGTACGACTTTTGCGTGAGATATTCGAACCGTTTGTAATCCGATTTTGACTTTGGTTTCTTCATAAGAAATGTTCCTTACCATGTCTAGTTGTGATCTGGAAAGTTTGATCCCAAACCAAGCCTTATAAGTATACTGTTCACTGACCCAAAGTCACCTACTTGAATGTTGTCCTTTCCAACTAGTCAACTTTGAACTTACGATTTCTTGATGCATCAAGTATCTTCCAGTACGGTCTTCATGAAACATGTAGTTCTTATTACAAGGTTTCTAAAATGGTATCTTTCAGTCATTTTGGTATTGTGAGTCAAAGTTACGAGCCTCAAAAATCCCTGATCGTCAAAGTATGACACTAAACTCCCTATGTGAAACATGCCTTATGTGACTAACATGCTATTAAATGATGCATTCATATGATATGTCGAAGGTACATTAAAGCATTAATAAAATGCACGAATTTAGGATAAAACAACAATATGATATTTTTACCAAGACGCCTTAACGTGAAATATTCGACTAAGCGCTACTACATGATCAATTGATGCCATGATATACACTCAAGTAGAAATATGGGTTCTAAGACCCGATGGATGTTTCAACTCCAAACCTCAAAGCCGTGAATAGATAAAGTGTTTCAGACTCGCAATCCAAGAAATCGGTTAGACAATCTACAATGATTCTTATCTTCAAATGTGGGCTTCCTTTCTTACCTCAAAATGTGGGCCTTTTCTTATCTTCAAAAATATGACTTTATCACATACCACATAATTTATTTACAAGACTTATTCTACAATCGTTATCAACCATATATTTCGCCTATCTCGTTATGCCCGGTATTTGGAACTATTATATCATTGTTGTGGTAGCACCCAGAACAAATGCCCGCTAACTATACCGAACATATGCTTGCGAGAGCGATACAATATCGATCTGTCATTTATACATTCATGTTGCATTTTGAACTCCAATTATTTTTTATTAAATTAAAAATTTAGTTAATTTTTTACCTTGCTTCTATGTACATATCACATGTAATCGTCCATGCTTGATAATGTCCTATTGGTCCCCCGTCATTTTTTTTAATTTTTTGCTTCTTGTAATCGTCGATAATGTCCTATTGGTCCCCCTTTTTTTTTTGCTGGAACTACAAGTGATTGTGGATACGAGTTGCATTAGTGAGTTATTGAGTGGTAATAAAGTTAAATTTAAAACATGTAGATTGTTGAAGAACATGGTGGTACTATGAATAAGGTAATTGGTGACAAAGTGGTTGGAAATGATAATGTTGAGCCGAGCAGAGTATGTGGATCGAACAAATATTTTGCAGATAGAGAACAGTTATGAGTTGGGGAACATATATAAGTGAATTAGTAGTTGTAGTTAATAGTGCCAAATAATATAGTATATTACCATTGCATAACTTACAGTAATTTTTTTTTCTTCTTCTTTAAGGACGTTGATGACATTATGGGTATTGTTCAACATGATGACATTGGGTGTAGTTATGTCATTATTGAAGATGAATCTGAAGATGAACTGACTGAAGAATACGTTGTTGTGATTAATGGAAAAAAGGTGGTAATTTTGTATTTGATAAGATGAAATTAACAATGAAAATTAGCTTGATGTGGGTTTTGTTTTGTGTGAACTTGGAAAAAAATTATTATGTAAATTCGGTTCATTATATGTGAATACTATGATGTTACACTACTTTTTGTTAACTCCATTAATGTTCTTGTAGGTGATGACAGTTGTAGAAAAACAGGAAAATATGTTAATCGTAAATAATGATAAAAAGAAAAGACCAGATGTGGAACGATCATCATTCATTTCGAGCATAATAAAAAGATCAAATAGGATGTCAATGCTCGAGATGCAAATTGGAATTTACACATTTGACAATCCGTAATCGATGTGTAAGTTTATCAGATTTCAGATTCGCAAATTTATATTGTATATATTTCATTATGTTGAAATATCTTGATCGTGTGTTATTAATTTTTTGACACAGTGATGAAGTGATCTTTGCATTTGTCGATAAACAATTGCGGCGACTCGACTTGGTTACATTATTTAAGGATAACAATGTAAGCTTTCACGTTGTTGACACATGGTGTGTTATTCTAAATGAGCTGGAGACTACACGATCAGATCAATTGCCCTCTCGATTTTTTGCATCAAGCTCTACTACTGTAAGTAATTTCACAAATGTTTAATTTTTTGGTTTGTGTTTTTATAAATTTATTTTTCTGCAATATATTGATGAATTTAAAATATATTATTTAAACATATATGTTTGTTAAACTACAAATCACAATTTTTTTTTTGATTTTTAGATGAATGCAATTGTTATAAATTCATTTGGATTGGAGTGCAATCAAAGGTCTGCTATGTTTACAGAGAGGTTATCTGCGGATTTGGTAGAACAATATGATCGCCCAATCAGTAGAATTGATCCGTAGGCAAAATTATTAAATTTCATATCGAAAGTATTATATATAAATTTTTACGATATGTCATTTATATTTAATAACAATTATTTTTACAAAGTTCGCTTCCCAATATTTATGGGCGAGCATGGGTTTGTAATTTGTGGATGCACGCATCGAAATATTGCCATCATTGATAGCTCGAATGATCCAAACACCGAATGCGACATGTAAAAGTATAATGATGTACCTGATGAACTGGTAAGTTTGCTAGTTTGTTGTAAGAGTTATTGTTTATAATATTTGAAAACATAAGAAGAACTAATTTATTTATTTATTTTTTTGTTTCTCTTAATAGCAATTGATGTTTGCTGATTTTCTACTCCAACACAATTAAGTAAGAAGTCGAGATTGGTTCGTGATAGGATACGGCCCAACTACTAGGCCCAAGCATCAGGCCCAATATAAATGGGCCCCGACATTAAGCTCGGCCTGTGCAAGTTCGGTCCAAGAAGACTCCTAAACCAACTACAACTCAAATCACAAGTGGAGACGCAGAAGTTTCGGATGTATATCTAAAAGAATCCTTATGAGAGAAGACTTTGTATTACAGTCGAACTCAATATAATGGTGTATAAATAGAGGCTAGATTAGACGAAAGAGGAGGATCTACACTCTCTGTAATCGCTTCTTACACACTCAATACACATATACTCTCTTGCTCCGTGGACGTAAATCTAATTCAATAGATCGAACCACGTTACTTCCTCTTGTTCTTTACTGCATTCATTACCTTACAAAAACTGGATCGACCACTGGCGCCGTCTGTGGGAACCAAAATTCTGTGCTTTTGATCCTATTTTTCTCATGTAACAATCACAACGATGAGGAACACAAGAAGCACTACATCCGTGGTCAGCACCGCAACAATAATAAGGCAGACGCGCCAAACGTGGCCTGGGAAAAGCCCGATCAGAGATACGACCCCCGAAGGGCACGTTCAGAGCATGGATGAGCGAGGCTACCCTATCCTACGTGAAGAAGAAGAGTATCGCAGCGAAGGAGGTCGCAACAGCAACGGAGGAGAACCCCAAGCGCCGCAGTTGAATCTAAACGAGGCGGTTAAAGGGTTCCTCGAAAAAAATAAGGAGAGCTTCCTCCAGTTCCTCAGTCGAGAACAAGGTTGGCCTCAGTATGGTGAAAAGGATGCCGAAGTCTCATCTAGACACGAGGCCCCCAACAAGCAGCATCCCCACCTTCGATGATAGGCGCCATGTCGAATAATACCTCTACACGAGTTGGTTTCCAAACCGATCGTGCAAGAGATGAGCAGCGCGGGGCAGGTCGTCATGATCATCGCGAGGTCGACCCCCATAATTATAACGAGTCCAGCCGACGAACTCGGCATCGTTCTTCGGGTGATGGGTTCTATGGATACGGGAGGATCATTACCCCTTTCTCCAACGAGATACTCGACACTCATCTCCCGGACAAGTATCGAGTGCCAAGTATCGCCCCTATGACGTACTCACGGATCCACAAAACTTCATCTCCCGCCTAGTACAACATGATCAATCAACGCCTCAACACCATCCACATGTGCAAGCCGTTCCCGAGCTATCGATCGACAACGCCGCCGATGGTTCGGCAGCCACCTCCGACAAAGATTGATCTTACCGAGATCTAATGGAAGCCTTTCATCGAAGGTTCTTCCAAAAGCCGAGTCCAAGACCACATCGGCTCATCTCCTCACCGTAAGGCAAGGCCGAAAGTAGTCCATCACGATTTCATGACGAGGTTCAATAAGGAGAGCCTAAGAGTCTCAGGACGGAACGGTCTCCTCATTATCTCGGCTTTCCAGAACGGCATCTTGCCTGGGGCCCTATACAAGGAGATTGTCAAGTACGAGCCCCGCATCGCTTGAGCTATGGCGATAGCGCATCGGTTCGCAAAAGTGGACGAAGCGGACAGGAGAAAGAGAGAAGCTGACAAGGCAGAGCCCTCTGACAAAAAGAGAAAAGAGGATGGTCGAGGGAACTGAGGCCAAAGTCGATGAAGTGCCTTGGAAAGGATACAACGTGCCCCTATAGAGTCTAGGCTCGGGCCACGTCAGAACCCCGAATTTATTTTTTATTTTTATTTTTTTTTAACACAAATTTTAATTTGAACATTACATATCCACTTTTTCTGTAAAATATTTATTATCGAAAGGATATTCATAAATATTATTTTACATAGAAAAAAAAATTAAAATAATAATATTCGATATAATATATAGTAGTAGTGTAAATATCCATTTAACAAATTAATATACATTACTAATATATATTAGATTAAAATAAATACATGCACTTTGACAGTACTTAAAATAAATATATGTACCGATCATGCACTTTAAGCATGCTTGATAAGTTAGAATCTTGTTGGCTTCAATAAGAAGGTATCTATATAGACGAGTTCAATCATTAGTAAAGAAAAATCAGACCAAGTGTCTTTTCAAATTAAGGTTACATTTGGAGTTTGCAGCTAAATTAGGAATAGTTTAGTTTAGATAATCATATTTAGCTAATTTACTCTATGAAAATCAAATGTTATTTTAACACTGGCATGTAGAAAATGAATCAATTAAGAAAGAGTTTAGTAGTATATTTATACATACATATGATAATTTATTTAGAAATAGTGTTCTATGGAATATAAATTAATTCAAAATGAACCGAGTGTGTTCTTTACAAAGAATGTCTTATTTATACATAATTTTATTCTTTAAACTTAATTTAATTCATAGATAAAGTTTTGAGAAGTTGCTCAGCAATTGAGAAAAAGTAACAAAACAAATATCACAATAAATGAAATGAAATGTAAAGTATACACATATTAAAATTTATTTATCGACAATCGTCTTTTGTCTTTAGGTGCAAAACACGTGCCTTTGTTAGTATCCAGATATATAAGTGGCCCATAACGGTCCAACGGGTAACCGCTAGCAATGGTAATATCCGATCCGAACCATAACTTGATGGTCCGGATCCGTCCGGATCGATGTTTATCGGGTTGGTTCGCAACCGTAACCAATACTAATTTATTGGTTCGTCCGGTAAACCCACCCGCCGACATCCCTAGTTCAACGATCACCGACCATGAAGATCCCCACAAGAGGAGGGTAGTGGTGATCCAGGAGATCGTAAAAAGCCAAAGAATGATGCGTGTCGCTTAAGAGGCCGGGACTTCACCCAAAGACCCACGTGCATAGCAATTACGTAAGCCCAAGGAGTTGAACCGAAAGGACGCCGTCAATTCTCGGCTACCTCGGTGAGAAGTCACATTATACGAAGACGATCCTTCAAGGTCGCCAAAATTGGTTCTACCAAGTACCTCAACTAAGAAAGCGGATCATCCAACTCTAAGGGAATTCAGAGACGTCTTCGCCTGGTCACCACTCGACATGACCGAGGTCTCACCAAGTATCATTACTCACCATCTCAACATCGACCCAAGCGTCAAACCGCTCGCAAAACAACGGATATTTGTGGCGAACGAATCGGGTCGACGTGACGGCACATCAACTCTTGAAAGCGGGCATATTGTTCAAGTCAAGTATCCGACCGGATAGCCAACCCGTGATGGTCAAGAAAGGAGGAGGGGATGATTTAATGTATCGATTACATCGATCTCAATAAATATTGCCCTAAGGACTGCTACCCCCTTCCCAACATTGACAAGAAAGTTGACGCTTTGGTCGGATACGAAGTCTTCAGCTTCCTGGATCTGTACAAGGGGTATCACCAAGTCCTGATGAGTGACGAGGACGTATCCAAAACAACCTTCATCACGGACTTCGGCGTCTTTGCATATAAGAAGATGTCATTCGGACTCAAGAATGCAGGGCCACCTATCAAAGAATGGTGGACAAGATATTTCAGCCCTACATCGGTCAAAATATGGAAGTGTATGTAGATGACATCGTCATCAAGAGTAAGAAGAAAGCCACATGTGTAGCCGACCTCCGGATCGTCCTCGGCTTACTTCAAAAAGTAAACCTAAAGCTAAACCCCCAAAAGTGTACATTCACAGTTCGGTCTGGGAAATTTCTGGGGTGCTGGGTTTCACAAGATGGGTTAAAAGTCAACCCGTCTAAGATTCAAACTGTTCTGGAGATGAAGATGTCAAAGACCATCCATGATGTGCACAAGTTGACGGGCTGCATAGCTGCACTGAGCCGCTTCCTTTCAAAAGCCGCGAAGAAGCAACTCCCCTTTTTCTAAATCCTCAAAAAGGCTCCAGAGTTCCATTGGGATGATAAACACAAGTTAGCCTTTGAAGATCTCAAAAACTACCTCGCCAAACTCCCCACTTTATCTGTCCCGAGAGAAGGAGAAATCCTCCCCCTATACCTCGCAGCTTCGGATGAAACCATAACGGTACGAGAGGATGGACATCGTCAACTCCCTGTATATTTCATCAGCCGGGCACTTAAAGGGCCAGAAACGAGATATCAACCCCTGGAGAAGCTCACTTTAGCATTAGTAAATCCTGCAAGGAGACTACGTCCCTATTTCCACGCACATCAGGTACAAGTTCTCACCGATCATCCACTTCGGCAAGTGTTGACAAAGCCGAGGCTTCGGGAGAATTGCGGGTGGGAAATTGAGTCATGCGAGCACGACATCTCTTTCGCCTCGCTCTGCCATCAAGGGTCGTGCCTTAGCGCACTTCCTTGTAGAGGCTAACTTCACAGAGAAGCCAAAACCCACCGAGCCTACCTCAGACAATGCCGAAGCCGAACCCATCATGGAAGCATCCGAGAATTACTGGCAAATCGATGTGGATGGAGCTTCGGGGAAAACGGGTAGTGGGACAGGCATCTTGCTTCTGGGACCAGATGGCCAAGAGATCACCTACGCACTTCGGTTTACATTCAAAAATACGAATAACGGTGGAATACGAGGCCTTAATTGCGTGACTTCGCCAAGCTCAAAGTCTTCGACACGAGCCGCAAGTTCACAAAGGATTCCTGTGTCATAGTAAGCCACATGTTGGGAAAGTACGAGGCTAAAGGCAACAGGATGAAGAAATACCTTGAAAAAGCCAAAAGCCTACAACAGTCTTTCTCATACTTCCAGTTGGTTCGTATCCCAAGGGAGCAAAATAGTCGAGCTGACACCTTAAGCAAACTGGCCTCATCATCAACAAGCTCGCCAGTAGAAGAAGTCTAAAACGGAAGCATAGACGATGCCGATGTCGAAGTTAACATAGTCTCTGAGGAAGAACCAAATTGGATGACTCCCATTCAACAATATTTAGAGAAAGGCGAGTTACCTCATGATGCACTGGCTAGGAAAATCTTGAGCAAATCTTTGCGATACGCATTGAGCAAGGAATTTCTACGAAAGTCGATTCCGCCTCTCCTAAGGTGTTTGGGTCCGAACCGAGCTGAGTACGTACTACGAGAAGTACATAAGGGATCATATGGAAGCCACATCGGACACCACGCATTATCAAAGAAAGTCATGCGATGGGGATACTACTGGCCAACAATGTTCCAAGACTCAATCGACCTCGTAAAGAAATGTCTGAAGTGTCAAATTCATGGAAATGTGCCGAGGCTACCTCAAACCGACCTCGTCAGCATGCAAAGCCCTTGCCATTCATGCAATGGGGGATCGATATCGTGGGCCCCTTCTATAAAGCTCCAGGGCAGTTTCAGTTCATGATTGTCGCTATCGACTACTTCACAAAGTTGGTGGAAGCCGAACCCTTGGTGAAAATCACAAGCAAAAACGCTCTCAACTTTGTCTGGAGGAATATTGTGTGTTGCTTCGGCATCCCTCATATCCTCGTTTCGGATAATGGGACACAGTTCACAGATAAGGTCTTCAAAGAGTGGTGTCAAGAGCTTCGGGTTCAACAAAAATTCACCTCGGTGGCCCATCCTCAAGCAAATGGTCAAACCAAAGTCACCAACAGGACAATTGTGAAGGGACTCAAAACTAGCCTTGACCGAGTAAAAGGCAACTGGGTGGAAAATTTGCCACAAGTCTTATGGTCTTATCGTACAACACCTCAGACATCGAATAAAGAAACACCCTACAGTTTGGTGTATGGAACCGAGGCAGTCATCCCGATAAAAATCGGTATGTCGAGCCCCCGTACCATCCATTTCTCAGCCGAAGTAAATGAGGAGAATTTACAAACTGACCTCGATCTTCTAGAAGAGAAAAGAGACCTCGCCTACATTAGAGAAGCTCGGTACAAGCAACAAGTAGCTCGGTATTATAACCAGCGTGTCAAATCCCGACAATTCCAAGTAGGCGACCTCGTACTTCGAAATAACAAAGTCAGTAAAGCTGCAAAGCTCGATAAGCTAGAAGCCACATGGGAAGGACCATACCGAGTTGAAGAAATCCTCGGAAAAGGGTCATATAAGCTCGCCCATTTATCCGGTGAGAAAATACATCATACGTGGCACATTATTCATCTGAAGAGATATTTTGCATAAGTGTCAAGTTGTTCATTTCATTTTGTCGCGTCTTTAGGTCCTTTTTCTTTTGTAACATCGTCTTTTTCATTAATAATGTCTTTTTCTTTATTTACTTCATATGCTTGCATATTTCATTTGTCACTTATGCATACTACCTCTCCCCCATTATAAAAATACCCTCTAAGGAGGACGACAAATACCCTCTAAGAAGGATGAACAATACCCTCTAAGGAGGACGACAAATACCCTCTAAGGAGGATGAACAATACCCTCTGAGGAGGACGACAAATACCCTCTAAGGAGGATGATGAATACCCTCTAAGAGGATGATATCTAAACACGCGTAAGGGGACCACCCCTATCGACACTTCTCGACAAATAAGGAACTTATACCTTCGTTTATTTCGAGGATGAACTATCTTCGTTTAATACGAGGACGAACTACCCTTGCTTATTACGAGGACGAACTACCCTCGTTTATTTCGAGGATGACTACCTTCGTTTATTTCAAAGATGAACTACCCTCGTTTATTTCGAGGATGAACTACCTTCGTTTATTACGAGGACGAAATGCATACAGTGTTTGATAAACAAGAAAAATCAACACAAGGCAAAGAAAAATTCGTTCTTATTTCCAAAATATACAATGCATACAAGACATTACGAGGACGATGAAGGACCAGGAGGCTGAGAGAAGTTAAGCCAATCTCTACAAAAATCAGGGTTCAGCAGTTCATCTATGCTCACCCTACCCCTACCCCTACCTCTACCTCGTCCTCGATCGACACCAGGAGCTCGGCCGGCTCGACCTCTATGTCTCGCTACACGACCCCGGCTGCTCGATGATCGACGTCTCTCTTGGGGATAGAACTCCGGAAGAAACCTATCTACAATCCTAGTACTTGAAGAAGAAGCCTCAGCAGTAGGAGAAGTCTCATCAATCGACTGAAGCACCCGCTCGAGATGTGGTTGACGAGCTACAACAGTCTTGTACAGACCTCCTATTTTTCTCAGGTTGGCAAGCTGCTCCTGAAATTTCCAGGAGTCCCGACCGTACTCATGTCCGTAGTTCGAACAACGAGCTGCGATCTCTAAGACTTTAGCTTCGGCCTCGGAGATGGTCAATCCACCACCTCGGTGAATAACCGCCTCATATTCGGTGTGCTCCTCGGCGAACGATTTGGCATCATCCTTCGTGATCTCGAGCTTCTCCTCCAACTCCAAAAACCGAGCCTGAAGCTCGTCAAACTTCTCTTGAAAAGCCCTGAATTTGACATCGGCTTCCTCCTGCACATGCCCAAGCTTGCCCACCAAGTGAAGGACCTCGACTTCCTTCGCTTCGAGAGCTCGATTCAAAATTTTTATTTGGTCCAGCCAAAGAGACATGTCAACAAGTTCAAGAACAGACTGAGACAAAAGCAAAGAAAAGCATACTTCAATAAAATTGAGGAATTTTATTCAAGCCTTTAAGGCAGGATAATGTCATGAGTACATATACATTCAAACAAAAAAAGGGGATCAACTGACCCTCCGGCAGCCTTCTCCTCGTGGTCACAGCCTGCCTCCTCCCGAATCTCGCCACCACTGCACTCCACCGCCTCCTCCCTAACCTCCCCAACCTCGGCAGTCACCGCCGCCCTCGGCTCCTTAGCCAAATCGACCATTATAGCTTCGATCAGGGCGTCCCGGTCCACCGAGCATGCACGGACTGACTCTGCAGTCAGCAAGGTCGAAGAGGAGGCCAGGCTCTCCAACACGGGCAAGCTCTTCAGGCCGCCAGCAAGGACCTCGGCATACGCCCGCAGCAGGGCCTCGTTCTCCATCACCTCATACCCGTACTTGGACTTATCCAACTGCGGGTAATCCTCGACGACTTCATCGAGAGTGGTCGCTGCCACGCGCGTATTCAGGACCTCGGCCAAATCGCCGGCCAGCTCGGAGAACCTCCTGGACAAGAACAACCTCTCCGCAAAGGCACGGAGAAGCTCTCCTTGCGGGGCCTCCGTCTCGGCCTCCCGACGTCTGGCTGCCTCCAACTCGGCCTTCAACAGGCCGACTTCGGCATTCGCCGCCTCGGCCGCCTTCTCCGCTTTCGCCACCTCGGCAGTCGCCACAGCCACGATCTCCCTCTTGGCCGCATCCCAAGCCATCGCTTCAGCCTCAGCCACCTCTAGGACGAGGAGGGTCTTCTCCTCCTCCAACTCACTTGAATACCGGGCCACCTCATTGAACCGGGCGACGACATCATCCAGATAATCCGTCATCTGACTGGACGCCCTGGCGAGCTCGGTCTTCACGAACTCAGTCCCTTGTGCAGAAGTCATCCATGTCAACAAACTACATCAATACATAACTTGGTGGCGTGCAAACAAATGCATTACCTCGGGGAAGGACCAACGTGCGACCTAGGTGCCGACGATCTTGCAATCATCATCGCCGGCAGGAGGAGAAACCGCGCGCCTTTCCTTGGAGGGGTGTGGCATAGATGGGGGCGAAGGCGACCTCACTTGGACTTCGACCCTCTCAGAAGAGGCCTCGGCCACATTCTTCAGTGCCAAGGTGGAAGGCTCGAGACCAGAACTCGACCTCTTCCTTTTCTTCCCTTTAAGGAAGTCCACTGCAAAGATAAAATGAACGCCGATTAGAACATAAAAAAAAAATAAAAATCAATCAAAAAGCTGAAGTGAAAAAGGGGGCCTCACCCTTCACCGGTTCTACCGAGGTAGCAGGATCATAAGGGCTCAACCCCGCAGCGGCGAGCTCGGCCTCGGAAAAATCTTCATCAACAAGGCCAACCCTTTTCAAAGAATCCTCTAGGCTACCGAAGCTCTCATCGGTGGCCATATCCGCCAGCTTCCCTATATACCAGACGAACTGGAGGGACTCATCGAACCGACAAAAGAAGAACTTCTTCTGCCAGTTCGAGATCTTTGACTTCGTTTTTACTTTGAAACTACGACGAGGTGATAAATAATACCACCCCGTGCTAGATTTAAACTGGAAAAACCTAAGGACAAGCCCTAGGGTAAGAGGAAAATTATGCCGATGAGCATAGACACCAAGGCCCGTCAACTGCCGAAAAGAATTTGGCATTATTTGGGCAAGAGGTATGCCGAACAATTGTTGCAGTTTGACATACACAAAAGGAAAAGGAAGACGAAGACCGCACCGAAGGCTGTCCTCGTAAACCGTGATAAAACCCTCCGGAGGGGCACAAGCCCTATCCTCCGGACGGGGAGCGACCAACTCAACAGATTTCAGAATAAAAAAATTAGAGGCAAGCTCTATTATTGCAGGGGCTTCTAGATATGAAGGAAAAGAAGAAACCCTACCAAAATCCCTCAAAGGCGGGAAACCTACTCTACGCACAGAAGGAAGGAGGGAATCAAGAGTGAAAACTTCTAAAACCGCCGGCGAATCCGTTAGCGACAGTGACACATCACGGCCTTCATGGCCGTGAGAGTCCTCAGAAGAAGAAGAAGAAGAGGAAGCCATCAATAACTTACTTGTTTTATGTAGCAAATCGAAGAAGATGGCACTTAAACTCTGGCGAGAACGACAATAGCAGACAGACTGAACACTTTGTGTTTCTCAGAAAGACAGAACTTTTTTGAGTTTGAAAGATGGAAGCGGATAAAGTGAAATGAAAAAGGCGTATCATGGAAGTTATTCCCCCAACGTGCACTTTATCGAGACCCCAACCACCGTACGCATTAAAGGTGACGTATTCCGTGTTCGACATCGGCAGGACATCCCGCGTTCGACCTCGGCATGACGTTACACATTCAACCACGATGTCATATATCCGACCTTGACAAAATATTACGTAATCGACCTCGGCAAGGCGACGAGTATTCGACTTCGGCCAATAAAAGCCGAGCGACATACAACTTCGGCAGGACACCTCGGCAGGGCAACGAGTACTCGACTTCGACCAACTGAAGCCAAGCGACATACAACTTTGGCGGGATTGTACGCGCTCCACTTCGCCAGACCCGAGATTTTGACGAGACAACATCAGAACCACTGTCCCCCCCTTCATCACGACCTCACTTCTACGTCTTTTTTTGGGGAGGATATGATAGGATACGGCCCAACTACTAGGCCCAAGCATCAGGCCCAATATAAATAGGCCCCGACATTAAGCTCGGCCTGTGCAAGTTCGGCCCAAGAAGACTCCTAAACCAACTACAACTCAAATCACAAGTGGAGACGCAGAAGTTTCGGATGCATATCTAAAAGAATCCTTATGAGAGAAGACTTTGTATTAGAGTCGAACTCAATATAATGGTGTATAAATAGAGGCTAGATTAGACGAAAGAGGAGGATCTACACTCTTTGTAATCGCTTCTTACACACTCAATACACATATACTCTCTTGCTCCGTGGACGTAGATCTAATTCAATAGATCGAACCACATTACTTCCTCGTGTTCTTTACTGCATTCATTACTACAAAAACTGGATCGACTAGTTCGCAATGGAATAATTATGACTATGGCCATAAAGAAGGAAGACAACAAAAACATGGTGGATACCGGCGTATATGTAATGAGATATCTTGAAACGTTCATGGGTGAAACATCAACTTGGCAGTGTGATCGCTTCCTTTTTCACACGTAAAAGGCGTATATAGAAGGTAAGCAGAGTATCGTATCCACAGGGATTGTAATACGAAAAACACAGAAGCTAGCTCAACGATAATTCATCATTATTCAAGCACAGAAAAAGGGTGAAAGGTTTAAGGGCTTCGGAATTTAATCCAAAGCAGATGTAACCAAGCGTAAAATAAAATAACGCAAACAAACACTGGATGGTAAAAACAGATAAGGACGACTAACCCTAGGGATGCATTAATCCTATCCACAACGTATGTTTATCCTGTTCCTATTAACCAATTTTTAATCCAGACAAGATGGAAGATCACATATATAACCAACAACTTCAATTACGACAATTGCGGTAGTAGATTATGAGCTTTCCCTACCATTCTAGGTGAAAACAAGTAACTCCAAAAGGATCACAAAGAATATGCTTCCTACGAATATCCTATCTCGCCCACGACTCGCGTTTATTCATATCATGCATTCAAGATCGGTTGACAATTAATACGCTATTCGTAATTAACCGACAACTAGATATGCATCAAGATTGATCGTAAATTAACACATATAAATAAGCACCAAGAATCATGAATCAATGCCGGAAGGTAAATAGCGATAACAGAATCACAACATATAGGATCAAATCATGCAAACCCTAGGATTAGAACGGAAATCTAGCCAGACATAATAAACGGAATAAAATACGATTTAACCATAAAAAAAGAATTTAAATGCATAAAACCCGTGATGAAACGTTGGATGAACAATGGTTGGTCTTGAATCCAATCCCAAGCGAAAGAACGGAAAACGATCAGACAAAACGTTCCGATTGATAACAAAGTGAAGAACTAAACTAGAACAATGCAAGAATTAAATCTAGAACTTAACGGAAGCTAAAGGAAAGCAAAAATAGAGGAAAAATTGAATAAATCTATTCTGGGCGTGTGTGGGGTCTGAGGAGGCGCGAGGGGGTGTGCTCCCCTATTTATAGATAAGGGTGGAAACCCCACTGCTTTTGCCGCGCCTCATGACCATGGCTAGCGATCGCTAGCTCGGTCGCGAGGAATAACTTGTCTTGCGCCCTCTCGCCGCGGTCTCTGCTCTCGCCGCCAGGTAGCTCATGGCCTCGGCTAGCGGTCGCTAGCAAGGGCCGCGAAATCGACAAGAGCTTCTGCTGGGCGTGTTTGCTCATGTCGCGACTCGCGGCCGCCTTCTCTCTCGGGCTCTCGTGGCTTGCCTAGCGGCCAGCCTAGTGACCGCTAGTCGGTCGCTAGAAACCGGGCGAGTGCAATTTGGCTCGTGCTTCGCTCATTGCTTCGATTATCAACATATAAACCTACAAAACGTCAAAGGAACACCCAAGAGCAGTATCTTCTAGAAATAGATAAAACATTAAGAATCGATACATAAACGCACATTAAATGATCTAAACTCATCTTTAAATATCAACAATAAACGTAAAATGCTCGCTTATTAAACCCCCAAACTTAAAGCGTTGTTTGTCCTCAAACAAAAATGTAATGAAAGACAAACGAAAGATCAACGAGCGTAGCAAAGAGGATAATCATTATAAGCCTCAGAAACATATTAACGCGCAAAAACATTAGCGCACATGACGACGTTAGCCAACTCAACACAAACAACCATCGAGGGTAAAAACTCATTTAATTCAACCCTCACAACGGCATGTGTGTAAAATATAGGATACACTCAACTCATAAAGAAATGCAGAACGTGTATACACTCAACGATCAATGCAATGCAACCTCTTACCATAGGCTTGCCGTTTCTCTAATATCTCCACCGCATCAAATGTGTTCAAATAAGGATCAAAAAGGTCTTTTCATAGGTTATATTGTAGGCACATTGGTTAAGGTAGGATAATATATGGCTAAGTGACTCAAAAATATTCCAAGCACCCCCATTTATACTTTTCGACACATATGGACTTTGTCCATTTTCCTCTTCTTTCCCAACGTAAAATCGACGTTTTATGCCTCATAAGGTACCTATACTTTGATTAACGACCCTTTATGCTCAAAACACATAATGAACTTATCATTGCCTTTTCTTTCTTTTCTAGAGCTTATAGGGTTTATTATTTTCACACAGTATCCTTTTTCACCACGTATGTATTTCTCTAAAACTAATGTTTCTCGCCATAACTACATCAAAATTTCAACCCTTTTGGTTCCCATATCCATCCTCACCTCCTATCATCCGTTAATCGAAAGAATAAGTCTAATAAAAGCACAAAGAAGGCGACAAATGGTATACATCATCGGGTTAGTGTTTGGGTGAATATGTGGTTAACAAATATGGCCTTTTATCCTTTCCAAATTAAACACATATTGCGGCCTCGATACGTAAAACGGTAAGTTCTAGAAGATAATCACATGCACGATATCACACAATTAATGAAAATCAGATCAAGATATGTATACAAAGGAAGCTCAAGTCTCACAGATAAGCAAATGGTGAAAACAACAAGCTAAACACTCTCACGTCATTCATGCGCCATTTTCTAACATATCATGTGCACTATCATTAAATTTCCCAAAATTTTCTATCGCTATTGGCCACATGGATTAACAACTTCACTTAACTCGTTGATCGACAGACACAACACGGGATTCCGTAAATGACCCGAAAAAAGCTCCAACATATAATAACTTAACAAGACAACGCAAAGCATAACAAGGACGCTCAATCACATCACACTCGACCACTCCCCCCCCAAACTTATTGTCAACAGAGTGCAATGGAGGCAATAATGTTTGCAGAAGAGAGTGATTGGGAGAGACCGTACCTCATATGTTGCGCTACTCCGGCGGTCGATAGAATCCTCACCATTGATGATATACATTGGGACTTAAAAACAAACAAGACAAGACACAAGAAAACAACGAAAACAAGAAAAACAAAACAAAACATATAAAGCACGTAAAATGTTGGGTTATCTCCCAACCAGTGCTGGATTTATCGTCGCTAGCTCGACGTTACCTCTTATCAATCAGGCTATTTGGCAACTGTGGTCGTTCCAAACTTCAATTTGCCCTTGTACTTGGCATTGACAACAGACCACCAATTGGCACAACAATGGCTTCCACAAAGCTTGAACGAATCACTCGGATTTTTATGCCGAGTCCACTTCATCCTTGCATCATGCCCGTCGATTGGGCAAGTACCCTCTAAGCACGCGACGCAGCGGCAAAGCAGCAATCGTGATCGAGTAGCAATCTTCCGGCTTTTCACTATCGTGTTGCTTGATGGCGTCATATATGGAAATCTTGAGCTCCTCATCGTTAACACAAAAACGTGAGATTACCTTCCTGCACATCAATCAAAGCACGACCAGTTGCTAGAAAAGGTCTCGCCAGATTAACGGTTGTTGTTTGAATTGGGATATCTAAAATCACAAAATCGACAAGAAAAACAAAGTCCCAATTCTTACCAACACATCTTCGACGATACCTTTAGATATGTGATGACACATCGCCCATCATCGCGATATCTTCGCCGGTTTCATCTTTCCTAGGTGCGGCCGAGTGAATACGCTCAAAGGCATCGATTGATGCTCGCCTCAAGTCGCACAATACATTTGGAAAAGTTTGCTCGGCGATCTCGCATTCTAACGTAAAACCGCCGGGATCCTTCGCTTTAAAGGAGCTTCCTCTCGCAAGACGGCATCGCATTCTTCTGATAGGGTGATTTTTCAAATTTCCCAATTTCTTCTTGCTTGCAAGCTGCCTTTAAAAATTTCATGTATCCCGCATGTTTCGCAGTAGCTCAAAGAGAGGTAAATTGATCTCAACTTTTGAAAATCTCTTTGAAACGAGCGAACTCCTCGTCATATTTCGACTTAACTAGTCGACTCGGAAATGGGACCGGAGGAGGTACGTCGAGAATGGATTCGAGGCCCTTCGCGGTTGACCTCGCGACCGATGGGCGGTCGCGGGCGTCCGCTCAGGTCGCAATCCTTCTTCGCTCGAGCTTGACGGACTGGTCGCCGCGAACAAATCTGGCGCGCACAATCTGATGGCTCATGGTCGGGGCTCACGGGCGTGCTCGGTCACGAGCTTCGTGAGGAAAACTTCGACTCCTCGCGATCGGGCTCGCGGTCGCGAGCTTCGGTCGCGAGTTTCGCTCCGCCACTTTCACCTCTTCTTCTTCGGTAGGGCTCGGGTAAGCTTGTCCACTCCTCGTCTGGATGGCGAAACATTGATTTTTCGGGTTCACCTCCGTATTACTCGGAAATTGGCCCGTCTTTTGTAGTGCATTCAACTGTACGGCTACTTGACCAATCTGATTTTCCAACATCTTTACGTGTTTCCCCATAGCCATCACAGTCGACTCCAGATGAGTTATTTTCTGCCCGGTACTGCTTATAAATGCACTCTGGTTCGTTGCCAATTGTTGGTTGCTTACAACCAACTGCTGCATCATGTCTTCTAAACTTGGCTTCTTCGGTTCTTGGATCATACCATTCTGTACCGTGAAGCCTGCTGGAGGTTGCTGAAAATTATTCGGGTTGGCATACGACAGGTTCGGATGATTTCTATTGTTTGGAGTGTATGCCGGATTCTCCCCCTGACGGTTCCTTTGATTTATAGATTGTACGTCCTCCGTCTCAATCTGGCGCTCAACAAAGTGAATTGCTTCATCACCGTCGTATCTCGAATCGGCCTCGACGATTGTCGCTTAACCATCGGCGTTTTCTCCGTTGGCCATTGATAACTGCTGCGCCATCTCCTCTAAAATACGGCTCGCCTGCCTACTCGCCGGTTCAATAAACAGCCCCTACCGACGCATCCACAATGCTCCTCGTCTCGAAATGTCAGTCCACTATAGAACTGCGTGATTTGTTGCTCCTTGGAGAATCTATGCTGTGGACATCACCTCAATAGACCTCTGAATCTCTCCCATGCCTCGAATAGTGATTCGTCGTGGTTTTGGCAAAAATGGGATATTTCGACGATGATCTTCTCAGCTTTCGCCGGCGGAGTGTTTCGAGAGAAACTTCTGCAAAGTTTCTCCCAAGTGTCAATTCCGCTCGTCCAAACTCTTGAACCAATCTTTCGCCTCGCACAGCAAGAGAAACCGAACATGCGATCGGATCGTGTCTTGTGGCACCCCATTCTGTTTGATGGTGTCACAATATCAAGAAAGGTCTCGAGATGCGCATTCGGTCTTCGCGACTCCTCCCCAAACCGCTCTCCTCGACCATACCGATCGGGGCGGCTTGACCAAAATTATTCGCATCCACGTGTGGGCCCCATCCGCCTCCTTGAACTGCTCAAGAGGAGGTCGGTACATAAAATTCAGCGGTCGTGTCTGCGGGTAGGGACAAGGAGTCCCATATTCGCCATCCGGCGCCGCATCTCGCGAAATCGCCTAACATGCGTGCGGCTTGCTCGGGAGGAATGCCCTGCTCGTGGATTAGCCGCCATTGCGACTGTCTCTTCTCTCGCCCTCTTCTCCTTTGAGAGCTTTCGATCTCGGATCTAATAATATTTCGTGAGGTCCCCGAGATCTTGTACGCATAAACTACCCGAGAAAGAGAGAATTTAGCTCTGGTAACAATAAATAAATAAAATAATATATAACTTGAATTAATAAATCCAAATCGTCAAATTATTCCTATGCAATCTTAACAATCCCCGGCAACGGCACCAAAATTTGATCGCTTCCTTTTTCACACGTAAAAGGCGTATATAGAAGGTAAGCAGAGTATCGTATCCACAGGGATTGTAATACGAAAAACACAGAAGCTAGCTCAACGATAATTCATCATTATTCAAGCACAGAAAAAGGGTGAAAGGTTTAAGGGCTTCGGAATTTAATCCAAAGCAGATGTAACCAAGCAGAAAATAAAATAACGCAAACAAACACTCAGATGGTAAAAACAGATAAGGACGACTAACCCTAGGGATGCACTAATCATATCCACAACGTATGTTTATCCTGTTCCTATTAACCAATTTTTAATCCAGACAAGATGGAAGATCACATATATAACCAACAACTTCAATTACGACAATTGCGGTAGTAGATTACGAGCTTTCCCTACCATTCTAGGTGAAAACAAGTAACTCCAAAAGGATCACAAAGAATATGCTTCCTACGAATATCCTATCTCAGCTACGACTCAAGGCTTATTCATATCATGCATTCAAGATCGGTTGACAATTAATACAGTTACGTAATTAACCGACAACTAGATATGCATCAAGATTGATCAGAAATTAACACATATAAATAAGCACCAAGAATCATGAATCAATGCCTGGAAGGTAAATAGCGATAACATGAATCACAACATATAGGATCAAATCATGCAAACCCTAGGATTAGAACGGAAATCTAGCCAGACATAATAAACGGAATAAAATACGATTTAACCATAAAAATAGAATTTAAATGCATAAAACCCGTGATGAAACGTTGGATGAACAATGGTTGGTCTTGAATCCAATCCCAAGCGAAAGAACGGAAAACAACGGAAAACGATCGGACAAAATGTTCCGATTGATAACAAAGCGAAGAACTAAACTAGAACAATGCAAGAATTAAATCTAGAACTTAACGGAAGCTAAAGGAAAGCAAAAACAGAGGAAAAACTGAATAAATATGTTCTGGGCGTGTGTGGGGTCTGAGGAGGCGCGAGGGGCGTGTTCTGTTTATAGATAAGGGTGGAAACCCTAATTTCTGTTTTGCCGTCGCCTCGCGACCATGGCTAGCGATCGCTAGCTCGGTCGCGAGGAATAACTTGTGCGCGCGCCCTCTCGCTCGCCAAGGTAGCCTCGCGGCCTGGCTAGCGGTCGCTAGCAAGGGTCGCGAGAAATCGTACAGTAGCTTCTCGGCGCTGTGCGTGTTTGCTCGCGCCCGCGACTCGCGGCCGCTCTCTCTCTCTGGGCTATCGCTGGCTTGCCTAGCGGCCAGCCTAGCGATCGCTAGGCTGGTCGCTAGAAACTGGGCAGAATTGTAATTTGGCTCGTGCTTCGTTCCTTGCTTCGATTATCAACATATAAACCTACAAAACGTCAAAGGAATACCCAAGAGCAGTATCTTCTAGAAATAGATAAAACATTAAGAATCGATACATAAACGCACATTAAATGATCTAAACTCATCTTTAAATATCAACAATAAACGTGTAAAATGCGCATTTATCACAGTGCGATGTATCGACAACATCGGTAAATGAAATAAACCTCATGCGCGTTAAGTATTGTGCAGCAATAATTGGATTCGAATATAACACAGAACGAGGCACATTAATATCCGAGGCTATGAAATATTATAATGCGAGGTGTGCAGATCCTAATTTCAATGCAGAATCCATTCTATTAGGTTGACTGTTTTGTATAGTTGTTAAAAATTCTAGCAGATGCAATTTGTATTTATGTTGCACTTATTATGATATGTTAATTGAACAAGTTGTTTATTACTTGTATTGTTGTTGTTTATAAATAAAATACATCATGATATCTTAAACTATTAAAGTTCGTTTGAACAAGTCATTTTTCTATTCTTTTGTTGGGAATTCTTGACCTCATCTAATGATACGCAGCGGAAAATACAGTCAAGAAACAGATCTAGATTTACAATTAAACATGCGATGAGCCCTATGAACACGTTAGATAGAGAACTTACAATTTGCAATGCTTCCAATGGATTTGCAATGCTTACAAGCTTCCAATGAATCCTACAAGGTTGTCTCCACAACTATGGTATCCACGTGTATGCAAATCCGATGCAGGAACAATTCATCGGTAAAAAGTTCAAGCAGAGAAAGCCAAGAAATCTCTGAATGAACTTAACGGTAGTTCTCTAAGAATGATTTTTGTATTACGTCTAACGTCTAAACTTCTGTGACCTAAAGAATGAATTCTCTCTATTTCTATTAAATAGAGCAGCCCACTAAAGCCCTAGCTTATATGGGCTTTTATTCTTTAGTCTGCTTTAATTAATTAATAGTCCAACCATTAATTAACTAAAGCCCATATATCTAATTTAGCCCATAGTTTTTTAATCTCCCACTTGGACTAATATTAGATAACTTACCGTGCACTATGCATATACCCTTGATCGGATTTAACAATACACTTGATAGTGTGACCTAATAGGCCACCATTACCGACGATGATCTAATCAAAGTTTGCACAAAACTCCTGGACTGCGTTGTGCAGCGAACTCGATATATGACGGACGTTTACGTGGAAAACAGTAAACAAACCTTTACATGAAGTTTATGTAACATCCTTTCATTCATGACACACTCGATTCAGCCTAGGATTTTGCTATGTGTCTATCCCAATAGCTCAATCATTTTTCTCATCTTTATTATAAGACACATATGATCATATTCAATTACTTTAATTGAATATATCTTTTGCATTGGCCAATGACTTTATGGTCGAATAATATAGAGAAAATAAGTGCTCACTCGAAATTCCAATCGAGGAATGAATCCCATTCTTGGCTCTACTACCATTTTCATTTGTCTCATGATGCATCCAATCCAAGCCGTGTCTTGCCACTTGCAAGCGTTGCCTTGGTCAAAGTACAGCACTCAACAAACAAAATGTGTAATGACATCAAGTCTAAGGACTATTACATACTTCACACACTAAGAAATCGTAGACATCAAACAAATGATTTAATAGTCGGGTATACCAATACTCTTCAAAGTATTCATGTGTCCATCACGGATATCAAATATCTCGTAGTTGCGAGAACCACTACATTCTCTAAGAATGTGATGCAGACCACATGCTAACCTATGACATATCATCAATATGCCATTATTGATGATCATTGGTTAGGGCTATTTTGGAATTATACTATATCATTGATGTCTCACTGCAAAAATGACAGTGATAATTCAAGGGAACATATAAGAGAATAACGACAAACATCCAAATAATTATTCCATTAAATGCACAAAACCCATAGATAAAATATTATCTTCGATTGTGATCAAAAGTAAGTATGTCTCAACAAAGAAGTTTCTAAAACATACAAACTGTAAACTCCCACTGAATCAAAGCCAACATCCCATAAGTCTAACACCCAAGCTCTCAAAGTGTTTGTTGTGTTTTTCTATACACAGGTTATCATCAGTGGGTACTCTTTCTAATTTTACATTGCCCATTTCTATTATTTCTCTAATCAGATGATATCGTCTTGGAACATGCTTGTTTCTGTTTGTGGCTCTTGGTTCCCTTGCTTGCGCGACCGCACCAGTATTGTCACAGAACAATGGTATCGGATCGCTTGCACTTGGAACAACGTCCAATTCTTTCACAAACTCCAACAGGGCAACCGCTTCTTTAGCAGCTTCAGATGCAACAATATACTCAGCTTCGGTGGTGGAGTCGGTAGTAGTAGTCTGTTTGGAACTGTTCCAACTCACTGCTCCACCATTGAGGATGAAAACATATCCAGACTGAGACATATAGTCGTCATGGTCTGTTTGGAAGCTAGCATCAGTGTACCCAGTCACTGATAGCTCTGGCTGCCCACCATAGACTAAGAAATATTCTTTAGTCCTTCTAAGGTACTTAAGAATAGTCTTAACAGTTTTCCAATGTTCCTCACCGGATTTTTTGAAATCGCCATCATGTTAAGCGCATAGGCCACATCCGCCTAGTGCATATCACGGCATACATGATCGATCCTATAGTCAAGCATATGGGATCATTTTCATGCAAGCAACTTCTTTGTCATTAGAAGGACAATCCTTCTTAGACAACTTGATGCCATGTCCCATAGGAAGAAATCATTTCTTAGAATTTTCCATTGAGAAATGCCGTAGCAATTTATCTATGTAAGTGGATTGTGATAGCCCCAACAATCTATTAGGTCTATCCTGATAGATCTTTATCCCAAGGATGTAGGAGGCCTCACCGAGATCCTTCATCATAAAGGATTTAGACGACCGGTCTTTCACGGATTGCATCTTGGATCGGTCGCCCCCATAATCGTAATGTCATCGACATATACGACTGTGTAGACAACGCTTCCATTCTCGCACTTACTATAAACGCAAGGGTCCTCTTTGCTTCGACAAAGTCAAACAATTTGATAGCTCTGTCAAAACAAATATTCCAACTCCTCGATGCTTGCTTAAGTCCATAAATGGACTTCTTTAGCCTACATACTGCATTCGGCCTCTCTTTGGACACAAAACCTTCAAGCTGAGTCATGTAGACATCTCCTTCTAGTTCTCCATTGAGAAACACGATTTTGACATCCATTTGCCAAATATCAAAATTATAGTATGCAGCTATTGCAAGTAAGATCCTAATGGACTTGATTTTTGCAACTGGTGAAAAGGTCTCGTCATAGTCAAAGCCTTCAAGTTGACTATAACCCTTTGCCACCAACCTAGCCTTGTAGGCTCGTATCTTACCATCTGCATCTCTCTTCTTTTTGAAGATCCATTTGCAGCCTATGGGGTAAGCCCCATCTGGTAAGTCATCAACTAGTTCCCAGACTAGATTGAAATACATCGATTCCATTTCAGATATTAAGGCTTCGAGCCACATCTTTGAATCGGTGCGACCACCGCTCAAGATCTGTCTTAGGTTCATCATCATCCGACTCGACTTCATCATCTTGGTTCTCAACCATTAGATTCAGTCTTTGGGGTGCACGACGAGTCCTCTGTGGCCTATTGAGTCGGGTTGTTTGCGCAGGTTTATGCTGTTCATTTTGAACGTGAGTAGGCTCCTCCGTGTTGACTTCCTCAACATTTTGGAGATTCTCAAAAATTTCTTCATGAATTTCTTGAGGTGGAGGTGGCACAACTATTGTGTCATCTTGTATTTGATGAGTCTCATTGTCTTGAGGTGGTCCTCTAAGAGTCATTTCCCCTCCCAATAGATCGTCAAATACTCCCACTGAATTCTTGTTCACACCATTGAACAATCTTTCGTCATCTGTGTTGTTTTGTGGTTCTCGAATTTCTTCAAGATCTACCTCGTTGTGACCTTGTTCCTTGGAAACATAGGAGTCTTCAAGAAACGTCACATTCCTAGAAATGATCACCTTGTGATCTCCAGGTGAGTAGAATTTATATCCTCTAGTTTCCTTAGGATATCCCACAAGATAACATTTCTCACTTTTCGATTCCAACTTATCAGTCAGCATTTTCTTAACAAAAGCAGGACAACCCCAGGTCCGCAAATAGTTAAGATTTGCTCTTTTCCCATACCATATCTCATATGGTGTTTTCTCGACTGATTTAGAAGGAACCTCATTCAAAATATGAGCAGCGGTAAGTAAGGCATGGCCCCAAAGGAATAAATGGGGACTAGCGAAACTCATCATGGATCGAACCATGTCTAATAATGTTCGATTTCTTCTCTCGGATACACCATTCAATTGTGGTGTTCCCGGAGGAGTCCAGTCTGACCGGATTCCATGTGATTTCAAGTAATCAAGAAATTTCCGGCTTAAGTATTCCCCTCCTCGATCTGATCCAAGATTCTTGATACTTTTGTCAAGTTGTTTCTCGACTTCTAACTTAAACTGTTTGAACTTATCAAGAGCTTCATATTTGTGTTTCATCAGATATACATACCCAAACCTCGAATAATCATCAGTAAAAGTTATGAAGTACGAATATCCACCTTTTGCTTGAGTTGAAAACGGTCCACACACATCTGAGTGGATCAACTCTAGCAATTCTTTGGCACGTAACCCTTTCCCAGAAAATGGTTTCTTAGTCATTTTCCCTTTGAGACATGATTCACAAGCACCATATGATTTGAAATCAAATGGTGTGAGATAATCTAATTTTCTCAACTTTGCTATCCTTTTCTCATTGATATGACCAAGTCTGCAATGCTAAAGATAAGTAGCATTATTCGTATTACTTAGCTTAGGTCGTTTATTTTGCACATTGACAATATCTCGTTCACATTCAAGCATATATAAACCATTCGAAAGAAAGACATTTCCATAACACTCCATTAAGAGAAAACGAGTATCTACTGTTTCCAAAATGGAAGGAAAACCCTTCAATATCTAACATACGAATGGAAATCATATTCTTTGAAATAGCAGGAACGAAATAACAATCATGTAAATCTAGTCTATAACCCGAACGAATATCCAATCTATAAGTCCCCACGTATTCAGCAGCAACTCTTGCTCCATTTCCCACGCGCAGGTCGACCTCCCCAGGATTCACCTTCCTGCTGTCACTTAGCCCCTTCACATTATTACAAATATGTGAGCCACAGATGGTATCTAATATCCAAGAATGTGAATTATTTATAAACATATTTATCTCAACGATATACATACCAGAGCTACCACCCATTGCACCTTGTGCTCAATTTTAGGCGCCTCTTCCAAGATCCCTTTTCATGAAGCGTGCACTTGAAGAGATCTCAGAGTATCTCATACTCCAAGGTTTGTGCCTGTGAGACAAACAAACTCTTCAAGTGTTGAATCATTTCATAGGGTAGCATGCATTCATGTTGCCTTTGGAGTTCCAAACTCATAGAAGTCAACATAATGCCCTGAGCCGACATAGCATCCTCAACGTGCTTCTTATGAGCAATCCTGTTAAACGAGGCATACTCATGAGAACGCTCATCGGGGATGATACTGATTGGTTTGTCCAAGACATACTCAATCTTATCCGTCCTTAATACCAAGCGCAGGCAACGTAGCCAATCCGGATAGTTTGATCCAGTCAACAAATTTGTTTCCACCAAATATTTATATAACATAGTCGACATCGTAACTGAACGAAAAATAAAGAAATAGCAAATTAGAACAAAGTAAACACAGATCACAATCGTATCACTAATCAAATAAGGGTTTATTGTATTGATCAGCTCCCACTAATTTTAACATATATTGCACCCCCAAATGCAAAATACGGATTTATAATAAATATAAATCTTAGTGGTACAAGATCCAAGTCAATATCATTGCAGCCTCTGCGAGGGCTGATGACTACAAATAATATCACTCGGTAGGCCTCAAAGCCAATTGCAGCAACAGTTTTACATCGATTAAGTTCAGATCATTGCAGCTCATGCGGTGATGACCACAATAATGACACTTAGTTGGTTTTGAATCCGAATGCAACAACAGTCCTCAACTCTTGGTTTATTAATCCAATTAATAAGTGTCCACTAATTATCTTGATCACGAGGGCAATACAAAATAATTAAGCAAGTCAACCCCATCACACGATGCTTCTATGCATCTATGAGTGAGTCTTGGCCTTATAGATTTGGGAGTAAACACGAGGGTGTAAAACTCTTGGACGAAAAGGTTATTAGCCTCACACAATTATGATGGACGACATGTTTTGTTTCAAAGAAACAAGACTTGTATTTAGTGGGGATACAACATGTGATACTAATTGTTTATTTTAATATCCAATATTAAATCAAAACAATTACTGGGTGCCGCCTACCCAAACATAGTAACACGGACTACAAGTATTGGACACCGCCTATCCAAACATAAAAGCGATCTCTAACTACTATAGTTAAAATATAAGCATAAAATCAAATAGCATGCTTATCACAGAATAACAGCAAATAGGGCTCAACGAATAAATACATTAATCTAATTAATAATTTAATTCTCTAATTAAAAGTGGATTTAGGCATTTATATTAATTCCAAATTAATATAAATATTCATTTAGCATTATTATTAATAAATCAATTCTCTAATTTATGAACATTAGTAAATCATATTAATTCTAAATTAATATAAAATCAAACTTTATACTATTATTTCAAAATAATAATAAAGTTAAAATTTATTAATCTAATTAATAAATTAATGTCCAAAATAGTGATTAGAATTATTAATTCTAAATTAATAAAACTAATCCATGTACATTGATAAATTATATTAATTCTAAATTAATATAAAATTAAACTTTATATTATTATTTCAAAAATACTAATAAAGTTAAAATTTATTATCTAATTGATAAATTAATTTCTAAAATTGTGATTAAATTTATTAATTCTAAATTAATAAATTAAATCCATGTACATAAGTAGATTGTATTAATTCTAAATTAATACAAAATTGAAATTAATGTTATTATTTCCAAGATAATAATATTAAAACAAAATTTATTAATCCAATCAATAAATGAATTTGTGTAATTAGAAATTATATTTTATTAATTCGAAATTAATAAAAGAAACGTTTTTATTAAAATCAATGTTCCAAAGGGTCATCACATTTAATAAACCCAAACGCCTGTAAGGCGCGCCCGAGGCCGATCAACGCGACCACCCGTGCGGCCCGTAACCCGTCGCCCGCGACCCAGCCGCCCGACCCGGATCTGGCCCAACTCACACGAAAACGCACAGTGCATGGCCCAGTGTGCGCTTAAGCCCAAGCCCGCGGCTCGGAAGAAAGACCCGTTAGGGTTTGAGGCACGCGCGCATCGCGCCGCCTCCCTTCCGCCGTCGCCGTGTTCTGCCACTGTGCACGATTTCGCCGACGCCGATGCTCGCCCTCGCCCAACGTGCACTGACGCCCAGCGCCGACCACGGACGAAAGCGCGTTAGGGTTCAGGCGCGCGCGCGATAGCGCCGCCTTCCCCGTTCCGTCGTAGCCGTGCTCAGTCGTCGACTCCTCACCGTTCCACAGCCGCCGTGGACCGCAGCCGCGGCGTTTTTCCTCCGTTCTCATCCGATGCTCCCACGCATCTATACGGGAGGCACAAAAAAGGGGAGGCGACGGCGACGAGCGCGAGCGCCTCGCACCGCGTCGTCGACCGTCGTGAGATCCCAACGAAGCAACAGCACCATCGCTGCGAAGCAGGTCCGGCGACGTTTGAACGGCGGTGAAGAAGGATCCAACGAAACCAATTCCAAAATCAATTTCCAGAAACATTTTTCAATTTTCCTTTCCTTTTTCTGTTTCCTTTTCCTTTTTTTTATAACAGATTAAATAAAAGGAAATTTAAACGAGACAGAAAAACGAAAATTTGAAAAGAAATTGAAATTCAAAATTTCGAGAAATCCACAATTAATTAAAGCACGAATTAATTACTAATCGAGCCCCGGGCTCTGATACCAATGTTGAGAATTCTTGACCTCATCTAATGATATGCAGCGAAAAATACAGTCAAGAAACAGATCTAGATTTACAATTAAACATGCGATGAGCCCTATGAACACGTTAGATAGAGAACTTACGATTTGCAATGCTTCCAATGGATTTGCAATGCTTCCAAGCTTCCAATGAATCCTGCAAGGTTGTCTCCACAACTATGTTATCCACGTGTATGCAAATCCGATGCAGGAACAATTCATCGGTAAAAAGTTCAAGCAGAGAAAGCCAAGAAATCTTTGAATAAACTTAACGGTAGTTCTTTAAGAATGATTTCTGTATTACGTCTAACATCTAAACTTCTGTGACCTAAAGAATGAATTCTCTCTATTTATATTAAATAGAGCAGCCCACTAAAGCCCTAGCTTATATGAGCTTTTATTCTTTAGTCTGCTTTAATTAATTAATAGTCCAACCATTAATTAACTAAAGCCCATATATCTAATTTAGCCATAATCTTTCATCTTTTTCTTAACAACTCCAGATATTTTTATATCACATCTAAATGAGCCATTTTTAACTGATTTATCTAAAACTATTAATTCACTGTTAAAAAATCGACCTAGTAAAATACAAAATATAAGTACATGATAGTTAGTATAATTTTTTTATAAATTTTGTGGAACACATAATGGTAAAGAAAATACGATTAAGAAACCTCAAAAATTAGATTATCTCATTCAATCTATTTTTAGAGACTACTGGAACACTAATACACCTCAAAATTAGATTCTCTCATTTCATTCCAATTTCAGCTGTTACTGGAACGCAAAAAGAAAGCCAGCCATTATTTTATTTTATAATTATTAAAGTTTAAATTTTAAAAAAAGGATAATTTAGTGGAGCTTGTAGGATATAGAACAAAAACTATTTGAAGGGACAAGATTTAAGAATAAGAAAACTAAAGTTGCCAATAAAAATTGGAATCAATAAGTCGGAAAACCAGAAGAGAGTTTAATTGTGGACATGATTTTTACATTTACGCATTTAAAAAATAGACAAACATATATTCCATAATTACATTATTGCAACATATAATTATACCACCATAAAAAGTCAACATATATGTATAAAAACTCGGTAAGAAACCATAAAAAATAGTAGAATTACATATTGAGCATATTGTCAAGTGTTATTGCAAAATAAAAAAGAAGAAGAGCAAACATATATAATCTACACATCACCATACTACGTAAAATCAAATAAAATATTAAGAACTATGCTGAATTTTTTTTTGATGAAATCCTGTCACAATTTCTAAAATCATGGTGACCTAATTCATTGCACTTTCTACATTTTCTTCTAGGTTTGTTCAAAAGTTCAATAGCATTCTCTCGCATAGATTTTTTCCGTTTTCCGCTGCCTTTAGTTTTCACAATATCTGGTGGGAAAATGGTGACATCTCCATGAGTTGTCTCACCATAAAATTGCTCAAACACTCTTTTCTTGTTATGCGAGTGTGACGTATCCTCAGCTCTTGCTTTGAACAAATCTTCAATGCCTTTGAATTTTAACATCAAATCTGACATCAATTGTTCATCTCCATTAGCAATTGCAATACATTTCCAAGCCTGCAAGAACAAATGGTTATGTCCAATAGCAATATTTTCCTCTGCAGATGATGATGTATTTTCAGAATGACCTTCTACAGCAGAACCTGCAAATTTAGTCCATCGACGTAAAATATATTTTTCAGGTATGGTAGTCATTTTGAGGTTGTGCATCACCAAGAAAACTTGCTTGCAGAGCAGTCCCATTCTAATAAAATACTTACACCCACATGAAATATCAACTTGAGTTGGATCATAATGTACCTCCACAACTCCAATTGCTTTGTCGTCACCCACCTTATACATTGTTATATCACCTTCCACGTTCATTGCTAAAATGCTACAATCAGTAATAGCTGTGCAAATCTCCTGCTGAACATTAAGGAATACATGATTCGTATACAGCGATGCAGCATGTCTTTCAATCGGCAATTGAGTCTTAATCTTAGAAAGCATGTCTCATCCATTACGCATGAACGATCCTGTGCATGTCGTGCATCAATAGCACTCTCAAAATGGATGTAAAATTGATTAAATTGAATGCTCGCTCAAATATCGCCTAAAAACTAATTTCGTTCTCGATAATGATGTTGTCCAAATAAACCACTCATTTTGAAATCTCGAAAATAAGCTGGAATCCAAAAATGTCGGTCCTCGAACATCTTGTCGAACCACTTGTGTCCATTCAGTCCAAATTCATTCATAAGATCTTTCCACATAGACTCAAAATCTGCTGGCTCAATAAACTCTGACCAAACTATGGAATCTAAGCTTGGTTTGACCTCAGCATCTTCACTTAGTTTCACTGGGAGCTTTTCTGCTACTTTTTTCATAATGTGCCACATGCAGAAACGATGACGTGTGTTTGACGAATCCTTTTCAATTGCAATCTTCAGTGCTGGATCTTGGTCAGTTATCAACATTTTTGGATGATTTCCCATACATTGAACAAATGTCGATAACATCCATGAGTATGACTCAACATCTTCGTTTGATAACAATCCAACCCCAAATGTAACACACCGACCATGATTGTCTTTTCCCGTGAAAGGACAAAAAATCATGTTGTATCTGCATATCCAATTAACGACAATCATTAATTTCATCTTATAAATTTGAAAAACTAAATTAGTGTATAGAAGTTTGATATATTTATGTATATACATATTACATATTGCAATACAATAAACTGCAATCTGCGATCATCTATGTTTTAAATTCCAACTAGGAGAAATTGAAACTTTATACGTCATTAAGTTGAATTGTATTAAAAAAATACATACCAAACTGTTCTATTAAAAATAACTATTGTAAAATCATTTGCACATATGCAACACAAAAAATAGCATACTTAAATATAACAATCAATAACAATAATGTTAAGTTGTCTGCACACATAATTGCAATAAAAACAATTAAACAATGTAAACAAATGAAATATCACAATGTTTGACTTACTTGTTGGTATCATATGTAGCATCAAAAGATACAACATCCCAAATAGTCGATAATTCTCCCTAGATTTTGAGTCCACCCAAAATATACGCTTCAACTTGTGATTTTCGTCAACATAGTACTCAAAGGAAAAATCCTTAATATGTTCGCGCTTATTAAATAATTTGTGAACCAGATTCTGCGCATCATAACCAACAACAGAACATCGCAAATAACGTGCAAAATTTTTGAACTCAGTACCAGTAGCTCCCACTTTATCGTAACCTCCAACTAACTCCTTGAAAAATCGAAATGACTTTATAGGCCCAATATTGGCTCTTATACCACTCAAAACCACCATCTGATGTGATCCATTTATCTTCCTATTGCATTTCAAAAGATGTATCAAGGATTCAGATACCATCGGATGAGAGTGTCCTTCATTAAAATAATAAATTTCATATCCATGACCAGCTTTGAAATGGAAAGCCACACAGGCCATGCAATTTACTCTAGACGATCCCCTCCTTCGTACTTTTTTATTGGGATCTATGTGATTAAATCCTTCTCGGCTGCAAACGACATACCTCAAAACTATCGTTCCATCTTTATCTGTTTTTAAAGTACTCTTACGGATAGTAAAACCACATGCGATGCCATAATCTTGGTAAAAGGCAATACCCTCGTCTAATGTCCTAAAACAACGACCTTTATATGGCTTTAACTCCAGTGGACAGTTTGGGTAGACAATCGAATCAAATTCATGTCTGTGATTTTCAGAATCGATACCTACGAAAATAATATTTGAGAATAAAATATGAAGAAACAATGTTATTGAAACTACTATTGCAACAAGTAACTACTTGAAAAAGACTGTCAATTTTGTTTCCGAAATCTGCAACTGAAAAATTGCAACAATGAAATCTATTAAATTGTGTAATTCCATAAACACAAAGGATGCTAATCGACCAAACATAACTCATCGTATAATCATCACAAATGAATATTTGCAAAATTTATATATCTATAAAAAAATCAAAAAAATCTACAATGAATTAATTCACTAAGCATATTATCCATATGATCCAAAAATAATACTTACAAACTACAATAACAACATATATAAAATATATATTTGAAGAACCTGAATAATCCATGGAATTCTGATAAGCAAACAAATCTTCGAAAAATAAAAATTCAATCTTGATTGTGCATATTTTATTTTATGCGTTTGGTAAAAGGTAGTTGTGTTTCATCAATTGGAAAACCACAATTCCTACAATTACGGAACAAAACTGAATATAAGTACATTAATTACATTTTTATCCTTATTTGAATTATACATAAATAATTGATTTCAAAAATAAGGTTACAGTCTCAAACGTCAAATTAAAAAAATCAATGGTCATAATATGTTCTTATTTCTTATTTTTGGAGATGTTTTTATTTGAACCAAACCATATATATATATATATATATATATATATATATATATATATATATATATATATATATGCTCTCAAAATCCGATCAATAAGGTATAAAATAATTTATTTATCAAAATTTGTTAAGCATGTTGTTTTGCATGTTTTTGTTATGTTTCTTCTTGTTTGTTTTTAACGATTTGGTTCCTATTTGTTTATCTTTGAATATCTTTTGTTGGAATCATGTTCGTTTTCATTTTATGTAGGGAATGATGCGTTTGAACCATTTCGAGCATAAAAAGCGCACCCAAGCGTCGGACTCGACGTAGCCGGTGCTGGGTGCGCATCGCCTCGCTTGGTTGCAAAGAGAAGACCCGCGTCCGGCGCTGCATGGCGTTCGACAATGGGTTCCGTTCCGAGAACGCCCGCGTCCGGCGCTGGGCGCCCAAAGCAAGAATCCTCCCGAGAGCGCCCGCGTCCGGCGCTGGGCGCTGAAGCCGAAGACTCCAGAGGGATCACACGTCCGGCGCTGGCTCGCGTCCGGCGCTGGGCCTCCGAGATGAAATTCATCTAAAGACTCAACGCGTCCGGCGCTGCGCAAGTATTGAAGTTCTTCCTGAGAGTCACCGCGTCCGACGCTGGCTTGCGTCTGGCACTGGCACCTTGTACCGAGAGCTGACGAGTCCGACGTTGCCTCGCGTCCGGCGCTGGGTTGCTCGCGTTTCGCTTTGTTTTTGAATGCGCGCGTCCGGTGCTGCGCGTTATTTTTCGGGCGCTATATAAACGTTTTAAAACGCTGAAACCCTACATCTCGTATATTCATTCTTTCAGTTTTTCTTTCGTTGTGCGCCTCCTCTCCAGACGATTTTCCTCCTTCAAGTTTACTTTGCTCTTTGGATTGGAGATTATTATTTGTAAGGTTTATCATTGTTGAATTTCTACTCCTGAACAATTTAATATTTAATTCCATCTTTCGTTCTTATGTGTAGATTTCTTTATCGCTTTCTTCGATTTTCTCGTCTTTCTTTGATGATGGTCTCTACGTTTTGGTGTTGATTAATATTAGTATTGATTTAATTATTCTTGTCTTGTCTTTATTAGCTTCGAATTATGCCTCGGGTTTATCATGTTGATTCTTTATTCTTCAATTTAGGGTTTAATTCTTGTCTAGATAATTTATTTGCTTTGCCAATTTCCGCCTAGTTAATTCATCTTTCTTTCCTTAATAATTCCTCGCCTAGGTAATCTACAGTTTTAAAGTTACGATCAAACAACTCTCTGTGATTAGAATGTTTAGGAATTTAATTGCTTTCGTGTGGTAACTTAGTAACGCCCTGTTAAGTTTTCCTTGAGAGACAACTCGGATTAACTTGCTCGCTAGGACGACCTCGTTAGATTGCGAGAGACTTTATTAGTGATCTTTTAAGTCCAACAAATTTTGGCGCTGTTGCCGGGGAAAACTTTAGGCGTTTTCTTAATGTTACCTGTTTTTCATTTTTATTCTTCTCCTTGCCTTTCTTATTTTGTACCGCAGTTGCGTTTGATCTCGTTTGTTGAGTGTTGTGTATGCAAGGACGCCGAAGTCTAACTCCTAGATTGGCATCCCCGTTGAAGTATACTCGCAAGCTAAGGAAACCGCGACTGCCTAGTGTGGCGGAGTTTGATCACTCCGATTGTGATAGCTTCTGTGAGGACAGTTCTCCCACTCTTGAAGGAGGATTCACTACCGTCGAGAATTTCTTGTTTGAAGAATCCCCACCGAGGACCATGGGAGACCGACGAAACAATAACCATGACAATGTAAACAACAATCATGACGCGAACGCTGCCCCTTGCCTGATGGGGGATTACTTCCGCCCAAAAATAGGAGAGACTACAAACCCTATCGTGTTGTGCTCCGCGGCACATGGGTATGAGTTGAAACCTAACCATTTCAATCTCATTCCCACTTTTCATGGCATGGAGAATGAGGATGTCTTAAGCTTCATCAGAGAGTACAATCAAGTGGTGCAATCATTCCCTCTATGTGGCCTGAATGAGGAACAGTTGAAGATGCATTGTTTTTCTTATGCTCTGAAAGATAAAACCAAGTCTTGGCTTATGAGTTTTCCCGTCGACTCTTTGGCAAATTGGAACACTGTGATGGAGCAGTTCATGTTGAGGTTCTATCCGCAGCAGAAGACCAAAGATATTCGATCCAAGATTATGTCGTTTAAGCAGGAACTGGATGAGCCATTTCATGAAGCAAGAGAAAGATTCAAAGAGCTACAGACGCAATGCCCACATCACTTTTTTCCGTGGGTTCTCTTGTGCCAATTCTTCTATGACGGGATCCTTAAATCCTATTAGGAAAAAGCTGACCATGCGGCAGGGGGCAACATAGCTCATATCACAGCCAAGGCTTTAGATGAGATTTTTGATGTCATGGCAAGCAACTCCCTCCAGAAGGCATCTAGTACGTGCCGGTCCACTGTTAATTCAGTGGAGAAATGATCGGAATTAACGAGGTAGATGGCGCAGCTTATGAGGGAAATGAATGAGATGAAGATGAAGCAGGCTGAGTTCCCTTCACCATCCCAGGAGTTCGCTGCACCTTTGCAGGGGTTTGTCGCACCTCCTCAGGATTTCTCTATGCAGCCTTGTGGAATTTGCATTGAAATGGGACATACAACCGATGTTTGTCCCAATATGGGAGCACCCGTTTATGAAGACGGAGTAGAGGCCTATGCTATGCAAGGCTTTCCGCCTCAGCAGCCCTATGAGCCGAGGCCAACCTATGAACAAACTCGGCCGCAGTACAACTGGAGATGGAATAATCAGAGCCAAGGTCAGGGGTCGGGTTCAAACCCACAAACTAGACGCCTTACATCGCAGTACCCTCCATCGCAGGCACCGCCAAGTAGCGTGCTTATGGTCGGCAGACGATGTCGACGAGCCAAATCCACCACCGTCATACCCGCAGTATCCCTACCCGCAGCAACCACCGCCACCTCAGTATCCTTACCCACAGCAGCCGTCTCCGCCGCAGCAGTACCCTCAGCAGCCTCCGCCGCCACAACAGTTTCCACGCGGTCCCCCGTAATCTCAGCGGACTCCTGCTGAGGATTCTCTCGACGCCTACATTACTAAGAACAATCAGAGAATCGAAAGTACTGAGGCGACGATGAGGTGTCTCGAGGACACTATGGGTCAGATTGCCACTTCAATTAATGAGATGAGGCAGGAAGGTGAGAGGAACCAGTTACCGGGTAAGCTCATCAAGCTCATGCCGTGACGGTGCTCCGAAATGGGAAGGTTATCGACAACAATGTGACTATGCTGACTCCCGCGCCTTCACAGACACCCACTGTCGACGCTGAGCAACCTCATGTAGAAGATGAGGTTCCCGAGAAGAAAACGGAGAGTGCGTTGCACAAAACCTCCAATCCTTATGTTCCGCCGGGACGATCTACAAAGGCTTTGTTCAAGCCTCGGGTCCCTTATCCCCATCGGTTGACAAATGCCAAGCAAGACCAAAAGTTTAGCGATTTCTACAAGTTGCTGTCTCAAGTGCATGTCAACTTGCCTCTGTTGGACGTCATCCGGGCTGTCCATGTCTATGTTAAGTTCTTTAAGGAGCTCACCTCTAAGAAGAGGAACTGGGGAGACATTGACAATGTGGTGGTCTCCGTGACGGCTAATTCGATCATGCAACTTCCTCTTCCACCTAAACTTCGCGATCCAGGTAGCTTTATCATTAAAATTGCTAAGGGGAATGGGAAAGAGGCCTTGGGTATGCTTGATTTGGGGGTGGGGATTAATTTGATGCCTTATTCTATCTTTCAAAATTAGATCTTAAGGAGTTGAAACCCACAGGAATGACCCTTCAATTAGTTGATAAATCTATGAGATACCCCAAGGGGATAGTGGAAAATGTTATGGTTAATGTGGGGGGTTTAATAATTTTGATTGATTTTGTGGTTTTGGAAATCGGGAATGTACAGGAGGATGGTAGGTCTCACACTATTCTCCAAGTTAGACCGTTTATGGCCACCACTAATACCATGATAGATGTCAAGAGTGGCCTTATCAAGATGACTGTTTTGGGGACTACGGTTACATTTTCTCTGAGAGACAGCCTTAAAGCCCCTACTGCTCATTATATAGATGATTGTGCCTTTGTTGATGCTATTGAGCCCTTGGTCGAGAATGTATTTTTGCAGGCACACGCAGTAGAAGAGGTTTTCATGGGATCGGCCGACGAGCAAGAATTAGCCCCGTCTCTCTCTCTCCCTCCGTTTCTCAAAGCCCAACGCCGCTCACTACTCCGCCCGGCGCTCGATACCTCCCGTCCGACGTTCTCTCTTTTCGACCGATGTTTGCCTCTCTCAACGCTCAGCCTTTGCGCGCCGCTCGTCGCCCCCAGCGCCCGCTCCTCCATCATCCGTTGCTGTCACAGCACCGCGCGCCATAAGCCAACGCCCAACTACTCCCGTCCATCGTTTCGACCAGCACCCAGCACCTGCTCAGCTCTGAGTCTCCGTGCCATCAGCGCCCAAGCGTCCGCCTCACGTCCGGCGCTCGAGCCAGTCCGGCGTTCGCCTTCAGCGCCGCGCTCTCCCTCCGTGTTTTACCACAACACCGCGCGCCGCCCCAGCGCCTGCTACCTTCAGCCTAGCACTGCGCGTCTCCGTCCGGTGCTTGCGCCCGTTCTCACCTCCGTCCGACATTTTTTTTAACGCCGCGCACCTGCGCAGCGCTGCACCCCAACGCCGCATCTCGCTCCGTCCGGCGCTACCCTCAGCGTCGCGCGCCTCGCGCCACAACGCGCGCGTGCTTCCTTCCGACGCTCACGCACCTCGCACCCCAACGAGTGTTTCCCTACGCTCGGCGTTTCCTTCCGAACAGCTCCAGTGTTCAGTCACTCCTCACGTTCATCACATGCTCACTTACACGCATATCAACATGGTTCGAACTAAACAAGCTGTCGGCTCTAGCTCCTGTCATCCTCGAGATGACGATGCTCCTATGGAGGAACCCGTGGAAGATATCGGTAGAATGTACTGAGCCACATTTCCTATTTATAATTCAGTGGAAGGTTTTGTTTCGTGCTTGATGCTCCGTCATTCCGTTTCTTTGTTTCCAGGGAATTCGCCTATTCTATTCTCTTATATATTTTTATGCAATGAGGACCTTGCCTGTTTTAAGTGTGGGGGGGTTTCATTTTTCGTTTTGTTTGTTTTGCTTGTGTTCTGCCGTTTTGTGTTTTGTTGTTTCTTAACTTTTTGTTTGGATTAGAGAGGATTTTATTTTCTTGAAATCAATGGTGCATGAAGAATTATGCTTTAAGTTGAATTAATTATGTTTTGATCTGAATTTCATTGCATCTTGGTATATGGTTTTTAGTTTGATGAAACTTAGGTGTCAATTTGAATTGTGGGACATGATTAGGTAGCTGTGATTAGATAATGTGTGTGATCGGTTGTCATATACTTTATACATGGGACCATTTTCTTGTATGATAAATGAAAAAAAAAAAAAAGAAAAGAAAAGAAAAGAAAAGAAAAGAAAAAGAAAAAGAAAAAGAAATCTGAAAATTAGTGATGTTGTGAAATAAGTGGGCTTAAAATTCGAATAAGGGGCTCTACCCCTCTTGCGTATGTTGTCTCTCGAATGGAGAGTCTATGCTATGGGTATAGATAACAACGTTAGGATACTCGAGTGTATAACTTGGAGGTTTCACCTAACGATTATTGTCCTATAATCGGTTTTAAGTTCCACATATTTATTTATTTTTATCGTTTGAGATATCTTACATGAAAGGGAACCATGTGAGTTGTATATTGATTTCTGAAATCATATTTGAGTCGAAGCACAACTATTCTATGATAAGTCACATGTTTGGATTGATGAGTGAGAATCATTGTATTGAGAATTGTATTATTAAGATACATTGAAAGGATGTGAATATGTGATTGATTCTATTTGAAGTATTGATTCGATGTGTACCATTCTTTTCAAGAAACTAAAGTTTTCTCGAGGACAAGCAAAGAGTTAAGTGTGGGGAGTTGTTTTGCATGTTTTTGTTATGTTTCTTCTTGTTTGTTTTTAACGATTTGGTTCCTATTTGTTTATCTTTGAATATCTTTTGTTGGAATCACGTTCGTTTTCATTTTATGTAGGGAATGATGCGTTTGAACCATTTCGCACATAAAAAGCGCACCCAAGCGCCGGACTCGGCGTAGCCTGCGCTGGGTGCGCATCGCCTCGCTTGGTTGCAAAAAAGAAGACCCGCGTCCGGAGCTGGGTTCCGTTCCGAGAGCGCCCGCGTCCGGCGCTGGCCGCCCAAAGCAAGAATCCTCCCGAGAGCGCCCACGTCCGACGTTGGGCGCTGAAGCCGAAGACTCCAGAGGGATCACACGTCCGACGCTGGCTCACGTCCGGCGCTGGGCGTCTGAGATGAAATTCATCCAGAGACTCACTGATAAGCCTTATTTTTACATCTTTTATAAGGTTATATTTGTCTCGTTTCTAACTGATAAATGATTGTTTGAACTTCCTTTAGATATATTTTTAATTGCTTTGAAAGATATGATGCCGTGTGTATTTTGTGTTATTTTAGCACAGGTTTTGATCTAAAAATGGAGAAAATGCACGAGGACATACTTAAGCATCATCGTGACAAATTATCACGGCTGAGCTCTAGCGAATACCAAGCACAACCTCGCGACCCGGCCTCGCGACCAAAGGTCACGATCAGTTGTCGCGAGGAAATAATGAACGCGCACTGAAGTAGTGTTCGCGACACGGCCTCGCGATAGGATCTCATGAAGTAATGCGGAATGCACATCGCGACTAGCGCTCGCGATCTTATGTCGCGATGGATTCTCGCGAGGCAGGGTTTCCGTATATGATTTTATCAGAGTCAGAGGGCATACAGCATCACACGTTCCACGAGAGAGCAGCTTTAGGTTTTCTTATTTTTACGAGAGATAGACTTTAGTCTTTTGATCCAGAATTCAGAACGTTTTTCCTTTGTGATTTTTATTGCACGTTGTTCAGTTTATTCTTTCAGTTTTCCTTTCATTCTAGTTCGTAGTTGGATAGTCAGAATTCATAATTTCTTCTGGATTCAAGTGTTACATCATTCATCGTGGAATCTTACGGTTCTATCTAATTATTTCTGTTTATGTTTTCTTTAACTATTTATTGTTTTGGTATTTTAATTATGAGTAGCTAAAGTTCGTATTGATCCTAGGGTTTGTATGTCTGACTAGATTTATATGATTGATTTGTTGATACTGTTTTGCTGTCCCGTTCATGATTTATAATTCTTAGCTTTAATTCTCATGTGTTGGTATCTGATCAATATTAATGCATGCTAGTTATGTGATTGATGTCTTGGCGGAATTAATTGCATAATCGATTTCTTGAATTCATAATACAGTTTTTGCCTTGAGACCTGGCGGAGATAGGTGAACTATAGGAGGTTGAATCTTTGTGTGCCTTTGGTAATTAGCTTACTTCTCTTGAGACCCGACGGAGATAGAGTTTAGGCTAACCTACTACTATAGGTTGTCTTGGCGGAAACTATAGTTACATTAGTTATTCTTCATATGAATGTGGATTAAATTGGTAAACAGATTAATAGGTTAATTGTGTGAATCTGGTTAGGCTAAGTACATCCCTATGGTCAGTCTTTTATATCTGATTTTATTCCTATTCTTATTTTCGAGTCTAGTTTTATAATTATATTTCTCTTGATATTTTGTTGCCTGGATAATAATAAAGATTTTTTGTTAATTATTTGTTGTGTTCTCGAGTCGCAGTCCCTGTGGATACCATATATATACATGCGGTTTTCACTATCATTTATTTGGTAAGAATATTAGCGATTAAATTTTGGCGCCGTTGCCAGGGACCTGATTTCATAGTGATAATTTTCTGGATTGTAGTTATTAATTCAGGCTTATAAAAAAAATTAAAAAAAATGAATATAAAAAAAATATATATTTTATTTCTGTGTTGTTTCTTGGATCTGACTTGGTTTTTATCTCTCTGTGCAGTGCTTGATTACAAGATCTCAAAGGAAAAAAATTATTCCATTGGATCTCGAGATTGAAAGATCACATAAGAGAGAGAGTCGAGTGTTGGATTTGTATACTGAAAGCAGTTTTGGTTGAGCTTGTATACAATGTTTCCTGTTACCACTATTACAATCTCCTATCTGAATTAATTACTTGATTGCATATATCTGTGTCCCCTTATCTCATATATAAGTTAGATCATACAGTGTGTAGAAGATCACAAAAGTCTGTATGATTGGTCAAGTTTAATGAGATATAAAAAGAAGCACAGCTGAGACAACTTGAGGACGAGTTGACGGTATAGGCTGCGGTATAGATAAGAAGTGACTTGACTTGGTTGCTTGTCTATCTTTGGTGCGTCTCGACGTATTAATGGATCACGATGAGATGAGTTCTTCTATCGACCATCGTGAAGAACCAAGATCTCGGTGACTTACGATGATCTAAACCTCGATAAGGTATTAGGTGAGTATGAGTTCTTGACCATCACTTTGACTTGTTATGGGTGAGGTTATATGTTCTAACCCAATATTCTCCGCATCTTGGGTGGTGGCGGTGCTTGTATATCATGCTAGTTATCTCGTACGAGTCACCGTATCCGTTTAGGATGATGGCGTCCCTTAAGGAGCTCAAAAGTTTATTGTACTAAACCCCGCAGTTGAGTTAGCTCAAGTACGATAATAAGGTTGAGTGGTACTACTTAAGGAATTAAAGATATTAATTATTTTAAGTAGTCGAATGCTCTAAATAATTAATGGACGTGCGATATCTTAAATACGGGATTCGTAATGTCTAAGTGCAAGCCCGACTCACCTTCGGTAATAAAGGGTAAGTCGAGATTTATTCTCTAGTGGCATGAATGAATGTTTATAAAATAATTTATGTTACTGGTGAACATAAGATAATTAATTTATTTGAGGCCCATCTTTATTCCTTGCATTTGATCCTGGTTGGCCCATCCAGGCCGTAACTCTTGGAAGAAATCGGTGCCCCAACCACCAGATGGCAAGGATTTTATTCCTTTATCCTATAAGGATATTATTATATTTATGGGATATGCATGGATCCTTTCCATATGGGATTATGGTAATGCACTATAAATATAAGGTAAGGGATAAAGTCTAGGTTAATGCTTAATAATTGAGCATTATTTTCGTCCACCTCCATAGAGTGATTCTCGAAAATTGCTAGGGTTTGAGGGTGATTTCTTGTAGTATTCTCCATAGATCGTCCTCACTCGACGTTGGAGATTGGGCAACCGGGATACAGTCCAGAAGATCAAAGCACGAGTCTCGATCCATTCCACCTCGACAGATCCAAAGGTAAACACGAGAAAACCCCTACGTGTTGCAATTAATTATATAGACGCATGCTAGGAATATAATCAATGTATGGTGAATTAAACGTCCAAGATAGATCCTCGGGAGAGCGTTAAAACAAGATTTCCGTACAATTGGTATCGTAGCCTGGGATCAGTATCTTGGCTCTGTTGGATTAATTCACGTTTGATTATTATGTGCGCAATTAAATAATTGTTGGATCTGTCGTTCATCGTGGCTCGTTTTTATTTTTATCGGATTTTGTTTTTCACCACGAGAAAATTCGTGGTTAGATTGGATTTTTCCCTATAAATCTTATCTGTAAAAGAAGAACGAAGATGAAAGCACGAAGAACGAGATGACGGAGTACACCGAGAAACCGGACGCTTGGCGCGAGGCGCGCGGCGGCGGCGGCGCAGCGTGGCGTGCTCGGCGCTCGCAGCACGCCTCGCCGAGCACGCATTTCGGCATCGGTAGGTCGGCATCGGCGGTGGGCGGGCGACGCGGATGATGCAGCTCGGCGGCCGGGGTGTGGGCGCGCTTCACGCTGCGGAAGCCTCGGCACCGCTGGCGCCGAGGGCGCGCGACGGCGGCGCTGTCGCAGTCGCGGCCGCCGCGGTCGCTAGGCGGACGCACAACGCGCCGACGGCGGGCGATGGGCGTCGAATTTCACGTGAGATCCCGGTGCTTGCGTGCGCGCGGGTGATGGGGTGCGCGTTTGTCGCGCGAGATCCCCGCGCTTGGCGGGCGGGCTCGCGATCGCGAGGTCGACCACGAGGCAGCGCGCGCCTTTTCGCGGCACCGCGTGGCCGAAGCGCGGCCGTGCTCATCGGGTCGCGGGTCGCCTTCGATCATGCGGCAGCCCGCGAGGAGCCCGCGAGGTGGGGCGCGCAAGGTCGGGCGCGCATGGGCTGTGCCCTGGGCGATCTTTGTACTCACTACACCCCGTCCCAAGCCTCTAGGCGATTCATCTGCGATGAGGAGCGCAAGGAGCACGAGAATGGGACAAATCGAATAGAATGGCAAAGTGCCTTCTTTTGGTCACCATGTGCGAGTCCTGCACTCCAAAGATCAAGAGATGGAAGATGCGACCATGATATGGCTAAGTCTTATGAAATCGTATGAGGAGTCGGACGAATCGCTTGTCATAATTTGACAAAATCAATAATGTCAAGTTCAATGAAGGAAGCGATTCGGTGCATGACCATGTAGAGCAAATGATCAATCTCTTGAAGAGCTCGAGTTGGTTGGAGAATATATTGATGGCGTGGTCGAAATCGATATGATCCTCAACACTTTGCCCAAGTCTTTTGATGACTTCGTTATAAAGCGGTCCTTTATGATAAGAGTTATACTCTAGATTCATTGCAAGAGGATCTAGTAACGGAAGAACATAAAATGGGCAAGGTGCCAGATCTTTAATACGCACCTCAAAGAAAACCACCGCTTTATCGAAGATGAAAAGGAAAAGTGGAATTCAAGAGATGCTAAGGCTAAAGAAAAGAGTGGGAGTAATACAAAGGGCTCTACCGGTGGTTTGAAAAAGCCAAAGGGGAAGGGCAAGTGCTTCAAGTGCGGTGAGACTGGGCATTCGAAGGCTAAGTGCCCCAAGCTCAAGGCTCAAGGTACGCCATTTGCTTTATTAACGGAAACATGTTTAGCGACTTGTTCTACCCATTCTTGGGTAGTAGACACGGGTGCGACTGATCATGTTTGTTACACCTTGTGGGTTCCCGCACAAGGGAGCTACATGATGGCGAGATAACGATCTCCATGGGCAACGCGGCGAAAGTCGAGGCCGTTGCGATCGGAGATGTTACTTTATGTTTTGATAGAACAGCTTTTAGTATTAAAGATGTTTTATATGTGCGGATTTTCGCGTAACCTTGTTCTGTTTGAAATTGTTTATTCATGGATATTCTATTATTTTTGATAGTGGTGTTTCTATAATAAGAAATGACGAAGTTATCTCGTTGGCACATTATATAATTAACTTTATACTATTTACGCTAAACATAATACCTATAACTATGTTGCATCTACATCAAACCTTAAAAGAGAAAGTTTTCTTCAGCAAGATGACACAACATTTCTCCGGCATCTTAGATTAGGTCACATCAATCTAAATAGGATCCAAAGACGGCTAAGAATGGGCGTTGGGTAATCTCACGCCACTCTGCTCCTAGTCTGCGAATCTCATATAGAAGGAAAGATGTCGACCAGACCCTTCAAAGCGAAGGGTTATAGAGCCAAAGAAGTGTTGGAGCTAGTCCATTCTGACCTGTGTGGACCGATGTCCACACAAGCTCGTGGAGGATGTATTTTGTCATTTTCATTGACGATTACTCAAGGTACGGATACATATACCTGCTTCACCGCAAGTCTGAATGCTTTGAGAAATTCAAAGAGTTTAAGGCGGAAGTGGAGACGAAGCTTGGTAAAAGTATCAAGTCACTGCGGTCTGATCGCGGTGGCGAATACCTCAGTAACGAGTTCATGGACTATCTAGTGAAGTGTGGGATTACCTCCCAGCGCACTACACCAAGCACACCACAGCAAAATGGTGTGTCAGAGCGAAGAAATAGGACTCTTTTGGAAATGGTTAGATCAAGGATGAGTTATGCAGCATTGCCTATTTCATTCTGGGGGTATGCCTTAGAAACGGCGGCATACTTGCTAAATCTAGTACCATCCAAGTCAGTCGAAAAGACCCCTTTCGAGTTGTGGTTTGGGCGCAAGCCTAGTTTAAGCCACATAAGGATATGGGACAGTCCAGCACATGTGCTGAACAAGAAGGCTGACAAGTTGGAGGCTAGATCCGATGCAAGGCTGTTTATTGGCTATCCTAGAGGGATGAAAGGTGGTTTATTCTATAGTCCTAAGGATCAGAAGGTCATTATTAGCACTAATGCCCGATTCTTAGAAGAGGATTATATGACAAACCATAAATCCAAAGTTGAAATCATTCTTCAAGAATTAGAAGATGATCGTATTCCACCACCGATTAGGCCAAAGGTACGAGATGTCGAGTCTAGTGGGAGGATCGACACGGATACTTCAAGAAATTGAAGTGGATCGAGTTCCACCGGAGATACCGACCGTACAGTGGTACCTACCCGACAAGTTGTGCAAGATAGAGAACCACATGTTTACGCACCCACCGTTGCCATTGTGCCGATGGCGCCTCGTCGTAGTGGGAGGGTTGTTCGTCGACCCGAGCGATTTATATTCGTGGGTGAATCTTGGTTTAGTCGAGAAGCGAGCGGCAATAATCGACCCATGGACATACAATGAGGTGATCTGAGACATTGATGCAAGATCATGGCACACCGCTATGGACTTAGAAATTGAGTCCATAACAGCTATGGATGTATATGAAAAACACCTCTACCGGATGGCGAGGAAGCCGTAGGTAGTAAGTTGGTATCTGAGGAAGAGATTTAGATGGAGGTTTGACTTTTAAAGCCGAGGCTTGTGGCGAAAGGGTATACTCAGTTGAGGGCATCGATTTCGATGAGACCTTTTACTTTGTAGCAATGCTCAAGTCCATCGAAATTCTTACGGCCATAGCTACCCACTTGAACCTTGAGGTTTGGCAAATGGATGTGAAAACCGCTTTTCTAAACGGTTACCTTGAGGAATGTAGAGACATCTATATGCGCAGACCCAAGGTTATGTGGTGAAGGGTGAAGAGCATCTAGTATGGAAGCTTAAGAAGTCCATTTATGGGCTTAAGCAAGCCTCACGATCACGGAACTTACGCTTTGACGAGGTGGTAAAGTCCTATGGATTTACCCGGTTGCCTAGCGAAAGTTGTGTGTATCGTTTAGATGTCAGCGGTGATGTGGTATTTCTTGCACTTTATGTAGATGACATTCTTCTAGTTGGCAACAATGTGAAGTTGTTATCGGGGCGTAAAGAGTTGGTTATCGATCGGTTTCAAATGAAAGACTTAGGAGATCAGCGTACATTCTTGGGATCAAGGTTTACGAGATCGCAAGAGAAAATATTGAGCTTATCTCGGGCGTCTTACATTGATCTGTGATTACTCGTTTTAGTATGCGGACCGCCAGAAAGGATTGCTACCTTTCGGACATGGCGTTCCTTTATCTAAGGAAGCGATCACCTATGACCGCAAAGGAGATAGAAAATGAGACAAGTTCTTACGCTTCCGCCGTGGGAAGTCTCATGTATGCAATGTTATGTCGAGACCCGATATCTCTGCTATCGGTAGGCAAAGTAGCTAGATATCGGTCTAACTCTGACAAGCTCATTGGACTACGATAAAGCATATACTCAAGTACCGAAAATGACTCGAGATTATAGGCTGGTTACCATGCGGATAGTCTAATGCCTTTGGGTTATCTGGACTCGGTTCCAAGTGACCGTGATGAGAAAAAGTCTACCTCGGGCTATGTGTTTACCATGGGAGGTGGAGCCGTATCTGGCGGAGTGCAAAGCGATGCGTGCGGACTCTACCATGGAAGCGAATATGTAGCCGCTTGAGGGCTGCTAAGGAGGCTGTATGGTTCAAGAACTACCTCATGGATCTATGTGTGGTACTTGGTTTGCCCAAGTATTATAGTTCTTGTGATAACTCGGTGCGTGGCAAACTCAAAGAACCACGGACCCACAAGGCGACCAAACACATAGAGAAAGTACCATGTCATATGAAAATCGTGAGGCGAGGGGCGTCTGATTGAAAAGATTGATCGACGGATAACCTAGCGGATCCATTCACAAAGAGCTGCCGCAAAAAGTCTGAAGTGCGTTCGAGGACTTTGATTAAACGATGGCACCCACTTAGAAAGGAAACTTTTGTATAAGTGGGAGAAGCAAAGTGATAGTTTTGTTTGTAATAGCTAGTAGAGACACATTGTATACTAAAAGTTTGCTTTAGTATAAGTGGGAGATTGTTGGTTGTATCTTGAAAGCAGTTTTGGTTGAGCTTGTATACAATGTTTCTATTACAACTATTACAATCTCCTATCTGAATTGATTACTTGATTGCATATATTTGTGTCCCCTTATCTCATATATAAGTTATAACATACATTGTGTAGAAGATCACGAAGTCATATGATTGGTCGAGCTTAATGAGATATAAAAAGAATCACGGTGAGACAACTTGAGGACGAGTTGTCGGTATAAATGCATGGTATAGATAAGAAGTGACTTGAGTTGGTTGCTTGTCTATCTTTGATGCGTCTCGACGTATTAATGGATCACGATGAGATGAGTTCTTCTATCGACCGTCGTGAAGAACCAAGATCTCGGTGACTTACGATGATCTAAACCTTGATAAGGTATTAGGTGAGTATGAGTTCTTGACCATCACTTTGACTTGTTATGGGTGAGGGTTATATGTTCTAACCCAATATTCTCCGCATCTTGGGTGGTGGCGGTGCTTGTATGTCATGCTAGTTATACAGATCAGTCACCGTATCCGTTTTGGATGATGGCGTCCCTTAAGGAGCTCAAAGGTTTATTGTACTAAACCCTGCGGTTGAGTTAGCTCAAATACGATAATAAGGTTGAGTGGTACTACTTAAGGAATTAAAGATATTAATCATTTTAAGCGATCGAGAATGCTCTAAATAATTAATGGACGTGCGATATCTTAAATACGAGGATTCGTAATGTCTAAGTGCAAGCCCGACTCACCTTCGGTAATAAAGGGGTAAGTTAGCATTTATTCTCTAGTGGCATGAATGAATGTTTATAAATTAATTTATGTTAAAATTTGAACATAAGATAATTAATTTATTTGAGGCCCATCTTTATTCCTTGCATTTGATCCCTGGGCTGGCCCATCCAAGCCCGTAACTACTGGAAGAAATCGGCGCCCCCAACCCTGTATGGCAAGGATTTTATTCCCTTTATCCTATAAGGATATTATTATATTTATGGGATATGCATGGATCCTTTCCTTATGGGATTATGGTAATGCATTATAAATATAAGGTAAGAGATAAAGTCTAGGTTAATGCTTAATAATTGAGCATTATTTTCGTCCACCTCCATAGAGTGATTCTCGAAAATTGCTAGGGTTTGAGGGTGATTTCTTATAGTATTCTCCATAGATCGTCCTCACTCGACGTTGGAGATTGGGTAACCGGGATACAATCCAGAAGATCAAAGCACGAGTCTCGATCCATTCCACCTCGACAGATCCAAAGGTAAACACGAGAAAACCCCTACGTGTTGCAATTAATTATATAGACGCATGCTAGGAATATAATCAATGTATGGTGAATTAAACATCCAAGATAGATCCTCGGGAGAGGGTTAAAATAAGATTTCCCTACATCGAGAAAGAAGACAACTAGCTATGGCTGATAGACAACCTCAAGGCCAAGATCGGATGGCCGAGATGGAAGCGATGCTGGCAGCAATGCAGCGTCAACTGGCGTTGCAGAATGAGATGGGCCAGATTGGTGGACGAGCACAGCCCATACCGCTCAACCACATGTATAGGCACCGACAGACTTGTTCCAAGGTGGAGGATGAGAGCCGAACGTAAATGCGAATAATTTCGAGTTAAAGCCTGCCCTCATCAGCATAATACAAGCAGAACAGTTTGGGGGAGGAGTCATTGAAGACCCCAATGCACACTTAGAGGCATTCCTTGATATATGTGATACTATCAAGCGAGCAGTGCCGGTGATGCCATCCGGATCACGGATGTTCGTATTTTTGATGAGCCAAGCTAAAGAATGGTTCAAGGATTAGAGCGGATCGGGAATTAGTACATGGGAGCGACTCGTGAGAAGTTTCTGTCTAAATACTTTCCACCTGCCAAGGATCAAAAGATTATTGCTGAGATTTCTCATTTCTCACAATTGGGAGATGAGTCATTATTTGAAGCCTAGGAAAGATTCAGAAGTCTCCTGCGAAAATGTCCACAACATGGTTATTCTCCTGAACAGCAGGTGAAGCAATTTCTGATGGTCTTCTTGTCGATACCAGTATTGTGGATGCTTCAGCCGGAGGGTGCCTTCTCAACCGAGGTATAGATGAAGCGTTGAGAATAATTGAGGAGATGACATCCAACAGTTATCAGTGGCCGATGGAGAGGCAACCAATAATAAGAGTCGCTGTTGCTGAGGTGGATATTAAATATGATGATCTCTTGGAAAAGTTCACAGCATTGCAAAAGGAAAGTGAAGAAGAAAGAAAGGGTAAAATGGTTGTGTTAATGGCACAGGATACTGAAGAGGCCAATTTTGTGAATCAAAGAAGTAATTTTGAATCGAGGTTTCCAAGGAATCGGGGTGCAAATCAGTATCGTCGAATAATAGGAATCATCTAATTTATCTTATCGACGCTCGGAATGCCTGATAACCACCGCTTTGGTTTCGCCATAAATAATGGAGTCCTTGTGGAGCCAAAGAAGCTCAGTGTGGAAGAGATGATGCAGCAATTATTGATGAGTAATCAGCAAATTGCAGCATGCCACCAACAAATTATAGCTCAACAGAATACTCAGATACAGCAGACGGGACACAGAATAAATACTTTGGAGAACACCGTCAATTCCATCAATAATACTGTCACATCGATTGGAAAACAACTTAAGATGGTGGAAAATCAAATTGGGCAGATGGTCAATGAGAGAGTCGGGGTTCACAGGCAAGGTCAATTTCCAAGTAATACGGAGTAGAATCCGAAAAACCAGATGCCTCGGAATCAATGCAATGTCATTCAGATAAGAAGTGGAAGATCTTACATAAATCATCCGGAGTATGAAAGAGACGAAGAGGACGAGACGTACGAGTCAACCAATTCTCGCTTCGCGAGTGAGCCTCGCAAATCACTGTCGCGAAACCAAGTCACGAAGGATATCTCACCAGCCAAAGAATCCCGCCTTGCGACACGCCTTCGCGATGAAGGATCGCGAGGAACTGACGCGAAGACTGACGACGAGAGCATCGCGGACCGTTCTCGCGACGTGTTGTCGTGAGCTAAAGTCGCGAAGTCCAGTGAAGAGAGCATCTCGAGAGAGAATGGCGAAGAGACTTCGCGAGCCAAGGAAAAAGGTGAAAATTCACGAGCTGAAGACGCGAAGGGTCAGACGTGCACAAATCCAACAGCTCCATTCCCTCAGCGTTTAGGAAAGCAAAAATATGACGAGAAGCTCACCCGTTTCATGGAGATGTTTCAGAAAGTGAATATCAACATACCACTCCTTGATGCACTTAAAGATATGCCCGGATACATCAAATTTCTCAAGGGCCGATGTGAGCAAAAAAAGGCGGGAAAATTTGAGACAACCAACCTCTCGAAGAATGCAGTGCCATAATACAGAGGAAGTTGCCACTAAAACAAAAGGATCCAGGGAGTTTCACTTTGGTGTGCAGGATTGGAGAGCATACATTCCCCAACGTGTTGTGCAATTTAGGAGCAAACATTAATTTGATGCCGCTAACTATTTTCAACCGTTTGGATATTGGCGAGATGAAACTAACCACAATTTCATTATTGATGGCTGACAGGTCTGTTTCTTATCCTAAGAGAGTTGTTGAAGATGTTCTGGTAAGAATTCAAGACATTGTCTTTCCTGCTGATTTTGTGATTTTAGATATGCCTGAAGATAAAAATCAGCCATTAATCTTGGGTCGACCTTTTCTAGCTACTGGTCGAGCTTTAATTGATGTGCAGGATGGTGACCTCACTTTTCGTTTGAACAATGAGGAGCTCAAAATCTCGATTTATGATGCCATTAAGAGACATGACAACTCAGATTCCGAGGATTGTTGCTCTATTACCACTCTCACACCTTTTGAGCCAGTCAAAGATGATAAGCTAGAGCATTGCATCAGAAACTCTGTTTTCTCTTATAATGATTTAGATGAAGCTTGTGATGAAATTTTAGAATATTTATCTGTGCTTGATACCACTCCCATATCTAAACAGGTCTCATACTTGGATATTCATCGACCCGGTTGATGGGGGTCGATAGAAGAGTTCATCAACGTAAAAGAAGTCGGCAATGAGACCACAGACGTACCCAAACTCGAGCTCAAGCCACTGCCGGATCATCTCAGGTATTCCTTTTTGGGAGATAATGATACTTACCCTGTTATTGTTTCTGCCTTACTTAATCCCACAGAATTGGAGAAACTTCTGCGAGTGTTGAGAAGATACAAGAAAGCTATAGGATGGACCATCACGAATATCAAGGGAATCAGTCCGTCTCTCTGCATGCACCGAATCCTATTGGAATCCGAAAACAGACCAAAGGTGCAACCTCAGCGTAGATTAAATCCAGCTATGCAGGAAGTGGTCAGAAAAGAGGTCTTGAAACTTTTAGACGCCGGAATGATATATGCCATATCCGACAGTGAGTGAGTAAGTCCCACACAGGTGGTGTCAAAGAAAGGAGGAATGACAGTGATAAAGGATGAAAATAATGAGCTGATAGCAACACGATTGGTCACCGGATGGAGAGTGTGCATCGATTACAGAGCATTAAATGCTGCCACACGTAAGGATCATTTCCCATTACCATTTATTGATCAAATATTAGACAGGTTAGCAGGCCATTAGTTCTACTGTTTCTTGGATGGATACTCGGGATATAATCAGATTCCCATCGCTCCGGAAGATCAGCATAAGTCAACATTCACATGCCCCTATGGTGTTTTTGCTTACAAACGGATGCCATTTGGACTGTGCAACGCTCCCGTTACTTTTCAGCGATGTATGATGGCGATTTTTCATGGATTAATAGAAAATATCATGGAGGTATTTATGGATGATTTTTCTATATTTGGATCCTCTTTTGACGATTGTCTTGATAATCTTAGCCAGGTGTTGCAACGATGCGGGGATACATGCCTTGTGTTGAATTGGGAGAAATGTCATTTTATGGTGAAGGAAGGCATTGTGTTAGGACATAGAGTCTCAGCAGAGAGCTTGGAAGTTGATAGAGCCAAGGTGGTGGCCATTGAAAAATTACCACCACCAACGAATGTGAAGTCAGTCCGAAGTTTTCTAGGACATGCTGGATTCTACCGCCGTTTCATACAGAATTTCTCGAAGATCACCAAGCCTTTGTGTGGATGTTAGAAAAAGATGTTAAATTTATTTTCACTAAAGAATGCTTGGGAGCTTTTGAGATTTTAAAAACTGCTCTAACTACTACACATGTTCTTATTTCCCCAGATTGGAATGCACCCTTCGAGTTGATGTGTGATGCCAGTGATTGGGCAATTAGAGATGTTTTGGGCCAAAAGAGAGATAAAATTTTCAAAGTCATATACTATGCCAGCAAGACATTAGACTCAGCCCAGATGAACTATACCACTATTGAAAAAGAGTTATTGGCAGTAGTATATGCTTTTGATAGATTTCGTCCTTATTTAGTGGGTTCCCACACCATTGTGCACACTGATCATGCAGCTATACGTTTCCTCTTTAACAAGAAGGATTCGAAACCACGTCTAGTCCGTTGGATTTTGCTACTTCAAGAATTCGACATGGAAATTCGGGATAGGAAAGGATGCGAGAACGTAGTAGCTGATCACTTATCTCGATTAGAGAAACCGGTGGATGGCGATCAGCCACATGTGCATATCAAGGAGCACTTCCCAGATGAGCAGGTATTGGCACTTATTGATCATACGCCATGGTATGCTGATTTTGTGAATTATTTGGTGATCAGGCATGTCCCGGAAGCTTTATCATACCACCAAAAGAAGAAGTTTGTACATGATGCCAAATTCTATTATTGGGAAGATCCACATCTTTATAGACGGTGTGCAGATGGCTTTATCCGTACATGTGTTCATCAATCCCAATGGAATAGGATCATAGCCGAGTGTCACGGTATTCCACGGAGGCCACTTTGGAGCTAATAGAACGACCATGAAGATCAACGAGTGGATTTCTTGACCATCTATTTACAAGGATTGTCACGCCTTTGTCAAAGAATGTGATAGATGCCAAAGGATGGGTAATATATCAAAAAGGGATGAGATGCCACAAAATATCATGGTTGAAGTTGAATTATTTGATGTTTGGGGTATTGACTTCATGGGACCTTTCCCGAATTCTTGTGGTTTTTTGTATATTTTGCTTGCAGTGGAATATGTATCTAGGTGGGTGGAAGCCATTCCTACAACCAACAATGATTCTAAAGTGGTGATTAAGTTCTTGCACAAGAATATTTTGTCTCGGTATGGAACTCCGAGATCTTTGCTCAGTGATAGGGGGAGCCACTTCAATAATAGGTGGTTGTCATCAATGCTAGCCAAATATGGGGTCAAACACAAGATCATGACACCATACCACCCACAAGCTAATGGTCAAGCGAAGTTGGCAAATCGAGAAATCAAGCAAATTTTGGAGAAGTCCATTGTCAACAAGAAGGATTGGGCGAAACATTTAGATGATGCACTGTGGGCCTATAGGACAGCATACAAAACACCCATTGGTATGTCTCCTTACCAACTTGTGTTTTGAAAATCATGTCATTTACTAGTGGAGATCGAACACAAGGCTTATTGGGCGACACAGAGGATAAATCAAGATTTTTTAGCCGCTGGACATACCCGAAGAGAAGGATTGCCGGAGTTGGATGAATGGAGAAATCAAGCATTTGAGAACTCCAGAATTTACAAAGAGAGAGCCAAGACATTTCACGACTTGAGCATCAAGAAGAAAGATTTTGCTCCTGGGGATGAGGTACTGCTTTATAATTCTCGTATTCGTCTCTTCCCAGGAAAATTGCAGTCAAAGTGGTCGGGTCTGTATACTGTTGAAAAGAGCAACCACAATGGTACATTTGAGCTTTTCAAATTGGATGGAAATACATTTACAGTCAATGGGCATCGACTTAAATATTATTTTAGACCTCATGGGAATGAAGTGAGTGAACTTACACTATTTAAGAAGCCCAGTGATTGAGGTAATAGTCTAGCTAAAGACGTTAAATTAAGCACTGATTGAGAGGTAACCCAATTGTTTCGTTTTATTTTGTTTTGTTTTTGTTTTCTGTTGGGTCTGTTTTGTTTTTATCTATTTTTGAGTAGCTCGAATTTTAAGCTTGGCGGACATAGGAGTGGAGTCGAACAAAATTTCCGAAGAAAAATTTTTCACGCCTCGCGAGACGGTAAGAAATCCCGAATCGCGAGCCAAGAATGTGAACCAAACACACGAACAACAATTAAATCGACCAGCGACTAATTTTCTAACACGAAAAGGTGTAAATATAGGGTAATGGCGAGTATCGTATCCACGAGGGATTGTAATCTCCACGAAAATCTGAAAATCTAACTCGACAAGGATTCATCATTATCGAAGCAACAAAAATGGTTTTGTGAGATTTTAGGGCTTGAATTCAATCAAGCAAAGGTAACAAAGCAGAAAGTAAATTAAAGCAATAAACACTCGGATGTTTAAAAGCAGATAAAGGCGACTAACCTAGGGCTGCATTAATCCTATCCACAGCGTATGATTATCTGTTCCTATTAACCAATTTTAATCCAGACAAGATGGAAGATCACATATATAACAGACAATTTACATTACGACAAAAGCGGTACATAGATTACTAGTTTCCCCTATTCTTTATTCGTCTCTGGGTGAAAACAAGCAACTCCAAATGGATCACAAGGAATATGCTTCCTCTGAATATCCTATCTCATTCGACTCGAGGCTCGTTCGTATCATGCATTCGATATCGATTGACAATTAACACAATTACGTAATTAACCGACAACTAAATATGCATCGAGATTGATCGAAACCAACACATATAAATAAGCACAATCGAATCATGAATCGATGCATGGACGGTAAATAACGATAACGAGGAATCACAACATATAGGATCGAATCATGCAAACCACAGGATTAGAGCGAAAAACTAGCGGACATAATAAGCGGAATGAAATACGATTTAACCATAAAGGCGGAAATTAAATATATAAAACCCGTGATGTAGCGTTGGATGAACACGTTGGGCTTGAATCCCACCTCGGTGAAAAATGGAAAATTGCGAGAGATCGTCCGGACGAAGCGTTAGGATCGTGAACAAAGCGTAAACTAACGAAGAACAATCCGTAAAACAACTCTAGAATGAAACTATATGGAAGCTAAAGCTAAAACTACGAAAAACTTATGAAAAAGCGAGAAAGAGGCTGCGGAATCGTGGGTGCGAAGTTGGGGCGCGAGGGGTGTTGCCGTATATATAGGCACGCCCCAAACCTAATTTTCCTTACGCGCGCCGTCTCGCGACCACCCTTCGCGATCGCTAGGTGCGGTCGCGAGGTAAGTCTCATGTGACCCTCTCGCCATGATCGCCTCTTGCGCCCGCTTGGTTGGCTCATGACCATGGCTAGCGGTCGCTAGGAATTCGATCGGTCGCGAAATCGTCGATGACTTTCTCGTGGCTGGCTTCGCTCGCGAACACGATTTCGCGGTCGCGGTGTCTTTGGGTTCTCGTGCGTGTTTCCTAGCGGCCATCCTAGCGACCGCTAGGTTGGTCGCTAAAGCAGTCGAGTGTATTTTGGCTCGTGCGTCGTTCCTTGCTTGATTTTCAACATATGGACCTACACACACCAAAAGAACACCCAGCGTTATCTTCTAGAAATAGATAAAACATTAAGAATCGATCGTGGCGCACATTAAGCGAGCTAAACTCATCTTCAAATATCAACTATAAGCGTGTAAAATGCGCGTTTATCAAACCCCAAACTTAAATCATTGTTTGTCCTCAAACAAAACCAAAAGCAGAAGACACAACGAAAAGATCAGCGGCGTAGCAAGATGACAACCATTCTAGCCTCGAAACATATCAGCGCTCAAAACATTAGTGCACATGGCGGCGTTAGCCAACTCAACACAAACAACAATTGTGGCAAAAACTTATTTAATTCAACCCTCACAATGGCATGTGTGTAAAATATAGGATACACTCAACTCATAAAGAAATGTGGGGCGTGTATACACTCAGCGATCAATGCAATGCAACATCTTACCATAGGCTTGCCGTTTCTCTAATATCTCCACCGCGTCATTGTGTTCAAATTAGGATCAAAGAGGTCTTTTCATAGGTTGTAATGTAGGCACATTGGTTAAGGTAGGATAAAATATGGCTAAGTGACTCAAGAATATTCCAGCACCCCATTTATACTTTTAGACACATATGGACTTTGTCCATTTCCTCTTCTTTTCAGCGTGCTAAATCAGCGTTTAATGCCACGAAGGTACCTATACTTTGATTAAAGACCCTTTATGCTCAACACTCATAGTGAACTTAACATTTTCTTTTCTTTTCTTTTCTAGAGCTTATAGGGTTTATCTTATACAACAAAGGTACTATTCTTCACCACGGATGTGTTTTCTACGAAACTTTTCTCATCATCACTACATCAAAATTTCACCTTTTGATTCCCATATCCATCCTCACCTCCTATCATCCGGTTAATCGAAAGAAAAAGTCTAATAAAGGCTCAAAGAAGGCGACAAATGGTATATATCATCGGGTTAGTGTTTGGGTGATAAGTGGTTAACAACGATGGCCTTTTATCCTTTCCAAATTGAAACACATATTGCGGTCTCGACACGAAACACGGCAAGTTCTAGAAGATAATCACATGCGATATCACACAATTAATGAAGCGTATCAAGATATGTATACGATGAAGCTCAAGTCTCACGGGATAAGCAAATGGTGAAAAACAACAAGCTAAGCCATCTCGCGTCATTCATCGTCATTTTCTAACATATCATGCGCACTATCATTAAATTTCACCAAAATTTCTATCATCATTGGCCACATGGATTAACATACTTCACTTAACTCGTTGATCGGCGACACACAAAAGCGAAAAACAAAACAAAACACGACAAAAGATCCCAAAGCATAACAACTAAACCTATAAAGCATAGAAAACATAAGCGAGTTCTCAACCAACCAAACTCGTCTACTCCCCAAACTTATTGTGAACATGTGGAAACAATAAGGTTTGCGAAAAAAAAGTAGTTGGGAGAAAACTTACCTTAAAGCTTGCTACTCGGTGGCGGATAAAATCCACGCCATGATTCCATTCTTTGCATCATCTCCATCATCTTTCGTTGTTGCTCGAGATGTGCTTGTTGTTGGTGTAGATGGCTTCTGCTGCTCCATAATCGATGTCGGGTTCCGTCAATATGGTTGAGGCGACCATCTATGTGATCTAATCGATCATAAATCCGGGTCGCCTCGAACGGGTGGCGGGTGCAATATGCCGCCTGTCTCAGGAGCCACTTCGGGCTCGGCTTGCTCCTCAGGCGGTTGCTCCTCATGCGGTTGCTCGCCCTCGGCCTCGCCTTGCGCGTTCACGCGCTGCGTCCATGCATAATGTGCAGAGGAGCTCATATTCGGTTGGCATCGGAGTAAAGTATCGGCTTATCTTGGTGAGCTCGGGATTGGGCAGGCGGAAGATTGATTGGCCGTTTTGATCATATAACAGCCACAAGTAACGTCGGGGGTGCCTCTTCAGGAACGTCTGGACGTATAGGCACGCCTTGTCCAGGAAGATGTCGTGAGAGATCGGACTCTCTCGAATCGTAATCCCAAAGAAATCGGCAATGGGGTATGAATCCCCTATACATATCTTGAATTACAGAAGCGTGGATTGCATATGGAAGTCTTGAGCTAAGAACATGCCGGCATGCATCTTACGGTTGAACACGGCTCAATCGGTATGCTCATATCTTGTGAGAGGGCGGTGCGGCGTTGAGCGGCCATGCAAGGTGAATGTGAGGGCGGTGGAAGTAACGGACCGGCGGATTCCGTGTCGAGCTAGCCTTTGATCTCGAGGCATCATAATATGGGTGTGCTCGAGTGCGGCGTCCATGAACTTTGGCCATACGCTTTGGGTTTGTGTACTCGGCGTCCCTATGTAATTTCCTTCGGATCTCCATTGATTATGCCATTAAGTTCGTCCACGGAGAGTTGGCGGGGCTCGTTGTCGGTGGAACATGATGTAGTCCGGCATGCCATTTGTCTTGTGAACATGGAGAGTCGACAAAATTGAGTGTCGGGATCCGGTATGTAAGATAATTGGTGTGATAGCGAGTACTGCCGGACCTCTCGGCTAACCACGTCACATCATTGGTTATGCCCATCTCTTGACACGTATTGAGGCACGTGAAGCGTGAATGCCTATGCGTAATCTCACCAATCTATCCCAGCGGCTTCTCGACGAGTCACTCGGCGATCGACCCCAAAATTTTGGGATCGAATTCATCGGGTGGTGCCATGCGTGGCTCGTCGTGAGGCTCATCATGATGCTCATCGTGGAAATCATCTTGTGTCTCGTCGTGGGAAGTGGAGACAATGCTCTTGCCCTTTTCGCTTGTGACCGTGAGTCTGCGGCATATTTGTACCTAAAAGAATTTCAAAGTTAGCCCGTGTATGAATGAAACAATCAAAACAACGTCAACCCAAAATGCTCAATATAGATCCCCAAACTTGACTTAATCAAATTATTTCCCCATATTGTCATATGATCTTGCAAGATAACACACAATGGGAAAAGCACACACACGAAAAATTTCAAAATTGGACGTTACGGCGAAAACTAGCGATCACCCTTGAGACCTAGCGGTCGCTAGGGAGATCATGAAACTTCGTCGTGACCGCTCGGCGGGCGTGCGGACGTGGCGCTGTGTAGGCGGCCCAGAGCGCGCGCGCCCGCGGCCGGGCCTTGATCATTGTCTTGTGTGTGCAACAATGTTTTCAAGCGCTATTTCACAAATTATTAACCCAAATCAACAATGTAGGCACATTAGGCGAACAATATCGTGTATAAGCGTGAATAAACCTATCATTGGACAAATCATGCTCAAACACCAAACAAATCTAGCAAAATAAGCCCTAGTCTCTCAAATTTAATTAAACCCACCTCAAGAGGATAAATGGAACAAATCCTTCCTAATCATGCTCAATAAATGTAAACCCATGAAGAATTAAACAAATATAGCATACCTTGGGTGGATTTGATGGAGAAATGCAAGAAAATTGGGGAAGAGAGGTGCTTGTGTGCTTGAGAGGGGAAGGTTTGCTGCTCTTTTCAGAAAAACGTGTGTGTGTGTGTGTGGGTTACAATTTTGGGGAGAAATAAGGGTAAAACGCGGGTCACGAAGCGGGCGCGGGTCAGGACGCGGGTCGCGACGGATCTCGCGGTCGAGCTCGCGATCGCGAGCTTGGCCTGAGCTCAGTCGCTCAGAAAACAACGTTCTGCCCAAATCTCGCGACCACGCCTCGCGACCTCGCGGTCGCTAGGGTGGTCGCTAGACACTTTTTTTTTTTTTTTTTTTTTTAAAAAAGCTATTAAACTTTGGGATCTAACAAAACAACGAAACACGACACAAACAAAGAAACACAACCAAAAACAAAAACGAAAACAACAAAAACAAAAAGCGATGTAAAGCTGTTGGGTTACCTCCCAACCGATGCTAGAATTATCGTCGCTAGCTCGGCGGTACCTCGTATCATGGTTCGTTTAGCTTGGGTCACCTTGACTTCTCGATCGAAGTGTGACTTGAAGTAGGATTTGAGTCTTGGCGTTCACTTTAAAAATGTTGCCCCCCGAGTCTAGGAGCTCGTAACTCCCATTGGCAAGCGCACGGTAAGCGGTATATGGCCCGACCATCTTGACTTGAGCTTTCCGGGAATAGGCGGTCGAGCATTGTAAAGTAAGACTTCATTACCGGCGAAAATCCTTTGCACGAATGTGGAGGTCGTGAAATTTACGAGCTCTTTCCTTGTATATCAGAAATTCTCGAAAGCTTCATTCCTCCACTCGTCGAGCTCAACGGTTGGTCACTTCTCATCATACCGGCCTCCTTGAAATCCATGTTGATTCTCCTCGTGCCCAATATGCTTTGTGCTCCAATTCGACGGTAAATGGCGGGTTTACCAAATACCATTTGATATGGAGATAGCCGATGGGAGCTTTATGCATGATCCGGTAAGCCCAAAGAGCATCATCAGCTGCTTGGCCCAATCCTTGCTGTTGAACAACCGATTTCTCTAGAATCGCTTGATCTCTCGGTTGGCGAGCTCGACTTGCCCGTTTGCTTGTGGATGGTAGGGGAGGTGACTCGATGCTTCACACCATATTTGGCTAGAAACGTTGCCTAGCCACTTATTGTTGAAGTCGATCCCCATCAGCGATCAAAGCCCTCGGGACTCCAAATCAGTCGAAATGTTCTTGTGAAGGAACTTGATCACTACCTTGGAGTCGTTCGTGACGATCGGAATCGCCTCTACCCAGCGGAAGCGTATTCCACAGCAAGAAGAATATCGTGTAACCACAAGACATTGGGAGCGGACCCGTGAAGTCGATCCCCATCGTCAAATAGTTCCACCTCCATGATGGTTTTACGTGGCATCTCGTCTTTCTTAGTGACATTCCCCACTCTTTGACAACGATCACAACTCTTGATAAAGATTGGCAATCTTTGAAGATCGAAGGCGAAAAGAATCCTTTGTGGCAAATCTTTGCATTTGTCTTGCTTGTTTGCAAAATGGCCTCCGATCAGCGAACTATGGCACTCGTGGATTATGTTCTCCCATTCTCCTTGGGGAGCAGCGGCGTATCAAACCATCGGCACATCGGTAGTAGAGATGAGGATCGTCCCAATAATAGAACTTAACATCGTGGAGAAACTTCTTTTCAAATGACCTTTGCGATGGAGGTAAAACTCAATCACCAAGTAATTGACAAAATCAGCGTACCATGGTGTGTGATCGATGGCGCTCAAGATGTGCTCGTGCAGGAAGTTCTCCTTTATGCCAATCTTCCTATCCTCTCCTTGGTGGCTTCTCCAATCGCGACAAGTGGTCGGCAACCACATTCTCACAACCCTTTCTATCTTTGATCTCCATGTCGAACTCTTGAAGAAGGAGGATCCATCTCACCAATCTTGGCTTGAATCTTTCTTGGCGAGCAGGATGGCGAATGGCGGCATGATCGATGTGTGCGATGGTGTGGGTGCCCGCCAAATAAGGTCTAAACTTATCGAAAGCATAGACCACGACAAGTAATTCCTTCTCCGTGGTGGTGTAATTCATTTGAGCGGTCGAGAGTCTTACTTGCATAATAGATGACTCGGAAAAGCTTGTCTCGTTTACGCCATCTGACACCGGCCCCAATCACTCGCATCACACATCAGGCTCGAATGGTTGACTCAATCGGGTGAGACCAAAGCGGAGTCGAGATCGGGGCTAACTTCAATTTCTCGAGCGCCTCAAACACTCCTTCGTGAACACGAACTTCATATCTTTCTCGAGCAATCCACACAATGGTTTCGTGATCGCGAGAAATCCTTGATGAACCTTCTATAAAAACCGCATGACCGAGAAAACTCCTCAGCGATTTGACATTTGTAGGCGGAGGCGGTTTCTCGATAGCGACTATCTTTGCTCGATCCACTTCCAAACCTTTGGCGAGACTTTGTGACCAAGCACGATACCTTCCTTCACCATGAAATGGCACTTCTCCCAATTGAGAACAAGATTAGTCTCCTCGCATCTTTGCGGCACTTGTGACAAATTATGGAGACAATGGTCGAATGAAGAGCGAACACGGAAAAGTCGTCCATAAAGACTTCCATAATATTCTCGATCAACCCATGGAAGATGGACATCATGCACCTTTGGAAGGTGGTGGGCATTGCACAATCAAGCGGCATTCGCCTATAGCGAAAACTCCATACTGGACAAGTGAGCGCCGTCTTGTGCTGATCTTGAGGCGATGGCAATCGATTGTACCCGAATATCCATCGAGAAAGCAGTAGAACTCATACCCGCTAGTCATCCAACATCGATCAATAAAGGCGGGGAAAATGGTCTTTCCTCGTGGGCGTGTTCGAGCACGATAGTCGATGCAAACTCGCCATCTGTTACGAGTCTTGTTGCCACAAGCTCGTTCGTCTCGTCTCGATCACCGTGATACCCCTTTCTTGGATACCACTTGAGTAGGGCTAACCCACTCATTGTCGGATATGGCATAGATCATGCTGCGTCTAAAACTTCAACACTTCTTTTCGGCGACCTCTTGCATTGCGGATTCAATCGGCGTTGAGGTTGCACCTTTGGCTTGTATTCATTCTCCAGCGGGATCCGGTGCATGCAAATCGAGTGACCCCTTGATATCGAAATCGTCCACCCAATCGCGAGACTTGTCTTGCTTGACACAACCATCGGTTTACGTGTCTCCTCATCGATCAAAGCCGAAGATATTATCACGGGCACGTCTCGTCGTCGCCTAAGAAGGCATCTGCGGGTGGTCGGCAACTCTTTCAACTCCATCTTGATGTAGTCTCTTCCTTCTTCACCACGGCGTCCTCTCCTCCAATCGGCTTCCTCGCGTCAAATAAGGCCTTGACTCCTCGGGGAGGCCTTGACTTCATCGATGGACTCAAGATACTCTAAAATCTCGTCACACGCCTCATCAAGGTGCGGGTGAGAAAATCGAGTTCTGCATACAAAACTCCACGGATCGGTGATTGAAAGTGAGTGGGCGACAGGTGCTCTATAACTCGACAATCTTCCATGGTCTTCTCGTCGGTACTTCATAGCATCATATATAGAATTTTCATCTCCTCGTCGTTGACTCGGAAGGTGAGATCTCCATCTTGCCGTCTATCGATGCTCTGCGGTAGCTAGGAATGGTGGCAGAATAAGAGGTGTATTCCATCCTCGGCATATCGAGAACAACGAAATCGGTGGGAAGATGAAATCTCGAACTTTCACGAGCACGTCCTCCACTATCCCTTTCGGATAAGTCACCGATGTATACGCCATCGAAGAGCTATGGTGGTCGGCTTGATCTCCCAATCTCAATCGGTTAAAATGGACAACGGCATCAGTTGATGCTTGCCCCAAATCACACGAACCTTGGAGAATGTCGTCCTCCGATGACACATGCTATGGTGAAGCTGCACGGATCTTTACGCGGCGGCAACTTCTTTTGCGATCTGACCTTGCACTCTTGAGACAGATTTATCGTCTCGAATTTCCCAAGCTTCTTTTTATTGGCAACGGCATCCTTCAGAAACTTAACGTAACCCGGCATATCTCGAAGTGCATCAAGTAAAGGAATATTAATGTGCACCTTTTGGAACATCTCCATGAACCTGGTCAACTTCTCATCGTACTTGGGCTTGGCTAAACGGCTTGGAAACGGAATTGGAGGCACGTACGTCGGAAATTTCTTCACAACTTGCTCTTCGCGATCAGCCTCGCGACCGCGTGTGCGGTCGCTAGGCACATGTACAGCATCTTCCTTCGTCTTCGCGGACGCGCGCGGGCGTCTTCTCGGGCGCTAGGTGCGCGTCTGAAGCTTCTGTATGATTTCTCGCGGCCGCTTCAGAATTACTCGCGACCGCTAGGTCGCTCGCTAGGTCCTCGGGCTGACATGTCGCGGGCGCGTTTTGACTTGTTGCGCCCGCTGAGCCGCTCGCGAACTCCTTCTTTGTATTCCTCGCGGCGGGCTCATGATCATGAGCTCGATCATGATTCTCTCTCTTTGCCCGTTTTCCCCGTTCGTCTCCTCGTGACTTTGATAAGCTCGTCCACTCCTCAAATGAATGGCATTACAGTGATTTTTAGGGTTTACCTCCGTATTACTCGGAAATTGGCCCGACTTGTCTGCCCGTTACATTGTGCGGCTATCTGACTTATTTGATTCTCCATCATCTTCATGTGCTTTCCCATAGCCGTCACAGTGGACTCCAAATGATTGATCTTCTGCCCGGTGTTGCTTATAAACGAATTCTGATTCGTTGCCAATTGTTGGTTGCTTACAACCAACTGCTGCATCATGTCCTCTAGACTCGGCTTCTTCGTCTCTTGAATCACTCCGTTACGGGCGAGAAACACAGGCGGAGGCTGTTGAAAATTATTGGGGTTGGCGTCACGAGAAATTTGGGTGATTTACATTGTTAGGATTGTCGCGGATTCCCCGGGGCGGTTGTTCCTCGATTTATGTAATTCCGTCCTCGGCCTCGATTATCTCGACTCTGCGGCATTTATCGAGCCGCCTTTTCCTTTCCTTTCTTTCTCAAATTGGCTTCTTAACAAGGTGAGCTGCTCCATAATATTATCGTACTTGAATCACCTTCAGCGGTGGCGACCTTCACCACGGTGTCCTCTCCATCGACCCGCGATAGCTGTTGGCGCCATCTCTTCTATGATGCGGTGGCCTCGTCTACGTCATTCAATAAGCAACCCCCGATGATCGTCAACAATACTCCTCGTGTGAGGTGTCGATTGTTGTAAAGCTGCGTGTCTGCTGCTCCTCGAGAATCCATCTTTGTGGGCACCTTCTCAATAGGCCACAGAATCTTTCCCGACTCGAATAAAGATTCATCTCTAAGCTGGGAGAAGTGGGAAATCTCGGCTATGATCTTACGTGCCTTAGCGGGAGGAAAGTACTTGAAAGGAATTTCTCACAGAATCGCCCAGCTGTTGATGCCGTGCGATCTAAGGTCTTGAACCGGTCCTTTGCTTGATTTGCGAGAGAATCCGAACATCGCATCGGATTGTGTCTTGTGGCACCCATTCATTTGATGGTGTCACAAATGTCGAGATAGGTCTCGAGATGGGCATTCGGATCCTCTGTGACTCCTCCTCCAGCTGTTCCCCTTGAACCATCTTGATTAGGGCGGCTTGACTCAAAATTGTTAGCATTTACTTACGGCCCCATCCGCCTCCTTGAAATTGCTCGGTGGGAGGTGCATACATGTAATTCAGCGGTCTTGCCGCCTCCGGCGGGGACAACGAGTCCCATAGTCGCCAATTGGCGCTGCATTTCTGTGAAATCCGCTAACAGGCGTGCGGCTACTTCGGGAGGAACGCCCCCGTTATTCTGATTTGCCATTGCTTCCTTTCTTCTTGCCGTCTCCTTCTCCTTTGTGAATTTTCGATTTCCGGATCAAAGTGTAGTTCGGGAGGTCCTCGGGACCTTGTGAACATAAACTACTGGAGAAAAGAAGAAATCAGTTAGCGAGGAATAAAAATAAAAATAAAAAGTACAACTTGAATTAATAATTCCAAATTGTCAAGTTATTCCTATATGATCTTAACAATCCCGACAGCGGCGCCAAAATTTGATCGCAATTTTCTAACACGAAAAGGTGTAAATATAGGGTAGCGAGTATCGTATCCACGAGGGATTGTAATCTGAAAATCTGACTAACTCGACAAGGATTCATCATTATCCAAGCAACAAAAATGGTTTTGTGAGATTTTAGGGCTTGAATTCAATCCAAGCAAAGGTAACAAAGCAGAAAGTAAATTAAAGCAATAAACACTCGGATGTTTAAAAGCAGATAAAGGCGACTAACCACAGGGCTGCATTAATCCTATCCACAGCGTATGATTATCCTGTTCCTATTAACCAATTTTAATCCGAGACAAGATGGAAGATCACATATATAACAAGCGGTTTACATTACGACAAAAGCGGTACATAGATTACTAGTTTCCCCTATTCTTATTCGTCTCTAGGTGAAAACAAGCAACTCAAATGGATCACAAGGAATATGCTTCCTCTGAATATCTATCTCGACTCGACTCGAGGCTCATTCGTATCATGCATTCGATATCGATTGACAATTAACACAATTACGTAATTAACCGACAACTAAATATGCATCGAGATTGATCGAAACCAACACATATAAATAAGCACAATCGAATCATGAATCGATGCATGGACGGTAAATAACGATAACGAGGAATCACAACATATAGGATCGAATCATGCAAACCACAGGATTAGAGCGAAAAACTAGCCGAGACATAATAAGCGGAATGAAATACGATTTAACCATAAAGGCGGAAATTAAATATATAAAACCCGTGATGTAGCGTTGGATGAACACGTTGGGCTTGAATCGACCTCGGTGACGGAAAATTGCGAAGATCGTCCGGACGAAACGTTCCGGATCGTAAACAAAACGTAAACTAACGAAGAACAATCCGTAAAACAACTCTAGAATGAAACTATATGGAAGCTAAAGCTAAAACTCTGAAAAACTTATGAAAAAACTGAGAAAAGAGGCTCTGGAATCGTAGGTCTGAAGTTGGGGGCGCGAGGGGGTGTTGCCATATATATAGGCACACCCCAAACCCTAATTTTCCCTTCTGCCGCGCCGTCTCGCGACCACCCTTCGCGATCGCTAGGTGTGGTCGCGAGGTAAGTCTCATGTGACCCTCTCGCCCATGATCGCCTCTTGCGCCCGCTTGGTTGGCTCATGACCATGGCTAGCGGTCGCTAGGAATTCGATCGGTCGCGAAATCGTCCGAGTGACTTTCTCGGCGGGGCTTCGCTTCGCAGCACGATTATCGCGATCGCGGTGTCTTTGGGTTCTCGCGTGTTTCCTAGCGGCCATCTAGCGACCGCTAGGTTGGTCGCTAAAGCAGTCGAGTGTGTATTGGCTCGTGCGTCGTTCCTTGCTTGATTTTCAACATATGGACCTACACAACACCAAAAGAACACCCAGCGCGAAATATCTTCTAGAAATAGATAAAACATTAAGAATCGATCGTAGGCATGCACATTAAGCGAGCTAAACTCATCTTCAAATATCAACTATAAGCGTGTAAAATGGGTCGCGTTTATCAAGCCCGGAAAGGATAGGTTGTTGTGGAAGATCACTCGAGACAGTGGAAACATGGTACTTGAGTTGCGAATATAGCTCTTACTCGATTGAGCCACGGGGATGTTCCAGTACTACATAATATCATGATGAGGACCCCCGAGCATCTAGCAGCCCTTCAGCCTGATGTACCTCGTGCTCGATCAGGAATAAGGCATGAGCAGCATAGGGCTCGCGCAGAGGAGGAGGTCGCGTATGAGCAAGGAGGAGAGGAACCTAACCAGCCAAAACATGAGCAGGGTCATCGACCGTTCCATGTACGGGCACCAGACTTCGATCTATATGCCATGGAGGAACGGATATCTGACCACATTGACACGAGGCATCAAGAGCTGCATGAGTATGTAGATGATAACCGCACTGAGGATCGTCTTTATATTGATGATCAGTTTTCTCGATTAAGAAGAGACATGGGCCAATATGCAGCTGCTCAGGCACAATTCTTTGAGGAGCAGCGACGTCAACAAGAGCAAAACGAGCGGCGATGGGCAGAGCAAGCGCAATACAACGAGCAATATCTCAAGCTCCTGCAGGACATGCATAACTCGTGGCCATATCATCCACCACCACCTCCGCAGTGAGCTTTGTTTTCTTTAGTTTCTTGCTACTCTTTGTGTTTATCGTTTTGTGTTGGTTTCTTGTTTTTGTTTGGTTTTGTTTTGCCTGTTTGGGTGTTGTGTCTGATTTGGATTGAGTTAAATGACGAGCAGCCTATGATGAGAATTGTGTTTATTAGAAAAATGTATTGCAATTGATTTTGTGAGACGAAGCATGTTATGATTATTGTGAGTATTGAGCCTTTAAGAACTTGATCACACTTTTTAAACCTGTGAGACTTGAGCTTTTGACTGTCATATCTTTTCAGTCTTGTTTCTTTCTGTGTGAATAGCTTGAAATAGCATGTGTTTCTCTAGAACTTGCTCTGGTTCTTTTTCGAGGTTGCATTGATGTGCTTAAGAATTATGAGATGATATTATGCATTCTTTTCTTAGCCTATACACTATCCAAACACTAACCTGTTATTTTATTATCCTTTGATGTGCCCGTTTGAGCCTACCTTATTCTTTCATATAGCCGTGGGTTGGGTTATGTAGTTAGTGGGACTTTTGGTTGCTTGAAATTGAGGGTTGAGGAAATGAAAGGAAAGAAAATAGATGTTGAGAAAGTGATTATTAAAAATAGTTGCTTACCCATATAAGTTTAAAATAAAAAAAATAAAAATAAAAAGAAGTTGACACGAGTGTGTGCGAAAAGAACATAAATGGGTAAGTAATTAGTGTTTTGAGATGAGTATATCACTTATATAATACGTGTGAAGTTCTTAATAGAAAAATGACTTCTTGGTATGGAGATTTGAAATAAATTGTTAAAGTTTGGGTTTTGTTTCTTGTGATACTTATGGCGTTTTTCATTATGGGATTATGAGTCACTTAGCCTAAATATACCCCACCTTACCAAAGAGCCTACATTATAACCTTGTATAAGACCTTTTTGATCTTAGTTCTTGAGCACATATTTGAGCAATGGAGAATTAGACGATTTGCAAGCTTATGGTAGATTCCATGTGTTTTTAAAACTTTGAGAGTATTCACATTCTCCTTGACACTTGAGTGTTCGAGTTTTCTTATATATATCCATGTCGTGAGGATTCAAGTTTGAGAAGGCTGTGCTTATGATTATTATGATGTGTGGAGTTTAACGAAAGATGTTTTGATTTGATTCATTTATTTGAATCGTTTATTGCTCATTGCTCTGAGGCTTATTGCTTTTATCATTCGACTCTTTACCTATCGTTGGTCGTCTCTCTCTTGTTCTAATCTGTTTAAGGAAAAACAAAAGAGTAAGTTTGGGGGAGTTGATAAGCCTCATTTTTACCTGTTTTATAAGGTTATATTTGTCTCGTTTCTAACTGATAAATGATTGTTTGAACTTCCTTTAGATATATTTTTAATTGCTTTGAAAGATATGATGCCGCGTGTATTTTGTGTTATTTTAGCACAGGTTTTGATCTAAAAATGGAGAACATGCACGAGGACACACTTAAGCATCATCGCGATAAACTATCGCGGCTGAGCTCTAGCGAATACCAAGCACAACCTCGCGACCTGGCCTCGCGACCAATGGTCGCGATCAGTTGTCGCGAGGAAATAATGAACGCGCGCTGAAGTAGTGTTCGCGACACGGCCTCGCGACCGAAGCTCGCGATAGGATCTCGCGAAGTAATGCGGAATGCACATCGCCACTAGCGCTCGCGATCTTATGTCGCGATGTATTCTCGCGAGGCAGGGTTTCCGTATTGATTTCGTCAGAGTCAGAGGGCATACAGCATCACACGTTCCACGAGAGAGCAGCTTTAGGTTTTCTTATTTTTACGAGAGATATGCTTTAGTCTTTTGATCCAGAATTCAGAACGTTTTTCCTTTGTGATTTTTATTGCACGTTGTTCAGTTTATTCTTTCAGTTTTCCTTTCATTCTAGTTCGTAGTTGGATAGTCAGAATTCAGAATTTCTTCTGGATTCAAGTGTTACATCATTCATTGTGGAATCTTACGGTTCTATCTAATTATTTCTGTTTATGTTTTCTTTAATTATTTATTGTCTTGGTATTTTAATTATGAGTAGCTAAAGTTCGTATTGATCCTAGGGTTTGTATGTCGGACTAGATTTATATGATTGATCTGTTGATACTGTTCTGCCGTCCTGTTCATGATTTATAATTCTTGGCTTTAATTCTCATGTGTTGGTATCTAATCAATATTAATGCATGCTAGTTATGTGATTGATGTCTTGGCGGAATTAATTGCATAATCGATTTCATGAATTCATAATACAGTTTTTGCCTTGAGACCTAGCGGAGATAGGTGAACTGTAGGAGGTTAAATCTTTGTGTGCTTTTGGTAATTAGCTTACTTCTCTTGAGACCCGACGGAGATAGAGTTTAGGCTAACCTACTACTATAGGCTGTCTTGGTGGAAACTATAGTTACATTAGTGATTCTTCTTATGAATGTGGATTAAATTGGTAAACAGATTAATAGGTTAATTGTGTGAATCTGGTTAGGTTAAGTACATCCCTGAATTGATCTTTTATATCGATTTTATTCCTATTCTTATTTTCGAGTCTAGTTTTATAATTATATTTCTCTTGATATTTTGTTGCCTGGATAATAATAAAGATTCTTTGTTAATTATTTACGGTGTTCTCGAGTCGCAGTCCCTGTGCATACGATATATATACTTGTTGTTTTCACTATCATTTATTTGGTAGGAATATTAGCGATTACTCACCGCGTCTGGCGCTGCGTTGCGTCCGGCGCTGCGCAAGTATTGAAGTTTGTCCAGAGAGTCATCGCGTCCGGCGTTGGCACCCTGTTTCGAGAGATGACGAGTCCGGTGCTGCCCGCGTCCGGCGCTGGGCTGCTCGCGTTTCGCTTTGTTTTTGAACGTGCGCGTCCGACGCTGCGCGTTATTTTTTGGGCGCTATATAAACGTTTTAAAACGCTGAAACCCTACCTCCCGTATATTCATTCTTTCAGTTTTTCTTTCGTTGTGCGCCTCCTCTCCAGACGATTTTCCTCCTTCAAGTTTACTTTGCTCTTTGGATTGGAGATTATTATTTGTAAGGTTTATCATTGTTGAATTTCTACTCCTGAACAATTTAATATTCAATTTCATCTTTCGTTCTTATGTGTAAGATTTCTTTATCGCTTTCTTCGATTTTCTCGTCTTTCTTTGATGATGGTTTCTACGTTTTGGTGTTGATTAATATTGGTATTGATTTAATTATTCTTATCTTTATTCGCTTCGAATTATGCCTAGGGTTTATCATGTTGATTCTGTGTTTTTCAATTTAGGATTTAATTCTTGTCTAGATAATTTATTTGCTTTGCCAATTTCCGCCTAGTTAATTTGTCTTTCTTTCTTAATAATTTCTCGCCTAGGTAATCCACAGTTTTAAAGTGACGATCAAACAACTCTCTGTGATTAGAATATTTAGGAATTTAATTGCTTTCGTGTGGTAACTTAGTAACGCCCTGTTAAATTTTCCTTGAGAGACGACTCGGATTAATTTGCTCCCTAGAACGATCTCGTTAGATTGCGAGGGACTTTATTAGTGATCTTTTAAGGCCAACACATGTTATACAATAGACAAGTATGACTTGTCGAAGAAGTACAAAGTAACATGTGGATTTTTTATTGTTTTGTTGAGAATTTCCAAATTGACTAATAAGTTATATCGATATGATATAATGCTTGTTCAGTCATTCAAAATTGTCAAGGAAGCTCCATATAAATTGAAATACGCGTGAATATTAACAATTAGCAAATTTCTTATTAAAAGATTATGAGCGCTCGATTAACATTTCATTGTACATAAATATCATGCTAATTGAAATAAACATTTTTACGCACAATAAAAAATTTATACCTACACTAACAGGTCAGTACAATAATAACAACATTACAATCTCATTAATTCAGTGAAACGAAAAGAGTATGCTACCAACTTATTATACATTTCCCAGATGATAGAAATTACATCAAAATAGAAAACAAAGATGTGCATGTGACAAAACAATAGTTATTTGGAGATTTTTTATTTTATTTCAAGCATGCAATTGTTAAAAGGAAAAAAAAAACCTTATTCTAGAAATAAACAAAAAATCAAATCATACTCATTTAGCTTTACGAGGTATAATCTCATTTAGAAACTAGCATGTATTACTAATCTAAGAATGGATTTCGTCCAAAACACAAGCTGAAATACAAATTATTACTGAAAGGTCCATCTTGTCTGCGAAACCATTGTCTTGAAAAGACAAAGTCCCTCTGTGACCGTCATTGCACGTAACAACATCTTTGAAACGACTGAAAATAAAATATTACAGCCATAAAGAGCAAAAAAGTCATATTCTTTTTTCTTTTTTCACAATCAAACTGTAACAAAAGAGTAAATAAATTTTAACCAATTGAATAATTAATTGGTCGAATGTTGTAACGAATTAACGATCACACACATAAAAGGCAACGAAGAGATCGACGGTGACAATAGTAACCGACATAAAAAAAATTAAAAAATTACAACAATAGTAATCACATTGTTTAGTCCTACATATTATGTTTCTCCATAATTCTCAATCCACTGTTTTTTCCACCAGTAGTGCTCCTTCTCACTAAAAAATATTTGAATTGGCAATCTGCAACCATAATATATAGTTAATCAAAAGATGAGTTAATTACCTGAGGACCAAAACAAAGACTCTAGAAAATACCTAAAATTTGAAAAATTTATTTCATCGACGATCGTAAAAAGCTTTCAACCAGAAGAAGCTACGCTCTTTGTGTTTTAGAAAAATGAGACGGCTCCGCCGCACGATTTTGTGAAATGGTCCCATATTTTAAGGATTTTATACTATATATACATACATATGTATCTTTAAAGAGAGTAATACTTCTAGGCGGCTAGGGTTCGTGGAGTGCTCTCCTCCTTTCTTGGAAAGGTTGTCCTCCCTTTTTCTGTAAGGTTTTTGTTGGAAAAAATTTGTACAAACAGTACAGAACTTGCCGGGTGTATTACAACTTGAAAACATAAAAGTAGGAGATCAAACTAAAAAGAACTTTAAACTAAAATGAATACAATAACCGTATACTAATGCCGAGTCGAGGAGTTCTCTTTACAGAAGGCGAGATACGCCCGATAGTGCTCTCGGTTACGACGTATCGTCCCAAAGATGAAGCAGCGTCTAGTAGGTGGCGACACCGAGACCAATGATCTCCGAGAAGCTGGATGGAGGCGAGGCGAGCTTGGACACGAACTATGTATGCAGAGTGCTCTTGAAGAATCTTTGGAATGCTTTATAAAGTAGGTGGCTTATCTTTGGGAGACATGTCCCTATTTATAGGCGTCGTCCCCTCATGGGGAAACATCTTGGAGTCAACACCGCATTGATGTCGGGTGTTACGGAGTTATGTCAAATTGAGTGCGAGAGGGTTCTGCGGCGGTTTACGGAGACAACGTGGGAGTTACACCCACGTTTCCATGAAACCATCATGTCGGGCGTTAACGGCGATTCGACAAATACGGATAACGCGTGCGTCGCATTCGTTGGACGTATCGGGACGTCTCTTCAAGTGCACAGCGAGCCCAATGGATTGGGCTACACGAGTTGGGCCTCGGACCAACTCCGTCTTTGGTCTCGATCAAACATTGATCCAAAATATACGGGCGATGGGCCACGGAACCGAGCCCAAAGCAAGCCCACGAGCAGGCCCAAAGAATGGTCAAAGACCACCCAAAGACCAATTGCCAAGATCCAAGAACCAAGGACCAAGGACCAAGGACCACAGACTCGGACCACGGTCATGGGCAGGAACCGGCCGGGCCGGGCCGAGCACGAACGCAGGCGCGGGCGGGGGCGGCGGCGGCGTCGTGTGCGCGCGTGGGCTTTCCACCCGTCACTTGTGCACATAATTATACTAAGTGTTCAATGAACCACTTATATAGACAATTAATGAAGGTACATTAATCAATGTGGGTAAGGATTAATTAATCCATGCTTATCCCCTGAATCACATAACTCCATGTTTAAGTGACCAACTTTGATCCACTATTTCTCACTCACCGGAAATCGGATTTGAGAATGTGAATACACCACGATCATCTACTCGAAATGTAGATCGATCCTATGCCGTTTAATTTCACAAAATTAAACGTTACTTCACTCAAAATCTTGGTCAAAGTAGCTTCCTGGAAACTTGACCACATATAATATATATATATACACGATTTCCAACAATCCCCCACATGAGTGGAAATAGCCATATGCATGTATGCAGATACAGCTCAGTCCTCAAGAGATGTTAAAATATTTGGACCGGTGGTTTATGGCCTTGAACCTTCCATAGTTAGTACCATCGAGTATACAGGCGGATCAGTGGACACGATGCCTTGAACTATTCCCCCACAACGTGCACTGAGACAATGGTATTAACACTTTAACACCTCAACCTCATCCGTTCTCACATTTGATTCCATTTTGGCTATGGACATCCACTTTGGATTCATAAGTGTTTTGTTTGAAGCGGCCCCACTTCGCACTTACATGGGTGATTCTTTACCGAGTATCTTGCCATACTCAACCTCCTCAAGGTATCTTAGGAATCATTAAGAGTCAACGACTCAACCTCACCACTAGGCAAGTTTTTCAACACTCGTTTGCTTTCTAGGGAACAGACTAACTTGAGTGTTTACACACGAACTCCTATAGCTTAGTTCTCCCATTGAACCAAGTTCTTGGGATCTCCAGTCATCATGGTTGGGTTACTACTATGATTGTTCTTAAGATGTGGATTTTAATCTCATTCCCTCTAGCAACTTGATCATTTGATCCCGGTTCAACCATTTGGTTAACGGATCTACCAGATTATCTATTGACTTGACATAGTCAATTGATATAACCCCACTTGAGATCAAATGCCTCACGGTATTATGTCGCCGACGTATATGTCGAGACTTACCATTATACAAACCACTTTTTGCCCTTCCAATAGCGGCTTGGCTATCACGGTGAATCATCACGGTGGCGCGGGTTTGAACCAACATGGAATATCTTCCAAAAATTACAGACCACTCGGCTTCCTCACCGCCTTTATCCAAAGCTATGAATTACGATTCCATGGTGGATCGGGCTATACACGTCTGTTTCGTGGATCTCCAAGAAATAGCACCTCCCGATCGTGAACACATACCCACTTGTAAAGTGAATCTTCGTGTCGGATATCGATTGGCATCACGGTACCTTCAAGTATCGGGGATATCTCGTGAAATGCAACCCATGATTTTGAGTATACTTCAGTACCTCAAAACTCTCATTAGAAACCTTCAATGCTCCTTGCTTGGATTGCTTGTGTAACGACTCAATTTATTCACGGTATGACTATGTCGGTCGGGTGCAATTTGTAAGATACATCAAACACCCGATGACCTTAGCATAATCTTCTTGCCCAACGGTTCACCCTGTTCTTACTCAAGTGAACATTGAGCTCGAATGGGGTTTTAATAGGCAAACTATCAAACGCGTTGAATTTCTTAAGCACTTTCTCGACGTAGTGAGATTGTGTCAAGATAATTCCGTCTGATCTTCTTAAAATCTTGATTCCAAGAATCACATCAGCTAATCCCATGTCCTTCATGTCAAAATTTCTATTTAACATGCGCTTTGTGTCATTAATGACTTGAGTATTGCTACCCATGATCAACATGTAATCTACATACAGACACACTATAACATAACCATTATCAGTGTTCTTAACGTAGACACATTTATCACACTCGTTGATTTTGAAACCATTTGCCAACATTACATTGTCAAATTTCAAGTGTCATTGCAACATCGCTTGTTTCAAACCATATAGAGACTTCACGAGTTTGCATACCTTGCCCTCTTGACCAGGTACTACAAACCCTTCGGGCTGCTCTATATATACCTCATCCTCGAGGTCACCATTCAAAAACACAGTCTTAACGTCCATTTGATGAATCTCAATATTGCGCAAAGCAGCAATTGCGAGAAGCACCCGAATAGACGTAATCCTCGTCACAGGTGAATAGGTATCGAAGAAATCGTACCCCTCTCTTTGTTTAAACCCTTTGACAACCAAACGGGCTTTATACTTTTCAATTGATCCATCTGCCTTGTACTTTCTTTTAAGGATCCACTTGTATCCTAAGGGCTTACAACCTTCTGGCAAATCAACCAGCACCCAAGTGTGGTTTTGCAGAATGGAATCAATCTCACTTTGAACAGCCTCTCGCCAGAGCATCCCGTCTGGCCGAGCATAGGCTACTTTGATCGTAGTTGGTTCTTCGTCCAACATGAACGCGATATAGTCAGGACCAAAATCCTTTGGCGTTTTGACTCTACTGCCACGTCTCGGTTCCGATCCATCTGGATCAGACCTCGATCGCTTATGCGATATCGGTTCTTCCTCCAAAGGTTTAGAACTCGAAGCTTCACCATCAGCTCTATTGCTAGAACTGCTTCACTTTTATCCTTGTCTTTACAGGAATAAACACTTTCAAAGAATATGGCATTCCTTGACTCAATTATCGTCCCCACAGTCATATCCGGTACCTCGACCGTGGATCGAAACGATAGCGCCGCTGCTCAAGGTGCATACCCAATAAAGATACAATCGATCGTTTTAGGTCCAATTGTAACTTGTTTAGGAAGAGCACCTCAACCTTCGCCAAACACCCCACACTTTGAGATATTTATGCGATGGTTTTCTTCCTTTCTACAACTCGTGAGGTGACATCCTTACTCTTTAGTGGAATCTTGTTCGGTATGTAGTTGGTCATCAAAACAGCTTCCCCCACAAGTTAAGGGCAACCTCGAACTAATCAACAAAGCATTCATCATCTCCTTAAGTGTTCGATTTTCGTTCAAGAACGCTATTAGACCGAGGTGAATAAGGGTCTGTCGTTTGATGTATTATACCACTTTCGTTGCATAATGCCTCAAACGGACTACATATTCTCCCCTTCTATCACTTCGAACAATCTTAATTCGACATCTTAGTTGATTCTCGACTTCGATCTTGAAGTTTTTAAAAGCTTCAATAGCCTCGTCTTTACTTCTTAGAAGGTAAAGATAACAATATCTTGTACAATCATCAATAAACATGATGAAGTACTTTTTACCACCTCTAGTTTGTACAAACTTTAAATCACACACATCAGTGTGAATAAGTTCTAGAGGCTTAGTGCTCCGTTCTACCGAATGAAACGGTAACTTAGCCATTTTGGCTTCCACACAAACCTCACATTTTGTTTGTGTATTAACTTCATTTAACTTTAGTAAATCTAAATTTACTAATCTTTTTATTGCATTTAGATTAACATGTCCTAATCTACAATGCCATAAATTAGAGCACTCAGTCAAGTAAGAGGAAGTAGATGCATTTTCATTCATAGCAATCTTGGGTACACGGCGCACAGCCATTACATTCAATTTGAAAAGACCCCCGGTGAGATAACCCCTACCAAGGAACTTCCCAAACTTAGTCAAGACAAACTTTTCCGACTCAAAAACTAGTCTAAACCCCTTGTTAACTAGAATCGAGCCCGACACTAAATTCTTGCGAATGTACGGGACATGCAAAGACATCCTTCAACGTGATCTCTATGCCTGACGACATCTTGAGCACCACATCACCAACTCCGCAACCTCGGATGACTTGGTTCCCATGTTGAGCTTCCTCCCCAACAGGCTTGTAGGTTGAGAAACGCCTTTTCGGTAGCGCAGATGTGCGAATTGCGCCAAAGGTGGTTGACTTCTTCGGTCACCACAGCAGCCAAGTCATCCTTGTCCCATTTGTCGAAGTCCTTCTCAACAACGTTGGCAACTTGCTTAGCCTTCTTCTTCTTAGGCTGACAGCAGTCCTTACTCGTGTGGCCATGCTTGCCACAATTGTAATAGTCCCCGTCAAACTTACGGGCAACCATCTTCCCTTTGCCTTTATCTTTGACATTGGGACGAAATCGTTTGTTGGAGGGACCACCTCTCTCCAATAGGTTGGCCTTCGCATCGATCAAACCTTTCGCTTTCAATTCTTGCTTCTTCATCGCACTCGATCATGATTTGACGATCAAGTCTTCAGTGTCATATCCTTTCGCTTGTGCTAAGGTAGACCTTGAAGTCTCTCCACCCCGGGGGTAGTTTCTCAATTACTGTAGCGACGACAAAGCCGTCCGAAACAGTGTGGCCTTCGGCTTGAACCTCATGTACAATGAGTTAAAACTCTTGCACTTGGTCCATGATCGATCCAGAATCGACCATCTTGTAGTCCAAATATTTGGCTACAATGAACTTCTTTGTACCTGCATCATCACTACGGTACTTCTTTTCTAACGCATCCCACATATATTTGGATGTCGTTACAACAACATAAACACTATACAAGCTATCTTCTAAACTACCAAGTATAAAATTTTTACAAAGATAGTCGCCAAGTCGCCAGCTTATCATATCTTTCGGGCGTGAAAGTCCATCACTTCAACCCCCGGTACGGCAGGCTCATCTTTCACCAAGAAGTTGGCGAAGCCCAACGTCGTGAGGTAGAACAACATCTTTTGCTGCCATCTCTTGAAGTCGGATCCTCCAAACTTCGGTGGCTTCTCGGCGGGCGGCATCATCCTTGCGGTATGAACAGGCATCGAGATCGATCCATAACCGGATCCACCAGCACCACTTGAAGTGTGCTGAAACATGGAACTCGAATGAGAACCACCAGTGTTAGATCCCATGGATCCAACAGTCGACCCACTGAAAAGTGCAGTCGTCGAACCAATGGAACCACTAAAAGTGGAACCAATTGTTGAACCACTAAAAGTGGAACCAACAGTCGACCCAAAGGGCCCAATGGTTGACCCCGAAGGCATCGAACCAAACATGACCGAAGCCATAGTGCCAAAATTGGCAGCAGCAGCAGAGGCAGCGGCAGAGGCGGCGGCAGCAGCGGCGGTGGAAGCAGAGTTGGTGACAGGTGCAGTCGACATCTTCAAGCAAAGGTATTAAGTTTCGAAAGTTTTTAAGTTAATTAAAAGTCTGAACTCCTTGGCAAGTGATATCTCGTCTTGTGATTGTTGTAAAAAATTTGTACAAACAGTACAGAACTTGTCGGGCGTATTACAACTTGAAAACAGAAAAGTAGGAGATCAAACTAAAAAGAACTTGAAACTAAAATGAATACAATAACCATATACTAATGCCGAGTCGAGGAGTCCTCTTTCCACAAGACGAGATACGCCCCGGTAGTGCTCTCGGTTCAGGCGTATCGTCCCCAAAGATGAAACGGCAGCGTCTCGTAGGTGGCAACACCGCAGACCAACGAGCTCCGGCGAACTGGATGGAGGCGAGGACAGAGCTTTGACACGAACTATGTATGCAGAGAGTGCTCTTGGAGAATGCTGGAATGCTTTATACAGTAGGTGGCTTATGCTGGGGAGACATGTCCTCTTTATAGGCGTCGTCCCCCTCATGGGGAGCATGCTGGAGTCAACACCCGCATTGATGTCGGGTGTTACGGAGTTATGTCCCCATTGAGTGCAGAGGGGTTACGCGGCGGTTTCTGGAGACAACGTGGGAGTTATACCCACATTTCCCGTAGAGCCGTCATGTCGGAACGTTAACGACAGTTACGACGAATCTGGACAACGCATGCGTCCAGGTTCATTGGACGTATCCGGACGTCTCTTCAAGTGCATAGCAGCCCCAACGGATTGGGCTACACGAGTTGGGCCTCGGACCAACTCTATCTTTGGGCTCGATCAAACATTGATCCAAAATATACGGGCAATGGGCCACGGAACCAGGCCCACGAAGCAAGCCCACGAACAGGCCCAAAGAACAGCCCAAAGACCACCCAAAGACCAATTACCAAGATACAAGATCCAAGATCCAATGACCAAGGACCACGGGCCACGGACCACGGAAACGGAACCGAATCGAGCCGAGCCGGGCCGCACATCATGAGCGGCGGCGGCGGCGGTGCGCGTGGGCTTTCCAGCCCATCACTTGTGCACATAATTATACTAAGTGTTCAATGAACCACTTATATAGACAATTAATGAAGGTACATTAATCAATGTGGGATAAGGATTAATTAATCCATGCTTATCCCCCTGAATCACATAACTCCATGTTTAAGTGACCAACTTTGATCCACTATTTCTCACTCACCGGAAATCGAATTTGAGAATGTGAATACACCACGATCATCTACTCGAAACGTAGATCGATCCTATGCCGTTTAATTTCACAAAATTAAACGTTACGTCACTCAAAATCTTGGTCAGAGTAGCTTCCTGGAAACTTGACCACATACAATATATATATATATATATATATACACATTTCAACAGTTTTGTCCTTGGCTTCTGGCGATCTGCTGACTCGGATATGGAGGCAGATGAGATTGCAAACCTAGTTAGTGTTCTAAAACTAACTTCTGATGCGAAGGAAATGGCGGTGATTCTGACGAAAGATGAGACAGATAGAGGTAAAAAGAGAATCGAGAAGGTTGTTGTTGGAAAAGTTTTTGCCAGAAGGAAGGTGAATAGAGAGACGCTCAAATCAAACCTACCCAGAATTCTTAGATCTAGGGAACGAACTGATATTGAGATAGTGGGACATAACCTATTCATTATCACTTTAACCCTTGAGGCTTATCGAAAAACTTCTCTTGAGGATGGACCGTGGCATTTTTTCCAATATCTTATGGTGCTGAAACAGACGGAGGAGATTCAATCACCCTTTGATGTGTGTTTTGATGAAATAACTCTATGGGTTCAATGTCATAATATACCGATCTTCTACATGGAACCTTGCATAATACGCAGAATTGGAGAGAGAGTTGGGACAGTTAACGATATAGATGTGGATGAGGGTGGCTTATGTATGAGGAAATTCGCTAGAATAAGGGTCACTAGATGGATTGATACTCCTCTGGTTCGATGTGTTCTGCTGACGAACTCAGAGGCTCTTAACGAAACCCTAATCGTACTCCAATACGAGAGGCTGCCGGATTTCTGCTATGCATGCGGAAGGATTGGACACGTCTCAAAGGACTGTACTGATAGCAACGCTAATAAATCAAAATTTCAGTTTGACTCATGGTTACATGCGGAAGGACGGTTACGACTAGGAGAAAATTTGGTTCGGAAGAGAATAAATCATCGAACAACAGTAAGGAACAATATGGTGATAGCGAGAACGGGAGAAAAATCTTGATGATCTCAACATCAAGGGACGAGGAGGATGAAAAAAATGGGATTGGACAAGGAGATGCCAGAGGGTAGAGGGGGGAGGCTCAGACTAGGTCTGCCACTCTAGAATCATCTAATAACATATCTGGGAAAGTTAGAGTTGATACAACCGAGAGATGCCCAATGACAGGCCAGATTGTGAAAACGGGAATACAGATTGTGTCTGGTTGCAGAGACACGGCTAAAGGTGTGGAGACAGATAAAACTAAAAAGAAGGGATCCCCCGTAAAAACTAAAAGGAAATGACTGAGAGTGGGATGGAAAAGAAGGGCTAGAATGTTTCAAGAGGGAGGAAATGAGGACAAGTCGGATAGAAGCAGAAAGAAACTTTGTGAAATGGATCCAGTTCATGGTTTGGAGACACCCAAAGCGAAACAACCAAGATTGGCAATAGAGGAAGAATACAACAATATGGTAACGGCGGAGGCTGCCTCGCAGCCCCGTCGGGCATTATGAATTGCTTAGTTTGGAATGCACGTGGCCTGGGAAATACACGTGCATTTCATGAGCTCCGATAACTCCTCGTCGGAATTTCCCCAAGTCTAGTCTTTATTAGCGAGACTAAATTTGCTGCTAGTAAATGTGAATGGTGGAAAAGTATTCTTGGTTTCAATGGCATGTTCTTTGTTGATGCGGTTGGCCATAAGGGGTGGGGTCTTGTGTTAATGTGGGATGGTAGTATTGAAGTTAATATCATGTCATATTCGCAGGGATATATTGATTGCCTTGTTGGAAGCGAGGAGGGGCGATGGCGGTTCACTAATCCTATGGAAATCCGGTGACGGAGTTGAGGAAATTTTCGTGGGATTTGATGCGACGTCTTAATAACGATGAGCGGAATAAGGAGACGGCTTGGCTCATAGGTGGAGACTTCAACGAGATAGTATATGACACTGAGAAAAAAGGTGGTAGACCGCGACCCCTTCAACAGATGGACCTGTTCAAAAAAGCGATTTCTGACTGCGGTCTTCATGAAATTTCCTACCCTGATAAGGAATTCACGTGGTGTAATAAACGGGAGGATAGTATGGTTTTTGAAAGACTTGACCGATTCTTTGGGAATGCATTTTGGCAGAACTTATTCCCTATCACGCAGACTAGGGGTGAGCATTCGGATTTCGGTTCGGATTTTTGCCTAATCCGAACCGATCCGAAAATCTAATCCGATCCGACCGATATCCAAAATACGAAAAAAATCCAAAATTTTATAAAATATCGAACCGATCCGAAAATCCGAATTTTGAGAGAAAAATAATCCGATCCGAACCGAATATCCAAAAATACGAAATCCGAAAATCCAAAAATTTTATAAAAATATCCGAACCGATCCGAAAAATCCAAAAATTCGAAACCAATTTTTGTTAATTCTTATATATATTTATATTAGATTTAAAAATATTTAAATAAAATATTATTATTATATATAAATTATATATAATTCGGATTTTTGAATTTTTTCGGATTAAAAAAATCCAATCCGATCCGATCCGAAAATCCAAAATTTTGAAAAATATCAATCCGATCCGAACCGAAAATCCAAAAAATCCGAACCGAATTTTAAATTTCGGTTTGGTTCGGATCGGATATTCGGATTTCGGGTATTTTGCTCACCCCTAACGCAGACGAAAACTTTGGACTTCCATGGGTCTTATCTTAGACCGGCGCTATGCGTGCTCAATGCGAGTGAGAGGGGAATTGGGGATAGGGGAAAAAGCCGTTTCTTTTTTGAGGAAAAATGGCTGATGGAGAAAATTTTGTTCCTGACCTGCTTTGCAACCTTAAGGACCTGGAGAGAGAATCAAAGCTCCCTCAAATGTTTGGAAAATACGCTGGATTTCTGTCCGAATGGTCGCGGTGTAATTTCAATAGAAATGGGAAGGATATTGCGAGACTAAGAAAGGAAATACAACATCTCATGAGCTTAGTTGGTAACATCGACTCGGATCAAAAGATTCTCCAAATCAGCTATGACATTGAAAAAACGGTGGAGATTGAAGCTTTGCATTGGCAACAAAGGGCTAGACTCAACTGGCTCGCTAATGGCGATCGTAATACAAGTGCCTTTCATGCAAGAGCATCCCAGAGAAGGAGAAAGGGATCCATTCAAAACCTTAGGAATTACTGTGGAGTGATCTGTGGCAAGGAGGTTGACAAAGCCGAAATCATTAAGAGGTACTTTACGGAGCTATTCAAGTCTAGCTCTCCTACTCGACAGGCTATTTCCAAAGTGACTAACACCATTCATGAAAGAATCTCTGATACTGACTATTCTCTTATGGATCGGCCTTTTGAGGCTAAAGAAGTTAAAGACGCCGTTTTTGAAATGCACCCTACAAAGAGCCCTGGACCTGATGGTTTTAATGCTAGGTTCTTTCAGAAATTTTGGCCGGCGATTGGCGACTTTATCACCAGGGAAGCCCTGGCCATCTTAAATGAGGGGGCTCCGATTAGAGATTGGAATGATACCATGCTGTGCTTAATCCCGAAAGTGAGTAAACCTTTGTTAGTCTCGGATTTTAAGCCTATCAGAATGTGTAATACGAGCTATAAAATTGTTGCTAAAGTTATTGCTAATAGACTCAGACAGGTGTTGGGTCGAGCCATCGATCAGGCACAGTGTGCTTTTATCAAGGGAAGATTAATTACTGACAATGTCCTTGTTACTTTTGAATGTCATCACTGGATCCGTAGGAGAAAGAAAGGCAATGAGGGATATGCTGCTCTTAAACTGGATATGAGCAAAGCCTACGACAGAGTTGAGTGGAGTTACCTTCAAGCTGTCTTGGAAAAGCTTGGATTTCCAGCTCGTTTTTGCAATTTGATTATGCAGTGTGTGTCGTCGGTGCAATTCTCGTTTATTCTTAACAAGAGAGTGTATGGAAAAATTATCCCCTCCCGGGGGCTTAGACAGGGAGACCCTCTATCGCCTCTTTTCTTTGTGATTTGCACCCAAGGTTTCTCATCTCTAATCCAAGGATTTGAGCGATCGGGTAGAGTTGAAGGGATCCCAATCATTCCCCGTGAGCTAAGTGTTACCCATCTTTTCTTTGCGGATGATAGCCTTATATTCTTTAAAGCTACGCGGGAAGGTGCCTCGGCGATAAAGGAGATTCTCCAGGTTCATGAATTTGCTTCGGATCAGCTTATTAATAGAGATAAATCATCCATATGTTTTAGCCCCAACACTCATGGGCACAATGGAAACGCGATCAAATTGATCTTGGGAGTCAATGCAGAACAAGGCATGCACATGTACCTCGGTATGCCTGCTTTCTCTCTCCGGAAGAAACGAGTTCAATTCACCTATATCAAGGATAGGATTAAAAAAATTGTTTGAGTGGAACCAAAGGGATTTTTCAGCAGGTGGTAAGGAGGTCTTGCTTAAAGCTGTCATCCAGGCAATTCCAACCTACGCCATGCAATGCTTTCGGTTGCCAATCTCTATTTGTAACGACATTAACCGGATGTGCGCGGCCTTTTGGTGGGGTGATAAAGAGGAGAAGAAACGTATTCACTAGTCGAAATGGAAAGTTTTATGCAAAACAAAAGATTGGGGAGGGATTGGCTTCCGAGACATGGTTAGTTTCAATCGTGCTCTATTAGCAAAACAGGTGTGGAGAATGATGATGAATCCGGATTCTCTCGTGGCTCGAGTCTTTAAGGCTAAATATTTCAGAGATGGAGACTTTCTTAGTGCTAGATCTAATTATAACTGCTCATTTGTTTGGCGATCCCTTTTATGGAGCCGGGAGCTGGTGGAAAGGTGTGTTAGATGGAGAGTTGGAAACGGCCGTAATATTTATCTCTTTCGTGACCGATGGGTGAATGGATTGAATGAGGGAAGGATTGTGCTTAGGAGGGATGATCACGATCACCTTATGAAGGTTTCCGATTTGATCTGTGATGATGGAGATTGGGAGGTTGACCGAATTGAAAGGGAATTTCTGACTTTTGAAAGTAATAGTATCATTTTGACGCCGATTGGAGAGAAAGGCTGCCATGACACCCGCTGTTAGAAATTTGAGCATAATGGTGTGTTGTCTGTTAAAACGGCGTATCTTCTCTCGGCTGGCTACTTTGATAGCCATCCTCATACAAGCCAACATGATAACAGACTCTGGAATAAGTTGGTTTGGTCTCCATCGATCCCACCCAAAGCTAAAATTTTCATGTGGAAAGCTTTCAGGAACTTTATCCCCACAGCCGCTAACCTGAAAGACCACCACGTTCCTTTGGATGGCATTTGTGAAGTTTGCAAGGACAGATGGGCTTCAACAGAGCACTCCCTCATTTTCTGCCCTCGCTGCAAAATTGGATGGAAACAGAGTCGTTTCTGGCAGCTTCTTCAACAAGCTAAAGCGCTGAGTTTGGTTGACATAGCCGTGATGATCAGGAACGAAATGAAGAGTGATGATTATGATCTTTGGTGTGTTATGTTATGGCAAAACTGGAGAGCGATCTGAAAGGCTTTTCATGAATCTAATTTTGTAGAGGCCTCGGAAACTTTCTGTATTGCTTTGATCGAGAACTACAAATGTGCTCGGCCTTTGTTCTCCGCAGCTAACCAGTTGGGGCTCGTGTGCGGCGACAGGAAGTGGAAGAAGCCTAAAGGGAAGCTTCCGTGTTGATGTGGACACCCTTTTCAATCCCGAGAAGAATGGCTTTGGTGTTGGCATCATTATCCGAGATCATGAAGGAAGTATTATCCTGGCGAAATCTTATTAGACGACCCCATCGTCGAGTGTCATGTTCGCTGAGGTTAAGGTCGTTATCTTTGGAATCCTTTGTTGTTTGGAAAATGATATTCTCCCGTTTGAAGTGTTTACTGATTCAATCTTGGTTGCTCGACTCATGGCGAAGCCAGAGGAGGAAAAGGACCTGTTGCCTGAAGAGATTTTTGAGATCCTCCGAGATACCCGATCGCATGTTCTTATAGGCGTGGCTCATACTCATAGAATGGCTAATAAGGCCGCTCATGCTCTTGCTCAATTTGCTTTGAACTGTTCTCGTCCAGTGTGTTGGAACGAAAATTTTCCTAGTTGGCTTGTGGAACTTGTTAGTGATGATTTGGTGGGTTAATATATTTATTTCATTTTCAAAAAAAAAGAGAGTAATACTTAATTAATAATCTCTATGTATAATTTGATATACGTATTTTGTGCTATGATCACCAAATTTGTGCATAAGAGTCAGATCGTTACTATTAAGTAATTGATTGTAAAATTCTTATGCATAATTTGTGCAATGAACTGATTTCAATAAATAATGTCAAATGCAAATTTTATGAACAATTATTTAATTTAATGCACAATAAGAGTTACGAATGCAACTTGCCCAATTTATTTAATTCAATAAACTATTAACAAGTAAAATAATCATAATAATATAATATTCAATAAAATTAATTTCCAGTTTTGGAAATGATGATTGGGATGAAAATAGAAGTTATTATTAACAGCAACACGAAGTTGTTATTATATATTATATAGATATAGATATAGATATAGATATAGATATAGATGGGAAAATTACACTTTCACAAGTTGCGGTCAGTTTTCAGATTTAAAACACAAATTTAACTTTAACATATTAGTATCAAAGATTTTAAATTTCTTCCAAATCTAGATGGCTCAATTTTTTCGATAGTGAAAAGTTATACATGGATTCGACATAGATTTGCAAGATATATAAAATAATGTTATGGATTTATTTCCTACATAAGAGATAAACGATCATTGTGGAATACCGGCCGCTAGCTTAACTTTCCGATATAGTAAAAAATCAATCCGTTTTAGATTTGAAAATAAAATACATTTGTAGATATCAATATATCAAAGACAGAAAATTTGTTCTAAATTTGCAAATTTGACCTTTTAGATGTCAAAGCCTATTTTTCATATACTGATGGGATATGGCCCAACCGCTCAGGCCCACTGGCAAGCCCAAACGAACTGGGCTTGACCTAATGACGGCCCCACGCTGTTAAGCCTAAAGCCCAGCTGCTAAACCCTAATCAAGACCAAGTCAAAGGCGCAAATCGTGGCGAGCCATGGAAGGAGATCGTGGTCGGTTATGGAAGGAGATCGTGATCCCACAAATCGAGGATCCGTACAAGATCCATAAACATGTATAAATAGAGGTTAAATCGACGGTGAAGGGTTAACTACTTATTGAATACTAGAGCTTTTAGATACACTCATTTTAATCCGATTATAGTGAAAGTATTGAGGATCATCATCTCCGTGGACGAGATCTCATTCTTGATCGAACCACGAAAACCTTTGTGTTCTCTCTCGCTTTACATAAATCTCGCCTATTTACATACACTAGATTTATCATTGGCGCCGTCGTGGAAAAATTCGAACAAAAGCTTCGCTTTCTACAACTCAATGGCAAGAACTTCGCAACGTTAGTACCGCCAATGGTAGCGGCAACGATCGTGCTGAGGGTGATCAAGTGGTCACGCAGCGCCGCGGGAAGGGGATTGCGGACGCCACCAGCGGCAACACACCTGAGGGTTACATGGAGAGCATTCCCGTACACCATCGGGATCGCCACCCTAACGAAGAGGAAGATGTCGACTCAATACCGTGAGCATGCGAGGTTCACCGATCTCATGAGGTCCTCGCCAAGCCGTATCCGAATTCCTCAATGCCAATCTCGCCAATTCCGTAGTTTCCTCAACCGAGGACAAACGGAGCGGCACCTCAAGAGCACCCGAACTGGTGGTTACGGGCGCCCGGGGTCGCTTCGCCCCACCGGTGATCAACGCCACCGCACAATAGCCGAGAACACGACATCACCCGCTGCCGAAGTCAATTACCTCGCCGGATGGTCACAACCATTCGCCTCGTGACGCCTGCCAAGTCGCCACCACCTCGCACACCGCCCGAGAGCCGAAAGGACGGAAGAGAGAGGCGGAGCCGAACTCCCACTCAAGAGACGATAGATGCCGCACGGTCTCCCACCCTCCAGAGAGATGGCAATGATCTCCGGGTTCGACCAAGACGGGAGAATCATCTCTCATTTCTCCGAGAAATTTTGACACGCCCTTGCCCCAAATGATACAGGGCACCCAATATCGCTGCCTACGATGGTCTTGGGGACCCCTCCGACTTCCTTTTCGCCACACCACTAACATGGCGATCAAGGAATGGAAGATTTTCACATGTGCAAAATCTTCCCCGAGGTGTCGATCTCCAACGCCCGACGTTGGTTCACCTCGCCCGCCGTAATAGCATAAACCGCCTGTGATCTCATGGATCAGTTTAAGTGGCACTTCTACCAGAAGATGCCACCTCAGCAGCCTTCGTCCGACCTGCTCACCATCCGCCAAGGACGGGACGAGACGATGACGAACTTCGTCTCGAGGTTCATCAAGGAGTCTCTCAAAATTGATGAGAGTAACGATCTCTACATCATTAATGCGTTCAAGAACGGGATCAGACCTGGCGCACTGAATAAAGAGATCACCCGGGAAAAGCCGAAGATGGCTAGTCGCCTCTGGACCCTGGTCGACAACTACGTCAAAGGAGACGAGTCAGATCGGAAGAAAAGAGAGATCTGGGATGAGCAGAGGGTTGAAAGAAAGAAGCCAGATGACCGAGGTCGAGGCGCTGATCGCCGAAGTGCCTTCGAGAGGATCAAGAAGGGCCCGATCGAGTCCAGGCTAGGACCTCGGCCAAACCCTGGCGGCAACGCGCCTCATCTGCTCAAATCGAGGGCGGAGATATTTGAGCTCCACGCTGAGCTCTTCCCGAAGCCCCCTCCTATGAAAGGAGGATCCAAGAAGAGGTCGACGGAGAAGTATTGTGACTATCACCAAGGGTATGTGATCGAGCTAAAAAAACACACTCAAATTACTCGCAATCGTACGAGGTAATCGTAGCGTGGTAAGTTAACACGAGTCGTCTCTCAAGGAAAACTTAACAGGGCGATTGTTCGTGTCGCACACAGAAAGCGATTAAAACCTAAACATTCTAAAGCCAACAAGGGTTTGGAACATGCAGGAATTGAAATACGGAGAATTAAACAGCATCCTAAGCTAGGGGTTGTCAATCCCGAGCTATACTAATAAAGCGATAAATCTAAACCAGGGGTTGTCAATCCCTAGTTGAGCTACTGGCGATAAATCAAAAGCGATAAACAAAAGCATATGCAATCATATTATTCATAGGGTTTGTCAATCCCTAATCTAAATCTAATTGCAAATAAACGAAAGCAGTAAATCATTAAGCAAATTAAACCAACGGAACAAGAAAACCAATCCACTGTCACTATGAATTGATTACAATAAAAATCATCAAACAATAAACCATGAAGTTGATTCCATTAAAAATCTCCAAACAAAGCATGTAAATGTTCAACAAGAATTAAGAAACGAATTGCATAAATTGAAAGGAATTAAACTGAAATTAAAACATAGATTGTATCTGATAAGTTGCCTGAAGAAATCTGGAAGAAAAACTGGAGAGCGCCGCGGCGGAGCCACCAAAAATCAGAACTCCCGAACTCAAACCTAAACGCGCATATATATATAAAATAAAGGTGAGCGCCGGTTCTGACTGAGCGCACACTTGGAAAACGTTCTGCCTTCAACTTGAGCGCCGGTTCGGAATGAACGCCGGCTGAGAAGGCAAGGCGAGGCGACGCGAGGCGAGGCGCTGGGCGACGGGCGAGCGGAGGCGGCGCTGGCGCTGGCGGCTTCGCCACCGGATAGAGCGCGGTGCGCCGGCGGCGCGGGCGGCGACGAAGCGCGGCATCAAGCGAAGCGCTACGGGAAAATGCGTCTTGCTGGGAGGGCGCATGGGCGCATCGCGCGGGCGAGGAATGCATGCGGCGAAGCGCTGGTTGGGCGCCGCGACTCGGCGCGGATGGGCGAGCTGGAGTGGCGCGGACGCGAGGCGCCAGCGGGCGAGGGCGACGAGCGAACGCCGCCGCGATTGAACGCGCGGCGTGAAATTCATGAACGCGTGCTCGGTTAGCGACTGGCCGGGAGGCGCTGGCACGGGCGCGCGGCGCGCGCGCGCGAGGGTGCGCGCGTGGGCGCTGCGACGCGTGCGGGCGTGCACGACTTTGGTCGCTCGACCCGCTCTCCTTCGTCTCAATTCGATTTACGATCCACTTCGCCTATGAACTCCCGTCGAGATGCTCTTCAATTATATCTCGATCCTTGGCGATCCAATTCATCCTATTTTCTACCATTTTCCTACAAAACATCGAGACGAACAAGTAAGTCCGAATCGATAAATATTAATCGAACCAAAGGCATAAATAGGACAAACCATAGAAAATGACATGTAAAACAATACCAAGAATCATCACAAAATCATACCAAACAACTCCCCACACTTATCCATTTGCTTGTCCTCAAACAAAGTCTATACTAATAAGAGTCGAAGATAACTCGCAACTTAACCCTTATTCTAATCAATCAAACCTTATTGCATTTCCCACACTTGGTGTTTACGAATTTAAAGATAATGCTAAATAAATCAAGAATGGCAATCGACTTCCAATAAATAAAATGTAATCTCGCGCACGGACCCACTCTCCGTTAGGGTGAACTAACTAATGTGGTCACCTTTAGCAACAAGTTTCTTTTATAAAGCACAAAGAGTGTTTTAACAGATTTTGGAACAATATTCGAAAGGTGAACTCTCGATGAACTCGAGTCTCCTAACGTGGTTTCCCATGTCCATTTCTCAATTTACGAGAAAGAGGGACATAATCCCATCCTCCATTTCAACAATCTCAACAAAATACTCGAGCTTTCATTCTCCTCATTTTCTACTTCTTTTTCACATTTTTTTTTATATTTTTTTATTTATAAAAAGAAACAAGTATATAGGCAACCACAATGTTAACACTACCCCTAACATTAGCCGGACAAATCACATCAATTTTTCCCTATTCATTTTCTATCAATCACAGTCTCATCAATTCACATTATACTCAAATCATATATCACCAAAAGTTTCGAAATTCAAAATCAAGATGACTAATACCACGTAGTTCAACTTGCACAAATCAAGATCCTAACTTACTCGCATAGACAAAGCTTACGTCCAAACAATCAAAATAAGCACAAGGCACGCCATTACAACAAAACAATACATCACGCATACAAAACCGAGTAAACATCCCCACATTTTAAATCGAGCACTGTCCCCAGTGCTCAAAACATTAAAAGCTCAAAATGACCATAGAGGATGATACTTCCCTGATAATCGACGAATGTGCGATGTAGAGTTGGAGCATCCCAGCTTCATCTCACCGCTGATCAAAATATGCAAAACCTTCCTTCCCAAATTCAAACAAGACCAACACAAAGACAACAGATAGATCAAAGAACAACGAAACAAGCAAAAGAAGAAAGAAAGAAAAAGAAAATAAAAATTCATGGGTAAACTCCCACGTAGTACTTCGCTTAACGTCAGGAGCCCGACGTGTTCCATCAACAATGGACTATCCATAGTCCTTCACCCATGTGAATACCATCTCACCGAGCATCAAGAGTAACCTTATAAGAACAGAGGATAGTAAAGAAAGCAAGTAATACATCAATTAAGCTCAAATCAAACATCCTATTTTCCAAAGTAAAATAAATAAGTTCAACTCCTACAAAGACAATACTTTGTAAATTAAGATGTTGGCAAATTATAGAAACTACCTCAACCTTTGACCTTCTTCATCCTCCTCCAAGTGTTTGGGTAGCTCTTCCACCTCCGTGAGTGGGTTTCGCATGTCATCAACTTCGAGTGCCCACTCTTCCTCGTCACCGCCCCGTATCAACTTCCTCGTGGCTCGATTTTGCTCCTCATCCTCACGCGCCCATTCTTCATCAATTTCTACCTCCTCCGGCCGCAGAATTGGCCGATATCTCTCCCACCCCATTCTCAATAATTGGGTCACTTACTAGAACAAAGGACCGCCGACCGACCGGATTGGTTTGGAAGTTCCCTCATTGCAAGTTGCCGTTGATACTCAAAATACTTAGTAGTAATCAGTCCCATTTGTTCCTCTAAATGCTCAAGAGTTGCGTCTCTATCATCCAAAGATGAACTCGATGGTCGGTGGTCGCCGAGCCTCATAAAGTGAGCTTGAGGCCCCTATCGCATCTTGTTGAAGTAACTCGCCTAGCTTTTCAGACAACATTTCTAATTTTGCTTGCAAGCGCCTGATTTTGGTGTCGTCAGCATCCGACCGTTGGTGGCGAGTCTGAAACACTTCTGCTTCCATTGCATCCAACGGATACCTCTGAGGTGGTGATGGGCGTGGTGGAGTAAAATACTCCGCCGATGGTCGCACCACTCGCTGTTTGTGGAGGTCGTGGTGATGTGGATCACACCTCCATAATCATGTTGCGGTTCCCACCTTCCCGAGTCGGGCCGTGGAGGCCTTCTTCGAGAATATGAGTACCGAGGTGGAGGTGGTTGTTGTGGGTACTCATACTCGTGTGGAGGATATGGTTGCTCCCAAGAGGCATTGGAGGTTTGATCCTCATAGTACCGTGGAGGTGGTTGGTCCCGCTGGGATCATAAGCGTGATCCTCATAGTGCGGTGGAGGTGGTTGATCCCAATGGATTGTAGGTGGCTACTCCGGCCCGACGGATACTCAGGACAGCAGATTGGGCTCCTTCTTCGCAAGAAGAATTTGCCCAATCGACGAACTTCCTCCCCCCCGCCTCGACCATACTGCATCGCTGGTAACCCCGCATTATGCACACCAACAACAAAAATAAAATTACACGCACTGTGGGAGAAAATAATCAAACAGAAAGAAAAAACACAAAACAAACAACACAAACAATACGCCTAAAGTTTTCCCCGAACGGCGCCAAAATTGATCGAGCTAAAAACACACTCAAATTACTCGCAATCGCATTTAGGTAATCATAGCGTGGTAAGTTAACACGAGTCGCTCTCAAGGAAAACTTAATGTAGGCGATTGTTCGTGTCGCATACGTAAAGCGATTAAAACCTAAACATTCTAAAGCCAACAAGGGTTTGGAACATGCAGAATTGAAATACGAGAATTAAACAAAGATCCTAAGCTAGGGGTTGTCAATCCCGAGCTATACTAATAAAGCGATAAATCTAAACCAGGGTTGTCAATCCCTAGTCGAGCTACGAAAGCGATAAATCAAAAGCGATAAACAAAAGCATATGCAATCATATTATTCATGTGGTTTGTCAATCCTAATCTAAATCTAATTGCAAATAAACGAAAGCAAGAAATCATTAAGCAAATTAAACCAACGAACAAGAAAACCAATCCATCATCACTATGAATTGATTACAATAAAATCATCAAACAATAAACCATGAAGTTGATTCCATTAAAATCTCCAAACAAAGCATGTAAATGTTCAACAAGAATTAAGAAACGAATTGCATAAATCGAAAGGAATTAAACCGAAATTAAAACATAGATTGTATCCGATAAGTTGCTCAAGAAATGGAAGAAAAAGCGAGAAGCCCATGAGAGCCACCAAAATCGAACTCCCGAACTCAAACCTAAACGCGCATATATATATAAAATAAAGGCGAGCGCGGTCGACCGAGCGCACACTTGAAAACGCTCGCTTCAACTTGAGCGCGGTTCGAATGAACGCCGGCCGAGAAGGCAAGGCGAGGCGACGCGAGGCGAGGCACCGGGCGACGGGCGAAGCGGAGGCGGCGCTGGGCCTGAGCGGCGGCTGGCATCGGGCGGCCTGGCCGGATGGAAGCGCGGGCGGCGCAAGGGCGCGGGCGAGGACGAAGGCCGGCGGGAACGCGCACGCTGGAGGGCGCCGGCCGCGCGCGCGCTGGGCGAGGAATGCATGCGGCGAAGCGCTGGTTGGGCGCCGCGACTCGGCCGGATGGGGAGAGGCTGAGTGGCGCGGACGCGAGGCGCCAGGCGGGCGGGGCGACGAGCGAACGCCGCCGCGATTGAACGCGCAAATTCATGAACGCATGCTCGGTTAGCGTGCTGGCTGGGAGGCGCGCGCGCGGGTGCACGGGTGTGCGGTGCGCGCGCTGGTGCGCTGGCGTGGGCGCTTACGCAAGCGGGCGGGCACGACTTTGGTCGCTCAACCCGCTCTCCTTCGTCTCAATTCGATTTACGATCCGCCACCTATGAACTCCTATCGAGATGCTCTTCAATTATATCTGATCCTTGGCAGATCCAATTCATCCTATTTTCTGCTGTTTTCCTACAAAACATCGAGACGAACGAAGTAAGTCCGAATCGATAAATATTAATCGAACCAAAGGCATAAATAGGACAAACCATAGAAAATGACATGTAAAACAATACCAAGAATCATCACAAAATCATGCCAAACAGTATGGTCACAATACCGAAGATTGCAGAAACTTGGGCTCGCAGATCGACGAGCTCGTCAAAGGAGGAGCGCTTAAGAAATACCTGGGCCGACCTGGGCTGGGGAACAAGAAGCGCAGAGGAAAGAATGGAGGTGGCAACAACTGCGGGCCGACCTCGACGACGACCCAACCTGAAGACGATGAGGACGAAGGTCCCAATGCGATGGAGCAGGTCTACGCCATTACCGGACTGCCCATAGGAACGACGAGGTCGTCGTTGAAGAATGAAGCTCTGAGGCCGGTCCCTGAGGAGCCGAAAAATAAGCGACTCCGGGACGATGAGAACATCATGTTCTCTAAAGATGACCCGGTGCCCAAGATCATGCCCCACCAAGATGCCATCACCATACAAGCCGCGGTGGGCAACAAGAACGTCCACCGGGTCTACATCGACATCGGTGCCTCCACAAGATCATCTTCCGTAGCTGCTCGGATAAACTCGAGGTCGGCGGGATTCAAATACATCCCGCACCATCCCACCGCGAGCTTCACTCAGAGGCGGTCCAACCCGAGGCGCCATTACCCTTCCTGTTACCATAGACGTGCTCCTGTGTCGGCCACCAAGGCCATTCAATTTTTCTTTGTCCGAGCTCCTTCTCCGTACAACATCAATCTGGGAAGAGACTGGCTATACGCCACCAAAGCCGTCTGCTCAGTGTACCACCTCACTATCAAGATACCCACCCCGGTGGGAGTGTTAAGCATCCACGGTGACCAAACGGCAGCCAAAGAATGCTTACGAGTCTCAACCCAAGATGTGGCCTTACCTCAGGCCTAGCAATTACGTAACCTCGTGTCGACACCCCGGGACGACCTGACTGAGAACCTTCAACTATGCGACGATGACCCCTCCAAAGTCATCAAGGTCGGCACCCAGGGTCCAACTGATATTCGACCGCATGTCATTCAGCTTCTGAGGGAATACAGGGATGTGTTTGCGTGGTCCCCACTCGACATGACCGGAGTGTCACCCGAGCTCATCACTCATCGCCTCAACATCGACCCGCTACCAAACCGGTTCGGAGTAAGAAGAGGTTTCACGGCAGAGCAGCCAGTCATAAGAGACGAGGCGACTCAACCCCGGAGGCCAAGATCCTGCTCGAGGTCAAATACCCGACTGGATGGCTAATCCAACCGTGGTCCGAACGCCAGAGGAGGGTGGCGCATGTGTCGACTATACCGACCTCAACAAACACCGCCTAAAAGATTGCTACCCCTCCCGATATCGACAAGAAGCGGAGGCACCGGTGGGCCACGAGATCTTCGCCTCGGATCTATACAAGGGTACCACCAAGTCCTCGATGAGCCGGAGGATGCTCCAAAGACGGCGTTCATCACTGACTTCGGTGTCTTCGCGTACCGAAAAATGCCATTCGGCCTGAAAAACGCCGGAGCTACCTACTAGAGGATGGTGGACGCTATATTCAAAGATCATATAGGGAAGATCATTGAGGTCTACGTCGACGATATCGTGGTCAAAAGTCGAAAAACTGAAAGCTGCGCCGACGACCTCAGAACTATCCTCCAGCTCCTCAGGTCGATCAACCTCAAGCTCAACCCCCAAAAGTGCACATTCATGGTGAAAACGGGGAAATTCCTGGGATGTTGGGTTTCTCAAGAAGGCTTGAAGGCGAATCCCACTAAGGTCAAAACGGTACTCGACATGCAAGTACCAAAAACCATCCGAGAGATCCACAAACTCACCGGATGTCTGGCTGCCCTCAGTAGATTCCTATCTCGGGCTGCCGAGAAGCAGCTTCCCTTCTTCAAAATCTTAAGGAGAGCTCCGGACTTCGCCTAGCGGGAAGAACACCACGTCGCCTTCACACAGCTGAAAGAGTATCTCGCCGACCTACCCACCCTAACTGCCCCGAAAGAAGGTGAGCTCCTTTCTTTATATTTGGCCACCTCGGATGAGGCAATCAGTGGGGTATTGGTGCGAGATGAGGTCGGACGATAACTCCCATCTACTTTATCACCGAGCCTCAAAGGACCCGAGACGAGGTACACCACCGAAAAGATAGCGTTGGCAATCGGTGAACGCCAAGCGACGTCTCCGACCTTACTTTCAAGCCAATTCCATCCAGGTACTGACTGACTTACCGCTGAGACAAGTTTTGTCAAAACCTGAGTCATCCGGACGTATAGCCAAGTGGGCACTGGAACTCGGCGAGCATGACATTTCATACTCCCCAGGCCGCCATAAAGCGGCAAGCCCTCGCTGATTTCCGGTAGAGGCCAAATTTACCGAGGTCGATCCTACCAACGAGGTTACTCCGACCTCCGCCCCCACTCATGGAGAGCCCGCCTTAACCCACCACGATGACTGCTGGCGGATGTACGTGACGGAGCTTCTTGTAAAATGCAGTGGCGAGCAGTATCCCGCCTCGCCCGACAAACAAGAAGTGACATATTCACTTCGGTTTACCTTCCCAACCACAAACAACGAGGTGGAGTACGAAGCACTGATCTCAGGACTCCGCCTCGCAAAGGAATTGAAAGTGGAAAAGATCCAAATCTTTGGAGATTCCCAGGTCGTAGTAAACCAGGTCCTGGGCAAATACGAAGCCAAGGAGGATCGAATGAAGCAATACCTTGAGAAGGTAAAGGAGATGTTGACCTCATTCAGGTATTCCGCAATTTATCGTATGCCGCAAGGAGAGAATGAAATGACATCCTCGAGAAGTTGGCTTCACATCAACAAATCCTCCAAAGGAGGAAGTTCATTCCGTATATCATGGAGTCCCACGCCGGCATCATCACCGAAATGGAGCCGAACTGGATGTCTCCTCTAAAGGCATATCTGGAAGAAGGAGCACTACCTCAAGATCGACTCGAAGCCAAAAAGATGATGGTCAAATCCCAAAAGTACCTCATGCATGAAGGCACTCTCTACAGGAAATCCTATCTTCAACCTCTCCTGAGATGCCTTGGGCCAGAAGAAGCAGACTACGTACTTAACGAGATTCACATGGGGTCTTGTGGAAGTTACATTGGGTCGCGAGCGCTCTCAAATAAGATGCTGAGGTCGGGATACTATTGGCCCACCCTCATCCAAGACTCGGCCGAGCTCGTCAAGAGGTGTCCAAAGTGCCAGCTTCACTCCACAGTCAAGAAGCTACCCCAGACCGATCTCAGTAGCCTACAAAGTCCGTGGCCTTTCATGCAGTGGGGAATCGACATCGTTGGTCCATTCGACCGAGCACCGTGTCGCCCGATACTTGGTCGTAGCTATAGACTACTTCACAAACGGGTCAAGCGAGCCACTTTCGAGCCTCACGAGCGTAAGGATCCGCATATTCGTGTGGAAAACATAGTTTGCCGCTCGACATACCACATGTTTTGATCTCGACAACGGCACCAGCCCATCGACAAAAATTTCAAAGAATGGTGTGAAGAGCTCCAGATCAAGCAACATTTCACCTCGGTCGCACACCGGCAGGCGAATGGTCAGACCGAGGTGACGAACCGCACGATTGTACAAGGATTGAAAAAGAGGTTAGACCGAGCTAAAGGTGACTGGGTCGAAAAACTCCCTCAAGTCCTATGGTCCTATAGGACAACACCTCGGACTTCGCATGGAGAAACCCCCTTCAGCTTAGTCTACGGGACCAAGGCTGTCATACCAGCTGAGATCGGCGCACCGAGCCCGCGTACTCTTCACTTCGACCAGCACGGCAACGAGGAGGACCTACGGGTCAACCTTGATGCTCTGGAGGAGAAACGCGAGCTCGCCTTCATAAACGGCCAAGCACAAGTGCCAGTCGCACGGCACTACAACAAGAGGTAAAAGCCTCCACACTCAAAGTAGGCGACCTCGTCCCCACTTAAATAATGAAGCCAGTGAGCCGAGCGTCTTAACAAGCTAGATCCAACATGGGAAGGTCCATACCGCGTTCATGAGGACCTCGGCAAAGGGGCCTATAAGCTTGCTCACCTATCCGGAGCACTTATTCCCCGAACCTGGCATATCACTCATTTGAGGAGGTATTTTACATAGCTTTGATTTCAGATCGGCATCATGTTAGCCCTCTTATTGCTTTGCCGAAGTGCGATGTTGTTTACTTATTCAATAAAACATTTGTTTTTCTAATGAGTATTTCACTTCGTCTCATCTTATATCTATGTGAACATTCATTCGGATAAACCACAATTAACCTTCAAAAGGAAACGCCCTTGCGAAGATGGCACATACAGACAACTCATGAACTTGAACATCTACGTGCAAGGCATACAGATTACTCATTAAATTGAACGTCTACATGCAAGGCATACAGATAACTCATTAAATTGAACATCTACATGCAAACGACGTCCAGATCGGATCTCGTCAATTTATACCCCTTTATTTGGGAAGATATACACTTCGGTAAACAGTATGAATACATTTACGGCTAAAACAAAGTCCAAAGCTATATTTGTACCTCTCTAGGGGGAAAATATACACTTCGGTACAAAGCCTAAATACATTCACTACTATACACCAAGTCCTAAGCTATATACAAGTCACTCCGGCTTTCGAGCTCCACTTCGCCAAGTCTCACTGAAGCTACACCAGTTCGAGACAAAATCCTCGGGTCGGCGATGAACACCCTGGATGAACTCGGTGCCTTCCACCCAGTCGATGAGGTCGGCGCCACCACGGCCTACACCAGCCGCACTTTGAACAGGCTCAGATTGGCCCCGACCTGAAGGGGGCACTCCCGGAAACCCCCGGCCTGAAGGGGGCACTCTCAGAACCGAGGTTTGACTTCGGCCCCTTGAGCCTGTCGCTTGGCCAGGGTTACGACCCCGCCCCCGACCTGCCATCCTTCCTTGCCGACCCGAGGTCCTCGGGTGCCTCACACCTGCCGACGATCGACCCCTGGTTGCTTCCATCATGGCCGGACCAAGCAACCGGAGCACTTCGGCATGGTCACCATAGCCGCCTCCCACCTCGGGCTTTTCAACGGTTGAGCCGGCTGCGAACTCACTGCGGGGTTGGGGCATGCGTCGCTTACGGACGAGCTCGTAGATCTGGACGTACTTCACAATGGAGTCGAGGCAATCTTTAAAATTTTTGCTATTGGGCCCCTCCTCGTCCCTTAGCACCATGCCTTCGGCGAGCAAGCTCTGCACTCGATCATCGGCCTCTGATATGGTAACTCCACCAGATCGGTGGATCATCTCTTCATATTCAGCATGTTCCTCCGAGATCCGAGCCAGCCTCTCCTTCTTCAGCTCGAGCTGCTCCTCACATTACATCAAGCGTCCCTGAATGTCGGCAGATAAATCCGCCCCCTGGACTTCGAGATGTATGATCCTTAGCTTTAGAGTCTCGTTCTCAGCTAGAAGGCGGGCCACCTCACGTTCAGCCTCTTGCAGTTTCTTCTTCAGCCGGTAGATGACGCCGAGCTGATGTCCATACTGACCAAAGTCTGGGTCAGCTCGACAGATCGGCTCTTCCAAAACAGCACCTCTTCGTCCTTCTCAGCCAAGGCACCTCGGACCTCTTTTAGATTGGTCAACAAATCATGATCGAGTCCGAGGTATTGAGAAGTACAGTGCTAAAAATAAAAGGACAACACACATTTCAAAAAGTTGTATTTATTTTGTTCACAAGAGTGGGAAACTTTACAAGGCTCAGGATCCTATCGACCCCGGCAAATCAACCTATTACAGTAGTTCCACTGACCTCAGGCTCTTTACCGGGCTCACTGACCTCCCTGCTGCTGCTGCTGACCTGCTTCAGAAGGGAGCTCTGAGGTCGGCTCCTCCTCCTCAGTTTCAGCCTGCACCTCGGCGAGAAGTTCCTGAAGCTCAGGGTCTTCATCCACCTTGCATTGAGCAACAGCCTCGGCCTTCAGAAGGGAGGTGGAAGCCGCCAAAGCCTCCAGCACAGGGAAGCAACCGACCTCGGAGATCACCCGAGCGTACTCCTTATTCATTGCCCGGGGAGCGACCTCGACCCAGCCATGCTTGACCTTGTCGAAGTCAGGCATGGCGGCCGCCAGCTCCTCCAGGTGGTCTGACACCACCCGTGTCCTGAGCACGGCGGCCAGGTCGAGATGAAGGCTGAGAAGCTCTCCGACTCGACGAGCTTGCTGGCGAAGGCCCTCAACATTGGCCCCTAATCTGCCAGCATGGCACTCCTCTCGTCGGCAAGCTCCTTCTTCGCCCCAGCCGCCTCCTCGCGCGCCTCCTCGAGCTCCCCTCGAGCGACCTCCAGCGCCCAAGCTTTCTTCTTCAGGGCGGCCTCTGCAGCAACCTTTGCGGCATCAGCTTCCGCCCTCGCAGCTGCCACAGCGGCATCAACATCTGCCCGTGCAGCAGCAAGCTCCCGCTCCAACGCCTCACACCGAGCGTAGCTCTCGGTGATGAACCCGACAGCGTGGTGCAGCTCCCCAATCACCAAGCTCACTTCCTAGAGAACAAAACAAGTTAGTACGCATCACAGAGAAAATAAAAACAAATATGGAAGAGATTTATACCTTGGGGAGGGATACAGCCGAGCTGGAGGCCGGCACCTCATACGCGATACGGGCCTGAGTATGTTTCTCTGATGCCGGACTCGACCCCGGCAGAGGCGCCGTCATCAGTTGGTTGAGGTCGTCAACCACCACGGGGGGCTTGGCAGACTCGGTCTGCCTCGTCTTCTTCTTCGGAGATGCCTTGCTTGGCGATGATGAGGCCTTCTTTCGCGACTCCAGCTTCACTGCACAACAGAAGAAAATCTTGTTAACACAGCGAGATCGGACATATAAGGAATAACAAGAAGAGAGTGCCCTCACCCAGCTCCGACCCCGACCCTGGGGCCTTTGACCTGTGTACGCTCAGCCCGGCATTATTCAGGTCATCCTCGGTGAACCCTACGGAAACTTCACTGAGCATGTTGAGCTGGTCCTCTACGTAGCCAAGGGGTTTCACTTTCAAATCCTTCATTCTAACCAACCCCCACTCGTAACTCGGGTGCCCATCAGCCCGCAAATAGAAATATTTACTTTGCCACCGCGGCACCTTCGAGGGGGCGGTCACCCTAAACGGCTGCCGAGGTGAAAAATAGTACACACCTCCCGTACTCTTGACGCTAAAAATCGCATCAAAACCTCAAAGGAGAACTCTTCAGCTAGGCCGTAACAAGAAAGCCCCATCCCAACCACCGACCTAATGGAGTTTGGGGTAAATTGGCATATGGGAATTTGGAAATATTCCTGAATGTGCAAAAAAATGGGGGCTAAAGGAAATCTAAGACCAGCCCTCAGGGCATCTACGTACACTGTCGTAAACCCCTCAGGAGGAGCCAAAGCTCGGTCACGGGATCCCGGCAGGCACCACCAGGCCTCCGCCGGAATGTGGCAATCCTTCCCTACACTAATTACGTTGGCAACAGTCAGAGACGATCTAACGTCCCTGACCTTATAATCATCCCAAGCAGGAGAAATCAACGGAACCCTAGCGCTAATGCCTAAGAATTTACCCGCAAAATTATGGCACATGTAATCCCTAATCTCTACCTCGATATCAGGGGAAGAAGAAGAACGGGCAGAACCAGATATAGAAGAAGAAGTCATACTTACTTTTTAGTGATGGGTTATTGCTTCTTCGATGAATTGGGAATAGATTTAAGAATTCAAAATCGGTCTTTTTTCTTTGCTCGAACTATGGGAGAAGAAAATGAACAGCCTCATTAAGGCCTATTTATAGTACAAATGGGCGCCCAAACTTGCCGCTTCAACTTCCCACGTGGCTAATTACGATTTGATGTGGAGTAGACGCGCGCACGCGTTTCAAGCGCCCACCAACCGTCTGGCGCAAGTGACGTGATCAAAGACGCGCTGACACATCGGTCTAATCGTGCGATCATCACTCTGACTCCGGACCTCGGCTTCGTCCTTCCAAGCGACGTCGCTATCCAACGTCAGATGATCCAACTCGGACCTCGGTATTATCCTGAAGGATCTCTATCCAGATCGGAACTCTGCATCATCCAGATGGATGTCTCTATCCAGCTCGGACCTCGGTATCATCCAGACAGATATCGTTATTCAGCTCGGTCCTCGGTATCATCCAGAAGGGTATCTTTATCCAGATCGGATCTCGGTATTACTCGGACGGGTATCACTATCCAGGTCGAACCTCGACATCCTCCTGCAGGACATCTCTGTCCCATGATAGACGACTCAGTTCGGTCCTCGACAAGCGGTGCACGCCCAGGCCGACAAACCGTCCAACTCAGTTCGGACCCAGATCGATAGATCCAACCCTAACGTCAAAAAGACAACACCTTCAACAACAACCTCAGCCGAGCACCAACCAGCCTCGGCAAAATACAACCCTCACCTCACCTCGGCATAGTTGTTACTCGACTATTTGAGGGGGGCTATGATGGGATATGGCCCAACCGCTCATGCCCACTGGCAAGCCCAAACGAGCTGGGCTTGACCTAATGATGGCCCCACGCGGTTAAGCCTAAAGCCCAACGTCTAAACCCTAATCAAGACCAAGTCAAAGGCTCAAATCGTGGCCAGTTATGGAAGGAGATCGTGATCCCACAAATCAAGGGATCCGGTACAAGATCCATAAACATGTATAAATAGAGGTTAAATCGATAGTAGAAGGGTTAGCTATTATTGAATACTAGAGCTTTTTAGATACACTCATTGTACTCCGATTATAGTGAAAGTATTGAGGATCATCACCTCCGTGGACGTAGATCTCATTTTTGATCGAACCACGTAAAAACCCTTGTGTTCTCTACTGCTTTACATAAATCTCGTCTATTTACATACACTAGATTTATCATATACATATATATCAAATCTAAAATGACATACTCTTATATATAATACTCGCGTCCACTAGCATTTTACAATAAAAAGTGTAAATTTAAATATTTTACATCTGATTAGTTATACATTTTCTACGTATCTAAGTTCTAGAAGGTTATCAAGTTTAATGAATGTTGAGAATCCTTCACAATCTCGACGTCGTCAACGCGCTCCCGGACAGCACCTCTCGTCGACCCCGACAACTTCCTTGGCCTGCACACAACAAAAGAAACAAGGAAAGAAAAATGGAGATACCAATTCGGCTCAGGTGCGGCTCCTCCTTTGACGCACACACACAACCGCGGTTCCACCAAAGGGAGTGGCTATCTCGTTGACTCTACAATCACAGCCACAAAGGCTATAGGTAGAAGCTTTCTCTTTATCTCTCTCTATCTCTCCCATGCTTGTGCTCAAATGGGGAATGGGAGGCTACTGATTCTTATTCCTCTCAACTCTCAAAGTGCCGCTCACTCACAAAAGAGTAAAACCAAGGTGGCGAGAATTTGCTGCTGTATTCAATTAGTGATAGGAGGCGTGACTTTTCACCTTTAAATAAAGGTTAGATAAATAGGTTAAAGGAATGGGCTTGGACTTGGGCCAACTTTAATAACAATCTCCACCTTTGGCCCAACCGTGTTGCTGTGTGCATCGGAGAACAAAACCGCACAATCATCCTCGCCGAGCCCCCTTGTAAAATCACGAAGATAGAACAAGGGGACAGATTGCCCGATGTAAAACCACAAAGGTTAAACAGGGGACTTTTGTACAAACATAGTTTGTACGGATCACAAAGATCCAAGGGTAAACTAACCAAAGTCAAAGTTCAAGATCCTTTGACATGAACAAAGCTTCTCAACCTGCATACACTTAGTACCCATATCAGCAGGATTAAAATCGTGTGCACTTTCTCAAGTTTAATTATGCCTTTATCAACAATGTCACGTATAAAATGAAACCTCACATCAATATGTTTAGTTCTATCATAAAACACGGGTTCTTACATAATTGAATAGCAGTATCGACTATCGAGAAAAGCACAACATTTTTATCAAGAAAACTAATTTCGGATAAAAGACCTTTAACCAAATAGCTTCTTTTAAGGCTTGATGAAGACAACATACTCGGTTCAGAGTAGATAAAGCAACAATAGGTTGTAATTGAGATTTCCAACTTATGCATGATCCACACAAAGTAAACACATAAGAGGTGGTGGATTTCCTATTGTCTCTATCATTAGCATAATTAGAGTCCACATAACCAACAAGTTTAACTCCATCAGTACACTTAGAGAAAGTCAAACCGAGATTCATAGAAGATTTCAAGTACCTAAGCAACCATTTCAACGCTTCCCAATGCGGCATACCGATTAGACATGTAACGACTTAGACAACTCACAGTATAAGCAATGTCGGGCCTAGTACTAATCATAAGATACATCACGGATCCTATAGCATTGAGTAAGGCACTTTCTTCATAACATTCATTTCAGAAGCGTCTTGGGGGACTGATCCTTACTTAGCACAAAATGAGAAGCAAGAGGCACATTAGAACACTTAGCATTCGACATAGAGAATTTACTCAAAATCTTTTCAACATATGAAATTTGATTAAGAACTAGAGTACCTTTACTCCTATCTCTAACAATATCCATGCCTAGAATTTTCTTTGCATCTCCTAAGTCTTTCATCTCAAAGTTATCACTAAGACACTTTTGCACATGCTTGATAGTCTTAACACACGGACTAACTAACAAAAGAATCATCCACATATAAGAGCAAGAACATAGGCACATAATCACAATCTTTAAAGTAGAGACAATGATCAAATTCTCTTCTAGTAAACTTGAAAGATTTCATGCATTGATCAAATTTTATGTTCCATTGCCTAGGTGATTATTTCAAACCATACAAAGCCTTCTTAAGGAGACACACATGATTAGGTTTCTTAGGATCAACAAAGCCCTCGGGCTGTCTCATGTAAATAGGCTTATCTAAATCACCATGCAGAAAAGCAGTAGTCACATCCATTTGTTTTAATTCCCAATTAAAGTGAGCAACTAAAGCAAGCATCATTCTAATAGTGGTAAACTTCACAACGGGAGCAAAAATTTCATTGTAGTCTACCCCATCTTTTTGAGTAAATCCCTTAGCCACTAACCTAGCCTTATAACGAATAGAATCAAGTTCTTCTTTCAGTTTAAAAAGCCATTTGCAATCAATAATAGAGCAATCTTTAGGTTCAGGCACAAGAATCCAAGTCACATCGATCGAAGGAGTTCATCTCCTTTTGCATAGCTTCCAACCACTTATTAGCATTCACAGATTTTAATGCTTCTTGATATGTATTAGGAGCATTACTATCTAGGGATTCAAACACATTGAAGGCAAGCAAACACAACTCAAAGTCATTATACTTAGTAGGCACTTTAGTTGTCCTCCTACCTCTATCCCTAGTAAGTTGATAATCATGCATACCATCATTTTCAATAACATCATCATGCGTATCATCTTCATGCATATCATCACCAAGAGCATTATCAGCAGGGTTTTCATGCACATTTTCATCAATAACAGACACATTTTCATCAACAACATGCTCATTATCACTTTCGGCATTCAAATCATTGGAACCATCAAAATGAATTAAAGGAGGGAATTGCTCCACCTCACTTTGAGTCGTATCAGAGACAGAATAAGCAGACAAGCAAGGAAAATCATATTCATTAAAGATCACATCCCTACTAACTACGGCTTTGAAGCCAGGCTCATTTCTATCCCATACCCTATACCCTTTAACACCTTCAGGGTATCCTAAAAAAACACATTTTTTAGATCTAGGTTCCAATTTATCACCCCTTTTATGCATAAAAGCAGCACAGCCAAACACACGGAGATTATAAAAATCAACAGGCTTACCACAAAAAACACTTTCAGGACACTCGCCCTTCAATGGCACAGAGGGAGACCTATTTATTAAATAAGCAGCTGTATGTATATCTTCCCCCCAAAAGTTCTTAGAAAGCCCAGAAGATGCCAACATGCTTCTTACCCTTTCTAACAAAGTCCTATTCATACGCTCACCTACCCATTCATTGTGGCGTGTATGGCGCGCTTCTATGTCTCTTAATACCAGATAAAGAGCACAAATCATCAAGCTGAGCATTACAAAACTCAAGACCATTATCAGTTCTCAAAACCTTAATCTTCTTTCCAGTTTGGTTTTCAATTTGAGTTTTCCAAGTTTTAAACTTATCAAAAACATCAGACTTATTCTTAAGCAGAAAAATCCAAACTTTTCTCGAGTAATCATCAATCACAGACAGGAAATACCTATTCCCACCATGAGTGGGCACACTAGCAGGACCCCATACATCAGCATGTAAATACTCAAGAACATCAGAACACATAGTCTTATTCTTCAAAGAAGACATAGGAAAAGAGACTCTATATTGTTTGCCTAACACACACGACTCACAGAAAGGCATGCTTGACAACTTATCATCACCAAATGCACCATTCTTATGCAAGATTTCTAGACCCCTATTGCTCATATGCCTAAACGCTTATGCCAAAGCACGCCTTATCTTCGACAACAGATTCACAGAGATTGCATCATCAATGACAAAGATTAGCAAGACAAATATACTGAGTTATGGCATTTTTCACCTTTAAACACAACAAGGAGCCTTTCAATATTTTCATTTGCCCCTTCCCATCTACCTTCTAACCCATCATCTTCCAAAGCAAGACAAGACAACAAATTATAACGAAGAGCGGGCACATGACGCACATTCTTCAAGATATAAACATGACCAGAATCAAACTTAAGACAAACATCACCAATACCAAGCACGGACATTTCTTCTCATCCAGCTAATGACACAAAACCATCACTGACATCTTTATAGTTTGAAAACATGTTCTTAAACGGAGACATATGGAAAGTGCAACCAGAATCAACTAGCCATTCATTTTCACATAGAACAGAGGAATGCATAGAATTCAAAGAAAACACCATAAACAAATCTTCCATAATTTCACCATTTGTCACAACATTAGCATGCTCTTTCTTCTTAGGGTGTGGACACTCTTTGATAAAGTGGCCAACTTCACCACAGTTAAAACATTTTTTTTCCTTAGGCCTAAACTTAGACCTACTCTTACCACGAAACGTTTTCTTTCCCCTTGATTCATCATTACTAGCATGCTTGTGATTATTAAACTTATGTTGAGTTCGTTCTCTCACATGCATAACCTCACCAGACGATTTCTCATCCTTATTGTGTCTTAAATCTAATTCTTTGCTTTTTAACCCATTCACAACAGTATCAAGACTCACATTATCTCTTCCATACTTAATGGCAGATTTCACGTCACTGTAAGAATCAGGTGTAGCATTTATAAGCACAATAGGAGCATAATCATCAATGTGTTTATCACCAGTCAGTTTAATATCTTGTATTAACTTAGTAAACACATCTAGGTTCTCATCTATCTCTTTAGATAAATCAAGCTTAAACCGAAAGAAACTTTCAAGTAAAAACATTTTTGAAGGAAGTGAAGTTTTAGTATATAGTTCTTCAAGTTTTTCTCACAGTTCCTTAGCAGAATCTAGCATACCAACTTTTCTTAACACATTGTCAGACAAATTAAGAATAATGGTAGAGCATGCAAGTTCATTCATTTCATCTTGTTTATCACTTTCTTCATAATTTTGAGTGACAACACGAAAAACTTTCTGTTGAACTAATACACACTTTATTTTTTGTTTCCATATACTAAAATCCGATTTTCCATTAAAAGGAGACATGCCGTATGAGTTAGTAGCCATTGCACAAAGCAAAGATTCAACAAATGAATAAGGCAGCGGAAATAAAACTAAAACAGCAACACGGCAAGAAACGAATTGAAACACCACACAAATCACGTACCAAAACGCAAGTTAGTAAACAGCAACAAATGCCAAAGCCTATACTACGCCAATCGGCAGTTTTCTACGAATTTAAATACAACCTATGCTGCGCCACTCGGCAGTCTCTAGGAATTTAAATTACGGAGAGGTTAAGCCAATTTACCAGAGCGGTGCCTAAGATCGAGGCACCGTTATACCTGCGGCGATCTGAATCGCTGATTAACTCGTCGCGACAGCGAGACACACCTCGCTCTGATACCACTGTTGAGAATCCTTCACAGTCTCGACGTCGTCAACGTGCTCCCGGACATCACCTCTCGTCGACCCCGACAACTTCCTTAGCTTGCACACAACAAAAGAAACAAGGAAAGAAAAATGGATATACCAATTCGGCACATGTGCGGCTCCTCCTTTGACGCACACACACAACCGCGGCTCCACCAAATGAAGTGGCTATCTCGTTGACTCTACAATCACAGCCACAAAGGCTATAGATAGAAGCTTTCTCTTTATCTCTCTCTATCTCTCGCAGGCTTATGCTCAAATGGGGAATGGGAGGCTACTGATTCTTATTCCTCTCAACTCTCAAAGTGCCACTCACTCACAAAAGAGTAAAACCAAGGTGGCGAGAATTTGCTGCTGTATTCAATTAGTGATAGGAAGCGTGACTTTTCAACTTTAAATAAAGGTTAGATAAATAGGTTAAAGGAATGGGCTTGGACTTTGGCCAACTTTAATAACAATGAACTCACCAACTTTGATAGAATAAGCTGATCGAGGATGGATATTTAGGTTCATGAATGTAATAACAAGTTGCATTAACAAATGTATAAACAAGTCGTATATAACTATATATAGAATATACTATATATTTTGTCTAAATTAATAAACACGTTTTCTCCCACTTCTCTGTAAATAGTAGCCATTAATCATTTTATTATATGATAAAGAAATTTTACTTCTTTTGTTATCTCTTAATATAGGAAGTTTATGTTACACTATATATATAGGGAAGTATCTTAGACATTAATTTGTTTTTTTTACCCATATTATGTTAAGCTGGCTTCATCTAGCATGAATTATGTTTACAGCTATCCGAACACAAAAATTGAAGTTGAAATTGAAAGAAATAAATAAAATAAAAACTAATAGCGGGACTTCAAAAAATAGGAGAGATGATCCCAAGTATAAAAATATATAAGAGATGTTCTATCGTGCATACGTCCGTATGTGTGAATTTCGATATTTTTCTTAAATATAATAATACAATCTACTAATTATAAAGTAAAAAATAAATGATACTAGCCTTCAATATTGATACTTTTCTTAAAACAAATGATATTTTTATCCGTCTGCACCGTACTAACTAATGTATAGGTTTTAAGTATAAAAATAATACTCTGTAAAGAGCAAAAAACTTTCCTTCCAATATATATATGTCATATATAGTAATGTGATAAAAATATATAGGTATATATATGTTTTAAACAATTTTTTTTTATCATGGGGAACCCACAGCCGCTACCTACGGTGAGCACTGAGTAAACTCCATGTTCTTGTGCAATAGCCTGCAAACTACACAAGACATGTAAACCACACTTGAAAAACTAAGTGTGTCAGGCTCAAACTCATACGTGCATTTGGTGGGGTTCGAACCTGTGACCTTTCGACCACATGAACCCATTTTAACAATTGAGTCGTCCCTAACAGACTGTATTATTATTATTATGTAGGGTTAGGAGGATTATGAGGTAAGTTTACCCTAAAAATCATATAGAATATTTACATGGATTTTAGATTTCTTAAGTTTATTTTTATTTTTAATCATTTTTAAAATTCCTACCAAATATTATTTTTAATATTTTGACATAATCTTAAGATATTTTTCTATACATATTAAGAATTTTAAATTTTAGTCTTATTAAGTGTTTATTGGTGTGTTTAGGTGGCCTACTTTATTGTGCGTGGATTTTAAGTCTAACTCATTTACCAATTAGACTTGGTACGTAAGTTCTTAATCAGATCACTTTAGCTGTAATTAGGTAGAAAATTTGACTCCCTCACCGAGCTGGTGAGATGTTATATTTTTTGAATTTGTATAGAATCTGATTAATGTATATATTGGTGTAACAGTGTAAATGATATTTTTCTTCAATATAAATAATAATTTTGAATTATATAATTAAAAAATAAATGTTATTTTTCTTTAATGTTAATGATATTTTTTTAAGGACAAAAAAATGATATTTTTGTTCGTCCGCGAATGCCTTTAGTGCAAATTATATTCTTCAATGTAATAATAATTTTTAATTATAGGTACAAAATAAATGATATATTTCTTCAATGTTAATGATATTTTAGTCCATCCGTATGGTAAGGACGAATATATAAGAGTTTTTGTGATACTTTCAATTGTTTATTTATTTATATTTTTATTTATTGGGGACAATTATCCTTATTTGTAATAATACATTTATGGTAAATATTGGCTACCAGGAATTGTTTAAGCATTGAGACGTTAAATGTCCGATTAAGACATAATCATTACTGATATAGTACACTCCAACCAACTGACAGGTACAACTTCTTTTTCTTTCTTATTTGCAACGAACAAATTTAAATAAAAGAAAGATTCCAATTTATCAATGGTTAATTAAGCTATCTATTCCAGTTTATATATTCTTTTTTTGCAGCATAATTTCTTTTTAACTTGACGTTCTGTTGTAGTGCAAATGTATATGATGTATGCACTTATGTCATCTTATAAACTCAATTTATAATACTTGATCGGGGATTTTTTTTTAGAAAAAAAATAAAAGGAACAAGATAACATTACAGAATAAAAATAATTTTATTCTGGTAACTGTGATTAAAGCATTATTTTATGCATAAAGAGGCGTAGATATAGAAAAAAAAATATTATTTTATATTATGGGTAAAAATGTATAAGTTTGTTTGAAAACCAACCTTGATCATTCATCAATCAAGATATATGAATTAAAATGCTTTTCAGTCAACTAATTGAGCTTTGATTTTATTTTATTTTTGTAATTTATGAAATTAATGATGTCAATAATAACTTTTTAAATATTAGAATATAAATAAATAGATATGACGAAAAAAATATTAACATAACCTAAACGTGAACTATGCACCAAAAGGTACCTACAGAATATGAACGACATATCATTCATATATATATATATCAATGATTTTTCAAGTGTAGAAATTAGCCATGTAAGTAAAGTTTGCAACCTAATTACAAAACTAAATTCATACCTTGAAGGAAAATTGCAATCCGGCAATTCGTAATGGAATTCTGGTACTAATTTCAGGAATTTTTTTTGTTGCAGACTTTAGGATATTTGATAGGACATAATTTAGGTTAATTTCTTAAAGGTTATTAAATTATAGAATTTGTATAAAAAATGATAATATAAAATTTTATATCGAAATGGTCATTAAACTTTTATTTTCTTTCAAATAAGATATTTATCTATTTTTTACCCTTATACATGTCTTGAAAATTATTTCTTCTATAATTTTATTATCTAATTCATCTCAAATGAATAAAAATGTCATTTTTATTCATTATTCATTGAAAAAAATTAATTTAGGTTCCCCAAGAGAAAAACAAATTCTTGTATATTTAAAATATTCAAAGAGTGAATGTGCATAAAATCTATAATTGATAAAATATTTAAAATTGAATAAATATTGTTATTTGCTAATTATATTATCATAATAATTATTATCATTGCTATTGTTGTAATCAGTAATGTTGTTGTTTCTATTATTACAATAACTATTATTAAAGCATCTTTTTGTTTTAAAGTTTGATTGCAAATGAGACTTTTATAAAGTAATAGTAATAACTATTATTAAAGCATTTTTTAAGTTTAATTGCATTTTTTAAGTTTAATTGCAAATGAGACTTTTATAAAGGAGCTTTGAGAGCCAAAGTTTTGCCTACATGGCACTGGAGATGGCTCGGGCGACACGTCGGACTCGACTACGTGGCGGGACGGTTGGGCTCGTGCATGGGCGAACCATCACGTCGGTTCGGGCTAACGATAGGCGCGGATCGGCCTTCGGTTCGGTCGGCGATTGGGCCTTCGCCACCACTTCGCGAACGGGCACCGTGGGCTATAAAAGGGACCTGCGGAAGATGATTAAACACACCGAGCGAAGATAATCAATCGACTCATACATTCTTCAAAATCCTCTCGTCCGACTATCTAGTAGTTCGCGAATCACGTCTAGTAGTGCAACTACTCGTATTTGTTAAACCGTTGTATCTTGGAGATAATTCTTTGTAGAACCACGTGTCTTGTGGCGGACAATATTATCTTGGGAGAGAAAAGTCTAACTCTTGCCTCGGTTATTTATAGCATTCCTTTTATCGTTATATTCGCATTTCTACATACCGATTACTAACAATCGCAAGATAATATTTGTGGAAATGGCGACAAGTCAAACAACGTTCGAATGCCTGTTCATGCCGAAAAGCGGAAAAATTCTCGGGTTACGAATTTAGCGTTGGCAATCTAAAATGCTTTTCTACGACTACTCTCAATTTGGCCCGTTTCTTGAATGAGTCACCTCCTCTGTGGAGGAAGATGAGACCGATGAACAAAAGCATGATCGTTAGATGCGTGGCATCATAGCGACTTTACGTATCGCAATTACATCCTCAATGGGTTAGAGCGACACTCTACATAGTAAAAAAATCTTGGTGCTACAAAGCACATCTGTGCTGATAAGTCGATGTTCTCCACATATGAACCCGTCACCGAAAAGGAAGTTGTACATGGGCAACTCCGCAGCTTCAAAGATCGTTGGAGCAGGAAAAGTTGTGCTAAAGATGACTTGGGTTGAAAGTGGCGTTGACCAACGTCTTTGCATGTTCCGACATTCGCAAGAATCTTGTGTCGGTTACATTTTTGAGCAAAGGCTGGTTTAGACTAGTGTTTGAAGCGAGACAAAGTTGTAATGACCAAAAATGGTCACTTTATAGGAAAAGGCTATCTTGATAATGGCCTTTTCAAGCTTAGAAGATAAATAGCTCATATCGAAGAAAATTTTATAAAAGAGATAAATATCTTATATAGAAGAAAATGAAAATTTAATACCTATCCTGACATAAAATTTTGTTTAATACTTTTTTTGTTATCAATATTATAATTTGATAACCTTTTATGAAATTAATCGGACATAGTTTTTTTAGAATTGAGCCATTAATAAGTGTGCTCGTTAACTTTTTTAGAATTCGAATTCATATAAAGATCTTTTTTTATTTTGGTTTCGTGAGTTTTTCGGGAAGATGAGGGGGACTACAATGTTAAAGAAGTGCTATTATAAGTCAGACCAAAAGACAATTAGTAAACACTCATTTCGTCTTCAAAATATGTTCACAATTTTCGGTGTAGATTTTAATAAGATGTATTAAGAAAATATGTTCATGAGAATCTTCGATGCAGATTTTAATAAAATTTGTTAAGTATTTTGTGAATGAAGTAAAGATCCCAAATTAATATAGTGTTAAATTAATTAGTTGTGGACCATGAGTGTAAAATATAGGGGTGAGCAAAATCGGACTCCAACCGAACCGATGTAATTTGGTTTGTTCGATTTGATTTTTAACAAGTTCGAATTCGATTTGTATCAAATTTTTCAAAACCGAAGTTTCTTCTGTTTGGCTCGGTTTGACGTTTCAAAACTTCGGCAATCTATTAAATAATTAATTTTGTAGAACCTAAACAACAAAAAATAGATGAGATTTGTTTTGAAAAAAATACACAATTTCGGCAAATTTAACGAGATTCTTTTAAAAATACACAATTTCGGTTAACCAAAAATTGAATCGAAATCGAAGTTTGAACTTCGGATTGGTTCGGTTTGGTTTTGTCAAAAAGCTTGGTTGGATCGGTTGATGTTTTTGAAACTTTGGTTTATTCGGTTTTGGATGTTCGATTTGATTTTCAACCGAACCGACCGGTTACTCACACCTAGTAAGATGTGTAAATAAATTATATTGTTGAGGTAATATTAAAGATGGTGGTGGGTCATTGATGATAAAATGATAAATAAAGAGTATTGTTGAGGGTAATAAGTAAGGAGTATTTTGTGGATGATTCTCATAAATGGAAACGAAACAAATTTATAAAAAAGAAAAACTAGGAATAAATTTTGGGGAAAGATTTAGTATTTTATTTAGCTAAAATCAATTCAAGACTTAATTTTCAAATTTGACGCAAGGGAAAGCATAACATAAAGGAATAAATTTTGTTGTTTTTGAGAATCTTTTGTATACCCACAAAATCCGAAACTTATTTTGTTGGTTCATTATAAAACATGTAATATCACGATTTTCATTAAAACTTCTTTTATTGTTAAACCGATTCATTAAAACTTCAACAACTCTAAAGTACGATGAACTTAGCCTGTTATGAGGCCCACCAAAAGCATAATTACTGTACAAAACAAATTGGGCAGCTACCAAACGATACTTAAACTCATTAAACAAATATTAATAAAAGTTTTATATCTAAATACGATAAAAGTGCAATCGCATTAATTATCGTCTTATCGATATTTTTATTAATAATTATCTCTCTAAGTAGTTTGTGCTTTTGAAGAAAGAATATAATGGGAAGGCACGCATGGGTATTGGGTGCCCGCCGGCGATGGTAGGAGAGTCATGGCGTTGGGGTCTCCATGGTGAGCGAGTTTGGGAAAGACATAACAAAAACACAGATAATGCATACAGAATAATATAACAATGCATTTAAAATAACATAACAATGCATCGCACACAACCGGCGTTGGGTACGCGCCGACGCTGGGTGGGCTCCGACCCTGGGTAGGGGCGCTGGATGCACGCCAGCGTTGGGTATGGACGCTGAGTTTGGGAAGAACCACAACAAAACATAAAAAATGCATATGAAATAACATAACACTGCATTCACTTGAACATAAAACTGCATCGCGCCCAACCGGTGCTGGGTGCAAGCAAGCGAGTGCTGTGAGTGTGTTTTCAACATGCATTAAATTCGAAACTCGTATGCATTTTTGTGTTCAAGTGAATGCATTTTTGTGTTGATTTAAATGCATAGTTGAGTTCAACTCTATGCATGCTTTGTTTTTGAAATCACATAACAAATCAAATTACTAATCTACCCTTACTGTAGCGAAATTAATGAAAATAAGCTTAAAAAATCCGAAAAAATTTCCACCGTATGATTAATGAGATGAATGGATGAGATTGAGTACTACATAATTCCTCAGGCTCGGGTACTATTTGATCCCTCCTCTCTCTCTCTATATATATATATATATATATATATATATATGATTGGATTCACATAGTACCCGGTCCCCAGATAGTATGTAGTACATGTTGGATTTAATATCTTGAAAGCGATTTTGGTTGAGCTTGTATACAATGTTTCTGTTACCATTATTACAATCTCTATCTGAATTGATTACTTGATTGCATATATCGTGTCCCTTATCTCGTATATAAGTTAGATCATACGATGTGTAGAAGATCACGAAGTGCGTATGATTGGTCGAGCTTAATGAGATATAAAATGTATCACGGTGAGACAACTTGAGGACGAGTTGTCGGTATAAGTCGGTATAGATAAGAAGTGACTTCACTTGGTTGCTTATCTATGTTGATGCGTCTCGGCGTATTGATGGATCACGATGAGATAAGTTCTTCTATCGACCGTCGTGAAGAACCTAGATCTCGGTGACTTACGATGATCTAAACCTCGATAAGGTATTAGGTGAGTATGAGTTCTTGACCATCACTTTGACTTGTTATGGGTGAGGTTATATGATCTAACCCATATTCTCCGCATCATGGGTGGTGGCGGTGCTTGTATGTCATGCTAGTTATCTCATATCAGTCACCGTATCCGTTTAGGATGATGACATCCCTTAAGGAGCTCAAAGGTTTATTGTACTAAACCCCGCGGTTGAGTTAGCTCAAGTACAATAATAAGGTTGAGTGGTACTACTTAAGGAATTAAAGATATTAATTATTTTAAGCGATCGAAATGCTCTAAATAATTAATGGACGTGTAATATCTTAAATACGAGGATTCGTAATGTCTAAATCAAGCCCGACTCAACTTGGTAATAAAGGGGTAAGTCGGCATTTATTCTCTAGTGGCATGAATGAATGTTTATAAATTAATTTATGTTACGGGTGAACATAAGATAATTAATTTATTTGAGGCTATCTTTATTCCTTGCATTTGATCCTGGCCGCCCGTCCAGGGCCGTAGTTGCATGGAAATCGGCGCCCTCCTCTCTAAGGATCTTGATTTTATTCTCTTTATCCTAAAGGATATTATTATATTTATGGGATATGCATGGATCCTTTCCTTGTAGGATATGGTAGTGCATTATAAATATAAGGTAAGAGAGAAAATCGAGGCTAATCTTATCCCATCATTCTCGAAAATTACCATAGTCCTTGGTGAGGTTTTCGAAAATTGAAGAGAGTAAGAATGTGATTTTCTGTAGCATTCTCCATGGCTTATCCTCACTCGATATTGGAGATTGGGTAGCAGGGATCGATCCGAAGATCAAAGCATGAGTCTTGATCCGTTCATCCCAAGCAGTTCGCGGTAAACACGAGAAAACCCTACGTGTTGCGATTAATTATATAGGTGCATGCTAGGAATATAACCAATGTATGGTGAATTAAACATCGAAGATAGATCCTCGGGAGATGGTTAAAATCGATTTCCTACAATTTGTATCGAGCACGGGATCGATATCTTGGCTCTGTTGGATTAATTCACGTTTGATTATAACGTGCGCAATTAATTAATTGTGAATCATAGATTCATCGTGGCTCGTTTGATTTTTGTCGGTTTTGTTTTTCACCACGAGAAAATCCGTGGTTAGATTAGATTTTTCTGTAAATCTTATACGTAAAGAAAACGAGCAAAGCACGAAGAAGCGAGGCGGCGGGAAGATACGGAAGCGGTTGCAGTGCGGGTGTGCGGGCGGCGGCACGCCGTGCGTGCTCGGCGCTCGCGGCACGCCACTCGGCGCCATCGCGCGTTCTCGAGCGGCGGACGAGGCGGCGCGGCGGCACGGCTCGGCAACCGGGTGCAGGGCGCGCGCTTGTGCGTGGATGCCTCGGCACCGTCTGGGCGGCGTGCGCTTCGGCGGCGCTTCGGAGCGGTTCGCGGGCGCCTGCGCGACGCGGTGGCGCGCATTTGCGCGCAGCGAGCGTGCGGGCGTCGCGGCGCGCGCGCGTTGCTCGCGCGAACCCGGCGTTCCTCGCGAGCACCTTCGCGACGCGAGGTAGCCCGAGAGCAGCGCGGCATCTTGCGGGCGTGGCGGTTGCGAGCCCAACTCGGCAAGCGGCGTTCGCGAGCTCGCCCGCGATCTTGAGGCGGCCAGGCGGCGCTCAAAGCTTCGGGCGGCGAGCGCGAATCTCGGCGAGCCTCGGCGGCCTCGGCGAGATTCGCGAGAAACTCAAGCCCGCACGATTTTCTCGGCGGGCTAGGCACGTCGAGGATGGGCGGCGGTGGTCTTGGGCGCGCATGGGCTATGCCCTAGTGCGGGCGGCCCAGCCCATCTTGGGCCGACACAGCCCAAACACAGCCCAGACCCGATTTTTCGGCCTAACCCGATTTTTGGCCCAAATTCAAAGTTTTGTGAATCCGGTCCGTGCGGGTGCACGCGAGGCCGTTTTTTCGAGTTTATGAAGATGCATGCTGCGATTCTATGTAATAGATTAGGCGGAAAGTGCGGGATCCACGAGTGGGCGCGATGAGCGTTTTATTTTATTTTATCGTTCATAGCATGTCGTGGATGTTTAAATTATCTTGAAGCATGCTATGTATGTTTAAATTACGTAGACAAACATATTATATGTTTTCGTGATTGGATGTGCATAGTAAGCATGCTAGGTTTATCGCGTTTTCAAGCATTTTTTTAGAATTCTGCGAGCATGTTTTACATGTTGATTCTATAGAAAAGCATGCTAGGATTACGTGATTTGCATGGACAAAACTTTTGAACAAAAAGACTAAGCAAGTAAACCCGACAAATTAATTTTCAAATTAAAATGTCGAGACCTCCACTTTTGATCTCTAAACAAAGTGAGGCCTTTGTGAGTGGCGTCCACACTCGTGGCTTGCTTGCCTTGTTTATCATAAGTTTGTTAGATGAGATTTCTAAATAAAACATTTTAAATCTATTGAGAAGTGGGAGTTTCATGTAAACGATCCACAGCGTGTGCTTGCATGTGCGATTTTCATAAGTTCTCTAGAGATAGATATAAAATGAGATAACAAAAGAATTTGAGTTGGGCGGTATGGTCAGAGTGAGTATGCCAATTCTAAAATTCATTTCTTTGTTAAAATTTGGTCATTGCTTAGACATCATCTCAGTACAACTTCCCACCTAAGTCCTTCTTGTGATAGTGGTGTGGTCTAGTAAGGTCGATCGTTAATTTCATTTGTCGTAAGGATAAGTTGACATGAATTGAAATTAAGCGACTAAAGGTAAATTTTAGTGCAGTCGGGGGTTCGTGTGTGGCGTCCACACGCGTGGCTTGCATGTGGGATTCCTTGGGCGATTGGAGGTTTCAATCAATATTGTTTTATCAAAATGTTACAATATTGTTGTTCACGAATTATGTGCGATCGTATGCTTATGTGTTTACATTATCTTTTCGGATATGTCTCTTACACGATTATCAATATGCTCGCACAAAATCCATATCTGGTCCAAATTTTATCGGTGGAAGCGAAACATGGAATATGTTCTTATCATTGAAGAACACATGTTTGTTCTCACTACTCCTAAACCCGATGCCACTTCGACGCGTCAACTAATGAGCGGAGAGTCAGCGGACTTTGGCAAAGTCAAACAATATGGCAAAATGCTATATGATGACTACTATGTCCAAAGGCTTGCGGTGCGACATCGATCGATGGTAGACGCGATGATATATGGTCAAGTCTCGAGGTAAGTTTGGGCGATCGGATCGGACGATCCGCTTCCACACAATGAGAGAAATCTTGGCGTGTAAGATGGAAGAAGGAAGTTCGGTCCATGAACATGCCTCCCATGACTCGTCTCATGGATAGTCTTGATCGGTTGGGAGGAGGTATTAACGGCGAAGCAAGGTCGATATCATCCTCAATACTGCGCCCAAGTCTTTTGAGAATTTTCACGTGAATGCGATCATGAGCAAGACCGAGTATACACTTAGTCGGTTGCTTAATGATCTCGTGGCGCGGAAGGGTTATGGGTAAAGGAGCACATGCTCTTGCTAACACATCTAGGGGCCCAAATTTTCGGTTGCAAAATGGAAAAGAAAAGGGGCACCAAAGGTGGTAGAGGCAAGGAAATAGTGGGAGTAATGGGAGCAAGAACATGCACTTGCAGGAGGCAAAAGAAGCGAAAGGAGAGGCGCAGTGCTTCAGTCTTGCAGGCGGGCATTGGAAGGCCAAGTGCCCTATGCTCAAGGCTCAGTCGCCATTTGCTTTAATGTGGAAACATGTTTAGCGACTTGTTCTACTCATTCATGGTTAGTAGATACGGTGCGATGATCATGTTTGTTACACCTTCGCGGGGTTCTGCGGACAAGGGAGCTGCATGATGGCGAAATAACGATCTCCATGGGCAGCGCGAAAGTCGAGGCTGTTGCGGTCGGAGATGTTTCTTTATGTTTTGATAGAGCAGTTTTAGTTTTGAAGGACGTTTATATGTGCGGAGTTTCGTGAAATCTTATTCTGTTTGAAACTATTTATACATGGATATTACATTATTTTTGATAGTGGTGTTTCTATCATAAGAAATGACGAAGTTATCGTGGTGGCACTTTATATAATTAAGCTTTATACTATTTACGCCAAACATAATACCTATAACTATGTTGCATCTTCTTGAACCTTAAAAGAAAGTTTTCTTAGCAAGATGACACCACATTTCTCGGCATCTTAGATTAGGTCACATCAATCTAAATAGGATCAAAGGCGGCTAAGAATGGTTAGATCAATGATGAGTTATGCAACATTGCCTATTTAGTCTGAGGGTATGCCTTAGAAGCGGCGGCATACTTGCTAAATCTAGTACCATCAGTCGATCGAAAAGACCCTTTCGAGTTGTGGTTTGGGCGCAAGCTGGTTTAAACCACATAAGGATATGGGCGATCCGGCACGTGTCTTTGAACAAGAATCTTGACAAGTTGGAGGCTAGATCCGACGCAAGGCTGTTTATTGGCTATCTAGAGGACGAAGGTGGTTTATTCTATAGTCTAAGGATCGGAAGGTCATTATTAGCACTAATGCCCGATTCTTAGAAGAGGATTATATGAAAATCATAAATCAAAGTTGAATTCATTCTTGAGAATTAGAAGATGATCGTATTCCACCACCGATTAAGCGAAAGTGCGAGATGTCATATACAGTGGGAGGATCGACACGGATACTTGAAGAAATTGAAGTGGGTCGAGTTCCTTTGGAGATACCGACCGTCAAGTGGCTCTATCCGACAAGTTGTGCAAGATAGAGAACCACAAGTTCTGCACCCACCGTTGCCATTGTGCGATGGCGCCTCGTCGTAGTGGGAGGGTTGTTCGTCGGCCCGAGCGATTTATGTTCGTGGGTGAATCTTGGTTTAGTCGAGAAGCGGCGGAACAATAATCGACCCATGGACATACTGAGGCGATACAAGACATTGATCAAGATCATGGCACACGCTATGGACTTAGAAATTGAGTTCATAACAGCTATGGATGTATATGAAAAGACACCTCTACCGGATGGCGAGGAAGCCATAGGTAGTAAGTGGGTATCTGAGAGGAAGAGATTCGAGATGGAGGGTTTCGGCTTTTAAAGCCGGGCTTGTGGCGAAAGGGTACACTCGATTGAGGGCATCGATTTCGATGAAACCTTTTACTTTGTAGCAATGCTCAAGTCCATCGAATTCTTCTAGCCATAGAAGCCCACTTGAACCGAGGTTTGGCAAATGGATGTGAAAACCGCTTTTACGAGCGATTACCTTGAGGAAGGTAGAGACATCTATATCACGACAACCGAAGGTTATGTGGTGAAGGTGAAGAGCATCTAGTGTAGAAGCTTAAGAAGTCCATTTATGGACTTAGCGAACCTCGATCATGGAACTTAGGCTTTGGCGAGGTGGTAAAATCCTATGGATTTACCCGGTTGCCTAGCGAGAGTTGTGTGTGTCGTTTAGATGTCGACGGTGATGTGGTATTTGTTGCACTTTATGTAGATGACATTCTTCTAGTTGGCAACAATGTGAAGTTGTTATCGGGGCGTAAAGAGTTGGTTATCCGATCGGTTTCAAATGAAAGACTTAGGAGATGCGGCGTACATTCTTGGGATCAAGGTTTACCGAGATCGCGAGAGAAAATATTGAGCTTATCTCGGTGTCTTACATTGATCTTGTGATTACTCGTTTTAGTATGCATCTGACGAAAAGGATTGCTACCTTTCGGACATGGTGTTCCTTTATCTAAGGAGCGATCACCTATGATTGCAAAGGAGATAGAGGAAATGAGACAAGTTCCTACGCTTCCGCCGTAGGAAGTCTCATGTCTGCAATCTATGTCTGAGGCCGATATACGCTATGCGGTGAGCATAGTAGCTAGATATCGATCTAACCTGGACAAGCTCATTGGATTGCGATAAAGCATATACTCAAGTACACGAAAAGGACTCGAGATTATAGGCTAGTTTACCATGCGAGATAGTCTAATGCCTTTGGGTTATCTGGACTCGGTTTCCAAGTGACCGTGATGAGAAAAAGTCTACCTCGGGCTATGTGTTTACCTTGGGAGGTGGAGCCGTATCTGGCGGAGTGCAAAGCGGCGATGCATAGCGGACTCTACCATGGAAGCCGAATATGTAGCAGCGGAGGCTGCTAAGGAGGCTGTATGGTTCAAGAACTACCTCATGGATCTAGGTGTGGTACTGGTTTGCCCAAGAGTATCATAGTTTCTTGTGATAACTTTCGATTCGCGATGTGAACTCGAAGGAACCACGGACCCAAAGCGACCAAACACATAGAGAGAAAGTACCATGTCATACGAGAAATCGTGAGGCGAGGGGCGTCTTGATTGAAAAGATTGATCTGACGGATAACCTAGCGGATCCATTCACAAAGAGCTCTTGCAAAAAGTCTACAAGTGCGTTCGAGGACTTGGATTGCGCTTGATGGCACCCACTTAGAAAAAACTTTGTATAAGTGGGAGAAGCAAAGTGATGGTTTTGTTTGTAATAGCTAGTAGAGACACATTGTATACTAAAAGTTTGCTTTAGTATAAGTGGGAGATTGTTGGTTTGTATCTTGAAAGCGTTTTGGTTGAGCTTGTATACAATGTTTCTGTTACCACTATTACAATCTCTATCTGAATTGATTACTTGATTGCATATATCGTGTCCCTTATCTCATATATAAGTTAGATCATACGATTGTGTAGAAGATCACGAAGTCCGTATGATTGGTAAAGCAATGAGATATAAAAGTATCACGGTGAGACAACTTGAGGGCGAGTTGTCGGTATAGTCTGATATAGATAAGAAGTGACTTCACTTGGTTGCTTTTCTATCTTTGATGCGTCTCGGCGTATTGATGGATCACGGTGAGATGAGTTCTTCTATCGGCCGTCGTGAAGAACCTAGATCTTGGTGACTTACGATGATCTAAACCTCGATAAGGTATTAGGTGAGTATGAGTTGCTAACCATCATTTTGACTTGTTATGGGTGAGGTTATATGATCTAACCCAATATTCTCGCATCTTGGGTGGTGGCGGTGCTTGTATGTCATGCTAGTTATACATATCAGTCTTTGTATCCGTTTGGATGATGGCGTCCCTTAAGGAGCTCAAAGGTTTATTGTACTAAACCTGCGGGTTGAGTTAGCTCAAGTACAATAATAAGGTTGAGTGGTACTACTTAAGGAATTAAAGATATTAATTATTTTAAGCGGTCGAGAATGCTCTAAATAATTAATGGACGTGCGATATCTTAAATCGAGGATTGGTAATGTCTAAGTGCAAGCTTGACTCAACTTCGTTAATAAAGGGTAAGTCGACATTTATTCTCTAGTGGTATGAATGAATGTTTATAAATTAATTTATGCTCAAATTTGAACATAAGATAATTAATTTATTTGAGGCCCATCTTTATTCCTTGCATTTGATCCTGGTGGGCCCGTCCAGGCCCGTAGTGCATGAAAATCGGCGCCCTCCTCTCTAAGGATCTTGATTTTATTCTCTTTATCCTAAAGGATATTATTATATTTATGGGATATGCATGGATCCTTTCCTTGTAGGATATGGTAGTGCATTATAAATATAAGGTAAGAGAAAATCGAGGCTAATCTTATCCGCCATTCTCGAAAATTACCATAGTCCTTGGTGAGGTTTTCGAAAATTGAAGAGTAAGAAGGTGATTTTACGTAGCATTCTCCATAACTTATCCTCGCTCGATATTGGAGATTGGGTAGCAGGGATCTGATCCGGAAGATCAAAGCACGAGTCTTGATCCGTTCATCCCCGAAAGATTCACAGGTAAACATTAGAAAACCCCTACGTGTTGCAATTAATTGTATAGGTGCATGCTAGGAATATAATCAGTGTATGGTTAATTAAACATCCAAGATAGATTATCGGGAGAGGGTTAAAATCAGATTTCCCTACAGTACCCGATCTAGACCACACATTTTGAATACGTGGCCACACCATAAACTGACACATGGCAGTCCCTTTTCATTTATATTTTTTTTTAATTTTCGCAAGGGCATAATTGCAAAATAAAAAACTTAGTCTTCTTCTTCTTCTTCGATTTTTTTTTACGATGGCGGAGACGACGACGGGCATCGGCTGTTGCGGTGCGACAGCAACGACGGTGGCGGTGTGACAGCAGCGGTGTGAAGCATAAGACAATAGCTTTTGAAAGAAAAAAGAGACAAAAAATAAGATTTTGAGAAGAAATTTGAGAGATTTTGTGAAAAAAGAGATGTGAATTTTGAATGATCGAGAGACATAGTGGTTATGGCTGTAGTTTACGATGAAATTCGTCGGTAATCAGAGAAAGTAACGGCAAAACGACGGAGAAGGATAATGGGAATTTTTACTGTCGAAAATGAAGTATGCATACTGCAAAACATAAAAATGCATACCACAAAACGTCAACATGCATTCTGTAAAACGTAAACATGTGTTTAGCATGATTTTGTGCTTATTCATCATATCTTTATGCTTGTTGTTTCCCTTGGTTTGCTCTATTTATGCCGTCGTTTTGATTAGTATTTATCGATTTGGACTTATTTAGTTTGTTTTGATATTTTTTAGAAAACGACATCAAAAAGGATGAAAATAATCTACCAAGAGTTATCATATATTGAAGAGCATCTCAATAGGAGTTCGTAGGTGCAAACGGATATTAATTTGGATATCAGACGAGGGGGAACGGAGCGAATCGTCAAAGTCGCGCACGGACGCCCGTCGCACGCCGAGTCCGCGCACCGCAGCGCCCGTTGCCTCGTGGGCTCCCGCAACGCCAGCGCCCACAGCACCATAGCACACGCTCCACTTGCCTCATCCGGCGCTCAACGTGAGCACCCCTCCAGCGCCTCGTTCACCCGGCGCTTTCGAGCAGCCTTGCGCCTTAGCGCCATTGCTCTCCTAGCGCACGCCGCCTCTCCAGCGCCCACGTGCATTCGGCGCTAGCCTCGCCTAGCGCCTGGCCTTCGCCTTCCGGCGCGCCTGCGTTTCAGCCGGCCTTCGACATACTCAAGCCGGCACCGTACGCACTCGCCCGTCCGGCGCTCGACCGCTTCACCTCGTCCACCCAGCCGGCGTGGACCATCCAACGCCCGCTGCCACTCGCCTCGCCCAGCGCCCATCCATCACTCAGCCGCCGCTGTACCCCGAGTGCCCGCTCGTCGATTTTCCCTCACGCGTTCACGCTGAGCGCCCGCCGCCTCTTGCGCGCTACTCGCCGTGCGGCACTCGCTTACGAGATGAAGCTTTCCACCTGGCGCTCGTGCCCGGCGAAGCGCTCACTTTGAAACAAGCCTCCTCGCGCGCTCGCTCACTCGAACCGGCGCTCATGCTCAATCTGAGCGCTTCCCACAACCGCGTTCCTCAAACCGGCGCTCACCTTTTAATCAGAACACCAGTTCAACCTGCGCTCAGCGTGAACCGGTGCTCCCTCACTTTTTATATATATATGTGCAACGCTGAGTTAGGGCATTATTCAGTCCAGTTCTCATTTTTTATGCGCAGCCGCGGTGTTCTTCAATCCATTTTCCGGAGCTCTCTTTTCAGGCGACAACAGAGATAGATACAGATCACTAGAGTATTAATTCTTGCTTTTATTTCCTTTGATTACGTATTTTTACTTTGGATTCCTATTGAATTTCATTCGATCATTTACGTGTTTTGCTTTGAGATTATTGTTGGATTGAATTACATAGTATTATTTTTGAGATTTCTGTTGGATGCAATTACATAGTAGATATGGGATTGTTGGTTTTCCTTTGATTCTATTTCTTCTGGCATTTGGTACATTTACATTTTATGCAATTGATATTTGATTTTAGTAGAGTGTTGAATCGTTCTTCGTTGAATATGTTGAATCTCTTTCCGTCGAATTTTATTGCTTCATGTTTGATGATCTAGATTAATTGGTTCTACGCTTAGCTTCCTGCTTTCGTGTTTTCTTAGGTCCTCAACTATGGATTGACAACTCCTTGTTAGGTTGCTTTCATTTATATTTTATTTTTCGCATTTCAGTTCTCGTTGTTTCAAAACCCCCGTTGGTATTAGAGTGTTTAGGATTTACCGTTTTTATGTGCAATGTGAACAATAAACCCTGCTAAGTTTTCCTTGAGAGACGACTTGGGTTAACTATCTCTCTACAACACTTCATTCGATTATGAGTCAATTAAGAGAACACTCTTAGTTGAAATAAATTTTGCCGCCGTTGCCGGGGAAAACTTTAGGCGTATTGTTTGTGTTGTTTTTTTCTGTGTTTCTTTTCATTCTTTTTGTTATGTTCTCCCCCCGGTGCGTGTGATCCTGTTTTTATAGTTGGTGTCTGTTAATGTAGGGTTACCAGCGATACGAATATGGTCAAATAGGCTGGGGGGAGGAAAGCTCGTCGTATTGGGTAAATTCTTCTTACGAAGAAGGAGCCCAGTTCGACTATTTTGAGGTATATCCATCAGGTTATGGGCATCAAGCCTATGATCCCTACTGAGAGCATCTTCCAAATTCTTCAAGTAGTGAGGACTTGTTTTCCAACCTCCTCCTATTCGATCGTTCCCCAACAACGGCGATGTCGGCAAGCACCTCCACCACCACCTCAAAGGTCATCCTTAGAGGATTTGTTCACTCAAAGAATGGAGGCTCAAGACTCCACAATTCAGTGTTTAGAGACGCAAATAGGACAGATTGATAGCATGCTTGATGAGCTGTTGTTCACTCAAAGAATGAAGGCTCAAGACTCCACAATTAAGCGTTTAGAGACGCAAATAGGACAGATTGATAGCATGCTTGATGAGCTATTGCGGCAAAGTGCAGTGAGGAAACTTCCAAACCAACCCCATCAGGCTCAGGCGGTCACTATTCTAAGGAGTGGCCAGGCTGTTGAGAATAAGGTAGGAAAGACATCAGACAAGCAGCTGCAATCACATGAGGTGGAAAATGAGAAAGAGACCGAGGTCAAACTGCATAAGGCAGCGAAACCTTACACTCCACCAATACCTTTCCCACACCGGCTGAAGAATGAGAAGCAGGAGCACAGCCTCGAGGAAGTTTTTGCAGGGTCGGCTGACGAGGAAAAGTGGGCACGTGAAGTTGCTAGTATGCCAAAGCCCACTCTGGAAATGAAGGAACTGCCACAATATTTGAAATACGTGTTCTTGGAGGAGGATGAAGTCGAGGGAAGAATTATGAAAGATGATGAAGTTAAAGAGTCAAGGTTTCATCAAACCGAGACTAAGTTTGGACAACCTGATATCCTCCTCAACCAGTTGGAGGATGAAGAGAGGACAAAAGTCAAGTTAGCTTCTATAATATGTCAACATCATAATTCACCAAAGTATTGTGCTGTAGGATTTGGAGTTATCTACTTTACTTTGGAGAATAGGATGTTCGATTTGAGCTTAAATGATTTATTATTTGCTTCCTTGACTGTCCTTTGTGCTTATATGGTTACTACTGATGCTCTGGCTGAGATGGTATTCCTGTAGGTAAAGGACTATGGATAGTCCGTTGTTCACTGGTGGAGCTCGTACCATAGAAACGAGCGCTACGTGGGAGTTTACCCACGGATTTTTCTATTTTTTTTTTCTTTCTTTCTCTTTTGTTTGTTTCGTTGTTCTCTTTGATCTATCTGTTATCTATGTGTTAGTTTTGTTCAGAATTAGGACGTTGTAAGCAGTGTGGTGAAGCCATGATACTCCAACTCTTTCGCGCATGCTCACTTTCCAACCCTGTTTCCGCCATCTACTTTCAGGGAAGTCTCTCATTCTATTGGCCATTTTGTGTTATTAATCTTTTGAGCACTGGGGACAGTGCTCGAATTTAGTGTGGGGGAAGATTATTTGGTTTTGTGTGCGTATCTTATGTATTTGCATGCTTGGTGATGTGCTTATTTTGATCTCTTGGAATCAAGTTTTATCTATTGGAGTATGTTAGGATTCTGATTTGTGCAACTGAACTTTGTGGTATTGATCGGACCTTGATGTAATTTTATTTCTCTTGTTGATATGTGATTAAAGTGCAATGTGAATTGACGAGATTGTGTGGATTGATCTTAAATCGGGGGTTATTGATGTGATTTTTCCGGCTAATGCTAGGGGGAGTTTTAACATTGTGGTTACCTATATACTTGTTTCATTTTATATATAAAAAAAATTAAAATGAGGAGAATGAAAAACTCTAGTAAATTGTTGAGAATGTTGAAATGGAGGATGAGATTCTGCCCCTCTTCCTCGTAAATTGAGAAATGGGCATGGGAAACCACGATAGGAGACTCGAGTTCATCGAGAATTCACCTTTCGAACATTGTTCCAAAATCTGTTAATACTTTCTTTGTGTTCTCAAAAGAAACTTGTTGCTAAAGGTGACCACTTTAGTTAATTCACCCCTAGCGGAGAGTTGAGTCTGAGCAAAAATCACCTTTGTTTATTTGATATTTTCACAATCTCGGTTTGTTTCCGTTAACTTTGATTATGCATTTATCGAGTTTGGGGAAAGCGAAAAGAGATTTGATTGATTGGAATAACGATCGAGTTGCGAATAATTTTTCTACTCTTATTAGTATAGACTTTGCTTGAGGACAAGAAAATGGATAAGTGTGGGGGAGTTGTTTAGCATGATTTTGTGCTTATTCTTCATATCTTTATGCTTGTTGTTTCCCTTGGTTAGCTCTATTTATGCCGTCGTTTTGATTAGTATTTATCGATTCGGACTTATTTAGTTTGTTTTGATATTTTGAAGAAAACGGCATCAAAAAGGATGAAAATAATCTGCAAATAGTTATCATATATTGAAGAGCATCTCGATAGGAGTTCGTAGGCGCAAACGGATATTAATTCAGAGATCAGACGAGGGAGAATAGAGCGAATCGTCAAAGTCGCGCACGGAAGCCCGTCGCACGCCGAGTCCGCACAGCGCAGTGCCCTTTACCTCGCACGCTCCCGCAACGCCAGCGCCCGCAGCACCGCAGCGCCCGCTCCACTTGCCTCATCCGGTGCTCAACGCAAGCACCCATCCAACGCCTCGCCCACCTGGTGCTCGAGCCAGCGCGCGCTCCTCAGTGCCATTGCGCGCCCAGTGCCCGCGTGCATCGTCGTCAGCCTCTCCAGCGCCCGCGTGCTTCTGGCACTAGCCTCGCCCAGCGCCCAGCGCTCGCCTTCATAGCACACGGTGCGTTTCAGCCAGCGCTCGACACGCTCCAGCCCAACACCCGCTGCGCTCGCCCGTCCGGTGCTCGACAGCTTCGCCTCGTCCACCCAGTCGGCGTGGACCATCCAGCACCCGCTGCCACTCGCCTCACCCAGCGCCCATCCAGCGCTCAGTCGGCGCTCTGCCCCGAGCGCCCGCTCGGCGATTTTCCCTCGCGCATTCACTCTTGAACGCCCGCCTCGCCTCGCTGCGCGCCGCTCACCCGTGCAGCGCTCGCTTACGAGCGAAGCTTCCCGCCTGGCGTTCGTGCCCAGCGAGCGCTCACTTTGGGAACAGAAGCCTCATCGCCCCGCTCGCTCACCTCGAACCAGCGCTCATGCTCAATACAGAAGGCTTCCCACAACCGGCGCTCCCTCCAAACCGACGCTCAGCGTGAATCGGCGCTCCCTCACTTTATATATATATATATATATGCACAACGCTGAGTTAGGGCATTATTGATCAGATTCTCATTTTTATGCGCGCCTTGGTGTTCTTGATCCATTTTGAACTCTCTTTTCGAGCGACAACGAGATAGATCTGAGATCACTAGAGTATTAATTCTTGCTTTTATTTCCTTTGATTACGTATTTTTACTTTGGATTCCTGTTGAGTTTCATTCGATCATTTACGTGTTTTGCTTTGAGATTTTTGTTGGATTTGATTACATAGTATTATTGTTTGAGATTTCTGTTGGATGCAATTACATAGTAGATATTGGATTGTTGGTTTTACTTTGATTATATTTCTTCTGGCATTTGGTACATTTACATTTTATGCAATTGATATTGGATTTTAGTAGAGTGTTGAATCGTTCTTCGTTGAATATGTTGAATCTCTTTCCGTCGAATTTTATTGCTTCATGTTGATGATCTAGATTAATTAGTTCTACGCTTAGCTTCCTGCTTTCGTGTTTTCTTAGGTCCCCAACTAGGAATTAACAACTCCTAGTTAGGTTGCTTTCATTTATATTTTATTTTTCGCATTTCAATTCTCGTTGTTTCAAAACCCCCGTTGGTATTAGAGTGTTTAGGATTTACCGTTTTTATGTGCAACGTGAACAATAAGCCCTACTAAGTTTTCCTTGAGAGACGACCTAGGTTAACTATCCCTCTATAACACCTCATTCGATTATGAGTCAATTAAGAGAACACTTTTAGTTGAAACAACATGCATATTAAAAAATATAAGCCTATATATTTTCTAACAAAAATATGCATATTACAAAACAATAATCTGCATACGACTAAACACAAACATGCATGCTACGAAACACAAACATGCATGCTTTAAAAAAGAAAATTATAGGTTTCTCATTCACGATATCTCTATTTATATCTTCTCCAATATACACAAACACTTATCTTGTTGATCATTTATTTTCTTTATTGTTGATTATTTGTTTTCTTTCGAATTATGAAGTTAGAAGTAATCGTTCTAAACGTGAGAATAAATTTTGGAGAAATCAATCTCATATGCATTTTGTGTTCAACATTATGCAGTTTTATGTTCAAACTTATGCAGTTTTCTGTATAACACTATGCATATAGTTTCTGGAGAAATAAATCTCACGCATTTTTTGTTAACACGTCTGCAGTTTTATGTTCAAACATATGCAGTTTTGTGTTCAAACATATGTAGTTTTCTGTTTAAAACATGCATTTTTTTTAATATTACATAAAAAATTAAATTACTAATATACCCTTACAGTAGCAAAATCAGCGTCAAATGACTTAAATAGTACCTGAGCCTGAGGTAGTGTGTAGTACTCAATCTCATCCACTCATCTCATAGATCCTACGATGGATATATTTTTTGGATTTTTAAGCTTATTTTCGCTGATTTCGCTACAGTAAATGTAGATTAGTAATTTAATTTGTTATGTGATACAGAAAATCAAATCATGCATCTAATTAAACCGAAAACTGCATACAATTGAACACAAAATTGCATATTGTTATACATAAAACTGCATATGATTAAACACAAAACTACACAATTCGATTTGTTATGTGATACAGAAAAACGAACCATGTATGTTTTAAAATAAAAAACTGAATATGCTTAAGCAAAAAACTGCATATATTGAATACAAAAATGTATATGAGATTGATTTATCCATAATTTCTTCTCTAATTTAGATCAATTACTTCTAACTTCATAATTAGAAAGAAAATAAATGATCAACAAGAAAGAAAGCAAATGATCAATAAGAAAAATGTTTGTATATATTGAAGAAGAGAGAAAAAGATATATCGAGAATGATAATTTTTGTCTTAAAGCATGCAAGGTTGTGTTTCGCTCTATGCATGTTCATGTTAAGTCGTATGCATGTTTTGTTTTTTAATATGCATGTCTATATATTATTATGCCTATGCATGTTTATGTGTATTGTCATGCAGATTTATGTGTATTAATATGCATATTATTCGTAGATGGTATCATCTCGTCGTCTCCTTCTCCGATTCACCTCATTCTCTGATTTCCGAAAAACTTCACCGTAAACTACCGTCTCCTTCTCCGATTTCCAGCGAACATCGCCATAAACACCACCTTAGCCACTATCTCTCTCGATACCTCAATCTTCTCTCAAAATTCTCTTTATTTTTCTTCAATTTCAAGCAACTAATCAATAATTTTTCTGCAATTTCAGATAGCAATCAACCACCGCAACAGTCGTCGTCGTGATCGTCTCCACCACGATCGTCTTCATTGTGCCATTGCTGCTGTCATATTCCTATTCTTCTCCTGTGAAGAGAAGTTACAGAGAAGAAGAAGAAGAAGAAGAAGAAGAAGAAGAAGAAGAAGAAGAAGAAGAAGAAGAAGAAGAAGAAGAAGAAAATTAATGTGTTTCCCCTCAACGAAAATAAAAATAAAAAATGAAAAAACTGTTATGCCACATGTCACTTGTCTATGCTATCCACATGGTCACAATGTGTGATTTAGATTAAATACTACATACTACCTGATGACTGAATATTATGTGAACCCAACCCTATACATATGTGTTTTTTTTTTGGGGGGGAGGGTCAACTATGAGTTTGAGGCAGATCATATTTGAAATGAAATGATGAGATGTAATTAAGATTATTCTCTCTCCAAGTGGCCCGATTCAAATTAGACATGTTCATTGAGATGATAATTATGTAACACAACATTTAATCAGGGTTGAGAGGAATTTTTCAAACCTGGTTCCAAGAAGGGAAGTTCTCTTTCCGGGAGTCCCCACATTTCAATTTTATGAGAATATAAGGAGGTCAATTACGATGACTCAACTATTTAAAAGTTAATGAGAATTTTGCCTAATGACCGTAAAGAATCATCTAAAGAGGGTGAATTGAACCACCTGACTTTAATGTATGGATTGAGCCACCTGACTTTGTGATAAGGCCTCCCACGTATTTTTGATTAATGCAGACTTAGTTGTTTTCAAGAAAAAAAGAAAAGAAAAGAAAAAGATATATATCACAAGAAATGTAGGAATAACCTTGAATTACTTGGTCGAATTGATTCGTATACATATATGTTACAATAATACATTGTTGTGATAATATATTTTAAATGCTACTCCCTCCGTCCCACTTAAAGTGTCTCATTTCTTTTGGGTATATATATTTAGGAGAAAGATATAAAGCAGTTAAAGTGGTAAAAAGTGGGTAGGGCCCACACTTTTTGAAGGGATAATTATTTCCTAAAATGGAATGAGACATTTGTAATGAGATAACTCAAAAAGGAAAATGAGACATTTTAAATGGGACAGAGGGAGTATATTTTTTTAATAATAATTATAAATCATATAAAGATAAATGTCCAAACTGAATCTACATGCTATATGAGAAGAAGTTTCTATTTAATCAGTAAATTAATTAATAGGACATGACATGACATCATTCGTCAAGATGCTGCTACAAGCCACTATGTTTGCATCATAAATTTATTTTGTCTCCACGATCGTTTTATTTTCTTTTTCCAAGTTTACTATTAATTAATTTCTGGAGATTCTTGCATATAAAACATATTACTTAATCCAAACCAAATCTCACCGAGGATCTCAATGTTCACACTTGACACATCTTCATCTGGTCGTGATTAATTTAGACATGTCTAGATTATGGATGTTCTTAATTGATGTTATTGCAAAAATGTCAGTTTTATTTATTTTATTTTTTTCCCTTTGTGAAATGCCATTGACATTGTATCAGCCAGATGCCATTGGGTCATATATAGCTATATGATCTAACCTGGATTCCTTTGAAGAATTTAAAATGCTAATAATTGGCGTAAATGGGAATTTAATATGTTTTCACAAGTCAACGAAATTAACTAGTAATTCTAGTTACACATATCTAGGTTCGAGTATATAATCTTATTCTTAATCTGGCAGCAACTAAATATTATGTATATTTAATTTGATAAGACTGAGAAAATTATGTGATTTAGTATGTCATCACAAGATAACGCCGGACTAGATTTTTGTATTTGAAATTAAAATAACTTTAATTATGTCTATTAAATTTGATTTAGCCTAGTTTAATGATGAATATACTTATAAATTACATGGCCATTTGATCACTTTTTTTCTAGAGATGAACAAATTTGCTAACATACTAGCTCGTCCTAATTAATGTGATACGGTATTATTTAACTAAGTAGTTCGACAAACGTTAATATAAAAAGCTAATTTGTGGAATCAAATTGGTGAATAGGTGAAACATTAAAATGGGAGGAATTTTCTATGGTGTGGTGTGGAAATTCCCAACAAGGGGAATATTTTGGTTATGATTTATATGGATAAGAAGCCGGCATGACATGTGGGTTTGGATTTTTGGATTTTGATGGTGTTTTGATTGGATCACAAAACCAATTGAAAAGACCTATAAAGATGTATATATTTGATAATGAATTATTTTGATGTATTGTTATAGTCAGCTCATCTATTAAAGAGTTGAACTTTGCATAAACAAATTTTCATTTGAGGGATAATCAAGCTAAAGATGTCGAGTAAGAAACCGACTTAGAAGTACTCAATTGACTCATTAGAGGATCAACCTCAAGTTTAGAAGGAGTCAATGATTTCAAAGCAATAAACAAGAGCTTCAAGCCAACCAAGTTAAAGCATCAAAAGATCAAGGCCAATGTTGCAAGATCTAAGAGTTTGATAGGAAGTGAGAACTGGCTGAATGCAGTTAAAGGACTCGGTGAGCCTGAATTCTTAGGCAAGCTGATAATTACGTAGCGTTAACAAATCTGAATTAGACGGGCAAAGAAAGCAAAAATCCTAAAGGACTCAGACGCTTTAAAGTATGAAGATCCATAGTTAGTCGCAAACTTATCACAAATCAGAAACTTTGCAGAAGTAGAAGTTAGAGGGAGTCAACACAAGATCAGACATGGACTCAGCTGAAGACCGAATATCGAAGCTGATGAAGAATCAGAATGCTAGGAGCATCTATCTAGCTCAATAAATAACAAGATGCAAGAAGACAAGTCCAACGATCTTATTGCTCAGATGGAGTTTGAATTTCAAACAATTAATTTTCCAACGACTAAATTGAAATTTAAATCTCTACATGACTTGCATCAATATGGCTTCGCTTATAATTGAATCATGTTATGTCTTGCTCAAAAATTTTCTAAGTAAAAGAAGAATGAGATAATCTTTTGATGCACCATTTTCCGCACACACAACCAAGTTAGATTTATGTCTCACCGATCAGTTGTTCTAATTATCAGTGGGATCGTAAGCTAAGTTGGTTATACTCCGAGTTAGATTGCATAAAACATGCAAGCTCAAAAAAAAATCTATCAGGTGAATTTCCTCTCCTCCCCCTAATACACTTGACACCCTCGTTCAAAATCCAATTAGACCACTGCAATATTTTGTAATTAATTAAGTGGAAATTCATATATATAGCCATTCAAGTTTAGGAATGTTAAATTATAGCCACCAACATAAAAATGTCAAATTATAGCCAACTTATTAGCCCTATTGAGACTATTATCACCAAATAGTACCAATAGGTCCAACAAATAGTTGGACCTATTGGTACTATTTGTTGATAATAGTCCCAATATGGCGAGATTGGCTATAATTGATATTTTATGTTGGTAACTATAATTGACATTCATAACAGATGACTATATAAAACTTTTCTCATATATATATATATATATATATATATATATATATATATATATATATATATATAGGAGATGGATCGAGATAGGAAAGGATAATTTGGTAGGAAATAGGAATGAATCGGGCCTTTGATTTGCTATATCAATGGTTGAGATTTAATTTTCGGTGTGCTACTGAGTTTTGTGTTTTGTGTGCTACACGGATTATTATGCGACACTAGAACTCTTCTTGTGCTACTGTTGAATGAAAAATGTGCTAAACTAATATATTTAGCATATGTGCTACTGAATGGATGAAATATGTGCTAAACTAACATGTGCAATATAGTAATTCTGATTGTGCTACACAAATATGAAATATGTGTTACTATTTCTATTTTCGTACATTAAGGAGCTTTCTCACAATAACCAACCCATATATATATATATATATATATGAGAGGTTTAACGTAAAAACTATTTTTATCGTGAGAACGTGAGAACTAAAAAATGATGAATTCACTATGAAAGTTGATGAATCCGTCGGAAAAGTTTCTGAATCCGAAAAAATGGAATTGTCGGCTCTCATGGGATTTGAACCCAATTGAAAAGTTTAGAATTTTTTGATTCAGTAATTTTTCCAACAGATTCATCAAATTTCATAGCAAAATCATTTGGTTATTATTTTTTAGGATATAATTTATTCTCATTTGAATATAACTCTATCTCTTTCTCTCTCTCCCCCTCTCTCTATATTTCTCATTTGAATATAACTCTCTCTCTATATATATATATATATATTTCTGATTTGAACCTAACTATCTCTCTATATATATATTATCTTTAAGAATATTACTCTTGATGTACAACTATGAATGACAATGTTATGAAACTAAAAACCTAAAATTCATGTGTGTGTTGGCCTAGTGGTAGAGTGATTAATGCCTGATGTCAAAAATCTCGGGTTCGAATCCACCGTGACGCAGCCTTTAAATTTCTGCATTAAATTGACCCCCCAAAAAAACCTAAAATTCTTCTATAAATATAGGATATTCCAATGTATAGGTAAGCTGGTTGCATTTAAAATTTTGATTCTGTGGGGAAAATACATGTTGGAAACAAAAATTCCGACAGAATAGAGATGTTTGTGGGAATTTTAATTTGTTCTTCTAATTTAATTTACAAAAATCCAATAATTGGTCGAGTCTGTTGAAATGTTTTTATTTCTTAAGTTCTCGTAGAGATATGTAAATTAAAAATTGAAACATTTTAAATCAACTAATACAACACTTGATAAATCTTGTGTGTGCGAGATTTATGAAAGCTATAAAGAACACGAGAGGCTTTTACGTGGTTCGATCAAACGAAAGATCTACGTCCACGGAGGAGTGATTCCTCAATACTTTCACTATAAGAGATTACAATGAGTGTATCTAAAAGCTCGAGTATTCAAATAGTTTCTCACCCCTCTACCTTCAATCTAACTTCTATTTATATATGTTATGGATCACTCTCGATTACTACAGATCCGATCTCAGAAGATATATTCATTCCTGAATATCTCCTTCCATATCGATAGGATATGGTTGATCTTCGAAGGGTTTAGGCGTCGGGCCTTGGGCGAGCCGCGTGAGGCCATCTATTAGGTCGAGCCCGGTTCGCTTGGGACTTGGGCACAGCGGTTAAACCATATCCATCATAGCCCCTCCCAATTAGTCGAGTAACAACTATGCCGTGGGGTGAAGTATAATTTTGCCGAGGTTGGTTGTTGCTCATTTGAAGGCCGTTGTCGAAGATTATCCGCTTTTGATGCGGGGTTGGATTCTAATGATTGGCGAGGTCCGCATTGAGATGGATGTTTAGCCGTTTTCGGTCTATCTTTGGACCTTTGTTGAGTCGAGCGAGTTGCCGAAGTGGGTGGCGATATCCTTCGTCGAGTAATATCGAGGCCCGAATCGACCGGGATTATTTGTAGAAGTCGGTTGTTAGGACAATGGCGAGGTGGATTACCAAGTTTGGAGTTAGGCGGCTATCTTCGTTAGTAGAATCTGAGATCTGAGAATCGAGATGTATTGTCTTGGGTGATCACGGACGGTTCGCCGAGTTCGAATCGATGGGTTGCTCGACCGATCTGTATAGTTTGTCGAGGTCGGCGAGTTAGCGGGCTGAAGCCGGGTGATGATTGCACGATCGGTGGCATGTCTGCGATCTAGAATCGTCATATGTGCGGGCGGTTGGTTGGCGCTCAAAACACGCGCGCGTCTGCCTCACGTCAAGTCCCGTGGGAAGTTGAATAAGCGGTTTGGGCGCCTACTTGTACTATAAATAGGCGGGGATAAAGCTGTTCATTTCTTCTTCGTCCATTTGCTCGGAGAGAAAATATCATAACTTATTCCAGAAATTTTCAGAACTTCGTCGAAGGAGCAAAACCTTTCATTGAAAAAGTAAGTATGTCTTCTTCATCCTCTTTTTTTTTTTGTCGGGATCTGCCCGATCATCTTCCTCCCCCGATAGTGAGGTTGAGATTAGGGATTATATGTGCCATAACTTGATGGGTAAATCTAGGGCATTAGCGTTAGGGTTCCGGGGATATCTCCCTTCTGGGATGAGTACAAGATGAGGGACGCTAGTTCGTCTCTGACTGTCGGTGACATATGTAGAATAGCGAAGGAGTTCCATATTCCGGCGGAGGCATGGTGGTGCCTGCCGCAACCTAGGGATAGAGCTATGGCCCCCCTGAGGGGTTTATCACCGTATATGTAGACGCCTTGAAGGCCGGTCTTAGGTTCCTTTGGCCCCGTCTTTTGAGCATCCGGAATATTTTCAAATTCGATATGCGGTTGACCCGAACTCCATTAGGTCGGTGGTTGGGCTAGGTTTTGCTTATTCTGACCTTAGTGAGAAGCTTTCTTCGAAATATTGATGCGTTTTTAGCGTCGAAAGTCTTGGGCGTATACTACCTCTCACCTCGTCATTCGTTCGGGGTGACCGCCCGCGAAGTTACCCGTTGGCAAAGAAAGTATTTCTTTTGTAGGGTTGATGGGCACCCGAGTTATAAGTGGGGTATGGGCAAGATGAGGGATGTGAAGGTCAAGCCCTTGGGTGCCATAGAGGACGAGTGAACACATTCGGTGAAATATCTTGCGATTTCACGAGGCGATCTGAATGATGCCGGGCTGAGCATATATAGATCGGAGGCTTCAGGATCGGGGTCGGACCGGGGTGAGGGCATCCCCCTTTTTCTTTATTTCTCATATGTATGATGTCGTTGCTAATGGACTTCTCTTCTTATTGTGCAGTGAAGCTCGATCCACGCAAGAAGGCAAAGGTGCCGGCTCTGTCGCCTCCAACATAGTAGCCGAGCCAGGAGCCACCGGCAAAGAAGGCGAGGAGGACTAAGCCGAGAAAGGCACCCGTGGTGGTGGCCGACCTCAGCCAGTTGGTGATGTCGGCACCTCGGTGAGGCCGATCCGACCTCGGCGGATACCGCACGGATTACATACGAGGTGTCGGTTCCAAGCTCCCCTATATCCTTCCCGAAGGTATGGGTTTATAACGCGTCTGTCGTTATTTCCTTCTTCTATGTGTTTCTTACTGTGTGATTTTCAGGATGCGACCACGGCGATGGAGGACTTGCACCGCACCGCCGGGGATATGCACCGGATTGCCGGTCTCATCGCTGAGGGCGTCTCTCAGTATGAGGCGGTGGAGAGGGAGCGGGTCGCTGTCGAGGTTGCGCTAGCTGCTGCGGAGGCTGCGAGGGCGGATGTCGAGGCCGCAAGGGCCGCTGCTGAGGCTGCCCTAAAGAAGAAGACTCGGGCATTGCAGGTGGCTCATGTCGAAGTGGAGGGTGCACGAGAGGAGACGGCTGAGGCGGAGAAGAAGCTCGCCAAGAAGAAGAGTGCCTTGTTGGCGGGCGGGCCGATCTTGAGGGCCTTCGCCACAGAGCTCATCGAATCGAGACCTTCTCGCCTTCATTTCCGACCGGCCGCCGTGCTCGGGGCGTGGTGGTGTCGACCATCTGGAAAAGTTGGCGGTGAAATGCACGATTTCGACAAGGTCGGGCATGGCCGGGTCGAGTCGCTCCGGGATCTTTGGAAGGACTACGCTCGGCGTGATTGCGAGGTGAGTTCCTTCCCCACTGAGACTTTGGCGGCCTCCACTTCTCTCGACGGTGAGGCCGTTACCCGTCTGAGGAGGATGAAGATCGAGCTTGGAACTCCTCGCCGAGTCTTGGTGAGGCGGGGAGGTGGGGCCGAGCTCGAGTGTCCCTCCGAGGGGGTCGATGGGAAGGCGTTAGTGAGCCCATACACGAGGCTCGGTCGGTGGACCATCAGATAGGTTTGATCGCGGGGTCATTAGGATCCCGAGCTTTGTAAATTCCCACTTTTGTGAATAATAAATACACCTTTTGAAATGAATGTGTTGTCTCTTATTTTAGCTTTTCGTCTTCTCAATACATCGGGCTAGATCACGATCTTTTGACCAAGTTGAAAGATGTCAGGGTGCATTAGCTAAGAAGGATGAGGAGGTGGTGTTACGGAGGCCGATCTGCGGTGACCCGGATCTTGTGCGGCATGGATAGCCGTTCTTTGGGTCGGTAGCACAGTATCGCCGATCGGTGGCGACTTGAGCGGCTAAGCGAGGTGACCCGCCTACGGCGGAGAACGAAGCAAAAGGCGAGAATTATTCATCTCGAGGTCGGGCGGATGTCTCTGGCGGCGGCCTTCAAGGCGCTGATCGATGTGAAGAACGGCTCGGCGGGCCTTGAGAAGTTGGCGCGGATCTCGGAGGCATGCGGAATATGAGCGGTGATCCACCGATCGGTGGTATAACCATATCGAGGCCGATGATCGAGCTCGACTTCTACTTGCCGGGGCATGGTCTTTGAGGATGAGAAGGGCCTAACGATAAAAACTTTAAAGATTGTCTTGAGGCGGTCAAGTGCCTCCAGCTTTATGAGTCGTCCGTGGCGGCGTATGCGAAGCCCCGCAATCGGGATCCGCCCGGCGTGAGAGTTGAAGAAGTCGAGGTGGGGCGGCTATATGGACCATGCCGAGGTGCTCAGGCTAATGGGTTCGAACATATAAAATGTCATCTCGTGGTCGGGCCCCATCGTCGCGAGTCGAGACGGCGAGGGCGTCAGTCGGCGAGGAAGGGCGTCGGTCGGGGTCAGTCGTAGCCACAGTGGGATGGCGAGATCGGGAGGCGGGAGTTCGGCCTCGGCCCGGGGCGTCCACTTGGTCCTGGGCACATCATGCTGTTCAAAGCGTCTGGAGCGGGTCGTGGCGATGCCGACCTCGTTAAGCGGGTTGAAGGCACCGAGTTCATCCGGGTATTCATCGCCGACCCAGAGATTTTGTTTCGAACTGGTGTAGCTTCGATGGTTTATGGCGGTGCAGCTCGGAGGCCAGTGATTTGTATATAACTTAGGACTTGATTTTTAGTCATAAATGTATTTAGACTTTGTATCAAGTGTATATTTTCCCATAAAGAGGTACAAATATAGCTTAGGACTTGGTTTAGTCGTAAATGTATTTAGACTATGTACCGAAGTGTATATCTTCTCAATAAAGAGGTGTGAATTGCACGAGATCCGATTTGGACGTCGTTTGTATGTAGATGTTCAAATTAATGAGTAATTTGTATGCACTTGCGTGTAGCGTTCAAATTAATGAGTAATATGTGTGCTTGCCTTGTTTGTCGAGGAATATCGAGAGGGTGGTCCCACGGATCCGATTTTGGCGTCGTTGTACGTAGATGTTTCAAATCGATGAGTAACTGTTTGTCTTGTACGTAGATGTTGCAAATCAATGAGTAATCTGTATGTGTTGGGGTGATCCCTCAGCGCTTAGTTAGTACCCTACATTGTAGGTTTGTCATCTTCGCAAGGGCGTCCCTTTTGAAGGTAAGGTGTGTTTCGTCCAGGGTGAAAGCGGTTTTCACATGGATATAAGATAGGACAAAATAATCCGCATGATAAAAGATGTTTTATTGATAAATAAATAACATCGTGCTTTGGAAAAAGAGGGCTAACATGATGCCGGCGTGAAATGAAAGCTATGTAAAATACCTCGCGGTGAGTAATATGCCGAGTTCGGGGATAAGTATACGGATAGGTGAAGCGAGCTTATAGGCCCGCTTGTCGAGGTCCTCATGGGCCTTGGTATGGGCCTTCCTATGTTGGGTCCAATTTATTAAGGTGCTCGGCTTTCTTGGCTTCATTGTTTCGTAGGGCGAGTCGCCTACTTGGAGTGTGGAGGCTTTCACCCTTTTGTTGTAGTACTGCGACTGGCATTTGTGCTTGGCTTCATTGATGAAAGCGAGCTCACGTTTTCTTCTAGAGCATCAAGGTTGACTCGTGGGTTCTCCTCGTTGCCTGCTGGCGAGTGAAGAGTTCTTGGGCTCGGGGCACCGATCTCGGCCGGTATGGCGACTTGGTGCCGTGAGACCAAGCTGAAGGGTGTTTCACCGTGGGAAGTCCGGGTGTGGATTACGTATGACCCGAGAGGACTTGAGGAGATTTTCAACCCAATCTCCTTTAGCTCGGTCTAGCCTCTTTTCAATCCTTATGCGATCGTGCGGTTTGTCACCGGTTTGACCATTCGCCTGTGGGTGTGCAATCGAGGTGAACTGTTGCTTGATCTGGAGCTCTTCACACCATTCTCTGAAATTTCTATCGACGAACTGGGTGCCGTTGTCCGAGATCAAGACATGTGGTATGCGAAGCGGCAAACTATATTCTTCAAACAAAGTTACGAATCCTTACGCTTGTGAGGTTTGAAAGAGGCTCGCTCACCCACTTTGTGAAGTAGTCTATGGCTACAACCAAATACCAAAGTTGGCCGGTGCTCGGTCGAAGGGACCAACGATGTCGATTCTCCACCGCATAAAAGGCGAGGACTTTATAGGCTCTTGAGGTCGGTTTGAGGTAGCTTAGCGTAGCGTGAAGTTGGCACTGGACACTTTTGATGAGCTCGGTGAATCTAGGATGAGGTGGGCGATAATATCCCGACCTCAGCGTTTTCTTTGAGAGGCTCGTGATCGATGTGACTTCCACAAGACCCCATGTGAATTTCTTTAAGCACGTAGTCCGCCTCTTACGGCCCAAGACATCTCGGGAGGGCTTGGAGGTAGATTTCTATAGAGTATTCCTTCATGCATAAGGTATCTACGGGACTTGACCATCATTTTTGGCTTGGAGCCGATCACGAGGCGACACGCCATCTTCCGAATAGCTCGTATAGGAGTCGTCCAGTTCGGTTCGGCCTCTGTGATGGCCTTGACGTGAAACTCTTCGATACGGATTGAACTTCCTCCATTGGTGGATTTGTTGATGGCGAGGCTAATTTTTGAGGACATCGGCTCGGCTATTCTCACCTCGCGGGATTCGGAATTGTGGAATACACAAACAGTCGGCATTTCTTTTGCTTTCTGAAGGTATTGCTTCATCCTATCCTCTTTAGCCTTGTATTTCCCTAAGACTTGGTTTACCACCACCTGGGAATCTCCGAATATCTGGATTTTATCTACTTTCAGCTCCTTTGCAAAACGAAGTCCTGAGATCAGTGCTTCATATTTCACCTCGTTGTTTGTGGTCGTGAAGGAGAACCGAAGTGCGTAGGTTACTTCTTGTTTCTCTGGGCCGAGAAGTAAGATACCTGCCCCGCTACCTGTTTTGCATGAGGCTCCGTCCACGTACATTTGCCAACAGCCGTTGGGTGGGTCGAGGGTAGGTTCCTCCGTTGTAGGCGAGGTTGGAGTGACCTCGGTGGTATGATTGACCTCGGTAAACTTTGCTTCTACCAGGAAGTCAGCCAGAGCTTGTCACTTTATGGTTGGTCGGGGGGGAGTATAAGATATCATGCTCACCGAGCTCCAGTGCCCACTTAGTGATACGTCCTGACGACTCAGGTTTTGACAAGACTTGTCTCGAGGTAAGTCGGTTAGCACCGGATGGAATGAGCTTGAAAATAAGGTCGGAGGCGTCGCTTGGCGTTCACCGGTGCTGTGTATTTTTCGAAGTTGGTGTACCTAGTCTCGGTCCTTTGAGCTCGGTGATGAGGTAAATAAGAGTTGTCGTCAAGCACCAAGATGATGGCCTCGTCCGAGGCGGCTAGATATAAGGAAATGAGCTCGCTCTCTTTTGGGGCGACTGACATGGGTAGGTCGGTGAGGTATTCCTTTAGTTGTGTGAAGGCAGTATGGTGTTCTTCCTCCCGGCGAAGTCCGGCTCTCCTCAAGATTTTGAAAAAGGGAGTTGTTTCTCCGCACCGTGATAGGAACCTCTTGAGGCGGCTAAGCGGTAGGTGAGTTTGTGGATCTCACGAATGGTCTTTAACTTGCATGTCAGTATCGTTTTCACCTTGGTGGGGTTAGCCTTCAACCCTTCTTGAGAAACCCAGCATCCCAAGAATTTCCCCGTTTTCACCATGAACGTGTATTTTTGGGGGTTTAGCTTGAGGTTGGCCGACCTGAGGAGCCGGAGGATAATCTTGAGGTCCTCGACACAACTTGTCGTTTTACGGCTTTTACCACGATGTCGTCGGCGTGACCTCGATGATCTTCCTATGTGATCTTTGAATATAGCGTCTACCATTCTTTGGTAGGTAGCTCCGGCGTTTTTCAATCCAAAGGGTATTTTCGGTGTCGAAGACACGAAGTCGATAATGAGCTGTTTTTGGAGCGTCTTCCTTGCTCATCAAGACTTGGTGGTATCCGTTGTAAAGATCCAGGAAACTGAAGATCTCATGGCCCACCAATGCCTCCACCTTTTATCGATATCGGGAGGGTAGCGATCCTTTGGGCGATGCTTGTTCGGTCGGTATAGTCGACACACATCGCCACCCCTCGCAGCTTCGAACTATGACAGGGTTAGCCATCCAGGTTGGATACTTGACTTCGAACAGGATCTTGGCTTTCTGGAGTTGGGTCACTTCGTCCCTTATCACCTTGCTGCGTTCTACCACAAACGCTCTTTTCTTTTGTCGAACTGGTTTGGTAGCCGGATCGATGTTGAGCCGATGAGTGATGAGCTCGGGTGATACTCCTGTCATATCGAGTGGTGACCACGCGAACACGTCCCTGTATTCCCTCAGAAGTTGCGTAACATGTTGTCGAATGTCAGTGGGACCCTGGGTGCCGACCTTGATGACCTTGGAGGGATCGTCGTCATATAATTGGAGGTCGTCGGTCGGATCATCACAGGGTGGCAACCGAGGAGGTTACAGAATTGCTAGGCACGAGGTGAGCCTCGTCTTGGTGAGATCCTCGGGCATTCTTTCTTGTTGCTTGATCACCTGGATACTTAATACTCCGGCCGGGGTGGGTATTTTGATGGTGAGGTGGTATCACGAGCGGGCGGCCTTGGTGGCGTGAGGCGATCTCTTCCGATGATGATGTTGTATGCGGAGGGAGCCTTGACCGGGAAGAATTGTATGGCTTTTGTAACCGACACGGGAGCCGTCCTACGGTGACCGGAAGGGTGATGATGCTATACGGTTGTATCGCCTCTGAGTGAAGCTTCGTAGTTTAGGCGGTCTTTGGATGGTTTGAATCCCTCCAACCTCGAGTTTGTCGAGCGACTCGAAGATGATCTTGACGAGGCACCGATGTCGATGTAGACCCGGTGGGCGTTCTTATTGCCCTGCTTGCTTGTATGGTAATAGCATCTTGGTGGGGCATGATTTTAGATCTTGGATCGTCGTTGGAAAACACGATGCTCTCACCGTCCCAAGTCGCTTGTTTTTGGCTCCTCGGGAATCGATCTTGAGCTTGATTTTCAATAGCGACCTCGTCGTACCTATAGGGAGTCCGGTAATGGCGTAGACTTGCTCCATTGTGTTGGGAACATCGTCCTCGTCATCGTCGGGGTCCGTCGTCTTCAAGGTCGGCCCACAATTGTTGCCACCTCCGTTCTTTCCTCTGCGCTTCTTGTTTCCCGACCCGCTCGTGGGGCGGTCGAGGTACTTCTTAAGCGTCCCATTTTTGACGAGCTCGTTTATTTTCGAGCTCAGACTTCTGCAGTCATCGGTATTGTGACCATATCCCTGATGATAGTCGCAATATTGGTCCTTCGACCTTTTCTTGGATCCTCGCTTTTATGGGAGGTGGTTTTGGGAAGAGCTCGATGTGGAGCTCGAATATCTCCGCCTTGACTTAGCGGGCGTGTATTATTGCGGGGGTTTGGCGAGGTCCCAATCTGGACTCTATTGGGCCCTTCTTGATTCTATCGAAGGCACTTGGCGATCGATGCCCCTTCCTCGATCATCAGGCCTCTTCTTCTCGGCTTTACGCGTCCCATATCTCACTTTTTACGATCCGACTCGTCTCCTTTGACACGATTGTCCACGGGGTCCATGACTACTCGCCGTCTTGAACTTCTCCCCAGTGATTTCTTTGTTCGAGGCGCGTCGGATCCGTTCTTGAACGCATTGATGATGTAGAGATCGTTACTATCATCGATTTTAAGGGACTCCTTGATAAACCGTGAGACAAAATTTGACATCGTCTCGTCTCGTCCTTGGCAGATGGGGAGCAAATCGGATGATGGTTGCTGAGGTGGCATCTTTTGGTAAACGCCATGAGCGATCCATGAGATCTCACGAGTCGTGTATCTTTGTTACGGCGAAGGAACCATCGTCGTGCGTTGGAGATCAGCACCTCGGGGAAGATCTTGCACATGTGAAAATCTTCCATTCCTTGATTTTCCATGTTGGTAGTATAGGCAAAAAGGAAATCATAGGGATCTCCGAGTCCATCGTATGCGGCGATGTTGGGTGCCCGATATCGTTGCGGCAGGGGTGTATCCAGAATTTCCCTTGAGAAAGGGGAGATAATCCGTTTGTACCGGTCGAATCCTGGGAGGTCGTTGCCATCCCTCTCGGGAGGGGTGGGAGACCGATAGCGAATCTATCGTCTCTTTGATGAGGATCGACTCGCCTTTTTCTCTTCGATCCCGTTCGGCCTCGCGGCGTGTCTTGTGGTGACTTGTAGTTGTGCGAGGTGATTGACTTCGTGGATATCGTAGGGTGAATGGTTAGGGCGACTTGCCGAGGTGATCGGAGAGCGGGATACCGAGGTGAGCGTTCTCGGCTATATCGCGAAGTGGGCGCTCGGCTATCTCGCGGTGGCGCTCGGCTATCTAGTCGAGGTGAGCGTTCTTGGTCATTTCGGAGGCGAGCGACCTCGGGCGCCCGTGATTGCCATTCGGGCGTTCTTGAAGTTCTGCTCCGTTCGTCGCTGGCTCGAAAACTTTGAAATTGGCGATGTTGGCGTTGAGGAATTGGACACGGCTCGCCAGACCTCGTGAGATTGGTGAACCGCCTGCTCACGGTGTTGAGTCGAACCTCCTTCTCCGGTGAGGCGGCGGTCTGAGGTGTATAGTTATGTTTTCTATGTAACCCTCGGTGTGTTGTTCTTATCGGCGTGGCGACTCTTTTCCTCGTATTGCGTAATAGCCCTTTGGGATCTTGATCATCTGTCGCCAAGACCTTGGCGGCGCTAATGGTTCTGACGAGTCCTTGCCATTGATTTTATGTAAAACGAAGCTTTTCGTTCGGATGTTCCCACAGACGGCGTGATGATAAATCTTGTGTGTGCGAGATTTATGAAAATTTGTAAAGAACACGAGAGGCTTTTACGTGGTTCGATCAAGCGAAGATCTCGTCCGGAGGTGATTCCTCAATACTTTCACTATAAGAGATTACAATGAGTGTATCTAAAAGCTCGAGTATTGAATAGTTGCTCACCCTCTACCTTCAATCTAACTTCTATTTATACATGTTATGGATCACTCTCGATTACTACGGATCCGATCTCGGAAGATATATTCATTCCTGAATATCTCCTTCATATCTCCTTCCACATCGATAGGATATGGTTGATCTTGAAGGGTTTAGGCGTCGGGCCTTGGGTCGGCCGCGTGGGCCGTCTATTAGGTCGAGCCATTCGGCTTGGGACTTGGGCTGCTTATTGGCACAATGGTTATCCATATCCCATCAACGCTAACATCAAACATGAGTCATGCATTGAACTAAAAAACTTATAATGCACACCAAGTATATAGACATGATGATTTATAAAAACATTAACCTCATCTTATTTTTTCATGATTTTATAAACAATAATTTATTGAGAAAAAACCATCAAAAGTTTCATATATATTCATGAGAAATAAATAATTAGATTCATTAATCAACTAAGTAGACGAAGTTTGATATACTGTTGATGGGATTTGTCTGGATAGCAAACTCCATTGAAGACCCGGTCCAACCAGTCTACTCGGTACCCCAGCAAGATCCGGATGGGATCAAACTATGATTCTTTTACTTGTGTGAACATTTGTAGATTCGAACCAAAATTGACCCATTACCGACTGCGACGCATATGGTATCCAATTTGTTTTAAATGAATTAAAAATAAATTCCTGCATTTAAAAATGCAGAAGATGTACTTGGTTTAATTGCCTTGGCGATGTAGTTCAGACCAATATGACTGGATAAATATGAGATAATCTCGAGGTCAAATTTAGAGGTCACAATCAATTTACGTAATAACTACAGTTTTAAACTCAAATTATGATTATTTATGAAGAATCGACAGTTGGGACATAGCATAAGATAGTCCTCCCCTAGTAAAAAATTCCCAGCTTCCATTAGAAAAATCTTGAATTCAACGCATTTTTCTCTCTCAATCAAGAATGATGGAAGAGGAACTTCTCTGTTGATATAAATATCTCGATACTCCATAGCTCCGGGTACGTCGCTTCCGTTTAGCCCATATATATATATATAGATATTGCAAGTAGAAATGAAGCGGAGGAGAGAGTTGGAGATGGTGGCATCTGAGATCACGTTCGCCATTGAGGAGGCGTCGTTGCTGGCGGCCAACCTCAAAACTGCTGCCGCCGCCGCCTCCGTCGTTGCTGCTGATGCCGCTCCTGCTCCTGCAACTGCTACTGCTCCCGTCCCCGTCCCCGTTCCTGCTCCTGTTCAGACAAGTGTCCATATTCCGATCAAACCGTTTCTCTCTCTCTGCTATTTGCTCGTTCGAGTTCTCGGTCTCTCTCTCTCTCTCTCACACACACACACACACACACACACACACGTAACGACATTTTTATTTTATTTTTAATTCTATGGATTTACTTGCGTGAACGAAATTATTTTGCAGATAAGATAGGGCCAACAATGGCTGTTTTGAGACAAGACATTCGACACAACATTGAGGTAAACAAATCAGGGGGAAAATAACGTTGGTGAAAACGAAGAGTACAAGTTAAATCAGTACCGTCTACACAGATTTGTCACATTCAGTGTGTGCAAAACACACGTACATCACCCCACCAGAAAAGGGAAACAGCCTTCCCCACATTTTGACTTTACGCACATGACAATGATATATTTTATCCCCAAATATCCATTGCATTGTCAATAGACATATCTATCCTACTCAAGCTCGTGTTTTTTTACTAATACTACATTTGCCAACCAGGGTATTTTCGTCATTGCCTTTTTCTCGGAAGTTTGTCCTAGTGGCTCTGTTGTTCTTGCTTTAGTCCTCATAGTAAATGAATAATTCAGAACATGAGGCCCCAATTCAATAGGGTTATTGCCAATCAATATATATGTAATATGTTATATCATTTTTATCTTTTGATTTCCGAAACAAGTTAATTATCTTTTTCCAGTCCATATCCACAACCTTGAATTAGTTTGTGTTTCAATTCTCAGAGATTAGAGAAGTTCCATGAATCTGATCCATCAATATACTGGGATGTGGTTGAGATTTTGAAGAAAGAGGTGAATGAAGGCAAGGCTAAGAAAGGGCCCACCTGCAGCAAAGCCTTCGTGTGGCTTAACAGGTATGTCTTTCACTAAATAAAGAAGTAGAATTTTTACTTGTTTGATATTCAAGATAAAGTATGTAAGAATGATAGAATATGCACACAGTCTTTACTGAATCTTGATTTTGTTTAACATAAGTTGTCATCATTGAAATATGCAGGTCCCTAGATTTTGCTGTGGCTTTGTTAGAGTTGCTTGTGAAGGATTTTGGGAGAAATATGGAAGAAGCAGTGGAAGAGTCTTACATCACCACCTTAAAACCATGGCATGGATGGATCTCTTCAGCCGCCTATAAAGTAACATCTATACCATTCCCAAAAATATATATTCTTCTTCTCATATATTTTTGACCATATCCATGATGATGCATTGCATGCATGGGGGAACCTTCTCTTATTGTTCTCATTGCAAAATATTCGTAGGTAGCCCTGAAACTGGTGCCTGATAGCCGAACTTTCGTGGATGTTCTTAAGGTCGAAGGCGAAGAAGACGACACGCTCAAAATGGACTTGCAAAAATTGATCTCTTTGCTCGTACCAGTTCTAGACCAGAACAAAGATATTCTGGTAAGGCTCAATGAGTGAGTTATGAGTAAATATGTCTAATTTTCACATTGTAAAATTTGAAACTAACACGATTCATTTGCTCTCTTCTCGTCCACTGCAGAGAGAGTATCGATTGGATAAGCTCAAATCGACGTGAAGAAAGTATCAGAGAGAGCCATAACGTCTGTAGAGTGTCCAGTTTTGATGCTTAATTGGTATATGACGTCTCTTATTTTAGGCCAATGTACTCTGGAAATATGTAAAATAGTTACCTTTTTTTTCTTAACATACCTTCTGTTTGTTGTACACAAAACCCTGTCATGAGCGTTCTTTTAATTCGTCTCATGATTGTTTATACATCTAATACATCTTGAGAAGTTAAAAATATTTGAGTAGTGTTACCATTTTCTGCCCTTTTTAACCGTGTGAAATAGCAATGGCTAATGTAAGTGTATGGGTTGTACATTAAGTATGTCATTATGTAGACCAATTGTTGGGTTGTGCTTTCTCAGGCATGAGTGCCTACTTTTATGACATGAGTTTCAATGTGAATTGCTAGTGGAAGTTTCCATTTGTGAAGAGTCTAAAATGAAAAGGACATCTTGAACATCCTCCATGTTGGAATTAGTTTAATTCTGAACGAATCTCTTTAAATTGTGGAATTAGTTATTTTATAGTTTGGCATTCTCTTCACTTTTGTGTGTGTAGGATACGTATGTTATGCATGATATTATGACAATACACCAAGAAACATGAGAATCAGGTCTTAGATATAAGGATGAAGGAGTTAATCAAAGTTGTTCCTATATTCAAGGAACTGACTGGATCTGTTTAACTACCACAACCACTCAATTCTTATGGGTCTAGACGTGGTCCAAAACAAGCCAATGAAGGCCTCTCAGCTCCTATAAGATAGGCTGATTTGATGAAGAAGACACGTATTCTTGAAGAAAAACACTGAAGATATGTTCCTATTGTTGGATTTGTATACTGGAAGCAGTTTTGGTTGAGCTTGTATACAATGTTTCCTATTACCACTATTACAATCTCCTATCCGAATTGTTTACTTGATTGCATATGTATGTCCCTTATCTCGTATATAAGTTATATCATACGATGTGTTGTAGATCACGTGAAGTCGTATGATTGGTCGAAGCGATGAGATATAAAAGTATCACACCGAGACAACTTGAGAGCGAGTTATCTCAGATAGCGGTATAGATAACAGTGACTTGACTTAGTTGCTTGTCTATACTAATGCGTCTACGGCGTATTGATGGATCACAGTGAGATAAGTTCTTCTATCTGACCGTCGTGAAGAACCTAGATCTCGGTGACTTTACGTTGATCTAAACCTCAATAATGTATTAGGTGAGTATGAGTTGCTGACCATCACTTTGACTTGTTATGGGTGAGGGTTACATGAGTTAACTCAATATTTTCTGCATCTTGGGTGGTGGCAGTGCTTGTATGTCATGCTTAGTTTTTTGTGTCGAGTCACCGTATCCGTTTAGGATGATGATGTCCCCTTAAGGAGCTCAAAAGGTTTATTGTACTAAACCCTGCAGGTTGAGTTATCTCAAGTACAATAATAAGGTTGAGTGGTACTACTTAAGGAATTAAAGTAATTAATTATTTTAAGCGATCAAAGCGTAAATAATTAATGGACGTACGATATCTTAAATACGGGGATTCGTTAAGTCTAAGTGCGATCCCGACTCAACTTCGGAAATAAAGGGGTAAGTCAGCATTTATTCTCTAGTGGCATGAATAAATGTTTATGAATTAATTTATGTTATGGGCTGAACATAAGATAATTAATTTATTTGAGGCCCATCTTTATTTCTTGCATTTGATCCTTGGGCTAGCCCATCAAGGCCTGGAGTGTGACGACCCGACTTCTCAAGGAAGTACGGATCATATGGATTGTCACCGATATGATAAGCGGCGGATATAAACATAACTAATCAATGCAATTAACCATTTAACTACTCGATAGCGCGTAGACTAAAAGGGATAAGCTATTGATATCAACTCGAGTCACGTAAGGACTTGTCGAAAGGTTCGAGTTCAAATATAACCCATCGGGGCACAATTCGAGGAACGGTATGACCTCGAGTTAAAACGGTATGAAGCGGTTATAATCAAACATCAAAATAATAGCGAGTTAGGCGGCAAATAAGCGTGTGGACATGCATATGACGATGCATGCCCAGGTTCTAGAAACCTTTCTAATAAAGCATCAAAACAAGCGCTACTCGCACCACCTCACACCCATCATCGATCCTTGCTCAACCCGCACATCAAAACGAATATGCGGGCTAAGTACAAAAGTACTCGGTGGACTCGTTGCTAAACATTTTCTTTATCAAAAGTTATTGAGCGCCCACAATAGCACATGAGGATTTTAGTTGAAAGACTCACGCTATCAAACATTTATCATTTCTCAGCGTCGGACGACTATTTCATTCATGTTGTTTCCATATCGATCATTCATTCATTCGTTCAATCGCGCACTATGGGTGGCCACCTACACATAGTCATTGTGACCGATCGAGGTAGCTAACCTTAACACACGGTCACACGTGTACACAATCCGAGTTAGTCCTTAACTAAGTCGGATCCGATCGTTACCACTTTTATAACGTTGGTGGACCAACACATTCACATACCACATCGGATATACCAATCTCGGATAGGATAACAACAAAACATAAATATTTGAGTCAATAACATTTCATGTGATAATATTTCATAAAGCTTTGTAAATCATGCTTTGAGTTATGCATAATATTTTGTTCGAAAGTCCACCGCTAATCAAGCTAGTAAGTCTAAATGAGCGGTGTGGTTGTTCTTCCTCGCCGACTACGTACGATCAAACCCTTCATAAGAAAATAGCGTTTCTTAGATTCTTTCTATCGATCGAAGGTCGACATCTTATGTTTGAATCTTTGCTTACACATTACGACATTGTTTGTTTCTCTTAACTCGTCGGAGATTATATAAGTCGTATAATCGTTATTCGTTACCGAGTTGTTTTAACGCTCAATATATTATCGTATTGGGTTGTCGTTATTGAGTATCAACGTTGTAGCTCGACTTTTGGTTTTTTCTAACTTAGGAACTCACGTTTGAGTATCATTTTAATAGTAGCAAACCCTAATTTATGTCTAACTTCGATTCTCGTTGATTCCTTCTTAAGTTATCGAAATTGGTCGATTTCTTTTGGATTCCGTACACATAGTATTATGTTGTTTACGTTTGGGGTTTTGGTTTGTCGATTTTAACATAAACATAAACATTGAACACTAAACAATACCATACACAACATAAACTATACTAAAGCATTAGAAAACCCTAATTTCTAACATAATGCAAAATTATTGTGTATGTGTGTATAAGTGTTTTATTCATTAATCACAATCACAACCATTCATTCCAAGCTTATAGCTTAACTATCATAGTACCATTTAACATAGAATTAAACCCATACTTAGCCATTTTGTTACGTTTTTGATAATTAGCAACAATTAGCATATGTATCCAATAAATTCCAATAAAATCATGTTATACTCCTATCATACTATAGAGTTTAATTTCCAACTCAATACCATCAAAAAAAAATTTAAATCTTGGGCAAACAAGCATTTTATATTCGGTATTTATAATTTATTTAACATTGGTATTCAATAAATTCCACAAAAATCATATCTTACTTATATCATATACTAAACATGAAATATCATCTCATATCATACATTAAAATTTAAACCCATGCTTTTCACCATATAATGATTTTCGGTAATCACCATATATATATATATATATATATATATATATATATACATACTCAATAAATTTCATTCTTTCACAATATGTTTATATCATGCATTAAACATTTAATATTAACATTAAACATCAACTAATATTTATAATATCACATAAAACATTATTCTCAACAACAAAAATCAAATAAATCACTATATATATATACATATAGTTCACGGTAATTATAGGAAAAATAGGAGAAGTGTTTGAATAAATTCAAGGTTAATATATGATTTTCATATCATACATTAAACACCATATCTCAACTATTTTCAACAAACACAAATCAAACAATACTCTAAAAATATATATATGTATTCGGTCCTAATAAATAAAAATAGGAGATGTGTTTCAAAAATTCCAAGATTCATATATGATGTTCATATCATATATTAAACACCATATCTCAACTATTTTTCAAAAAGAAAAATCAAACCATGGCTTAAATCAAGCCTATAGCTCACGTCATTTTCAAAATAAAATCCAAAAATATTCTGAAAATTATGATATTTATTGTACATGCTTCTAATACATTAACAAAAAATAATATCAAATAATATTCACAAAATAATGCTTTATCACATATAAAAAGAAATAAAGCATAAATCGAAAAATATCAAACATGCTCCAAAAATTCTCAAATTGTAACTAAAGCCTTAGAACATCATTCTAAGAATTTTTCATTCATGGATTGAGAGCATTTGATGGCTCAAAAGTCACGAAAAAAAATGAGGAGCAAAACTAGGGTTTTTTTTATGAAATAATTCAAGAAAAATCTAAAAAAACTTCTACTCCCTTACAATGAAGAGAATGATGAGTAGTACCTTTGTATGGTCTTAGAATTATTATTTGAGGGTTGGAAAGGTTTGGAAAGGAGGATTTAAAGATTAAAACTTGAAGAACAAAGAGAGAATTTTGAAAAAGAGAGAGAAATTTGGTTCCAAAAGAATGAGGCTATAATGAACAACTTTTCTACTGTATTGACAGCCTAAAGGGTTGTTATTACCCATTTGGGGTGGTCTTGGTGGTAGTTGGGAGAAGGATTGGTCAAATTACCCGTTTTGGCATGTTAATACCGACTCTTTAAGTTTTAACGCGCTTTCGATTGATTTCTCAGAACCTTAAGGTTTTATTTTCTTAAATAGTCTTTAAAATACTTATTTCAATGTTTATAAAAATTTCATAAAGTTCGGACGGCGTTCGATAAGTCAATTCCGAGTTATCGCGGAAAAACAGCGTTCGGCGATTAAATTATGCTCATTCGAAATTCTATTGAATTCTTGAGATTTCATAATTTATTTGAGTCTTATAAATTATATGTTATTGATTTAGACCCTTGGTTCGAGTTTCGGGTTGTTCGGATCAATTTAGGGTTTTCCCGGTATATTTTTCCGGCGTTCGGTTAAGTTCTTCAGGAATTTCTTTCAGAAATTGATTCTTATAATTTCTAAATTTATAATAATATATTCCTTCATGATTTTGATTGTTATCATTAATTATCATGATTAGCACGGACTGCAAATTGTTCCGGCTCGTGAATAGTGCTTTTAAGACTGACCGGGCAAGTATGCCCGAAAATTCTCATTCTTTGGCTTCTCACATTTTTTCGTGAGATGATTCTAGAAATGAAATCATTTTGTTAAGATTCACAGTAGGACTAGTCACTAGTTTTTGATTTATCTAGTTTTCGATCTCCGAATCGATTCTAATTCGTTTAATTGGTTACCTTAAAAATAATTAAGGTTTAAGCACCACAAATAAGTGATTTGAACATCATAAATAAAAGTTTTAAATTTTTTCGGGTTATTACATACCATCCCTCATGAAATAAATTTCGTCCCGAAATTTGCTAACCTTGGAAAAGATCTGGATATTTCTCTTTCATAGCTGATTCCAGTTCCCAGGTTGCTTCTTCTTCTCCATGGTGTTGTAGGGAAAACCGATTTTAACCCTCTCCCAATGATCTATCTTGGATGTTTAATTCACCATAAATTGATTATATTCCTAGCATGCACCTATATAATTAATTGCAACATGTAGGAGTTTTCTTGTGTTTACCTGCGAATCTGTCGGGGATGAACGGATCAAGACTCGTGCTTTGACCTTCTGGACTGTATCCCGGTTGCCCAATCTCCAATATTGAATGAGGATAATCTATGGAGAATGCTACAGAAAATCACCTCTTTCTCTCTAGAATTTTCGAAAATTATCTCCTAATGCACACTAGGAATTCTCGAAAATTATGGATAGGTTAATTGAGGATTAGCTTTGATCTTATCTCTTACCTTATAATGCATTATCATAATCTCATAAGGAAAGGATCCATGCATATCCCATAAATATAATAATATCCTTATGGATAAAGAGAATCAAATCATATCCATAGAGAGAGAGTGGGCGCCGATTTTCCTCCTAGCTTCGGGCCTGGATGGGCCAGTCCAGGGACCAAAAGCAAGGAATAAAGATGGGCCTCAAATAAATTAATTATCTTATGTTCAGCCCAGAACATAAATTAATTTATAAACATTCATTCATGCCACTAGAGAATAAATGCTGACTTACGCCTTTATTACCGAAGTTGAGTCGGGCTTGCACTTAGACATTACGAATCCCCGTATTTAAGATATCGCACGTCCATTAATTATTTAGAGCATTCTGACTGCTTAAAATAATTAATATCATTAATTCCTTAAGTAGTACCACTCAACCTTATTATTGTACTTGAGCTAACTCAACCTACAAGGTTTAGTACAATAAACCTTTTGAGCTCCTTAAGGGGACGTCATCATCCTAAACGGATACGGTGACTCGATACAGATAACTAGCATGACATACAAGCACTGCCACCACCCAAGACGGAGAATATTGGGTTAGAACATATAACCTCACCCATAACAAGTCAAAGTGATGGTCAAGAACTCATACTCACCTAATACCTTATCGAGGTTTAGATCATCGTAAGTCACCGAGATCTAGGTTCTTCACGACGGTCGATAAAGAACTCATCTCATCGTGATCCATCAATACGTCGAGACGCGTACCGGCATAGACAAGCAACCAAGTCAAGTCACTTCTTATCTATACCGCAGCCTATACCGACAACTCGTCCTCAAGTTGTCTCGATCGTGATTCTTTTATATCTCATTAAACGACCAATCATACGGACTTTTGTGATCTTCTACACATCGTATGATCTAACTTATATATGAGATAAGGGGACACGATATATGCAATCAAGTAATCAATTCAGATAGGAGATTGTAATAGTGGTAACAAGAAACATTGTATACAAGCTCAACCAACACTGCTTTCAGTATACAAATCCAACAGGTGTCGCCATAGAACTTTCACTAACGGTATCTCTTTGTTCCTTAGCTTTTGGATACGTCGGTCTAAGATTTCCGTAGGCAGTTCTACGTAACTCATATTGTCATTGAGGACATTATCTGTCGTCAGTATCACATGGTTGGGGTCATGTATGTACTTCCTTAGTTGTGAAACGTGGAACACATTGTGCATGTTTTCAAAACTTGGCGGCAATGCAAGTCTGTAAGCCGCTGGTCCTATGCTTTCCAAAATTTCATAGGGTCTTATGAAACATGGTCGTAGCTTTCCTTTTATTCCAAATCTCACAATTCCTTTTGATGGAGAAATCTTCAGGAAGACTTTGTCCCCCACTTCAAAATGCAGCTCTGTGCGACGTTTGTCGGCGTACGACTTCTGTCGGTCTTGGGCCTCCTTCATCCGTTGGCGGATATGTCTCATAATCTCGATCATTTCACCCACAGAGTCAGGTCCTAATACTCTACTTTTTCCCACTTCATCCCAATAGATGGGTAATCGACATTTCTTTCCATAAAGAGCTTCGTACATGGTCATTCTAATAGTTGCTTGGTAGTTGTTATTGTAGGCGAATTCCACAAGTGGTAACACTTGTTCCCAACTTTCTTTTATCGAGGACAACGGTTCTCAACATGTCTTCAAGCGTTTGAATGGTCCTCTCAGATTGTCCGTCCGTCTGTGGGTGGAATGCGGTGCTAAAATGTAGTCGAGTCCCTAATTCCTTTTGTAAGCTCATCCAGAATCTGGATGTAAATTTCGAATCTCTATCAGACGTGATAGTCTTCGGAACTCCATGTAGACGTATGACCTCTCAAACGTACAACTGTGCTAGTCTGTCTGATCCATGTGTTATCGGAATGGGTAGAAAATGCACGCTCTTGGTCAAACGATCGATGCTGACCAAAATAGCGGTATTTCTTCTTTGTGATTTGGGTAGCCGGTAACAAAGTCCATGGCTATATCATCTCATTTCCATTCCGGTATGTCTAGCGGTTGTAAGGTTCCATACGGTCGTTGGAGAAGTGCTTTCACTTGTTGGCACGTCAAACAACGTTCTACGAATGAAGCTACGTCTCGCTTCATTCCATCCCACCAAAATTTCTCCTTGAGATCTTGGTACATTTTGGTGCTTCCGGGGTGTGCGGTGTAAGAAGTCTCATAGGCTTCTTTCAATATCTCGCTCCTAAGCCCTTCGTCTTCTGGAACACACACTCTCCCGTCATACAATAAAACGTTATATGTTGCTTCTTTGAAATTCTTGTGGTTGTTGTCCTTGATCTTAGCTCGTATTTCCTCTAGCTTCTTGCTCTCCCTCTGAGCTTCTAAGATTCGGGCTCTTAAGTCCGGGGTTGCAATCAACGTTACAATACAGCCCTCTATCGTCAGAGACGGGTCTATGACTTCGATGTTCATCCTCTGAAATTCCTTTATAAGTATTTCCTCATGACTGTGGAGACATCCCAAACTAGGGTGGGATTTACGACTCAAGGCATCGGCTACAACATTAGCCTTGCCTGGATGGTAATTGATACCACAGTCGTAATCTTTTACTTGTTCTAACCATCTACGCTGCCTCATGTTAAGATCTTTCTGCTCAAAGAAATATTTCAGACTTTTATGGACAGTATAGATCTCACATCTAACTCCATAAAGGTGATGCCTCCAAATCTTTAAGGCATGTACGACCGCTGCTATTTCCATGTCGTGCATAGGATAGTTCAACTCATGTAGACGTAACTACCTTGAAGCATAAGCAATAACCTTGCCTTCTTGCATCAGCACACATCCTAGTCCATTCTTTGAAGCATCCGTGTAGATTGTGTATTCTTTATCTACCTCGGATACTGCTAGTACAGGTGCTGTCGTCAGCAACTCCTTCAGTCTCTGGAAACTAGCCTCACACTCGGCGGTCCATGTGTACTTGATCCCCTTTCTCAACAGTTGGGTCATGGGTCGGGCTATCGTTGAGAATCCCTTGATAAATCTTCGATAATAGCCGGTAAGTCCTAAGAAACTCTTAATTTCATTCGAGTTCTTCGACGACTCCCATTCACGAACTGTGTCGATCTTCGAGGGGTCTACTTTGATTCCCTCGGCTGACACGATGTGACCTAAGAATGTCACTTAGCTAACCGAAATTCACACTTGCTAAACTTGGCGAAGAGTTGCTCTTGCCTCAATGTTTGCAGCATAGTTCTCAAGTGCTCTTTGTGTTCTTGGTTATTCTTGGAGTATATTAGGATATCGTCTATTAATAATAAGACAAATTTGTCTAAGTATGATGAAATACCCTATTCATGATATCCATAAATACTGCTGGGGCATTTGTAAGTCCAAAGGGCATGACGATGAATTCGAAATGACCATACCTTGTACGGAAAGCCGTTTTAGGTACATCCTCTGGTCTAATTCTTAGTTGGTGGTATCCCGACTTTAGATCTATCTTTGAAAAGACTCCTGCTCCCTTAAGTTGATCAAACAGATCGTCAATTCGGGGTAAAGGATACTTATTCTTAAGATTTATCTTGTTTAACTCTCGATAGTCTATGCACATTCTCAAAGTGTCATCCTTCTTCTTCTTCACGAAAAGACGGTATTTCCATGGAGACCTGCTGGGTCTAATAAAACCTAACTCCAAGAGTTCTTGCAGTTAGATCTTCAATTCCTCAAGTTCCTTTGGTGTCATCCGGTATGGGGCTTTTGACACGGGGGCAGAACCTGGTTCAAGGTCGATCGTGAATTCGATCTGTCGGTTTGACGGTAATCCCGACAGTTTATCTAGAAATACATTGGGATAATCCTTCACGATCGGGACGTCTTTTATCCTTCTCTAATTCTGCTCTTCCTCTTGGAGATAGACGAGGTAGGCGTGGTTCTCTGTTTTGTTCAAGAGCGTCCTTGCTCGTGGCGGATATGATTGGGACTCTTCTCCCATGCCGATCCGTGAAAGTCCGTAGGTTTCTCTCGGGATGTTGGAAAGAAATTTTCCTTTCATTACACGGGATGGTCGCATTATGTTCGATTAACCAATCCATTCCTAGGATTATGTCCACATCATCATAGGTATGGCGTGAAGGTTATCTGTCATGACCTTAAGTGAGCTAGTCCAGTTCTAGGTTCGAGCATATGTGGGTTACCGTTCTTATGCCTCATACTGGGGAAGAAATTTTAATAATTTGTTCAGCGCGTTTAGGATCTAATCCTAAGTTCTCTACGCATGCTTCAACAATAAAAGAATACGAGGTGCCAGTATCGAACAGTAGGATAACAGGCAATTGGAGGACTATTCCCATACCTGCCAAGTTTCCTTGGTTCCTTGGCGGCTCCTGCGGGAACTCCCTTTCTTGGTTGAGGGCGTAGGCCCTAGCTTGGGGTGGTGGTTGCTGTTGTTGGTGATGTTGTTGTTGTTGCGGTTGTTGCTGTTGTTGTTGTTGTTGTTGTGGCTACGGCTGTTGGGGCTGTCGGTACTACTGCTGCGGCTGTCGCCATTGTTGTCGTCGTTACCGCCGTGGTTGATATGGTCGCTGATTCGGCTGATAGTACTGAACTGGGGGCTGTTATTGAAACGGTTGGGCTTGAATAGCCCGGATCGGTTGGACTTGGTTGGGCACATTGGGACGGCCATTTCCCCCTTGGCGTACCTCAGGACAGTCTCTAGAGTAATAACCCTTCTGGCCACACTTGAAGCATCCATCATTGGTGAATACACATGCCCCTTGTGACTCCTATGGCACCTTGGGCACACAGGGAGCCTTACGAATTTCTGGTTTCCCCCGCCAGGTGCGGGTACCATAGGGCGTCCATTTCCTTGCCCGTGCCCAGATGGCACGTTGTTCCCTTGCCATGGCCTCCTGTCGGCCTGGCCAGCATTGGATCCTTGTCCTTGGTGGGGTCCTTCCCACTTCATCTTCCCATGATCTCCTTGGTGATTCGGGGGGTGCACAACGACAATCCTGTCCTCAGGCATAGCAGCCTCGATGTCCAATTCCCGACTGAGGGCCTCACGGTAAGTCAGATTTCCGTGATCAGCTAGCGACACCCTGATCTCATGGCGGACTCCCGCCCAAAACTTCTCAGTCCTCTTCTCGTCGGTGTCGACCAACTGAGGCGCATACCTCAATATTTCGCAGAATGCACGTTCATAATCTGTGACCGTGGTCTTTCCTTGGTGTAGGTTGTAGAACTCTTGCTCCTTCCTCTTCCGGTAACTCTTAGGAATGTACTTCTCGTACACCTCCTCCTTAAATTCCTCCCAGGAGAAATTATCCAGCTCCTCCTGAGATAGAGTCTTCCTCTTCGCCTCCCACCAGAAGTCAGCGGCACCAGTCATTTGAAAAGCAACGCATGACAAGCGTTCTTGAGAGGTGCAGTGGATGAAGTTGAAGATTCGCTCCAGTGCGCGAATCCATAGTTCAGCATCCACGGGATTCCCAGTCCCGTTGAAAGTCGGTGGGTTCTGTCTGAGGAATAGTTCCTTGATCAGTCTCGCTGGTGGTGGTGGTGGGGATGGTGTGTCTTCTCTCTCAGGTGTTACTTCACGATTTCTCCTTCTCGGCGGCATCCTATCCTTCATAAACACACGCAATTAGAAATTGTCTGATACTATCCATCAGGATCAATGTGTGTGTATATATATATATATATATATATATATATATATATCAGCACGGTATTTATAATTATGAACGTAAATCCAACACATCATCAAACACCACATATCGTAATATTAAAACAAAAGGCTCTCGAGGAGCTATCACCATATCATATCAATTGCATCCACGAGGACTTTCATCAGCGTTTTTAAGCTTTACAAAAAACCAGGTACAGAGTATGATGCCCAAAAACAAATATCAGCATCACTCCGTGTACCTAGTCGCGGTGCGTACAAAAATCTAAACGTTACCGTGGTCATCAAAATAGGGTTCATGTCGGAACGACTCATCGTTTCCGCATGCATCAAAAGATATACAGAGTATATAGACAAAAAGACAATCAGTCCTAAGAACTAGATCTATGATCGCCCGGGTATAGATAGGGCTCCATGTGTCAGAGTCAGGACTGGAAGCATGAGAACTATCCACTCCTTCCATCTCATCGTCAGCTGATGGATCCTCCTCGGGGTCTTCCTCTGGGTCTTCCTCGGGATCTTCCTCGGGGTCTTCCTCCGGAACTTCCTCCGTGTCAGGTACGGGAGCCACGGGTTCTCGGTCTTTAGCGACCCTGGCTTCCTCCATAGCAGCTAGATCTCGACGGATCTCAGCCATGACCTCCTCGTAAACATCATCCGGAAACGGAGCAACAGCAGGGCGGACTTCGGTCTCTCCCACGGTACTTGTAGCCATGTCACGTGGATCCTCACTCTTCACAGAATTGTGGTACCCAGGTGCATGCGGGGGTGGCGGCGGCTGGACTGGGGAAGGGCCGGTAGATGAAGGTGGAGACGGGTATGGCAGGACTGTCGGTGATGGTCTGGGCGGGCAATGGCGAGGATGGAATCCTACTGTGGTATGACAAGGAAGGTGAGCTGTCGGGGACAGGAAGGTCCCGCCTCGAACATGTCCTCGCCATCGCCGAGTAAGAACACAGTCCATCACCGCCAAACGGGCACCTCTGGATGGAGCCACTCCGGAATCTCATCACGCAAAGTGTATTCTCATGCGGGAAGATACGGTCCACGTTGTGCAGCTCCGTACACCGTGAACACATAGCTCAGATGGCTAGCAAAGCGAGGCAGGTCCGCCTCCAGATCGAAGCTCTCTCGGCGTCGATAGATGTAGTTCGCTGATATCTCGCGGGCATACCCCTGCCAGTTGGATGGCAGTCTCATGATAAGTCGAAGCACACCGTCATAATGAGATGTACCTCGGGCGTGTGCAGCGGCCCAATGACGGGTCGTCACCGTGGCACATCTGGTAGGAGCAGTACGAACGTATAACCTCCTCGGGTGTGGCCCTAGAGGATAGGGGGTGCCTAGTCGTGAAGACTGTCCGAGCCATCTGAAAAGGAAAGTATCACTATGGTCAGACACGGTAAACATAACGGTATGTCTAGAAGAAGGTATGTGTATAATAACATTTGTACAAAGAAGGCTATAACAATCTATATCATACTATGACCTATCTGCCTAAATTCCTATGGTGCGACTTTTATGGTTGGGTCTCCGGGAAGAGACAGTATGGTTTCTTAGAGTATAACAGCGATCGAGGCCTAGCCTTAGGGTAAAGGCTAAGTGGTCACCTTATCTTATTGGGTCTTGGATTCCTTATTTCTATTCACGTTATAGGATCATATCATATCCGTTCTCATTATGCACTTACGATTCATCATTTCTTTTTATACCTTCATAACGTTATACTTTTATTCTTTTCACTTATGCCACGATAGAGGCAACACGCGCAGTGTTCGGAATTCCTTCACATAGAGAGGTTGGGACTCTAACAGTGCGAACCTCCAGTTAAGCAATCGCTTCATCATCGTAGACTCGTCGTATTCTCATCATCGAATCCGTTCGGATTGCGATAATCAAGCATTCTCATTTACTCAGTTACCAAGCTCCTAAAACTTGTAATTTTCTTTCAAACTAATGACCAATCAATTGAAACAACCCTTCAATTTCAAAAATTTCCACTTTCCAAAATATTTTTCAACTTCCTAACAAGGCAATATTGAAATTCTAAATTCACATTTCATATACTTCCATCATTTTAAAACAACTCTTAGTTGAGATAGTTACCTTCTTCTTCGTTGAGCAGGACGACGATGGAGTGTAGTGCAGTAGCAGTCAAACACAAACGAATTCTAGACTCAACTTTCAACTTAGGATTCAAGGAAATGGTTTCTATGGTTTAGAGCGAACAAGTGCTCCGATACCACTTTGTGACGACCTGACTTCCCAAGGAAGTACGGATCATATGGATTATCACCAGTATGATAAAGCTATTAACAATTTAACTACTCAATAACGCATAGACTAAAAAGGGATAAGCTATTCAATACCAACTCAAGTCACATAAGGACTTGTCAAAAGGTTCAAGGTTCAAATATAACCCAATCAGGGCACAATTCAAGGAACGAGGTATGACCTCAAGTTCAATACGGTATGAAAGCAGTTATAATCAAACATCAAAATAATATCAGAGTTAGGCAGCAAATAAACGTGTGGACATGCATATGACGATGCATGCCCAAGGTTCTAGAAACCTTTCTAATAAAGCATCAAAACAACGGCTACTCTGCACCACCTCGCACCCATCATCGATCCTTGCTCAACCTGCATATCAAAAACGAATATGCAGGGCTAAGTACAAAATTACTCAGTGGACTCATTGCCTAAACATTTTCTTTATCAAAAGTTATTGAACTGCCCACAATAGCACATAAGGATTTTAGTTGAAAGACTCATGCCTATCAAACATTTTATCATTTCTCAAAAGCATCAGGCCTGACTATTTCATTCACATTGTTTCCATATCTGATCATTCATTCATTCATTCAATCGCGTACTATGGAGGTGACCACCTACACATAGTCGTCGTGATCGATCGATGTAGCTAACCTTAACACACAGTCACATGTGTACACAATCAGAGTTAGTCCTTAACTAAGTCGGATCCGATCGTTACCCTTTTTTAACGTTGGTGGACCAACACATTCACATACCACATCGGATATACCAATCTCAGATAGGATAACAACAAAACATAAATATTTGGCAGTCAATAACATTTCATGTGATAATATTTCATAAAGCTTTGTAAATCATGCTTTGAGTTATGCATAACATTTTTGTTCCAAGAAAGCCCACCTGCTAATCCAAAGCTAGTAAGTCTAAATGAGCAGGGTGTGGTTGTTCTTCCTCGCCGACTACGTACGATCAAACCCTTCATAAGAAAATAGCGTTTCTTAGATTCTTTCTATCGATCGAAGGTCGTTTACAAATTACGACTTAAAGTTCCCAATTAGGGTTTCTTTATGATTTCATGTGATTGTTTTAAGATAATTTCTATTATCTTACATTCCCAATTCCCAAGCTACATTACTTCATCGTTCATAGGTGAACTTCAATTATGAATCACATACTCCGAGTCCATCCTCAACTCTTAACCTTAGTGTTATTCTACACGTTATTACGTTATAGATTATCGGTAATCAAATTATGATTGGTAAATTAGGATATTCTCAAGCCACTAACTAGACTTAACAATTATAGTTACGTCCTAGTAGGTTATGCTTGACGACTTGTCGTATTAGCACGACAATTAAAAGATGAGTATTGACTTATGATTCAAGTGAGCACATGCTATCATGTAAGTAAGTACTTAGGAATAAATGAAGTGCTTCGAGAATATTAACTAGACTTTTGAGACATAAGGATCGACATCTTATGTTCGAATCTTTGCTTACACATTACGATATTGTTTGTTTCTCTTAACTCGTCGGAGATTATATAAGTCGTATAATCGTTATTCGTTATCGAGTTGTTTTAACGCTCAATATAATATCGTATTGGGTTGTCGTTATTGAGTATCAACGTTGTAGCTCGGCTTTTGGTTTTTTCTAACTTAGGAACTCACGTTTGAGTATCCTTTTAATAGTAGCAAACCCTAATTTATGTCTAACTTTGATTCTCGTTGATTCCTTCTTAAGTTATCGAAATTGGTCGATTTCTTTTGGATTCTTGTATATATAGTATCATGTTGTTTACGTTTGGGATTTTGGTTTGTCGGTACAACATAAACATAAACATTCAACACTAAACAATACCATACACAACATAAACTATACTAAAGCATTAGAAAACCCTAATTTCTAACATAATGCAAAACTATTGTGTATGTGTGTATAAGTGTTCCATTCATTCATCACAATCATAACCATTCATTCCAAGCTTATAGCTTAACTATCATAGTACCATTTAACATAGAATTAAACCCATACTTAGCCATTTTGTTACGTTTTCGATAATTAGCAACAATTAGTATATGTATCCAATAAATTCCAATAAAACCATGTTATACTCCTATCATACTATAGAGTTTAATTTCCAACTCAATCCATCAAATAAAATTTTAAGTCATGGGCAAACAAACATTTTATTTTCGGTATTTATAATTTATTGAACATTGGTGTTCAATAAATTCCGCAAAAATCATATCTTGCTTATATCATATACTAAACATGAAATATCATCTCATATCATAAATTAAAATTTAAACCCATGCTTTTCACCATATAATGATTTTCGGTAATCACCATATATATATATACATATTTAATAAATTTCATTCTTTCACAATATGTTTATATCATGCGTTAAACATGTAATATTAACATTAAACATCAACTAATATTTATAATATCACATAACACATTATTCTCAACAACAAATATCAAATAAATCACTATATATATACATATAGTTCACGGTAATTATAGGAAAAATAGGAGAAGTGTTTGAATAAATTCAAGGTTAGTATATGATTTTCATATCATACATTAAACACCATATCTCAACTATTTTCAACAAACAAAAATTAAACAATACTCTAAAAATATATATATGTATTCGGTTCTAATAAATAAAAATAGGAGATGTGGTTCAAAAATTCCAAGATTCATATATGATGTTCATATCATATATTAAACACCATATCTCAACTATTTTTCAAAAATTAAAATCAAACCATGGCTTAAATCAAGCCTATAGCTCACGACATTTTCAAAATATAATCCAAAAATATTCTGAAAATTATAATATTTATTGTACATGCTTCTAATACATTAACAAGCAATAATATCAAATAATATTCACAAAAGCATGCTTTATCATATATAAAAAGAAATAAAGCATAAATCAAAAAATATCAAACATGCTCCAAAAAATTCTAAAATTGTAACTACAGCCTTAGAACATCATTCTAAGAATTTTCCATTCATGGATTGAGAGCATTTGATGGCTCAAAAGTCACGAAAAAAAATGAGGAGCAAAACTAGGGTTTTTTTATGAAATAATTCAAGAAAACTCTAAAAAAAATTCTACTCCCTTACAAATGGAGAGAATGATGAGTAAAACCTTTTTATGGTCTTAGAATTATTATTTGAGGGTAGGAAAGGTTTGGAAATGAGGATTTAAAGATTAAAACTTGAAGAACAAAGAGACAATTTTGAAAAAGAGAGAGAAATTTGGTTCCAAAAGAATGAGGCTGTAATGAACGACTTTTCTACTGTATTGGAAGCCTAAAGGGCTGTCATTACCCATTTGAGGTGGTCTTGGTGGTAGTTGGTAGAAGGATTGGTCAAATTACCCGTTTTGGCATGTTAATACCGACTTTTTAAGTTTTAACGCGCTTTCGATTGATTTCTCGGAACCTTAAGGTTTTATTTTCTTAAATAGCCTTTAAAAGACTTATTTCAATGTTTATAAAAATTTCATGAAGTTCGGACGGCGTCCGATAAGTCAATTCCGATTTATCGCGGAAAAACAGCGTTCGGCGATTAAATTATGCTCATTCAAAATTCTATTGAATTCTTGAGATTTCATAATTTATTTGAGTCTTATAAATCATATGTTATTGATTTAGACCCTTGGTTCGAGTTTCGGGTCGTTCGGATCAATTTAGGGTTTTTCCGGTATATTTTCCCGACGTTCGGTTAAGTTCTTCAGGATTTTCTTTCAGAAATTGATTCTTATAATTTATAAATTCGTAATAATATATTCCTTCATGATTTTGATTGTTATCATTAATTATCATGATTAGCACGGACTGGAAATTGTTCCGGCTCTTGAATACTGCTTTTAAGACTGACCGGGCAAGTATGCCCGAAAATTCTCATTCTTTGTCTTCTCACATGTTTTCGTGAGAGGATTCTAGAAATGAAATCCTTTTGTTAAGATTCACAGTAGGACTAGTCACTAGTTTTTTATTTCTCTAGTTTTCGATCTCCGAATCGATTCTAATTCGTTTCATTGGTTACCTTAAACATAATTAAGGTTTAAGCTCCACAAATAAGTGATTTAAACATCATAAATAAAAGTTTTAAATTTTTTCGGGTTATTGCATGGAGCTTAGAGAAATTCGATCACTTCCTTGTAGAGTCCCTCTGGGACTCTGTTTTGATCCTCTCTATCTAAAAAGATATTATTATATTTATTAGATATGCAGATATCCTATCATGATAGGATTTATGGTTGCATTATAAACATAAGGTGAGAGAAAATCAAACCCTAATTCTAAAAGTGAATTTTTGGAAAATTATACTTCTCAAAGTTGGGATTTTTGAAAACTTCAAAAGAAGGAGGAAGGCGAATTTCTGCAGCACTCTCCATAAATTGTCCTCACTCGACATTGGAGTTTAGGCAATTGGGACACAGTCCAGAAGATCAAAGCACGAGTCTTGATCCAATCCTTGCCTGATAAATTTACAGGTAAACACGAGAAAACACCAACGTATTGCAATTAATTATATAGGTGCATGCTATGAATATAATTAATGTATGGTGAATTAAACATCGATATAGATCCTCGGGAGAGGTTAAAATCGATTTCCTACAATTGGTATCGAGCACGGATCGATATCTTGGCTCTGTTGGATTAATTCACGTTTGATTATTACGTGCGCAATTAATTAATTGTGGATCTGTCGTTCATCGTGGCTCGTTTTATTTTTTGTCGGATTTCATTTTTCACCACGAGAAAATCCTTAGGATTTTTCTTGTAAATCTAAAGTGTAAAAGAGGAACGAAGACGAAGAACGAGACGACGGAGTCCGGTTGCACGGCACGACGGGAGGCACGCTGGCAGCACATCGTGCGACAAGGCGCACGACCGTGCCGTAACGTGTGGGCGAACAGGGGCGCGGAGTGCCGGAGTCCTCGATGAGGCTGGGCGGAGTCGGCGGCAGGTCTCGGTAGGTCGGGCGTGCGGGGCATGCAGTTTCCATGCGGACGACTCAGCACGCCTCGGCGCTAAGCGTCTTGTCGGCAGATAACCGGCGAATCGGGCGACAGGCGCGCAGTCCTCGACAGCCTTCAGCGGCATCAGGCGGACAGCATGAGGTCTGTTTGGTTTCATTTTGTGCTTATTCTTGGTATTGTTTTGCATGCTGTTTTCAGTGGTTTATCCTATTTATCCCGTTGGTTTGATTATTATTTTTCGATTCGGACTTTCTTTGTTTGTTTCGATGTTTTGTAGAAAAACAACATTAAATAGGATGAAATGGATCTTCCAAGGATCAAGTATATTGAAGAGCATCTCGATAGGAGTTCATAGGGGTAAATGGATCGCAATTTGAAATTCGAACACGAGAGCGGAGCTGTCATCAAGTCTTGCGTGCGTGCCTGAGCGCCCTGCGCCAATGCCGTCGCCCAGCGTTCCCGCGCGCCCGATGCCGCGCCCAGCGCCCAGCCTGCAAGAGGCCAGAGGCCGCAGACACCCCGCACTTTTCGCTCGCGTCCGCGAAGATCCGCCCCTAGCACCGCGGCATCTCCAGCGCCCGCTCACCCCGCTCCACGCGCACGCCTCCTCAGCCGACGCTCAAAGCGAGCGCTCCTCCACCGTTCATCCGGCGCTCCACCTGAGCGCCCGCTCGCTCAATTTCCCTCGCGCGCTCGCGTCTCACCCGGTGCTCGTCCACCCCCGCGCACGCTCGCCCTTGAGCCGATGTTCGCTTTTGAGTCAGTCCACTCTTGTGAGCGAGCGCTCGATCTAAGCCGACATTCACTTTGGGAACAGAACCTTCGCTCCGTGCTCTCTCACAATGCAACTGACGCTCACTCTCACTTAATATATATATATGCGCAATCGCGAGTTAGGACAGTTCAGTTCTAATTTTCTTTACGCCGCAGTCGCTGTTCTTTAAATTCTTTTCCGGAGCTTCCAGACACGATAGAGACAAACTACTGATATTTATTCCTGCTTCCATTTTCTTTGATTAATACATTTGTTAACCTAATTAATCTATTGGATTTATCAATTTATGCTTTTGGATTTATCAGTTTTATCGAAATTATTTTCGTAGTATTATTGTTTGGTGATTTTTATTGGATTCAATTGCATAGTGACAGTGGATTGTTTCCATGTTCCTTTGATTATATTTCTTCTAGCATTCGATAACTTACATTCTATGCATTTGATTTGGGAATTTAGTTATATGTTAAATCTTTCTCCAATGAATTTTATTGCTTCATGTTTGGTGATTTTAATTTAGTTTGTTCTATGCTTAGCTTCCTGCTTTCGTGCTTTCGTAGTTTATCAACTAGGGATTGACAATTCGTAGTTTATTGCTTTTATTTATATTTCTTTTCAGCTTTTCAATTCCTGTTTGTTTCAAAACCCATGTTGGTAATAGAGTGTTTAGGATTTACCGTTTTATGTGTTTGACACGAACAATAAGCCCTGTTAAGTTTTCCTTGAGAGACGAATTGGGTTAATTTTCGCTATTACAACACCTCATTCGATTATGAGTCAATTAAGAGAACACTTTTAGTTGAAACAAATTTTGGCACCGTTGCAGGGGAAAACTTTAGGCATATTGTTTGTGTTATTTATTTTCGGTGTTTTTTTTTTTTTGTTATTTTCTCCCCCCCCGGTGCATGTGATCCTGTTTTTGTAGTTGGTGTCTGTTAATGCAGGGTTACTAGCAATACGAATATGGTCAAACAGGCTGGGGGGAGTAAAGCTCGTCGTATTGGGCAAATTCTTCTTACGAAGAAGAAGCCCAGTTCGACTATTCTGAGGGATGTCCGTCAGGCTATGAGCATCGAGCCTATGATCCCTACTGGGAGCATCAAGCCTATGATCCCTACTGGGAGCATATTCCAACTTCGGCAAGTAGTGAGGACCTCTTTTTCCAGCAACCTCCTATTCAGCAGTTGTTCTTCCAACAACAGCAGTATCAGCAAGCACCTCCACCACCACTCACAGACCAGCTTTTGAGGATATGATCACCCAAAGAATAGATGCTCAAGACTCCAGACTTCAGCGTTTAGAGATGCAAATGGGACAGATCAATAGCATGCTTGATGAGCTGTTGCAGCAACGTGCAGTGAGGAAACTTCCAAACCAACCCGATTAGGTTCAGACGGTCACTATTCTAGAAAGTGACCCAATTGTTGAGAATGGGGTGGGAGAGACATCAGACGAGCCGCTGCAGTCACATGAGGTGGAAAATGAGAAAGAGACTGAAGTTATACCTTTCCCACACCGGTTGAAGAATGAGAAGCAGGAGCACAGCCTCGAGGAAGTTGTTACAGGATCGGCTGACGAGGAAGAGTGGGCACGTGAAGTTGCTAGCATGCCAAAGCCCACTCTGGAAGTGAATGAATTGCCTCAACACTTGAAGTACGTGTTCTTGGAGGAGGATGAAGAGAGGACAAAGGTTGAGGTAGCATCTATAATATGTCAACATCCTAATTCACCAAAGTATTATGCTTTGGGAGTTGAAGTTATCTATTTTTATTTGGAGAATAGGATGTTCGATTTGAGCTTAAATGTTTCATTATTTGCTTTCTTTCTTGTCCTTTGTGCTTATATGGTTACTTGATGTTACGGTGAGATGGTATTCCTGCGGTAAGGACTATGGATAGCTTTGTTGTTGATTGGATTACGTCGTGCTCACGACGTTAAGCTGAAATACTACGTGGGGTTTACCCACGATTTTTCTTCTTTCTTTCTTTCTCTTTTTTTTTGTTTCGTTGTTCTCTTTGATCTATCTGTTGTCTTTGTGTTAGTTTTGTTCAGATTTGGGGCGTCGTCGGTGAGGTGGCTGTGATACTTCAGTTCTGCCGTGCACGCTCACATTCCAACCTTGCCACTGCCATCTATTATCAGGGAAGTCTCCTCCTCTATTGGCTATTTTTGTGTTATTAATGTTTTGAGCACTGGGGACAGTGCTCGATTTTAGTGTGGGGGAGATATTTGGTTTTATGTGCGTATCTTATCTTTTTGTATGCTTGGTAATGTGCCTTTGTGCTTATTTTGATCTCTTTGAATTAAGTTTTGTCTTTGCGAGTAAGTTAGGATTTTGATTTGTGCAACTGAACTCTGTTGTATTGATCAAACTTTGATGTAATTCCATTTCTCTTGTTGATATGTGATTAAAGTGCAACTGTGAATTGACGAGATTGTGTGGATTGATTATAAATCAGGGGTTATTGACGTGGTTTGTCCGACTAATGCTAGGGGGAGTTTTAACATTGTGGTTACCTATATACTTGTTTTATTTTATATAAAAAAAGAAGAAGAAGAAGAAGAAAATGAGGAGAATGAAAACTCCTGTTAATTGTTGAGATTGTTGAAATGGAGGATGGGATTTTGTCCCTCTTTTTCGTAAATTGAGAAATGGACATGGGGAACCACGATAGGAGACTTGAGTTCATCGAGAGTTCACCTTTCGAACATTGTTCCAAATCTGTTAATACTTTCTTTGTGTTCTCAAAGGAAACTTGTTGCTAAAGGTGGCCACTTTAGTTAATTCGCCCCTAGCGGAGAGTTGGGTCTGAGCAAAAATAACTTACTTGTTTATTTGACATTCTCTCAATTTTAGATTTGTTTTACCTTAACTTTGATTGTGTATTCATCATGTTTGGGGGAATTGCAAAAAGAGGTTTGATTGATTGGATTAAGAGTTAAGTTGCCTGAGTTATTTTTCTACTCTTATTAGTATAGACTTTGCTTGAGGACAAGCAAATGGATAAGTGTGGGGTGTTGTTTGGTTTCATTTTGTGCTTATTCTTGGTATTGTTTTGCATGTTGTTTTCAGTGGTTTGTCCTATTTATGTCGTTGGTTTGATTATTATTTTTCGATTCGGACTTTCTTGTTTTGTTTCGATGTTTTGTAGAAAAACGGCATTAAATAAGATGAAATGTGATAAACGCGCATTTTACATGTTTATTGTTGATATTTAAAGATGATTTTAGAAATATAAAGTGCGTTTATGTCTTGGATCACAATGCTTTTACATATTTTTGGAAGATACTGCTCTTGGGTTCCGTTTTGGTGTTTTGTAGGCTTATAAGTTGAAAACCGAAGCATGGAACGAAGAACGAATAGACGAGGGCAAAAACATGGGCCTAGCGATCTCCCCAGCGGCCGCCAGCCCGGGCACGAGGAACTACCAGCGAGCGCGAGCCGCATGCGCACGAAACAGATGTCTAGCGACGGACCTAGCGACGATGTCAAAATTTGATCGACAGAATTTGATCGCACGAAAAACGCGCAAGTATAAGGTAAGTCGAGTATCGTATCCACATGGATTGCAATCCGAAAACACAGAAGCTAATTCAACGAAACTTCATCATTATCCAAGAACAAATTTGGTTTTAAAGGTTTTAAGGCTTCGGATATTAAATCCAAAGCAAAGGTGACAACAAGAAAATAAACTAAAGCAATAAAAACTCAAAGAGATAACTATGAAGAAAGACTAACCCTAGGGATGCACTAATCCTATCCACGACGTATTTTTATCCTGCTTATTATTAACCGTTTTAATCCGCACAAGATGGAAGATCATATATGTAGCCAACAACTTGATTCGACAATTGTATTTGATTGATTACTAATTTTCCTATTACTATTCGTCTTTAGAGGAAAATAAGCAACTCAAAAGGATCACAAAGAATATGCTTCCTACGAATGTTCCTATCTCGATTCGACTCGAGGCTTATCCGTATCATGCATTCAAGATCGATTGACAATTAAAGCATTACGTAATTAGCGGCAACTATGATATGCATCAAGATTGATCGAAATCAACACATATAATTAAGCACCAAGAATCATGAATCAATGCCCGGAAGGTAAATAACAATAGCAGGAATCACAACATATAGGATAGAATCATGCAAACCCTAGGATTAGAACAGAAATTTAGCTAGGCATAAATAACGGAATAAAATACGAAATAATCATAAAAACAGAAATTAAATTGATAAAACCCGTAGGGAAGCGTCTGAAGAACAATGGTTGGGTTCAAACCCAACGGAAAACGGGAAAACGATGGAATTCCTTCGGACGAAATCGTTTCGAAGGTTAACAATGCGTAGAACTAATGTAGAATGATGGAAAACTAAAGCTAGAATGAATCTAAATCAAAACTAATGTGAAAATAAATGGAAAATAGAGAAAAACTGAGGAAAAACGTGTAAAATCGCGGCTGTGGAAGGTTGGGGGTGCGAGGGGGCGAAGCCATATTTATAGATTTAGGGTGAAAACCCTAATTTTTGCGTCTGCCGCTTCTGACTTGGCGGTCTCATGATCATGAGCTTGGTCGCGAGGCATCCTTCTCGTCTCGGCCATCTTCAGTTTCTCGGCAGGTACGCGCGTCCGAACTCACCTCGCGGCCACACCTCGCGGTCGCTAGGTGTTGTCGCATCGAAGGAAAAATCGTCCCGTGCATGGCTCGCGCCCGTTGGGAGTGCTCGCGTGCCATGGCCTTGCCTCGCTTGTGCTGGTGTTTCCTCGCGGCCTACCTAGCGGTCGCTAGGCCGGTCGCGAGCCTTCGTCTGTGCGCAGCATGCGCGCCCGTGCTCGTGCTTGATGGTTCGCGGTCTTGCTAGCGGCGCGAATCGGTCGCTAAGCACTCATTTACGCCTCGTCGCTCGTTCTTGCTTCCATGCTTGGTTTTCAACTTATAAGCTACAAAACACCAAAGCGGAACCCAAGAGCGATGTCTTCCAAAATATATAAAAGCATTGAGATCCAAGACATAAACGCACATTATCGATCTAAAATCATCTTTAGAAATCAACAATAAGCGTGTAAATGCGCGTTTATCAACCCCAAACTTAAATCATTGTTTGTCCTCAATCAAAACAAGACCAAAAGAAAGAGACACAAAAACTCGATCAGCGGCGTCGGCAAAGGTGATTAACCAATAAAGCCTCAGAAATATCTCAAAGCTCAAAATCATTAGTGCACACGATGACATTAGTCAAATCGATAATGTACAACCATTGAAAGCAAAAATCTCTTAATTCAACCCTCACAATGGCATGTGTGTAATATATAGAGTACACTTTTCTAACACGAATGTTCCTATCTCAGTTACGACTTCAGTTACGGCAATTGTGACAGTTGATTACTAATTTGATCGACAGAATTTGATCGACAGAATTTGATCAAATTCTGTGCGATCAAAATTTTGGCGCCGTTGCCGGGGATTGTTAAGATCACATATGAATAATTTGACGATTTGGATTTATTAATTCAAGTTATATATATTATATTATTTATTTATTCTTGTCAGAGTTAAGCTCTCTCTTTTTCTCCAGGTAGTTTATGATCACAAGATCTCGGGGACAGCCTGAACAACCTTTAGACCCCGAGCTCGAAAATTCCCAAAGGAGAAGGAGACGAGAGAGAAGAAGGGCTGCAATGGCAGCTAATCCATAGAACGGGGGCATTTCTCCCGAGCAAGCTGCACGCATGCTGGCTGATTTTGCAGAGATGCAGCGCCAGATGGCGAATATGGGACTCCTTGTCCCTGCTCCAGAGGCAAGGACTTTGAATTACATGTACCGACCTCCCACTGAACAATTCCAAAGAGAAGGATGGGGCCCGTAAGTAGACGCGAACAATTTCGAATTAAAGCCGGCCCTGATCAGTATGGTGCAAGGAAAGCAGTTTGGGGGAGGAGTTACAGAAGACCCGAATGCCCATCTCGAGACTTATCTTGACATTTGTGACACCATCAAGCAGAATGGGGTGCCACAAGACACGATCCGGATCGCGCATGTTCGGATTGTTTCTGCACCGGGCGGGTTGGTTGGACCGGACCGAACCGGGATAGAGCAGTGGGGAAACTTTGCGAGTTCCTTTCAAAATACTTTCCGCCACCAAAGCACGAAGATCATATCGAGATCTCCCACTTTTGCCAACAAGGAGACGAGTCGTTATTCGAGGCATGGGAGAGATTCAGAGGCTTATTGAGAAGATGCCCACAACATGGATTTCCAAAGAGCAACAGATCACGCAGTTCTATAGTGGGCGATCTGCACGAGGAGCATAGTGGATGCGTCGGCGGGGATGCTGTTGAACCGCCGAGTAGAGGAGGCCACCGCATCATAGAAGAGATGGCGGCGATAGTTATCAATGGCGATGGAGAGAACACCGTGGCGGCAAACCGTGAGAGTGACTCGAAATATGGCGATCTTATGAAGAAGTTCACTCTTTTGAAGAGTCAGATCGAGACAGAAGAGGTCAATCATATCAATCAGAGGAACCATGGGGGAAATCAGGCATACCATCCGAACAACAGGAATCATCCGAATCAGTCGTATGCCAACCCCAATAACTTCCAACAACCTCCAGCAGGCTTCGCCGTTCAGAATGGAGTGATTCAAGAGACAAAGAAGCCAAGTCTAGAAGATATGATGCAGCAGTTGGTTGTGAGCAACCAACCAATAACGAAGAATCAGACTTCGATGGCCGCACAGCAGAATTCGTTTATAAGCAATACCGGGCAGAAGATAAGTCATCTGGAATCCACCATGACAGCCATGGGCAAACACTTGAAGATGTTGGAGAATCATATTGGTCATATAGTTGCACATCAGAATGCACAGCCAAAGACGGGCCAATTTCCGAGTAATACGGAAGTGAATCCTAAGAATCAGTGCTTTGCTATTCAGTTAAGAAGTGGAAAAGCATATCAGAATGACACGGGATGAAAAGACGAAAACGGCGGAGAAAATGAGCACCTCGCGACCAAGCTCGCGACCGCGAGCCAGGACGCGAGCCATCACGCGGCGAGAATTCCCGAGAAGAACGCGGGCGGAAGAGCGGCCGCGAAAGAACAAAGCACCTCGCGACCGAGCTCGCGACGCGAGAGACCGAGGCGAGCGCGAGAGGGAGCCGCGACCGCGTGCCCGACCGCTAAGAAGGCGGCGAGCGGCGGAGGTCCTAGCGACCGCTTTCGCGATCGCGAGGGCGGCCGCGAGGATGCCCGAGCCGAAATTCCCGGCGTACACCCCTCGATTCCGTTCCGAGTCGTTTGGCCAAGCCAGCGGGATGATAGGTGGCTCGATTCTTGGAGATGTTCGAGAAGGTGAACATTAATATTCCTTTGCTTGATGCACTCAAAGATGTGCCGGGGTATATGAAATTCTTGAAAGATGTCGTTACCAATAAGAAGAAGCTGAAGAAATTCGAGACGGTCAATCTGTCTCAAGAGTGCAGTGATGTGCTGCAAAAGAAGTTGCCACTGAAGCAGAAAGATCCGGGCAGCTTCTCTATACCGTGTGTCATTGGAGGGCATACCTTCTCCAAGGTGCTGTGTGATTTGGGGGCAAGCATCAACTTGATGTCGTTGTCCATATTTAATAAATTGGAGATTGGAGAATTGAAGCCTACTACGATTACCCTCCAAATGGCAGACGCATCAAGATAATTAATTTATTTGAGACCCATCTTTACTTCTTGCATTTGATCCCTGGGCTGGCCCTTCAAGGCCTGGAGCTTAGAGAAATTCGATCACTTCCTTATAGAGTCCCTCTGGGACTCTGTTTTGATCCTCTCTATCTAAAGAGATATTATTATATTTATTAGATATGCAGAAATCCTATCATGATAGGATTTAGGGTTGCATTATAAATATAAGGTGAGAGAAAATCAAACCCTAATTCTAAAAGTGAAATTTTCGAAAATTATACTTCTCAAAGTTGGGATTTTTGAAAACTTCAAAAGAAGGAGGAAGGCGAATTTCTGCAGCACTCTCCATAGATTGTCCTCACTCGACATTGGAGTTTAGGCAATCGGGACACAGTTTAGAATATCAAAGCATGAGTCTTGATCCAATCCTTGCCTGACAAATTCACAGGTAAACACGAGAAAACACCAACGTGTTGCAATTAATTATATAGGTGCATGCTATGAATATAATCAATGTATGGTGAATTAAACATCCAAGATAGATCATCGGGAAATGGTTAAAATCAGATTTCCATACACCTATTCCCGAGTCTGTTCTTATAAATAACAATCGTGTTTTAACTTCTATTGTCTAGAAGTGTATCAGTCTTGTTCACGAGTGTTGTGAGAAAATCTTTTCTGTATTTCCGTAGATATTTTCAATTAGAGTGTCCGACTTTATCTTTGATATAATAGTGAGTTTTTGTAAAGCTCACTGTACAAATATAGTGAATAAATTTTGCAATAGTTGGCATCTACATGTTAAAATTATAATATGTAGAAAAGTATTTTCTGTGTTCTTAAGTTATTTTGTTGTTTTACTCTGTGTGCTGAGAACAATCCTGTCATGACCGAACTTTACTAAGGATAGCCAAGCCGAGGAAACCACAAACGAGGGGGTGGGGATAGAAAGGGGTTGACCTTGCCAGAATGAATTGATTTAAACATAGACTATTCAAGGTAATTCATAGATGAATATTGGTTGGTCACAAGGATCCGACCATAATAAGTACACAATATTAGCTTGAAAATGAAGAATCGAGCATTAAACTAACTATGAAAATGAGTGTATGAAGCGGAATGTGAAATTAAGATACAAGTATGAAGACATGCATATTTTCCAAGAGTTTATCTAATACGTCTGACAAAAGCCCGCTCGATACTCCATCTTCACCCATCACTGTTCAACCTGCACATTTAGTAATATATGTAGGGCTGAGTACGAAAGCACTCAGTGGTCACATGCCAAAAGATACATATATAATTGTCATGACATCTTAACAGTAACGCAATGAGTTTAATCTTAAAAGGCCCAAGCCTACTAAATTCTTTTGTGAAACTTAAAGTTTGACTGATCAGTCCAAGTTCTTTTGTAATCTCCGTATCTGTATCTGTTGTTTTGTCTCGGAAGGAGGCCTACTTCCACCGTCATCGGATCGGCTAACCCTCTAAGATGACTCACGGCCGTTGTGTACCCTAATCCTGTCTAGGGATTCCTAGCACATGACTCGAATTCGATTCTAAGATTTTGGTATAGCCAAACACAGATAGGTATATACACAATATCAAATATTTATGGCTTGACAATACTTGAAAGAATTTTCAGTTCAAAGGTTTTGAAATAAAATATGTGCTCAACGTAATATTAAACTTTATTTATTACGTAAGAAAGCCCACCTGTCAGCACTATTGCTAACAAGTCCATAGCCTTTCCTATTACTGTTTTGTCACCCTGTCGTCCGACCTTTATAGCAAGAAGTATAAATAAGAATTTTAAATTTTTAACTAATAAGCTTTTATTGGGATTTTGCATTCTTAAATTATCACTATATTGATAATTCACTAGAAATTCTAGCTCGTTCTCTTATGTAAAAAACAATAAAGAACGCATCATTTGTAGGATTGATTAAGATAATTCCAATCGTTAACTAATTATGGAATTTAATCGGGCCTTAATTAATCCCCATAATCAAATTAATTTAACAGGTGAATTTATGACTAAGCTAACTCATCTCAAACTTAATTTATTTAGTAACAAATAGGAATTGGAAACCCAATTTAATAAATTTGGACTAAAAAAATTAGACCCACATTATTCACCTAATTGAAGGTTTTATTATAAATTAATAATTCCTCCATATATAAATGTGCTGTTATAATTAAATATCACATCCTTGTAAATGCATATGTCTATTTTTATAATAAGGTCATTAATTTGATTAAATCCGATACTTAATTAATTCGAATTGGGCCTATACAGTATTTATAATCCAGCCCAACACTTTTCAAAATTTCAGTATGTCCATATTCCTACTCGGCCCACACTCAAGCCTAACAATAAAAAAAAATAAGGGCCCAGCCCAATTAAAATCCTACATTAGGATTAACCTAGTCTATCCCCTCTTTCCCACTCTCACTCTCGTCTCTTTATCATAACTCACAAAAACATACACACACACACACACACACAATCTCTCTCTCTCTCTCTCTATTCTCTGTCTGTCATGCTGCCTCAACTTCGGCGACTTCCTACCGGCGGTGACTGACCGCCGTGGTCGCGACCTTCTTCATTCTCTCTTTCTCGTGCATGCCCATTCGAAATGCCTCTTTCTCATTCTCGTAGCTCTGTCGTCGTTCTTCCTCTCCGATGATGCATCGTCAGTGCCGCTACCGTGTTTGGTAGAACCGCTGTCTCGACGTGTCCCTATATCTCGTCTGCTCTCAATCCCAACCAGGGGCGGATCCAGGATTTGTAATTGGGGTGGGCTAAAAAATAAAAATTTCAAAGCACTATATTTTATACATGCCAAAAATTTTCGGTATTTACATAAGTTGTGCCCTACGAGACCTTAATACATAAAATTCATCAATAACAGAATCGATATCTATATCCTTAACAAAATCTCTCTCAATATAGAGCATTAGCGAGTCTTCAAGTAAATCATCTCCCATCTTGTTACGAAGTACTGTCTTCACATGCTTCATTGCAGAAAATGCTCGTTCAGTTGTAGCAGTAGAAACAGGCAACGTCAAAATTAAATGAATAAGTCTAGTCAACATAACATAGACTTTTGACCTTTCACTCTTTCCAAGTATTTGACTCAACTCCACAAGTGTAGAAACTTGAAATTCTTGCATTTCTGTCACATCATGCTTATAATGTCTCAACTCATACTCCAAAGAAACAATATCTTGATCAGTGAAATCTCACGGATAGAATTTCCTCATGCAGTTTGCAAATATCATCACCGCTGAATGATTTGAAAGAATCCTTGGGATCTAAGGCCACACTAAGAGAAAGCAATTCAACGGATACATCATTAAATTAACTCCATCAAGATATGATCTATTGCTCCATTAAAACATCAAAATGATAATGATGTTCAATTGTAGTTTACTACGAGCGACCAACCTTATATGGAGAATCGAGTTGGGGACATCGATATCATTCTTGAAGCAAAAATCTTGACTTCTTTGAGAAACTCTTCCCACCACTTTCTCTCAATTCTTGAAGAATGATCTTAGTAGTAGAGACGAGCGCAATAGCGACCAAAATATCTTGAACTTTTCTTTGAAGAATTTGACAAAGAGAATCGGTAATTCTCATGATCCTATGCATCAAATGTAGAGTGAATAAAATTGGCTTGCCATATTTTTGTAAACCCCTTGAACTTGACCTTAGATCTTCCATTTTGAGAATGTTCAATGAGAGATTCGAACACTTTACAAGTTAATGCATACATATCTATCAAACTCCTCACGGAGTTATAGTGTGAACTCAACGTGTAGCTCATTTCATTGCAAATTACCAATTTGATTGGCACCACTTCGGTTGTAATCTCCCAACAACCAATAAATTCGAATTTCATGTCTTTGAGCGACATGCAATTGCGAGACACGCTTTGGTGAAGAAGTTATAATATTAACAACATTATCCAGTGAGAAATGAACTCCCAAACAACAACGATATCCTTCATTGCGAAACTAATGCCAGCTGTGAGCGATGTGCAAAGCAATGAATATAATAAGCATATGGACAATCTCGAAGAAATAATGCATGAAGTCCATTCCATGAACCAAACATATTACTTGCACCGTTATACCCCTGACCTCTCATTTTCTCAACCTGAAGATCATGATGAGAAATAACATGACATATCTCTTCTTTCAAAGTTAGTGAAGTTGTGTCACTAACGCTTTTAATTGCAAAAACGTTGATCAAAATTCGAGATCATTCACAAATCTCGAGATAATGGCCATTTGCTCTTGCTTGGAGACATCTTGTGCTTCATCAACAAGAATACAAAATATTTATCTCCAACTTCTTCACGAATCATTTGGCGTACTCTATTGGCCATAATATTTAAAATCTCCTTTTGAATTTACGGAGCAATGTATTGAGCATTTCTTGGAGCATTATCGTGAACAACTTCATTAACTTCCTTGTTCATATTTGCAAAAGCTTTCACCAATTCAATAAAATTCCACGATTAGATGAAGATGAAGACTCATCATGACCTCTAAAAGCACAACCTTGAAGTGCAAGCCATTGAAGGCGATGATCGAGGTCTTGGCGTGAACGATTTCTCTTCTTCTCAATAATTGTTTGAGAATGCATAACTTTGTCTACATGTCCCATCGGTCTCATCAAATCTTACGCACGCCTTAAGCACATCGTATGTGGTGATGTAGTAGTGAGAACCAACATAGTAAGAAATGCACATTTATTTCCTTGATTTATCCGTTTCCAATTGTCAAATCCTTCTTTCACCAATGCGGAAGAGCCGGTATATCAACTTCACTTATGAAAAAAAGCAATAAAAACAATATGCTTTATTTGTGGAAAGTGAATACTCCAACCAATGAAACTTGTCGAACCATTTCTTACGAAAACTACGATTTTGAGTGCGAACTTTGTGACGGATCGCTCTCAATTGCGGTTGATGAGGCCCAACTTTTAGATATGCACGCCTTATATCGTCTCGTGCATTAACTGAATATTCGCACAATGGTTTCCTTTTTCCCGGATCACACTCAATATATGTAATGGGATATTACTCTATAGGAGTTGAAGGAGGCAAATTAGTTTGACTTGGAGTGGTCATCATTAAAGGCTCTGACTCACCTTCATTGTGTTGATTCTCTTCACGATCACGTTTCTTGAAGAAGGCTGAGATAAGTCCTTTTCCTTTTTTTGCAAAATGCTGATGTTCCATTTAGTAATTGAAGTACTGCAAGGCATTAAAGAATAAGAGTATAAACATATAAAACAAACAAAAAATCTCAAATTCATTTAATACTGTCATTGGTTAAAATAATTATAAATAAAGTATAAAATAATATATAACAAATCCAAAATTAAATTAAAAGATTTTTAAATCTTAAAAACATCAAAACAAAGAATATAAATAAATTTAATTTATAAAATGTGATGTCTTATGCCATGTGTATACAGCTGGCTGCATAAAATCATGTCGTATGCCATGTGAGGAATTTCTTAATCTTGAGTAATAAATAATAATGGTGTTTATCCTAAAATTCAATCTAATTATATAAATAATTTTAGCCCTTTTGTTATAGATTTTCATTATTTGCTTCCATGTGGAGTCAATCAGAAATAATACACTACAAGTCAAAATCGTTAACCCTTTGACTTGCTTTATTTATCTTCTTTCACAAAAATCATCGTTTAATTTTGGTAATTTTAATTAGAAAATTACTAAATTCAATTCAATTCAAATTGAATTCGAGTCCTTATAAGTAGATCAAGTTATAAGTGAGACTGAACTCTTTTACCAATTTGAAAATTTTCAATTGGAATTCTTTTGAATTTCGAGAAGTTACAAATATACTCTTCACCCAATTACTCAGTGGGGCCCATTTCTCTATTGTTTATTTTTCATTTCCTACCAATTCACGTATATACCTTAGTAACCTTACCAGTTTTTCTTATTTCCATTCATTCAATCCTCTTTCGTCTTATCCCCACTTGGCCACTTCCATACACTGACACACACCCTACTTTTCAGTTTGACATTTATTTACTCTCTATCTCTCTCTCTCTCACACACGCACACACTAACACACACATACACAAAATCTGAGAGAATTCTCGATCCTGAGCCAGTAAAATATACACACGTAAAATAAAGCTAAGTCTTTTGACTCATCGGACGACAATCGCTTTGACCGAGGATTTACGACGAGCCGTGGCGACTGGTGGAGGGGACTCGGCGGAGGAGGACGACGATGGTGGAAGCGGATGCTGCTGTGGTGAGGCACGGCCGCGATAATTTTTTATTATTATAGCTTCAATTAGGGCTGAAAAACCCTTAAATTATGTTAATTTCTTATGGGCTTTAGCAAATTGTGTCTAGGCTCCCTTAATTTCGTATGGGTTTTTGGGGTGGGCTAATAATAATTTGAGCTTGCACTGGGCTAATAATAATTTGGGGGTGGGCTAATAATAATTTGGGCCTTAGAAATATATATAGATATAACTAAAAATTTTGGGCTTGCCTTTGGTGAAGCCAGTCACCCTCTATGAGATCCGCCCGATCCCAGCGAAAAGAGACAAACCCTAGATCTAAAATTCCATCTTTCTGACGGATGATTCTCCGGTGAGACTCGCCGTTGTCCCTCATCCAATGTCTCATGCTCCATCACATATCGTCGTCGTCGTCGTCGTCTGAACAACGCCGTCGATGGGCACCATCGCTCTACCTCTAGCGTTTCTGCGCTATCAGATGCTCTGCTGTCGTGCCATTCTCGGCACCGTCTATTTTCTCATGGTCCAAATACACACGCACACATGCACTGTCTCTTTTTTTTCCCTCTATCTCTCACCTTCTCTTTTTTCTTCATTTCTCAGGTTCGCCGCCTCTCCTCTGTGAAACACCATCGCTTCAAATCTAGCAACGTCACTGTTGCATTGATTCTCCAGGTGAGGTGCTTCCATCCCAGATCCAACAGTACCATCACTGCTCCGCTGTCGCGTCGTTCTCGACGCCATCTCTTTCCTCGCGAGGCACACATGCACGTGTGTGCATGTATATATATATATAGGGGATGGTTCCTGTGAGAATGAAAATAAGTGTAGGAAATAGGAATAGATTTGTAAGTGTAGCACATCTTTCATATTTCTGTAGCACAATCAGAATTACTATGTTGCACATATTAGTTTAGCACATATTTCATCTTTTCGTAGCACATATGCTAAATATATTAGTTTAGCACATCTTTCATTGCAGCGTAGCATAAGAAGGGTTCTAGTGCTGTACAATAATCAACGTAGCACACACAACACAAAACTGTAGCACAATTGAAATTAAATCTCAACCATTGATCCAGCGAATCAAAGGCCCAGATTCATTCCTATTTCCTACCAAATTATCCATTCCTACATGATTCATTTCATATATATATATATATACACTGGAGATGTCTTATAGAGCCCCATTAACGCCGTTTCATTTCGTTGTCGTCTTCTCTGTTTCGGAGGCCATAGAAGCATCCCCATTGGGCATGGTGGTTTTTTTTAGGATCGAGCCCTAGAAGGCTCGGTTCAACACCCCATAGCAATTTTAGTTCCTAGTTCATGAAATTTCAATGTTTTCTAATTTGTTCGTAAGCTCCGATTTGGAGGTCGATAGGTTGATTTTAAGCTTTGGTGTTAAACAATTGTATATGAGGTTTGTATGTTTTAATTTCCAATTTCTACACTAGGATGTAGAAAACAGAAAGTATATACGTATATATGTGTATGGAAGTTTACGACAGTGATGATTCTTAGATAATAAGTTCTTGTTTTATTTTCTAGTTTCAAAGTATTTACAACATTTATTAGACTGGGGTTTGGAGAAATAGATTCAAACCTGGATTGGTGGAATGAATGGATTTTACTTTGTTTTTGAGCTTGAATTTTCTGGTTGTTGTAATAAATGTTAGAAGGTAATATATGGTTATCCATAAATGCTGTTGTAGATTGAAGGTTAGATAAAGAAGGAAGTTATGAATGAAGAACAAGAACTTTTACCTCTCAAATGTAAACTTTAATTCATTTCTTCTTCTCTTTCTCATTTGGAGACAGCCGAGTAAAGTGGTGAGGATTTGTATGTTGTGTTTTATTTTTGTTGCTTGTTTGATCCCCAAAGGTACAAGCTAGGATTTGAGGGGAACTAGGGGTGTAAGATTGCTTGCACCCTTGGTGCTAAGGGTAGCAAATATCTGATTGAAAAGTGGGAAAAGTTGATGGGATTAGGATGAAGTACGAAGTGACAATCTATTACGATATAATTTATCTGATTCATTAACATTCCTAGAATAATTCTCAACTTTTGTTAATATGCTTAACTTAATTTTGATTCTCGTTCGTCGAACACGCGGTAAATCAATTATTCAATATAATAAAACATGATTTCATTGGTTTAATAATTCGATATACTCGATGCACTGAGTGTGATCCTGTTAGATATATACACTGTTATCTCGCATGGATCCGTACAACGCTGGTTATTATCTACTACCAATCTTGGATGGATGGATCGTATTTATTCTTATTGGAAGACCAGAATTCGCTCTTACTTCAAGTCCATTGATGTGAAAACGTGATAGTCTGTGGAAAATAGGTGGTCAGTTCCAAAGACCACTGATGCTCATGGCGATGTTACTCCAACACTGTCAGCACAAGACAAGAGATCAAGTTGATCACACAAACTTCAATGAGAAGGCCCTTAATTCCATTTACGCATTCGTGGACATGCCTATATTCAAGTTGATCAAGAATAGTACGTCTATGAGGGATGCATGAGACGTGCTCCAATGGCATTGTGAAGGTGTTACTAGCATAAAAGAGTCACAACTTCGTATCCTTACCTTCAAGTTTGAGTATGAAGATGAAGGAAGATGAGAACATTATGTGTACACCAAGAGAATGCTAGACATTGCCAATTAATGTCGAGATCTTGGTGATCCAATCAGCAACAAGTTGTTAGTTTCCAATGCTCTTCAAACTTTCCTCGTAAGATTTGAGATGAAGGTCACGACGATTAAGACGTCTCAAATGGTTGCAACCATTGAGTTCGTGGATCTCGTGAATTCACTCAAGACATATAAGATGAATCTAGAGGAGAAATGCGTAATCAGTAAGAAGACAGTTGTTGCATCCACTGTTGGAGCAACATCCAGTAGCATAATTCGGGAAATCAAAGAATTAGAAGAAGAAAATGAGCAGCATGAGATCAATATTGGCGATGATGTTTCTCTAATCACCATAAAGTTCAACACTATGGTAAAGAAAATGAACAAGTCCACAGTGCAAGCAAGGCCTACGGATCACGACCATCAAACGATAGAATATCCACATACAAAGCAGTAAAACTTCACTCCACCAAGACATGTGAGGAAGTTGTTTTCCTTAGATACATTCCGGTACGATTCTTCCAATATTGACAATGTACAATATCCTGAGTGCAAAGGATTTGGACACTATGGAAATCAATGTGCAAATACATTACGAAAGAGAGAAAAATCATACTAGGTATCCTAGAGTGATGATGAGGTTGAATTTTTCGAAGAGGTGAATAAAGATAGCGACACTACGGCCAACACTATTGCCATAACACTCCATGTCTCAGTCCAAAAGATGTTATCAGATGATGAAGATGATGCTGTTAGTTTTGATCTAGTATCAAACATGTATGGTCTCGACTACTATTCTAGTTTGTTTTGCTTAAATGCTCATGTGGATGAAATATATTGTGAGGGTAATTATGATGAAGACACTATCGCCATGGTCCAAGAGTTAAAGAAGCTATTCCATGAGTTGCTCGAGAAATAAAAAGGACAAAGTCGAGATCTTGAACTCACGTCAAGAGAGAACACAAGGCTGAAATCATCACTTGTAAAGCTTGAAGTCTTGGTGACTCCAAAGGAAGCCGAACTTAACAAGGTGAAAAGTTAACTTGAAGTGGCACGAAGTACATTCAAGAAATGAAACACATGTACATCTAAACTAGATAATGTTTTAATGGTAGGAAAAATTGATACCATTGGTTTAGGTTTTGCACATGTTTTTTACACTGTCTTTTCAATAATTATCGTACAAATGGAAAATCATTCGTCAGAAAAGGTGAACTACTGAAATAGGAAAAAATAACTAAAAAAAACGTAGAAAATATGTATGTCATTACCTTTTCTACGTTTTTTTTTTCATTGTTATAAACTGAATGTAGATTTTACTAAATATAGGATGATGCCTAAACAATGTTATACCAATATTCCTAATACCATGACCAAAAGGAAAGTTGAATTTTGGATCAGAAAGAATGAAATGAAATGTCATGTTGTATACATTGTACTGAAAACTAAAATGTCAGGTTTGTGGTACTTTGATAGCGGTTGTTCCGTCACATGACCGATAACAGAACTCGCCTTTCCAACTACGAGTCTTACGATGAAGGTAGTGTATCATTTGGAGGTGGTTCTAAGGGAATGATCGTAGGAAAATGAGTCTTAACTATTGATTGGGCGTATTTTACGCACATATTATGGACAATTATTGGTATATTTTGGCTTCAAGTATGGATTTAATTGTGCTTATATTGATAATTTATGATTTCATGGTTTATTATAGGGTTTGTCATCAATATGGAAGAATTAACATCAAATTGGAAGAGTTTTGGAATATCTAAAGTAAATCTATTATGCGAAAGTAAATGCGGTATCGCATCTCTGCCTTTGTTCGCTAGAACTGGATGATAATGACGTGGATTAAATGGATTTTTGAAGGCTTTGTGATATCAAACGAAGTTTAATTATGTAATAGGCCTCAAATATTGATTTGGGCTTCTTTTATTATTATTTTGAATTATCTTATAGTTTCCTTATTATATTAGAATAGGTTTTCCTTTTTAAGAGGAGATTAGATTAGATTTCATATGAAATAGGATTAGCTTTTCTAATATTTAAGGGGATCTTTTTTATCCTCTTTCACGTGAAGAATACAGAACAGAATTCAATTCATCTTGGTTCAATTGAAAAGTTTTGCTTTTATTCATATATTTGTTTTCTTTTGCGTTCATATCTTTCTATGATTTTTAGCTTGAATTCATTTATGAGTTCTAGCTAATCTCTTTCATTCCGACAAAGATTAAGGAAGCACTAGCATGACATGTTCCGTGAGATCTAATCGGTTTTATCCTTTAATTTTATGCAAGCATCTGTTATTCTTTGTGTTTATTATCGTTAATTGTTTCGTCTCTGCTAGGTAGTTGCGAATATTTAGTAGTTCGGAATTAATTAGTAGCGATTGAATCGATCATCCGTAATTGTGGTTTAGATTTGATTAGTGGTAAAGTGATTCATCAGTCGAGTTTAACGATCTTAATTCGATAATCCTGCGTCGAGTTTATCGGTTTTGAATCGGGTTTCTCTAGTTCTTAAAGTTGTCGGCTCATTAAATCTATAGAGTGTCTCTTACGGTTGTCGATCGATTAGAAAGTAGTTAGTGAGCGTCTTCCTAATTACCGATAAATTAAGGAGAGATAAGATTGCGTCGAAGCGTCTTGGTGATCATAATGGTTTGTTTGCATGAATTGAAGTTATATTTGCATCGAGGATCGGTTGTCTAAGCTAGAGTGGAATTAATTGGGCAGGATACCTTCATCATATTTGTTACAATCAAACATCCGGATATCTTTCTTATTTGTTATTTCGATTTTATAGTTAGTCACTTACCAAAACTTATTTTACTGGTGGAAAATTGGAGAAATTCTCGCCAATCCTTTGGGAGACGATTTTGCTTCTTGCTTTACATCGGTTTGGGCATATTGACCGAGTGTCGATTACGCTTCTTGCTATCTCGTGCGGTGTGGGCATCTTGACCGAGTGTCGGTTATTTTGGTGAAAGCGACACACCAAATTTTTCCGAGGCTTACCAACCTCAAGAATGTCCTTCATATTCAAGGTTTAATGACAAATCTTATAAGTCGATTATGCGATGAAGATTTGCAAGTCAAGTTTGATAAGGATTATTGTGAGGTTTATGATTGTAGGAATGTGTGTCTCGTGAATTGACAAAGGTCGGTGATAATTGTACAAGGTGACGAACGAAGTGCAATAAGACACGAATAGATGAGAGTTTTTACGGCATAAAAGTTAGGACATACTATCGTTAAAAATCTTGTGAGTTAACGAAGATAGAAGCGATGCGTGGGTTGGGCGAGGCTTGCACAAGTGGAAAGATGGTATCGTTGATTGTCGAAAAGAAAAATAAACACATGTTACCCTTGTTGTTGTGCAAAATCGAGAACAACACTTGACACAACAAAGTGTTTGAGTTGCTTCACGTGTAAATGAGAAAATAGGGAATGAAGTGCGATAGAAAATGAGCACTCAATACATTGTTGATATTATTGAAGGAAATCATAGCCCATGGAGCAAGTACATATTGATTGAACTATTTTTAACTTGGCGGAAATATTCAAGTTTTAACTTATCATATGCTAACGGTGTTCCTCAAAGCTGGACACTCGAAGAAACTTGAGCGATAACATCATCGAATTGGAGCCTTTGACAAGACCTCCCAGTGACTCTCCTCGATCGTAAAAGAATTGACCCTCACTACCTTTGAATGCTCGTTCACCTATTCTCATCATTTCCATTCATAAACAACAAAGCGAAGGTTAATTGTCGAATCAATTATGACTTTTCAATCATTGCAATTAAAACATCACTTTTTAATTTTTCGCATTTTACATTATTTGAATTTTCCGCTAGGGCTGCCCGAGTATTTGGACACCTTTAATCTTAAGCCATAAAATAGAGTATGAATTCTATTTAATTTAAACACAAGCTTTAAAAATTGCCAAAAAATAAAAGTTAGTGTTTTAATTGCAATGGTTGAAAAGTCGTATGAAGAATTGCAAAACAAGTATAAAATTGACATAAATCCTATAAATAAAGGCGTACCTCAAAAATGGCCATACCAAGAACTCGACCATTTCACTGTTGGGGATGTCCTTTAAAGGGCCCTCCATGAATCCCAGTGCACGAACTTGAGCGATCACCGGCGGGCGGAGAGACCTCGAGGATCTCGAGGCGAACCAGCGATGGAAGCGTCGTCGTGAAAGCTCGGTGGGCTGAGTCCACCGTCTCCTCCGCTGGATTGAAGCACCTAAACTTCTCCGGTAAGGATGTTTGCAGCAATGAGATGTACCCTCCTCCTAGCTTCCTTTTCTCTTCCAAAGACAACGCTTTTCTTCCTTTAACATCAACGCAATTAATTTATAGCAACAAACATAAATAAATGTCGAAATTAAGATGACTAGTCTTTGCTACATCCGAATCTAATTAGAATTTTTAATCACAATAAGAATTTAATTAGAATGAATGCACCGTAAGAATATGCCTCCATACCATTAAGACTGAATCAGTAGTTGTCAACATCCACTGTTTTAAAGTCATGGTTGTCGACTTTGTGGAACATCTCCATCTCCCATGTCTTGACAAGTTTCGCACCTTCTCTTCCAGCGATCCACGAGGCCATAACTATTAAAAAAAAAAATTCAGACCATTTACAAGATTTTTAACAAGAATTAATTAAACATAAGACTATCTATTATACCTTAGTTCTGCCTTCTTGAAGAGCTTGTCCACAACATCGTAGTTGGGAGCGAGCCATACCTCAGTTAATGTTTTCGACATCTTCTTCGTGCATGAAGGAACGATACTTTTCTGCATCGGTGTTTGAAGATGCCATTTCATCGAGACCAGTTTGCATGAGATGTTTTTATCTTAGAATTCGTTATGAAATAATTGAGCTAATTAAATATATCTTGGTGGTGGCTAACTTAAGGTGGCTCTAGTTACGTGTTCAAATTTTATTTGTCGATCTTTATGTCTTTTCTTGATTATTGTGGTCAAAGAATGATTAATATTATATTATCTCGTTTAAATTTTATTAGTTTTGCCTCGTTGAACAGTTATTATGGACATTACTCTATGATAATAATGTTTGTCCATTTTGCAAACTACTATCAATTCTCCGTGGAAAACTTATTAAGGCTGAGAAGGTAATATCGTAGGCATCATATTAATATCCATTCTTATGTGCATTAAATTATCGATACACCATATTATAAATACTTAAACAAAATAAAGATCATAGTTGATTGTATATACACTGTTGTAAATGTCTATGTATAATTATACCTAGGGGTGATGATCGGTTAGTCGGGTATCGATTATACCTCGAACCGAACCGATAACCATCGGTTCTTGGGTAACCGATACCCAATATTTGTGTGTTCAATTCGGTTCACAGTTAGTGCGTTTGAAATTATCGGTTATCGGTTATACCGATTAATCGAAATTAATATTAAAATACATATATATTTCAATTCATATTTCAAAATTAAGGTATTGTTTAACTTTATTTAAGAGTTCTTATGTGTATTTTAAGACTCATATTTATTAAGTATTAAATTTTAATTTTAGTTGTGTATTTCAATTTTCCATCGTAAAAGATATGGTAATGATTAAGTGAATGCAATTTTCCTTAAAAATAGATTAAGTGAATGCAATCGGACCTCTATCTAATTGAAGTTTTGGTGATATCAAAATCTATGATAAAACATATAAAAGTTTCAATCAAAATATATATACATTGATTATCAATTTTAGATGTCTATTATAAATTACTTAAAATAGGAGAATTAAAAAGCAGTTAATTTGGTGCCGACAATGAATCATTAATCGGTTAACCGATTAAGCGATCGATGTCGGTTTTGATTCGATTATTGCTTTTGTTTCAATTTGGTTTTAGTTAACGAAACCGAATTGATTATAACCTAATTATACCAAAATTAATAATGAATGCTAATATTCATATAATCCTTGCTATCTTATTTCCATAAAACCTCAAACTTTTCTAATTTCACCATAACCACACACGTCACGAAATAGTAGATAGAATTTTAATTTCTTTTTGTATTGAAGCTTACATGATATGTCCCAATCTAGCTAGATGATAATGCATTATTTGAAATGAGATTTTATTTTTTAAATGTTAAAGACATCAAAATATATTATAGCATGGAAAAATACGATCAACGTCGATCACCTAAATCTATCACTATCTTAGTTGAAATTTCTATGAAAAACTGTCCTTCCTTTAATTTGGACTCATTGGATTAAAGATAAGTGTTTTCCTAAGGTCACATTCACTTGTTACCATTTGAGGTTTGGAGCCGACATAATTGGTCCGGCCCAGGGTACTCGGAATTGGGGTCGAGTTGGGTTCGTAAAAATAGTGGCCCAAAAAAAACAATGCCCAAAAACCCCGCCCACATAGCCCCGTGGGCTTATCGAGTTTTGGGGCTAAAAAGCTCGGGGTTTTCGGGCTAAAAAGCCCGTCCGATGATTATTCATATAATACCTAATAATACTCTTGTATAAGCACCTTATTAGGTATATAAGCATTTTGTTAGGTATATATAGAGCCGACAAAATGAGCCCGACCGAAAAAGCCCTTGGGGCACTCGGGGTTTAATGGTTTAGGCTTAAAATTAAAGTCCCAAAAACGGTCTAAAAGCCCACCGAAAAAAACCCGTCTACTAGAGCTTTGGGCGAAAAAGCCCGAGGTTTTGGGCTAAAAAACTCGTCGATATTCTATTAAATATACATATTATAATATTATTTAATATACATATATATAATTATTTAATAATATTAATTATATTTTATATAATTATTTATTTTTTTACAATTAAAAATATTAATTTTATATATTAAAAATTTAGAATAATGATCTAAAAAGCTCGTCAAAACTCGAAAGCCCGTTGTGGTTGGTTTGGGCTTCATATTTTTAGACTTGAAAAATTTTAGGCGGACTGACCGGCCCGAAAAATGTGAAAGCTTGACGGGCTCGGCCTGACCCGCTACTTTGCCTGCTATAGGTATATTGAACCTAATAAGACGCTTATAAGTGTCTTGTTACGTAATCTATGTGATATATTATAGCACCTAATAAGATGCACATAAGTGAATTAAAATGTTTCTTGAAGCATCATACTATAATATCTAATATGATGCATACAAATGTCTTATTACCTTACGGGCGGACTTAACCCGATGGCCCGAATGAGGTGGTGAGCTATTAAATTTTGGGCCTGTGTAGAAGCATTTATGCGGTGGCCGACCCGACCGTATAGTACCCAGTTTGGTGGGCGGGTCTTATCTTGAAAGCAAAATGGTTGGCGTGTATACAATGTTTCCTATTATGACTATTACAATCTCCTATCTGAATTGTTTACTTGATTGCATATGTTTGTCCCATTATCTCATACAAAATTTAGATTATACAGTGTGTAGAATATCACAGAAGTTTGTATGATTGGTTAAGCTTATTGAGATATAAAAATGATCAAAGTTGAGACAACTTGAGGACGAGTTGTCAGTATAGGCTGCAGTATAGATAAGAAGTGACTTGACTTGGTTGCTTGTCTATGCTGGTACGTCTTGACGTATTGATGGATCACAGTGAGATGAGTTCTTCTATCGGACCGTCATGAAGAACCTAGATCTCGATGACTTTACGTTGATCTAAGTCTCGATAAGGTTTTAGGTGAATATGAGTTACTAACCTTCACTTTGACTTGTTATGAGTGAGGTTACATGAGATAACTCAAGATTCTCCGCATCTTGGGTGGTGACAATGCTTGTATGGCATACTAGTTACCTGTATCGAGTCACCGTATCTATTTAGGATGATGACGTCCTCCTAAGGAACTCAAAAGGTTTATTGTACTAAACCATGCAGGTTGTGTTAGTTCAAGTACAATAATAAGGTTGAGTGGTACTACTTAAGGAATTAAAGAGATTAATTATTTTAAGCAGTCAGAATGCTATAAATAATTAATGGATGTGCGATATCTTAAATACGGGGATTCGTAAGTCTAAGTGAAACCCGACTCAACTTCGGTAATAAAGGGACAAGTCGGGTTTATTCTCTAGTGGAATTAGTAAGTGTTTATGAATTAATTTATGTTACATCTTGAACATAAGATAATTAATTCATTTTAGGCCATCTTTATTCCTTATATTTGATCCTTTGGGCTAGCCCATCAAGGCTGAAATGCGCGAATTTTAGTCCACTCTTGGTAGAGTCTCACCGGACTCTGTTATGATTAATGTATTATTTTAATACATCTCTAGTATCTATATAGATATTATCTAATATTATTAGATATCGGAAGATATTATTTGATATTATTAGATATCGAGATAATTATTCTAGATATGTTTTATCTGCAAAGATATTATTGTATATATTAGATATCCAGGGATCATATCTAAATATGATTCTAGGAATGCATTATAAATACAAGGTGAGAGAAAATCAGAAGAATTGTTATTCATTCATTTGTGATTTTCGAAAATCATAAAGAAAAGGTAGAAGGTGAATTTTTGCAGTGTTCTCTATAGATTGCTCTCACTCAGTATTGGAGAATAAGAATCCGGGATATAGTCCAAAAGTTCAAAGCTGGAGTCTACCATTGATCTCATATCTCAGAAATTCGTTGGTAAACACGAGTAAACAACTACATGTTGTAATTAATTATATAGATGTATATAGGGATGTCAACGGGCAGGCTTTACCCGGACTAGAACCAATAAATTAATATTGGTTCTGGTTCTAGAACCGGCCCAGTAAATACATGTGACGACCCGACTTTTCAATGAAGTACGGATCATATGGATCGTCCTTTGGTATGATAAAGCGTGAAATAAACATAGCTAATCAAGGCGATCAACGATCAACTACTTAATAACGCATAGGTTAAAGGGATAAACAATCGATACCAACTTAAGTCTAGAAGGACTTGTCGAAAAGGGTTCAGGTTGAACATAACCCAATCGAGGCGAAATTTAAAGTACGAGTCGACCTCCAATTCAAAACGGAATAGCGGTTATAATCAAAACATTAATAATATCAGAGTTAGGCGGCAATTAAACGTGTGGACATGCATATGACGATGCATGCCCAAGGTTCTAGAAACCTTTCTAATTAAGCATCAAAAATAGCTGCTACTCTGCACCACCTCGCACCCATCATCGATCCTTGCTCAACCTGCACATCAAAAACGAGATGCAGGGCTAAGTACAAAAGTACTCAGTGGACTCGTTGCCGAAAACATTTTCTTTGTCAAAGGTTATTAACTGCCCACAATAGCGCATGAGGATTTTGGTTAAAGACTCATACTATCAAATATTTTATCGTTTTCCAAATGTTTCGGGCGACTATTTCATTCACGTTGTTTCCATATCGATCATTCATTCATTCATTCCATTCGCGCACTATGGGTGGCCACCTACACATAGTCATTGTGACGATCGAGGTAGCTAACCTTAACACACAGTCACACGTGTACACAATCCGAGTTAGTCCTCAACTAAGTCGGATCCGATCGTTACCCTTTTTTAACGTTGGTGGACCAACACATTCACATACCACATTGATATACCAATCTCAGATAGGATCACAACAAAACATAAACATTTGGCGATCGATAACGATTCGTGTGATAATATTTCATAAAGCTTTTGTAAATCATGCTTTGAGTTATGCATAATCATTTTGTTTGAAAAAAGCCCACTGCTAATCAAAGCTTAGTGGTTCTAAATGAGCGGGGTGAGTATCATTCCTCGGCAACTCACGCCCGTCGAACCCTTCATAAGAAAATAGCCGTTCTTAGGTTCTTTCTATCGATCGATGGTGGTTTATAAATTACGACTTTAAAGTTCCCAATTAGGGTTTCTTTATGATTTTATGTGATTGTTTTAAGATAATTTCTATTATCTTACATTCCCAGTCGAGGCTATATTACCTCGTAGTCCATAGGTGAACTTGATTATGAATTACATAATCCGAGTCTATCCGTGACTCTTAACCTTAGTTTTGTTTTAACGTTATTACGTTATAGGTTATCGGTAATCAAATTATGATTGGTAAATTAGGATATTCTCAAGCCACTAACTAGACTTAACAATTATAGTTACGTCTAGTAGGTTATGTGACGACTTGTCGTATTAGCATGATAATTAAAGAGGAATATTGACTTATAAATCAGTGGACATATGCCATCATGTAAGTAATTAGTACTTAAGACTAAATGGAGTACTCAGGAATATTAACTCGGCTTTTGAGACATAAGGATCGACATCATGTGTTCGAATCGTTGCTTACACATTACGACATTGTCTATTTAACTTAACTTCATGGGAGGTTACATATGTCGTATAATCGTTATTCATTATCGAGTTGTGTTTACGCCCGACTAATGTCGTAGTGAGTTGTCGTTATTGAATATTAACGTTGTAGCTCGACTCTTGGTTTTTCTAACGTAGGAACTCACGTTTGGGTATCCTTTCATTAATAAAAACCTAATTAGTATCTAACTTCGATTCTTGTTTATTCCGTCTTAAGTTATCGAAATTGGTCGATTTCTTTTGGATTCTCGTTCATATAGTATTATGTTGTTTACGTTCGGGGTTTTGGTTTGTCGGTTCAACATAAACATAAACATTCAACATCGACAAAACCATACACAACATAAATTATGCTAAGCATTAGAAAACCCTAATTTCTAATGCAATACACAATCATTGTGTAAGTGTGCATAAGTGTTTCATTCATCCACTCTAATCACAACCATTCATTCTAAGTTTATAATTAACCATCATAACATCATTTAACATTAGAAACGAACTCATACTTAGCCATTTCGTTACGTTTTCGATAATTAGCAACAATTAGCATACGTATCCAATAAATTCCAATAAAATCATGTTGTACTCCTATCATACTATAGAATTTAATTATCAACTCAATATCATCATATAAAATTTTAAACCATAGGTTAAAATCTTTGTAATTTTCGGCAATTTCAAATCAACAAGCTTTGGTGTTCAATAAATTCCACAAAAATTATTTTATGCTTATACTATATACTAAACATGAAATATCACTTCGTATCATGCATTAAAAATTTAAACCCATGCTTTTCATCATCATTAATTTTCGGTATTCACATATATATATATATACATATTCAAAATTTCCAATCCTTCACAATATGGTTGTATATGTAATAGCATGTAATATTAACACCAACATTTACCAATATTCATAATATTACACATCCTATTATTTTCAACAATAAAAATCAAATAAAAGACTACATATATATATATAAGCCACGGTTCTTATAAAAAAATAGGAGAGGTGTTTGAATAAATTCAAGGTTAATGTATGATGTTCATATCATACCCTAAACACCATATCTCAACTATTTTCAACAAACAAAAACCAAACAATACTCTAAAAGTATATAAATATAATCGGTCAAAATAAAATAAAATAGGAGATGTGTTTCAAAAATTCCAAGATTTTTATATGATGTTCACATCATATTTTAAACACCATATCTCAACTATTTTTCAAAAATAAAAATCAAACCATGGCCTAAATAAGCCTCAACACTCACGTTTTTTTTTAAAAGTATTCTGGAAAATTATGATATTTATACTAAATGCTTATAATACATTAGCAAGAAACAATATCAAATAATATTCACAAAATCATGCTTTAACATATTTAAAAATAAATAAAGCATAAATCAAAAAAATATAAACATGCTCCAAAAATTATGAAATTTTTACAGTAGCCTTAGAACATCATTCTAAGCATTTTCATTCACGACTCAAGAGCATTTGGAGCTCTAAAGTCACGAAAATAAATGGGGAGCAAACTAGGGTTTTAAACCCAAAATTCAAAATAAATATTCCACTCCATTAGGATGGAAGAGGATGATGAATAATACCTTCCTATGGTCTTAGAAGGATTATTTGAGTGTGGGAGAGGTTGGGAGGAGGATTTAGTATTGGGGTTTGAAAAGTGTAGAGAAATTTGAAAATGAGAGAAAAAGTGAGAGGATGAATGAGGTCTGCCCTTGCACGTTTTCCTTGTTATTTCAGACCTTAGAGCTGTCATTTCCCATTTTGGTAAGGTCTTGGTGGTAGTTGAGAGGTGGATTGGTCAAATTACCCGTTTGGTATGTCAATCTGACTCTTTAAGTTTTAACGCACTTTCGATCGATTTCTTGGAACCTTAAGGTTCTATCTTATTAAATAGCCTTTAAAGACTTATTTTAGTGTTCATAAAAATTTCACGACGTTCGGACGTCGTTTGATAAATCAATTCGAGTTATCGCGGAAAAAGCGGCGTCCGGCGATTAAAATATGTCCATTCAAAATTCTCTTGAATTTTGAGCTTTCATAAATAATTTGAGTCTTATAAAGCATATTTTATTGATTTAGACCCTCGGTTCGAGTTTGGTCGTTCGGATCAAATTAGGGTTTTCGGTATATTTTACCGCGTTCGGTTAAGTTCTTGAGAATTCCTTGAAATTGATTCTTATAATTTCTAAATTCATAATAAATCATTCCTTCATGATTTTGGTTGTTATCACTATTTATTATGATTAGCACGGACCGGAGGTTGTTCCGCTCGTAAATAGTGTTTTAAGGCGGCCAAGGGCAAGTATGCGAAAATTCTCATCCTTTGCATTCTCACATGTTTTCGTGTGAGGATTCTAAAATGAAATCCGTTCGTGTAGATTCATTCTCGATCTTTCATTCTATGTTCAGGCTACTCGAAAACCTTAATCAGGTGGGACTAGTTATCGATTTTTGATTTCTTTAGTATTCGATCTCAGAATCGATTCTAATTCGTTTCATTGGTTTCCTTAAACATAATTAAGGTCTAAGAACCACAACTAAGTGATTCAAACATCACTAATAAAAGTTTTAAATTTTTCGGGTTATTACAATACCGGATCCGAACCATCAAGTTATGGTTTCGGATAGAGTATTACCCATTGCTAACTGGTTACCCGTTGGGCCGCTACACCCAAATCCCCAAAATTTTCAATTTCATATTTCAAATTTCAACAAAGGAAAAATCTTTATTGAACTAAAATAAAAAATATATTATAAATAAATATAAACGTGTTTTGAACATAGTCGTATTTTGATTTTTGAAAAATTAACTTATTTTCGTCATTGTATCGCATTTCGTCGGCCCATAAGAAAAATCTTTTCAAAGTATTTTTCTAATGTTGCCGACAAATGACATTGATTTCCGCATGCCACAAATCATCTAGACCTCAGCCTAAACTATTGGCTACCTTAATTAAATTCTCTAGTCCCTTTGGATTAAAATTAAATTTGTAATTGTTATACATTTATATGACAATTCTCTCTTTTTATTTCATTTTATTTACAATTTCCATCGTAGTAGTGGGAAAATTGTGAGGATTTTATCAAACACAATCACATGCAATCGATCTGCGCGAAAGCTTTCTAGTATAACAAGTATTTCAACTAATTATAACTTTAAAAAGTAATAAAATATAATTTTAGAAATATAATTAAAAAATATTAATTTAAATAATAGTGTAATTTATTTTATAAAATTTACTTATAAATAACTAAACAATCAATCGATAATTGATACAAAAATTAAATTTAAAAAAAAAATTTAAGTGTTAATATTGTAAATGATATTATCTTAAAAAATTCAAATTTTTATTTTCTTATACCCATTATAAATCAACAATGGAATCTAAAATTAATTCACATATAAAGCTTAGAATAAGTTTAAATAAATATTACCTATGACTGTTATAATAAATTTATTATAATGTTTTTAAAATTTTTGATCAATCATATTAATTTACATATAAAATTTATTATATATATATATTATTTTATATCAATGTAAAAGAACTTATAGAAAAAAAGGAAAGAACAAAGTAGAGAAATAAAAAGAAAAGAAAATAAAGAGACAGAGTAGAGAAATATAAGAGAAAAGAAAAAAGAAATAAATGGTAGAGAAATAAAGAAAAGGAAATTAAAAACAAAAAAAAAACACCCAAAAGGATTCGAATCGGGCCACTTTGGAGAAATCCAACACTGTTAACCAACTCACTAAAATACATTTATATACTTTAAATAGATATATGGTAGTAATCTTTTTGAAAAAAATAATGTTGTCATGTAAGTAAATATTTTTTGGTTAAATACCTTCATGATGTAATATCAAATCCACAAGATGTGTTTGTAAATTAATTAATATTTAGTAATTACACTCAAATGTAAAATGCTCTTAAAAAAGTGGATATGTAATGCTCAAATTTTTAAAAAAAAAAAAAGCCGGATCGGATAGGAGCAGGACAAAATGGACCGAGTGCAGGCGGTCGGGTCAAATGGTTCTAGAAACGAACACGAACGAACCGTTGCTTTAAAATTTAATGGGCTTTGAGCGGTTTCGGATCGGTCCGGATAAAGACTGTCCGTTGACATCCCTAGATGTATGCTAGGTATATAATCAATGTATGGTGAATTAAACATCCAATATAGATCATTGGGAAGAGGGTAAAATCAGATTTTCCTACAATTGGTATCAGAGTCTGGGATCAATATCTTGGCTCTGTTAGATTAATTCACTTTTGATTATTACGTGTGATATAATTAATTGTGGATCTAGCGTTCATCGTGACTCGGTTGTTTGTTTTTTCGTTGGAATCGTTTTTCACCACGAGAAAATCCGTGGTTAGATTAGATTGTTATTTTGTAAATTAAATCTGTAAAAACGAAGAACGAAGACGAATAACACGAAAAACGAGATGACACAATGGAAGCCTGTTGCATGGCGCGAGGGGGGCATGCCGACAGCAACGCGGTGCACGGTTGCGCCAGGCATGCGGATGAACAGCAACAGCCTCGGCAGGCATCAGCAACGTTGCACTGCTTCAGCACGCGGGTGCCCATTGCGCACAACATGCGAGTAGACATGGCGAGCGGAGCGCGCGTAGATGCGTGCATGAGGACAGGTCTGCAGCATGCTCGGCAGACGGGCGACGCTGGGTATGGACGATGCATACGTACGCGAGTCATGTGTATGCCTCAGTGCGCGCGTGCTCACCAGTTTGGTAGGCGCTCGATGACATCGAGAGTTGCTGGCGGACGAGCGAAGGACGAGGTGTGTGACACTATGCGATGATGTGCGACACTACACAGACCCGCGTGCACATCGCACATACGAGTGCACACCAGCTCAACGAGTGGCGATACAAAGACGGGTGGCTGGTGGCGCTAGGCGTGCGATGGGTTGTGCCCTAGCGCACAGGCCCATGCACGTGGCCCAGCCGACTCCACCCATTTTTGACCCAGACCCGTTCCTGACCCGGTCTAGATTTTTCGACCTGACCCGACACAAATAACTGTTTCGTACAAGTTTTTTATTTTTCAGCCCAAATCCAGTTTTGACGAGTCTGGTCCGTGCCCGTGCACGCAAGGCCCGTTTCAATAATTTTTTAAGATCTGTACTTTATAAATTTATGTAATAAATTAGACAGGGAAGTACATGATCTAAGAATGGGCCGCGATGAACGAATTTTATTGTTCATAACATGTCATGGATGTTTTAAATTATGCAGTAGCATACAATGTATGTTTAATTACGTACATAAACATGGATATATGTTTTCGTGATTAACTACGTTTCGCAAGCATGCTAAGTTTATCGCGTTTTGAAACATGTTTTAGAATTCTGCGAGCATGTTTTACATGTTGAGTTCTAGAAAAAACCATGTTATGTGTGTGTGTGTGTGGGCCTAGTGGTAGAGTGGTTACTGCCCGAGGCCAAAGGTCTCGGGTTCGAGTCCACCGTAACGCAGCCTTTAAAATTTCTGTATTAAATTAACCAAAAAAAAGAAAAAACCATGTTATAACTACGTGATCTGCATGGACAAACCTTTTAAAACAAAAGACTAAGCAAGAAACCCGACGTATTAATTCTTAAATTAAAAACGTCAAGACTTTCACATTTTGATCTCTAAACAAAGTTATATGCACTGTGAGTAAACGTCCACACACGTGGCTTGCTTGCATTGTTTATCATAAGTTTGTTTGATGAGATTTCTAAATAAAATATTTTAATCTATTGAGAAGTGGGAGTTTCACGTGTAAACGTCCACACGCGTGGCTTGCATGTACGATTTTCATAAATTCTCTAGAGATAGATTTAAAATGAGATGACAAACGAAATTAAATTGGAAGCGGTATTGTCCGAGTGAGTATGCTAATTCTAAGAAATCGATTTCTGCTGTCAAAATTATGGTCACTGCTTAGGCATCACCTCAAATACAACTTCCCATGAAGTCCATTCTTACGATATTGGTGTGGTCTAGTTAAGGTCAAATTAATAATTTCATTTGTTATAAGGATAAGTTGACATGGATTAAAATTAAACGATTAAAATGTTTATTTTAATCTGGTCGAGGGGTTCATGTGTAAACGTGCACATGCGTGGCTTGCATGTGGGATTCCTTGGGCGATTGGATGTTTCAACCAATATTGTTTTATCAAAAGGTTACAATATTGTTGTTACGAATTATGTACGATCGTATGCTTATATGTTTATATTACATTTCAGATATGTCTCTTACTTCGATTATATGCTCGTACAAAACCTCTGATCCGATCCGAATTTTATTGAGTGAAAACAAAACATTGAGATTGTTCTTACTGCCGAAGAAAATTTATTTGTACTCATTGCATCTCGTCCAATGCCCATAGATGATTCATCTACCAATGAGGAGCGCAAGGAGCATGAGAAATGGGATAAATAAAATAGAATGGCAAAGTACATTGTTTTGGTTACCATGTGCGAGTCCTTGCAACTCCAACATCAAGAGATGGAGGATGCAGTCATCATTTGGTTAAATCTCATGAAATCGTATGGAGAGGCGGACATAATTGCTATTCATAACTTGAAAAAATTAATCATGTCAAGTTCAAAGATGGAAGGCGATTCAGTTTATGACCATATAGAACAAGTGATCAATCTCTTTGGAGAGCTCGAATTGGTTGGAGGACATATTGATGACAAAGTCAAGATCAATATAATCCTCAATAATTTATCCAAATCTTTTGATGACTTCTGTTATAGCGTGACCCTATATGAAAAGAGTTAATATTCTAGATTCATTGCAAAATGATCTGGTAACGGAGGAATGCAAGATGGGCAAAGGTGCACAATCTTTAGTACGCCCCTTAAGGAAGATACCATCACTGATTCTGTTCCGACCAAATTGTTCTTTTAAGTCGCTCGCAATAGTATGAGGTCTTTATAGAGTGGTAAGGTCGACCCAAGTCGAATCTCTCGAGGAAGGCTTAACAGGGCTACGAGTCTATATCAAACACAAAAACAGAAAAGAAATACTGACGTCTTAAAGTAATGGGGATCTGTCACGAAACAGACGAAAGCAGGAAATAAAATAAAGCAGGTAAAAGATGCATTGGACAACAAGAGGAATTGACAGATACACGGAATTGGAGACGGTGTTCTAGGGTTCAAAATCTATCCTCGCTATTAATGAGCCAATGACCGATACACAATGCATAAAACACCCACGCCTCTCACCTAACGTTCAACGATAACTAATCTCTCGATCCCGTCTATGTTAGACTCAAAATTAATGGCGGGGAATCTCTCAACCCAACCGCCATCAACTACGAAGGATATTTAACTACAAATGCACACGATAGCAAAAACTCTATCCACATATATTAATTACTCAACAACAAATCAATCTCTCGACCTTGTTTGTTGTCAAACTTATATCTAACATAAATCTGATCTCGCATTACTTCATAATCAAACATAAGCACATATATCAACTTACACTATTCTTTCGAACACCATGTATGAAGATCATGAAATAATCAATTTATATGGATAAGAAAATTACAAATCATCAACCCAACAATTACGATTCAAGATAAGAACAAATCCAACATTTATTTCCCAACAAATCGATAATTCATGTCATAGTAGAAATTATTCCCATAACAATTACATAGACATAATGAAACGAGAAAAATTTACCAACCATTCATAGATAAATTCATCTTCCAAAAATCCGGAATCACACAATCCAATTGTTAATCCAAGTACAATAATTAAAATGGAAAGGAAAAGAAAGGAAAAAAAAAATGCGTGCGTGAGTTGTGTTGTGAGAAAAGCGGCTGGTAACCAATTTATATAACCCTCGAAAAGCCCATTAAATTCACCAAAAATAGGCCCAAAAATCACGCCTAGCGCCGGATTAGACGAAGTCGGCTGGGGATGACTCTCTGGGCGGAACCGAGAGAGCACCCCAGCGCCGAACGCGAGAGCCTGCTGGAAAGAGACCAAGGCGTACCAAGCGCCGGATGCAAATGTAGCGCCAGACGGCTTGCAAAGTGAGGCTTCGGATGAGCTCGAGCACCGGACGCGGCTGGAGGGATGGCTGGCCGAGTCGCTGATGGAGCGGGCGCTAGGCTGGAGTCGTGGCATGCTGGACGAAGCATGCGGGGAGATGGACGAAGCGCCGAACCGGATCGGGCGTTGTGTGAAGTGGAGCGGCACTGGGGATGGGCGTTGGGTGATGCCCGCGCGAGATGGACTTGCGAGGCGTTGCAAGGTGGAGGCCGCTGGGTGGAGAGCAGTGTCGGGTGGGGGCGAACGCGCGCGGCGTGGGCGATGGAAAACACGCAGGCGTGGAGAGCAACGCGAATAGGCGTCGGGCAATGCCCAGCGTCGGATGCGGGGTGACGCTGCGCTGTGGTCGAGCATCGGGTGAGGCGCTTGAGGTGTGTCACGCAACGGGTGTGGGAGAACGTACATGGGCGCTGGACGGCACGCTGGGCGAGTGCTGCGAGGGGCGATGTTGATCGAGGTGCACGACGCACGACGGGGAACACGTGCTCGACTTTGACGATTCGCTCCGTTCTCCCTCGTCTGAACTCTGAATTGCGATCTTTACGCCTACGGACTCCTATCGAGATGCTCTTCAATATATGATAACTCTTGGTAGATCCATTTCGTCCTAATTAATATCATTTTTCTATAAAATATCGAAACAAACCAAATAAGTCTGAATCGATAAATACTAATCAAAACGACGGCATAAATAGAACAAACCATGGGAAACAACATGCATAAAAACATGAAGAATAAGCATAAAATCATACTAAACAAATCCTCCACACTTAAACCTTTGCTTGTCCTCAAGCAAACATTATCACCACGACACGAGAAAAGAAATCGAGAAAACAAACATCCAAACGGATCATACCACGACATCACGTCATCCTAGAATTTCTAAACCGATACACTTCTTAACATGGTAATGAATCAATAATTTATTAAGCATGCAACTTAATCCAAGCAAATCACAATTTTGATCCATATGCATTTAATAATCGAATAGCCAACTCATATAGACCCCTTACATAAAACATCTCATTATCAACATAATAAACAACTACAAATACCATATGTGACGACTCAAGGAGGATTATAAGACAATATTCATTAAGTCAAACCTTCGAGTTGTAAACCCAAGTATCCTAATGTGGTTTCCCATTCTCATCACTTTTGAGCTTCCATTCGAGAAGCAACATAGAGTGAGAGGAGTAGAGGCCATTATTCCAACCTTAAGCTCACTTATTCAACCATCAACAAATTATTCCAACTATTTTATTTTTGTTTTTATTTTTATAACAACTTTTTCATATTTTCATAATTTTTTTTTCTGAGATAAGACACGCAAGGGAACCATATAAATAGCAACGACAATCAACCACACATATCACTTCATCACAATTTACTTTAACGTGCCCCACAGCTAGACCAATCATTAACAGTTATCAAGTCAAGTCATGCATCGATAAGAATTACTAGAAATCAGTTTGGACGTGTATACCCAATCAAATCATACTCACTCAACTCTACTCATATACTAGACGATAAAGCATACTCAAATCCAAACAAAAGGTATAAAAGGGAGGACGACACACCCAAACAAACACAAGTCACATGCAAACACACAAATACGGCAAGCACGCCTCCACACTTTAGACAAAAGCCAAAAAGGTAAAATGTAGAAGTGAACTTTCCTGAAATTGGGAGAGCATGTCAACGAGGTACGGCGGTGACAACGTCTAGTGGCTTGAGTGTTCATGCTATGCAGCTCGCCATAATTCTCATCTCACTTATTAAAAAACCTAAAAAGAAAAAGAAAAGAAACAAAACAGATAAACAAATAAACTCGTGGGTTTCCTCCCACGCAGCGCTCGTTTCAATGGCACTAGCTCCACCAGTAACAAACGGACTATCCATAGTCCTTTACCTGCAGGAATACATCTCAACCAAAGCATCAGTAGTAATAATGTAAGCACAAAGGACAGTCAAGGCAGCAAATAATAAATCAATTAAGCTTAAATCAAACATCCTATTCTTCAAAGAAAAATATATAACCTCAATTCCTAGAGCACAATACTTTGGTGAATTAGAATGTTGAAATATTATAGATGCTACCTCAACGTTTGTCCTCTCCTCATCCTCCAACTGGTTCGGAAAGAGATCAGGTATTCCATACTTAGTCTCAGTTTTATGAAACCTTGACTCTTCACTTTCATCATCTGTCCTGATTCTCTCCTCAACTTCATCATCTTCAAGGAATATGACAGAAGAAGTCTGCATCAGTTGACTCGACATCTCCTCCACACTTTGGTTGTGAACCAATTCTTCCACTGTCCTGGCTAACTGACTGACTTGGATCATTACACGTTCGATAGATGCATCAAACATTTCGAGCCTTTGTTGACTCGTCTGTATGAAAGACATCAGTGTGTCTTCCAATGTTGGCTTCACCGGCTGACTCGCCTGAATGAAAGACTACAACGTATCCTCCAATGTCGGTTTCACCGGCTGAATCTCCTGAATAAAAGCCTGTAATGTATCCTCCAATGTCGGTTTCACCGGTTGACTCTCCTGAATGAAAGCTTGTAATGCATCATCCAATGTCGGTTTCACCGGCTGACTCGCCTGAATGAAAGCCTGCAATGTATCCTCCAATGTCGGCTTAACCGAATGTTGCTGGAACAAGAGGTCCTCACTATAAGAAGAACTTTGAGGATGCCTCCAGCAGGGATCATATGCTTGATGCTCACAGCCTGACGGGTATCCCTCAAAATAGTCGAATGGGCTCATTCCCGTGAAGAATTTGCCCAATCTGACGACTTCTTCCTCCGGGCATGTCGACCATATTCGTATCGTTGGTAACCCTGCATTAACAGAAACCAACTACAAAAACAAGATCACACGCACCTGTTGGAGAAAATAGTAACAAAGAAAAAGAAAAAGAAAGAAATAAAAAGAAACACGGTGGGAGAAACAAATAAAATAAAATAAAAGGAAACACAAGAAACAAAGCGACACAAAACTTAAAGCCTAAAGCCTTCCCCAGCAATGGCGCCAAAATTTGTTCCGATCAAATTGTTCCTTTAAGTCGCTCGCAATAGTATGAGATCCTTATAGAGTGGTAAGGTCGATCCAAGTCGAATCTCTCGAGGAAGGCTTAATAGGGCTATGGTTCTATGTCAAACACAAAAATAGAAAAGAAATACTAACGTCCTAAAATAATGAGAATCTGTCACAAAACGGACGAAAGCAGGAAATAAAATAAAGCAGGTAAAAGATGCACTTGGACAACAAGAGGAATTGGCAGATACATGGAATTGGAGACAGTGTTCTAGGGTTCAAAATATATCATCGCTATTAATGAGCCAAGGACCGATACACAATGCATAAAACACTCACGCCTCTCACCTAGCTTTCAACAATTACTAATCTCTCGATCCCGTCGATGTTAGACTCGAAATTAATGGCGGGAAATCTCTCAACCCAACCGTCATCAACTATGAAGGATATTTAACTACAAATGCACACGATAGCAAAAACCCTATCCACATATATTAATTACTCTACATCAAATCAATCTCTCGACCCCCGTTCGTTGTCAAACTTATATCTAACATAAATCTGCTCTCGCATTACTTCATAATCAAACATAAGCACATATATCAACTTACACTATTCTTTCGAACACCATGTATGAAGATCATGAAATAATCAATTTATATGGATAAGAAAATTACAAATCATCAACCCAACAATCACGATTCAAGACAAGAACAAATCCAACATTTATTTCCCAACAAATCGATAATTCATCTCATTGTAGAAATTATTCCCATAACAATTACATATACATAATGAAACGAGAAAAACTTACAAGCCATTGATAGATAAATTCGTCTTTCAAAAATCTGAAATCGCACATCCAATTGTTAATCTAAGTACAATAATTAAAATGGAAAGGAAATGAAAAAGAAATAAAATGTGTGCGTGAGTTGTGTTGTGAGAAAAGCGACTTATAACCAATTTATATAATCATCGAAAAAGCCCATTAAATTCACCGAAAATAGGCCCAAAAATCATGCCCAGCGTCGGACTGGGCGAAGCTGGCGTTGGGGGTGACTCTCTGGACGGAACCAAGAGAGCACCCCCGAGAGAGCACCCCAGCGCCGGACAGATCGAGCACCGGACGCGAGAGCCTGCTAGAAAGAGACCAATGTGAACCAAGCGCCGGATGCAAATGGAGCACCGGACAGCTGTGTTAAGTGAGGCTTCAGACGAGCTCGGCGCCGAATCGGTGGAGGATGGCTAGGCCGAGGCGCGAGCGGAGGCGTGTCTTTGGGCGGAGTCGTGGCGTGGTGTGGCGGGCAAAGCGTGCGCGGAGATGGACGAAGCACCGGACCGGATCGGGCGCTGGGTGAAGTGGAGCGACGCTGGGGATGGGCGTTGGGTGATGCCCATCGCCGGATGGACTTGCGAGGCGTTGCGAGGTGGAGCGTCGGGGCGTGGCGTGAGGAGGGTGCTGGGTGGAGAGCAGCACCGGGTGGGGCCGAACGCGGGCAGAATAGGCACTGGAGAACGTGCGGACGTGGAGAGCAGCGCGAATGGGCGTTGGGCGATGCCCAGCACTGGATGCGAGGCGACACGGTGCTGTGGTCGAATGTCGGGTGAGATGCTGAAGGCGTGTCGCGCGACGGGTGTGGGTGAACGCGCACGGGCACTGGATGGCACGCTGGGCGAGCGCTGCAAGGGGTGATTTGGATCGAGGTGCACGGCACGCGACGGGGTTCGGCCCCAGACTCGGCGACGACGGGGTGCACGTGCGCGACTTTGACTATTCGCTTACGATCCGTTTGTACCTACGGACTCCTATTGAGATGCTCTTCATTATATGATAACTCTTGGTAGATCCATTTCATCCTATTTAATACCATTTTTCTACAAAATTTCAAAACAAACCAAATAAGTCTGAATCGATAAATACTAATCAAAACAACGATATAAATAGAACAAACCATGGGAAACAACATGCATAAAAACATGAAGAATAAACACAAAATCATACTAAACAGCTTCATCGAAAGATGAAAATGTAAATGGAATTCAAGAGATGCTAAGACTAAAGGAAATAGTGAGAGGAATACAAAGGGCTCTACCAGCGGTTTGAAAAAGCCAAAAGAGAAGGGCAAGTGCGGTAAGACTGGGCATTGGAAGACTAATTGCTCTATGCTCAAGGCTCAAGGAAAGCCATTAGCTCTTGTAGCGGAAACATGTTTAGCGACTTATTCTACTCATTCATTGGTAGTAGATACGAGTGTCACTGATCATGTTTGTTACACCTTGCAGGGGTTTCTACGGACAAAGGAGCTGAGTGATGGAGAGATAACGATCTCCATGGGAAACGCGGTGAAAGTCAAGGCCGTTGTAGTCGGAGATGTTACTTTATGCTTTGATATGATAGTTTTAGTTTTAAGATATGTTTAATATATGCCGGAGTTTCGGTGAAACCTTGTTTCCATTTCCAAACTATTTACACATGGATATTCTGGTATTTTTTTAGTGGTATTTCTATCATGAGAAATGACGAGTTTATCTGTGGTGGCACATTATATAATTCTCTTTATACTATTTCTGCTAAGCATAATACCTATAATTATGTTGTCTCTACTATATCAAACCATAAGAAGATGAAATTTTCTTCACAAGAAGAAACCACATATTTTTGGCATCTTAGATTAGGTCACATCAATCTAAATAGGATCCAGAGACAGGCTAAGAATGAAGCGTTGGGTAAATTTACGGTTATTCCGTTCCTAATCTGTGAATCTTGTATAGAGAGAAAATATCGACTAAACCCTTCAAAGCGAAGGGGTATAGAGCCAATGAGGTGTTGGAGTTAGTCCATTCTGACCTGTGTGGACCAATGTCTAAAGAAGCTCGTGGAGGGTACGCGTATTTTATCACTTTCATTGAAGATTACTCAAGGTACGGATAAGTATACCTGCTTGACAACAAGTTTGAATGTTTTAAAAAATTCAAAGAATTTAAGGCGAAAGTGGAGATGAAGCTAAGTAAGAGTGTCAAGTCACTGTGGTGTGATCGCGGTGGCGAATACCTCAGTAATGAGTTTATGGACTATCTGGTGCAGTGTGGGATTACATCCCATCTCACTACCCTAGGCACACCACAACAAAACAGTGTGTCAGACCGAAGAAATAGACTCTTTTAAAGATGGCTAGATCAATGATGAGTTATGAAACTCTGCCTATTTCGTTTTGGGGGTATGCCTTAGAAACAACGACATATTTGCTCATTCTAGTACCGTCCAAGTTAGTCGACAAGACTCATTTCGAGTTATGGTTTGGACCTAAGCCTAGTTTAAGCCATATAAGGATATGGGAGAATCCAGCACACGTGTTGAACAAGAAGGCTGACAAGTTGGAGGATAGATCTAACGCAAGGCTATTTATAGGATATCCTAGAGGAATGAAAGGTTGTTATTTCTATAGTTCTAAGGATCAAAAGGTCATTATTAGCACCAAAGCTCGATTCTTGGAGGAGGACTACATGAAAAACCACAAATCCAAAGTTGAAATCATTCTTTAAGAATTGGAAGATGATCGTATTCCACCACCGATTCTACTAAAGGTACAAGATATCGAATCAAGTAGGAGGGATTGACACTAGATACTTCAAGATATTAAAGTGGGTCGAGTTTCACTAGGGATACCGACTGTACAAGTGGCACCTACCCAGCAAGTTTTGCAAGAAATGGAACCACAAGTTACTGCACCCACTGTTGCCATTGTGCCAGTACCGCCTCATCGTAGAGGGAGGGTTGTGCAACAACCTGATCGATTTATGTTTGTGGGTGAATCTTCGTATTTAGTTTCAGTAGGAGAACAAGCTATAATCGACCCATGGACATACAACGAGGCAATACAAGACATAGATGCAGGAGCATGGCACACTGCTATGGACTTAAAAATTGAGTCCATAACATCTATGGATGTATACGAGAAAAAATCTCTACCAGATGGTAAGGAAGCCATATGTAGTAAGTGGATATATAAGAGAAAGAGAGATTCTGATTGAGAGGTTTCGGCTTTTAAAGTCAGGCTTGTGCCACACTCAGATTGAGGGGATCGATTACGATGATACCTTTTCATCTGTAGTAATGCTCAAGTCCATCAGAATTCTTCTGACCATAGCAGCCCACTTAAACCTAGAGGTTTGACAAATGGATGTGAAAACCGCTTTCTTTGACGGTTACCTTGTGGAAGATCGAAACATCTATATGCAGCAACCCGGGGGTTATGTGAAAAAAGGTGAGGAGCATCTAGTGTGGAAGCTTAAGAAGTCCATTTATGGACTCAAGCAAGCTTCCCGATCATGGAACTTACGCTTTGATGAGGTGGTAAAAACCTATGGTTTTACCCAGTTGTAGCGAGAGTTGCGTGTACCGTTTAGATGTCAAAGGTGATGTGGTATTTTTTGCACTTTACATAGATGACATCTTTCTACCTGAAAACAATGTGAAACTGTTATCAGACGTAAATAGTTAGTTATCTGATCAGTTTCAGATGAAAGACTTAGGAGATGCAGGGTACATTCTTAGGATCAAGATTTACCGACATTGTAAGAGAAAAATATTAAGCTTATCTTAAACGTCTTACATTGATACTGTAATTACTCGTTTTAGCATGTAAACTGCCAAGAAGGGATTGCTACCCTTCAGACATGGTGTTCCTTTATCTAAGTAGCACTCGTCGATGACTGCAAATGAGATAGAGAAAATGAGACATGTTCCCTATGCTTAGGCTGTAGGAAGTTTCATGTATGCAATCTGTGTATGAGGCCCGATATCTGCTATGCGGTAGGCATAGTAGCAAGATATCAGTCTAACCCTGGACAAGCTCATTGGACTGCGGTAAAGCATATACTCAAGTACCTGAAAAGGACTTGAGATTATAGGCTAGTTTACCAAGAAGATACGCCTTTGGGTTAGTCAAACTCGGATTTCCAAGCTGACCGTGATGAGAAAAAGTCGACTTTAGGCTATGTGTTTACCTTGGGAGGTGGAGCTGTATGTTAGCGGAGTGCAAAACAGCAGTGCATTGCATACTCCACCATGGAAGCCGAATATGTAGCCACATCTGAGGCTGCTAAGGAGGTGGTATGGTTCAAGAATTCTCTCATGGATCTAGATGCGGCACCTCGTTTGTCTAAAAACATCATAGTGTTATGTGATAACTAAGGTGCAATAGCAAACTCGAAGGAACCACGGAACCACAAGGCGACGAAACATATAAAGAGAAAGTACTATATCATACGAGAAATCGTACGACAAGGTGACGTGCTTATAGAGAAGATTGGTACTGCGACAACCTAGCTGACTCATTCATGAAAAGTCTGCCTCAAAAAATCTACAACGAGCCTGTTCGAGGACGTGGACTGCACAAGATGGCCCCTACTTAGAAATGAAACTTTTGTAGAAGTGGGAGAAGCAAAGTGATGGTGTTGTTTGTAATAGCTAGTAGGGAGACACATTGTATACTAAAAGTTTCCTTTAGTATAAGTGGGAGATTGTTAGATTTGTATATTGAAAGCAGAATAGTTGATCTTGTATACAATATTTCTGTTACAACTATTACAATCTCCTATCTGAATCATTTACTTGATTGTATATGTTTGTCCCATTATCTCATATAAAAGTTAGATCATACATTGTGTAGAAGATCACAGAAGTCTGTATGATTAGTTAAGCTTATTTAGATATAAAAAGGATCACAGCTGAGACAACTTGAGGACGAGTTGTCGGTATAGGCTGCAGTATAGATAAGAAGTGACTTGACTTGGTTGCTTGTCTATGCTGGTACGTCTTGACGTATTGATGGATCACAATGAGATGAGTTTTTCTATATGATCGTCGTGAAGAACCTAGATCTCGATGACTTTATGTTGATCTAAATCTCGATAAGATTTTAGGTGAGTATGAGTTATTGACCATCACTTTGACTTGTTATGGGTGAGAGTTACATGAGATAACCGAAGATTCTCCGCATCTTGGATGGTGGCAGTACTTGTATGCCATACTAGTTACATGTATCGAGTCACTGTATCCGTTTAGGATGCTGACGTCCCCTTAAGGAACTCAAAAGATTTATTGTACTAAACCATGCAGGTTGAGTTAGTTCAAGTACAATAATAAGGTTGAGTGGTACTACTTAATGAATTAAAGAGATTAATTATTTTAAGTAGTCAGAATGCTATAAATAATTAATGGACGTGCGATATTTTAAATACGGGGATTCGTAAGTCTAAGTGCAAACCCGACTCAATTTTGTAATAAAGGGGCAAGTCAGCTGTAACGCCCTCATTCTTGTAATAGGGAACATTACTAAAATCTTTATATCTTTAATACTTTTATAATATAATATCCATTAAAACATTAAACATCAAGTCAGCCTACTGTTTAAACCAATACAACTTAAGTTGTACTTAGCAACATGTCCATTATCATGAACCTAGGGGAATTGGAATGTGTGAGACCCATTTCCGTCTGCATCAACTGTCAACCATTAACCTTTATCCGCCACACAGGCTACGCCATACAGGCAATGATTCGCCACACAGGTAATTATACCCCACACAGGCAATGATTCGCCACACAGGCTACGCCACAAAGGCAATGATTCCCCATACAGGCTACGCCACAAAGGCAATGATTCGCCACACAAGCTACGCCACACAGGCAATGATTCGCCACACAGGCTACGATACGCCACACAGGAAATAATACGCCACACAGGCTTTCACCATAAATGCAACAAAACACAACAATGATTATAACCATACAACGTACTTACAAATAGAGTAAACCCCACCTCGTGTAGACGTTTCAAAGAATACTCTTTAGCATCGGTTTTCTGTCTTTGTGCTCCTAACATCACTTCGTCTAATACTTTAAAATACTTATAACTTAGACTTTTTAATGACTAAAGCTTTATTCTTAAGCATTTAATCAATCATAATCTTTTTACATAACTCTTAATAGTTAATATTTATGTAAAAATAAGAATTCACATCCAACTTTAATGCTTAACTTTCATTAAGTACCCTTCAACTTAAACCAAAGTTTAAACATAATTCTTCATTAAACTCAAGTAATCTTCATATACTTATTTATGCTCATTTATAAACCATTATCATCAATCTATAACCAAGACCGACAATACCACAACATAACGTATGTCAGCGTGAAAATCGCATAAGCGTCGTCTATCTTAGATGAACCTCTTTATATGATCATCTATCATTAAAGATCATTAATCAACTATCAAAACTTAAATATCAAAGCTTTAGCATTGAAAACCCAAACTTGACGTCAAACTAAAATTTTTCGATTTTTGAATCGTCGTAGAAAAATCGAATAAATCATTTTAAGCTTTATTCATGTCATAGAATCCAAAAATGAACTCAAAATGATCAAATAAAATTAAAAATCCAACCTTACAAAGCTAGGGTTTTCGGCCAACATAGGGGTTTTCCGACGGCTTCGATTTCAAACGTTTTTCTTGTTCAAAACATGTTTATGTCAACCGAACAATCTATATATGAAAGAATATCAAGTATATAAACATCATAAATTCAAGATCAAGGCTTCTATTTTTTGAAATTCACAAAAATTCCAAAGAATGAACATATGCTCAAATATTCAACGTTAAACGACTCGTTGGCGATTAACCTAACATAATATCAAGAAATCATCAAACAACAACATATTCCTTTACAAATCTTCAATATGACCGAAAATTCAACATGCTCAAAATTTCATGTTTTTCAATTTTTCAAACCGTAGATATGTTCTAGAGATTGAATTATACCTGAATTCGAAGACGGATCGAAAATTTAACGGTTGGATCTTGAAAATTTGGAGCTTGAAATTTTCAAAAGTTTTTGTGTGTGTGTAATTTTTGAAATTATGGATGAAAATAATGAAAATGATGAATAGTAGTGTATTTATAAACATCCACAAATTTTTCTTTTATTTTTTCTTTAATATGGTGCTTATTCACCATATCTAGAGAATTTTATAATTCTCTACTCATTTCTACACATTTAAGCATAAAAATATATATCATATATACATATATATCTTTTTATTATTTTTTTCTTCACAAATTTTTACTCTAATGTATAACAAAAAAATGTTCTAAACAATTCTTATATCCAAATCACTTAATATCATGAATTAATAACCAATGCATAAAAAAAATTAAACTTTCATTTTAAAATCATAATTGTAAATTACTTAAAACTTTAAAACTTATAATAGCAAGCTTTACATTTTTCGCTAGGGTGCATTCTCGCTCTAAGCCGAACAACGTGTAAAAACATTCGAAACTCAGTCTTAATTAGTTCATAAATCATTTGAAAATAATTTATTTTTCAAAACATATATCATTTTACTTTAAGAAAAGGTTTCAGGGTATTACAATCTACCATCCTTAAAATAATTTCGTCCTCGAAATTTGAACTTCATAAAACTTTCATCATTGAACTTTATAAAACATGTGTCGGGAAACTGTATAAATCCTGTTTGATATGAAGAAGACAAATTCTTAACATTTTCATTGCTTTTTTATACGAAAACTTTCAAACATTATCTCGACACAATCTTTCTTTTCATTTCATGCTCACATCTTTAACTTTTGAAACCATAAAATATTTTCATAAACATAAATTACCTGAGAGTTGACGTTGAGCAGCGGTCATGTCCCACACATTTTCCCATTTCCATTAAGAGTTTTAAACATCTTTAAACACTTATGTTATTTTCATACTAAAAGTTCATTATCTTTCAAACACATATGTTCATACTTTAAACAAGTCTACAGGAACGTAATGCTCTGATACCATTCTGTAACGCCCTCATTCTTGTAATAGGGAACATTATTAAAATCTTTATATCTTTAATACTTTTATAATATAATATCCATTAAAACATTAAACATCAAGTCAGCCTACAGTTTAAACCAATACCACTTAAGTTGTACTTAGCAACGTGTCCATTATCGTGACCCTGGGGGAATTGGAATGTGTGATACTCATTTCCATCTGCATCAACTGTCAACCATTAACCCTTATCTGCCACACAGGCTACGCCATACAAGCAATGATTCGCCACACAGGCAATTATACGCCACACAGGTAATGATTCGCCATACAGGCAATTATAAGCCACACAGGCAATGATTCGCCACACAGGCTACGCCATAAAGGCAATGATTCGCCACACAGGCAATTATAAGCCACACAGGCAATGATTCGCCACACGGGCTACACCACACAGGCAATGATTCACCACACAGGCAATGATTCGCCACACAGGTTATGATTCGCCACACAAGCAATAATACGCCACACAGGCTTTAACCATGAATGCAACAAAACACAACAATGATTATAACCATACAACGTACTTATAGATAGAGTAAACCCCACCTCGTGTAGACGTTTCAAAGAATACTCTTTAGCATCGGTTTTCCGTCTTTGTGCTCCTAACATCACTTCATCTAATACTTTAAAATACTTATAACTTAGTCTTTTTAATGACTAAAGCTTTATTCTTAAGCATTTCAATCATAATCCTTTTACATAACTCTTAATAGTTAATATTTATGTAAAAATAAGAATTCACATCCAACTTTAATGCATAACTTTCATTAAGTACCCTTCAACTTAAACCAAAGTTTAAACATAATTCTTCACTTAAACTCAAAGTAATCTTCATATACTTATTCATGCTCATTTATAAACCATTATCATCAATCTATAATCAAGACCGACAATACCCTACAACATAACGTATGTCCAACGTGAAAATCGCGCAAGACGTCATCTATCTTAGATGAACCTCTTTATATGCTCATCTATCATTAAAGATCATTAATCAACCATCAAAACTTAAATATCAAAGTTGTAGCATTGAAAACCCAAACTTGACGTCAAACTAAAATTTTTCAATTTTTGAATACGTCGGCAGAAAAATCTGAATAAATCATTTTAAGCTTTATTCATGTCATAGAATCCAAAAACGAACTAAAAATGATCAAATAAAATCAAAAATCCAACCTTACAAAGCTAGGGTTTTCGGCCAACATAGGGGTTTTCCGACGCTTCGATTTCAAACGTTTTTCTTGTTCAAAACATGTTTATGTCAACCCAACTGTCACGACCACATACCGGATAACCCGGAGCTAGGGCGAACTAATACTAGGAATAGTATTTAGGGATAAAGAAAGACTATTTCAATAATGCTTATCACATGTGAGATATTATACTTGGAACAAAACGTACATTTATAACATATCAGACCAAAAGGTTTAGACCAACGGATTCCAAAGGATATTAACGATCTGAAGGGCTTCACAGTTCATATCATCTCATCATCATACATAATATAAAATAATTTCAGAGTTGCAGTGGAAGTGTGTGAATACATATATGGCGATATGTATTGAGGTTAACAAGTCTTAATAAAACATCGAGGACACTTGGACTTCCTCAACACTCCTCCATCATCAACAACTGAGCTCAACCTGCACATTTAAAAACAAACATGCAGGGCTGAGTACAAGAATGCACTCAGTGGACTCAATGCCGAAAATATTTTATGATACTTGAATTACACTGCCAGATTATGGTAAGACACAAGGGTTTTAGTTGAAAATGTCTTGTGCTTACTAAAACATTTTCATCAGTTCATAAAAGTCGCTTGGCCAAGCATTTTTCTTGGTGTGTATGATCCATATCCCTTATCATCATTTCATCATAACATCATAGTCGAACGTCGTGAAGGAGGCCTCCCTCTACGACGCCGTGATCGGCCGTGAATTGTCCTTACATCACACAGTCACCTTAGTGTACACGTTAATCCTTGCCAGGTATAAGCCTTCCGGCATAGGATCCGATATCGATTTTCATTCATAAGTTGGGAGCGACCCAACAACATTCATATCATTCTCATGGATAGGATACAATACACAAAACATAAACATTTTGGCAGGTAATCATATAAACATTTTTTTATCAGCGGTTGAAAGATACATATGAAATAAATTCATTTGAATTTAATAGCAAAGCCACGTTTTGTTTTAGAATAAAGCCCACCGAACTTATTGGGTTGTCTTAACTTTGATCACTCGTCAGCGTCACGTCGTCGCGTCGGCGTCCACACCGCTACGTAAAAGGATGTTTTAGTACGTCTTTCACGTGTTTGAGACTTACAAAGTCAGAATAAACTTCGATATTCTATATCGATATAAATTGAATTCATTAACGAATTCGATCGCTGTTCAGCGTGTACCATTTAACATTTCTCGTTCTTCGATAGAGGCGGGATATGTTCAAAATTACCCTTTACCCTTTGGATAAAATGTTCAGCGTTTTCACGCGTTTTCAATCTAACTACTTCAAAATGAAATCTTTTCGTATCAGCGAGATTTCATTAATAAACTAATATGTTTTACGCGTATTAGCGTATTTATCGAACGTATTTACGTACGTTGATTTCAAAAGTAAATTTTTTTGACTTTTCTTAGTAATTAAATTACTAAGTCATATTTTAATATCTAAATTTCACAAAAATCAATTTCCAATTGATTTCTTTTTATAAACTTATTAATATGTTTAAAAAAATAATTTTTAAACATATAATTCATTATTAATATTATTATTTAAGGATTTAAAAATCCTTATTGTCTTTTAAAAATAGCTCACGGCTATTTTTATTTTTAATGCCCAAATATTTTCCAAAAATTCTTATAAATTCATATAGTGTACTATATTATCATAGTATCACTAATATGTAGTAATATCAACCATTTAGAAAAATCGAACATCACTTATTTTAATTGATAAGCTCACGGTATTTTTTTGTAAAATGTCCAACAAAATTCCCAAAAATTCCAAATAATTAACATAAGGTCCAACATTAATATACATTATATTTATAACATCTAATCCATGATATAACATTTCCAAACCATATAAATCATGCTCATAGCTCTCGGTCCTCTTCACAAATACATGAAACGTTTTTATAAATTTTCCAACAAAATACAACATGCTTAAATATTATAGTGTAACAACACTACATCATAATATACATCAAAACCAATTTATTCATCACCAAATTGAGATTGAAGCTCTCGGTTTATTTGAATAAAATTAGTAATTGATTTTCAAAAATTCTAATAAAATCATAAGATGCATAAATCATATTCTAGGCCAATAATATAACATTGCATGTCTTAAATTTAAATCATACATCAACATATGGGCATGTATATGTCTCGGCCTTTTAACAAAAATGGATATGATTTTCCAAAATTTCTAAACAAAACATATAGTGCATGATTTACATCCTAGATCAATAATATACTATTGCATGTCTTAATTAAAAATTTTACATCAACATATATTCATGTGTTATTCACGGTTATTTTTCAAAAATAGCATAAGCTTTCTAAAAATTTTCAAATAAATTGCTATGCATTCTCAATACATCATAAATTAAGAATATGTCATTGCATGTACCAAATAAAGTTTATACACCAACATTGGCATATATATACCTCTCGGCTATTTTGAAAAACATAGCATAAGCTTTTTCAAAAGTTTTAAATAAATACTTATGAACACATTTAACATCATAAATCCACAATCCAAACTCAAAATAATACTCTCAAGTCTCGGTCATTACTCAAAATTTTCAACCATGTTCAAATAAATTTTTAAAACATAATCTAAGCTTCAAAACATCATGCTACACATTCTTAGTACACCACATAACCATAGATTCATAGGATTTTGAGGTTAAATCATACATGCAAGACATTTTAAAAACAAGAACACATATCTAACATTTTCTTATCATCAATACACATGCAATAGCAAAGTATTACCAACAAAGATCATCTATAACACATGCACGAGAACTAGACTTCTACTCTAAAATTTTATAAGAATCGAGAACAAACAAGCCCTTGATCGCCACCTACCTTGGTGATATGGATTAATGGAACAATGTTTAAGGTTCTAAGCTAGGTATAGGAGAAGAAGAAGAAAATCAAAGCTTGGAGGGAGAGGAGGTCTCGGCGATGGCAGAAAAAAAATGGGGAGAAGAGAGTTTGAGAGAGAAAATGAGGATGCTTGAGAGAGATGGGAGTGTTTGAGTGTATGAATGGTTGAGTGAGATTGGGAATGAGAAAAATCTGAAAGTATCCCACCCCTTAAGCTCCCCTATGTCTCGGCCCCTCTCTCTCTCATACACAAGGGAGACTCTCCAATTTCTAGTATTATTTTATGTTACTAGTGGACACTAATCATGAGTGTCTACACATATAATATTTTAAAAATAGCTACTATATCTTATTAATGGAAGACTTAATAGTATAAAATCTGAATTATATAGAAAATATACATGCAAGAGTGGAAAAAAATAAAACATACATTTTGTTACACACATAGGTATTCTCGGCACTTATGCCCAAACATAAGCTAAATTTTATTTTTCATGCCAAACATAGATATATACATCATAGTATATGATTTAGATGATAAATAATATCATAGGGTAATTTAATGGCATGATTTTATGTGAAAAAACCTAGTTTGAAAAATAGGGTTTTCGAGAATTTTGGAAAAAGTTCAATAATAATTCTTAATGTTCTAGCATTGTTTTAATGCTTTATAATACTGTAATAGCATATAATAATCATAGGAAATAAATTCCTATAATTTCTTGATCGTTAAGAACGCTTTTCGTTTCATCTCTAAACGTTAACGTTTGAAAACATTTCAAAACGTTACGTATCGACTCATCTCGAAATGGTCATAATAAATTCGTAATCGCTTTAATAATATATTTCATTAATAATGGAATTAAATTCTAAGCTTGATTGCTTAGAAAATTTCATGAAATTTCAATTGTCGATACGCAGTCGACGTTAAAATAATACTGTCGATAAACGTTATAAATTTCGATTCTTCAATTCACGATTTTCAGTGAATATATAACAGGAATTCATTCCTTCGTAAGTAATCAAAATCATATTCGATCTCATACTGATTTAATTATCTCAGCGAAATCCTAATTTACGGGTTTTAAATATCGTAATTAGGCTTTTAAAACTGCGGGATATTACACCAACAATCCATATATGAAAGAATATCAAGTATATAAACATCATAAATTTAAGATCAAGGTTTCTAATTTTCGAAATTCACAAAAATTCCAAAGAATGAACATATGCTCAAATATTCAACGTTAAACGACTCGTCGGCGATTAACCTAACATATTATCAAGAAATCATCAAACAACAACATATTCCTTCACAAATCTTCAATATGACCGGAAATTCAACATGCTCAAAAGTTCATATTTTTCAATTTTTCAAACTGTAGATATGTTCTAGTGATTGAATTATACCTGAATTCGAAGATGGATCGAAAATTTAACGGTTGGATCTTGAAAATTTGGAGCTTGAAATTTTCGAAATTTTTTAGTGTGTGTAGTGTATGTAATTTTCGAAATTATGGATAAAAATAATGAAAATGATGAATAGTAGTGTATTTATAAACATCCACAAATTTTTCTTTTATTTTTCCTTTTCTTTAATATGGTGCTTATTCACCATATCTAGAGAATTCTATAATTCTCTACACATTTCTACACATTTAAGCATAAAAATATATATCATATATACATATATATCCTTTTATTATTATTTTGTTCACAAATTTTTACTCTAATGTATAACAAATAAATGTTCTAAACAATTCTTATATCCAAATCACTTAATATCATGAATTAATAACTAATGCATAAAAAAATTAAACTTTCATTTTAAAATCATAATTATAAATTACTTAAAATTTTAAAACTTATAATAGCAAGCTTTACATTTTTCGCTAGGGCGCATCCTCGCTCTAAGCCGAACAACGTGTAAAAACATTCGAAACTCAGTCTTAATTAGTTCATAAATCATTTGAAAATAATTTATTTTTCAAAACATATATCATTTTACTTTAAGAAAAAGTTTCAGGGTATTACATCCGCATTTATTCTCTAGTGGAATTAGTAAATATTTATGAATTAATTTATGTTGTGGGCTGAGCATAAGATCATTAATTCATTTTAGATCCTTATTTATTCCTTGCATTTGATCCCTGGGATAGACCATCAAAGTTTGGAGCTGCTAGAATTTTCTCCCACTACTGGTAGAGTCCCACTGAGACTCTGTTCTGGTTAATGTATTATTTTAATACATCTCCAATATCTAGATATATATTATATGATATTATTAGATATCAAGAGATATTATCTGATATCATTAGATATTGTTTAGTATGATTTTGTGCTTATTCTTGGTATTCTTATGTATGCCGTTTCCCGTGGTTTGTTCTATTTATGTCGTTGTTTTAATTGGTATTTATCGATTCATACTTATTTTGTTTGTTTCGATGTTTTGTAGAAAAAAGACGTTAAATAGGACAAAATGAATCTTCCAAAGAGTTGAATTATATTGAAGACATCTTGATAGGAGTTCGTAGGTGCAAACGAATCGCAATTCGAAGTTCAGACGAGGGAGAACGGAGCGAATCATCAAAGTCGCGCACATGCGCCCACGTCCGGCACCCCAGCGCGCAGTGCCTCTCCACCCGGTGCCCCAGTGCATATCGCCGCACCCCAACGCCACGCCCGCATCCGGCACCCCAACGCATAGTGCCTCTCCACCTGGTACCCCAGCACGCATCGTCGCACCCCAGCGTCACGCCCGCGTCGCATGCCCCCCAGCCGCGCCTGTTCCTGCACAACGCCTGCCCGTCCGTCTCGCCCGCGATGCCCTACCCGTGTTCGGTGCCCCGACGTGCAGCGCCTCTTCACCCGGCGCCCCAGCACGCATCGTCGTACCCCAGTGCCACGCCTCACGTCCAGCGCTCGGCGCCCGTCCATGCGCCACGTCTCCATACCGTGTCCGGCGCTTGCCCAGTCCCGTTTAGCACTCTACGCCCCTACTCCCGCAAGCTCGTCCGGCGTAATCCCCCAGTGCATCCGCCTCACTACGCAAAGACCCGTCTGGCGCTTGGTGTTTTCCAGCGGGTGACACGCCCTACTCCAGCGCACGCTCCATCTCCACCTCGCCACATCCAATCCGGCATTTGCATCCAGTGCCCGCTGGGCGTATACATGACACCGCGCGCGTCTGGTGTTTTCTTCCCGTTCGGCGTTGGGGTGTCCTCTTTGATCCATCAAGAGAGCCACTCCCAGCGTCGGCTTCGTCTCGTACCTCTTCTGCCTCATTTCAGTAGCCGCTCCCGTCCGGCGCTTCACCCCGTTCGGCGCTGGGCGTGATTTTTGGGCCTATTTTCGGTGATTTCATGGGCTTTTTTCGAGGGTTTTATAAATAGAAGAACCAGCCGCTCTCCAGGAAATGCCTCACAACTCACAGTTCTACGCACGCAATTTTATTTCTTTTCCTTTTCCTTTCCATTTAATTCTTGTATTTGGATTAACAATTGGGATTGAATGATTCCGGATTTTTAGAAGACGAATTTATCTATGAATGGTTTGTAAGTTTTTCTCGTTCCATTATGTCTATGTAATTGCTATGGGGGTAATTTCTAACATGGGATGAACTATTGATTTGTAGGAAAATAAATATTTGATTTGTTCTTGTCTTGAATCGTGATTATTGTGTTGATGACTTGCAATTTTCTTATCCATATAAATTGATTATTTCATGATCTTCATACACGGGCTCGAAAGAATAGTGTAGGTTGATTATGTGCTTATATTTGATTATGAAGTAAGCGAGAGCAGATTTATGATAGATATAAGTTTGACAACGAGCGAGGTCGAGAGGTTGGTTTGTTGTTGAGTATCGATATATGTAGATAGGGTTTTTGCTATCGTGTGTATTTGTGTTGATTATCCTTCGTAGTTGATGGTGGCAGGGTTGAGAGACTAGTTGTCATTAATTTCGAGTCTAACATTGACGGGATCGAGAGACTAGTTATTGTTGAACGCTAAGTGAGAAGCGTGGGTGGTTTATGCATTGTGCATCGATCCTCGGCTCATTAATAGCGATGATAGATTTTGAACCCTAAAACACCGTCTCCAATTCCGTTTATCTGCCAATCCCTCTTGTTGTCCAAGTGCATCCATTTTACCTGTTTATTTTTCTTTCCTGCTTTCGTCCGTTTCGTGACAAACCCCCTTATTTTAGGACATTAGTATTTCTTTTCTTTTTTTGTGTGTTACATAGAACCGTAGTCCTGTTAAGCCTTCCTCGGGAGATTCGACTTGGGTCGACCTTACCGCTCTATAAAGACCTCGTACAATTTGCGCACAGTGCCATGCCCATGTCCGGTGCCCCAGTAGCAGCCTTTACTACCCGTGCCCGGACACATGGCGCGCCCAGCGCCACGCTTCACGTCTCACATCCAGCGCTCGGCCGCCTGTCCGCGTGCCACGTCTCCACACCGTGTCTGGCGCTCATCCAGTCCCGTCCGGTGCTCCAAACCCCATTCCCGCAAGCTCGTCCGGCGTTGTCCCCCCCAACGCATCAGCCTCACCACGCAATAGTACGAGGCTTATGTAGTGTGGTAAGGTCGACCCAAGTCGAATCTCTCGAGGAAGGCTTAACAGGGCTACGGTTTAATGTCACACACAAAAATAGAAAAGAAACACTAACGTCCTTAAATAAGGGGATTGTCACTGAACGGACGAAAGCAGGAAAGAAAATAAACAGGTAAAAGGAATGCACTTAGACAACAAGGGGGATTGGAAGATACTCGGAATTGGAGACGGTGTTCTAGGGTTTAAAATCTATCATCGCTATTAATGAGCCAAGGATCGGTGCACAGAGCATAAACCACCCACGTTTCTCACCTAGCGTTCAACAATAACTAGTATCTCGACCCCGTCAATGTTAGACTCGAAATTAATGACAACTAGTCTCTCAACCCTGTCGCCATCAACTACGAAGGATAATCAACACAAATACACACGATAGAAAAAACCCTATCTACATATATCAATTACTCAACAACAAACCAATCTCTCGACCTCGCTCGTTGTCAAACTTATATCTATCATAAATCTGCTCTCGCATTACTTCATAATCAAATATAAACACATAATCAACCTACACTATTCTTTCGAGCCCGTGTATGAAGATTATGAAATAATCAATTTATATGGATAAGAAAATTACAAATCATCAACACAATAATCACGATTCAAGACAAGAAAAAATCCAACATTTATTTCCATACAAATCAATAATTCATCTCATGGTAGAAATTATCCTCATAGCAATTACATTGACATAATGAAACGAGAAAAACTTACAAACTATTCATAGATAAATTCATCTTCCAAAAATTCGGAATCATTCAATTCCAATTGTTAATCCAAATACAAGAATTAAATGGAAAGGAAAGGAAAAGGAAAAGAAATAAAATCGTGTGCGTAGAACTGTGAGGCATTTCCTGGAGAGCGGTTGGTTCTTCTATTTATAAAACCCTCGAAAGAAGCCCACGAAATCACCGAAAATAGGCCCAAAAATCACGCCCAGCACCGGAAGGGACGAAGCGCCGGAGGCGAGCGGCTACTTGATTTAGGCAGAAGAGGTGCCCAGTGTCGGACGGGACGAAGCCGGACGTTAGTATTTCTTTTCTGTTTTTGTGTGTGACATTAAACCGTAACCCTGCTAAGCTCTTCCTCGAGAGATTCGACTTTGGTCGACCTTACCACACTACATAGGTCTCGTACTATTGCGAGCGACTTAGAAGAACAATTTGTTGGAACAGATATCAAGAGATATTATCTGATATTATTAGATATCAAGAGATAATTATTCTAGATATGATTTATCTGTAAAGATATTATTGTATTTATTAAATATGCAGTCATCCTATCTAAATAGGATTGTAGGAATGCATTATAAATACAAGGTGAGAGAAAATCAGAAGAATTCATATTCATTCATTTGTGATTTTTGAAATCATAAAGAAAAGGTAGGAGGTGAATTTTTGCAGTGTTCTCCATAGATTACTCTCACTCAGTATGTGAGAATAGGCATCCAGGATACAGTTCAGAAGATCAAAGCTGGAGTCTGCCATTGATCTCATATCCCAGAAATTCGTAGGTAAACACGAGTAAACACCTACATGTTGTAATTAATTATATAGATGTATGCTATGTATATAATCAATGTATGGTGAATTAAACATCCAAGATAGATCATCGAAAAGAGGGTAAAATTAGATTTCCATACAGGCCCGACCCGCCCATTTTGCCACCTCTAGTTACCATGATTGTGACTTGCTATCCAATAAACATGAAAATTTTAACATCTGATAGATGATAATAGGGATGTCAATTTAGCCCGAAACTTATAGGTTGATCCGAATAGACCGACAACCCGATAGGGTTAGGGTTGAAAATTTCTATCCGAAAAAAGATGTCAACCCGAATAATCCGATAACCTGAGTGGATTGGCCCAAAAGTAGCCCGAACTCGAATGGGTTGGCCCGAAAATCAAAAGGATTCCCCGATCAACTAAAAGTATAACAAGATTTAAAAAAGTATAACAAGATTTAAAAAAAACTACTCTGGAATGTATTTTGATTTAATATTCAAAAGTTATACTTATTATTTCACTTCTTTGACTTTTACTCAAACATTTAGGTGATGACTGGTATGCAGGAATGAAATTAGATAGGAATAAATTGGACTTTGGAATGAAATGATGATAAATCCTGGGATTGCTCAACTCCTTTTAGCTCTAAAAGGGCATGATAAATGAATGGAATGGAATGAACATGTGAATATGGTTAATATGTACAATGAATGAACGAATATAACTGAAATAAAATAAATGGAATAGCCATTATTTTTATAATAAATAGACTTATTTCTATAAATGATAATGTTTTTTTTAACTCATTTATTAATATACCTCTATTTAATTCTTTGATTGACTCGTGCATTAATTAATAGTAAAAAAAAATATTGACATATTAAGAAGTTACTTGAATCATTTTCTTAATTCTTGCAAAAATTCCAATCAACCTAGATATTGGGATGGAGGGAGTAAAATTTTAATTTAATGTGCACAAAGAAAATTCCATTAGGATGTAATTGGCTTAACATCATTAAGTGGTTAAAAATATTTTAAATTATAAACTGATTAATGTTTGAGATTAACGATTTCAATTCGAGTACACTATCATGCCATCTTTAAAATTTTATTTATCCAAAAAAATCTTTAAACTTTAATATATGTAGCAGTCATTTTCTACAAAATACAAATTGATAGAATCTGAAAAGATATAAATATGTTAAAGGGCTCTTTTCATTGCGTGATATTGGCCGGCGGTCTATGGATAGGCATCCTCCAAAACTTGTTGGGCTTTGATATGGGCTTCTCTAATTCTACCCCACAAGAAACAGTACAGCCCAACTACAAGCAGTCCACAGCCCAAAACACTGCAAAACATCCAAACTTAAATCATTTTTCTTTTAAGGGGACTTGCAACATTCTATTCAATCCAAATAAATAAATCACTCTATTCAAACTATTTCCCAAGAGGCACACTCCGATGCATTTGGATGTACGGAGTATCCGTCCTGTTAAGTTCTTATTATGGTTAATAGACCCTAATTAAGAATTAATTAAGGATTGATTTACTATAAATTCATAAATTATTAGTGATTTTTTGTTTTTTTAATAATCTATAAAGTTGGTGAATAAATACATAAACTTTGATAATTTTCAGAATTTCTCTAAAACTAATATTTTATCAAGTTACAACTGACGTGACATCGAAATTTTTAAATGTGGAGTTAGAATTTCTAAATTTTGGGGGTAGAGTTTCTCAAAATTTGATGCCGCGTCAATTTCGATTTGACCGAAATTTTAGAAATTTTCAAAGTTTATGTATTTATTTACCAACTTTATAAATTATAGAAAAAATAGAAAATCACTTAAAGTTTATGACTACAGCCAATTGACCTCTATTTCAATTTGATTAGAACGATACATCAGAAATTTTTGTCAGTTCGCACAAAGGGCGGAGTAGAAATTTGTTACACTTCTTTCTTTACACTATTATATATATATATATATATATATATATATATATATATAGGAGATGGTTGACGTGAGAACTGATCGATCTTATTTTCGTAAGGGAATTAAATGCACAAGAACACCAAAGATTTACGTGGTTCGATCTATGAATGAGATCTACGTCCACGGAGAGATAGAGAGTATCCGTGTAATGATAATGTGAGGAGATTACAAAAGTGTAGATGATCTTTCTCGTCCAATCTAGCCTCTATTTATACACAAATATATTGACCTAGATCCTCAATCAAAGATTTCCTCTAGGATCGGATCTTCCTCCTATCTCTTCAAATTAGGATTCTTCTATATATATGCCGAATCTTACGCGTTCACATTGATTTAGGAGTCTTCTTGGGCGAACTTGCACAGGCCGAGCTTGATGTCAGGCTTACTTGTATTGGGCCTGTTGCTTGGGCCCGGTAGTTGGGCCATATCCTATCACATCCCCCAAAAAGACGCAGAAGCGAGGTCGTAACGGGTTTGGGGGTTGTGGTTTGCCGATGTACGTGTGTGGTGAATCGGGGCCCTTTTGGTGCCGACTTCGTGCTGTCTGGATGGCCTTTCCGAGGTAATGTTCCGAGGTCGCCTGTCGAGTGGCTCGCTTTTTCGAGGTGTTGTGCAGAGGTCGCGCACCGTTGGGTTCACTTTGTCATAATGCCGAGGTCACGCGTCGCTGGCTTCGCCTTACCGAGGCGTTATGCCGAGGCCGCGCGTTGCTGACATCATCTTACTGAGGCTTCATGCCGAGGTTGTACATCGTTTGGCTTACCTCTCCGAGGTGTTATGGCAAGTTCGTGGCGCTGTTTGTATCTCTTGCCGGGGCGTTTTGCCGAGGTTCTGTCACTTGGCTTCGCGTGCTGACGAGGCGTTACGCCGAAGTCTGTCGGGATGGCTTCACCTGGAGAGGCATTATGCCGAAGTTGTTTATACAATTCATGGTCGAGGTCGGATATACGGCGTTCTTATCTTGAATGCGGAACGTCCTGCCGAGGCCGAACACGGGGTTTTCTGCCGATGTCATGCACTGAATATGCATTTAATGTGCATTTAATGCGGCGGTTGGATTCCCGATAAAGCGCATATGTGGAATAACTTCCCGATCGTTGTTTCAGATATCACTTTTGCACATTTTCAAATTCAAATGTAAAAACCCTTTGTCATCCGAAAAAGCTCGTGCATCGCCATTATCGTCCTTGCAAGTTTCAGTAGCCATCTTCCTCGATCTTTAAACCAAGAAGTTTCACGGCTTCTTCTTCGTTTCCTAGAGAATCTTTAGATGATGAGCCTCATAATGTCTACGTGTCACCGCCGGATTTGCGGTGGTTTTACATGTTTTACTCGCGACCATCTTCCTCCTCGTATGCGTAGTATTAGATTCTCCCTTTTTGTGATTTTGGTAAGGTTTCTTCGTTACATTTGATTTTGAAACCTCGGATATAAGGAGCTTGCCTCCCAATATCATATTCCTTCCGATTTTGAGTTTGTTGCTCCTCGTCACGGGGATAGGGCTAGTGCTCTCCGGAGGGGTTTATCACCGTATCTGAAGACAGCCTTAAGCGGTCTTCGCCTCCCTTACGCCTATGTGTATGTCGAACTCGAGATGTTCGGCATATCTCTTCTCAAATAACACCCAATTCCTTTCGCATTTAACTTTTGCCTTGGTGTTTATGCCTATCGGCATAATACTCCTTTCACCACAGGGCTTGTCCTCGATTTTTCCAAGCGAAGGGTAGCAGCTCGGGGTGGTACTATTTTTCACCCCGTCGCAACTTCAAAGCGAAAACAAAATCGAAGATCTCGAACTGGCAGAAGAAGTTCTTCTTTTATCGTTTTGATGAAGCTTTGGAGTTCGTCTGGCGATCGGATAAGCTTGCCGACGTAGGTTCTGATGAGAGCTTCGGTGGCCTGGAGGAGGCACTGGATAAAATCGGTCTTGTGGACGAGGTGTTCACCGAGGCCGAGCTTGCTGCTGCAGGGCTGAGCCCTTATGATCCTGCCACCGCGACAGAGCCGGTGAAGGGTGAGGCCCTCTAGCTTGTCTTGAGCTCTTCGTTGTATTTCCCCTTTTTTTTTTCTAATGGTATTTATGCTCTTTTCAGTGAACTTCGTCAAAGGCAAGAAAGGAAAGGGGTCGGTTTCGGAGGTCTCTTCTGAGAGGCCTGAGGCTACGCCGAAGGATGTGGCTGCGGTCTCTTCTGAGAGGCCCGAGGCTGCACCAAGGGATGTGGTCGCGGTCTCTTCTGAGGCTAGGTTGAGGTCGCCTTCTCCTCCACCGCTTAAAAGAAGGAAACGCGTTGCCACTTCCGCTGGTGATGATGATTGCAAGGTCATCGGTAGCCGAGCTGGCCGGTCATTCCCCGTGGTAACGAGAAATTTGCACGTCACTAATTCTTTTTCTTTTGATGTAGTTTTTTGACCTAAGTGACTTATGTGCAGGCGTACGAGCTCGTGAAGGCTGAGCTCACCGGGGCGGCGGAATATTTGGATGATGCCGTCGCCCGGTTCGATGAGGTGGCCCGATACTCCAAGGATCTAGAGGATGAGAAGACCCTCCTTGTCCAGGAGGTAGCCGAGGCCGAGGCGACGGCTCGGGAGGCAAAGAAGAGAGACCGAGGCCTGGCGGTGGTGAAGGAAGTGAGGCGGGGTCGGCGCGAGGCGAGGCGGGCGGTGCCTTGTTGAAGGCAAAGCGGCTTCGCCGAGGTGGAGGTTGAAGCGACCCGGCGTCGGAAGCCGGGCGGTAGCCATGGCGAATTTCTCCGCTTTGCGCCGTTGCTCTGTCCGGGAGGTTCTCGAGTTGGCGGAGATTTGGCCGACGTGCTCAACAAGCGCGTGGTAGCGACCACCCTCGACACGATCGCCGAGGATTACCCACGTTGGATAAGTCCAATATGGGTATGAGGTGACGGAGGAAGATGCCTTGAGTGCGGCACTACGCGAAGGTCCTCGTTCTTGGCACGGAGGACATGCCGTCTTTGGAGGCCACTGCCGCCTCTCGGTCTTCTTGAACCACGACTTGATCCGCGAATGCTCGGTGGACCGGGACACTAATCTTGAGGCTTTGATTCTTGAACTGGCTAAAGCCGAGGTCCCTGAAGACCGAAGGATGGCCGGAGCTGCAGCTATCGAGGCTCGGGAGGATGCCGAGGTGGTGCGGGATGCCGAGGAGGCGCAGGACGCCGAGGAGGTGCGGGATGGAGCCACTGGCGGGGTCAGTTGATCCCTTGTATATATATATATTATTATTTTTTTTGAATGTAAATACGTCGCTCTGAGACGCGTCCTTTTGATCGCCTTGAGGGTTAATAAAACCAGTTGTTCATAATAAACTTGCCTTTTGTTGATCTTACTCCTCGAAATGCCCGATGATTCCCTTGTTGAATCGGATCGAGGCCTCGACACGGCTCTTGAAACCAAGGAGGCCGAGGTTTATCATTGAAAGCCAAGCTTGGCCATGTGATGGAGGAGGTCAAGTCAAGCTCGAGGTGTCGCATGAGAGTTGGGCGAGCTTCATGCTCGGGTTTTGGAAATTGAGGCTCGAGATTGCGAGAGGATAAGGCCAAACCGATCATAGAGGAGCACGCGAGTGCGAGGCATTTATTCACCGACAAGGTGGAATGACTATCTCGAGGTGAGGCTAAGGTCTTAGACCTCGCACATGGTGTTCGGAATATCTGAGGAGGTATGGCGGGACTCCGGTAATTTCGAGAAACAATATGACGATTTGAAGAAGATCGGCTTATACGAGATTGTAGCGGCGTCGTCCCTTCCTCGGGCGTGTGCTTCGCTACGCTCTCGCACCTTCTTCTTGCGCGGCTTAGCTCATCCGCTAGGATGACTTCTTGTTTCCGGATATATCTTCCCGGATTGGATAGCTCGAGAGAGCGCCTTGGTGCTCAAGAGAGCGTGGGCCTTCAGGGCGGAGTCGTTCTTCGTCAAGCCGTGGAGGTCATCTCGCGGGCCCGAGGTCGATCTGGCGGGGCTCTTAGTGTGGGTCGAGGGGCGGGGTGAGCTTAGCATAGATGCTCTGTTGAATCCGGACTTTTCTAGGGATTGGCTTAGCTTTTCCCGCCTCCCGGCCCTTTTCGTCCTCGTAATGTATGAATTTGTAATGTATGAAATAAGAAATTTTCCTTGCTTTGTGTTCTCTTTCTTGGACATTACTTCTTTATTACCCCAACAGATAATTGGGTGTGTCGTCCTTGAAATAAACGAAGGTATTTTCGTCTTTGTACGAAGGTATCCGTCCTCGAAATAAATGAAGATATCCATCCTCGTACGAAGCTTCCTCGAAATAAACGAGGGTAATTCGTCCTCGTACGAAGGTATCCGTCCTCGAAATAAATGAAGGTATTTGTCCTCGTACGAAGGTATGGGTTCCTATTTTGCCAAGTTTTATCGGGAGGGGTGGTCCCCTTACGCGCATTTGAAGTTCGTCTTCGTATTAAACGAAGGCAGTTTGTCCTCCGTCGAGGGTATAGTTCGTCCTCCGAAGAGGGTATAGTAATTTTTAGAAGAGTCATATGCATAAGTGACAAATAAAAAACATGCAAGACAAAAAATAGATAGAGAAAAGAAAAGATTTTTATTGATAAAGATGGTGAACAAGGCGACAAGACTCGGACTCGACCTAACAGACTCGAGACGGACAAGACTCAACTTTTGACACTTATGCAAAATATCTCTTCAAATGAATGATGTGCCATGTGTTCGGTATTTGCTCACCTGGACAAATGGGCGACTTATAAACCCTCTTCCGAGGACTTCTTCGACCAGTAAGGTCCTTCCCATGTGGCTTCCAGTTTGCGAGCTTTGCGGCTTCTTGACTTCATTATTTGAACACGAGATCGCCCACTCGGGCTATCGGGACTTGACACGGCGGGTTGTAATACCGAGCTACTTGTTGTTTGTACCGAGCTTCCTCGATGTGGCGAGGTCTCTCTTTCTTCGAGGATCTAGATCGGTTCGTAGATTTTCCCATTGCTTGACGGAGAAGTGAATAGTCACGGGGCTCGGTATTTTGATTTGCGCAGGATCACTTGCTTGGTTCCATACACCGGTCGTAGGGGCGTTTCTCCGTTAAATCGTCCGAGGTGTTGTTCGGTATGACCATAAGACTTGCGGTAAATTCTCTACCCAAAGACCCTTAGCTCGGTCGAGACGGGTTTGAGACCCTTCACGATCGTCTGTTGGTGACTTGGTCGACCATTTGCTTGAGGATGGGCGGCCGAGGTGAACTTTGTTGGATCCAAGCTCTTGACACGATCTTTGAATATCTTATCGATGGTTGTGTCCCATTATCCGAAAGAAGGATATGAGGGATGCGAATCGACACACTATGTTCTTCCGCACGAAATTGAGGCGTTTTGCTTGTGATTTTTGCTAAGGGCTCAGCTTCCACCTACTTGAAGTAGTCGATCGCGACAATCGGGGTGGGTTGCCGCCTGTGCTTTGCGAAAAGGGCCTCGATGTCGATCCCCATTGCATAAATGGCGAGGGCTTTGTGCGGAGGCGAGGTCGGTTTGTGGTAGCCTTGCACGTTCCGTGAATTTGACACTTCGGATACCTTTTCACAAGGTTTCGTGAGTCTTGAACATTGTTGTGAATAGTATCCCCATCGCATGACCTTTTTGACAAGGCTCGGGTCCGATGTGACTTTCGCACGATCCTTCGTGCACTTCCCGTAATACGTAATCAGCTCGGTTCGGCCTAAGCACCTTAGGAGAGGCTGGAGGTATGACTTTCAGAGAAATACCACCTTTCAGTATATATCGCAATGATTTGCTCAAGATCCTCCCGGCCTCGAGCTTGTCTGGGGCGATTCGCTTTTCTCCGATAATCTCGAATGGGGGTCATCCAATTTGGCTCTTCATCTGAGACCACGTTGACCTCGGTTCCTTCACCGGCATCATCTATGCTTCGGTGTTGGATTTCCTCTACTGGTGGATTTGTCGACGACGAGGCCAATTTGCTTAAGATGTCAGCTCGGCCATTTTGCTCCCTTGGGATGCGAATTATCTGGAAGTGGGAGAAAGTTTGTTGTAGGCTTTTGGCTTTCTCGAGGTATTTCTTCATCATACTGCCCAACATGTGGCTTACGATGACTTGAGAGTCACTATGAATCTTTACTGCTCGTACCTGAAGACTTTGAGCTAGGCGAAGTCCTGCGATCAAGGCCTCATACTCTACTTCGTTGTTCGTATTTTTGAATGAGAACCGAAGTGCGTCGTGATCTCTTGGCCATCCGTCCGAGGAGCAAGATACCGACTCCGCTACCCGTTTTCCCGAAGCCCGTCAACGTAGACTTGCGGCAATCCTCGGTGTTTTCTCCATTGGTTGGCTTCGCTTTGTCGTCTGGACTCGGGGCTTGGTTTCTCGGCGAAGTGAGCCTCGGCGAGAAAGTCCGCTAAGGCATGACCTTTGATGCCTCGACGGGGCGAAAGATATATCATGTTCGCCAGTTCAATTGCCCACTGCAATTCTCCCGAAGCTCGGCCGTCACACACTTGCCGAAGTGGATGATCGGTGAGGACTTGTATGGGATGTGCATGGAAGTATGGACACGATCTCCTGCGGCATTTACTAATGCTAGGGGCGAAGCTTCTCAAAGGTTGATACCTTGTTTACGGGCCTTTAACGCTCGGTGATGAAATATACCGAGGACGTCCTTCCTCTCATACCAAGACCGCACTTATGGTTTCGTCCGAGGCGGCAAGGTATAGGGAAAGGATCTCTCCTTCTTTCGGAACGGATAGAGTAGGAAGTTTGGCGAGGTAGTTCTTGAGATCTTCAAAGGCGGACTTGTGTGTATCATTCCGGAGAATTAGGAGCCTTTTGAGTATCTTGAAAAGGGTAGTTGCTTGTCATGACCTTTGAAAGAAAGCGGCTTAGTGCGGCTATGCAGCCCGTCGGTTTATGTACGTCGTGAATGGTCTTGACATCTTCATTTCTAGGATGGTTTGAACTTTGGATGGGTTGGCTTTTAACCGCTTCTTGTGAAACCCAACACCCTAAAATTTTCGGACCGAACCGCAAACGTGCACTTACGGGGTTCAATTTAAGGTTGACTTTTGAAGTAAGCGAGGGGCGATCCGGGTCGGAGACACATCGCGCTTCCTCCTTGCTTTTGACTACGATGTCGCCGACGTATACCTCCACATTCGGCTATGTAGGGTGAAATATTTTGTCTACCATTCTTTGATAGGTAGCTCCGCGTTCTTAAGTCCGAATGGCATCTTCCTATATGCGAAGACTCAAAGTGCGTAATGAAGGCCGTCTTGGCCGCGTCTTCGTCATCCATCAAGACTTGGTAATACCCTTTATCTGGTCAGCGAAGACTTCGTACCGATCAGCGTCGACCTTCTTATCGATGTTGGGAAGGGGATAGCAATCCTTTGGGCGATGTTTGTTGAGGTCGGTGTAGTCGATGCACATTCGCCATCCCTCCTCCTTTCTTCACCATCACCGGGTTGGCTATCCGGTCGGATATTTGACTTGAACAATATCGAGCTTTTAACAATTGATTTACCTCATCATGGATGACTTGGTTCCGTTCGGCTACAAAATTCGTTGCTACGCGGCTCGGTTTTGTGCTCGGGTCGATGTTAAGCACGTGGGTGATGATAATCGGGAGACCCGGTCGTGTCGAGGGGACCAAGCAAACACGTCTCAATTCCCTCGGGAGTTGGATAACTGTTCCCTTAATTCGGTGCCTCGGTAAAGCCAATCTTGGCGACCTTGGTGGCTCGTCTTTGTATAGCGTGACCTCCACTCCACGGGCCGCCGTGGATAGGCGACGCCTCTTACTTCCAACTCCTCGGGTTTCTTTAATTGCTATGCTGTGGGTCTTTGGTGGAGCCCTGCACCTCGTAGGCGACACTGTAAGCATTCCTCGCTGCTTACGATCTCCCGGATCACGGCTATCCCCTGTGGGGATCTTCATCGTCGGTGGTATGTTGAGCATACCGCCCTTACACGTTCACCAATCTCTCCCGATTATGATGTTATCGGTGAGTAGCCTTCACTACGAAGAAGTGTACCACCTTGGTGGAGCTCGTCGAGCTTTCCCTACCGTGACGGTGGCTCGATTATCCCTTCCGGCGTGTCTCTTCTGAACGAAGCTTGGAGCGGCAATGTGCCTATCGAGGCACGCCTCCTCTACTCCTAACTTATCAAAGCATTCTTTGAAAAGAATGCTTACCGACGCGCCACTGTCGATGTATACGCGCTTCACCAACTTGTTTGCGACCACTGCCTGGATTACCAGCGCATCCTGGTGGGGTACTATCGCAGGCACGGGGTCGTCTTCGAAGAAGGTGATCATCTCGTCCCTTCTGAGCCTCTTGTTGGCCGGTTCGCCGGTATGTGGACTTCGGGCTTTGGCTTTTAAGGAGGACTTCGTGACTCCGCAGGGGAGCCCCGTAATAGTAGAGATGACTCTGTCATATTGCGGTTCGTTGTCTTCTTCTTCGTCGGTGTCGCACCTTGCTTTCTTGTGGGGGGCGCAATTTCCTTTCTTCTCTTGCTTTCTCTTCTTTTGGCTCTGTTGGGAGCTTCATGCTGCCGCCTCGGCCCCATCCTCAGATTTCCTTAAGGTTCCATCACGAACCAACATCTCAATTTCTCCCATTAGGTCCCTGCAATCCTCGGTTTCGTGCTGTAATCCTCATAGAATGAGCGATTTATCCTTGAATCGGCGCTGCCCTCCCCGTCATTGGTCGAGGCTTCGAACATGTTAGGTGGAGTCATAGATTTACGCCCTCGGTTTCGTCGATGGGGTATATTGAGATCGCCCAGGTGTCACGCGGTCGAGCTGGACTCTATGGGCGACGTATTCTCTCAAGGCGCTGTCGGCCTTGGCCTCGGTCCCTCGTCCCGTCGCCTTTCTCACTTTCTCGGAGGGCTCGCCTTTCTCGCCTTGCGCTTTCTTCGTCGGCCTCGTCCGCTTTGGCGAACCGGTCGACTATCGCCATAGATCCATTGCGATCGGGGTTCGTGCCAGCGATCTCTTTATATAAGGCTCGAGCGGGATGCCGTTCGAAGGCCGAGATGATGAGGAGATCGTTCACATCTGCGACCTTCGTGCTCTCCTTATCAACACAGTCATAAAGTCGCCGATGGACTCGTTCGGTCTTGCCTCGGGGTGAGAAGATGTGCGAAGTCATCTTGGACTCGGCCTTCGGAAGAACCTTTGATGGAAGGCCTTCATCGGATCGCGGTAGAACCAATGCTCCGGAGGTAGATCGTCCGAACCACCGCGGGCGTTGTTGACTAGTAACTCCGGGAAGAGCTTGCACATGTGAATTGTGTCGAGGCGTTGGTTGATCATATTGTACTGAAACTGCGAGAGGAAGTTCTGCGGGTCCCTTATTCCGTCGTAGGGGGTGATGCTCGGCACTCGGTATTTGTCTGGGAGAGGGGTGTCGAGTCTTTCGTTTGAGAACGGGGTGACTATCCTCCCGTACCCGTCGAAACCTCCCTCTGGAGAGTGGGGCGGAGTTCGCCGACCGAATTCGTTTTGGTAACCACGACCGGCCTCGCGGCGATCGTGACGTCCCCTTCCGCGCTGTTCGTCCCTTGCACGATTGGTTTGGGCCCCAACGCGTGCAGAGGTATGAGCGCCCATGACTTGAATGCTGGGGGATCCACCTCGTCGCGGTGCCTTGTGTTTAGACGAAGCTTGCGCCCTCTTCTTGAAACGGCCGACCTTGTGCGTGGTGAGGTATTGAGAAAACTCTCCTTGTTTTCTCAGCGAACCCCTCGACGCGTCGTCGAGCTTATCCGCGAGCCGAGGTGCTCCTTGGTTACTATTGCGATCTCCTTCACTTTGATATCCCGCTTTTCATGCGGAGATGGATTGCCCGTTAAATCGATTCGTTTGGACATGACCTTGAGGTTAGTTCTCGACTAGGGTTTTCAGTGAGCTCGGCGTCTCCGGCCATCGTTGTTGCCGGCGGCGACTCTAGATGCGTGACTTCTGGTATGCATTGTCGTGATTGATTCCCTGTAAATGATGGTTGATCGAAAACATAAAATTTCGTTTGCCACAGACGGCGCCAGTGATCGATCTTATTTTCGTAAGGGAATTAAATGCACAAGAACACCAAAGATTTACGTGGTTCGATCTATGAATGAGATCTACGTCCACGAAGAGAGAGAGAGTATCCGTGTATTGATAATGTGAGGAGTGATTACAAAAAGTGTAGATGATCTTTCTCGTCCAATCTAGCCTCTATTTATACACAAATATATTGACCTAGATCCTCAATCCGAGATTTCCTCTAGGATCGGATCTTCCTCCTATCTCTCTTCAAATTAGGATTCTTCTATATATGGCCGAATCTTCTGCGTTCACATTGATTTAGGAGTCTTCTTGGGCCGAACTTGCCTGGGCCGAGCTTGATGTCAGGCTTACTTGTATTGGGCCTGTTGCTTGGGCCCGGTAGTTGGGCCGTATCCTATCAAGAACCATTTTATCGTGAGAACGTGAGAACCAAAAAATAATAAATTCACTATAAAAGTTTATTAATCCGTTGGAGAAGTTACTGAATCAAAAAAAAAAAAAAATTGCCCCCATGGGATTCGAACCCGGGTGAAAAATTCCAAATTTTTAAATTCATAGTGAATTCATTTGGTTCTTAATTTTTAGGATAAAAATGATTCTGATTTGAACCTAACCCTATATATATATATATATATATATATATATATATAAGTAGGTTCAAATAAAAACCTTATTTAAAGTGAGAACGTGAGAACCATTTTCAGTCATTAGATCGCGAAGATATACGGTGATGCATCACTTTGTTGGAATAGTACATTGTGCATCACTCGAGTTCGAATACCATAAAGAGCGAAAATTCAAATACTTTTGTTTAGTACAGTAATTTTCAAAGCGAATGCATTGTTCTCACATTTGTAGGATAACAAATATTTTTATAAAAATCCACCCCTATATATATATATATTAATCAAAATTATTTTGTATTAATTATCAGAACATTCATTCATAATGCGATCCATACCAAATCTTTTATAAAAAAAAACACGAGAAAGTCATAAATATAATATTATATTGGAAGCGAATATGTTGAATTGAAGTAAGCATTTTTGAAGTAGGCTGTTGAAGTATGGTAGACAGAGTGCCCTTTGTAGAAGGTGAAGGCCATGGCTCCGGACAGCCCAATTATGGTTCCTAATACTTTGGCTACTCCGTGCCTCTTAGCTATATCTAGGCTTTCGATCCTATATTTTTATTGATAATTATTCATTATCATACATCTGAAATTTTAAAAATGAGATCATATATCTTGCAAGAATAATGAAGCTCGCCTTCTAAGATAAATTTTACGTCCATAATACTTATGATATTTCAAATGGAAAAATAAATAATTTTAACCTACTAAATTAACTTTATGACAATTTTAGCCTAATAAATCAATAATGCCTTAATCAAACATAATGGATTGATTTCGTGATAATTTTAGCTTACATGTGATTTTTCGGTGTCGAAAAGCACAATTGGCACTAAAAATAATATATAACCCGTAAGTCCATTCCAACGACGTTTCTGGTTTGTGTTTTTTATATGTCATTTTTCGTTGATGACTATACTTTTTAGTACCAAAATTTACTTATGGGCTAAAATTGTCACAAAATCATTCATTAGGCTTGATTAAGATATTATTGATTTATTAGACTAAAATTATCACGAAGTCAATTTATTAGGCTGAAATTGGGTATTTTCTCTATTATTTTCCCTATTTCAAATAAACAAATTGTTTTTAGGAAAAAAAAGGTATTTAGAAAAAAAAATCCTCCATACATTAATATGCAAGAGCTAGGCTAGCTGTCAAAGGAAAAAAGCACAGCCAACACGACCCAAATCCGCCCAATTTATGATTAATTTTTTAAAGGTCAATACTATTTATTCATATTCAATTTATAATAAATAGAATTGGCAAGTAAATTCAACCCAGCCAAATCCTACACTGGCCGAACCCATCCAACCTATTTACTTATGTTCATTTATCATTGATTTAAAAAATCAATTCTATTTATCCATATTCAAGTTATGATTAATTAAGAAAGTTGCACTTTCAAATTGTGGTTCAAAAGTTTCAAACCCAAGACCTTTCATTTACTAGACTAAGGGCACAATAATAAAATACTTGATATATACTTAAGCCAAATATAATATAAAATATATTAAAATGTATTAGACTTATTTGTCAAGAAAATTCTAGGCTTTTTTCATCCAAAGCTCGGACTGCCTGAGAGACATTTGGAGGGACTTTTTTTAGCCCTTTTTTCGGCAGAGCCAATTTTGCCAATTCTAATGGAAAGGGCACAAAACTAAAATATTTATTCCATTTCATGGTATAAAACTAATATATTTAACTTAATAAAAAGACAAAAAATAAGGGAGAAAGAAAACCAAACAAAATTAGAGTTATCCTTTTGATTTTGTCTGTACTTAAATCTCTCCACTGGGTTTTAGATAATACTTAATATTTGTTTCTAGTGTTATGATTTACCTTAAACAAACTGCCATGATGAAGACCAACGCAGGAACAATGCTGAAAATAGCTGTACCAAATGTTGCCGAAATATACTCCAATCCTGCTAAATTCAGATTGAAACTCAACGCCAATCTGCACTCACTCACTAATTATCATTTTTAATGTTTGATCCAGAAATGCATGAATTTAAATTTCAATCATAATTAATATACATACCCAAATGAAGAAACAAAGAAAATCTTGCATAATCCAGTCCATGTAAGAGGAGGAGACCCCTTGCTGCAGATCACTAAATATTTAGAATCGATATTATGAAAAAATTTGCAGAAGCCGGTCATGAAATAGGAGAAGACAAGCTATATTTTTAGCAGTTAATAATAAATGCTTATATGTAACCTGGTGAAGAAGAAGGCGAAGGGGAGCAAGCCAACGAAGGCGAAGGCCTGTCGGTAGGCGACGAACACAGAAGGCTTCATCCCTGAAGACATGGCTGCCTTTGATAACACCATCATCCCTGCATAGCTGCACTGTAATATTATCACTGCAATATATACATATGCTTTCTGTTTCTCCATGCTTAATTTTTACTTTTCTCTCTGTGTGTGTGTGTGTTTTTCTTGGAGTTGATCTTCAACTAATATTTGCACAATATTTATAGGCCAGCTTCTCAGTTTGATTTAAAATACTGCAATAAATGATCACATTATAGTTGTTCTTGAGTCATGAGGCCATCAATTCAGTGCCATTATTGGCCTGATATTAAAGTTAAAAAGGTTTATTTAAAGTTTCTTTTTTCTTTTAAAAATAGTTTTTTTGTTATTATTCAGGAAAAGGAAAAAAAGTTTCATGGCATGAGGCCTAATGGAAAGCAGCCACATCAAGACAGCCAAACTCATTCCTTGTTCCTTTCTTTTTTCGCTTCTCAAATTCATCTTCTTTCTTTATCGGGTCGGCATTTCGATTTTGAAATCTAAGGATTAATTGCTAATTCAATCCCAATCTTGGATTTTGTTGCAAAGTATACCTAGTTTTTAGAAAGTTTTAATAATGTTCTTACTTTTGGTTTGTAGTAAAACTATCTCTCTTAATTTTCTGCGTGCATTTAGACTTCTGTATAATCCCAGAAATCTGAAGAAGAAGGAAAAACAAAGAGGTTTTTATATCCAAGTATACATATTTATTTTTCTTTCTTTAGATTTTTGGCTATAATAATGAAGTTATAGTTTATAAGGAACTGAATTTGTGGCTACAAAAAAGAAGAATTTGTTGAAGAGGTGTGTAATAGTATATCTATTAATATTTTTATTATTTTTCAAATAAGAGATTATAAAGAGAAATGATAGGATTATGTATAGAATTACAACAAAATAAAAAGGACAATATTAGAATAACCAATGGGCTAACGGATTCCTTTCTCTTCCCTTTTTTCTGGAAATGAATTAGTCATCCACACAACTAAGAACCAAAGAGCTCATGTTTTTTAGTGTGTGTGTTGGTTTAGTGGTAGAGTGGTTAATGTCCGAGGTCAAAGGTTTCGGGTTCGAGTCCACCGTGATGCGACCTTTAAATTTCTGTATTTAACTTACCAAAAAAAGAGCTCATGCTTTCAGGAAAAGATAAAGAAAATGAAAATAAATAAAAGCGCTCGAATATGTGATGCGACTTATTCATAAACTTTGAGATTTTCAAAAAATTGGGATAATAAAAAAAATCTAATGTCAAACCAGAAAGGAGAATGCTTATCATTTGCAAGAGAAAGATTCACATTTCCAAATTCAAGAATACAAGACCAACCCTGATTGACAAATTTATTCAAGCACGCACACACACACACACTAAAGACTTCAATTCAACTGATTCCAAACATATTTTCCAAAATGAGTACAAATACAGAGCAAAACATATAATTTCTTCTCACTTCCATGATCAAGCCATGAAGGGGCAGCCGGAGGGCGTCTCCGATTCATCGGAAGGTTTGCCCTTAGTGAGGCCGGCCAGCAGTTCTCCGCGGTCATGGAAGAACTCAACCTTCACCACCTTGGATTCTTCATTCAACTGTTTCAAAATCACTCAATTTCAACAACCTTTTGTCTTACAACATTGATACAAACAAGTTGGAAGATTAATGGCATCATACCTCAAAAATGGCCATTCCAAACAACTCAATCAACTCCCCAGTTGGAAGGAATTCTTTGTAAGAGCCCTCCATATAGCCCCAATGCCTATACTTGTATGCAATCACAGGCGGCCCCGAGTAAACTTGAACAACTTCAAGAGCGAACCCTCGAGGGAAAACTTGCTTGAACGCCGTCTGGGACGAATCATACGTCTCCTGGTCGGGGTCATAGAACCTCAGATTTGGTGGCAGTGATGTCTGGAGGAACACATTGTAGCTTCCCCCTATCTTCCCAGTTTCCTCCAAACTAAAATACTTTTTGCCTGTAAATTTACCATCAATTAGCTTCTTATTACTATAAACATAACATTCACTTGTCATTGCACCCCCATGAGCTGCCTAAACTTGCATCACTAATAAATTATTCATTTAAGACAATCTCATCATACAGAAACTTATAATATATATCTCTGGAAAAATGAATATTCGAGCATGTGAAAGCTTCAAGTGAATGTAAGAAATGTGTAGGAAGCACGTGCTTTGTTCACAACTGATAAAACTGAGCAGAAAATCAAGTCGAGGCAGCCCTCTCTCAGCAACACGGAATACATCCTAGACCTCACGTAATGGCATATTGTCTCCGAAGATAAGAGAGGTCTCATGTGTAACACACAACTCTAGCACATCCTTTCTCACTTACTGAAAATAGGATTTGAGAAAACAAATATACTACGATTATCTAAATGAGACATGGATTAATCCTATATGAAGACAAAAAATAGAAAAGAAAATGTACCATTGATGCCAAGGACAAACTTCTTGGCATCTAGAGTTTTGTATTCATCTCGATTGGCCTTATGTACCAACTCCATTTCCCATGTCTTGACAAGATTCTGAACGTACTCTTCCAAGGATCCAGCAGGCCATACCTGCGAAACGATCGAAAAATCTGAGAGGATAAAGTCAATCTTGAATGTAAGAAAAGGAGGGCTAGCGTTTATGTCTGCACACTTTGGTTCTGCCTTCTTCAAAGAACTTATCGACGAGGGTGTAATCGGGAGGTCCAGCTCTCCATTGGGTGGTCTTCAGCTCCTCTGGGGTCAAGTATGATCGGTATTTGTTGCCGCCGGCGTCGGAAGTTGCCATGTTTTCTGTGGAATAGGACTGAGCTGCTGTAACTCAGATGTGTAAGATTTGTTTTAGTCAATGGATTGGGATGCAAGGCCATTATATAGAATAATCATTTCGTCGAACAGCTCGTGGTGCTTTCACATTGGATGAACTCGGAAATTTCCATCCAAATTGGAGGAGTCAACTGGAACTGTTCATTAATTGCACGGCTCTTTAGAGTTCTGTCGCCACCTCTGGGTTTTACCTGGACCGATCCGCAATGGTCCAATTAAATTTTAAAACAATGGTTTTGGTTCCGGTTCCAAACACCTTTAGACCCGGACCAGATCCATAGTTTGATCATCCGATTCGATCCGGGTCCGGTTCCGATTCCAGAACTAGAAACAATACTTATTTATTGGTTTTGATCCGAATAAAACCCGTTTATTGACAAGCCTAAGTTTAAGTAGAACATCGATGAACCGCTTTATCCATACCAACCGAAATCACCATACTCATTAAATTCTAAAAATGTGATTTCGGTTCCAGTTGGTTTAGGTCCGATTCTGGTTCTATATCCGTTGAGATTCGGATCGCTTAAGACCCATAATTGATTGTCCGGATCCGATATTTAATGGATCGGTTTCAGAACCAGAATCGTTCCTTATTTATTGGTTCTGGTTCAAATAAAACATGTACCATTGACATCTCTACAACCACCATGAATTGAATCAGCACATGGTGAAATCAGATATAAACTTTGCTATCTTTTCAGGTAGAGTAATAGTTTCCATGGGTGATGCAAAAAAATTGATAATTTTCAAACTTATACAAGTCAATAATAAAATACAACTTGTATTAAGATCCATGATCCACTATTTTAATATATTTTATTTTATGATAAATAATGTTAAAATAGTGAAATTAATAGTGAGACAGACATTTTATTAGGCCAGAATATCTAATCCGACATGGAAATCAATGTGAGCATTAACGATGTAATTAAATCGACTAAAATAATGTTCAAAGTAGTTATCTTAAGCAAATAAAATAGAGTTATAAGATTGGATATATTAGTTCCGTGATCAAATATTACCTACTTCTATTTTTATTTCGAGATGTTTGCAATTTTCAAACTCGATAGTATTCTAAATGTGCACCCAAATAAACGAGTTCAACTCTAATTTCAATCATGGAGTTTGGTGTAGCTTTTTTAATCAAAACCTACATGTCCCCTCAAAAGAGAGATAATTTTGGAATAAATTGATTGGCAAATAAGAGCATAGCAATCGAATAAAAGAGTAGTCAATTCGTAATTTTCTTTGGCTTACGTATTGAAATCTGACCTAACAATTCGACGTCGTTAGCAAAAGAAACATATTGTAACTCGTCAAAATCAAGATTTCATTGTCCATTTATCCTAAACATTTCACACCCAATTAAGTCTTTCTTCATTGGATTGGATGATATTTTTCATATATATTTTTTGTTGGGGGGATTTTGAGTTTAATTCCAAAACCTTTGTATCCTATTCATTCCTCAGTTTCGTTCATATTTGATGATAAATCTAGAATATGCAGATGTGCGAGATTTATGTAAGCGATAAAACACAGCGAGAACTTTACGTGGTTCGATCGTTAATGAGATCTACGTCGCGGAGGATTGATTCTCAATACTTTCACTATGTTTTGATTCTGATGAGTATGGTAAAAATTCTTGGTATTGAAGTTCTTAACCTCTACCTTCATCTAACTCCTGTTTATACATGTCCGAGGGCTCTAAAGGCGTGCCCATTCCTCCATTGGCGGGACTCTTCCCACAGGCGTGTAGGGGCTCTTCCTCTCGCTATAGGGATCTTCGCCTTCCGTGTGCCACGTGGAGAGTGGCGCGACTCGAGTTCAGGGGCTGGGTTTTGGGGGTGATTAGGGTTTGCCTTGGGCTACAGTGGGCTACCGTGGGCCATACCGAGCCGGCTTGTTTGGGCTGTCGAGCCCACGCTTGTTTGGGCTGGGTGTCGGTGGGCTGTGTGGTGGGCCATATCCCATCATAGCCCCTCACGAATAGTCGGGAACAGTAGTTGCGGTGAGGCGAAGAATCGCGTTGTCGAGGTGGGATGTTGCTCGGTGATGTTGTCCTCGAAGGTTTCTCGATCTCTTTGGTGTCGGGATGTGATTGGTTCGTCGGATTCGAGGCGGGGTAGATGGTTTTGACGTTACGGGCGTGTGCCGCTTCTTTGGGGACCGAGTGGAGTCGTCTGTCGTTTAGCGAAGATGTCTTTGCAAAAGTGAGTTGAAGTCAGACACGGATGGCGACCCTTGCATAGGTTACACCGAGGTCCGATCTGGGCGACACCGCTCTTACGGAGGATGCCGAGTTCGACACGAGAGTCGGATCTCAGACGGAGAAATCATCTTGGATGATCCGAGGTTCGGTCACGGTGACCGCCTTCAGGGATGCCGAGGTGCGATCGGATGGAGATGTTCTCGTGAGGCGATGTCCGTTGGTAGGACGCCGAGGTCCGATTTGGACGCTCCCGACTTGTGGGGAAAGGCCGAGGTCCGACCTGAGGTGCCGCCCTTCTTGGATGTGGAAGCGAACGAGGTCCGAGGTTCGAGCCTTCTGAGGTCAGCGTAATCATCACACGATCAGACTGGCGGTCTATCTTCCCGCAGAGTACGTCACACGCGCCAGGCGACAGCTGAGCACTCGAACCGTGTGCGCGCGTGGACTCCACATCCAATAGCGGGTAGGCACGTGGAAAAGTTGAAACGGCAGTTTTTAGGTGCTATTTGTCCTATAAATAGGCCCAAATGAGGCCACTGTTCACTTTCCCTTTCGACGCTTTGCTTTCAGAGAATACATTCGCAGAAATTTCTAATTTTCTTTCAAACTTGTTGAGGAAGCCCGATATCTAGCCCAAAAAGTAAGTATGTATTCTTCATCTTCTCATTCTAGTTCGAAAACTACGGCCCGCTCGGTTTCTAGCCGTTTGCCTCCGATGTAAAGGAGTATATGTCTATAACCTTTGGGTAGGTCAGTAGGATTGTGTGCTAGGGTCCCTTGGTATCATCGGTATGGGACGGACTTAGGGTTGGTGTGGCGAGGTCGAGGTTGGCGTTGGAGGAGCTTTTCGAGATAACGAGAATACCGTGATTCGGAGGAGGGTGGTGGTGCTGCGGCGGATGATAGGGCGATGACCACTCCGGAGGATTTATCACCGTATATGTAGATAGCTTGATAGTGGCCTTAGGTTTCCTTTGGCTCCAATTTTCCTTAGCCGTGAAGAATACTTTCATATCCCCATATATATCGGTGACCTCGAATTCCATTAGGTCGGTGGTGGGGCTGGGTTGTCTGCCACGGTGTTGGTGAGAAGGTGTCCTTGAGGTCTTGATCGCTTTTTTAGCATCAAGACCATAGGTGGGTGTATTATCTGTCTCCTCGGTGAAGTTTAAGATAGCGGCTCCTCGAAGGTGTCCCGTTGGAATAATAGGTATTTTTTCTCAATGAGGGGCACCCGAGGTATGAGTGGGGCCTTGGTGCGATGAAGGGCGTGAAAATCAAGCCCACAGGCCATATGGAGGAGATCTTGAGCGACCTTGGTGAGGTTTGTCCATTGATTTCACCGAGGGCGACTGAATAATGCCGGGCTGGCGTTTATAGGTCGAGGCATCGGGGCGAGTCCGATCGGGGTGAGGAATCCCGTATATTTTTGTGTATGTTGCTGGCATATCCGACCTCGTTGTGCTGAGCAAGTATTTTTCTTTGTTGTAGTGAGGCTGGAGGAGCAGGAGGGGGGCTCACGATCACCGATCAAGCCGCCTCCGAAGAAAAAGGCGGCGATGGACACCTAAGCCGGACACCCAAGCCCCGAAGAAGGTTGACGACATTAGTCGGTGATGGCGGGGCCTCTGCCGGGTCGGGCCCGGCCTGACCGAGGCTTGAGACTCGGGGCGCCTCGAGTCTGGTGCCGCCCTCCAGCTCTGTCGCGCCCCCCAGTCAAAGCTGTTCCTCATCGGCCTTATCCGCTCTGCGATCTGTATTAACTTGTGTTGCCTTTTTTTTTTTTTAGGATCGAGCTCGGTGATGGAGGTCTGCGGCATGCGGTTGGGGACACAAGTTGCCACCGGGCTGATTCTTGAGAGCTCGGCCCGGTATGAAGCGGGAGCGGGAGCTTCTGCGGCCGGGCGGATGCCGATGCCGCCGTGGCCGCGCGGCGGGCGAGGTCGCGAGGTCGCCGAGGCCGCGGGGCTGGCTTGAGGCGGTGAGGGCCGCCGAGGCCGCCTGAAGAAGAGGGCACAGGCACCGGAGGCCGCCCGGGGAGCTCGAAGAGGCTCGCGAGGAGGCGGCGGGCGAAGCAAGAGCTCGAGGGCGAGAGGGGCTAGGGTGGCCGACCGGGGCCGATCTTTGAGGTCTTTGCCCGACAAGCTCGTCAGTCGGAGAGCTTCTCGGCCTTCATTGCCGACCTGGCCGCGTCTGAAGCCGAGTTGTGTCAAGCACACGGAGGGTTGGCGGCCGCCATGCTGATTTTGACAAGGTCAAGCACGGTTGGGTCGAGGTCGCCACTCGCTAGATGAACAAGGCGTCGCCGGGTGGTCTTCGGTCGGGTCCTTCCCGTGTTGGAGGCTTTAGCGTCCACTCTCTCCCTTCGGCGGAGGCCATCACCCGGTCTGAGGAGGGCGAAGATCACGAACTCAGGAGAGCTTCTTGCCGAGTCTTGTTGGATTAATATCTTGGCAGTTTGGTTGAGCTTGTATACAATGTTTCTGTTACCACTATTACTATCTCCTATCTGAATTGAATACTTGATTGCATATATCCGTGTCCCTTATCTCATATATAAGTTAGATCATACGATGTGTGAAGATCACGAAGTCGTATGATTGGTCGAGCTTAATGAGATATAAAAGTTTCACAACCGAGACGACTTGAGGACGAGTTGTCGGTATAGTGCATGGTATAGATAAAGTGACTTGACTTAGTTACTTGTCTATCTTTGATGCGTCTCGGCGTATTGAAGGATCACGGTGAGATGTGTTCTTCTATCGACCGTCGTGAAGAACCAAGATCTCGGTGACTTCGATGATCTAAACCTCGATAAGGTATTAGGTGAGTATGAATTGTCGACCATCACTTTGACTTGTTATGGGTGAGGGTTATATGTTCTAACCCAAGATTCTCCGCATCTTGGGTGGTGGCGATCTTGTATGTCACGCTAGTTATCATGTCAGTCACCGTATCCGTTTGGGATGATGGCGTCCCTTAAGGAGCTCAAAAGGTTTATTGTACTAAACCCTGCAGGTTGAGTTAGCTCAAGTACAATAATAAGGTTGAGTGGTACTACTTAAGGAATTAAAGATATTAATTATTTTAAGCAGTCAGATTGCTATAAATAATTAATGGACGTTCGATATCTTAAATACGAGGATTCGTAATGTCTAAGTGCAAGCCCGACTCAACTTCGGTAATAAAGGGGTAAGTCAGCATTTATTCTCTAGTGGCATGAATAAATGTTTATAAATTAATTTATGTTCTGGGCTGAACATAAGATAATTAATTTATTTGAGGCCCATCTTTATTCCTTGCATTTGATCCCTGGGCTGGCCCATCCAGGCCCTTAAGCTAGAGGAAAATCGGTGCCTATTTGCTCCCAATGGTAGGATTTTATTCTCTTTATCCTACAAGGATATTATTATATTTATGGGATATGCATAGATCCTTTCCTTATGGGATTAAGGTAGTGCATTATAAATATAAGGTAAGAGATAGAATCAAGGTTAATCCACAATTTAACCTAGCATATTTTCGTGAGCTTCCTATATTAACATCGCTCTTTTGAGAGAATTTGAAAATATTGTGAGAGTATTGGGTGATTTTCGAAGCATTCTCCATAGATCGTCCTCACTCGGCGTTGGAGATTGGGCAACCGGGATCTGATCCGGAAGGTCAAAGCACGAGTCTCGATCCGTTCATTCCGTTCGACCGACCGGATCGAAAGGTAAACACGAGAAAACCCCTACGTGTTGCGATTAATTATATAGACGCATCTAGGAATATAATCGATGTATGGTGAATTAAATATCCAAGATAGATCCTCGGGCGAGGGCTTAACATAGGTTTTCCTACAATTGGTATCGAGCACGAGATCGAATCTTGGCTCTGTTGGATTAATTCACGTTTGATTATTACGTGCGCTTAATTAATTGTTGGATTTGTCGTTCATCGTGGCTCGTTTTATTTTTGTTGGGTTTTGTTTTTCACCACGAGAAAATCCGTGGTTAGATTAGATTTATTTTACGTAAATCTTATCCGTAAAGAAGAACGAAGATAAAAGCACGAAGAACGAGGCGCGAAGATTTACTGGGAGAAACCGGACGCCGCGGCAGCACTCGGCGTCGTCTTGGCGTTCTCGATAGTATCGGCGAAGGCGGGCGGGATGCGCGGCGCAGCGCGCGGCGCGGGCGGCGGGCGACAGGCGCGCGCGTTGCGCGCGGAAACCTCGGCGTGCTCGACGTGCTCGGCGGGCTCGGCGCGAATCGCACACCGAAACCTCGAGCATCTCGGCAGCGCCAGCGGCGGCGCGCGCGAATCTCGTCACGAGGCCTCGGCGGCACTCGGCGGCCTCGGCGCGAGCGCCGTCGCGAAACCTCAGCGTGTGCGGCGTGGGCGGCGGCGGCGGCGCGGCGCGCGGTTTTCGCGGATGCCACCGGCGGCGCTCGGCGGCGTGCACGGCTCGTCTCGGTAGCTCGACCACGGCGTCGCAGCGCGAGGAACTCGGCGAGGTCTCGGCGGGCGTGCACGATTTCGCCGGATGCCCCGGCGCTCGGCGACGCCGCCGGCGACGTTCGGCGGGCGCGGGTGAGCTCGGCGGGTCGCGGTCGTCCACGCGACCGCGAGGCAGCCGGGAGGCAAGCACGCCAGCGCGAGGAAGAGGCGGCGGCGGTGGTCTTGCGCGCGCATGGGGCCTGCGCAGCGGCCCAAAGACATCTTGGACCGACCACCCAAACCCGACCAGACCCAATTTTCGGCCCGAACTGCATTTTTCGGCCCGATTCAGTTTTAGGCCCGATCCGCCCGTTCCACGATCGGCCCAAATCGATTTTGACGAATCGGTCCGTGCGGGTGCGCGAGGCCCGTTTTCAAGTTTAATTACACTTTGCAATTCTATGTAATAGATTAGGCGAAAGTGCGGGTTCCACGAGTGGGCCACGATGAGCGTTTTATTTTATTTTTATCGTTCATTGCATGTCGTGGATGTTTAAATAATGCAGTAGCATGCTATGTATGTTTAAATTACGTTGACAAACCTTTTAGTGTTTTACGTATTTAAGTGCGCATAGTAAGCATGCTAGGTTTATCGCGTTTTCAAGCATATTTTAGAATTCTGCGAGCATGTTTTACATGTTGAGTTCTATAGACAAGCATGCTAGGATTACGTGATCTGCATGGACAAACCTTTTGAATAAAAAGACTAAGCAAGCAACCCTACAAATTAATTTTTTCAAATTAAAATGTCAAGACCTCCACCTTTTGATCTCTAAACAAAGTGAGACGCATTGTGAGTAAACGTCCACCCGCGTGGCTTGCTTGCACTGTTTATCATAAGTTTGTTAGATGAGATTTCTAAATAAAATATTTTAAATCTATTGAGAAGTGGGAGTTTCATGTGTAGCGTCCACACGCGTGGCTTGCATGTGCGATTTTCATAAGTTCTCTAGAGATAGATATAAAATAAGATAACAAAAGAATTTGAATTGGGCGGTATGGTCTAGTGAGTATGCCAATTCTAAGAATTCATTTTCTTTGTTAAAATGTGGTCATTGCTTGACATCACATCAGTACAACTTCATGAAGTCCTTCTTGCGATAGTGATGTGGTCTAGTAAGGTCTAATCGTTAATTTCATTTGTCATAAGGATAAGTTGACATGGATTGAAATTAAGCGACTAAAAGGTATATTTTAGTGCAGTCGGGGGTTCATGTGTAAACGTCCACAGCGTGGCTTGCATGTGGGATTCCTTGGGCGATTGGAGGTTTCAATTAATATTGTTTTATCAAAGGTTACAATATTATTGTTACGAATTATATGCGATCGTATGCTTATGTGTTTTCATTATCGTTTCAGATATGTCTCTTACACCGATTATCAATATGCTCGCACAAAATCCGTTATCCGGTCCAATTTTATCGAGTGGAAGCGAAACATGGAATATGTTCTTATCATTTGAAGAACACATGTTTGTTCTCACTACTCCTAAACCCGATGCCCTTAACGTGTGCGTCGACTAATGAGCGGCGAGTCAAGACTTTGGAATAAGTCAAACAATATGGCTAAATGCTATATGATGACTACTATGTCCAAAGGCTTGCAGACGCTGACATCGATCGATGGTGAGCGCGACGATATTTGGTCAAGTCTCGAGGTAAGTTTGGGCGGTCGGATCGGACGATCGCTTCCACACAATGAGAGAAATCTTGGCGTGTAAGATGGAAGAAGGAAGTTCGGTCCATGAACATGTCTCCCATGACTCATCTCATGGATAGTCTTGATCGGTTGGGAGGAGGTATTGACGAAGCCAGGTCGATATCATCCTCAATACATTGCCCAAGTCTTTTGAGAACTTTCGGCGTGAATGCGATCATGAGCAAGACCGAGTTTACACTTAGTCGGTTGCTTAATGATCTCGTTCTTTGCGGAAGGAGTTATGGGAAAAGGAGCATGCTCTTGCTACCACATCTAAGGGCCCAAAATTTTCGTTGCAAAATGGAAAAGAAAAGTGGTACCAAAGGTGGAAGAAGCGAGGCAAATAGTGGGAGTAATGGGAACAAGAACGTGGTTGCCACCGGAGGCAGAAGAAGTCGAAGGAGAAGGCGAAGTGCTTGAAGTGCGGTAAGCCCGGGCATTGGAAGGCCAAGTGCCCTATGCTCGAGGCTCAGGTCGCCGTTTTCTTTAATGTGAAACATGTTTAGCGACTTGTTCTACCCGTTCTTGGGTAGTAGATACTGGTATAATGATCATGTTTGTTACACCTTGCGAGGGTTCTGCGGACAAGGAGGCTGTTTGATGGCGAGATAACGATCTCCATGGGCAACGCGCAAAGTCGAGGCCATTGCGGTTGGAGATGTTACTTTATGTTTTGAGAAAACAGTTTTAGTTTTAAAAGGCGTTTTATATGTGTCGGATTTTCGGTGGAACCTTGTTTACATTTGAAATTATTTTCTCATGGATATTACATTATTTTTGATAGTGGTGTTTCTATCATAAGAAATGACGAAGTTATCGTGTGAGCACGTTATATAATTAAGCTTTATACTATTTACGCGAAACATAATACCTATAACTATGTTGCATCTTCATCAAACCCTAAAAGAAAGTTTTATTCAGCAAGATGACATCACTTTTCTCGGCATCTTAGATTAGGTCACATCAATCTAAATAGGATCAAGGCGGCTAAGAATGGGCGTTGGGTAATCTCACGGTTACTCCGTTCCCGATCTGCGAATCTGTATAGAAGGTAAGATGTCGACCGGACCCTTCAAAGCGAATGGTTATAGAGCCAAAGAAATGTTGGAGTTAGTCCATTCGACACGTGTGTACCGATGTCCACACAAGCTCGTGGAGAATGCAGTATTTTGTCACTTTCATTGGCGATTACTCAAGGTGCGGATCGTATACCGCTCCACCGCAAGTCGAATGCTTTGAGAAGTTCAAAGAGTTTAAGGCGGAAGTGGAGCGAAGCTAGGTAAGAGTATCAAGTTTACGCGATCCGATCGCGGTGGCGAATACCTCGATAATGAGTTTATGGACTATCTAGTAAAGTGTGGGATTACATCCCGGTAAGACTTCACCGGGCACACCACAACAAAATGGTGTGTCGAGCGAAAAAATAGGACTCTTTTGGAAATGGTTAGATCAATGATGAGTTATGCAACATTGCTATTTAGATTACGGGGTATGCCTTAGAAGCAATGACATACTTGCTAAATCTAGTACCGTCTAAGTCGATCGAAAAGACCCTTTCGAGTTGTGGTTTGGGCGCAAGCCGGTTTAAACCACATAAGGATATGGGGCGATCCGGCTGCGTCTTTGAACAAGAAGGGCGACAAGTTGGAGGCTAGATCCGACGGAAGGTCGTTTATTGGCTATCCTAGAGGAGCGAAGGTGGTTTATTCTATAGTCTAAGGATCGGAAGGTCATTATTAGCACTAATGCTCGATTCTTAGAAGAGGACTACATGAAAATCATAAATCCAAAGTTGAAATCATTCTTCAAGAATTAGAAGATGATTGTATTCCACCACCGATTAGGCGAAGGTGCGAGATGTCGAGTCTAGTGGGAGGATCGACACGGATACTTGAAGAAATTGAAGTGGGTCGAGTTCCACCGGAGATACCGACCGTACAAGTGGTACCTACCCGACAAGTTGTGCAAGATGAGAACCACAAGTTTCGCACCCACCGTTGCCATAGTGCTGTAGGAACCTCGTCGTAGTGGGAGGGTTGTTCGTCGACCCGGCGATTTATGTTCGTGGGACAATCTTGGGATATAGTCGAGAAGCGAGCGAGCAATAATCGACCCATGGACATACAAGGAGGCGATCTGAGACATTGATGCAAGATCATGGCACACCGCTATGGACTTAGAAATGGAGTCCATAACGGCTATGGATGTATATGAAAAGACACCTCTACCGGATGGCAAGGAAGCCGTGGGTAGTAAGTGGATATCTGAAAGGAAGAGAGATTCGATGGAGGGTTTCGGCTTTTAAAGCCGAAGCTTGTGGCGAAAGGGTACAATCAGTTGAGGGCATCGATTTCGATGAGACCTTTTCACCAGTAGCAATGCTCAAGTCCATCGAATTCTTCGCCATAGCAACCCACTCGAACCTAGAGGTTTGGCAAATGGATGTGAAAACCGCTTTTCTAAACGGTTACCTTGAGGAAGGTAGAGACATCTATATGCAACAACCCGAAGGTTATGTGGTAAAGGGTGAAGAGCATCTAGTATGGAAGCTTAAGAAATCCATTTATGGACTTAAGCAGGCCTCCCGATCATGGAACTTACGCTTTGACGAGGTGGTAAAGTCCTATGGATTTACCCAGTTGCCTAGCGAGAGTTGTGTGTATCGGTTAGATGTTAACGGTGATGTGGTATTTCTTGCACTTTATGTAGATGACATTCTTCTAGTTGGCAACAACGTGAAGGCATTATCGGGCGTAAAGAGTTGGTTATCCGATCGGTTTCAAATGAAAGACTTAGGAGATGCGATTGTACATTCTTGGGATCAAGGTTTACCGAGATCGCAAGAAGAAAATGTTGAGCTTATCTCAGGCGTCTTACATTGATACTGTGATTACTCGTTTTAGTATGCAGACCGCCAAGAAAGGATTGCTACCTTTCAGACATGGCATTCCTTTATCTAAGACGCAGTCACCTATGACTGCAAAGGAGATAGAGGAAATGAGACAAGTTCCTTACGCTTCCGCCGTAGGAAGTCTCATGTACGCAATGCTATGCACGAGGCCCGATATCTGCTATGCGGTAGGCATAGTAGCTAGATATCAGTCTAACCCTGGACAAGCTCATTGGATTGCGATGAAGCATATACTCAAGTACACGAAAAGGACTCGAGATTATAGGCTGGTTTACCATGCGAGATAGACTAATGCCTTTGGGTTATCTGGACTCGGTTTCCAAGTGACCGTGATGAGAAAAAGTCGACCTCGGGCTATGTGTTTACCTTGGGAGGTGGAGCCAGTATCTGGCGGAGTGCAAAGCGGCGATGCATTGCGGACTCTACCATGGAAGCCGAATATGTAGCCGCTTGAGAGGCTTCTAAGGAGGCAGTATGGTTCGAGAACTACCTCGTGGATCTAGGTGTGGTACTGGTTTGCCCAAGAGTATCATAGTTTCTTGTGATAACTCGGTGCGATGTGGCAAACTCGAAGGAACCACGGACCCACAAGGCGACCAAACACATAGAGAAAAGTACCATGTCATACGAGAAATCGTTAGACGAGGTGGCGTGCTGATTGAAAAGATTGATCTGACGGAAAATCTAGCGGATCCATTCACGTGAGCCTGCCGCAAAAGTCTACGATGGACACGTTAGAGGACTTGGATTGCGCTTGATGGCACCCACTTAGAAAGGAAACTTTTGTATAAGTGGGAGAAACAAAGTGATGGTTGTTTGTAATAGCTTGTAGAGAGACACATTGTATACTAAAAGTTTGCTTTAGTATAAGTGGGAGATTGTTGGATTTATATACCTTGGCGGTTTGGTTGAGCTTGTATACAATGTTTCTATTACCACTATTACTATCTCCTATCTCGAATTGAATACTTGATTGCATATATCGTGTCCCTTATCTCATATATAAGTTAGATCATACGATTGTGTAGAAGATCACGCAAAGTGCTTCGTATGATTGGTCGAGCTTAATGAGATATAAAAAGTTTCTGGTGAGACTCGACTTGAGGACGAGTTGTCGGTATAAGCTGATGTATAGATAAAAAGTGACTTGACTTAGTTACTTGTCTATGCTTTGATGCGTCTCGGCGTATTGAAGGATCACAATGAGATGTGTTCTTCTATCTCGAGTCGTGAAGAACCAAGATCTCGGTGACTTACGATGATCTAAACCTCGATAAGGTATTAGGTGAGTATGAGTTCTTGACCATCACTTTGACTTGTTATGGGTGAGGTTATATGTTCTAACCAAAGATTCTCCGCGTCTTGGGTGGTGGCGGTGCTTGTATGTCACGTTAGTTATCATGTCAGTCACCGTATCCGTTTAGGATGATGACGTCCCTAAAGGAGCTCAAAGGTTTATTGTACTAAACCACCGCAGGTTGAGTTAGCTCAAGTACAATAATAAGGTTAAGTGGTACTGCTTAAGGAATTAAAGATATTAATTATTTTAAGCGATCGATTGCTATAAATAATTAATGGACGTTCGATATCTTAAATACGAGGATTCGTAATGTCTAAGTGCAAGCCCGACTCAACTTGGTAATAAAGGGTAAGTCAACATTTATTCTCTAGTGGCATGAATAAATGTTTATAAATTAATTTATGTTACGGGTGAACATAAGATAATTAATTTATTTGAGGCCCATCTTTATTCCTTGCATTTGATCCACAGGTGGCCCGTCAGGGCCCTTAAGCTAGAGGAAAATCGGCCTATTTGCTCCCAATGGTAAGATTTTATTCTCTTTATCCTACAAGGATATTATTATATTTATGGGATATGCATAGATCCTTTCCGTATGGGATTAAGGTAGTGCATTATAAATATAAGGTAAGAGATAGAATCAAGGTTAATCCACAATTTAACCTAGCATATTTTAAGGTATGAGCTTCCTAGTGCTCTTTTGAGAGAATTTGAAAATATTTTGAGAGTATTGGGTGATTTTCGAAGCATTCTCCATAGATCGTCCTCACTCGGCGTTGGAGATTGGGCAACCGGATACGATCCGAGAAGGTCAAAGCACGAGTCTCGATCCGTTCATTCCGTTCGACCAGACGGATCCAAAGGTAAACACGAGAAAACCCCACGTGTTGCAATTAATTATATAGACGCATGCTAGGAATATAATCAATGTATGGTGAATTAAATATCCAAGATAGATCCTCGGGGCAAGGGCTTAACATATGTTTTCCCTACAGGTGCGAGCTGAAGCAGAGGAGGAGGATGAGGCGCTGGACACCGAGCTTCCTTCCGAAGGGTGCCAAACTCAGGAGCAGCAGCAAGGGCAGCAGGAGGCGGTCGTCGACCCCGACAAGGCGGCCGTCGTCACAAATGTAATAGGCTAATTTTCCGGGGTCAATAGGACCCTATAAACATTCCAACTTTTGTAAACATTCGACTTTTGAGTAATAAAATTTATCACTTTCTTGATCATGAATTGTCGCTGTCGAAAGAGGTCCGAGGTAGGGGTGAAATGTGTTCGTTGTTTTCAAAAAATTTAACGAATAACCGAAAACCTAATTATATATATGTATATAATTTATAGCATTCCAATATATCAATATCCTTAATCCTATTATTTCTCTCTCCTATTATATACCTTGGACTTGATCATGAATTGTTATTCATTTGAAAAAATATTTTTTTGCTAAAATAAAAGAGGTCATTTGAAAAAGTATTTTTTGGCTAAAAATTGGTTTAACCTAAATAACCAAATATATTACGGTTATTTGGTTCGATTATCGAATAAAATTCGAGAAAATTTCGGTTAATCTGTTCGGTTATTTTTCGTCCAAACCGACCGAATGCCTTGGGTGCCTTGGTGAGAAGGACGAAGAGGTGCTATTTTGGAGGAGTCGATCGTCGACTCAAGTTTTGGCGAGAATGGATGTCACCGGCGTCATCCGCCGACACGAAGAAGGCGATGCGCGGGCCGATCGAGTGGCCCGCCTCACGGCGAGCAGGCGCTAAAGCTAAGAATCACACAACTCGAAGTCCGGGGTGGATTTATCTGCCGATGTGGTCCAGGGCGGCCGATGCAATGCGAGGCGGCTCGGTGACAACGGAGGAGCTAGCTCGGATCTCGGAAGAGCATGCGAGTATGAGAAGGTAATCCGCGGATGGTGGAACTACCATATCGGGCCGACGATCGAGTTCGAGCTTGTTGGCGGGCGGCATGGTCTTTGAGGATGAGGAGGGCCTAATAGCAAAAGTTTAAAGACTACCTCGAGTCCATCATGAAGTACATGCGGATGTACGAGATCGTCCGTGAACGGCGTATGCCCCAACCCCGCGAGTCTCTGACAAGCGCCGCCGGTCGATAATAGAAGAACACGAAGAGGAGGACGGCTCGCGATCACGCCAAGTGCTCCGTCTAATGGGTCGGTGAGAGGGAGCATTTAGAGGCGGTCCTCGGCGGTCGGGCGCCCGTGGACATCAGTCGGCGTGGAGGCGGCGTGTGGGCGCGGGCGTGGTCTGGCCCGTCGGCTCGAGGGGCGAGTGTGAACCCGGCGAGTGCACCCGAGCGGGCCGGGTGGTGCCGACCTCATTGATTGGGTGGAGGCCCCGAGTTCGTTCCGGTATTCATCACGACCCGGAGATTTTGTTTAGAACCTGGTGTAGCTTCATGAGTCCGTGAGGTGAGCTCGGAAGCCGAATGAGTTTGTATATAGCTTAGGACTTTGTATGTAGTCGTAAATGTATTTAGACTAGTTTGAAGTGTATATTTTCCCCTTGAGAGGTACAAACATAGCTTAGGACTTCGTTTTGGTCGTAAATATATTTAGATCGTATCTGAGTGTATATCTTCCCAAATAAAGGGGCATAATTTGGCGAGATCCGATCCGGATGTCTTGCATGTAGATATTCCAACTTAATGGGTAATCTGTATGCGTGCATGTAGACGCGTTCAATTTAATGAGTAGTCTATATGCCTTGCACTCGACGTTCAATTTAATTAGTAATCATGAGTCGCGCGCTTAGTGAGTACCCTACTTAGTAGGTTTTCATCTTCGTAAGGAGTCCCTTGTGAAGGTTTAAATGTGGTATATCGAATAGATGTTCACATAGATATGAAGCGAGTGAAATATTCATTAGGAAAACAAATGTTTTATTGAATATGTAATCAACATCGTATTTTGGCAAAACAATAAAGGGACTAATATGATGCCGATCCGAAATCGAAGCTATGTAAAGTACCTCCTTAAATAAGTGATATGCCGGGTTAGGGGATAAGTGCATCGGATAGGTGAGCTGGCTTGTAAGCCCCTTTGCGAGGTCCTCGTGAGCGTGGTATGGGCCTTCCCATGTCGGATCCGACTTGTTAAGGCCTTTCGGCTCTCTGGCTTCATTATTTCGTAGGACGAGGTCCCCTACTTGGAGTCTGGAGGCTTTGACCCTTTTGTTGTAGTCCGTCCGACTGGCCCTCAGCTTTGGCTTCGTTTATGAAGGCGAGCTCGCGTCTCCTCCCGAGAGCATCAAGGTTGGCATGTGGGTCTTCCTCGTTCCCCGCACAGGTCGAGTGGAGAGTGCGAGGGCTTGGTCGCCGATCTCGGCCGGTATGACGGCCTCGGTCCCGTAGACCAAACCGAAGGGGTTTCTCCGTGCGAAGTCCGGGTGTGGCTCAGGGACCGGAGTACTTGGGGAGATTTTCAGCCCAATCACCCTTAGCTCGGTCTAGCCTCTTTTTCAATCCTTGCACAATCGTGCGGTTCGTCACCTCGGTCTGGCCATTCACTTGCGGGTGTGCGACCGAGGTGAAACGTTGCTCGATCTGGAGCTCTTCACACCATTCCTTAAAATTTCTGTCCACGAACTGGGTGTCGTTGTCCGAGATCAGAATGTGCGGTATGCCGAAGCGGCAGACTATGTTCTTCCACACGAATGTCTGAATCCTCCGGCTCGTGAGGCTCGAAAGTGGTTCAGCCTCGACCCATTTTGTGAAGTAATCTACAGCGACGACTAAGTATCGAGGCTGACCTGGTGCTCGATCGAACGGGACAACGATGTCGATCCCCCACTGCATGAAAAGCCACGGACTTTGCGGTCGCCGGATCGATGCAGGGTAGCTTTTGACCGTGGAGTGCGGTGGCACCGGACATTTTTGACGAGCTCGGCGAATCTTGGGCGGTGGGCCATAATATCCGACCTCGGCGCCTTCTTTGAGAGAGCTCGCGACCCGATGTGACTTCCACAAGACCCCCGATGAATCTCATTGAGCACGTAGTCGGCTTCTTCTGGCCCGAGGCATCTCGGGAGGGTTGAAGATAGGACTTCTGTGAGAGGCGCCCTCATGTATACAAGTACTTTTGGGATTCGCCATTATCTTTTTGGCTTCGAGCCGATCTTGAGGCGATCGCCATCTTCCAGGTAGCCTTTATGGGAGACATCCAGTTCGGTTCTATCTCGGTGATGATGCCGATGTGGGCCTCGGCGATGCTCCTGGCATGAACCTCCTCCACTGGTGGACTTGTTGACGACGCAGCTAACTTACTGAGGATATCAGCTCGGCAGTTTTCCCCTCGTGGGATACGATGAATACTGAAGTACCTGAATGAGGTCAGCATCTCCTTGGCCTTCTCGAGGTATTGCTTCATTCGGTCCTCCTTGGCCTCGTATTTTCCTAACACCTGGTTCACCACGACCTGGGAATCTCCGAAGATTTGGATCTTGTCCACCTTCAATTCCTTTGCGAGGCGGAGTCCGGAGATCGGGCTTCGTACTCCACCTCGTTGTTTGTGGTCGGGAAGGTAAACCGGAGGGCGTAGGTCACCTCCTGTTTGTCTGGGCCGAGGAGGAGGATGCCTGCTCCGCTGCCCGTCTTGCATGAAGCTCCGTCCACGTACATCTGCCAGCAGTCATCAGGTGGTGCGAGGATAGATTTCTCCGCTGTGGGGGCGGGCGTTGGGGCGACCTCGCTGGTTGAGCCGAGCTCGGTGAATTTGGCCTCCACCGTAAAGTCGGCGAGGCTTGCCCTTTTATGGCCGGCACTGGGAGTCGAAATGTCGTGCTCGCCGAGCTCCATGCCCACTGGCTATCGTCCGGATGACTCTGGTTTTGACAAGACTTGTCTCAAGGGTAAGTCGGTTAGTACCTGGACGGAATGGGCTTGGAAGTAGGGTCGGAGGCGTCGCTTAGCGTTCACTAGGGCCAATGCTACCTTTTCGAGGCTGGTATACCTTGTCTCCGGTCCTTTGAGAGCTCGGCTGATGAAGTAGATGGGGAGTTGTCGTCCGACCTCATCCCGGACCAATACCGCGCTGTTGCCTCGTCCGAGGCGGCCAAGTACAAAGAGAGGAGCTCGCCTTCTTTCGGGGCGGTCAGGGTGGGCAGGTCGGCAAGATACTCTTTCAGCTGCATGAAGGTGACCTGGTGTTCCTCTTGCCAGGCGAAGTCCGGAGCTCTCCTCAAGATTTTGAAGAAGGGAAGTTGCTTCTCGGCAGCCCGAGATAGGAATCTGCTGAGGGCGGCTAGACACCCAGTGAGTTTGTGGATCTCCCGGATGGTCTTTGGCACTTGCATGTCAAGCACTGTTTTCACCTTAGTGGGATTTACCTTCAGACCTTCTTGAGAAACCCAGCATCCTAGGAATTTTCCCGTCTTCACCATGAATGTACACTTCAGGGGATTGAGTTTGAGGTTGGCCGACCTGAGGAGCTGGAGAATAGTCCTGAGGTCGTCGGCGCAGCTCTCCGTTTTTTGACTCTTGACCACGATGTCGTCGACGTAGACCTCGACGATCTTCCCGATGTGATCCTTGAATATGGCGTCCACCATTCTTTGATAGGTAGCCCAGCGTTTCGGGCGAATGGCATCTTCCCAGACGCAAAGACACGAAGTCGGTGATGAATCTTTGTCTTTGGGCGTCCTCCGAGCTCATTAGGACTTGGTGGTACCTTTGTATAGATCTAGGAAGCTGAAGGTCTCATGGCCCACCAAAGGCTTCCACCTTCTTGTCAATGTCGGGAGGGTAGCGATCTTTTAAGCGATGTTTGTTGAGGTCGGTGTAATCGACACATGCACCATCCCTCCCGGCTTCGAACCACGATCGGATTAGCCATCCGGTCGGGTATTCGACTTCGAACAAGATCTTGCCTACGGGTTGAGTCACCTCGTCTCTTATGACCTGGTTGCGCTCGCCACAAACACCCTATTCTTTTGCGACCGGTTTTGTAGCGGGTCGATGTTGAGGCGATGAGTTATGAGCTCGGGTGACACTCGGTCATGTCGAGTAGGGACCACGCGAACACGTCCTGTATTCCTTGAGTCGCATGACACTCTGCCGAATGTCGGTTGGGCCTGGGCGCCGACCTTGACAACTTTGGAGGGTGTCGTCGTCAGATAACCTGGAGGTCCTCGATCGGTTCGTCCCGGGTGGCAGCCTCGAGGATTCTGTAATTGCTATGCCTGGGGCAAGGCTACATCTTGGGTTGAGACTCGTAGGCACTCTTTAGCTGCCGTTTGGTCACCCCGGATGCTTAGCACTCCCACCGGGTGGGTATCTTGATGGTGAGGTGGTATCACGAGCGGGCGGCCTGGTGGCATAGAGTCGGTCTCCCGGATGATGTTGTGCGGGGCGGAGCTCGGACGAGGAAAAATTGAATGGCCTTGGTGACCGACCTGGGAGCTCGTCCTACGATAACTGGAAGGGTAATGATACCCTCGGGTTGAACCGCCTCCTGAGTGAAGCTCCGCAACTGGGAGGAGCGGGATGTACCTGAATTCCTCCGACCTCAAGTTTATCCGAGATACTACGGAAGATAATCTTGACGGAGGCACCGATGTCGATGTAGACCCGGTGGATGTTCTTGTTGCCCACGGCTTGTATTGTGATGGCGTCTTGGTGGGGCATGATTTTGGGCACGGGTCATCTTTGGAGAACACGATGTCCTCGCCATCCGGGTCGCTTGTTCTTGGCTCCTCGGGGCCGACCTCCGAAGCTTCGTTCTTTAACGACGACCTCGCTCGTTCCTACGGAGCCCGATAATGGCATAGACCTGCTCCATAGCGTTGGGACCTTCGTCCTCATCATCTTCGGCCGGGTCGCCGTCGAGGTTGGCCCGCAGATTGTTGCCACCGTTGTTCTTCCCTCTGCGCTTTTTGTTCCCCGGCCGAGCCCGGTCGAGTATTTCTTGAGGGCTTCTTTGATGAGCTCGTCAATCTGAGCCTGTGTTCTGCAATCCTCGGTATCGTGACCATACCCACGGTGATAGTCACAATATTCCTCCGTTGACCTCTTCTTGGATCCTCGCTTTCATAGGAGGGGCTTGAGGAAGAGCTCGGCGTGGGCTCGAATATCTCCGCTCTCGATTTGAGCGGATGAGGTGCTTTCTGCCGCGGGGGCTGGCCGAGGTCCGAGCACGGACTCGAGGGCCCTTCCCGATTCTCTCGAAGGCACTTGGCGTTGATGCCTCGACCTCGGTCATCCGGCTTCTTCTTTTCAGTCCATTGCTCGTCGTCCCAGCCTCCTCTTCTTCGGTCCGATTCGTCTCCCTTGGCGAAGTTGTCTACCAGTTCCAGAGGCGGCCAGCCTCCTCCCGGCTCACGGGTGATCTCCTTGTTCGGTGCGGGTCGGATCCCGTTCTTGAAGCGTTGATGATATAGAGATCGTTGCTCTCATCGATTTTGAGAGACTCCTGATGAACCTCGAAGCGAAGTTCGACATCGTCTCGTCCGCCCTTGATGGATTGTGAGCAGGTCGGACGAAGGCTCTTTGGGTGTCATTTTCGATAAAACGCCATTTAAACCGATCCATGAGATCCCAGGCGGTGTATACTATTTTGGCGGGCGAAGTGAACCGCGTCGTCGGCGTTGAGATCAACACCTCGGGAAAATCTTGCACATGTGGAAATCTTCCATTCCTTGATTCGCCATGTTAGTGGTGTGGCGAAAAAGGAAGTCGGAGGGTCTCAGAAGTCGTAATGACCGATTCGCCACCACCTTACCGGATGCTACTGGGGTTTGGGATTAAGTAATCGTAAAAGAATGGGGTTTTCAACTTATTTCTCAAGTGAAGGAACATAGATGCTAATAATGAAACAACTCGAATGATAGAAAGAAACGACTTATATAAATGATTTGTTCAAAAATACTGGCAAAACAGTAGCTACTACAAGGCCTTTAACAAAGCATTCAAGATCTTAACATAATATCAAAAATATAAGGGAACACAAGAGTTTGGCAGCGGAATAACGTGTGAGACATGCATGTGAAGATGCATTCTCAAGGTGAACCAAAATGCTCCATACTATTTATCAAAAAGGATTCCACTCAACTCCCGCCGCCCATCACCGCTCAACTCGCACATTTAAAACAAACATGCGGTGAGTACAATTGTACCCAATGGACACATGCGAAAACATTTTACTTTTACGAAATATCAGATCGCCTCACCACGAGAAGACACAAGTGGTTTTAGTTGAAAAGCCTTGTTCTTACTAAAACATTTTCTCATTTCTCAAATTTGATCGCCACCATTTTAGCATCACAACAACAACAACGTATATTCCAAGTCGGCTATGGATAAATGCGCCGAGGAGGCCTCCCTGCCGGACGCAACTAACCACCCAATGTTCGAGCATGATCGCCCGGGCTCAGAGGCCCAACACGTGTACACAACCCTAGCTGGAATTTCTACTACACCTCCACTGGGATCCGACCAGAATCTTCCTGCCCTGTGCAACCCGAATGGACATATACAAAACTCAAAACATTTTCGCGACAATATCGATCTCAACATTTTCATAAGAAAGCGAGTTAATAACAAGAATACTTTCGAGAAAGCTTGTAAAATCTTTTGAAAGAGTGCTCACCTCGAGGACTTAAGGTTTCTTAAGTCACTAGTTTCTATTCTCGGTTTCCGCTCTCCTTCGAGTCGGACCTTATCAACGTAAGAAACGAAGTTTTAGCATATCATTATGCTTCACAAGAATCATCTTCCGAACCAACGATCGCATTAATATCAACTTTATCACTAACGTTATTACGAACTATCGATCAACATACTGTATTGTTATACTTTAAATCAACTTTTCTCAACGTCATTTCATGTATTCTTAAGTACAACTACTATTTTACACATGTATGCCCCTTTTTTTATCGATTCCCAATCATATCCTTGTTATTCTTGATCTTTCACATAAACAACTATACGTACTTAATATATTCACATATACGAACCAATTTCCATATATAATCTTACGTCACATAGATCTCGTATTATTGAATTTTCGTGCCCTTTGACCTTGGTCAATGTTTTTGGTCAACGATTTTGACTTGGTCAACCATTAGTCAACAATTTTGACTTTGGTCAACACAAGGTCAACATTTTGACTTTTTCAATTTCTTAGGAAATTTTTGATTTTGACGTACAATTCTTGTTCCGAAAATTCCTATAAAATCATAATATGTCTAAAACATTATTTTGGATCATATTATGAAATTATATATTATAAAATAAATTTATAACATTAATACACACATAACTCATAGTTTTCGAAAACCTTAATTAAACTAAGCAAACAATTTCCAAAAATTCCAATAAAATCACATAACACATACTTATCTATAAGCATCCTTACTATAACATAATTTTTATTTATTGTGAACTATTCAATTTAATTTTCCTAAGTCACTTTTGAAAATTTGGACTTAGGTCCAATAAATTCTTAACAATCCCAATAAATTCATGCAACACTATATTATGATTCTACACTTTCAAACATGGATTATATCTCAACATAATATCATGTTCTATAATTTTCGAAATTCATAGACTTAGGTACTAAAGTTTTCCAAAAATTCTACATAAATTTTATAAACTTATTTAATACCCTAGATCATGATTTCATGCTCAAATTAACAATTAAAATCATACTCATCAACATATTACTCCTTAAGTTTTCGGTCACTATATAAAATTTAATATCATGCTTGATTTTGTGATATAATTATACTACATGCTCAATAACATCATATAAATACAATTTCTAAACATATTGGCACAAGTTTCATATTTTCGAAAATCACACATATAATTTAAGCTTATAACATAAATTCTAACGATATAATGAAGCTTGTAAGATTTCTAACCTCTTGATCGAATTCGATTGACGTCGTGACGTATTCTTTCTATGATCAAGAGCACTTGAAGAACACTCTCTTATTTTTTCTCTATTTTCTCCTATTTCTTCCCTATTTTGGTTATGAGCTTATGGGAGGGTGATCTCTATTTATAGGATTTATGAGATGATCTTAATTATTACATTTTAAAATATCTAATGTACACTTGTACAAAATCTTATCTTTATCCTTATCAAATCTTATCTAAATCCTTATCATATCTTATCTTTAATAGGTACATTGAATCATTTATACAACTTGCATCACACTTGTCCTAAAATAATTAAATTACAAATTTTATAATATATTTGTGGCAATTTTCGGCCATTAGGGAGACAACACAATAGGTTACTTGTTTTAATTGAATTCTAACTCTACTTTACACCTAATAACATGATAAGATCACAATCTTATCCTTTCATTAATTATAGCATGTTATTTATTAATTAAATCTTATAAAATCAAGCATATTTTCGCCACTTGCTATGCACTTGTCATCCAACTTGTGCAAGTTGATATAACACCTTATCTTATCCTTAATAATATCATATTAATATAATATTTATGATACATCATCAATTTGGATAAGAATTAAATTAAATATCACACTTTGAAAACCCTAATTTTCGGTCACCTCATGTATTATATGCTAAATATTTTATTTTCTTTCAATTAATAGCTATGTGACATAATATTGATCTTAGATAATAATTTAGATCATAGGAAAATTAATTAAGATCAATTTCATATACTTTAGTAAAGTTATCGGCAAATAATCCAAATTAAGGATAAATTATCAAACTATTATTATTTTCATAACTAATATTATTTTCATGAAGAATTACATAAATATAATGATATTATATCATAAAATAAATTTTTGGAACATTTCTTAGCAATTTTCCAAGAATTTCGAAAATTAGGGTTTCATAGGAATTAATTTTCAAAATTCCACTCTTACACTATTCTATTATTTTCGAAACTTTATATTATTTCTAAGTGATAAGATTGATCTAGAATCATGATATTTATCAAGTATATAATTAAATAAATTATTTAATAAATTATCTCACATGAAATCAAAATTTTCGAAAACTACATAATTCTAGAGACAAATCTTATCTTCTATGATTGCTACACACTTCTATGGGAAAATATTATCTTAAGCTTAGTCATAACCTAGTCATAACCTTATCTTATCACTTTATAAAAATATCATCTTATACTTATCAAAATGTCTTAATCAAACCTTATCTTTTTATCTCCTCATTTTCGAAAATTAGACTAGAATGCACAAGATATTTATCTTATCATATAATATAAGATAAACATGACAACTCATCACATAAAATCAAGTGATCACAAATTAATTCACAAATTAATTTCTTTTTTTCTAATTATTTTCGAGAATCATCAAATAAACAAGGAAAATATTTTCCTTTCCTTCCTTAGTGTAATACTTGGCTAAATAATACCCCATATATGTTTAAAACATATATATATTTTATATTTAAAAATTATTTCGTTTGAAATTTTTAAGGAAATTTCGATTTATTCAAAATCGACGATTACCGACGTTTACTTTCCTTCCCGTTTCTATCGTACTATTCCTTCTTTATTTTCGAAATTTTTAAGCCCAGAAATTCGGGGTATTACAGAGGCCATCGTAGGCGGCGATGTTGGGTGCCCTATACCGCTGGGGCAAGGGCGTGTCCAGAATCTCTCTGGAGAAAGGAGAGATGATTCTTCCGCTCCGATCGAACCCCGGGAGATCATTGCCATATCTCCTTGGAGGGGTGGGAGACCGATAACGGCGTCTATCATCTCTCCGAGGAGGAGTTCTGCTCCGCCTTTCTTCTCTCCTGTTCTGCTCGGCCCTCGGGGCGGTATGCCGAGGTGGAGAGCGGCTTCGCGGGTGACGAGGTGGCGACTGGTTGCGACCCCCTTGGCGAGGTGATTGACTTCTGGTGGTGGATTGGTGTACGCGTTCTCGGCTATTGTGCCGAGGTGAGCGTTGACCGCCTCGGTGGGGTGAGCGATCTCGGGCGCCCGTATTCGCCAGTTCGGGCACTCGGGAGGTGCCCGCTTCATTTGTCCTCCGGGAGAAGCTTTAACCGCCAAGGTTGGCGTTGAGGAATTCGGTCCCACTCGGCGAAGGGCCTCGTGGGACGAACGAACTGTCTGTTCGTCCTCGTTGAGGTTGGTATCTTCCACTTCGTGAGGGTGGCGATCCTGAGGGTGTATGGAAACGTTTTCCATGTTGCCCTCAGGTGTGTGACTGCTTGTGGCATCCGCGATCTCCTTCTCATGGCGCTGAGTGACCACCTGGTTGTCCTCAGCGCAGTTGTTGCCAGCATCGACGGCGGTCGTACGTGTTCTTGCCATTAAGTTTTGTAGAGAAACAAAGCTTTTTTGTTCGTAGAGTTCCCACAGACGGCGCCAATGATAAATCTAGAATATGCAGATGTGCGAGATTTATGTAAAGCAGTAAAGAACACCAAGGCTTTTACGTGATTCGATCGTTAATGAGATCTACGTCCACGGAGGAGTGATTCCTCAATACTTTCACTATGTTTTGATTACAGTGAGTATGGCTAAAAGCTCTTAGTATTCAAGAAGTTGCTAACCCCTCTACCTTCAATCTAACTCCTATTTATACATGTCTGAGGGCTCCTAAAGGCGTGCCCATTCCCTCCATTGGCCGGGACTCTTCCCTTGGCATGTAGGGGCTCTTCCTCTCGCCTGTAGGGATGCTTCGCCTTCCGTGTGCCACGTGGAGAGTGGCGCCTGACTCGAGTTCTGGGGGCTAGGGTTTTGGGGGCTGATTAGGGTTTGCCTTGGGCTACCGTGGGCTACCGCGTGGGCCCGCTACTAATGTCGAGCCCACTCGTTTGGGCTGTCGGTGGGCACAATGTGTGTGGTTTGAAATTTGTCGGTGGGCACATTGTGGGTGGGCCATATCCCATCATTTGATGACAGGTAAATAGTTTGATCGACTCACTTATTAAATAATTATTTTTGCTTAAAATAGTTATCAGTTGAGGGAAAACCTAAATATTATGTGCTTCTGCAATCTGTTTGTCAGACAACACAAGTCAAGTTCAGACTTCAAGACCACTCAAATATCATCAATTCAGATTCAAGAACAGAAGCCTGAATACATAACGTAAGAAGATCCTGTCAAAATATTGACTAACCAGTATGTCAATAACTATATGTGTCAGTAAAACATATCACAAAAAGTCATATGTCATCATAAATATTTTCAAAGACAGCTCAACTGAGGACTCTGATATTCGGCAAAGCTGATAAGGAGTCAAAGGGACCCAACTGACTTTATCTTTGAAGATGACAAAAGAAGCTACACAACAAGTCCAACGGCTAATTACCTCTCGCGTCATAGTCTGAATTTCAAATTGCCTCTTTCCTTGGGGTGGAAAAAATACCGAAAAATAAGGATAATGGACTTATCGTACTGAAAAATACCGAAAAATACCGAAAAATACAACATTTTTGATATACCGTAACCTTTGGTAAGGTATGATATTGTACCAGTAAATTTCGATACGGTAGCGGTATCATTTTTTAGGATATCGCGGTATACCGATGTATACCGTATAGCGATATATACAAAAAAATTCGGTATATACCGAAAAATTCGGTATATGCTATAGTATCGGTATACCGTATCAAAATATATTATTTATTTTATTATATATATTTAGTAATAAATTTTAAAAAATCTTTATTCATAACTAATAAAAATTAACTATAAATTATAGAATATATATTTATTGATAATAATTAGAATTTTTTTTAATATTTAATAATAATCGTAACTATAAAATAAGTTACATCTACATATGAGATAAAAAAATATAATTTATAAATATACTTTAAAGAGTAAATAAATGGAGTAAATATAAATTAAATAACCAAATTAATCAACTATGAGATAAAAATTTACAATTTATAAATATACTTTGAAAAGTAAATAAATAGAGTAAATATAAATTATATAATCGAATAATATTAAATAAGATATTCAATTTATAGTGTATTTAAATGGTCTATATTACTAATACATAATAAAAATTACTTATGTTTAACATACCTTATATTTCTGGTACCTACATAAGTATCTTTTATTTTCATCAAATCTTAAGTTTTATATATATATATATATATATATATATATATATATATGTGTGTGTGTGTGTGTGTGTGTGTGTGTTATATAATGTAGAATCATAAAATGAACAATTAATGTAATGAGATATTATTTTGTTAAACTCAAAAATAATCACATGATCTATTAAGTTATTTCTAAAATTAGAGTATCAATATAGTTAATTATAATATATGAATATAAAATATGATATATTAGTATATAACTTTGATTATAATTGTAAAATAAGTCATATCTAACTCATATGACTAATTCACAATGAAAATAAAAAATTTATAATTCATAAATAGACTTTGAAAAATAAACGAATGGGGTAAATGTAATAAAACAATATTAAATAAGATATAAATTTATTAGTACATGATGAAATATACTTATGTTCAACATATACTTTAAACTTTCAATAACTATATATATATATACATATATATATATATATATATATAATCAAACCTTAATATATATTTTAGTATATATTCTAGTTTCAATATGGCTAGTTATAATGACACTATATTACAACTATATAATATCAATATAATTAATTATAGTAAATTATATATAAATATACTTATGAGTTACATAATCATATTTATATATTTATGATTATATTTCTAAAATAAGTTACATCTATGTTATATCATTAATTAACTATGATATAAAGATAATTATAATCCATGAGTAGATTTTGAAAAAGTAAATCAATGAGATAAATATAATCCAATAATGTTTAATAGAATATTCAACTTATAAATTGTATATGCTATATTATTAGTACTACATATGAAAAATACTTATCTCTGACATAAACTTTGAACTTTCAATACTTATGTGTATATTTTTTTATTTCAATCAAATCTAAATATATATTTTCATGTATATTATAATGTAAACTATAAAAATAAACAATTTATGCAATGAAATATCGAATTGAAAAATATAATCTACTATGAGATAAATGTAATTATATTTCATCGGATACTTCAAAAAAATAAATGAATTGATGGGTCATTTTAGATACGTACTGGTGTAAAGGGAGAGAAATACACCAGTTAGGCAAATTTAAAAGGGAAAATACATAATTTTAACCTAATAAATTGACTTTGTGATAATTTTATCATAATAAATCAATAATACCTCAATCAAACCCAATGAATTGATTTTGTGACAGTTTTAGCCTGTAATTGATTTTTTGTGCCAAAAAGTATAGTCGGCATCAAGAAATGACATATAAAAACCACAAGTTAGAAACGTAGTTGGAAATGATTTACGGACTATTTGTTATTTCCGATGCTAATTATGTTTTTCGATGCCAAAAAATCACTTACGAACCAAAATTGACACAAAATCAATTCATTAGTTTTGATTAATGTATTATCGATTGATTAATCTAAAATTATCACAAAGTCAATTTATTATGCTAAGATTATGTATTTACCCAATTTAAAGTCAGCAAGTCAGTTGAACTGATAACTGATATGCTTACGAAATGTGGTGGCTACTGATACTAAACACTGAGACTTAGTTTGAAACACTTAGTTGAATATTGATTAGTCAGTTTTCAATTTAGATATGTCCAGTATCAAACGGATACTAATAGAATGTTTCAAAACTATGATGTGCTTATGTGTGCTGCTAATGGCAGTCCAATAACATGCAATATTAAAGCAATGCTGAAAGTAAATAACACATTGAGTTTTATTTGGTCAAAGAAATCAACTCCTACGTCCATGGACTGATTGCTCAGTCAATCCACTAACTTCGGATTGGTTTTGTTTACGGGTACAAGAGTAAGCCTAGGTACTGAGATCACCTTACAGTATCATACCTAACTTGACGTTCTTCCTACGCTTGTTGGGTGCTAAGAAACCCTAACTGCTGTCAGGACGCATGCAACTTAACCTCTAGCTTGTGGGTGCTAGAAACCAAACTTTTAGCAATGACACTTTGTTGCTTATTTGCCCAAACTTCTACTCAACTATGAGGGTTTTGTAGATGGATCTGAGTTATCACAGACGACAAACTCATGATGTCTAAGCTTAAGATATACAAGATGAATATCCTAGACGTAAGAAAGTATATGATGAAATCTCGAGCTGATAAATATATATGAGCTCTTGATATTTGCTAATACATTGTGAACTTCCTTCTTCGAAATCGTTGTATGATGGGCTTAAGCTTTAGCTCGAATGCTTTAAGAATCCAACTGTAAAGTATTTCGGTAACCTTCAAATGTTAGATTTTGCACATATATATAAAGAGGAATAAGAATAGAGCCGTTGGAGGGATTACCATTTAAATCCTTCTATTTGTCATTTGAATTCTTCCCGTTGAGAATCATCGTACGTCTTCTGACAAAGGTCGCATCATCATACACTATAGCTCTGCAGCTCTGAAAATGTAGTATAACATGTTAGGATCTTCTGCAGATACTCGATCATATGTATCGGCTCAAACACTTAAGGCTTAAATTCTTCCGTGTCTCTTCAGTTGAGTTGACTCCATGTTTTGTCAGCATTGATTTCAGGTTGGGCCAGTCAAGGCTGCTTCTCCTTTCATCAGCAGTCTGGACTCCGTCTTTTGTCAACTTATGACTCCTGAGTCAGTATGATGCATTCAGTTAGACATAGATAGAAGTTAGCTTTGATATTTCATCTGCCAGCTTTGACTTGATATAACTAGTGGTAGTCAGCTTTGACTACTTGTACCTAGCTTTGACTACTAGTACCAGCTTTGACTTCTGCAAGGGCAGTCTGCTGCTTGATATGTCAGTTAATCATATCCTGATTTCTTCTCGTCCATCGGCGCTAAGTCTTCAATCTTCATTCATTTCGATGTCACTCTTCAATCTTCGACTTTACTCCAGTAGCTTTGATCATCAGCATCGCTTGTACTTCCGTCTTTAGACATCAATCGGCCTTCCTTCAGTTTTCAGTCTTCAGTACGCTATCCTTCAATTGAGTTGTCATCAGTTGCACTGATACTGATACTTCTATCAATATGATATACTTCAGCACTGCTTGAACTCCTTCAATCTTGGGTCTGTCCAAGCTAGTAGTTCTCCTGCTGAAAAAACCTATAACAAAAACACCAAACTCCAAAACAAGTCAGTAGCATTAGTTACTTAAGCAAAAAAATCATCAGAGGTTTTGAGATCTAATCAAAACACACATTTAAGATAGATTAATTCCCAATACTTAGGAATTTTTCCAACATTCCTGATACATAGAAATTTTCCCAACAATTTTTTCCTTTTTGATGATGCCAAAACCTTAAACATTGTACTGAAAACAAACCAAAATGATAGATAACCAATTTCAGTAGGTGGACTTCATTCCCCCTTGCAATGATCTTCATTCTCTGCAAAACAGGGTTAGTTCAACATAGTAAGGTTTGAAGCAAGGTGAACTGGGTCAGTTTTATAGATGATAGGTTGCTGAGAATACAAGTGTTCATCAGTTGAAAGCTAAAATCATCAGCTAAACCTATACAGTTCTATTACAACTTCTTCTAACCAGTTCATCTTCTTATTTGCCTCGTCCTCAGAAGTAATAGTCTCTTTCTTTCAACTCAAAGAGAGACAACATCCTCTATCTCTTCTGTTGATTCTTCTCCTAACTCTTCCCTTGACCTTCTCTTGACTCTCCACATAACACTTAACATAACTCTTTCCCCTTTTTGGTATCATCAAAAGCAATCTAGAGGAAGATTAACTTATGAAGATGGATAATGTGAGAGAGGTTCATTTGCTTCTATCTCTCCATCAAAACCGACAAGAACCGATGGTATCTTGCACATTCTTATGAAGATGGATAACGTTAGAGAGGTTCACTTTTTTGGTATCATCAAAAGCAAAACCTTACACTTCTTTTCTCTCGTTCTCGGTAGTACCATCTTCTCATGTAGGCCCTCGAAAATCGAGAAAATGAAGAACCTCGCACCTTGTCCAAATTCTGAAATCAAAGATAAATTGAACAATTATTGCAACATTTCCCTCTCTACTTATTTCCTTTTCTTTTGTTGTTGTGTGAATTTGAATTTGTGTAATAATTGAAAATGCTGAAAGTTGAGATAGTAATCTGAATTATGCTTGTGCACTAATTAGCTAGGAGATTGGATGAACTTATATATTTTGATTGAATTCTAATTTGTGGGAATTTTTGATATTATACTAACCACAAACTCCTTCTTCTTTAGGGCGCAGACCTCAATGGGTGAGTTTGAGGCTTAAGACTCGTCAAAATGAGGCGGTTGCCTCAATGCCCTGAGGCGCTGAGGTGGTGGTGAGATGTTTCTATGTATTTTAGGGTTTCTAGGGAATGACAGTTGTTGATCTACTATTCATTTTAGGGTTTTTGGACGACTGTTGACCTACTATTCATTTTATGATTTCTAGGCGACCGAGACTAATTTTTAAGTCCAAATTTAATTAAAACAAAATGAGTTGTTTGTACTTATTAAATAAACTCCAATCATTTTTTTAAAGATACGAACCCTAATAAATTAATTTATAACTTAAAAGAGAAAGAATAACACAAGTGTGTCGTGCACAACAACCTTCACGCCATCACTTTTTTATTTGGGTCCGTGGCTTAAATACCCAAATTTGTAAAAATTTGTGTCATGTATACCCAATTCAAATAATAAGTGCCGTGTATACCCAATACAATATTTTAATATATTTGCATGAAAAATATCATGAATTTGCGTAAGAATCTTGTCAGAAACATAATAATGGTGGTTGAATTCAAAGAAAATGCACTTTACTGCTCAAATTTTATTATAAATGAAGGCTCTCTCTCTCTCGCTGAAGCTCTCTCTCTCTCTCTCTCTCTCTCTCTCTCTCTCTCTCTCTCTCTCTCTCTCCTCCTCTGCCGCTGCCCACCCTCCACGGTGGCCAACACCCCCACGCTGCCAACCACCCCACGGCCCAACCTCCCTGCGGCCAACCCTCCCACGACGGCCAACCCCCACTGCGGCCAACCCCCATGCCAACCCCAGCCACTCCTTCCCTACCCAACCCTCTCCTATGGCTTCTTCTTCTTCACATGTTCTTTTTTTTATTTTTTTTTTACTTTTTGTTTGTTTATATTTTTGTGTTGTATATTTTTCTTAATTATTATGCTTTGTGAATTATAATTCGAATTATATGCTTTGTTAACTATATATTGTCAATTATGTATTTATATGCTTTGTTAACTATATATTGTTAATTATGTATTGTCAATGTTTTTTTAACTATATATTGTTAATTATGTATTGTTGTCATGCTTTGTGAATTAATTCAATATATGTGATAGGATATTAATTATGAATTTACATAATTATTATGTTTTGTGAATCTATGCTTTGTGAATTCGGACATTAATTCGAATCTATGCTTTGTGAATTATTATGTATTGTTGTCTATGCTTTGTGAATTAATATATGTTAATTATAATTAGAATATATTGTAAATTATGTATTGGTGTCAATTTCACAGTTGAAATAGGATATGAAATACAACATTAGGATAAAGGTTAGAAAAATTAAATATATTCATTTCAGCCCTGCATTCAATCGTAATGTCATCATTCAGTCATCCCTTAGATTATGAGCCTCTAAAATTTTAGTAGTGTATGTTTGATTTGACATATTTCTTAATTAAGCATAGTTTAATTTTTTTTTAATAAATAGGAAATCGAGTTCTTAAGGCCTGAGACCATCAATCGTCCATCCACAAAAAATTTCTCATATGGAACAAAAATTTTCAATTCTATGTTAATCAAGACACAAAAAAGTTCACCACCAATAATGATACAAATTCAGACTACCCTAGTGAAATATATAACTCCTAGTCTGGCAGAGAAAATTGTCATTTTCCTTCACTAGAAATATAGGATAAATTTATATTTGAGTGATATTTTGGAATTAATTTCACAATATGTGTGAACACACTAATTGACATATTTCTTAATTAACCATAGTTTAATTTTTTTTAATAAATAGAAAATCAAGTTCTTAAGGCCCGAGACCATCAATCGTCCATCCACAATCAGCACGTACTTCAAGCCCAATTATTTAAGAATGGTCATTATGAGATTGAGAGATATAGCGGTGAAGACACGGTGGATAGGTTTAAGCGAGGTGTTTGGTCACTTTGTTGGTTGGGAACACGGATCCAAGTCAAACATGAGTTTGCACCATGTGGTATCCCGACAGATTAAGCCCCATAGTCTCAATATCGAGCGATATGGTTTTTATCAATGGGAGGACAATTTGTTTTCCTTCCGGTTTTGCCCTCGTGACGGGTTTGAGTTTTGGGACGCCATCTTTCGATCCTACACCGAGCACGATCCGCAATCCGCCGAGGTTTATCAAGGTTTGTTGGTGGCGGAGGACTAGTATAGAGAATCTAGCGTGAGATTCTTTGATACGGACCGTCCGATTGATGATGCCGACGGTCATCTATATCTCCGTGTGGCCCACATCTTAGTTCTTTTACGCATTCGTCTTAGGTATCGACTTGCCACGACCTGTGGATATGTGGATTTGGATCTTAGTTGACGATCTGGACGTATTTGCCAGATTTCCATGGGCTGCATATGCATATAAAATTTTACAATACTACATGTGGAATATAAAGACCAAGGCCAAATATCACTTCTACGGACCGTCGTGGGCATTATATATTTGGTCACTAGAGATCATTCCGGATCTTGGCACGACGGTTGCGAAGTATGTCCGGGGGGATGCGTATCCTAGATGCATGAGGTGGAACTTCACGAAGATGATTGACGTGGATACACAGCCCCTATTCGATCGTGAGGGGAAACCATTTTGGGGGTTAGTCCCGGACGACTATGAGAGGAGCATGCCGTACTATACGTCCTCTCTATATCCGGGTGCACTAGGAGTGAACTATAGGAGACCCGTTCCCATCTGTACGCCCGGGGAACAACCCCGCCCCGCACTAGACAGCCTCGTTCTAGAGTAGGGCCTTCTACTGATCTTGACGTGGGGGGTAGTCGACGATCGATACGTAGTACGAGGGCATGTACTTCTGTTGTTGAAGAGATTGATGAGGAGCCTGAGGAGCCTGAGGAGCCTGAGGAGCCACGACATCAGTCTGTGGGGATAGAGCGTGCGTCGAACGAGGGACACCGATCTGATATAGGGGGACGCAGACAGGATACGGGGAAGCGTACGAGATAGCTACATTCATCTTATCTAGTAGTGGCGGTGAGCACCACAGACGTCTGAGTCGGAGGGATCGTCGTTGGATCACAGACACGATCCATGATGTGGTTAGAGAGAATATTCAAGGACTCAAGACGTGGTTTGAGTCTATGCTGAGAAGACTCGATGTAGATGTTCGCAGAGCACCGAGGCATATCGTCGTCCGTTGTGGAACTACCCGCGGCGATGCGGGTGGACGATCGTGACCGTGGCCTTCTACTGCACTCTACATCGGGTTTAGATGTACCCAAAGAACTCCTCTAGCAGATCCAACGTCTCATGTACACCAGTCAGAGTGTACACCTCATCGTCAGTCTCTACAGGAGTATGGATCTACCTCTGGATTCATTAGCCCATCACACAGTGAGGATCCAGCTCGTCATTCCATGCCAGAGATGCATATGGAACAGCCGAGACTATTGGTAAATTATCTTATTTTATATTATTGCATCATATTTGATATGTTTACTTTTTCTAACTCTGTTTCTTAAACCAAAAATTAGCCAACTCGTAGAAGCGAACGAGTAAGGTTATTGCTACCGCACCGAGGTCACCGTAAGTGAATAGCCACTGTGCCTCGTCCTATCCCCGATAGTGTATTCGCTTCTTATGAAAATTTTCTTGAGGTAAGGACGGGTTCAGTGATTATTAGAGACAGTGGATGCACGCTGACCTACAATGATTTTGTTCGCATCGAAGACCCTTCTGCCGATCTTGAAGTGGGGGTAAGTATCACTTCTATTTCTATTTCTATTTTCATATATGAAATCGTTATTTAAAAAATAAATTATTTATTACAGGATATTGATTTGTACATGATGCATCTGAGGATCAGATTAATAAACATGCATGACTTGTTGGATGGGGTCAATAGTGCGAGTACTGTTATTTTGGACACCGATTTCTTTGTAAGTATATATTTCGTATTTCTTATAGATGTGAATATATATGTATATATTCTATATATATATTGAATTTCTATTTCTTGCTGAACAGTTGTACATTAGTCGATCATGGCTGCATATTTTTTAGAATAGTCAAACGCAGCAGGATCTAGATCATGCTATATCTACGTGGGCTCCATCTAATAATTGGTATCGGGCAGTCCGTGGTAGAAGGATGGGCCAAAGTCATAGACCATGGCTTCTTGCTGAACAGGTAACTTATTTATACAGTGACTAATTATAAAATAGATTTTTGTTTGTGCCTTTACGAAATTGAATCTCTTTTTACATATCATCATCCTTTGTTTTAGCAGAGGTGGCATCGTTTTGGCTCGAATGCACATGATGGACGGGGTGTGTGAAATCTTCGATTCGGTATATTATTCATTAGACCCCGGGCGACAAGAGGAGCAGTTGATGCATTGGTATGGCTTGAAGATGTTATTTACACAGTTCTTACTAAGATCTCGTTGGTTTGAAGATAACACACTCGGTGTCCGTGCCTTTCCGCGTGATTTGACGTTTACATTGGCTGCTCACGATCTCTGATTCGAGATAGCAAGACAAGACACAGGCGGAACGTACATGTGCATGTACGAACGCATCATTTCGTGTTCCCGAGCATTGAGTGGGGTAATAAGAATGTATATGCTCACCGAAAGAAAATAGTCGCTTCTATCTTTGAATTATGTGAATGAGAGTCATAGAAAGTGGTCGAAACATGTTACTAATTATTATGTAATAACCTTATTTGTATTTGAGTGTATTTTCTTGAATATTGTAATATTTGTATTTGAGTGTATTTTCTCGAAAATCATAATCACAACCCAATCAATTAGACTTCAATAACGAAGGATATCACGAGTTTGGTTTCAACATAATTCACAAATCAAAACGACCATTCAACTCAAGAACAATTCCAACCAAATATAATAAGGAGTTCGACTCCAATATTTTCAATTAATCGCTTAACAACTAAAGCAAGCATCATTCTATTAGTATACTTTTAGGTATATCAACCATTTCTAATCACTTAACAACATATAATCTAATCTCTTTTAAACAAAATCTTTCATTTATAATTTTATAATTAAATTGTTAATCATAATTTTATAATTAAATTGTTAATCATATTTTATTTTACTAAGAAACATAACAATAGATTAATTGATAGCTAATATGAGAAACAACAAAACAAGAGAAACAATGGATCCTAAAATTCTAATTATCCCATCTTCCAAAGACACGTTATGCGCGTATGAGGCGCTACAATGCTTGAACAAGACACTATCACATTCAATTAATGGGATGGTAAATAAGGACATGATTGTCGCGTGATCGCGAACCACACAAGCCACACCTCCTCGTGCACGACTTGTCGCTGACTCATTTCTCCTCCACCGGATCTTGATGGGGCGTTCGGTTGGATGACGATGGCGCCCAACTTTGAACGACCCGCGCTGTCGGACCACGCGGTGGCGATTTCAACGCTGCGACATCGGTAGTGAAGCATCCAACTGGATTGGGACGGAACATGATTTACTCGTATGAGTAGGCATGTACTAGCTTCTCGTGGTAGTATTCTCCCACATAGCTGGAAATTTGGTCATCTTTATGTCTCGCACAAATTAAAATTCAATGATCAAAACAATGATAAAGTTGTTAGTTATAAATTGGCATACCGTACTAAAAATTATATTTAGTATGTAGCTCCATACCGTATAGTCAAGAATCGCATGAGAACACGGATCGATCCATGTCCCACTCCAAGCACGAGCACGATGCCGTCCGAGATTGACATTGAATGTTTGGTTTCGTCTTTGACTTTGAATGTGTCGTTACTTTTGGGCACTATAGTATATCGACGTGATCTCTCCAGCTCACCCCGTATCTTGCGAAACGACTTGAGGGTTAGGTCGATGGGGTATGTTCTTGCTTCTTCAAGTCTTTGATCGAACCATTTTTCTATGATATGACGAATCGCTTCAACCATAGAGAAATGAGCAATCGTCTTGCCCACAACAACCGAGCATTGAAGGACTCGCAATGTTGGAAGTCAGGTATAGCGCCTCACGGGGCACTTTGATCCGCTCACTTCTCAACTCCGACCTCTGTCGACTTGCCTTGCACCACCGTGAGGTCTATCTTTAGCACGAGGACTTTAACATGTTCATTGATTTGTCAAACTCAGTCTCCCGATATGCATAAGCCGCCTTCTGGTACAATGCCATAGACGGTTTCCCAAAAGGCGTGATTTTTTTCAGCAGATGGTAGTAGCATAAGCCGTGGGCGTTCTCCGGAAAGACATTTTTTACAGCATTGGATATACTAACGTGCGCATCAGACACAATCAACGTCTTGGAATTCGACTGGTAAGCAGTCTTCACGCGTTGTAGAAACCAAGTCCATGATAAATTATTCTCGATCGGACCAATTCCATAAGCCAATGGAAAAAATTTCTCGTTGTCGTCCTTCGTAACAGCAACAAACAATATACCCTTATTGCGGCCCTTCAAGTGCGTGTCATCCACAACAATAAAAGGCCCCATGCACAACGTGTAACCGAGTCGGTTGGAACCGAGCGCTACAAAAAGGTGGCGAAAACGACCATCTGATCCAATATCCAAGTCAATCAACGAACCAGGATTAGTTGTCCGCAACATGTGAAGATAACCCGGTAGCATCTGATAGGATTGTTCATGCCCACCATATATCATCTCGATTGCCCTATTACGAGCTCTCACCGCAACAGTATATGACGCCTGCACGCCATACTCTCGTTGTAACTCGGCCATAATCGATCTCGGCTTAATGACTTCACCGTCCTCGCTTATTTTTTGCGCTATGTATGTTGCAATCACACGGGCATTGACCTTGCGCGTTTCGGTATTCACGAGATCATCTACACAGGTGTGTACGGCATCAAACTTAAGCACAAACCAAAAACCACCCTGTTGCGATGCGCGCAATAGAAATGGACACTGATCATGATATCTGCATTTGAACGTAATCCGGGTCTGGTCATATCGCGGAATATCAAATTCTGCTCTTTGTTCCATGTGCCACAACCCGACTGATATCTTAAGGTCCACCTTGTTGTCGAAGATGGAACCTTCGCCGACTTATCGGGGTTGGAATAGAGTCGAGAGGACTAGCAAAAGATTGTTCGAAGCCTCATGAGTAATAACAGGAGCTAGCCAATTGCTCATCTCTTCCATTTGTTCTACCTCGAGTCCCTCGGTTACCCCTTGCGTAGCAACTTTTCTATTCCACCCTCTCGACGTATCCACGCATCAAATTCTACAAACATGCCAGAGATCACATTTGCAACCGCACGCTTCTCCTCCTCCTCTTCTTCATCGCACTGCTTGTTCTTCACCGCCGACGACGATTCGTCATCATCACCGCCGTCAACGATCGCGTCGACCACTTCACGCACATGTTGCGGCACTTCGAGGTGTATCTTACTCAAACCAATCATATGCTCCAAATTGTTGTGTGAATGACTCATCCGAGATGAGTATTGTGAAGTGTAGTCATCTGTTGTATCACGTGGTTGCTCGAATCAGGCACATATGCTTGAGTGTTCGGTTGGGGCCGACGCCCGTATGTCACTTACACCTACGGTTGGGCATAAACCTCGCACAATCGAGCTAGTGATCATCGGTAGTCAAAAGTGATTTGATAAGTCTACCACTTTGAGATCTCGATATATAATGTATTTGGTAGTCAAAAGAATTTACTTCCAGAAGGGAATTAATGCTTTCTCTTAACTCCCAAATAAGTACATTATCAGTCCGAACATAGGTATATGATGATGCACCGCCGCAGTAGTTCAAACAATCATCCCAACATGCTCCATATCTAATGATAATATTCTTTCACCCCGACATCTAATTAAATCATACAAATGCACAATAATTAATTAAAAATTCATTAATTATAAAACAAACATCTAAACTAAATAATACAAATTAAATATAAAAACAGTAATATTGATCACGAATGTTTAATAATAAGAACAATAAATTATAATTCATCGCTTCAATTCACCTAAACTTTGAAGGAATTGACAAAAAATATTATAAACTAAACTAAACTAAATGAAAAATTCAATAATGAACGTGTATAAATCATGATTCACCTAAACTAAATCAAATAATAATTCACATGAACTAAATAAATAATACAAATGCACAATAATGAGCGTATAAATCATCTAACATTAAGTATAAAACAAATCTCTAAACTAAATAATAATTAAATATTATAATTCATCGGGGACGGATTTAAACCATAATTCACCTAAACTAAATTAAATAATAATTCACCCAAACTAAACTAAATATTATAAACTAAACTAAACTAAACTAAATGAAAAATTCACCCCATGCCAACCCCTCCCCAAATGACTAAATGAAAATTCAATTGCATTGGGACGTATTTATAATAATTAAACTAAACTAAACTAAACTAAATTAAAATGCAAAACTATAAGTTAATTCAACTGCAAAACTAAACTAAACTAAACTAAATAATAATTAAATATTATAATTTAATTCAACTTCATTGGGACGATTTAATTCATCTAGGTGAACCCCCATGCCAACCCCACCCCTGTACAACCCCTCCCCATGACTAAATGAAAAATTCAACTACATTGGGACGTATTTATAATAATTAACTAAACTAAACTAAATTAAACTGTAAAACTATAATTTAATTCAACTGCAAAACTAAACTAAACTAAACTAAACTAAATAATAATTAAATATTATAATTTAATTCAACTTCATTGGGACGTATTTAATTCATCTAAAAATTCATAATATACAATAAATCATACAAATGCACAATGGTTAATTAATTATTCATCTAACAATAATTATACGATGCCCCTAAATAATTATTGATTGAAATTAATTAAAAATTCACCTAAATTCATCTAACAATAATTAAGGAATCATATATATAACAAATACATCAAAATATTGAAATTACCTTTTATGATCCACTGAGTGAGATCGACGATATTTGATAGAGAAAAACGATTGCAAATATAGATATACGCAAGATGAAAGTGAGTGATTCAGTGAACGAAAGGAAAGAATGAATTATATAGGTAGAAGTCCGATCAAAATTTTATTCATGTCACTAATGGTGAAGTAAATTCACTGCAAAAATTCATGTCTATTAAATATGAAGTTGTTGATTTATTTAATTTTCATCAGTATGAAGTTGTTGGTTTATTTAATTTTCATCGGTATTCAAATTCACCAGAACGAAGTTGTTGGTTTATTTAATTTTTATCAGTATTCAAATTCATCAGAACGATAATTTATTTCAATGGTCTTCTTGTTGAATATTAATTACAAGGTAACTCACGAAAAAATTACAAAATCAAATATTATAGAATTGCAATTTATAATTAATTAATAATAAATCATATATTCACAAAATTTATAATTAATTAATAATAAATCGTATATTCACAAAACGGCCAACCCCCCGCCGCCAACCCCTCCTCCCCCCCGCCCCATGCGGCCAACCCCACCCCAGCGGCCAACCCCAACCCCGCGGCCAACCCTAATTTATAAAATCGATAGTTTGACCCTTTTAATTTAATAACTTTAATTATAAAAAGTAAAATTGATAAAAATAACTTTAATTTAATTTGTACGTAATTATAAAAATAAAATTGATAACAAGATGTCAGTAAATTAACGGTTTTGTAATTGATATTTGAAATGATTGTATTAAATTCTGTGCAAATGCTCCAAAAATATATTTAAAAAATGGTTTGGGTATAAGCTACACTCCTTTTTTTCAAATGGATGTACACGGCTTCAACTTTTTAAAAAATGGGCATTCATATATATTTCCTCTATTTATTTTATCTTCATTCCAAGGCTTACAACCTTCACACGCCATCACTTTTTTATTTTATCTTCATTCCAAGGCTTACATCTCGAAACACTCCGATGCAAGAATGCCTCAAGACTGCTACCTCGTCTTGCCAATACAAGACGCTTCAGATACACCTTAAGCTTTTTACAACATTTATTAAAATCTTAGATTATGCTTCTATAGCTCTAATTCACAACTTCCATTTCCCTTTTCAGTAAATTTGCTTCCATAGATTGTTTAATAATTTTATAAATCTTTTGTTAGATTTTGCAATATCTTTATTATTTCTGTAGAAAAAAAAATCACTGACGTTTTAGCATCAATCTTTCATCAATTGTTATAATGATTTTTCATTTTTATTTTTTATATTTTAACAATTAACCGAACTAATAAAAAGCCATATGATTCATTTTTTTGTATGAAAAACAGTAGACTATTTTTATCCGGATAGTAATTGTAGCTTCATAGATGGTAAATATCACTTTTCATATAATTTCATAGTAAAGGCAGGCTATTGATACACCTATTTTCCTTCCTGAATTTTTTCACGCCCATTATGAACTGATGTGAACAATTTTTTTCCTGGAACTTATGAATTATGCACAATTATAAATGTAAGAAATTGTTGCACAGTAATTTTACACAAAAATTAGTATCTTGTACTCCTTATGTTACGTATTATACATGTGCATCAAATTTATACGAATACGTAATCCTCATAATATAAAATTCCTATATATATATATAAACAAATTATTTTTAGGGATTTAATATCTTAGAACATAGTGAACCGCAATTATTACTGCCTATAAATTAATTAAGCTTCCTAACTTAGTACGGAAAAACCAATAATAGTATATTTTCACTTCATCAACAATCTCCGTCACATAATTGGGGGATTGGTCTGCTTGGAGCTATTAAAACATTCGGGCCGTGTCTAATATAAAGTTAGAAACTTCCGTTCGTTTGAAAACCATGAAATAAATTAAAAACAATAAATTGTCTTTAAAAAGCAAAACTAAAGGCCAAAAATCATTCATTTGAATGGAAATAAATTTGAAAATAGTTTCAGAATATCAGATGGTGTAAATTGATAATAGATTTCTTCACAGGAAACACAAATCAAATTAATTGTGAGAAAACCAAAAGGGAAAAGAATAGAGAAATTGGGAATGAATGTTTTACTCATGGCCATTCCCAAGAGCTAATGGCGGCAATCCACTACCCAAGGCGATAGGATATGACAACGCTTACCTTCGAAAATCGCCGGCGATTCCGAATATCTCAACAAAGGCGAAAGCTTTTTCTGGCGACGAATCACACCGAGTTATCTTTAACATCGATCATTTGCTAGCCCCAATTTTGGATAAATCGTCGTGAAATCGTGATAAAAATCAAATCGAATTCAATTCAAGCATAGTGTGTGCGGTGTATGCAAATTTAACCAAAATCATACCGACATTCCAAATTTAGTCATTTGAGGAGAAATAGATATGTGGATTATTGAAGTAAAAGCAAGGAACCATCGAGACCAAAATATATCCACGAAGCATTACTGATGTACGGTCCGCATCATGGTTTGAGCGTTCTTTTAAAGAAAGATCACATCATTGGGCTCTCATCAATTTTCCCAAACATAAAATCCATATAGAAAAAGCAAGAAATAGATATGAAAGGTCATTTAAAATGAAAATGAAAATGAAGAAAGCAATTAAGGCTCGAAATTGTATGGGTATCATCATTTGGATCAGTGGTGCATGACATTCTCTAAATTCAATCACCGCCAAATCTCATTCGATATGTCTACAAAATCTTCTTCAAAAGCAAAAGGCGAAAGAAAAGAATCTCTAAAATAGTGATTGAGGAGGCCGGAGAGCGGTATATATACACACACTAGGATTTTGGGATAAAGAAACCCTAATGGCTCATTCGGCCCAATTCCGCCAATTTTATGAATGGGTAATGTGGTTTTTATATTTTCCTTTCTAGAGAATGTTGAATATAAATGAACTATGACTGATAAAATTAGGCAAAAATTGTGTTCAGCGTCCATCTTAATTAAATTTAATTAGATTCATTGATGAAAATTTAAGATCTATCAATTCCCATTAGAGGCTATATAACAAAATTATAATTTAACTAGGATGAATGTACTATACTGTTGGATGCATCGAAAAATATCATACTATGATTTTTTTCTCCATGAGTGTATTCGCTATATGTCACTCACGAAAGGACATCGTGTTGAAGATCAAAATTGGATCGAAGTTCATAAAAATTTATTAGCAATACTCTTCAAAAGATATTGGTCGAATTTAATGGGCCGGAAAGTGGGTATAAAGGATTTTTTTTTGGTCATGGGGTGGAAAATGGGCCAAAAGCCCACCCGTGAGATACCGTACTGCTGAGTCATGTTGATTGTCGAGAAAAAATCATTCATTTCATTTCTTTTTTTGGGTCAATTAATACAGAAATTTTAAGAGAAATGCTAAATGTACATAATATGTACGTACATAATTAGACATTTTTGTCATTTTACACATTTTTAGGAATTAAGAGATTAATGATATTTTAATTGAATTTGTAATTTACTTAATTACCCATAATGATATTTAAGGAAAGGATTTCCAAATCTTTCATTGTGTAGGGATTCACATCTCACCTCCATTGATAGGATATGGCCCAACCTCTCAGGCCCACTCAGCAGCCCAAGCGGTGGGCCTCGACCTAATGTCGCTTCTACCGGTTCGCTCAATCACGACCTCCAAACCCAAATTAAAGGCGGTCAAGGGCGAAGATAATGGGTAACGGTGGAAATCATGGGCAATTATGGTGAAGATCATGGTCGGTTATAGGAGGATCGTGAGCCCGCTAATCAAGGGATTCGTTACAAGGTTTACGTTTATGTATAAATGGAGTTAGATTGAAGGTAAAAGGGTTAGCAAATTCTTGAATCTTGGAGCTCTTTGAGATACTCATTGTAACACAATTATAGTGAACATCTTGGGACCATCACCTCCGTGGACGAGATCTTTCTCTTGATCGAACCACGTTAAAACTCCCGTGTTCTTTATCGCTTTCTAAATCTTTCATACCAACGATACTGATTTATCATTGGCGCCGTCGTGGAAACTCTTGAACAAAAAGCGTGTTTTCTACAATCTAATGGCAAGGACACGTGCAAACGCTAAGTATCTTGCCGGCGATGTCGGTAACAACCGTGCGAGAGGACGATCGGTGGTCACACAACGCCGGGAAAGGGATTGCGGGCGCCACCAAGGTCACACACCGAGGGCTACATGGAGAATGCTTCCATACACCTCGGGATCGCCGCCCAACGAAGAGGAAGATGCCGACCTCGATCGGTGAATGCAGAGGTTCACCGCTCCCACGAGGTCCTCGATCGGCGAAGTCCGAGTTCCTCAACGCCAACCTCAATCAATTCCGAGTTTCCTCAATCGGAGGACAAGCGGAGCGGGCCCATCAAGAGTGCCCGGGTGGTGATTCTGAGCAACCGAGGTCGCTCACCTCTTCGAATCAATCAACGCTCACCGCGCACGATGACCGCCCAATACCCGAGTTCATTCGCCGCGGCAAACTATCGTGACCATTCGCCTCATACCATCCGCGAGCCGTTCTCCACCTCGGCGTAATACCCATGCGATCGGGGGAGAGAGAGAGAAAAGCGGTCGAACTCCCTCGGAGGGACGACGACGCCGCTATCGATCTCCCACTCCTCCGGAGAGGGATGGTAACGAGCTCCCGGATTCGACCGCATGATTTAATTATCTCTCTTTTCAAGGAGATTACGGATACACCCGCCACAATGATACCGGGCTCGAATATCGCTGCATACGATGGCCTTGAGATCCTTCCGACTTCCTATTTGCCTATACCACCAACATGGCAAACCAAGGATGGAAGATTTCCATATGTGTAAGGTCTTCCCGAGGTGCGATTTCCAACGCCGACGTTGGTTCACCTCGCCGCCGAAAGATCCATTGCTTCAAAGACCTCATGGATCGCCTTCAAATGGCGCTTTTACCAAAAGATGCCGCCAACAACCTTCATCCGATCTACTTACACCGCCATATGGACGAGACGATGTCGAATTTCGCCTCCAGTTCATCATGGAATCCCTTAAAATAGATGAGAGTAACGATCTCTACATCATCAACGATTCAAGAACGGATCCCACCCGTGCTCGAATAAAGAGATCACCCGCAAACACCAAGACGACTAGTCGTCTTTGGACCTTGGTTGACAACTTTGTCAAGGGGATGAGTCGGATCGGAAGAAGAGAGATCCGGGATGATAACCGGATTGAAAGAAGGAAGCCGGAGGATCGGGGCCGAGGTCTTTGAACGCCAAGTGCGTCGAAAAGAATCAAAAGGGCCCAAGAGAATCAAGGCCGGGACCTCGCCAAACCCTCGTAATAGCGAACGCCTCTATTCAAATCCGTATGGAAATATTTGAGCTTCACATCGAGCTCTTTCCAAAACCTCCTCCTGAAAGGAGGATCCAAAAGAAGTCGACAGAGTATTGTGACTACCACCGTGGGTACGGTCACGATACGTAAGATTGCAAGTCCTTGAGCTCACAGATTGACGAGCTCGTCGAGGAAGGCCGAAGAAGAAGTACATCGGCCGACCCGGGCGGGTAATAAAAAGCGCAGAGGGAAAAATGGAGGTGGTAACAATCGTACCTCGACCTCAACGCCACCGACCAAGATGACGAGGACGAAGGTCCCAATGCAATGGAGCAGTCTATGCTATAATCGGATCGCCGGTTGGTACGACGAGGTCGTCGCTCAAAACTGAGGCTCGGAGGCCGATCCCCGAGGAGCCGAAAAACAAGCGACTCCGAGATGGAGAGAACATCGTGTTCTCCAAAGACGACCCAGTACCCAAGATCATGCCTCACCAGGATGCCATTACTATACAAGCCGTGGTAGGCAACAAGAATGTACATCGGGTCTACATTGACATCGGAGCCTCCGTTAGCATCATATTCCGTAGCCACTGGATAAACTTGATGTTGAGGAATTAGGTACACCCCGCACCTTCCCGCCATGGAGCTTTACTCAAGAGGCGGTTCAACCCGAAGGTGTCATTACCCTTCCTGATTCCGTAGGGCGTGCTCCCGTGTCGGTTACCAAGGCCATTCAATTTTTCCCGGTCCGAGCTCCTCTCCATACAACATTATCACAGGAAGAGATCGGTGAATGCAACCAGGGCCGTCACCCGTGTACCACCTCACCATTAAGATACCCACCCGGTGGGAGTGTTAAGCATTCGGGGTGACCAAACGGCGGCAAAAGAATGCCTACGAGTCTCAACCCAAGATGCGGCCTTACCTCGTGCCTAGCAATTACTGAGAACCCTCCGGTTGCCACCTCGGGATGACTGGACCGAGAATCTTCAACTGCATTTACGACGACCCTTCCAAAGTTGTCAAGGTTGGCACCCAAGGTTCACCGATATTCGCCAACAGTCATGCGACTTCTAAGGAATATAGAGATGTATTTGCATGGTCTCCATTGATATGACCGGGTCTCGCCCGAGCTCATAACTCATCGCCTCAACATCGATCCGGCTACTAAACCGGTTCGCGTAAGAAGAGAAGTTTTGCCGCGAACGCAGCCAGTCATAAGAGACGAGGTAACCCAACCTGTGAGGCTAAAATCAGACGAGGTTAAATACCCAACCCGGATGGCTAATCCGTTGTAGTCTGCGAAGCCGTGAGGAGGATAGCGATGTGTGTCGACTATACCGACCTCAATAAACACCGCCTAAAGGATCAAGTTACCCTCCCGACATCGACAAGAAGGTGGAGGCATTGGTGGGGCATGAGATCTTCGTTTCTCGGATTTATACAAGGATACCACCAAGTCCCGATGAGCCCTAAGACGCCCAAAACAAATTCATCATCGACTTGGTGTCTTTGCCCACCGGAAGATGCCTTTCGATGCGAAAAATCTTGAGCTACTTACCAAAGGATGGTAGACGCAATCTTCAAAGATCACATAGGGAAATTGTTGAAGTCTACGCCGACGATATAGTAGTCAAAAGCAAAAAGTCGAGAACCTGCTACCGACGACCTCGAAACTATTCTTGACTCCTCGGTCGGCCAACCTCAAGCTTAATCCCAGTGCACATTCGTGGTGAAGACGGGTAAATTTACGGGATGCTGGTTTCTCAAGAAGGCCCGAAAGCCAATCCTACCAAGGTGAAAACAAGGTTTCGACATGCGGTCCCAAGAACCATCCGTGAAATACACAAACTCACCGGATGCCCAGCCGCCTCAAGCAGATTCCTATCTCGAGCTGCCGAGAAGCAACTTCCTTCTTCAAGATTACGAGGAGAGCTCAGTTTCACCGGCGGAAGAACACCGTGTCGCCTTCACAAGTGAAGGAATATCTCGCCGACCTGCCGACTCTATCCGCCCCAAAGCAAGGTGAAACTCTATCGTTATATCTGGCCATCTCGGACGAGACAATCGGTCTTGATCGGTACGAGATGAGACGGGACGGCAACTCCCCATCTACTTCATCACCGGGCTCTCAAAGGACCGGAGACGAGGTACACCAACCTCGAGAAGGTAGCTCTGGCCCTGGTGAACGCCAAGCGACGCCTCCGGCCTTACTTTCAAGCTCACTCCGTACAGGTACTAACGGACTTACCTTTAAGACAAGTCTTATCAAAACCGGAGTCATCTGGACGTATAGCTAAGTGGGCACTTGAGCTCGGCGAGCACGACATATCATACTCCCCTGTGCCCATAAAAGGGCAAGCCCTTGCAGTTTCCGGTGGAGGTCAAATTCACCTAGGTCGCCTCTGCCGCCGAGGTCACTCCCGCCTCACGCCGGAGGAACTGTCCTTGCATCACCCGTTGGTTGTTGGCGAGATGTATGTGGACGGAGCTTCATGCAAGACGGGCGTGAGCGGGCATCCTCCTCCTCGGCCCGAGATAAGGTGAAGTGACATCGCCCCGGTTTACCTTCCCGACCACCAATAACGAAGTGGAGTACTGATCGATCTCGGGACTCCGCCTTGCAAAGGAATTGAAAGTGGACAAAGTCCAGATATTTGGAGATTCCTGTGTCGTAGTAAACTGTGTCTTAGGCACATACGAGGCCAAGGAGGATCGGATGAAGCAATACCTAGAGAAGGCAAAAGAGATCTTGGCCTCATTCGGTACTTCAAGATAATCAAATCCCACGAGGAAAACAATGAAATGACATCCTTAGTAAATTGGCTTCGCCATCGGCAACCGCCAAGGAGAAGTTCATTCCGAAGCATTGAGGCGCCCACGCCGGCGTTATCTCGAGGTCGAGCCAAACCGACGACGCCCTAAAGCATACCGGAAGTTGGCACACTTCCTCGTGATCACCGAGGCCAAAAAGATGATGGTGAAATCCTGTAGTATCTCATGTATGAGGGCTCTCTCACCTAAGTCTTTCCTTCAACCCTCCCGAGGTGCCTTGGGCCGTAAGGTTCGACTACGTGCTTAATGAGATTCACGAGGATCTTGCGGAAGCCACATCGGGTCACGGGCTCTTTCAAAGAAGACGCTGAGGTCGGGATATTACCGCCCACCCTTATTCAAGATTCGCCGAGCTCGTCCAAAAGTGTCCGGCGCCAACTTCACCCACGGTAAAAGCTACCCTGCACCGATCCGAGCGACTGCAGAGCCCATGGCCTTTCATGCAATGGGGATCGACATCGCTGGTCCGCTCGACCGAGCACCGTGTCGCCGATATTTAGTCGTAGCCATAGACTACTTCACAAAATGGGTCGAAGCTGAGCCACTTTCAAACCTCACGAGCAAAAGGATTCAGACCTTCGTGTGGAAGAATATAGTCTGCCGCTTCGGCATACCGCACATTCTTGTCTCGGACAATTGCACCCGGTTAAATCGACAAAAATTTCAAGGAGTGGTGCGAAGAGCTCCAGATCGATCAACGCTTCACCTCGATCGCACACCCTCAAGCGAATGGTCAGACCGAGGTGACGAATCGCACGATTATACAAGGATTAAAGAAGAGGCTAGACCGAGCTAAAGGCGATTGGGCTGAAAACCTCCCCCAAGTCCTCTCGGTCCTCTGAATCGACACCTCGCGCAAGACGGAGAAACGCCTTTCAGCTTGGTCTATGGAACTGAGGCCGTCATACCAAATGAAATCGGCGCACCAAGCCCACGCACTCTTCACTTTGACCCGGATGGGAACGAGGGCGACCGCAGCCAACCTTGATGCCCTCAAGAGAAAAGCAAACTCGCCTTCATAAACGGCTAAGTACAAGGGCCGTCGCACGATATTACAACAAAGGGTCAAAGCCTCCGTGACTGCAAGTAGGCGACTTAGTCCCACTTAAATAATGAAGCCAGCAGAGCGAACGACTTAACAAATTGATCCGACATGGGAAGGCCCATACCGCGTTCACGAGGACCTCGGCAAGGGGCCTACAAGCTATCTCACTTATCTCGTGCGCTTATCCCCTAACAGCATATCTCTCATTTAAGGAGGTACTTTACATAGTTTCGATTTCAGATCGCCTCATGTTAGCCTCCTTACTTGCTTTGTCAAGTGCGATGTCATATACGTGTTGAATAAAATATTTATTTTTCTAATGAGTATTTCATTTCGCCTCATTTTATTCATATGCGAACATCTATTCGATATACCGCATTTAACCTTCACGGGGGCGCCTCACGAAGATGAAAAAACCCACTAAGTAGGGTACTCACTAAGCGCACGCCGCACTCGTAGATTACTCATTGAATTGAGCGCCTCGGTCTGGCGCATCTGACTACTCATTAATGTGAAAGTCTACATGCACGCATCTGATTGCTCATTAAGTTGAAAATCTACATGTAAAGGATATCCAGATCGGATCTCTTCAAATTATGCCCCTTTATTTGGGAAAATATACATCAGATACAAGATAAATACATTTACGACCAAAACGAAGTCCTAAACTATGTTTATACCTCTCAAGAGGGAAAACGTACACTTCAAAACGAGTCTAAATACATTTATATCTACATACAAAGTTCTACGCTATATACAAACTCATTCGGGCTTCCGGGCTCCGCCTCATGGACTCACCAAAGTGAGATAGTTACAACAAAATCCCTGTGTCGGCGATGAATACCGGAATGAACTCGGTGCCTCCACCCAATCGATGAGGACGGCACCACCTCGGCTGCTCGGTGCGGTCGACCCGACACGGGCGGGTTCCGCCCGGGATGCGATCCGCACCGAGGCCACACTCGACCCGTGAGCTCGACGGGCCAGACCACGTCCTCGCCCCCGAACCGTCATCCTTCCACGCCGACCCATCGCCTCGCACGCCCGCCCCGACCGCCGAGTCTTTGTCCTCACGCGCCCCTTTCGGTGGACCCATTAGACGGAGCACTTCGCGTGATCGGCATAAGCGCCTCCTCTTCGTGTTCTTCAATTATTGGACCACGGCACCACGCAGCTCGCCTGGGGGCTGGGGCATCGTCGTTCTGACCATCTCGTACATCCGCATGTATTTCGTGATAGAGTCGAGGCGCCTTTAAACTTCTTGCTATTTGGCCCTCCTCATCCTCAAGACCACGCCTCCGCCAAAAATCTCTGAACTCGATCGTCGGCTTGCTTATGGTAGTTCCACCATCCGTGGATTACCTTCTCATACTCTGCATGCTCTTCCGAGATCCGAGCCATTCCTCTCTTGTCACCGAGCCGCCTCGCATTGCATCAATCGCCCTCGGATCACATCTGCAGATAAATCACCCCACGGACTTGAGTTGTGTAATCCTTAACTTTAACGCCTCATTCTCAGTCAGGAGGCGGACCACTTCGCAGTCAGCCTCATGCAACTTCTATTTCAGTTCGGCTGATGATGCCGAGCTGACGTCCATGTTGGCGTAACTCGATTCATTTCGGCAGACCGACTCTCCAATCGTCACCTCTTCATCCTTCTCGACCAGAGCACCTCGGACTTCTTTCAGCTTTGTTAGTAACTCATGATCGAGTCCGAAGTATTGAGATGTGGAATGCTAGAAATAAACAAGACAAAAGGCATTTTAAGAAGATGTGTCTATTATTCAAAATAGAAGTTTGTACAACACAGGGTCCTATCGACCCCGGCAAATCAGCCTATTACATTGGGTCCAATGACCTCAGGCTCATTGCCGGACTCACCGACCTCCTGCTGCGCCACCTGCTGCTGCTCCTCCAAGGACTGCCGATCTCCGGAATGGACGACGTCCGAGCTCGGTCCCGCCTCCTCGGTTTTGGCTCTCACCTCAGCAAGGAATGCTTGAAGCTCCACGTCCTCATCTTCCTTGCACTGAGTTACAGCCTCCGCCGTCAGGAGCGAGGCAGAAGATGCCAAGGCATCCACCACGGGGAAGGAGGTCGCCCCGGCGATTATGCGGGCATAATTAATGTATACCTCCCGAGGTGCGACCTCAACCCAACCGTGTGATCGCTCCTTTTTCCACACGTAAAAGGTGTAAGTATAGAGTAAGCGAAGTATCGTATCCACAGAGATTGTATCACGAAAACATAGAAGTTAGCTCGACGATAATTCAATATTATTCAAGCACAAATAAAGGATGAGAGGTTTTGGGCTTCGGAAATTAATCCAAAGCAAAGGGAACTAAGCAGAAATATAAAATAAAGCAATAAAATTACGAAAGATAACTCTGAAGAAAGACTAACCCTAGGGATGCACCAATCCTATCCACAACGATGTTTATCCTGCTTATTATTAACCGTTTTAATCCAGACAAGACGGAAGATCACATATATAACCAACAACTTCGATTCTTACAATTATGGCGATTGATTACTAATTTTCCCTATCACGATTCGCCTCTAGAGGAAAATAAGCAACTCCAAATGGATCACTAAGAATATGCTTCCTACGAATATCCTATCTCAGTTACGACTCAAGGCTTATTCATATCATGCATTCAAGATCGATTGACAATTAATACAGTTACGTCATTAACTGGCAACTAGATATGCATCAAGATTGATCAGAAATCAACACATATAATTAAGCACCATGAATCATGAATCAATGCCTGGAAGATAAATAACAATAGCAGGAATCACAACATATAGGAGCGAATCATGCAAACCCTAGGATTAGGACGGAAAACTAGCCAGACATAATAAACGGAATAAAATACGATTTAACCATAAAAACGGAAATTAAATATATAAAACCCGTAGGGAAGCGTTGGATGAACAATGGTTGGTCTTGAATCCAATCCCAAGCGAACGAACGGAAAACAACGGAAAACGATCGGATAAAAACGTTCCGATCGATAACGAAACGATAAACTAAACTAGAACAACGGAAAAACAATACTAGAATTAAACTAAATGAAGATTAAAGACTAAAAGCTGTAAAAACTGAGGAAAACTGAATAAACTAGGTCCGGGGCGTGTAGAGTGCGTGGGGGGCGCAAGGGCTCTTGCCCTATTTATAGAAAAGGGTGGAAACCCTAATTTGCGCCTCTGCTTGCGCCGCCTCATGATCGCCGCTTCATGATCGCTAGCTCGACCATGAGCCATCTTCCGCTGCTCTTCTTCGCTCATGGTCCTCCTTCTTTCGCATGGTACCTCGCGACCGGGCTAGCGGTCGCTAGCAATTCCGCACGGTCGCGAAATCGCCCAAAGGAGTTCTCGGCGCTAGGCTTGCTCGCGTGCACGAGGTCGCGGTCGCTAATCCTCTGGGCGCTCGCTGGTTTGCCTCGCGACCAGCCTAGCGACCGCTAGGCTGGTCGCTAGAAACAGCAGATTGCTCATTTGCTCGTGCGTCGTTCCTTGCTTCGATTATCAACATATAAACCTACAAAACGTCAAAGGAACACCCAAGAGCAGTATCTTCTAGAAATAGATAAAACATTAAGAATCAATACATAAACGCACATTAAACGAGCTAAACTCATCTTCAAATATCAACTATAAGCGTGTAAAATGCGCGCTTATCAAACCCCCAAACTTAAAGCATTGTTTGTCCTCAAACAAAACCAAAACAGAAAAGACAAACGAAAGATCAACGAGCGTAGCAAAGAGGATAACCATTATAAGCCTCAGAAACATATTAACGCTCAAAATCATTAGCGCACATGACGACGTTAGCCAACTCAACACAAACAACTATCGAGGGAAAAAACTCATTTATTTCAACCCTCACAAAGGCATGTGTGTAAAATATATAGGATACACTCAAACTCATAAAGAAATTAAGGATGTTTATACACTCACAGATAAATGCAATGCAACATCTTACCATAGGCTAGCCGTTTCTCTAATATCTCCACCGCGTCAAATGTGTTCAAATAAGGATCAAAGAGGTCTTTTGATAGGTTATAATGTAGGCACATTGGTTAAGGTAGGATAATATATGGCTAAGTGACTCAAGTAAAACTCCAAGCACCACCATTTATATATTTCGACACATATGGACTTTGTCCATTTTCCTCTTCTTTCCCAACGTGCTAAATTGACGTTTTATGCCTCATAAGGTACCTATACTTTGATTAAAGACCCTTTATGCTCAACGCTCATAGTGAACTTAACATTTTTCTTTTCTTTTCTAGAGCTTATAGGGTTTAACATTCACAACAAAGGTACTATTCTTTACCACAGATGTATTTTTCTAAAAGAAACTTTTCTCATCATAACTACATCAAAATTTCACCCCTTTTGATTCCCATATCCATCCTCACCTCCTATCATCCGGTTAATCGAAAGAAAAAGTCTAATAAAGGCTCAAAGAAGGCGACAAATGGTATATATCATCGGGTTAGTGTTTGGGTGAATATGTGCTTAACAAAGACGGCCTTTATCCTTTCCAAATTGAAACACATATTGCATAGTCTCGACACGTAAACACGGCAAGTTCTAGAAGATAATCACATGCACGATATCACACAATTAATGAAGCTGATCAAGATGTTTATACGGTGAAGCTCAAGTCTCACGGGTTAAGCAAATGGTGAAAAACAACAAGTTTAAGCAATCTCAAGTCGTTCATGCGTCATTTTCTAACATATCATGTGCACTATCATTGAAATTCCACAAAAATTTTCTATCGTCATTGGTCACATTGTAGGGAAAACTTATGTTAACCCTCGCCCCGAGGATCCATCTTGGGTGTTTAATTCACCATACATTGATTATAAACCTAGCATGCGTCTATATAATTAAATGCAACACGTAGAGGTTTTCTCGTGTTTACCTTTGGATCCGTCGAGGTGGTTCGAACGGATGAACGGATCGAACGGTCGAGACTCGTGCTGACCTTCCGGATCGTATCCCTGATGCCCAATCTCCAACGCCGAGTGAGGACGATCTATGGAGAATACTACAAGAAATCACCCTCAACCCTAGGCTAATTTTCGAGATGCACTCTTATGAAGTGGCCGAAAATTTGCTCTCAATTATTAAGCATTAACCTAGACTTTATCTCATACCTTATATTTATAATGCACTACCTTAATCCTATATGGAATGTTACCATAATCCTTTATGGAATATTACCATAATCCTATATGGAATATTACCATACTCTTAGGATTATTTCCATACTCTTAGGATTATTTCCATACTCTCAAGATTATTACCATAATCTTATATGGAAAGGATCTATGCATATACCATAAATATAATTATATCCATGTGGGATAAAGAGAATAAAATCTTTCCTTTGAGAGCGGTGAGGGCGCCGATTTCTTCCAAGAGCTACGGGCTGGATGGGCCACCAGGGATCAAATGCAAGGAATAAAGATGGGCCTCAAATAAATTAATTATCTTATGTTCACCCGAACATAAATTAATTTATAAACATTCGATCATTCCACTAGAGAAAGAATGTTGACTTACCCTTTATTACCGGGTTGAGTCGGGCTTGCACTTAGACATTACGAATCCCGTATTTAAGATATCGAACGTCCATTAATCATTTACGACAATCATTGCTTAAAACGATTAATAACTTCATTTCCTTAAGTAGTACCACTCAACCTTATTATTGTACTTGAGCTAACTCAACTGCGGGGTTTAGTACAATAAACCTTTGAGCTCCTTAAGGGACGCCATCATCCTTAACGGATACGGTGACTCGACATGAGATAACTAGCGTGACATACAAGATCGCCACCACCCAAGACGCGGAGAATCTTGGGTTAGAACATATAACCCTCACCCATAACAAGTCAAAGTGATGGTCGAGAACTCATACTCACCTAATACCTTATCGAGGTTTAGATCGCCGTAAGTCACCGAGATCTTGGTTCTTCACGACGGTCGAAAGAAGAACACATCTCACCGTGATCCTTCATACGCCGAGGCGCACCAAAGATAGACAAGCAACTAAGTCAAGTCACTTCTTATCTATCTGCGCACCTAAACCGACAACTCGTCCTTAAGTCGCCTCGGTGTGAAACGTTTTATATCTCATTAAGCTTGACCAATCATACGGACTTACGTGATCTTCTACACCTTTGTATGATCTAACTTATATATGAGATAAGGGGACACGAGATATATGCAATCAAGTATTCAAATCGGATAGGAGATTGTAATAGTGGTAACAGAAACATTGTATACAAGCTCAACCAAACTGCTTTCAGTATACAAATCCAACACACATGGATTAACACACTTCACTTAACTCGTTGATCGACGGACACAACAACAAAAGAAAAAGCGAAACACGACAAAAGCAACGCAAACGAAGACACGACAAAACACGAAAATAAAACAAAGAAAACGTTGGGTTACCTCCCAACAAGTGCTTAATTTAACGCCTTTAGCTAGACCATTACTAACCTTGTCAATCCGGCGTTTTGTAGCAATAGACATCTTTCCCAACTTGTGGATCCTCCTAAACTTCGCATTCACGGATGACCACCATCGACTATGGAAGTGGCCCCCAAACTCGAGGCGATACACTCGGAGTTCCATGCGAGTCCACTTCTTTCTTCTCACGATTCCTCGATCGGTCGAGTACCCTCTAAACGCGAGACGTGAGCGGCGGCGGTCGTGATCGAGCGACAATCTTCCGCTTTCCAACGTCGTGTTGCTTGATGGCGTCGATATGGAAATCTTGAGCTCCTCATCGTTAACACGAAGCGTGAGATTGCCTTCCCGCACATCAATCAACGCATGACCGGTTTCTAGAAAAGGTCTTCCTAGGATTAGCGGTTGTTGTTTGAATTGGGAATATCTAAAATTACAAAGTCGGCGGGAAAAACAAAATCTCAATTCTTACCAACACGTCTTGATGATACCTTTTGGATATGTGATGACGGTCGGCCATCATCGATGAAATCTTAAATCGGCTTCATCTTTCCTAGGTGTAACCGGTTGAAAGCGTTCAATGGCATCAGTTGATGCTCGCCTCAAGTCGCACAAAACATTTGGAAAAGTCTCGCTCGGCGATCTCGCACTCTAACGTGAAACCGCCGATCCTTCGCTTCAGAGGAGCTTCCTGCAAGACGGCAATGCATTCTTGGATAGGGAAATTTTCTCAAATTTCCCAAGTTTCTTCTTGCTTGCAAGCGTCTTTAAGAATTTCATGTAGCTCGGCATGTTTCGCAGCTTCAAAGAGAGGCAAATTTATCTCAACTTTTGAAAACCTCTTTGAAACGAGCAAACTCCTCGTCATATTTCGACTTGATAAGTCGACTCGGAAACGGGGCCGAAGGAGTGTACGTGCGAGGATTTGCTTCTGGGGTTGCCTCGCGGTCGACCTCGCGACCGCTGGGAAGGTCGCGAGGTATCTGTTGTGCGCTGGACTCCTTCCTCGCGTGCGGGCTTGCGGGCGCGAGCTCGCGCGCTGATTTCTCGGCCACCTCCTCTGCCTGATTGCTCGCGGTCGGGTTTGCGAGCGCTGGGTCGCTCGCGAACAAATTTGGCGCGCGCACACTCTGATGGCTCGCGGTCGGGTGCGCGGACGTGTGCTCGGTCGCGGGCTTCTGTGGCAAAATTTCTAGACTCCTCGCGATCGGGCTCGCGGTCGCGAGCTCGGTCGCGAGTTTCTGCTCCAGTGTGCTTTCATGCTCTTCTTCCTCGGTAGGGCTCGGGTAGGCTCGTCCACTCCTCGTCTGGATAGCAAAGCACTGATTCTTCGGGTTTACCTCCGTATTACTCGGAAATTGGCCCATCTTTTGTAGTGCATTCACTTGCACGGCTATTTGACCAATTTGATTCTCCAACATCTTCATGTGCTTCCCCATAGCCGTCACAGTGGACTCTAAATGATTTATCTTTTGCCCGGTGTTGCTTATGAACGAATTCTGATTCGTTGCCAATTGTTGGTTGCTTACAACCAATCTGCGCATCATGTCTTGAGACTTGGCTTCCTCGGCTCTTGAATTACACTATTACGAGCAGTGAAGCTTCTTTGGAGGTTGTTGGAAATCGGATGATTCCTCCGATTGATGTGGTGACATTCTCTGTCTCAATCGACTCTTCAAAAGAGTGAACTTCTTCATGAGATCGCCATATTTTGAATCACTCTCAACAAGAATGCTTTGAACAATGGCGTTCTCTCCGTTGGCCATTGATAGCTGCTGGCGACCATCTCCTCTACTGTCTGGCTTGCCTCGTCTCGGTCGGTTCAATAAGTAGCCCCACCGACGCATCCACCATGCTCCTCGCCCGCCATGTCACCACCGTAGAACTGTGTGATTTGTTGCTCTGGAGAACCCATGTTGTGGACATCGTCTCAATAGACCTCTAAATCTCTCCCATGCCTCGAATAATGATTCGTCGTGGTTTTGGCAAAATGAGATTTCGCGATGATCTTCTGCGCTTTCGCGGTGAAAGTATTTCGAAGAAACTTCTCATAAAGTTTCCCCAAGTGTCGATGCCACCGGTCCAAACTCTTGAACCAATCTTTACACCGGTCACAGCCGAGAAACCGAACATGCGATCCGGATCGTGTCTTGTGGCACCCCATTCTCGCTTGATGGTGTCACAAATATCGAGAAAGTCTCGAGATGCGCATTCGGTCTTCCGTGACTCCTCCCCAAACCGCTCTCCTCGGACCATACCGATCGGGGCGGTTTAGCTCAAAATTGTTTGCATCAACGTGCGGGCCCCAACCGCCTCCTTGAACTGCTCGGTGGGATGTCGGTACATGTGATTGAGAGGTCTTTCCTCCGGAGCGAGGACAATGATTCCATATTCGCCATCCGACGCCGCATCTCGCAAAGTCGGCTAGCATCGTGCAACTTGCTCGGGAGGAATGCCCCGCTCATGGATCGGCCGCCATTGCAGCTCGTCTCTTCTCTCGTCCTCTTCTCCTTTGAGAGCTTTCGATCTCGGGATCTAAGAATACTTCAGGAGGTCCCTGAGATCTCGTACGCATAAACCACCTGAGAAAAGAGAGAATTTAGCACTGACAAAAATAAAAAAAAATATAATATATATATAACTTGAATTAATAAATCCAAATCGTCGAATTATTCCTATGCAATCTTAACAATCCCCGGCAACGGCGCCAAAATTTGATCGCTCCTTTTTCCACACGTAAAAGGTGAAAGTATAGAGTAAGCGAAGTATCGTATCCACAGAGATTGTATCACGAAAACATAGAAGCTAGCTCGACGATAATTCAATATTATTCAAGCACAAATAAAGGATGAGAGGTTTTGGGCTTCGGAAATTAATCCAAAGCAAAGGGAACCAAGCAAAAATATAAAATAAAGCAATAAAATTACGAAGATAACTCAAGAAAGACTAATCCTAGGATGCACCAATCCTATCCACAACGATGTTTATCACGCTTATTATTAACCGCTTTAATCCGCACAAGACGGAAGATCACATATATAACCAACAACTTCGCCACGACAATTGCGGCGATTGATTACTAATTTTCCTATCACGATTCGCCTCTAGAGGAAAATAAGCAACTCCAAATGGATCACTAAGAATATGCTTCCTACGAATATCCTATCTCAGTTACGACTCAAGGCTTATTCATATCATGCATTCAAGATCGATTGACAATTAATACGATTCGTCATTAATCGGCAACTAGATATGCATCAAGATTGATCGTAAATCAATACATATAATTAAGCACCATGAATCATGAATCAATGCCTGGAAGGTAAATAACAATAGCAGGAATCACAACATATAGGAGCGAATCATGCAAACCCTAGGATTAGGACGGAAAACTAGCCAGACATAATAAACGGAATAAAATACGATTTAACCATAAAAACGGAAATTAAATATATAAAACCCGTAGGGAAGCGTTGGATGAACAATGGTTGGTCTTGAATCCAATCCCAAGCGAACGAACGGAAAACAACGGAAAACGATCGGACAAAAACGTTCCGATCGATAACGAAACGATAAACTAAACTAGAACAACGGAAAAACAATACTAGAATTAAACTAAATGAATATTAAAGACTAAAAGTCAGAAAACCGAGGAAAACTGAATAAACTAGGTCCAGGGGCGTGTAGAGTGCGTGAGGCGCAAGGGCTCTTGCCCTATTTATAGAAAATGGTGGAAACCCTAATTTGCGCCTCTGCCGCGCCACAGCAATCGCGCCGTCATGATCGCTAGCTCGACCATGAGCCATCTCCCGCGCTCTTTCTTCGCTCGCGGTCCTCCTTCTTCCAGATGGTACCTCGCGACCGGGCTAGCGGTCGCTAGCAATTCCGTGCACGGTCGCGAAATCGTCCGATGAGTTCTCGGCGCTAGGGCTTGCTCACAGACGCAGGTCGCGATCGCTAATCCTCCGGGCGCTCACTGGTTTGCCTCGTGACCAGCTTAGCGACCGCTAGGCTGGTCGCTAGAAACTGCACAGATTGCTCATTTGCTCGTGCGTCGTTCCTTGCTTCGATTATCAACATATAAACCTACAAAACGTCAAAGGAACACACAAGAGCAATATCTTCTAGAAATAGATAAAACATTAAGAATCAATACATAAACGCACATTAAACGAGCTAAACTCATCTTCAAATATAAACTATTAACGTGTAAAATACGCGTTTATCACCGTGCTGGGCCTTGTCAAAATCAGGTCTCGGCCGCGGCCTCTCGGTGGGAAGATATCACTGCGGCCTCATCACACCGCCGGTCGGAGATGAAGGAGGAAAACTCTCCGACTCGATAAGCTGTTTGGCAAGGCCCTCGAGATAGGTCCTCGCCACGCCAAAGAAGGCACTTGTCTGCTGCCGCCTTCTTCTCCACCTCGGCAGCCTCCTCCTGAGCGCTCTCCACTTCGGCACGGGCCACTCGTAAGGCCCGGTCCTTCTTCTTAAGGGCGCTCTCAGCGGCCGTCTTTGCAACTTCGGCATTCGCCTTTGCAAGTTCGGCGTCCGCCTGGCAGGCCCAACAGGATTCAAGAATGCCCTCGAGCTTCCGCAGCGGCCAATTTTCTCTCCATGGCCTCGTATTGCGAGGCGCTCTCAGCAACAAAACCGACCATGCGGTGCATCTCACCTGCCACCGAGGCCGCATCCTGAATATAAAACAATTAGCAGCGCAGAACGACAAAATTACAAAGAGAAGAGTAGCGACTTATACCTTGGGAAGGATAAAGGAGTCTTTGGCCGGCACCTCGGCAAGGATCGCCATGAACCTCGATCTCCAGCTGTCGGGCTCGAGGTCGCTGAGGCTGGTCGATAAGTCCTCAGGCGCCCACCACCACCACGGGCTCTGGGTGAACTCACCTCGCCTCGCCTTCTTCCTCATGGCTCCTTCGCTCGGATGGTGCGGTAGCAGCGAGCCCGCTATATTGACTTCTCTCTAGGGTCAATCTTCACCGCATCTGAGAATAAGAATTTCGTTAGCTGCTGAAATCGACGGGAAAGGATAAAGATAAGAAGGTTGCCCTCACCCAAATCGGACCACGATCATCGGAGCTTCGACCTATAAACACTCAGCCCAGCATTGTTCAAGTCATCCTCGGTATAATTAATCGATAGGATCTCACCCATATCGTTCAACATCTTCTCCATGGGGCCCAGGGGATTGATTTTCACGTCCTTCATCGCACCGAGGCCCCACTCATACCTCGGATACCCCTCAGCCCGCAGAAAAAAAATATCTATTTTGCCAGTGGGATATCTTCGAGGGGGACGCTATCTTAAACTTCACCGGGTGACGGATAATACACCCCTCCTATAGACTTGATGCTAAAAACGATCAAGACTTCAAAAGAAAACTCCTCGCCTATGCCATAACAGGCCAGCCCTAGCCCAACCGTCGACCTAATAGAATTCGAGGTTAGTTGGCATATGGGGATACGAAAATACTGTTGAAGGTTAAGGAAAATAGGGGTAAAAGGAAACCTAAGCCCAGCTATTAAACTATCTACAAAAATGGTAATAAACCTCTCCGGAGGAGCCATCGCCCTATCATTGGGTTTCGGCAGACACCACCATGCATCCCACGAATGTGGTATTTCTCCTCAATCTCCAAAAGCTCCTCTGTCGTTAAAGTTGACCTCGCCGCACCAATCCTGGGGCCATCCCATACCGATGACACCGGCGGAACCCTAGAACTAAGTCCTATAGATTTACCTAGGCGATTGTGGCATATATAATCCCTCACATTGGAATCAGGCGGCGTAACCCAAACCGAACCGTAATTATCGAGGCGAAAAGAGGAATGAGAAGATGAAGAGTACATACTTACTTTTTTTTTCTGGAGCAAGATATCCGACTTCTTCAGAAAAATTTTTGAAAGAGGAATTGGGAATTTCTACAAGTATGCTCTCTGGAATAAAGCGTCGAAGAAGAAAATGAACAGTTGCCTCATTTGGACCTATTTATAGGACAAATGGCGCCTAAAATCTGCCGTTTCGTTTATCACACGTGCCTATCTACGATTGGATGTGTGATCGACGTGCGCACGCTGTTCAAAGCGCCCAACTACCGCCTGGTGCGTATGACGTACTCTATGGTAAGACAAACCGCCAGTCTGATCACGTAATGATTACATTGAGCTCGGACATCTGACCACGCCCATGCCTCCTCGCACCGGCAGAGTCATTCGGTCGGACCTCGGCGTCCTCAAAAGGCGGGGAGCCATACAGGTCGCACCTCGTCTTTCCTTCAAGAAGCAACTACCCAATCAGACCTCGGTTCCCTGTCAACGAACAACGCCCCTTACAAGAGATTCTCCCTTCGATTCGGACCTCGGCGTCCTCCATAAGAAATAAGCCGCCTGCACCAAACCTCGGTGTAACCTATACAAAGATCGCTATCCAGGTCATAATTCGGCTTCCTTTTGCAGCAAGAGACGAGAACCTTCAACGAACAACTTCATCCTAGCAACATCCCGCCTCGGCAAAGTACTTTCTCCGCTTCACCTCGGCAAGGCTATTCCTTGACTTTTCGGGGGGGCTATGATAGATATGGCCCAACCTCTCAAAGCCCACTAGCGTGCCCAAGCGAACTGGGCTCGACCTAATGTCGCTTTACTCGGTTACGCCCAATCACGACCTCCAAACCCAAATTAAAGGCGGTCGAGGCGAAGATAATGGGTAACGGTGGAAATCATGGGCAATTATGGTGAAGATCATGGTCGGTTATAGGAGGATCGTGAGCCCGCTAATCAAGGGATTCGTTACAAGGTTTACGTTTATGTATAAATAGGAGTTAGATTGAAGGTAAAGGGTTAGCAAATTCTCAATCTTGGAGCTCTTTGAGATACTCATTGTAACACAATTATAGTGAACATCTTGAGGATCATCACCTCCGTGGACGTAGATCTTTCTCTTGATCGAACCACGTTAAAACTCCTGTGTTCTTTACTGCTTTCTCTAAATCTTTCATACCAACGTATATAGATTCACTACCCAAGGCGATAGGATATGACAACGCTTATCTTCGAAAATCGCCGGCGATTCCGAATATCTCAACAAAGGCGAAAGCTTTTTCTGGCGACGAATCACACTGAGTTATACGAACATCGATCACTGCTAGCCCCAATTTTGGATAAATCGTCGCGAAATCAGCGATAAAAATCAAATCAGAATTCAATTCAAGCATAGTGTGTGCAGTGTATGCAAATTTAACCAAAAATCATACCGACATTCCAAATTTAGTCATTTGAGGAGAAATAGATATGTGGATTATTGAAGTAAAAGCAAGGAACCATCAGAGACCAAAATATATCCACAGAAGCATTACGCTGATGTACGGTCCGCATCATGGTTTGAACGTTCTTTTAAAAGAAAGATCACATCATTTGGCTCCTCATCAATTTTCCCAAACATAAAATCCATATAGAAAAAAGCAAGAAATAGATATGAAAGGTCATTTAAAATGAAAATGAAAATGAAGAAACAGAATTAAGGCTCAGAAATTGTATGGGTATCATCACTGGATCAGAGTGGTGCATGACATTCTCTAAATTCAATCACCGCCAAATCCCTGTTCGATATGTCTACAAAAATCTTCTTCAAAAAGCAAAAAGACGAAAGAAAAGAATCTCTAAAATAGTGATTGAGGAGGCCGGGAGAGCCGGTATATATACACACACTAGGATTTTGGGATAAAGAAACCCTAATGGCTCATTCGGCCCAATTCCGCCAATTTTATGAATGGGTAATGTGGTTTTTATATTTTCCTTTCTAGAGAATGTTGAATATAAATGAACTATGACTGATAAAATTAGGCAAAAATTGTGTTCAGCGTCCATCTTAATTAAATTTAATTAGATTCATTGATGAAAATTTAAGATCTATCAATTCCCATTAGAGGCTATATAACAAAATTATAATTTAACTAGGATGAATGTACTATACAACTGGATGCATCGAAAAAATATCATACTATGATTTTTTTTTCTCCACTGAGTGTATTCGCTATATGTCACTCACGAAAGGACATCGTGTTGAAGATCAAAATTGGATCGAAGTTCATAAAAATTTATTAGCAATACTCTTCAAAAGATATTGGTCGAATTTAATGGGCCGGAAAGTGGGTATAAAGGATTTTTTTTTGGTCATGGGGTGGAAAATGGGCCAAAAGCCCACCCGTGAGATACCGTACTGCTGAGTCATGTTGATTGTCGAGAAAAAATCATTCATTTCATTTCTTTTTTTGGGTCAATTAATACAGAAATTTTAAGAGAAATGCTAAATGTACATAATATGTACGTACATAATTAGACATTTTTGTCATTTTACACATTTTTAGGAATTAAGAGATTAATGATATTTTAATTGAATTTGTAATTTACTTAATTACCCATAATGATATTTAAGGAAAGGATTTCCAAATCTTTCATTGTGTGAGTTCACATCTCACCTCCATTGATAGGATATGGCCCAACCTCTCGGGCCCACTAGCGAGCCCAAGCGGTGGGCTCGACCTAATGTCGCTTTACTACTAGGTTCGCCGAATCACGACCTCCAAACCCAATTAAAGGCGGTCGAGGCGAAGATAATGGGTAACGGTGGAAATCATGGGCAATTATGGTGAAGATCATGGTCGGTTATGGGAGGATCGTGAGCCCGCTAATCAAGGATTCGTTACAAGGTTTACGTTTATGTATAAATAGGAGTTAGATTGAAGGTAAAGGGTTAGCAAATTCTTGAATCTGGAGCTCTTTGAGATACTCATTGAACACAATTATAGTGAACATCTTGGGGACCATCACCTCCGTGGGCGTAGATCTTTCTCTTGATCGAACCACGTTAAAACTCCGTGTTCTTTATCGCTTTCTAAATCTTTCATACCAACGTATCTGATTTATCATTGGCGCGCCGTCTGTGGGAAACTCTTGAACAAAAACCGTGTTTTCTACAATCTAATGGCAAGGACACGTCAAACGCTAAGTCTTGCCGGCGATGTCGGTAACAACCGCAGGAGAGACGATCGGTGGTCACACAACGCCGGGAAAGGGATTGCGGACGCCACCACGGTGACACACCGAGGGCTACATGGAGAATGCTTCCATACACCCTCGGGATCGCCGCCCAACGAAGAGGAAGATGCCGACCTCAGTACCGGTGAACAGGAGGTTCACCGCTCCCACGAGGTCCTCGGTCCATCTTAATTGTGTTCATCTTAATTAAATTTAATTAGATTCATTAATAAAAATTTAAGATCTATCAATTCCCATTAGAGACTATATAACAAAATTATAATTTAACTAGGATGAATGCACTATACAACTGGATGCATCGAAAAAATATCATACTATGATTTTTTTCTCCACTGAGTGTATTCGCTATATGTCACTCACGAAAGGAGTGTTGAAGATCAAAATTGGATCGAAGTTCATAAAAATTTATTAGCAATACTCTTCAAAAGATATTGGTCGAATTTAATGGGCCGGAAAGTGGGTTTAAAGGATTTTTTTTTTGGTCATGGGGTGGAAAATGGGCCAAAAGCCAACCCGTGAGATACCGTACTGCTGAGTCATGTTGATTGTCGAGAAAAAATCATTCATTTCAATTCTTCCCCTTCTCTCTCGAACCAGCTTCTTCACAAGTTTAACTAAACTAACGGGAATCTGGATAAAACTATCCCTCCAAATGAACACTAATACCTTAAATTCCCATCATTGCACGCGATTGCGCTGTGCTACTTCAGTAATTCCTGCTGCACTGCGAGTATCTCCGGCTATGGGGTTTAGTTCTTCGTCTTTCCCGTTTTATCCCTCCTCATTTCGCAATATTCCTCAAATTTCGCTCGTTGCTTGTGCAAAGAAGAAGAATTCCGACTCGGAGGCAGTTTTGAGTCCTTCCATTACTGAAGAAGTTTTTAGGGATGAATGCATAGAAGACGACATTCTCCATGATGGTATTTATTTATTTTTCCTGGATTTTATAAACCCTGTTTTTTCTTGGTAAAATTTAATTATTATGTGGAGTATAAGTACATGTTGCTCTATTGCATATATGTCTTGTTGAAAGAATTGCTTCTGTAATGGATCTTATCACTGGGTAAGTTGAGACAAACAGATTCGATGAATATTTATTGTTAAGGGTAAAATCTATTTTTGAAATTCGTTTAGAATGATGTAAGTCTTTACTATTGTTTTATTCACACTCTGGTTAAATCATGCAATTTTGTTTGAACGAAGAAGTCTTCGAGCCTCGATTTTGTTTCTATTTATGACAAATATGGAGTAAGAAATAGTTTACGTTTTTTTATTATATGCTTTAATGATCTGATAAATGCTGATTTCCTAGCAATGATGCATCACATCTACTTCTTGAACATGCAGATGAGTTACTAGAAGATGATGAGTATTTTGATGATGAGTATTTTGAAGAAGAGGCTGAACCATCGGTGCGTTTTACTTTTAGTAATACTTGTTTTCATTTCATGATTTATGTAGATGATAATCACATTCATATGGAGCTGTTTCCTTCCTTTTATGGCAATGTTCATTATTGAAGAAAAAAAGATGACATTTAGATGTGGAGCTCAATCTTTTTTTTTATGTTTTCCTTTCCCGTTGAAGGTAGGGGATGGAGCTGGAGGTGGTGGAATCTCACTTGCTGGAACAGGGTGGGATAAGAAAGCACTGGAAATTGCTGAAGAAGTTTGTCTTTCGTTTGATGGGGAACTCGATATATATGCATTTAGGACGCAGCTAAATGCCACTATTCAAGTTCGCATAGAGAGACATACAAATAAGTAAGAAATTACTAATCATCTATTACTTAATCTATGCTTCTTATAGTTTTCGGCACAGAATCATCTTGTCTTTGGTTCTATGTTACAGAAGTAGAATTTGCCCAACCTAACTTCTTTAAGGCCCATGCATCATGCACCGTATGTTGAAATACGTAATCAATTTAAGGTTCTCGTCTTGTTACTGAGACCTCTATTTAGTGCATGCAGACCCAGTTATGACTTATGACTTCGATCATATGCTTCTTACGAATCTTGTCTTTAACAGATAAAGCTTATAAAACATATGGGTTCTATGACTGAGAGATCTCTAGCCAGATTAAGACTGTTTAATACTTTTCAACACAGTGGGGTCAATTAACTTTGATCCTAGAAAAAACTATTTGTACTTCATGGCTTCAAAACATCCCAAAACATTTCCTGCATGTGCCATCCTTTAAGACTAACTAATTTTCTTCACAAAGTTCATTCTTTCTTCAGTTGTCTTCAATGGTTTATGTGATTAAAAAATCAATGTTCACAAATTCCTTGTGGTTCATGTGTTCTCATTTCATTTTTGTAATTTATGTTATGCGGTCATGTGTCTGTTTTTCATGTCTCCATTTATTTAAAACTGGTTCATCAAAGAATCTTAAGTTGATATCCTGACAATTCACAGGTCTGGCTCTCCCAATATGGCAGATATTGAAGCTTTCACAAGAACATTTAGAGCGCGGCTTGATGAAGCTGAAGCTACTGGAGATATTCCTCAAAATATCTCTCTAGAGGTCATTTATCTATTTTTTTATTTATCGGTTCTTATATCACTCATTATATATAACATACTGAATCCTCATCAAACTTATTTCCTCTAAATTTTTCGACAAATGCAGCTTGCCAAATGATACGATCACATAATCTTTTATTTTTGTTAGGAATTAATATTGTGATCTCTTACTTTTGATGGTAGTTATTAAGATTTATTAGCCTCTCTTTTTTATCTAGTTATGCCTTTTAAAACTATGAATAGTGGTTTATAGCTTTTTTTTTATCTTCGATCAATGCGAAATGTCAATAAAATTATTTGTAATGGGAGCTCTTTACTGCCCCGAAAGGTGAAATTGGAGCATGTGCTCGAGTACCCTGTCGTATCAGCAACTAGTCTTCTTTTCAATCTTCTCACCGGAATCTTTTATCATTAATCTATGTTGATCTTTTCTTTTCAGGTGTCTTCCCCAGGGGTCGAGAGGGTCATCCGGATCCCACAAGATCTCGAACGGTTTAAGGATCGTAACTTATTCGTAAAGTACGTAGCAGAAGCAACGGATGATGGTTCTTCGTCCGAGCACGACGGCATCTTTAGGCTTATAGCTTATGATGTAGAAACAAGCTCTTGCACTTGGGGGTTAGCAAATGTGAGGGTAAATAGGGAAAAATCCGGGAAGGGAAGGCCTCTTAGCAAAAAGCAGAAAGATTGGCGATTGATCACTCCTTTGGATTCCCTACGTTTAGTTCGATTGTTTTCTGATGTATGAAATTTTAATCCTTATTACTTTCTCTATCACTATCAGATATACTAATTCATAAAATGCATGTATAAATGAGAAGTTTCTTTTCTAAACTAGATGGCAAAATTAACATTTAACATTGTTAAGCAACCACTATTGCCATAACATGATTATTGGTTTGGGTCATTTTGGGGTTGAATTTGTGCATTTTCACAAAATAATGAACGTTACAAATTGATTTTGCTTCTTTATTTTCTTAGGCCCTCCTTTGTGAATTTAGTTGCCACCATTTTTAGCTAGGAGACAATTTCTGACTGAATAAAAATAATTTTCACGTTAAAAAAGAATAATAATTTGACCTCAATTAGCACGAGGATAAAATGTTTGAAACGTTCCTGTAGTCGAGTGTTTCATGTATGTCTAATCAGACATGTTTCAAAAAGTCCAAGGCTCACGAAGGCCACATGAGGCTGGGGAACTGATCGCAGTAGTCTGGGACAGCTAAGACGGTGTCTGGGACACCACCAGGGAGATTCAGGGCAGAAACAACAGTCGAGGCGTGTAGGTTGAAACAGTTGCGTGGTCCAGTTCCTGGGCGGTTTGACGTTCGCTCATTTTCCCGTCGTTTGGATGGAGGAACGCGGCTTAATATATTTACATATTTACTTTAGCCTACTACTATAGACGCAGTCAAGCAGCAAGTAAGTGTCGATCTCACATGTAGCAGAGTATAATCTCTTTCTCGGGTAACTAGATCATAAAAGGGAAGAGTTATTGGTAAGACCTGTAGAAGAAGCTGCATGTGAAAAGAAAAACGAACATAAAATATGAAAGAGGTTTCGGATTGAGTAAGATCCACATCAAGGTACTCATAATTCATTCATAGGCTCTCATGATCCTCGCGTGACTTCTCAAGTTTACAGAGCATTGCAAGAAGACATCTAGGTGTTTTCTGCTCGGAAAGTCGAGGTCAGTATGATCATACAGTTGCACCCTCTCAGGTTGTCATACCCCAAACTCAAATGAATAGATACACGGGGAAATGACTTGAAACCTTGCTTATACTGGAGGAAGAAGGAAAAACAAATCTCTCAAATTTGACAAAGCTAAATTTTCGAGGAGAAGATCGATATGAAATGTTATTTCGAATAACAATATATAACTAGTCCCCAAGATCAAAAGTTTAGTTTCTTACTCTGATAACAACCCTAAAGGACATCAAGATAAACAAAAAAGGGAAATTTTGAGTTCAAGCTAAACATGGACAGACATTAGGTAATACTTCCTCCGTCCACCAAAAACGTGCATCGTTTTTGGTGGCATGGGTTTTGAGAAAACTGTAATGAGTGTAAAGTAAATGTGTATAAAAAAGTGTGTCATTGGGATAATAAATGAATATATTAATGGATTGTGAGTATAAAAAGGTGGGCCATGAGTGTTTTTTTTTGTAAATAAGTGGATAAGTTGAGGGTAAAAATGTAAAGTTGGTGTTTCTAAAAAAGGAAAGTGCACATTTTTGGTGGACGGACCGAAAAGGAATTAAATGCGCGTTTTTGGTGGACGGAGGTAGTATAACATAGTCTTATATTTTGAAGATTTAGAATACTAAATAATGGCTAGTCATTCAGCAGAAGTCAAGATTTTGGAGTAGAACCCTAGCCTCAACTCCGCCCCGTCAACACCATCCAGTCAACCTGAAAAATATTTGAAAGTATTTTTGGGTTGAATACTAATGTATTCAGTGGGTAGATGACTTTTAAAACATTTCACAAGATCAAAACAGTTTATCCAACATCTCCACATAACGAAGGAGGTTTCAAAACTAAAAGCCACTTCCCAGTTATGTAAAAACGAATTAATCTTTCTTATGGTGCCAATGTCACACTCTCTGCTGTTACTCTTATCATTATATATTCCTTTTCGATCTGGGTCAACACCCTTAACGAATCTCGATTCCGGGAACATAGCCACCGTCAGATCTTTGGGTGAAACCATTCATTTGGCCGTTTCGCAAGTGGAGATCAACCCACCGCGATTCGAGCCCGTACACACAACCCTTAGTAAGTGTGTTAGACCGACTAAGAGCCACAATTATTATATAAGAGCATTATACAGAGTAGAGCGTAACAAAACATTTATATTGGATAAACATTCACATTGTAGAAATATCATAACATATAACTCAAAATACTTTTGTAAAGTAAGCCCACCTCGAAGAATCAATAGTTAAAACTCGCCTTGGGCAAAGCGAAGTTAATCCCCTTGGTCAACAAAGCCTACAAGACAAACTAATCTTAAAAGATCTAGCAATACTAGCCTTAGGTCTAAATAAAGTAAAACTATTATTTATTAATTTCTAAGTCAGGTTTTCCAAACCTTAGATTCATAGGATCAAATCTTACGGTGAATTCATCACTTTTCTCCAAAAACTAAATTTGATTTATTCAAATTATCAATTAAAACGCATAGGTTCAATCTCATGAGGGTGAATTTTAATTCTTCTTCATCATCTTATTGATGGATTCATTTACACATGAGAATTCAGACGCCTGACAATTGAATTCCTGACAATTATTTCAAAGTTCGTATTTTATAGGTTAATGATGGTTTTTACAATAATCACTCCCTATATATATATATACACACACTAGCATAACATATATATATATATACACACACACTAGCATAACTTCTTAATTATATTATTAATTGAAATTTTATTAAACATCACTTAATAAAATTTCCTCAAATTATGAATATTTTCTCAACATAATTAAATATTATGTTAAGTTAAACAAATTTAAGATTTAATTATTAGACCTGTAACACCCCAAAATTCATAATTTAAAAATGCTATATTTTCTTAAATAAAATAGCTAAAACGGAAGCATGTTTTTTTTTTATATAATAAAATATATAAAATCTCTTGAATAAAATTTATCAAATAATGAATCCAACAAACTCAAGTCTAAACTTTGCAAAAGAACTGACGCCAATCAACGACCCAAAGCAAACTACGCAAGACTTAGTAGTATGAGATAAGTTGGAGTTCTAGTAACTCAAATCCAACAACGATAAAAAAAGAAAAAGAATTTAAACAAAAATAACACAAGTCTTGGAAGGAATTAAAAGCGATATAACACCACTAGGCACACCCACACCGCCACGCCGCACCATGATCACAGACCTGAAAATATTTTAGATAAAAAGGGGGTGAGCACAAAAACGTACTCAGTGGTGGGGAACAAGGAATATCATTATTTTATTTGTCAAAACGTGTATACATCGCAAGAAAGTAATAGTCAATCATATTCAACCTCACCGGTTTAAAAATCCTGCCACACAGGCAAAAATTACGCCACACAGGCTATGATTCGCCACACAGGCTATGGTTCGCCACACAGGCTACGCCACATAGTACGCCACACAGGCTATGGTTCGCCACACAGGCTACGCCACATAGTACACCACACAGGCTATAATACAGGTAATAATACGCCACACAGGCTTTCACCATGGATGTAACAAAACACAACAATGATTATCACCATGAACTTACAGATATAGTAAATCCCATAATAAATATGTTTATTCCAAATCACATATTTGCAAATTAAGAAGATTTCATCCACCTTGTTTTGTCGAGCACAATAAATCAATACTAATCAATTCTGGGACGAGGATCCTAGTTGCGCCGCACCTAGTTCAATAAATACAATAAATTTTTATAAAGCCTAGAACTCTTAAACATGAAATTACTCAAAAAAAAAAGATAGTAACTGACATCAAAGTCTATAATTTAATTAAAAATAACTAATTATTTTTTTCTAATGAAATTGAAACAATTAGTACAGATCGACTCAAATCAATTAGCTAAACTGAACTAATAATTTATTGACTAGAACCAATGGTCATTCTTTTGTAGATTAAAGAAAACGCACTACTAATTAAATTAATCAAACAAATAAAACTTATTCAAATATAATAATCTAACTAACTACGTAGCTTTAAGTTTAAAATAATAATTATTTGGTTAATGATAAAACCAAGCTTTAATAGCAAAAGCAGTAAATTAGCCTTCTCTTAATATTCAGTTACAAATCGTAACAATAATATAAATATGTATATATTAAACAATTCTACAACTCGAGGTACCATTATTTGCAAACACTTGTAGATGCAATTAAAGCGGTGGCTTTTCGAGAGATTACATCTTTGAAGGCGAAGATGATTCAAACGTGTTTTAAAAAATACCGGACAAGGTTTTGTCCTTTCTTTGATCTTAAAAGATAATCATTACATAAGCTATCATAACAAGAAAAGGAAGACAAGAAAGTAGCAAAACGCACTGCAGGCATTAAATGCTTAACCAAGGAATGAAATTTGTAATTTGATCAACACTTTCAAATTTTCGTTTGGAAATTCGAGAGAAGAAAAGAAAGGCTTTGAGAAAGAAGAAAAATTGAATATAGATGAAGAAGTTTGCGTCTTCGTGAGTGTACCGTGTGTATATATATATATATATATATATATATATATATGTAAACCCTAATAAATTTCTAATCCTACTTGAACTCTTATTAATTAAATCTCAATCCTAGATAAATATAAAATAGAACTTGGGCTCAACAAAATAATATACTACAAAGCCCAATTTGAGAAATAAATAATATAATTAGATAATTACATAAGCCAAAAACTTAATAATATAATTTCATAAGCCCAAAATTTATTTTATTACTTAACCCATATCTGTAAAGTAAAATTTGAAGGCCCTAAAATAAATTTCGAAGTTCGTTTTCTAGCTAGGGGCGCAACTACAGACTTCTTCAAGTCCAACACAAATTCGAGTATGTCAAATATTCACAAATCCAACACAAAAGATTTTAAATTTAAAGCAAATTAATGCAAGCAAAAAGTGGGGCGTTACAACCCTACCCACTTAATAAAAATTTCGTCCTCGAAATTTGTCTTACCAGGTGCTATTAGGGACGGGTACTTAGCTAAAATTTCATCCTCACGCTCCCAAGTCGCTTCCTCGGGTCCATGGCGACTCCATTGTATTTTAATTAAGGCCACGCGTCGATTCTTTAACTCGTGGATTTTTCGATCTAGAATCGCAATGGGTTCCTCCTCGTAGGTTAAATCCTTATTAAGCGATATACCACCATAAGACACCACATGACTCGAGTCATGCATATACTTCCTCAACATCGAAACATGAAAAACATTATGCACAGATGACAGCTCGGGCGATAACGCCAAACGATAGGCAACATCTCCAATCTTTTCCAAAATTTCAAATGGTCCAATGAAGCGAGGTCTTAACTTTCCTTTCTTACCAAATCTCAAAACTCCCTTCATTAGCGCTACCTTCAAAAACACTTTATCACCAACTTCAAAATGCAAATCCTTTATTCTTTTATTAGCATAAGACTTTTGTCTATCTTGAGCAACTTTGTTCTTATCTCGAATTTTCTTGACAACATCAACAGTTCTTTCCACCATCTCGGGTCCCAAAATTTTTCTTTCACCAACTTCATCCCAAAAGACATGTGATCTATATTTTCTCCCATAGAGTGCCTCATAAGGAGCCATACCAATACTGGAGTGATAACTATTGTTATAAGCAAACTCTATCAACGGCAAGTGTGTCTCCCAACTTCCTCCAATATCCAAGACACAAGTTCTTAACATATCTTCCAAAGTTTGAATCGTCTTTTCTGACTGGCCGTCTGTTTGAGGATGATACGCTGTCGAAAACTTTAACTTTGTACCCAAAGCAAGGTGTAGACTGCCCCAAAACCTTGACATAAAACGTGGGTCTCGATCAGATATAATGGATGTCGGTACCCCATGAAGTCGAACTATCTTCCGAACATATAACTGTGCAAACTTGTCCATCGAGAACGTCATGTGCACTGGCACGAAATGCGCTGACTTAGTCAAACGATCAACAATCACCCAAATTGCATCATTACCTCTCAAGGTCCTAGGAAGTAGAACTACAAAATCCATAGTGATGTGTTCCCACTTCCACTCTGGTATCTCTAAGGGCTTTAATAATCCCGAGGGTCTTTGATGTTTAGCCTTCACTTGTTGACATGCCAGACATCGCTCCACATACTTTGCAATTGACCTTTTCATGCCATACCACCAAAAACTCTTCTTTAAATCTTGGTACATCTTGGTGCTGTGTACACCGTTCGATGTGCCTCATCCATTATCTCTTTTCTCAACTCCTCATCCACTGGTACACAAATTCTCTTATTATAGGCAAGTGTCCCATCATGCAGAACTGAAAATCCTCTTGGATCATCAGACACCTCTTTAGCAAGCATCCTTTGTAGGAACTCATCATCTTTTTGAGCTTCTCGAATTCTATCTCGCAACGTCGGACGTACTACCAAAGCTGAGATAATAGCATCCGCTTCTTCAGGTGTGGTCACTACTTCAAGACTCAATCTTTCAAAATCTTTCACTAACTCTTCTTGTTGAGTTAACCTTCTTATAGGATTTGCATCCATCCTTCTACTAAGTGCATCTGCCACAACATTTGCTTTTCCAGAGTGGTACAAAATCTTACAATCATAGTCCTTGACCAACCCCAACCACCTTCGTTGTCTCATGTTTAGCTCTTTTTGCGTGAAAAAGTATTTCAAACTCTTGTGGTTAGTATAAATCTCACACTTACCTCCATAAAGGTAATGTCTCCAAATCTTCAAAGCATGAACTACTGCTTCCAATTTCAAATCGTGTGTAGGATAATTTAGTTCATGTGGATTCAACTGTCGAGATGCATAAGCCACCACTTTTCCTTCTTGCATTAGCACACATCCTAAACCTGCTTCGACGCCACTATAGATTATGTATCCTTTAGAACTAACGGGGATAGTCAAGACTGGAGCAGTTACCAACTTCTCTTTTAATATTTGAAAGCTTCTTTCGCACTTCTCCGTCCACTCAAATGGTATTCCTTTCCGTGTCAACTGAGTGAGTGGTCCTGCAATCCTTGAAAAACCTTCGATAAATTTTCTATAATATCCCGCCACCGAAAACTTCGTATTTCTACGGCGCTTGTCGGCACTTTCCAATTACTTACCGCCTCAACCTTTGCCGGATCCACTTCAATTCCTTCTGAGGTCACCACGTGTCCAAGAAATCCTATCCGATTCAGCCAAAACTCACACTTTGTAAACTTGGCATACAACTTTTCATTCCTTAGTGTCTCCAAGACTGTGCGCAGATGCGACTCGTGCTCTTCTTGATTTTTAGAGTATATCAAGATGTCATCGATGAAGACGATCACAAACTTGTCCAAGTATGGATGAAATACCCGATTCATCAAGTCCATAAAAACTGCAGGGGCATTGGACAAACCAAAAGACATTACCACAAACTCATAGTGACCATATCTTGTCCTAAAAGCCGTCTTTGGAATATCATCTTCCTTCACCTTCAATTGATGGTATCCAGATCGTAGATCTACCTTAGAGAAAACTCCTGCACCTTGTAATTGATCGAAGAGGTCTTCAATTCTCGGTAGAGGATACTTGTTCTTTATTGTAAGTTGATTCAGGTCTCGATAATCGATACACATCCTCATGCTACCATCTTTCTTCTTTACAAATAAAACTGGTGCTCCCCATGGTGAAACACTCGGTCGAATATATCCTTTATCCAACAATTCTTGTAACTGCGCCTTCAACTCTTCTAACTCCTTTGGTGCCATTCGGTATGGAGCCTTAGAACCGATCTTTGCCCGCACAAGGTCAATGATAAACTCCACTTGTCGGTTCGGGGTAAACACGGTATTTCTTGAAAACACATCGATAAAATCTCGAACCACTTCCACATCCTCTATTGTTGTCTCTGTCTCTGTTGACCCCAATACATTTACCAAGAATCCTTCACACTTTCCTTTTCTTAGCATCTTCACTGTTTCCATTGCAGATATTATCTTCAATGGTTTTCCAATTCTTGCTCCGTAAAACGTAAACTCATTCTCTTCCGGTCTTTAAAAAATCACTTCTCTCTCATGACACCTTATAGTGGCGTAATTGCTACTTAACCAATCCATCCCCAAGATCAAATCAAAATCACGCATCTCTAAAGCATAGAGATCCGCCACTAATGATTTTCCTCCCAAAATAATATTCACATTTCTTGCCATCATATTAGTTCTTAGAGTTTCTCCTGAGGGAATCCTAACATCAAGGGCTAGGTTCTCTACCCCTACATCCATTCTTGTTTTCTCACATAGCCCAACAGATATAAAAGAATGTGATGCTCCAGAATCAAATAAGGCTAAAACAGGTAATCCAGAAACGATAACCATACCTGACATAGTACCACTCCCTTCACCAGCCTCTTGCCGAGTGAATGCATATAGTCGAGCATTACCTCCTTGCTTCTGTTCAACTCTTCCCTTCTTTGGACAGTTGTTGGCGTAATGTCCCGGCTCGTGGCAGATATAACATACTCCGACTTGTCCATGACATCTTCCAAAGTGTGACCGCTTGCACTGCTGACATATGGGCATCTGCGTCGACTTATTAGGAGCATGCTGAGTGTTAATCATTCTCCCCTTCTTATTGGAAACATTGTTGTTTCCCCGATTTCGGTTGTCCCACTTCCTCTTTACTGGATGATCTACATTTCTTGTATTCTTATCCACTTCGAGTCCGACTTCCACTTCATGCGCTCTTCCGACAAAGAACACCATAACTTACAATCTCGTGAACGCAAGGATGCCCGTATCTCGTGTTTAAGCCCACGAAGAAAACGATCGACCTTTTGGTCATCGATGTCGACCCGTCGTGTAGCGTAACGAGCAAGTTTATTGAACTTCCTCGTATTCGATTCTGATCATACCGCCGCAAGTCAAGGAACTCCGCTTGTTTCGATTACGGTAGGAACGTGGAAAGTATTTCTCCATAACCACTTCTTTGAACCTTTCCCATGTTAGGTTCTGATGCTTCGCTTCAGTCAAACCACTTTTATAAGACTTCCACCAGTGGCCTGCATCTTCAGTGAATTGGAAGACCGTGCACGACACCTTGTGGACATCAGTACACTCTATGTGCTCAAAAATTCTCTCGAGCTCCATTATCCATTCCTCTAAAATCAGAGGTCCACTCCTACCATTGAACCTCGGTGGTGCGTATCGACGAAATTGTTCAATCACTTTGCTAGTAGTCGGCGGCGGTGGTACATTATTTTGCAGAGCAGGCTCTGCATGAGGTTGGCGCTGTGTGAGTTCTTGTAGTGCAGCAACCAATGTTTCCACCAAATTCGCAGTCTGTTGGTCATTATCGGGGTTGCGTTGGGGTCCACGGGCCATCTCCTATAAAAATTAAATTTCACTTTACAACGTTGGCAGAAACGGACTACAGTAAGAGCATGTTCATAAACTAGAGGTATATTATTGTTATTCTCCATCTGACCTACACAAGGGAGGCCTAATAATCAAGCAACTAAGTTCCTTCTAATTCCGATGATAAATAAGTAAAAATTTCAATCAACTCATACTCAAGTTCAACAATAATTTCGCAAAAAGATGCATAACTCTCATATAATGCCACATACAAAATACCATTACATCTCATAATATTTGAGAGAGAATCTCCACTAATAAGTTATCACCAAGATATTTTATCATATCAAAACAACGTAAATTACCTCGATCAGGAGCGCGTGACGAGAATGGGTGGTGCCCTTTGTCATAACAACATCATATAACAAATTTTCCAAAATTTTAAAGTCTACAGAAACGTAGACCCGCTCTGATACCACTAAATGTAACACCCCAAAATTCATAATTTAAAAATGCTATATTTTCTTAAATAAAATAGCTAAAGCGGAAGCATGTTTTATTTTTTATATAATAAAATATATAAAATCTATTGAATAAAATTTATCCAATAATGAATCCAACAAACTCAAGTCTAAACTTTGCAAAAGAACTGACGCCAATCAACGACCCAAAGCAAACTACGCAAGACTTAGTAGTATGAGATAAGTTGGAGTTCTAGTAACTCAAATCCAACAACGATAATAAAGGAAAAGAAATTAAACAAAAATAACACAAGTCTTGGAAGGAATTAAAAACGACATAACACCACTAGGCACACCCACACCGTCACGCCGCTCCATGATCACTGACCTGAAAATATTTTAGATAAAAAGGGGGTGAGCACAAAAACGTACTCAGTGGTGGGGAACAAGGAATATCATTATTTTATTTGTCAAAATGTGTATACATCGCAAGAAAGTAATAGTCAATCATATTCAACCTCACCGGTTTAAAAATCCTGTCACACAGGCAAAAATTACGCCACACAGGCTATGATTCGCCACACAGGCTATGGTTCGCCACACAGGCTACGCCACATAGTACGCCACACAGGCTATGGTTCGCCACACAGGCTACGCCACATAGTATGCCACACAGGCTATGGTTCGCCACACAGACTACGCCACATAGTACGCCACACAGGCTATAATACAGGTAATAATACGCCACACAGGCTTTCACCATGGATGTACCAAAACACAACAATGATTATCACCATGAACTTACAGATATAGTAAATCCCATAATAAATATGTTTATTCCAAATCACATATTTGCAAGTTAAGAAGATTTCATCCACCTTGTTTTGTCGAGCACAATAAATCAATACTAATCAATTCTGGGACGAGGATCCTAGTTGCGCCGCACCTAGTTCAATAAATACAATAAATTTTTATAAAGCCTAGAACTCTTAAACATGAAATTACTCAAAAAAAAAAAGATAGTAACTGACATCAAAGTCTATAATTTAATTAAAAATAACTAATTATTTTTTTCTAATGAAATTGAAACAATTAGTACAGATCGACTCAAATCAATTAGCTAAACTGAACTAATAATTTATTGACTAGAACCAATGGTCATTCTTTTGTAGATTAAAGAAAACGCACTACTAATTAAATTAATCAAACAAATAAAACTTATTCAAATATAATAATCTAACTAACTACGTAGCTTTAAGTTTAAAATAATAATTATTTGGTTAATGATAAAACCGAAGCTTTAATAGCAAAAGCAGTAAATTAGCCTTCTCTTAATATTCTGTTACAAATCGTAACAATAATATAAATATGTATATATTAAACAATTCTACAACTCAGTGTACCATTATTTGCAAACACTTGTAGATGCAATTAAAACGGTGGCTTTTCAGTAGATTACATGCTGAAAGGCCAAGATGATTTCAAACGTGTTTTAAAAAAATACCAGCACAAGGTTTTGTCCCTTTCTTTGATCTTAAAAAGATAATCATTACATAAGCTATCATAACAAGAAAAGGAAGACAAGAAAGTAGCAAAAACGTACCAGGGCATTAAATGCTTAACCAAGGAATGAAATTTGTAATTTGATCAACACTTTCAAATTTTCGTTTGGAAATTCAGAGAGAAGAAAAGAAAGGCTTTGAGAAAGAAGAAAAATTGAATATAGATGAAGAAGTTTGCGTCTTCTTGTACTGTGTGTATATATATATATATATATATATATATATATATATATATATATATATATATATATATATATATATATGTAAACCCTAATAAATTTCTAATCCTACTTGAACTCTTATTAATTAAATCTCAATCCTAGATAAATATAAAATAGAACTTGGGCTCAACAAAATAATATACTACAAAGCCCAATTTGAGAAATAAATAATATAATTAGATAATTACATAAGCCAAAAACTTAATAATATAATTTCATAAGCCCAAAATTTATTTTATTACTTAACCCATATCTGTAAAGTAAAATTTGAAGGCCCTAAAATAAATTCCGAAGTTCGTTTTCTAGTTAGGGGCGCAACTACAGACTTCCTCAAGTCCAACACAAATTCGAGTATATCAAATATTCACAAATCCAACACAAAAGATTTTAAATTTAAAGCAAATTAATGCAAGCAAAAAGTGGGGCGTTACAAGACCATCATTAATCAATAGCTTAATTTGGGCCCAATTGAGGATAATTTAACTTTCCATATATCTAATTTTTTTTTTGTAAGTATAAGCCCAACAATTTATTTAGGTCAAAGCATAATTAATAATAAAAAAAAGGAATGAAAGAAAAGGAAAATAGAAAAAAAAATTCTCTTTCTCTCTCTCAAACTCTCGGTACTCCCCCCAGACCCCCAATCTCTCATTTCTTTTCCTCTTGTGTTCTTCTTCCCCCTCCTCTCGGTTTTACCGCCGCCTCCCTTCCCCTTCTCCTTCCCTGCCCTCTGCCGCCGCCGATCCCTTCTCCTCCCTTGCCTTTTGCCTCCACTGCCGACCTCCCTCTCCCCTGCCTACCGCCGACCTCCCTTTCTTGCCACCATCGACCCTCTCTCTCTCCTAACTCACGCATACACATTGGAAACAGACACATACACCTCCTCCCCCCCTCCTTCTCGGCACTCTCTCTTTCTCCATTCTTCCAGTTCACAGAAAAAAGAATTCCCCCTCCCAATTTCTCAAAAAAAGAAGAAGAAGCTCTACCTTAAGCTCTCATCGATTCCCCCCTCTCTGATTGTCTCATTCAAATTAACAACAGAGGCTTCCTCTTTTATTCTGTTTTTTTTCCTTGTGGTTATGTTAGAGTTATTTAGCAATTGGCAGAAAATGTTCATTCTTTGCATTTTATGTCTTATGCTTTCTAGTATACTGCTCTTTGTATCATATTTATTTTCAGTTATCAGACATGCGTGCAAAAACAATATTATGGATTCGTTGATTGGGTTAGAAGATGGACCTTTGTGCTGGAATTGAATTATTTTCTGCTGGTTTTTCTTGTATAAGAGAAAATGAGAGGCTTTGCCCTTCTGCAAAGCAAGCAGACAAAGGATCAGTGACAACGATGAAGAAAGGAAAAAAAGAAATGAAAGTGAAGGTTCAATCCTTTACGCTCAGATCATGGTAAAAGGGAAAAGGGGTGAAAAAGAAAAGAGGGTTATAAAGGTTGAAAAAGGGCGTTGAGTTATCGTGGCAGCAGGCATGACCATGAATCAATTGATTAAACAAAGCTTAAAACAATATCCTCTGTTTTGAGGATCCATTTGTAGCAAATGATTCAAAGGTGAATTGAGGCTCATTGTACCAATTCAGAAAAAAAAATCTAAATACTTTGGTATTGAGTTGATTATTAAGTTAATATTTTTATAACCTATATATAATTAGAAATCTTTAAAAAAAATTCTCCGAATGCAAAACGATTAAAAACAATTTAAAGAAAATTCTCCAGTAAGTACGGGGCATTACATAGGTTCTGCTCCTCCTTAGTTTAGAATTTGCTAGATTTATACCTCCACTCCTCCATAACGTTCTCAAAGAAGCTCCCCTTTTTTTTGATGAATAAATAATTTCCATAAATAAATAAAGATGAATACAAGTGAAACATGGGCATACCCGAGGGAATACAACAGCAAAGCTGTGAATGGTCCAAAAAGAGAACTATCCCATCCACATTGCATCGCATTGGGCATGTTATAAGATATAATGAGATAAAGTACGACAGCCCAAGGAGAAGCACGACAACTTATGTAGAAACCATGAGTATAAACCCATCAAAAAAAGAGCGCCCAAAACAAATCCATAGGGCATAACATATAAAACCAAAAGGTTAACATACGCCCAAGATGAACTAACAACATGCGCTACATAGGTAACAAAAAAACCAAAGGGAAAGTGGACAAGGTGAATATAATCATTTTAGCACAACAGCCCGAGATGCAACAAAAAATATATAGAGTAAATAACTTTGGACAATATGCACTCAAAGGGGAGGAGGGTAGCCAAACATAATGCCACGAGTATAAACATCCAACCATCAAAAAACCCTCCAAGGGAGGGTGGGGGCCACCTCGGAGGGCATCCATCAAAAAAGGTACATGCAACCACACATCAGATTTAGAAGCCAACATACAAGGGGCAACAAAATATATATATATATATATATATGGTAAACATTCTTTGTTCTCTCAAGCCAAACAGACAGCCTAGGAGAACAAAAGAATGTATAACATGAGTAGATTTCAAAAGAGTTTTCCGCCATCAATATAAGCACATAAGCACGCTAGGGGGGAAGCCCGTTAATTAAGGCCCATAAACCCACCAAGGAAGGATGCCCGTCAATTAAAGCACATAAATATAAAGCTGAAAAGCCCACCAGGGAGGGGCGCCCATCACATAAGAGGCCATCAAACAAACCTCAAACACAGAATACAATTATGAGCAGCAAGTAGGCCAAATCCCACCAAACGGGGTGACTAAATGCAGACAAGAGAAGCATGGTATAAACACAAAAGCTCGCCAGGTGGAGCAGCCATCACATAGAGCCTACACCCACCAGTTGGGGTTTCAAGGGGCATGAAAAGCTATAAGATAAAAAATCAAGGACAAACCAGCTGCCAAAATCTTCAGCAAAGGGTGACTTAGCTCATAAAAGAGAAGCATGAAACTGGCAAATAAGGCTGACCAGGCGTAGCAGTTATCAACTAACAAGAAGCAGAGCAATCAGATTAACAACGCAATTAATCAGCATACAAAACAACATGCACAAAGATAAAAGACATCCGACCAAAACCCATGGCTACCCTCAAGAGATTGGGTCTCTTGAGATGCCAACTCACACCAACCACTATTAGACAATTAAGATTACAGCGGGGGGCGGAGGCCAAAACACTCCAAGGGGAGGGGCGAAAGGTCCCAGCCCACAAGTGACAAGGGCGGTGACCTTGCATGAAGGCGGCAAAATATATATATATATATATATATATATATATATATATATATATATATCAGGCTGCCTAAAACAAACCAGCTGACCTCCTAGAGACATGGTAGTCGAGAAAGAACCGAGTCAATGGGGAATAGCGAATATAACACTGTGTAGACGTCTCTATTAATTTTTGTTGAAATCTGGCTCTGGATGAAAGGAGCATGTTCAAAGACTTTGGCATTTCGACCTTTCCACACATGGTTCACTGTTGCCATAAGCGCAATTCGCTTAGCTTTCTGGATAATGGTTGCACCAACTCTTTCTCTGTTCATCCATTTGATGGCACTAGATATGGATGACATTTCTCTTCTTAATCCCAACCAATATCTGATTTCCTTCCAGACCCCTCCCGTGACCTGACAACGAAAAAAGAGATGGTCATTGGATTCCAAATGATTATTGCACAAAGGACAGTCAATATTAATATTGAGAAAAGACAGGCGATCTAAAGAAGAGAGTCTCCTTGCTATTGGTCTAAATGACCTCTGTACTCGGACATAGTTTACAGGTGAAGCTAAGAGGGTGTTTGGCTGAGCTTATAAGCTCAGCCAAACACCCTCTAAATCTTAAGTCATCGCACATACGCCAGAGAAAGTTTTCCGAACCCTTCCTCGATAGACTACCTCTTTCCTTCTCCTCACTTCTCCTCACTTCATGGCTTGTAATTTTGACGAACTCACCGATGGGTAGAGCCAAGGAAATAGGCAGCTTAGCGAGCGGCAGTGGGCACGAGAGACACCTGGATCATGGGGGCTATTGTATTCGTCCAATACACCCTGTCCATACCTCCTGCAACCCCTTGGGCAGGTTGGTGTGCTTAGCAAGTTGTTTCAAATCTTGGATCATTTCCTTCATTCTGGAATTTCTACCGAATATGTTACCATCCAGAAATCAGGTTATTCTTTGCAATCCTCCACATCTCTGTTGTGGCCAGACCTATCATCGCACATGGTGGCTCACTGTGTATTTTGTTCGTCTGGTACCTGACTTGGAACAGAATCTTTCAGAAGGTACTTTGTGCCACCCTTTTCCTTGATTTTTTTTCTTTTCATAAGGCACCTTGTGCCACCCCTTAGGTATGATCTGTAGCATCTGGGCTTCCTTGTCCGGCAACCATTGTTCACCCTTTTCACTGCATTTAATTCAAACGAGTTAATTCAAAATAAAAGGCTTCAAAGCTCAAAGTGGCTTACAAGGGATAAAACATCAATAGGACATGGTAAACAGACAATTTAAGTTCACAGAAGAAGAAAAAAAATGCCTTAGTGATGTAAGCATGCTTTGAATTAACACGTGCAAAATTGAATATAGGCACAAGCAAGTTCTAGAGAATACAATAGGCCCAAAAAACTACTATGACACCAGCATAAACATACTGTCATGCAGAAAGAGTTTGATAGAATTAAGCCAAAACTCACCAGGTACGCTAAGCCTATATGGTCATATGCCTTTATGAAATTCAAGCAGTTTATATTCACAAGTCCACCAAACAGGCTAAAAGCAATCAGCATGTTCACATTGCTAACAAGTCCTTCAAAGATACCAATAGACACCAAACAAGGGTGACTAACCTCACCTACAAACTTTGAGCAACAGAGTGTCCTTCACACCAAACGCATAAACTTGGTTTGATCACTCTTGACTCAAAACGACAAGATTTTTTTTATTAAAAAAAAAACAAAGACAAAAGGCTAAGAAGAACCAATCTTCGGACAGGAGAGGTAGGGTCACATCCCATAGATAGGGTTAAGAGTGATGATCGGTCCGGTTTTGGTTAGTTGAGACCGAAACGTCGGTTAATCGAAACCGAAGTGGAGCAAAAATAACTACTAAAACGACACCGATCGATTAATTGGTTAACCGATTTATCTACTAGGTTAGTCGGCTAGGTTCGCGGGTACCGGAAATTAACCGAATTGCATAAAAAAACTTCTTATATTCTTTAATTATCTCCCTATTTCGACACCAAAACAACAACAATTCACAACAAACCAGACTGAATTCACTACAATCCTTCCAGAAACTCGTGATAAAATTTCACATATTCACTAGAAACCAGCAAATATAGAACATAAGGAAGCAAGCAACAAAGAAAAAAAATCTACCAAATCCAAACTCTAATCAGCATGTGATGCAACTCATGTAGAATATAACAATATATTAAAAAGCACAAGCATTCAAAAGGAAAAAACTGCCATTAATACTGCAATAAGCAACTTACAGTCACGGGCTCACGACGAGCGATGGAGATGAAATAGGGGCTGAGGTGGGGGCTGTGAGGTGATAAATCTAATATATGTTAGTATGCAAGATTTATGTAAAGCAATAAAGAACACCAAGGCTTTTACGTGGTTCGATCGTTAATGTGATCTACGTCCACAGAGGAGTGATTCCTCAATACTTTCACTATGTTTTGATTACAGTGAGTATAGCCAAAAGCTCTTAGTATTCAAGAAGTTGCTAACCCTTCTACCTTCGATCTAACTCCTATTTATACATATATGAGGGCCCTATAGGGGAACCGATCCTCCCATGTAGGGACTCTTAGCTCGTGTGTAGGACTGTTCCTCTTGTCCATAGGGCACAGTTAGCTTCCGCCGTAGGGGCCTTTGGCCTTCGTGCAGGTGGCGCCTGATTAGGGTTTGAAGGCTGGGCCTTGGGCTTAACCACATGGGCCGCTACTAATGTCAGGCCCAGCTCGTTTGGGCCTGTCAGTGGGCCTGCGTGGTTGGGCCATATCCCATCATAGCCCCCGAATAGTCGAGGAACAGCCATGCCGAGGTGAAGTGAAGAATGCGCGTTGCCGAGGTAGGATGTTGCTCGGCTGATGCTGTTCTCGAAGGTTCCTCGATCTCTTTGGTGTCAGGATTTGATCGGTTCGCTTGGATTCGAACTGAGGTAGACGGTTTGGCGTTCTGGGCATGCGCCGCTTGTTGGGGACCGAGCTGGAGTCGCCGGTCGTTTGACAAAGATGTGCTGATAAAGGAAGTCGAAGTCCGACCTGGATAGGGACCCTTGTACAGGTTACACCGAGGTCCGATCTGGAGCGGCACCGCTCTTCTCGAGGATGCCGAGGTCGACACCGGGGCGGACTGGATAGAGATATCATCTTTGGATGATACCAAGTCCGCCCCGAGTGCCACCGAGGTCCGATCCGGGCGGCACCGCTCTTCGGAGGATGCCGAGGTCCGACACGAGGCGGATTCGGGCAGAGATATCATCTTTGGATGATACCGAGGTCCGTCCTGAGTGACACCGCCCTCCTGGGGGATGCCGAGGTGTGGCCTTAGCGGCGCCGACTTCTGGAGGACGCCGAGGTCCGAGCTGGAGCGCCACCTTCTTGGATGTGGAAGCGGACGAGGTCCGAGGTCCGAGCCGTATGAGGTCAACGTAATCATCACACGATCAGACTGGCGGTCTGTCTTACCGTAGAGTACGTCATACGCGCCAGGCGGCAGTTGGGCGCTCGAACCGCGTGCGCGCGTGAACTCCACATCCAATCGCGGGTAGGCACGTGTGGAAGTTGAAACGACCGTTTTAGGCGCCACTTGCCCCATAAATAGGCCCAAATAAGGCAACTGTTCACTTTCTTCTTCCACACTTTGCATCAGAGATTATACTTTTCGAAAATCTTCCCACCTTTTCTGAACTTGTTGAAGGAGCCAAACATCTCATCGAAAAGTAAGTATGTATTCTTCATCTTCTCCTTCTCGCTCGAAATTTGCGGTTACGCCTCGGTTTACGGCCGTGTGCCTTCGATGTAAAGGACTATATGTGCTATAACCGCTGGTAGGTCCATAGACTTAGTGCTAGGTCCCGCCGTATCATCGGTATGGGACGGACTTAGGGTTGGCGTGGCGAGGTCGAGGTTGACGGAGGAGCTTTTGAGACGACGAAGAATACCGTATTCGGGAGGCGTGGTGGTGCTGCCGCGACCGCATGATAGGGCGATGTCCTTCCGGAAGGATTTATTATCGTATGTAGATAGCTTGATAGCTGGCCTTAGGTTTCCTTTGGCCCCAATTTTCCTTAGCTTTCAAGAATATTTTCAGATCCCCATATGTCAACTGACCTCGAATTCCATTAGGTCGGTGGTGGGGCTAGGGCTGTCCTGCTATGGCGTTGGGGAGGAGTTGTCCTTCGAGGTCTTGATGCGCTTTTTTAGCGTCAAGGCCATAGGAGGGGTGTACTATCTGTCTCCTCGGTAGAAGCTTAAGATAGCGGCCCCCTCGAAGGTGTCCCATTGGCAGAATAGGTACTTCTTCCTGCGGGCTGAGGGGCATCCGAGGTATGAGTGAGGCCTCGGTACGATGAAGGACGTGAAAATCAAGCCCCTGGGCCCCATGGAGAAGATGCTGAACGGCCTTGGTGAGATAATCTCCATTGATTTCGCTGAGGATGACCTGAACAACGCCGGGCTGAGCGTTTATAGGTCCAAAGCTCTTGGGCCTGGGTCGGATCGGGGTGAGGGCACCCCCCCTATCCTTATTTCTGTGTACTTCCTTATTCTTGTGCTCATCAACTCCTTATCTCATTTTACAGTGAAGCTCGATTCCCAGAAGAAGGCGATGGATGCGGCCGAGGCGACCCCCGCAAAGTCGCCGAGCTCACGGCCAAGAAAGAAGGCGAGGCGGGCCGAGGCGGTCAAGGCGCACGTGGTGGTGGCGGGCAAGGTGCCCGAGGTGGAGGCGGGCAAGGCGCCCGAGGTGGTGGACGACTTTAACTTGTTGGTGACGGCACCCCAGCCGAGGGCGGACACTCGTACTCGGATACAGTACGAGGCACCGACTTCCAGCTCCCCCATATCCTTCCCTAAGGTATAGGTCTCTTCTATATTTCTTGATGTTTCCTTCGCGATACATTCCTGACCATGTTGAATTTCAGGATGTCAATTCAGTGATGGGGGAGCTGCACCACATTGCGGGGTATATTGCCGAGGGCGTCTCTCGGTATGAGGCGTCGGAGAGGGAGCGGGCTGCTGCCGAGACCGCAAGGATCGCTGCCGAAGCCGCGCTCGCTGCTGTGAGGGCCGACGTCGAAGCCGAGAGGGCCGCGGCCGAGGCTGCAAAGAAGGCCGTCGAGGCCGCCGAGACCGCCCTCAAGAAGAAGGCATGGGCCTTGGAGATGGCTCGGCCGAGCTCGAGGAGTCGCGGAGGAGGCGGCCGAGGTGAAGAGGAAGATGGCGAGGAGAGGTGCCTTCTTTGGAGGTCAAGGGCCGATGTTAAGGGCCTTCACCAGCAGACTCATCGAATCGGAGACCTTCTCCTCCTTTATCTCCGACCTGGCCGCCGTACTTCGGACGAAGGTGGTGTCGGACCACCTGGAGGGGTTGGCGGCCCAGATGCTTGATTCGACTAAGTGAAACATGGCTGGGTCGAGGTCGCCACCCAGACGATGAACAAGAACTATGCCCGAGTGATTGCCGGGGCTGGGTCTTTCCCCCTTCTGGAGACTCTAGCGTCCAGCTCCTCCCTTCTGACGGCGGAGGCCGTTGCCCAGTGCAAGGAGGATGAAGATCCTGAGCTCCAGGAGCTTCTTGCCGAGGTGCGCGCTGAAGCGGAGGAGGAGGAGGAGGCGGGGGAGGAGGAGCCGAGCTCGGAGCTTCCTTCCGAGGGGGGTCTTGCGCCGCAGCAGCAGCAAGTGCAAGTGGAGGCCGGCGAGCCCGACATGGGGCCTGAGGTCAGTGGACCTAATTTAATAGGCTAATTTACCGGGGTCGATAGGACCCTCAGCCTTGTAAACATTCCAACTTTTTTTAGTAATAAAATTTATCACTTTCTGAAATATGTGTTGTCTCTTTATTTATAGCATTCCGCATCTCAATACCTTGGACTTGATCATGAATTGCTGACCAAGCTGAAAGAGGTCCGAGGTGCCTTAGCTGAGAAGGACGAAGAGGTGCTATTTTGGAGGTCGATCGTCCGAACCGACTCAAGTTTTGATTTATGGATGTCACCGGCATCATCCGCCGACCAAGAAGAAGATGCAAGAGGCCGATCGAGAAGGCCCGCCTCACGGCTGAGAACGAGGCGCTAAAGCTAAGAATCATACAACTCGAAGTCTAGGGGGCGGACTTATCTGTCGATGTGATCCAAGGACGGCTGATACAATGCGAGGAGCGGCTCGAGCTGACGACGGAGGAGCTAGCTCGGATCTCGGAAGAGCATGCAGAGTATGAGAAGGTAATCCACCGATCTGGTGGAACTACCATATCAGAAGCCGACGATCGAGTTCAGAGCTTGCTGGCAGAGGGCATGGTGCTGAGGGATGAGGAGGGGCCTAATAGCAAAAAGTTTAAAGACTGCCTCGACTCCATCATGAAGTACATGCAGATGTACGAGGTCGTTCGGAAACGACGCATGCCCCAGCCCCGCAGCGAGCCTACAGCGGGCTCCACTGGTCCAATAATAGAAGAACCCGAAGAGGAGGGGGCTATGTTGATCACGCCAAGTGCTCGTCGATGGGTCCACCGAGAGGGAGCATTTAGAGGCGGTCCTCGGCGGTCGGGGCGCCCGGGACATCGTGTCGGCATGGAGGGTCGGCGGTCGGGCGGTGTAATCCCGGCCGGCGTCGGGCTCGAGGGCCGAGGTATGACCTCGGGTATAGGAACACCCCTCGGTCGGAACTCGTCCGTGCCGGCTCAGAGTGCACCCGAAGCAGGCCGGGGTGGTGCCGACCTCATTGATTGGGTGGAGGGCACCGAGTTCATTCCGGTATTCATCGCCACCCAAAGATTTTGTTCGAGCTGTGCAGACAGTGAGTGAGTCCGAGGCGAGCTTGGAAGCCAGAATGAGTTTGTATATAGCTTAGGACTTTGTATGTAGTCGTAAATGTATTTAGACTCTTCCAAGTGTATATTTTCCCCTTGAGAGGTACAAACATAGCTTAGGACTTCGTTTTGGTCGTAAATGTATTTAGATCGATATGTATGTATATCTTCCCAAATAAAGGGCATAATTTGACGAGATCCAATCTGGATGTCTTTTGCATGTAGATACTTCAACTTAATGAGTGATCTGTATGCTTGCATGTAGACGTTCAATTTAATGAGTTGCCTGTATGCCTTGCACTTAGACGTTCAATTTAATGAGTAATCTGTGAGTGCGGCGCGCGCTTAGTGAGTACCCTACTTAGTGGGTTTTTCATCTTCGTAAGGGCGTCCCCTTGTGAAGGATAATTGTGGTGTATCCAAATGGATGTTCACATAGATATGAGACGAAGTGAAATATTCATTAGAAAAACAAATGTTTTATTGAATATGTAATCAACATCGTATTTTGGCAAAACAATAAAGGGACTAACATGATGCCGATCTGAAATCGAAGCTATGTAAAGTATCTCCTTAAATGAGTGATATGCCAGGTTCGGGGGATAAGTGCACTGTTGGATTTGTATACTGAAAGCAGTTTGGTTGAGCTTGTATACAATGTTTCCTGTTACCACTATTACAATCTCCTATCTGAATTGAATACTTGATTGCATATATCTGTGTCCCCTTATCTCATATATAAGTTAGATCATACAGTGTGTAGAAGATCACAGAAGTCTGTATGATTGGTCAAGCTTAATGAGATATAAAAAGTTTCACAGCTGAGACAACTTGAGGACGAGTTGTCGGTATAGGCTGCGGTATAGATAAGAAGTGACTTGACTTAGTTACTTGTCTATCTTTGATGCGTCTCGGCGTATTGAAGGATCACAGTGAGATGTGTTCTTCTATCTGACCGTCGTGAAGAACCAAGATCTCGGTGACTTACGATGATCTAAACCTCGATAAGGTATTAGGTGAGTATGAGTTGCTGACCATCACTTTGACTTGTTATGGGTGAGGGTTATATGTTCTAACCCAAGATTCTCCGCATCTTGGGTGGTGGCGATCTTGTATGTCACGCTAGTTATCTCAGACGAGTCACCGTATCCGCTCAGGATGATGACGCCCCTTAAGGAGCTCAAAGGTTTATTGTACTAAACCCTACAGTTGAGTTAGCTCAAGTACAATAATAAGGTTGAGTGGTACTACTTAAGGAATGAAGATATTAATTATTTTAAGCAATGATTGCTATAAATAATTAATGGACGCTCGATATCTTAAATCTGGGATTCAGTAATGTCTAAGTGCAAGCCCGACTCAACTTCGGTAATAAAGGGGTAAGTAAGCATTTATTCTCTAGTGGCATGAATAAATGTTTATAAATTAATTTATGTTAAAGTGAACATAAGATAATTAATTTATTTGAGGCCCATCTTTATTCCTTGCATTTGATCCACAGGGTGGCCCATCCAGTCCCGTAAGCTCTTGGAAATCGCGCCCTATAGCTCACAATGGCAAGATTTTATTCTCTTTATCCTATAAGGATATTAATATATTTATGGGATATGCATAAATCCTTTCCTTGTGGGATTATGGTAATGCATTATAAATATAAGGTAAGAGATAAAGTCTAGGTTAATGCTCATTAATCCTACACATATTTTCGAGAATCCCATAGTCTTTGGGGAGGAATTTTCGAGAGTTTTGTGAGAGAGCAAAGGGTGATTTTTCCGAAGCATTCTCCATAGATCGTCCTCACTCGACGTTGGAGATTGGGCAACCGGGATACAATCCAGAAGATCAAAGCACGAGTCTCGAACCATTCATCCCGTTCATCCACCTCGACAGATCCAAAGGTAAACACGAGAAAACCCCTACGTGTTGCAATTAATTATATAGACGCATGCTAGGTATATAATCAATGTATGGTGAATTAAATATCCAAGATAGATCCTCGGGGCGAGGGCTAAACCTAGTTTTCCCTACAATTGGTATCAGAGCCTGGGATCGGAATCTTGGCTCTGTTGGATTAATTCACGTTTGATTATTACGTGCGCTTAATTAATTGATTGATCTGTCGTTCATCGTAGCTCGTTTTGTTTTTGTTGGGTTTTGTTTTTCACCACGAGAAAATCCATGGTTAGAGTAGATTTATTTTTCTGTAAATCCTATCTGTAAAAGAAGAACGCAGACGAAAGCACGAAGAACGAGACGACGAAGACTCGTCGGAGAAACCGGACGCCTGACGCAAGTCGTGTGCTCGGCGCCATCGCGCGTTTCGGCAACACATCGGCGGACATGGGCAAAACGCGGCGGCGAGCCTCGGCCGGGCACGGCAGCAACCTTGCGCCGCCCGACGCGCCTCGGCGATTGGCGCCAAGATCGGGCGAGGCGGGGCGCGCGGGTCACGAGCTCGGCGGCCGGGCGTGCGAGGCGTCGCGGCATGCGTCGCGGGCGACGCGGGCGCGCGACTTGCGCGGAGCCTCGGCGGCGCCGGCAAACAACGCCAGAAACCTCAATGCGCGCAAGTGCTCGGCAATAGCTGACGGCAATGGCCAGCGCTGTCTGCGCTGCTGCGCTGGTAGCAGCAGCGTGCATCCAGCGTGCGGGTGGGGCTCGGTGGTTCTCGGCGCTCGACCACGGCGCGCGTGCATTCACAAGACGGAAACCTCGAACGGCTCGGCAGGCGCACGCCGGGCGACGCGAGGCGCGATTCTCGTGGCGAGGCCTCGGCGGCGCTCGGCGGCCTCGGCCAGAGATTCACGCAGAAACCTCAAAGTCGCCGATTTTTCTCGGCGGGGCGGGCGACGGCGCGGTCTTTGGCGCGCATGGGGCTGTGCCCTAGCGCGCCGCCAGCCCTAGTTCGACCCGCCCGTTTTAGTTCTGGGTCGACCCGACCCGGTTTCGGCCCAGACCCGTTTTCAGCCCAGATCCGATTTTTTTGACCCGGTTCCAGTTTTTCGACCCGGTTCAGCCCGTTCCACCGATCCGGCCCAAATCCAGTTTTGACGAATCCGGTCCGTGCCCGTGCACGCGAGGCCCGTTTTCGAAGTTTAATTCTGTACTTTGCTATTCTATGTAATAGATTAGGCAGGAAAGTGCAGGTTTCACGAGTGGGCCACGATGAACGTTTTATTTTATTTTTATCGTTCATTGCATGTCGTGGATGTTTAAATTATGCAGTAGCATGCTATGTATGTTTAAATTACGTTGACAAACCTTTAAGTGTTTTACGTATTTAAGTGCGCATAGTAAGCATGCTAGGTTTATCGCGTTTATCAAGCATATTTTAGAATTCTGCGAGCATGTTTTACATGTTGAGTTCTATAGACAAGCATGCTAGGATTACGTGATCTGCATGGACAAACCTTTTGAACAAAAGACTAAGCAAGCAACCCGACAAATTAATTTTTAATTAAAATGTCAAGACCTCCACTTTTTGATCTCTAAACAAAGTGAGACGCACTGTGAGTAAATGTCCACACGCGTGGCTTACTTGCACTGTTTATCATAAGTTTGTTAGATGAGATTTATAAAAAAAACATTTTAAATCTATTGAGAAATGAGAGTTTCATGTGTAAACGTCCACACGCGTGGCTTGCATGTGTGATTTTTATAAGTTCTCTAGAGATAGATATAAAATGAGATAACAAAAGAATTTGAATTGGGCGGTATAGTCCGGTGAGTATGCCAATTCTAAGAATTCATTCTCTGTTTGTTAAAATTGTGGTCAATGCTTAGACATCACCTCGAGTACAACTTCCATGAAGTCCCTTCTTGCGATAGTGATGTGGTCTAGTAAAGTCCAATCGTTAATTTCATTTGTCGTAAGGATAAGTTGACATAGATTGAAATTAAACGACTAAAAGGTATATTTTAGTGCAGTCGGGGGTTCATGTAAACGATCCACAGCGTGGCTTGCATGTGGGATTCCTTGGCGATTGGAGGTTTCAATTAATATTGTTTTATCAAAGGTTACAATATTATTGTTACGTAATTATATGCGATCGTATGCTTATGTGTTTATTTTATCGTTTCGTATATGTCTCTTACAGATTATCAATATGCTCGCACAAAATCCGTTATCCGGTCCAAATTTTATCGAGTGGAAACGAAACATGGAATATGTTCTTATCATTTGAAGAACACATGTTTGTTCTCACTACTCCTAAACCCGATGCCCTCACCGACGATCGACTAATGAGCGGCGAGAGTCAAGGGACTTTGGAATAAGTCAAACAATATGGCTAAATGCTATATGATGACTACTATGTCCAAAGGCTTGCAACCGAGATCGATCGATGGTGAGACGCGATCGATATTTGGTCAAGTCTCGAGAGTAAGTTTGGGCAATCGGATCGGACGATCCGCTTCCACACAATGAGAGAAATCTTGGCGTGTAAGATGGAAGAAGGAAGTTCGGTCCATGAACATGTCTCCCACATGACTCATCTCATGGATAGTCTTGATCGGTTGGGAGGAGGTATTGACGGCGGCCAAGGTCGATATCATCCTCAATACACCGCCCAAGTCTTTTGAGAACTTTCGGCGTGAATCGATCATGAGCAAGACCGAGTTCACACTTAGTCGGTTGCTTAATGATCTCGTTCTTTGCGGAAGGAGTTATGGGAAAAGGGCACATGCTCTTGCTACCACATCTAAGGGCCCAAAATTTTCGTTGCAAAATGGAAAAGAAAAGGGTACCAAAGGTGGAAGAAGCGAGGCAAATAGTGGGAGTAATGGGAACAAGAATGTGGTTGCCACCGAGGCTCAAGAAGCCAAAGGAGAAGGCAAGTGCTTCAAGTGCGGTAAGGCGGGCATTGGAAGGCCAAGTGCCCTATGCTCGAGGCTCAAGGTACGCCGTTTGCTTTAGTAACGAAACATGTTTAGCGACTTGTTCTACCCATTCTTGGGTAGTAGATACTGGCGCAATCGATCATGTTTGTTACACCTTGCGGGGTTCCCGCGGACAAGGGAGTGTTTGATGGCGAGATAACGATCTCCATGGGCAACGCGCAAAGTCGAGGCGATTGCGGTTGGAGATGTTTCTTTATGTTTTGGGACAACAGTTTTAGTTTTGAAAGACGCGTTTTATATGTGCCGGATTTTCATGAACCTTGTTTCTGTTTGAAATTATTTACTCATGGATATTCTGTTATTTTTGATAGTGGTGTTTCTATCATAAGAAATGACGGTTATCTCGTGTTGTACGTTATATAATTCGCTTTATACTATTTCTCGCAAAACATAATACCTATAACTATGTTGCATCTTCATCAAACCCTAAAAAGAGAAAGTTTTCTTCGCAAGATGACACTACTTTTCTCTGGCATCTTAGATTAGGTCACATCAATCTAAATAGGATCCAAAGACTGGCTAAGAATGGAGCATTAGGTAATCTCACGGTTATTTCGTTCCCAGTCTGCGAATCCTGTATAGAAGGTAAGATGTCGACCAAACCCTTCAAAGCGAAGGGTTATAGAGCCAAAGAAATGTTAGAGCTAGTCCATTCTGACCTATGTGGACCAATGTCCACACAAGCTCGTGGAGGGTACGAGTATTTTGTCACTTTCATTGACGATTACTCAAGGTACGGATACATATACCTGCTTCACCGCAAGTCTAAATGTTTTGAGAAATTCAAAGAGTTTAAGGCGGAAGTGGAGACGAAGCTTGGTAAGAGTATCAAGTCACTGCGTTCTGATTGCGGTGGCGAATACCTCGATAACGAGTTTATGGACTATCTAGTGAAGTGTGGGATTACATCCCAACTTTCACCGGCACACCACACAAAAATGGTGTGTCGGGCGAAGAAATAGGACTCTTTTGGAAATGGTTAGATCAATGATGAGTTATGCAACATTGCCTATTTAGATTACGGGGTATGCCTTAGAAACAACGGCATACTTGCTAAATCTAGTACCATCCAAGTCGATCGAAAAGACCCTTTCGAGTTGTGGTTTGGGCGAAGCCCGCTTAAACCACATAAGGATATGGGGCGATCCGGCACGTCTTTGAACAAGAAGGCGACAAGTTGGAGGCTAGATCCGACGCAAGGCGTTTATTGGCTATCCTAGAGGAACAAAAGGTGGTTTATTCTATAGTCCCAAGGATCGAAGGTCATTATTAGCACTAATGCTCGATTCTTAGAAGAGGACTACATGAAAATCATAAATCCAAAGTTGAAATCATTCTTCAAGAATTAGAAGATGATCGTATTCCACCACCGATTAGGCGAAAGGTGCGAGATGTCGAGTCTAGTGGGAGGATCGACACCGATACTTCAAGAAATTGAAGTGGGTCTAGTTCCACCGGAGATACCGACCGTCAAGTGGTACCTACCCGACAAGTTGTGCAAGATAGAGAACCACAAGTTTACGCACCCACCGTTGCCATAGTGCACAGAGAACCTCGTCTTAGTGGGAGGGATGTTCGTCAACCCGGCGATTTATGTTCGTGGGACAATCTTCGGATATAGTCCTAGGAAGCGAGCAATCGATAATCGACCCATGGACATACTGAGGCGATACAAGACATTGATGCAAGATCATGGCACACCGCTATGGACTTAGAAATGGAGTCCATAACGGCTATGGATGTATATGAAAAGACACCTCTACCAGATGGCAAGGAAGCCGTAGGTAGTAAGTGGATATACAAAAGGAAGAGATTCCGATGGAGAGGTTTCACTTTTAAAGCCGGGCTTGTGGCGAAAGGGTACACTCAGTTGAGGGCATCGATTTCGATGAGACCTTTTCACTTTGTAGCAATGCTCAAGTCCATCGTAATTCTTACGCCATAGCAGCTCACTTAAACCTAGAGGTTTGGCAAATGGATGTTAAAACCGCTTTTCTAAACGGTTACCTTGAGGAAGGTAGAGACATCTATATGCATCAACCCGAAGGTTATGTGGTAAAGGGTGAAGAGCATCTAGTATGGAAGCTTAAGAAGTCCATTTATGGACTTAAGCAGGCCTCCCGATCATGGAACTTACGCTTTGACGAGGTGGTAAAGTCTTATGGATTTACCAGGTTGCTAGCGAGAGTTGTGTGTATCGGTTAGATGTTAACGGAGATGTGGTATTTCTTGCACTTTATGTAGATGACATTCTTCTAGTTGGCAACAACGTGAAGCTGTTATCAGGCCGTAAAGAGTTGGTTATCCGATCAGTTTCAAATGAAAGACTTAGGAGATGCAGCGTACATTCTTGGGATCAAGGTTTACCGAGATCGCAAGAAGAAAATGTTGAGCTTATCTCAGGCGTCTTACATTGATACTGTGATTACTCGTTTTAGTATGCAGACCGCCAAGAAAGGATTGCTACCTTTCAGACATGGCGTTCCTTTATCTAAGACGCAGTCACCTATGACTGCAAAGGAGATAGAGAAAATGAGACAAGTTCCTTACGCTTCCGCCGTAGGAAGTCTCATGTACGCAATGCTATGCACGAGGCCCGATATACGCTGTCACGATAGGTATAGTTGCTAGTATCGCCTAACCTCGGACAAGCTCATTGGACTGCGAGAAAGCATATACTCAAGTACACGAAAGGACTCGAGATTATAGGCTAGTTTACCATGCGAGATAGTCTAATGCCTTTGGGTTATCTGACTGGATTTCCAAGATGACCGTGATGAGAAAAAGTCGACCTCGGCTATGTGTTTACCTTGGGAGGTGGAGCCGTATCTGGCGAGTGCAAAGCAATGATGCATTGCGGACTCTACCATGGAAGCCGAATATGTAGCCGCCTGGAGGCTTCTAAGGAGGCAGTATGGTTCAAGAACTACCTCATGGATCTAGGTGTGGTACCGGTTTGCCCAAGAGTATCATAGTTTCTTGTGATAACTTTCGGTGCGATGTGCAAACTCGAAGGAACCACGGACCCACAAGGCGACCAAACACATAGAGAGAAAGTACCATGTCATACGAGAAATCGTTAGACGAGGTGACGTGATGATTGAAAAGATTGATACGACGGAAAATCTAGCGGATCCATTCACGAAGAGCACGCCGCAAAAGTCTACGATGGACACGTTAGAGGACTTGGATTATGCTTGATGGCACCCACTTAGAAAGGAAACTTTTGTATAAGTGGGAGAAGCAAAGTGATGGTTGTTTGTAATAGCTAGTAGAGACACATTGTATACTAAAAGTTTGCTTTAGTATAAGTGGGAGATTGTTGGATTTGTATAACGAAAGCGCTTTGGTTGAGCTTGTATACAATGTTTCTGTTACCACTATTACAATCTCCTATCCGAATTGAATACTTGATTGCATATATCCGTGTCCCTTATCTCATATATAAGTTAGATCATACGATTGTGTGAAGATCACGAAGTCCGTATGATTGGTCGAAACTTAATGAGATATAAAAGTTTCACGGTGAGACAACTTGAGGATGAGTTGTCGGTATAGAGCTGCGGTATAGATAAGAAGTGACTTGACTTAGTTACTTGTCTATGCTTTGATGCGTCTACGGCGTATTGAAGGATCATAGTGAGATGTGTTCTTCTATCGACCGTCGTGAAGAACCAAGATCTCGGTGACTTACGATGATCTAAACCTCGATAAGGTATTAGGTGAGTATGAGTTCTCGACCATCACTTTGACTTGTTATGGGTGAGGTTATATGTTCTAACCCAAGATTCTCCGCATCTTGGGTGGTGGCGATCTTGTATGTCACGCTAGTTATCTCAGTCGAGTCACCGTTTCCGCTGCAGGATAATGGCGTCCCTTAAGGAGCTCAAAGGTTTATTGTACTAAACCCCGCAGTTGAGTTAGCTCAAGTACAATAATAAGGTTGAGTGGTACTACTTAAGAATGAAGATATTAATTATTTTAAGCGATCGATTGCTATAAATAATTAATGGACGTTCGATATCTTAAATACGGGATTCGTAATGTCTAAGTGCAAGCCGACTTAACTTCGGTAATAAAGGGGTAAGTCAAGATTTATTCTCTAGTGGCATGAATAAATGTTTATAAATTAATTTATGTTCAAATGAACATAAGATAATTAATTTATTTGAGGCCCATCTTTATTCCTTGCATTTGATCCACAGGTGGCCCATCCAGCCCGTAAGCTCTTGGAAATCGGCGCCCTATAGCTCACAATGGCAAGATTTTATTCTCTTTATCCTATAAGGATATTAATATATTTATGGATATGCATAAATCCTTTCCTTGTGGGATTATGGTAATGCATTATAGATATAAGGTAAGAGATAAAGTCTGTTAATGCTCATTAATCCTACACATATTTTCGAGAATCCCATAGTCTTTGGGGAGTAATTTTCGATAGTTTTGTGAGAGAGCAAAGGGTGATTTTTCCAAGCATTCTCCATAGATCTTCCTCACTCGACGCTTGGAGATTGGGCAACCGGATACAGCCCGTAAGATCAAAGCACGAGTCTCGATCCGCTCATCCTGCTCATCCACCTCGGCGCATCCAAAGGTAAACACGAGAAAACCCCTACTTGTTGCAATTAATTATATAGACGCATGCTAGGTATATAATCAATGTATGGTGAATAAAATATCCAAGATAGATCCTCGGGGCGAGGGCTAAACCTTGTTTTTCCTACATGCACCGGATAGGTGAGCTAGCTTGTAAGCCCCTTTGCCGAGGTCCTCGTGAACGCGGTATGGGCATTCCCATGTCGGATCCAGCTTGTTAAGACGCCACCCCATCGGCTCTCTTGGCATTATTTCGTAGGACGAGGTCGCCTACTTGGAGTGCAGAGGCTTTGACCCTTTTGTTTTAGTATCGTGCGACCTAGCCCTTGTACTTGGCTTCGTTTATGAAGGCGAGCTCGCGTTTCTCCTCGAGAGCATCAAGGTTGGCACGTAGGTCTTCCTCGTTCCCGGTCTGGTCGAAGTGAAGAGTGCGAGGGCTTGGTGCGCCGATCTCAGCCGGTATGACGGCCTCGGTCCCGTAGACCAAACCGAAGGGGTTTTTTGCGAAGTCCGAGGTGTCGCTCAGAGGACCAGAGGACACGGGGAGATTTTCATCCCAATCACCCTTAGCTCGGTCTAGCCTCTTCTTCAATCCTTGTAAATCGTGCGGTTCGTCACCTCGGTCCGACCATTCGCTTGCGGGTGTGCGATCGAGGTGAACGCTGCTCGATCTGGAGCTCTTCACACCATTCCTTGAAATTTTTATCCACGAACTGGGTGCCGTTGTCCGAGATCGAGATGTGCGGTATGCGGGCGGCGGACTATGTTCTTCCACATGAATGTCTCGAATCTTCACGCTCGTGAGGCTCGAAAGTGGCTCACCTCGACCCATTTGTGAAGTAATCTCTGGCGACGACTAAGTATCGAAGGCGACACGGTGCTTTCGGTCGAGCAGACGGGCCAACGATGTCGATCCCCCACTGCATGAAAGGCCACGGGCTCTGCAGGCTGCTCAGATCGGTCTGAGGCAGCTTTTTGACCGTGGAGTGAAGCTGGCACTTCGGGCATTTTTTGACGAGCTCGGCCGAATCTTGAATGAGGGTGGGCCAGTAATATCCCGACCTCAGCGTCTTCTTTGAGAGAGCTCGCGACCCGATGTGACTTCCACAAGACCCTCGGTGAATTTCATTGAGCACGTAGTCGGCTTCTTCTGGCCCGAGGCATCTCAGGAGGGGTTGAAGGTAAGACTTCCGGTAGAGAGCGCCCTCATGTATGAGGTACTTCTGGGATTTCGCCATCATCTTTTTGGCTTCGAGCCGATCTTGAGGTAGTCGCCGTCTTCCAGGTAGGCCTTTATGGGAGACATCCGCCCGGCTCTACTTCGGTGATGATGCCGACGTGGGACTCCGTGATGCTTCTGGAGTGAACTTCCTCCACTGGTGGATTTGTTGACGACGCAACTAACTTACTAAGGATATTAGCTCGGCAGTTTTCCCCTCGCGGGATACGATGAATACTGAAGTACCTGAATGAGGTCAGCATCTCCTTAGCCTTCTCAAGGTATTGCTTCATTCGGTCCTCCTTGGCCTCAGATTTGCCTAACACCGTTCACCACGATTTGGGAATCTCAAAGATCCGATCCCGCCCACTTTCAATTCCTTAGCGGGCGGAGTCACGAGATTAGCGCCTCGTACTCCACCTCGTTGTTTGTGGTCGGGAAGGTGAACCGGTGCATAGGTCACCTCACATTTGTCCGGGCCGAGGAGGAGGATGCTCGCCCGCTGCCTGCTTTGCATGAGGCTCGCCCACGTACATCCGCCAAAGAATCATCGCGGATTAAGGGTGGATTCTTCCGTTGGGGCGGGCGCGGGCGACCTCATTGGTAGAGCCGACCTCGGTGAATTTGGCCTCCACCGTGAAGTCGGCGAGCTTGCCTTTTATGGCCGGCCTGGGAGTACGAGATGTCGTGCTCGCCGAGCCCAAAGCCCACTTGGCTATACGTCCGGATGATTACGGCTTTGACAAGACTTGTCTCAAAGGTAAGTCGGTTAGTACCTGGACGGAATGGGCTTGGAAGTAGGGTCGGAGGCGTCGCTTGGCGTTCACCAAGGCGAGTGCTACCTTTTCAAGGCTGGTATACCTTGTCTCCGGTCCTTTGAGAGCTCGGCTGATGAAGTAGATGGAGAGTTGTCGCCCGACCTCATCCCGGACCAATACCGCGCTGATTGCCTCGTCAGAGGCGGCCAAGTACAAAGAGAGGAGCTCGCCTTCTTTCGGGGCGGTCAGGGTGGGCAGGTCGGCGAGATACTCTTTCAGCTGCGTGAAGGCGACCTGGTGTTCCTCCTGCCAGGCGAAGTCCGGAGCTCTCCTCAAGATCTTGAAGAAGGGAAGCTGCTTCTCGGCAGCCCGAGATAAGAATCTGTTGAGGGCGGCTAGACACCCAGTGAGTTTGTGGATCTCCCGGATGGTCTTCGGCACTTGCATGTCAAGCAACTGCTTTCACCTTAGTAGGATTTGCCTCGTGCCTTCTTGAAAACCCAAAGATCCCGTGAATTTTCCCGTCCTCACCATGAATGTACATTTCGGGGGTTGAGCTTGAGGTTGGCCGACCTGAGTAGTTCAAGGATAGTTACGAGGTCGCCGGTGCGACTCTCCGTTTTTGACTCTTGACCACGATATCGCCGACGTGACCTCGACGATCCGCCCAATGTGATCTTTGAATATGGCGTCCACCATTCTTTGATAGGTAACCCCAGCTTTTTCGGGCGAAGGGCATCTTTCGGTATCTAAGACATCAAGTCGGTGATGAATCTTTGTCTTTGGGGCGTTCTCGGGCTCATTAGACTTGGTGGTACCTTTGTATAGATCCGAAGTGAAGCCCTCATGGCCCACCAAAGCTTCCACCTTCTTGTCAATGTCGGGGGGGTAGCAATCTTTCGGCAAGAGTTTGTTGAGGTCGGTGTAGTCGACACACGCGCCATCCTCCTCAAGCTTCGAACAACGATCGGATTAGCCATCCGTGTCGGGTACTGACTTGAACAAGATCTTGGCTTCGAGTTGAGTCACTTCGCCTCTTATGACCAGTTGCGCTCGCCGCAAACACCATCTTCTTCTGGCGAACTGGTTTTGTAGCCGGGTCAATGTTGAGGCGATGAGTTATGAGCTCGGGTGACACTCCGGTCATGTCGAGTGGGGACCAAGCGAACACGTCCCTGTATTCCCTCAGAAGCTGCATGACGCTCTGCCGAATATCGATTGGGCCTCGGCGCCGATCTTGACAACTTCGGAGGGTCGCCGTCAGTATAGCCGGAGGTCTTCGGTCGTCGTCGTCCGAGGTGGCGCCTCGAGGATTCTCAGAATTGCTGTGCACGGGCAAGGCTACATCTTGGGTTGAGACTCGTAGGCACTCTTTAGCTGCCGCTTGGTCACCCTGGATGCTTAGCACTCCCACCGGGGTGGGTATCTTGATGGTGAGGTGGTATACCGAGCAGACGGCCTTGGTGGCATAGAGCCAGTCTCTCCCCAGGATGATGTTGTACGGAGAAGGTGCTCGGACGAGGAAAAATTGAATGGCCTTGGTGACCGACCTGGGAGCTCGTCCTACGGTAACCGGAAGGGTAATGACACCCTCGGGTTGAACCGCCTCCTGAGTGAAGCTCCGCAACTGGGAGGGAGCGGGATGTACCGAATTCCTCCGACCAAGTTTATCCGCATACTCGAAGATAATGCTTGTGGAGGCACCGATGTCGATGTAGACCCGGTGGACATTCTTGTTGCCCACCACGGCTTGATTATGATGGCGCTCTTGGTGGGGCATGATTTTGGGCACCGGGTCATCTTTGGAGAACACGATGTCCTCACCATCCCGTAGTCGCTGTTCTTCGGCTCCCGGGGCCGGCCTCCGAACTTCATTCTTTAACGACGACCTCGCCGTTCCTACGGGAGTCCGTGATGGCATAGACCTGCCCATAGCGCTGGGACCTTCGCCCTCGCCATCTTCGGCTAGGTCGCCCGTCAAGGTCGGCCCGCAGCTTGTTGCCACCGTTGTTCTTCCCTCTGCGCTTTTTATCCCCGGCCGAGCTCGACCGAGGTATTTCGAGGCTCCTTCTTTGATGAGCTCGTCAACTGTGAGCCTGGGTTTCGCAATCCTCGGTATCGTGACCATACCCCGTGATAGTCACAATATTCCTCCGCTGACCTCTTCTTGATCCTCCCATCATAGGAGGGCTTTGGAAGAGCTCGGCGTGGAGCTCGAATATCTCCGCCTCGATTTGAGCAGATGAGGTGCTTTGCCGCCAGGATCGGCCGAGGTCCGAGCACGGACTCGAGGGCCCTTCCCGATTCTCTCAAGGCACTTGGCGTTCGGCGCCGACCTCGGTCATCCGGCTTTCTTTCGCCTCTGCTCGTCCTGTCTCTCTCTTCTTTCGGTCCGACTCATCTCCTTTGACAAAGTTGTCTACCAGTTCCAAAGGCGACTAGCCATCTTCGCTTCTCACGGGTGATCTCCTTGTTCGGTCGCTGGTCGGATCCGTTCTTGAACGCGTTGATGATATAGAGATCGCTGTTCTCATCGATTTTGAGACACCTTGATGAACCTCAAACGAAGTTCGACATCGTCTCGTCCCGCCTTGGCGGATTGTGAGCGAGGTTGGACGAAGGCTGTGCCGGGTGGCATTTTCGATAGAACGCCACTTAAACCGGTCCATGAGATCCCAGGCGGTGTATACTATTTTGTCGGAGCGAGGTGAACCAAATCGGGCGTTGGAGATCAAGACCTCGGGAAGATCTTGCACATATGGAAATCTTCCATTCCTTGATTCGCCATGTTAGTGGTGTAGGCGAAAAGGAAGTCAGAGGGGTCCCCAAGGCCATCGTGGCGGCGATCCTGAGTGCCCTATACTGCTGGGGCAAGGGCGTGTCCAGAATCTCTCTGGAGAAAGGAGAGATGATTCTTTCGCTCCGGTCGAACCCCGGGAGATCGTTGCCATCTCTCCTTGGAGGGGTGGGAGACCGATAACGGCATCTATCGTCTCTCCGGGGAGTTCGCCCGCCTTTCTTCTCTCCTGTTTTGCTCGGCTCTCTGGTCGGCATGTCGAGGTGGAGAGCGGCTCCGCGAATGGCGCGGGGGCGAATGGTGGTGGCGGCTCGGCCGCGGTGATCGGCTTCGGACGTCGGGGTGTTGTGCACGTTCTCGGCTATTACGCCAAGGTGAGCGCTGGCTGTTTCGGAGGGGGGAACGACCTCGGGCGCCCGTGGTAGCCAGTTCGGGGGCTCTTGAGGGGCCCGCTCCTTTTGTCCTCTGGTTGAGGAAGCTTTGGAATTGCCAAGGTTGGCGTTGAGGAATTGGTCACAGCCGGCCAGGGCCTCGTGGGACGAACGAATCGTCTGCTCGTCCTCGTTGAGGTCGGCATCCCCCCCTTCGTTGGGGAGGCGGTCCTGAGGTGTATGGGAACGCTTTTCCATGTAGCCCTCGGTGTGTGACCGTTGTGGCGCTCGCGATCTCCTTCCCGTGCCGAGTAACCACCGTTGTCTTCGCCGTTGTTGCCAAAGATCGACGGCGGTTGTACGTGTTCTTGCCATTAAGTTTTGTAGAGAAACGAAGCTTTTTTGTTCGTAGTTTCCCACAGACGGCGCCAATGATAAATCTAATATATGTTAGTATGCAAGATTTATGTAAAGCAATAAAGAACACCAAGGCTTTTACGTGGTTCGATCGTTAATGAGATCTACGTCCACGGAGGAGTGATTCCTCAATACTTTCACTATGTTTTGATTACAGTGAGTATAGCCAAAAGCTCTTAGTATTCAAGAAGTTGCTAACCCTTCTACCTTCGATCTAACTCCTATTTATACATATATGAGGGCCCTAATGGAACCGATCCTCCCATGTAGGGACTCTTAGCCTACGTGTGTAGGACTGCCTCTTGTCCATGGGGCTGTTAGCCTTCACCGTAGGGACGCCTGGCCTTCGTGCAGGTGGCGCCCGATTAGGGTTTGGGGCTGATTAGGGTTTGAAGGTGGGCCTTGGGCTTAACCGCGTGGTCACATTAATGTCGAGCCCACTGCTTTGGGCTCGCTGGGCTGCGTGGTTGGACCATATCCCATCATGAGGCTAGGCTGCTAGAGCATCGCCGGAGAGTCGGAGACGGTGACACCACGATGCTTTGGTGGAGCGACGAGAGAGCGAGAAACGGTTTGCCGCGAGACAGCGCGATGTCGATGGTTAGCGGCAGCTGGACTGGAGGACATCGGCTGATTAGGAACATATACAACCGAACGAGAATGAATTAATGAGAGAGAGACTAAGCGGACTCGGCGGAGGAATGAAATTGAAAACAACTCCTTAATTCAGTTCCTAAATTCTAATTGAATCATAATTAATAAAATAATAAAAATATTATAATTAATTTATATTATTGGGTATATCCGTCAGTTATATTCTGGTATAACCTTTAATCGAAATACACATAATATGTCGACTTGAATCCTAAACTGAACCCGCAATTATCGGGTACCGATTACCGGATACCCAACCATTTGATCATCACCCATAAATAGGATGTAGCCAATGAGCAACGCCTCAAGTTTGTCAATCTAGTTTAAGATTGTGGCTGCTCTAGACCAGAATGGCGGACGACGGTCCGTTCAGCATTGCCCCTCTACTATGTTCTGGGGACAGAATCTTGGAAGAAAATGAAGGAAGCAATCTTTGATCGAGAGAGAAATGTCAAAGTGTGTCAAATTTGATCATGTCAAGCCATGGCTCGTCCTGTATTCGCCTAGCCTTTTTAGCCGTGAGAACCTAGCAACACTTAAAAGAAAGCAAAAAACGGAAAAAGAAAAACAAAAAAGAAAGAAAAATAATAGGTGTCAGAACAACATGGGAGTCTGACTGCTGGGCTGCCTCCCAGCCACCACCCTTATTTTTTCTGTCTTGGGCTCAACATCAGTGTGGCCTTCCAACGCACATTTTTTTTCCTATTGTCAGTTGGAGGCACTCGATGGTTCCGAAGGAAGTATGCATAGTGTCAGTGACGGTGGATCAATGCATACTAGCAAAACACCAACTTGGGAGAGAAAAATAGTATAATACGCCACTTCCCCAGCAACGACGCCATTTTAACGTTCGCTCGCTTCCCCGTCGTTTGGAGGGAGAAGAGCCACAAAAAATATTTATAATTTTTACCTTAGCATACTTCTATATAGACGTAGTTAAGTAGCAAGTAAGTATCGATCACACATAGAATTGAGTGTAATCTCTCTCTCAGGTAACCAAATTATATTAGGAAGAGTTATTGGTACATAAATACATCAACTTTGAGCATATTTTATTTTTTCATCTAATTTTTTGTCACAAAATATATAAACTTAATCACTTTAATGATTTTACCACGATTTCAAATTTAAACAAAATTAGACCTAACTTGGTATCTAAGAAATTTACTATAGATAAAACGATAGTGATATAAATAATATTGTAAAGAGAGGACATAAAACATTATCGTTCCATCAAAACAAATCAATTTTTTTTTATTTCTAGAATTCATCGCGTCAACCATCATTACAAAAATCAAGTCTTCTCGTTTATTTCATCGTCTTGTTCCAGTTCGGATAAAAAAAAACACTCAATATTCTCTTTCTATGATGTCGTTTATATCACTGATCGTTTTATCTATAGTAAATTTTCGAGATGTCAAATCAGATTTAATTTGGCTTAAATTTGAAATCGTGTTAAAATCACTATAGTGATTAAGTTTGTGTATTTTGTGACAATTTTTAAAGTTCATAAAAAAAACCAAAATAAACCCAAAGTTGGTGTATTTATGCACCAATATCTCTATTATGAAAGAATTATCGGTAAGACCTATAAAAAAAGCTGCACGGAAAAAAACAAAATGAACATAAAATACAGAAGAGGCTTCGAATTGAATCGGATTCAAGCTAACAAGGTATTCATTCATAAGCTCTTATGATCCTCGCGTGAATTCCCAAGTTCACAGAGCATTACCAGATGACATAAGGATGTTTTCTGCTCCCTCAGTTTAGGACAGGCTAAACAGACAATCATGAAACATATGCTTTGAATTAACACTGAATATAGGCACAAACAAGTTTTAGAGAATACAATAGACCTAAAGAACTACTATCACACCATAATAAACATATTATCATGCAGAGAAAATTTGACAGAATTAAGCACAAATAATCGGGTGCTCTAAGCTTATATGATCATATGCCTTATGAAAATCAAGCAATTTATATTCACAAGTCCACCAAACAGACTAAAAGTAACCAACATGCTCACAACACTAACAAGTCCTACTTCATATATACCAATAGACACCAAACCGGAGTCACTAACCTCACCCTACACACTTTGCATCCTTCACATCGAACACATAAACGTGAAATGACAATACTATTCAAAAAATAGTCTTTGATTGTTATATCTTGTATCTAGGGATGTTAATGAGTGAGTTTTATTCGGACCAGAACTAATAAATAAGTAATGGTTCTGGTTCTGGTTCTGGAATCGATCCATTAGATATTGAATTCGGACCGGACCCGGACCATCAACTATGGATCTTAAGCTGTCAGGATCTGAGCGGGTTTGGAACCAGAATCGGATCAAAACTGGAACTGAAGCCGTTGCTTTATAATTTAATTGGCTATGAGTGATTTCGGATCGATATGGATAACATTAGCTCATTGACAAGCCTATTTAAACTTAGGCTTGTCAATAAAATCGGACCAGAACCAATAAATAATATTGATTCTGGTTAATCGAACCGGACCATCAAACTATGGATCTAAACGGTCCGGGTCTAAAGTGGGTCTGGAACCGAAACCGAAACTAGAACCGCTGCTTTAAAATTTAATGGGTTTTGAACGGTTCCGGATCGGTACGGGTAAAACTCACCCATTGACATCCCTACTTGTATCTGTGCGCGAAGAGATTTCTTAAGTCGTTCTAAAATAAATCCCATGTAGTGTGTGTCGATGAAATCAGGTATCTGCGGCATTACTAGAAAAACGACCTATTACTACATTTAATTAATGACACATTAAAATAGATGTCATCCCAAATACTCAATCAATACACTTAACCTTTTGCCGCATTTATAACAAACACTAATACTAGATTCCACCTTTCACTACATTTATAACAAACACTAATACTACGTTTGAGGATAAGGCCAGATTTGGATTCATTTACTGACGCTTTTTCAAAATTTATTTTATAATAAAAAGTTATCATACTATTATAAAATTCAAATATAAAATTAAAAAGGTAAATAGGTGAAAACGTGCGTAGCTTTATTTACCGAAACTTCTTTTTTCTTTGTCGAAATGATTCACCTTAAACAAATTAATATGTAATTATGATGGCTGGATAATAAAATTAACCCTATTACCAACCAAATCATAAGGGGGGATTTTTGAAAAAATGGATATTCAACACAGAAAGAATTTGGTGCTCAGAAAATTTTACATAGAATTTAGATGTAAGAACTAATGGCAGTGAATTAATTCTATAAATCTGAAGCTTTTGTGAAAATCATTCGCGAGAAAAATGAAATCTGGCGAGGAAGATGTAAAGAGGGGAAGAGAGAGGCTGAGGAAAAGTATAAAAGCAACATTTATTTTGATTTTGCGTTCACAGAAGAGATAGAAAAAAGATTCAATCCAGAATTAAATAATTAGGAAAACAACATATAATTTGATTTTTGCTAAAAAAAGAGTTAAAAATTAGAAAAGTAGCTATTACCAAATACGTGGAAGCTTAAGATAACGTAAAAGAATTATATTTCTCCATTAGCAAATGTGGGTTGTATTCCCTTTTCAGTTTTCCCCTTTGATCCCAAATTAAGAAATTAAGCACCAAAAGAAAAATAATCAGCGCCAAATCAGAAAGAGAGAAAACTGCACAATCGTCCACTCTTCCCACAACTCCAAGCGAATAATTCAGTTCAATTTCTTTCCTCTCAGGGACCTTACGAGAAGAACAAGAACTTGAAGGAAATCCAATCGACCTTCCACACGATCAACAACCAAAGTTAATTTCTTTAAGACCTAAAACCCCCAATTTGATTACAAGGTTAGTATTCTCAAAGTAACTTTCACATAGAGATTTAGGCTTTGTGTTAGTAGGCAATAATCACCTATGTTTTTATATGAAATGCTTTATTATATTAATTGTGATATATCAATAGCAATTTTGTATGCATGTGCCCAGGAGGGAAGCAGTTGTTGTTTTATCCTATTGTTTATTGTGTAAGTTTAGTTTTCTTGGAATTTTCTCTCAATTTTCTGAACTGTTTTTGTTGAATTTAGTTGTGCTTGGCTTATTTGGGCTAATTTCTTTCAATTTTTTGGATTAAGAATTGAGCATACGGTATTATCTTGTTCCTCCCCCATTGTCTGTTCAATTGGGCAAACATTAGATAGTATCCAATAATTCTTGTAGAATTGGTGTTATCGATGATTAATTGGCTCTTCTCTGTATTACAAGATGAAATTGTTTATGCTTTGAACACTACCTGAGTTATATTTGATGTGTTTGAATATCAGTTTAGATGTATAGAACTTTAGAGTTGGTACATATTGTTCTGGGATGCTTGCTCTGACTAAAATTGGAGACACAATAGTAAAAGTCTTGGTTATTGTATCTTATTGATATTGTATCTTATTAGTTGTACATAGGGATTTTTAAAAATAAGAATTGATTAACATAGATGATTTTGTTACTATAATGTATACAGTTATGGCTTCTAAAGGATGGAAGCAACATAAAAAAAAATGTTAATTTGCAAGATGAACAAGATATGTCACAACAAAGGTTGATATTGCTTATGCCCAAAGTTTCACACCAAATCTTGGAAATACATGTATTAACTTATTCGCTTCATGTATTTATTTTTCATACAAGATAGTAAGTATCTTCAAGTTTCCTTTTTTTTTATTTGGTTGAGTTGAATCTTTTTATCTATGCAAATTAATACTTATTTGTGTTCAGCTTGTCAGTAGCAGTAAGGTGTTATGTATCTAACATGTATTTTAATATATTCTTTTTGATACTTTATAGGCTTTACAGCTAGGATTCAAGTGGATAGAAGGATTTATAATGGAGATATGCATCAAGAAGCTCCAGATATGGTCACAAGTTCTGATCATAGTCATGAGAGTGTGCCACTACTGGAGAATGAGGATACGAGTACTGGCATTGAACAAGAAAAAGAGTAAGGTATTGGGCAATCCAACACTATAATAATTTGTCTAAACTTAACTTTGCATTGATAGTGTTGGATTTGTATACTGAAAGCAGTTTTGGTTGAGCTTGTATACAATGTTTCCTGTTACCACTATTACAATCTCCTATCTGAATTGATTACTTGATTGCATATATCGTGTCCCCTTATCTCATATATAAGTTAGATCATACAGGTGTAGAAAATCACGTAAGTCCGTATGATTGGTCGTTTAATGAGATATAAAAGTTTCACACCGAGACAACTTGAGGACGAGTTGTCGGATATAGTCATGTATAGATAAGAAGTGACTGACTTGGTTGCTTGTATATGCCGGCACGCGTCTCGACGTATCAAGGATCACAATGAGACGAGTTCTTGTATCCGACCGTCGAAAGAACCTAGATCTCGGTGACTTATGATGATCTAAACCTCGATAAGGTATTAGGTGAGTATGAGTTCTCGACCATCACTTTGACTTGTTATGGGTGAGGTTATATGTTCTAACCCAATATTCTCCGCATCTTGGGTGGTGGCGTGTTTGATGTCATGCTAGTTATCCAGACGAGTCACCATATCCGCTAGGACGATGACGCCCCTTAAGGAGCTCAAAGGGTTTATTGTACTAAACCCCGCAGTTGAGTTAGCTCAAGTACAATAATAAGGTTGAGTGGTACTACTTAAGGAATTAAAGATATTAATTATCTTAAGCAATGTAATGCTCTAAATAATTAATGGACGCAATATCTTAAATACGGGATTCAGAATGTCTAAGTGCAAGTCCGACTCACCTTCTGTAATAAAGAGGTAAGTCAAGATTTATTCTCTAGTGGCATGAATGAATGTTTATAAATTAATTTATGTTCGGGTGAACATAAGATAATTAATTTATTTGAGGCCCATCTTTATTCCTCAGATTTGATCCTCGGGTCGGCCCATCCAGTTCCCGTAGCTTGGAAGGAAAATCGCGCCTCTCTATCTCTATGGATATGATTTGATTCTCTTTATCCTATAAGGATATTATTATATTTATGGATATGCATGGATCCTTTCCTAATGGGATTATGGTAATGCATTATAAATATAAGGTAAGAGATAAGATCAAGGTTAATCTCAATCCATAATTATCGAAAATTGCCATAGCTTATTGGTGAGATATTTTCAAAATTTGAAGAGAGAAAGGTGATTTTCTCGTAGCATTCTCCATAGCTTATCCTCACCGATATTGGAGATCGGGTAACCGGATACACCCGTAAGATCAAAGCACGAGTCTCGATCCGCTCATCCCCGATGATTCAAAGGTAAACACGAGAAAACCCCTACGTGTTGCAATTAATTATATAGGTGCATGCTAGTATATAATCAATGTAGGGTGAATTAAACATCCAAGATAGATCCTCGAGAGGTCAAAACCGCCTTACACTGGTATCGAGCCTCGATCGTGATTCGCCTCGCTGATTAATTCACGCTGATTATTACGCGCGTAATATATTAATTGTTGTATCCGCTGCTCATCGTGGCTCGGTTTTTTTTTGTCGGATTTTTTTCACCACGAGAAAATCCGTGGTTAGATTAGATTTCTCCTCAAAATCTTATCCGTAAAAGAAGAACGAAGACGAAAGCACAAAGAACAAGACGATCGAAGACACGCCGGAGAAACCGGACGACGGGCGCGAAGCGGCGGGCGACGCACGCGAGGCGCGTGCTCGGCGCCGCAGAAGCCCTCCGCCAGCGCTGTTTCTCGGCACCGGCAGTCGGCATCGGCAGCGGTAGGTCGACGCGGGCGCACGGCTCGGCGAGCCAGCGCGCGAGTCGCGCGCGCGGCGCGGATGCCTCGCATCGCCGACGCTGAGCGCGCGTGTCAGAGCGCCGTCGCGTTCGTGGAGCCTTCGTGTCCGCGGCGGGTGTGCGCGCTTGTCGACGAGATCCCCGCGCGGCGACGGGCGGCATTTGTCGCGCGAGATCCCCGCGCCTCGCGAAAGCGCATCGCGATCGCGAGGCAACACGCGCAGCGCGCGGGTAGCGGCGACGGTAGTGAACGCGAGCGTCGTCGCACGAGTGCCGGCAGTCGCGGTCGCCGCGAACCGCGAGGCAGCCGCGAGGCGGCGCGCGAGAAAGGCGGCGGCAGGCCGGGCGCGCACGGGTCGCGCTTCAGCGCGGTCGAGCCCATTTCGCCTAAACTCGCCTGCACCTGTTTTCCACCAACTCGATTTTTCGCCCGAATCCGCTTTTGACGAATCCGTCCGTGCCTGCATGCGAGGCCTGCTTTTCAAAGTTTATGAAGATCAGACTTTTCAATTCTATGTAATAGATTAGGCAAGAAAGTGTAGGTTCCACGAGCGGGCCACGATGAACGCTTTATTTTATTTTATTTTAATCGCTCATCGCATGTCGTGGATGTTTAAATTATGCGTACATGCTATGTATGTTTAAATTAAGTAGACAAACATATTATATGTTTTCGTGATTGACGCATAGTAAGCATGCTAGGTTTATCGCGTTTTCAAGCATTTTTTAGAATTCTGCGAGCATGTTTTACATGTTGAGTTCTATAGAAAAGCATGCTAGGATTACGTGATTTGCATGGACAAACCTTTTGAACAAAAATACTACGTAAGCAACCCGACAATTTTTTCTTTTTTTTTAAATTAAAATGTCAAGACCTCCACTTTTTGATCTCTAAACAAAGTGAGATGCACTGTGAGTAAACGTCCACACGTGTGGCTTGCTTTCACTGTTTATCATAAGTTTGTTAGATGAGATTTCTAAATAAAACATTTTAAATCTATTGAGAAGTGGGAGTTTCATGTAAACGCCCACACGCGTGCGGCTTGCATGTGCGATTTTCATAAGTTCTCTAGAGATAGATATAAAATGAGATAACAAAAGAATTTGATCGAAAGCTGTATGGTCCCAGCGAGTATGCCAATTCTAAGAATTCATTTTCATCGTTAAAATTGTGGTCATTGCTTAGACGCCACCTCGAGTACAACTTACCGCCAAGTCCCTTCTTGTGATAGTGATGTGGTTTAGTAAGGTCCAATCATTAATTTCATTTGTCATAAGGATAAGTTGATATGGATTGAAATTAAACGACTAAAAGGTATATTTTGGTCCGGTCGAGGGTTCATGTAAACGCCCACACGCTGGGGCTTGTATGTGGAATTCCTCACGATTGAGGTTTCAATTAATATTGTTTTATCAAAATGTTACAATATTGTTGTTACGAATTATGTGCGATCAGATGCTTATGTGTTTACATTATCTTTTCGTGATATGTCTCTTACACCGATTATCAATATGCTCGGACAAAATCCTTTATCCGTCCGAATTTTATCGAGTGGAAACGAAACATTGAGAATGTTCTTATCATGAAGAAAATCTTTTTGTACTCACTACACCCCGTCCCAAACCTCTAGACGATTCATCTCATCACGAGGAGCGCAAGGAGCACGAGAAATGGGACAAATCAAATAGAATGGCAAAGTGCCTTCTTTGGTCACCATGTGCGAGTCCCGCAACTCCAAAGATCAAGAGATGGAAGATGCAGCCATGATATGCTAAGTCTTATGAAATCGATGAGGAATCGGATGTAATCGTCATTAATTTGACAAAATCAATAATGTCAAGTTCAATGAAGGAAAGCGATTCGTGCATGACCATGTAGAGCAAATGATCAATCTATTCGAGAGCTCGAGTTGGTTGGAGGATATATTGACGACGAGTCGAATCGATATGATCTCAACACTTTGCCCAAGTCTTTGATGACTTCCGTTATAAAGCGCCCTTATGATAAGAGTTATACTCTAGATTCATTGCAAGAGGATCTAGTAACGGAAGAACGCAAATGGGCAAAGGTGCATAGTTTTTAGTACGCACCTCAAAGAAAACCACCGCTTATCGAATGATGAAAAGGAAAAGTGGAATTTAAGAGATGCTAAGGCTAAAGAAAAGAGTGGGAGTAATACAAAGGCTCTACCAGCAGCTTGAAAAGCCAAAGGAGAAGCGGCAAGTGCTTCAAGCGCGGTGAGACCGGGCATTGGAAGGCTAAGTGCCCCAAGCTCATGCTCAAGGTACGCCATTTGCTTTAGTAACGAAACATGTTTAGCGACTTGTTCTACCCATTCTCGGGTAGTAGACACGGGTGCGATCGATCATGTTTGTTACACCTGCGTGGGTTCCCGCGACAAAGGAGTCGATGATAGCGAGATAACGATTCCATGGGCAACGCGCGAAAGTCGAGGTCATTGCAGTCCGAGATGTTTTTTATGTTTTGAGACAACAGCTTTAGTTTTAAAAGACGCTTTATATGTGCCGGATTTTCATGGAACCTTGTTTCGCTTTCAAATTATTTATTCATGGATATTTTGTTATTTTTGATAGTGGTGTTTCTATCATAAGAAATGACGGTTATCTGTGTTGGCACATTATATAATTCGCTTTATACTATTTCTCGCCAAACATAATACCTATAACTATGTCAGCATCATCTACAAACCTTAAAAGAGAAAGTTTTCTTCAAGAAGACGACACCATATTTCTCTCGGCATCTTAGATTAGGTCACATCAATCTAAATAGGATCCAAAGACCGGCTAAGAATGGAGCGTTGGTAATCTAACAGCCATCTGCTCCCAATCTGCGAATCTCAGTGATGAAGGTAAGATGTCGACCGACCCTTCAAAGCGAAGGGTTATAGAGCCAAAGAAGTGTTGAGCTAGTCCATTTCGACTTGTGTGGACCGATGTCCACACAAGCTCGTGGAGGGTACGAGTATTTTATCACTTTCATCGACGACACTCAAGGTACGGATACGTATACCGCTCACCGCAAGTCCGAATGCTTTGAGAAATTCAAAGAGTTTAAGGCGGAAGTGGACGAAGCTTGGTAAAGTATCAAGTCATCATGGGTCCGATCGCGGTGGCGAATACCTCAAGAACGAGTTTATGGACTATCTAGTGAAGTGTGGGATTACTTCCAACAAGACTACACGGGCACACCACAAAAAATGGTGTGTCGAGCGAAGAAATAGGACTCTTTGGAAATGATTAGATCAATGATGAGTTATGCAAGATCGCTTATTTCGCTCGGGGTATGCCTTAGAAACGCGACATACTTGCTAAATCTAGTACCATCCAAGTCACCGAAAAGACCCTTTCGAGTTGTGGTTTGGGCGAAGCCTAGTTTAAGCCACATAAGGATATGGGGCGCCCAAAGACTCAGGCCGAACAAGAAGGTCGACAAGTTGGAGGCTAGATCCGACGTAAGGTCGTTTATCGCTATTCTAGAGGACGAAAGGTTGTTTATTCTATAGTCTTAAGGATCAAGATCATTATTAAGACTAATGCCCGATTCTTAGAAGAGGATTATATGACAAACCATAATTCCAAAGTTGAAATCATTCTTCGTGAATTAGAAGATGATCGATTCCACCACCGATTAAGCCAAAGGTACGAGATGTCGTGTCAGTGTGTAAGGATCGACACCGATACTTCAAGAAATTAAAGTGGTCGAGTTCCACCGAGATACGTCAGACGACGAGGGCTCCTATCCAAAGAAGTTGTGCAAGATAGAGAACCACAAGTTATCGCACCCACCGCCGCTATCAGTGCCGCAGAGCGCCGTCAGTAGTGGGAGGGTTGTTCGTCAACCCGAGCGATTTATGTTCATGGGTGAATCTTCGATTTAGTCCCGGAAACGAACATGCAATAATCGACCCATGGACGACAATGAGGCGATACAAGACATTGATGCAAGATGATGGCACACCGCTATGGACTTAGAAATCGAGTCCATAACAACTATGGATGTATACGAAAGACACTCTACCGACGGCAAGGAAGCCATAGGTAGTAAGTGGGTATACAAGAGGAAGAGAGATTCAGATGGAGAGGTTTCGCTTTTAAAGCCGTGCTTGGCGAAAGGGTACACTCGATTGAGGGCATCGATTTCGATGAGACCTTTTCACCAGTAGCAATGCTCAAGTCCATCGTAATTATTCGCCATAGCAGCCCACTCAACCTTGAGGTTTGGCAACGGACGTGAAACCGCTTTTCTAAACGGTTACCTCGAGGAAGGTAGAGACATCTATATGCAAAGAACCCAAGGTTATGTGGTGAAGGGTGAAGAGCATCTAGTATGGAAGCTTAGAAGTCCATTTATGGCTTAGCAAGCCTCACGATCCTAGAACTTACGCTTTGACGAGGTGGTAAAGTCCTATGGATTTACCCAAATGCCTAGCGAGAGTTGTGTGTATCGCTTAGATGTCAACGGTGATGTGATATTTCTTGCACTTTATGTAGATGACATTCTTCTAGTTGGCAATAATGTGAAGTTGTTATCGACGAAAGAGTTGGTTATCCGATCGCTTTCAAATGAAAGACTTAGGAGATGCAGCGTATATTCTTGGGATCAAGGTTTACCGAGATCGCAAGAGGAAAATGTTGAGCTTATCTCAGCGCCTTATATCGATACGTGATTACTCATTTTAGTATGCACCGCCAAGAAAGGATTGCTACCTTCATACATGGCATTCCTTTATTCTAAGGAGCAACCACCTATGACCGCAAAGGAGATAGAGAAATGAGACAAGTTCCTTACGCTCCGCCGCATTTAAGTCTCATGTATGCAATGTCAGTACGAGGCCCGATATCCGCTATGCGGTAGGCATAGTAGCTAGATATCGCCTAATCTCGACAAGCTCATTGGATCGCAAGAAGCATATACTCAAGCACCGAAAAGGACTCGAGATTATAGCTAGTTTACCATGCGATAGTCTAATGCCTTTGGGTTATCTGCACTGGATTTCCAAGATGACCGTGATGAGAAAAAGTCTACCTCGTGCTATGTGTTTACCTTGGGAGGTGGAGCCGATCCTCATGGAGTGCAAAGCAAATGATGCATTGCGACTCTACCATGGAAGCCGAACGTGGCCGCCTTGGAGGTCAAGCAAGAGGTCAGATGGTTCAAGAACTACCTCATGGACGTAGGCGTGGTACCGGTTTGCCCAAGAGTATCATAGTTTATCGTGATAACTCGTGCAGCCGCAAACTCGGCGAACCACGGACCCACAAGGCGACCAAACATATAGAGAGAAAGTACCATGTCATACGAGAAATCGTTAGACGAGGAGATGTGGCCGATCAAAAGATTGATACGACGGATAACCCAGCGGATCCATTCACAAAGAGCTCGCCGCAAAAGTCTACGGCGCACGCTCGAGGACTCGATTGCGCTTGATGGCACCCACTTAGAAAGGATACTTTTGTATAAGTGGGAGAAGCAAAGTGATGGTTTTGTTTGTAATAGCTAGTAGAGAGACACATTGTATACTAAAAGTTTGCTTTAGTATAAGTGGGAGATTGTTGATTTGTATACCGAAAGCGCTTTGGTTGAGCTTGTATACAATGTTTCGTTACCACTATTACAATCTCCTATCTGAATTGATTACTTGATTGCATATATCCGTGTCCCCTTATCTCATATATATGTTAGATTATACAAGTGTAGAAGATCACATAAGTCCAGATAATTGGTCAAGCGTAATGAGATATAAAAGTTTCACACCGAGACAACTTGAGGACGAGTTGTCGGTATAGCATGTATAGATAAGAAGTGACTGACTTGGTTGTTTGATATGCCGGCACGCCTCGACGTATCAAGGATCACAGTGAGATGAGTTCTTCTATCCGACCGTCGTGAAGAACCTAGATCTCGGTGACTTATGATGATCTAAACCTCGATAAGGTATTAGGTGAGTATGAGTTGTCACCATCACTTCGACTTGTTATGGGTGAGGTTATATGTTCTAACCCAATATTCTCCGTGATCTCGGGTGGTGGCAAGGTTTCAGATGTCATGCTAGTTATCCGACGAGTCACCGTATCCGCTAGACGATGACGCCCCTTATGAGCTCAAAGGTTTATTGTACTAAACCCCGCAGTTGAGTTAGCTCAAGTACAATAATAAGGTCGAGTGGTACTACTTAAGGAATTAAAGATATTAATTATTTTAAGCAATGTAATGCTCTAAATAATTAATGGACGCATATATCTTAAATACGGGATTCATAATGTCTAAGTGCAAGCCCAACTCACCTTCTGTAATAAAGGGTAAGTCAAGATTTATTCTCTAGTGGCATGAATGAATGTTTATAAATTAATTTATGTTCGGGTCAACATAAGATAATTAATTTATTTGAGGCCCATCTTTATTCCTCGATTTGATCCTCGGCCGGCCTATCCAGTTCGTAGCTTGGAAGGAAAATCGCGCCTCTTTATCTCTATGGATATGATTTGATTCTCTTTATCCTATATGATATTATTATATTTATGGATATGCATGAATCCTTTCCTAATGGGATTATGGTAATGCATTATAAATATAAGGTAAGAGATAAGATTAAGGTTAATCCTCAATCCATAATTATCGAAAATTGCCATAGCTTATTGGTGAGATATTTTCAAAATTTGAAGAGAGAAGAGATGATTTTCTGTAGCATTCTCCATAGCTTATCCTCACCGATATTGGAGATCGGGTAACCGGATACACCCGTAAGATCAAAGCACGAGTCTCGATCCGCTCATCCCCGATGATTCAAAGGTAAACACGAAAACCCCTACGTGTTGCAATTAATTATATAGGTGCATGCTAGGTATATAATCAATGTATGGTGAATTAAACATCCAAGATAGATCCTCGGGAGAGGGTCAAAATCAGTTTTCCCTACAGATAGACTCATCATATTGTTCTTTTTGTGCTTAAAGGTAGTGCATTTGGAGCTGAAATCATGGAAAATGAAACTAGAGGACCCACTTATATGAAAAGTATTTGGGGCCACCTTCTAAATCTTCCACAGATTCTCGTTGAAAATAATAAGTTTGGGCAACCTATAGGTGGTGAAAATAACAAGTTTTGCCATTTCTTAGGTTCAATTGTAAGAAATGGTAAATATTGTCCAGTAGATATTAATAATTGCCATGCCATGCTAAGGGCAAAGAAAAATGAGACGCTGGAAATGGTAAAGGTAATAACATTTAAAAAGAAATAAGATTTTTTTTAATTTCTCACGATTTCTTTCTTTTTGGTCCTCCTATGCTTTTGGACTAATTTTAACTTGCCGTTTTATTATTATAATTTTTTTGCACTAATATATATGTATTTATAACATTGTTTTATTTTCCTATGTCTGATGTAGTTACGTTTCCATGTTCCTGTTACTGTTGAGAAGTGAATTTTATCCTCCATCGGGCTTAAATGGAGAAATTGAAAGCATTATTTGAAAACAAAATATTAGGTTGATGTACCTATTGAGCATTTAATACATGAAAGGCATGATCGAAGTTTTGAAGATCAATGGATCAAACTTCTTCTTATCGAGAATGTAAGATGCAAAAGTTTATTCTAAATCTACTTTATTTAATAAAATCATTTAACATTAATTGTGAATCGACTTCTAATTTTTAACTTGATCTTAGGAAGAAATTAAGAGAAACCAAAAAAGCTCATGGAAAAAAGTTAATGAATCAAAGAACAGGAAAGACGTCATTTGCTCAAGTTAAAGCTAAATTGGTAATGTTTGCTTTCTTCTATTTTATATTTAATCATTGTGTCACAGCCCGACTACTTAACCATAACTTAGTCAAATAATCAGGCCGTGACGTGAGTTAAGAAAGAAATTCTGGTAATCGATAACAACAAATGTGACCAATAATTCATATCAATAGCAATGTGTGACCTCAACTTTCATCATGAAGTAATTAAACATTAATGGTTCAAAGAAGTGAAATGGAGTTTGACAAAGGTTGATTCTAGGTCCTCAAACCCTAATAAATGATCGAATGAAGAAGAACAACGGCTGAGGACAATTAATCACAACGAATAACCAATATCAAGAATGTACATTTTCAAGCATGCTTCGACAACATTGAGAATTTATCGACGTTTTAAAACATGGTTTGACAATGGTTCATTGGCATTATATTGGTTTCAACAAAAACAATTCTGAGCATTCAAGTAACTCCTTGTTCATACAAGCATTTCCAATAAATCCATGTTCTCATAAGCAAGTTGGCAACACAACAACAATGTAGAGATCATATTAACAAAATAATGACCATCATCAAGATTAGTTCGATCGATTCGGCACAACAAAACACAACAGCAGGTGAAGGCCAAAGTTTGGCAACGAAAAGTGTGGCTAAGAATTATGTATGATGCCAAAAAACTCTGGGCAACAAAACATATTAACATCAAAAGAACAACATCAATAATTAAACATATCATCATGAATCAAAACATCTAGAGAAGCTCATTTGCACAACATTCGATTCCAATATCCTCTCGAGCTCAACCTGCACGTTTAGAAATATATGCAGGGCGTGAGTACAAAAATGCACTCAGTGGGTATGTGCCAAAAACATTAAAACATTGCCCTTATCGCTATATGATTGACTTGCCATAACATTTGCAACGCACATGGGTTTAAGTGACAACCTGTGCATGCTTTTCATAAATAAATACTTACTTGCTTTCATATTCATAGCATCACAAAAAATGCATATGCATGTTTTATGTCTGCAGACAACTTTCTTCCCATATCCACGATTTTCTATGTGTCGGTAAGAGCCTCCTTCTCAAACACGCCGACCAAGGTCACTACCCGACGCCAAGAAATTATTTCTTTCTTTTCCTTTCTTTCTCTTCCGTGGATAGGTAAATGCATCATGCTCATGCTCATGCTCAAAATCAGGCAAATCAGTCAACTTTTCCAATAAATGCATATCATATCATTGAAAATATATAAAAACTTTTATTAGTGATGTTTAAATCACTTATTTGTGGTTCTTAGACCTTATTTATGTTTAAGGTAACCAACTAAACGAATTAGAATCGATTTGGAGATCGAAACTAGAGAAATCAAAACTAGTGACTAATCCCACCGGATTAGGTTTTCTCAAGAGCTCGAACATAGAATGAAAGATCGAGAATGAATCTTGAAAAAGGATTTCATTTCTAGAATCCTCTCGTGAAAACATGTGAGAAGCCAAAGAATGAGAATTTTCGGCATACTGCCTTGGCCGCCTTAAAAGCACTATTTACGAGCCTGATCAATTTCCAAATCTGTGCTAATCATGATAATTAATGATAAAAATTAAATTCATGAAGGAATATATTAGTATGAATTTAGAAATTATAAGAATCAATTTCTGAAAGAAATTCCTGAAGAACTTAACCGAACGTCGGGAAAAATATACCGGGAAAACCCTAATCTGATCCGAACGATCCGAAACTCTCACCAAGGGTCTAAATCAATAAATTATGATTTATAAGACTCAAATTAATTATGAAAGCTCAAGAGTTCAATAGAATTTTTGAATGAGCATAATTTAATCGCCGAACGCCGTTTTTCCGCGATAACTCTGATCGACTTATTCGACGACGTCCGAACTTCATGAAATTTTTATAAACATTGAAAGAAGTCATTTGGAGGCTATTTAATAAAATAAAACCATAAGGTTCCAAGAAATCAATCGAAAGCGCGTTAAAACTTAAAGAGTAGGTATTAACACGCCAAAATGGGTAATTTGACCAATCCATCTCCCAACTACCACCAAGACCACTCCCAAATGGGCAATGACAGCCCTTAGGTCTGCCAGTACAGTGGGGAGACGTTCCATTCCAGCCCATTCACTTAGAACCCTTTTTGCTCTCAAATTTTCAAATTCTCTCTACACTCTTCAAGCCTTGAGCCTTTAATCCTCCTTCCAAACCCCTCCCACACTTAAATAATCTTTCTAAGACCATAGGAAGGTATTATTCATCATCCTCTTCCATTCTAATGGAGTGTAATTTTTGTTTGATTTTTTTTGGGTTTAAAAACCCTAGTTGCTCCTCATTTTTGTTTTCGTGACTTTAGAGCCATCAAATGCTCTCAAGACATGAACAAAAATGCTTAGAATAATGTTCTAAGGATACTGTAAAAATTTCATAATTTTCGGAGCATGTTTGTTTTTTTTCGATTTATGCTTTATTTCATTTTATATGTGATAAACCATGTTTTTGTGAATATTATTTGATATTGTTGCTTGTTAATGTATTAGGAGCATGTAGAATAAATATCATAATTTTCAGAATATTTTTGGAATTTTCTTGTATTTTGATTTTATTTGTTGAAAATAGTCGAGAGATAGTGTTTAATATATGATATGAACATCATATATTAATCTTGAAATTTTGAAACACTACTCCTATTTTTCAAAAATGGGCAGAATATATTTAAGTATTTTAAGCAATTTTTGATTTTATTTGTTGAGAAATAGTTGAGATATAGTGTTTAATATATGATATGAACATCATATATTAATGTTGAAATTTTGAGACACTACTCCTATTTTACCTTTGAATACCGAAAACTATATGTATATATCTAAGGATTTATTTGATTTCATTTGTTGAAAATGATAGGATATGGTATGTAGAAATAATATGAACCTAATATGCATTGTTGGATTATTGAACACATATGTAAAATATGTGTGAGGACAAAAGGAATTCCAAGCATTTGGTTCATATTATAAATATTAATTGATGTTTAATGTTAATATTACATGTTATTGCATAATATAAACATGTTGTGAAGGAATGAAATTTATCGAGTATGTATATATATATGTGATTACCGAAATATATAAGGGTGAAAAGCATGGGTTTAAATTTTAATGCATGATATGAAATGATATTTCATGTTTAGTATATGGTATAAGCATGATATAATTTTTGTGGAATTTATTGAACACCAAAGCTCATTAAATGGTGATTACCGAAAACTATAAATTTTAACCTATGGTTTAAAATTTTATATGATGATATTGAGTTGATAATTAAATCCTATAGCATGATAGGAGTATAACATGATTTTATTGAATTTATCGATACATATGCTAATTGTTGGTAATTATCGAAAACGAATAAAATGGCTAAGTATGAGTTTAATTCTAATGTTAAATGATGCTATGATAGTGAAATTATATGCTTAGAAACGAATGGTTGTGATTATGGTAAATGAATGGAACACTTATGCACACATACACAATGATTGTGTATTATGTTAGAAATTAGGGTTTTCTAATGCTTTAGTGTAGTTCGTGTCAGTATGGTATTGTTTGGTGTCAATGTTTATGTTTATACCGTCGACAAACCAAAGCCCCAAACGTTAACAACATAATACTATACGACGAGAATCCAAAAGAAATCGACCAATTTCGATATCTTGAGAAGGAATTAACGAGAATCGGTTAGACACAAATTAGGTTTTCTATTTCATAAAAGGATACTCAAACGCGAGTTCCTAAGTTAGAAAACCAAAAGCCGAAGCTACAACGTTAGTACTCAACAACGACAACCCAATACGATATTAGTTGAGCGTTAAAACAACTCGACGACTAACAACGATTATACGACATAGGTAATCTCTCAAGAGTTAGATAAACAAACAATGTCGAATGTGTAAGCAAAGATTCAACATAAGACGTCGATGCTTATGTCTCAAAAGTCGAGTTAATATTCCCAAACACTTCATTTATTCTTAAGTACTTACTACATGATAGCATGTGTTCACTCAATCATAAGTCAATACCTCTTTAATTATCGTACACACGACAAGTCGTCAAACATAACCTACTAGACGAACTAAAATTGCTAAGTCTAGTTAGTGGCTCGAGAGTTTCCTAATTTATCAATCATAATTTGATTATCGACAACCCATAACGAATAACGTTATAATAAGACTAAGGTTAAGAGTCGAGGATCGACTCGAATATGTGATTCATAATCAAGTTCACCCATGAACGATGAAGTAATATAGCTTGAGAATTGGGAATGTAAGATAATAGAAATTGTCTTAAAACAATCACATAAAATCATAAAGAAACCATAATTGGGAACTTTAAGTCTGAGTTTATAAACAACCTTCGATCGATAGAAAGAATCTAAGAAATGCTATTTTCTTACGGGGGTTTGATCGTATGTAGTGGCGAGGAAGAACATCACACCTTCTCTCGTTAGAACCACTAGCTCGATTAGCAGCGGCTTTCTTGAAACGAAAATGTTACGATATCTCAAAGCATGTTTTACAAAGCTTTATGAAATATTATCGCATGAAATGTTATCGATCGCCAAATGTTTATGTTTTGTTGTTATCCTATCCGAGATTGGTATATCCCATATGGTATGTTAATGTGTTGGTCCACCAACGCTAAAAAGGGTAACGATCGGATCCGACTTAGTTAAGGACTAACTCGATTGTGTACACGCAGATCGTGGTGTTAAGGTTAGCTACCTCAACCGTCACGGTGACTATGTGTAGGTGGCCACCCATAGTGCACGAATGAATGAATGAATGATCGATATGGAAACAACGTGAATGAAATAGTTCGATCAACGCTGGAAAACGATAAATGTTTGATAGTATAAGTCTTTAACCAAAATCCTCATGCGCTATTGTGGGCGCTAATAACTTTGACAAAGAAAATGTTTTCGCAACGAGTCCACCGAGTACTTTGTACTTAGCCCCGCATTTCGCTTTTGATGCGCAAAGCAAGGATCGACGATGGGTGCGAGGTGTGTAGAGTAGCAGCTATTTTGATGCTCTATTAGAAGCGTTTCTAACCTCGGGCATGCATCGTCATATGCATGTCCACAAGTTTATTTGCCGCCTAACTCGATATTATTTTGATGCTTGATTTATGATTGCTCTCATACCAGATTGAACTCGAGGTCGCACTCGCCTCGAATTATGCCCCGATCAAGTTATTGTTGAACCTCGAACCTTTCGACGAGTCCTTCGTGACTCGAGTTGGTATCAACAGCTTTATCCCTTTAGTCTATGCATTATCGAGTAGTTAAATGGTTAATTGCATTGATTAGTTGTGTTTATATCCGCGCCTTACTATACCAAAGGACAATCCATACGATCCGCATTTTTTTGGGAAGTCGGTCGTCACAAAGTGGTATCGTAGCACTTGTTCGTTTCAACCCTAGAAACCATTTCTTTCAATCCTAAGTTGAAAGTCGAGTCTAGAAATTGTTTGTGTTCGATCGCTATCGCATCGCACCGCACTCCATCGCCGCCCCGCCAACGGGAAAAAGGTAAATCGCTTCAACTAAAGGTTGTTTTGAAATGATTGAAGTATATGAAATGTGAATTGAATTTCAATATCGCTTTGTTGGGAAGTTGAAAATATTTGAAAATGGAAATTTTAAAATTGAAAAGTTGTTTCAATTAACTAGTCATTAGCTGAATGATAGTTATGCTTTAGAGCTTGGTAAATGAGTAAACGAGAATGCTTGATTATCGCACAATGTGTCGCGATTTGTGTTTACCGTATGTAAGCATGATAGAGCATGATGTAAATGAGTATGTTTCCATGAGAACATAGACTTAAGACGATGATCCCTTTGCTACCGAACTTAGTATGAGAACATAAGTACCCCAATCGAACGAAATACTAAGAAAGAACGAGAACATAGAAATCTTAAGAATCACAACCGAATGGATTCGATGATGAGAACGCCGATGAATCTACGATGACGGTCGATCGCTAACCGGAAGTTCAGATCGTTATGAGTCCCAACCGCCTACGCCAAGGAATTCAATGTCATACGTGTCGCCTATCGTAATAATAATGAAATGAATCAAGTATAACTATAGGAAGCATAAAAGGAAATAATAATTTCTAAGTGCATAATGAGAACGGATATGATATGATCCTATAATGTGAATAGAAATAAGAAACCAAGACCGATAAGATAAGGTGACCACTTAGCCTTTACGCCAAGGCTAAGCCTCGATCACTACTATACTCTAAGAAACCATACCATCTCTTTCCTGAGACCCAACCATAAAAGTCGCACTATAGAATTGAGGTAAATAGGTCATAGTACGACATAGATTGTTATAGCCTCCCGTACGTATGTTATTATGTACATACCTTCTTCTAGATACACCGCTATGTTTACCGTGTCCCACCATAGTGATATTTCTTTTCGTGATGGCTCGGACTGTGTTCACGACTAGGTGCCCTCCGTCCTCTGGGCCATCCCCGAGGAGGTTATACGATCGCATCGCTTCCTACCGATGTGCCGCAGACGACTCGCGAAGTTTTTGGGCGACTGCAGACTTCAAGGTCACCGACATGCCCGGTACATCTCATTATGACGGTGTACTCCTCCCGATCATGAGACCGCCATCCGACCGGTGGTTACGCCTGCGAGATATCGGCGACTACATTTACCGGCCGAGAGAACTTTGACCTGAGGCGGACCGCCGCTTTTGCTAGCCACTGAGCTATGTGTTCACTTGTATGGAGTCGCACCACGGGCCGATCTCCCCAAGACGGAATACACTCATGTGACGAGATTCCGAGTGGCTCCATCCAGAGGTGCCTCGCCGCGGCACCGACGGACCAGTGTTCTGCTCGTAGGGCAGAAGATGTTCGAGGCGGACCTTCCTGCCCGACCTCACCTTCCTAGTCCTACCACCGTAGATTCCATCTCGCCATTGCCCGCCTGTGCCATCATCGCCACCATGCCGTGTCCATACCCACCTCCACCCACCGGCCTCCCCATCCTAGCCACCGCCACCTCCGCCGAGCATTCGGACCATGATGTCAGTAAGGATTGATGATCCCCGCGATACGGCTGTGTATTGAGAGAGACCATGTCCGCCCCTATCATGCCCCTTTTCCTGATGATATTGTAATACCCCGTATTTCGGTAGCAGAGATTAGCTCATGATTAAGAGCTTATTAAAAAGGGCATTGCATCCTTAAGAAAGAGTTGGTTGTTAGAAGCTTTTCTGTTAAGCTTCGAGTCGAGACGATAGAATTTCGCAGATTTGAGATAGAATCTAAGATAAGATCCTTAAATCTAGTTGAACATAAGAAGACCTAGATTTAAATAGTCTTGAGACGATAGATACATGCTCAACGAAGTCTTGATTTTAGGAAAATTTAGAATTTCAAAATCTATGTTTTTGTGACGCTTGCTTGGCTACGATTAAGCTCTATGAAGAGCAAAATATTTAAATGGTTTTTAAGGTCAAAAATATGTTTAATAAGTATATTTTGATATTTGTGAGCAATTATTGAGGTTTAAAGTAAAGATTCAAAAGAGGTTGTTTTATCGATAATTAGTGTCGATTTCGCGATAAAAACGTTATGCATTATTCTACAATAATTAAATTTAATTTCTAATCAAAAGCTATGATTTATGTATTAAAGAAAATAAGAAAATAAAGGAAAAGAAAAGGTTCTAGAAAAGGATGAATAATCCTTTATTTAAGAAAATCAAAATTTAATTAATTATTACATAAGGTAAGATTATTACTTTAAAATACTTTAGAACATGAAATCATCCTCTTCTTCCCCATTTTCACGTCCACACACACATACACACCTATGAAATTTTCTAAAGCCATGAGCCAAAAATAGAAGATCCGACCGCTGAATGTTCGACGGCCTTCAATAAAGGTATAATCTCGCATCAAGAACATATCTACCGATTGAAAATTTAAAATCATGAGCTTATGTTTATCTTATATTTTCGGTACTATGCTGAAAATTATGGTTGATTATATTTTGTTGATTATTTTGAATATTATGATAGATTCGACGCTCACGTATTGTTTAACGCCGAATTTGTAAAGCATATGTTATTATTTTGTAACTTCATGTAATTTTGAAAAAGGCATGCTTGGATCTTGAATTTATGATGTTGTTATGATTGAATTATCTTCATATATTTGTTATTGGATTGATATAAACATGTTTGAACAAGAAAACGTTTAAATCGAAATTATACGAAAACCCTAAATGGTCAAACCCTAGGTCCATATATTGTTGGATTTTTGATTTTATTTGATCATTTTGACTTCATATTTGGATTCTATGATATAAATAAAGCCAAAATGATTTATTCGATTTTTCCACGACGTATTCAAAAACGGTAAAATTTTAGTTTGTCGCCGAAAATTGGTTTTAATGCCAAAGCTTTGATCCTTATATTTCGCTGATAAAATGATGATATTTAAAGATAGTTGAGCATGCATATAGGTTCGCTGGTGTTAGATGACGCCTCATGTGAATTTTCGACGCTAGACCTAAGTGACGCCTTAAGGGATTTTCGTTGATGGCTAAGATAAGATGATTGAAGCTTGTTGTTGAGTTCCTATGTATATTGAGACATATGGTGATGAATTGATGGAGTTTGGGCTATGTTTGGTTGATCCGGTGTTGATTTGGCGATGCGCTTTATGACGCTATACCGCCAAAATTTCAATAGAATTTGGTTATTAATAAGACGTTAGAGGATGAATGACCCAAGTTTTGATAGACCATAGTGTCTTAGATTTGATATCGAGAAGATATAGTCGATCGATGACTAAGACGAGTAATGTTCGTGTTTGTTTCTCGTTAGCATTTATGTCGCTTTTATGAGGATAAAATATGGATAAATAAAGAAATGGAATTGGGAATTAGTTCCTTAGCTCTATGAACATCCGTGGGTTTAAGTATTTTCCGTAATAATATGCTTATGCTTTATATACTTTCAAATGATATGATATGCTTGGCATGAAAAAATAATACGAGATTTTATGATATGATTTAATCGCATTGTTTTGAAAGTCGATCGACTTCAAAGTTTTGAGCATGAGCATAAGCATAATGCACTACCCATCCACGAAAAGAAAGAAATTATCGACGTCGGTATGACCGTTGAGATCCTTCGGACCAACCTCGCATGTGAAGTTAGCGTGTCGGCGGTAGGCCTACCCTGATCAACACAAAGAAAAATACGTGATACGGGAAGGAAAAGAAAGATGATGCATACATGAAACATGCATATGCATATGATATGATGATATGATGATATAATGTAATGAGCATGCATGAACAGTAGTTTGAGAAGCATTATGTGTAATTTCAATAAAATCCTCGTGATAAATTTATTTTATTTCATTTCAAGTCAAATTTATAGCTCTAAAAGCAAATTTTAAATGTTTTCGCTTGTACCCATCGAGTGCATTTTAGACTCGCCCGCATATGTTTCTAAATATGCAGTCGAAATGAGAGAATGCTGGTATCGAATGTCATGCATGAGAGCTTCTCCAAACAAATTGATTCATGATTATATTGAGAATCATTGAGGTTATTCATTTGATACTCACATGTTAAATGCCCGAGAATTATGTCTTCACATAAATTCTCACCACGCTTCCGCTTGTTTAACTTTGACCTTTACTTGTTTATATGTTCGCTATGAAGAATTGAGCATATTAAATGTTTTGTTATGATTCAAGATATTGATAATTCTATCAGGATAAATGTCCTCACCGTTGTCCTTCTTGTTTGATTCTTTATTTTGGTTTGAGGACATAAAATCATTCTTCGCTCAACTTTAGTTCACTTCGAGTCATAATGGTTCAATTTTATTCATGCCGAAAGTTGTTGTCACCTCTTCTCTCGACAAAATTTTGAGCCGTTGTTGTTAAATTTTCTTCCTAACCCCGAGTCACGGCATAATTACCTGATTAGGTAGTCGGGTCGTGACAGATATCTACGAGGAAGTCATGGCTGATATCCGCCGAGACCTAGCGGCCATGGAGGAAGCTGTGGTCGTTAGAGACCGAGAGCCCATGTTCCCGCACTCGACGTCAAGAAGGGAAGATCCCGAGGAAGATCCAGAGGAAAACCCCGAGGAAGACCCGAGGAAGACCCCGAGGAGATCTATCACCGACGATTTAGATGGAGTGAGGGATAGCTCCCATGCTTCCAAAGGCCGACTTCGACATTACGGAGCCCGATCTACACCCCTGCACTATAGATCTATTTCAGATTAGATTGTTTTTGTCTATATACTCAGATATCTTTCGATGCATGCGAAAACGACGAGTCGTTCCGACATGATGCCTATTTTGATGACCACGGTAGCGTTTAGGTTTTTGTACGCACCGTGACAGGGTACACGGAGTGATGTTGGTATTTGTTTTTGGGCATCATACTCTGTACTTGGTCTTTTGTAACCTTCAAAACGCTGATGAATGTCCTCGTAGAGGCAATTGATATGATATGGTGATAGCCCCTCGAGAGCTTTTGTTTAATATTACGATATGTGGTGTTCGATGATGTGCTAGATTTATGCTCGTAATTATATGAATACCATGCTGATATGTATGCATTGATCCTGATGGATAGTATAAGAAAATTTCTAATTACGTGTGTTTATGAAGGATAGGATGTCGCCGAGAAGAAGAAATCGTGAAGTAACACCTGAGAGAGAAGACACTCCACCCCCACCACCTCCACTGACGAGACGGATCGAGGAACTATTCCTCAGGAAGAACCCACCAACCTTCAACGGGACTGGAAATCCCGTAGATGCTGAACTATGGATTCGCGCTCGAGCGAATCTTCAACTTCCTCCACCGCACCTCTCGTGAACGCTTGTCATGCTGCCTTCCGATGACCGTGCCGCCGACTTCCGTGGGAGGCGAAGAGAAGGCTCTATCTCAAGAAGAATCGAAAATTTCTCCGAGGAATTTAATGGGAAGTGTACGAAGTACATTCCAAGAGTTATCGAAGAAGAAAGAACATGAGTTCTACAACCCACGCCCAGAAAGACGACGGTCACAGACACGACCGCGATTCGTGAGATGTAGCGTATGCGCCAGCAGCTGGTCGACACCGACGGAAGAGGACTGAAAGTTTCGCGGACTCGCCATGAGATAAGGGTGTCGCTAGCTGGTCACGGAATCGACTTACCGCGAGGCTCTCACGGCATCGACATCGAGGCCGCGATGCCCAAGACAGATTGTCACTAAGCATCCCCCGAATCATCAAGGGATCGTGGAAGAGAAAGGGAAGGACCCCACCAAGGACAAGGATCAACATCGCCAAGCCGATGCGAGGCCATGGCAGGAAATAACGTGCTATCCGGCACGGGCAGGGAATGGACGCCCATGGTACCCGCAGATCCGCTGGGAAACCAAAATTTGTGAAACTCCCCGTGAGCCCTGTGCCATAGAAGTCATAAGGGGCATGCGATTCACAAACGACGGATGCTTCAAGCGGCCGGCGGCCACTACCTGTGGACCGCCTGGATACGCCAAGGAGGAAATGGTCGTCCCAATGTGCCCAACTAAGACCAACCGGTCCGGCTATCCAAGCTCAACTGATCCAACAACAGCCCCCATCCAAGATTATCACCGAATCAATAACTATATCAACCACGGCGGCAACAACGACAAATAATGGCGACAACCGCAGCAAGAAGCATTGACAAACCCCAATGCCTAAGCCACAAAGAATAACAACAACAACAAAGAAGAACAACCGCAAAGAACCACAACAACATTATCAAGAATAACACCGCCTAAAGAAGCGAGGCCTACGCCAACCAGAAAGGAGTTCCGCAAGAGCCGAGAACCAAGGAAACTTAAGTGTATGGGAATACCTCCACCACCGTTATCCCACTGCTTGACATCGCGCCGCAGACTCTTTTATTGTCAAGCATGCGAGAAATTAGATTAGATCCTAAATGCGCCGAACAAATCATGAGAATTTCTTCTCCAAAGAGGAGGCATAAGAACGGTAACCCACACATGCTCGAACCTAGATCTCGACTAGGCTCACTTAAGGTCATAACAGATAACCTTCACGCCATACCTATGATGATGTGACATAATCCTAGGAATGGATCACAACCGAACATAGTGCACCATCCCGTAATGAAAAGAAAATTTCTTTCCAACATCCCGAGAGGAACATACCGACCTTCACGGATTAGCATGGGGAGGAGAGTGCCAATCATATCCGCACTACAAGCAAGGACGCTATCGAACAAGATCGAGAACCATGCTCACCTCGCTCACCTCCGTGATAAGATCGAATGAGAGAGAATAGAAGACGCCCGATCGTGAAGGAGATCCCGATGTGTTTCCGTAAGAACTACCGATTACCACTAAACCGATGATCGAGTTCACGATCGACCTCGAACCGTGTTCCGCCTCGTGTCAAAAGCCCCATACCGGATGTCACCAAAGGAACTTGAAGAATTGAAAATCCAAATGCAAGAACTCTCGAGTTAGGTTTTATTAGACATAGCAGTTCCATGGGAGACCGTCCTTTCATGAAGAAGAAGGATGGTACATCGAGGACGTGCATAGACTATCGAGAGTTAAACAAGATAACTCTTAAGAATAAATATCCTCGCCTTAATCGACGATCCGCTTGATCATCTTAAGGGAGCAGTGAGTCTTCTCAAAGATAGATCTAAAGTCGATACCATCAATTAAGGATTAGACTAGAGGATGTACTTAAAACGCTTTCCGACAAGGTATGGTCACTTAATTCATCGTTATGCCCTTTGACTTACGAATGCCCCGCAAAGATTTATGGATATCATGAATAGGGTATTTCACCCGCATTTAGATGAAATTTGTCCCGGTATTCATAGACTATATCCCGATATACCCAAGAATAACCAGAACACAAAGAGCACTTGAGAACGGTGCCGAAACATTAAGGCAAGAGCAACTCTTCGCCAAGTTTAGCAAGTGCGAAGTTTTGTTAGGCAAAAGTGACATTCTTAGGTCACATCGTGTCCGCCGAGGGAATCAAAGTAGACCCTCAAAGATCGACACGGTTCGTGAATGGGAGTCAAAAGAACCCGAATGAAATTCAAAGATTTCTTAGGACTTGCCGCTACTATCGAAGATTTATCGGGATTCTCAACGATAGCCCACCCATGACCCAATTGTTGAGGAAAGGAATCAAGTACACTGGACCGCCGAGCGCGAGGCTAGTTTCAGAGACCAAGGAGTTATCGACGACAAGACTGCACTAGCAGCACCCGAGGTAGTATAAAGGGTACACAATCTACACGGATGCTTCAAAGAATGGATCGACGCGTGTTGATGCAAGAAGGCAAGGTTATTGCTTATGCTTCAAGACAGCTACGCCTACATGAGTTGAACTACCCACGCACGCCCGGAATTAGCAATGGTCTTACATGCCTTAAAGATTTGGAGGCATCATCTTTATGGAGTTAGAGTGAGATCTATACGACCATAAAAGCCTCAAATATTTCTTTCGAGCGTAAAGATCTTAACACGAGGCAACAGAGATGGTTAGAGCTAGTGAAGGATTACGACCGTGGTATCAATTACCACCCGTGCAAGGCTAATGTTAGAAGCCGATGCCTCGAGTCGTAAATCCCACCCTAGTTTGGGATGTCTCTCACCATGAGGAAATTTTATAAAGGAATTTCAGAGGATGAACATCAAGTCATAGACTGCCTTTACAATAGAGGGTCAGATTGCAACGTTGATTGCAATCCCGCACTTAAGAGTCCGAATCTTAGAAGCTAAGAGAAAGAAATGGAAGCTAGAAGAAATACGAGCTAAGATCAAGGACAACAACCACAAGAATTTCAAAGAAGCAACAAATCACGCTTTGTTGTATGACGGGAGAGTGTGTCCTGTAAGACGGGCGGCTTAGGAGCGAATTCTGAAGGAAGCCCATGAGACTTCTTACACCGCACATCCCGAAGCACCAAATGTACCAAGACCTCAAAGAGAAATTTTGATGGATGGAATGAAGCGAGACGTAGTTTCATTCGTAGAACGTTGTTTTGACGTACAAACAAGTGAAAGCACTTCACCAACGATCGTATGGAACCTAACAACCGCTAGACATACCGAATGGAAATGGGATGATATATCCATGGACTTTGTTACCGGCTACCCAAATCACAAAGAGGAAATACCGCTATTTGGGTCATCATCGATCGCTCACCAAGAGCGCGATTTTCACCCATTCCGATAACACATGGATCGAGAGACTAGCACAACAGTACGTCCGAGAGGTCATCCGCTCACATGGAGTTCAAGACTATTACGCCCGATAGAGATTCAAATTTACATCCGATTCGGATAAGTTTACAAAAGGAATTGGGACTCGACTACATTTCAAGATCTGCTCCACCCACGCACGGACGGGCAGTCCGAGAGGACCATTCAAACGCTAGAAGACATATTAAGAACCGTTGTCCTCGATAGAGGAGAAAGTTGGGAACAAGTGTTGCCACTTGTGGAATTTGCCACACAATGCCTACCAGCAACATTTGAATGGCCCCGCACGAAGCTCTTTATGGAAAGAAATGTCGATCACCCTCTACCGGGATGAAGGGGAAAGAGTATTAGACCGACTCGGCGAAATGATCGAGATTAGAGATAGATCCGCCAACGGATCAAGGAGGCTCAAGACCGATAAAGTCGATGTCGACAAACGTCAGCACGTAACTCGCATTGACGGGAGACAAAGTCTTCAAGATTTCTCCGCCGCGGATCGTGAGATTTGGAATAAAAGGGAACTACGACCACGCTTCATAGACCCTATGAAATTGGAAAGAATAGGACCACGGCTTACGACTCAGCATTGCCGCCAAGCTTTGGAAACGCACAATGTGTTCCACTTTTCACAACTAAGGAAGTATATACATGACCCCAGCCATGTGATACTGGCGATGATATTGTCCTCGATGACAATACGAGTTACGAGAACCGCTTACGGAAATTTTAGACCGACGATCCTAAAGCTAAGGAACAAAGAGATACCACAGAAAGTTCTATGGCGACACCATGGTCAAGAAGAAGCAACGGGAACCGGAATCACTATGAAAGAGAAATACCCGATCTATTCCATGTTAGCAAATTTCGGACTAAATTTATTTTAAGTGATGGTATGTAATAACCCAAAATTTAAAACTTTTATTACTGATGTTTAAATCACTTATTTGTGGTTCTTAGACCTTATTTATGTTTAAGGTAACCAACGAAACGAATTAGAATCGATTCGGAGATCGAAAACTAGAGAAATAAAAAACTAGTGACTAATCCTACCGGATTAGGGTTTTCTAAAGAGCCTGAACATAGAATGAAAGATAGAGAATGAATCTTGAAAAATGGATTTCATTTATAGAATCCTCTCGTGAAAACATGTGATAAGCCAAAGAATGAGAATTTTCGGGCATACTTGCCCGGTCAGTCTTAAAAGCACTATTTACGAGCCGAATCAATTTCCAGTCCGTGCTAACCATGATAATTAATGATAACAATTAAATTCATGAAGGAATATATTATTATGAATTTAGAAATTACAAGAATCAATTTCTGAAAGAAATTCCTAAAGAACTTAACCGAACGTCGGGAAAAATATATACAGGGAAAACCCTAATCTGATCCAAACGATCCGAAACTCGCACCAAGGGTCTAAATAAATAAATTATGATTTATAAGACTCAAATTAATTATGAAAGCTCAAGAGTTCAATAGAATTTTTGAATGAGCATAATTTAATCGCCGAACGCCGCTTTTTCCGCCGAGCAACTCTGACTCGACTTATTCGGACGACGTCCGAACTTCATGAAATTTTATAAACATTGAAAGAAGTCATTTGGAGGCTATTTAATAAAATAAAACCTTAAGGTTCCGAGAAATCAATCGAAAGCTGCTAAAACTTAAAGAGTCAGATAACACGCCAAACGGGTAATTTGACCAATCCACCTCCCAACTACCACCAAGACCACCCCAAATGGGAAATTACGGCCCTTAGGTCTGCCAATACAGTGGGGAGACGTTCCATTGCAGCCCATTCACTTAGAACCCTTTTTGCTCTCAAATTTTCAAATTCTCTCTACACTCTTCAAGCCTTGAGCCTTTAATCCTCCTTCCAAACCCCTCCCACACTCAAATAATCTTTCTAAGACCATATGAATGTATTATTCATCATCCTCTTCCATTCTAATGGAGTGGAATTTTTGTTTGATTTTTTTTGGGTTTAAAAACCCTAGTTGCTCCTCATTTTTTTTCGTGACTTTAGAGCCATCAAATGCTCTCAAGACATGAACAAAAAATGCTTAGAATAATGTTCTAAGGCTACAATAAAAATTTCATAATTTTTGGAGCATGTTTCTTTTTTTCCGATTTATGCTTTATATCCTTTTATATGTGATAAAGCATGCTTTTGTGAATATTATTTGATATTGTTGCTTGTTAATGTATTAGAGCATGTAGAATAAATATCATAATTTTCAGAATATTTTTGAATTTTCTTGTATTTTGATTTTATTTGTTGGAAAATAGTTGAGGTATAGTGTTTAATATATGATATGAACATCATATATTAATCTTGAAATTTTGAAACACTACTCATATTTTTCAAAATGGGCGTAATATATTTAAGTATTTTTAAGCCATTTTTGATTTTATTTGTTGAGAAATAGTTGAGATATAGTGTTTAATATATGATATGAACATCATATATTAATCTTGAAATTTTTGAGACACTACCCTATTTTCCCGCTGAATACCGAAACTATATGTATATATCTAAGGATTTATTTGTTTTCATTTGTTGAAAATGATAGGATATGTTATGTAGAAATAATATGAACCTAATATGCATTGTTGGGATTATTGAACATATATGTAAAATATGTGTGAGGACAAAAGGAATTCCAAGCATTCGTTCATATTATAAATATTAATTGATGTTTAATGTTAATATTACATGTTATCGCATAATATAAACATGTTGTGAAGGAATGAAATTTATCGAGTATGTATATATATATGTGATTACCAAAATATATAAGGGTGAAAAGCATGTGTTTAAATTTTAACCTAAAGAACTACTATCACACCATAATAAACATATTATCATGCAGAGAAAATTTGACAGAATTAAGCACAAATAATCGGGTGCTCTAAGCTTATATGATCATATGCCTTATGAAAATCAAGCAATTTATATTCACAAGTCCACCAAACAGACTAAAAGTAACCAACATGCTCACAACACTAACAAGTCCTACTATATATACCAATAGACACCAAACCGGAGTCACTAACCTCACCCTACACACTTTGCATCCTTCACATCGAACACATAAACGTGAAATGACAATACTATTCAAAAATAGTCTTTGATTGTTATATCTTGTATCTAGGATGTTAATGAGTGAGTTTTATTCGGACCTAACTAATAAATAAGAATGTGCTTGCCGAATCGATCCATTAGATATTGAATTGACCGGACCCGACCATCAACTATGGATCTTAAGTCGCAGATCGGCGGTTTGGAACCGTAATCGATCAAAACGAATCAAGCCGCTGTTTATAATTTAATTGCCATGAGTGATTTCGATCGATGGATAATATTATCATGCCTATTTAAACTTAGTCATTTAAATCGACCGTAACCAAAATAATATTGATTCACGTTAATCGAACCGACCATCAAACTATGGATCTAAACGGCCGGCTCAAAGTGTCTGAACCAAACCGAAACTAGAACGCCGCTTAAAATTTAATTTGCGAACGCTCCGGATCGCATGCGAAACTCACCCATCGACATCCCTACTTGATGCATGGCCAAGAGATTTCTTAAGTCGTTCTAAAATAAATCCCATGTAGTGTGTGTCGATGAAATCGTATCTGCGGCATTACTAGAAAACGACCTATTACTACATTTAATTAATGACACATTAAAATAGATGTCATCCCAAATACTCAATCAATACACTTAACCTTTTGCCGCATTTATAACAAACACTAATACTAGATTCCACCTTTCACTACATTTATAACAAACACTAATACTACGTTTGAGGATAAGGCCAGATTTGGATTCATTTACTGACGCTTTTTCAAAATTTATTTTATAATAAAAAGTTATCATACTATTATAAAATTCAAATATAAAATTAAAAAGGTAAATAGGTGAAAACGTGCGTAGCTTTATTTACCGAAACTTCTTTTTTCTTTGTCGAAATGATTCACCTTAAACAAATTAATATGTAATTATGATGGCTGGATAATAAAATTAACCCTATTACCAACCAAATCATAAGGGGGATTTTTGAAAAATGGATATTCAACACAGAAAGAATTTGGTGCTCAGAAAATTTTACATAGAATTTAGATGTAAGAACTAATGGCAGTGAATTAATTCTATAAATCTGAAGCTTTTGTGAAAATCATTCATGAGAAAAATGAAATCAAGGAGGAAGATGTAAAGAGGGAGAGAGAGGCTGAGGAAAAGTATAAAAGCAACATTTATTTTGATTTTGCGTTCACAGAAGAGATAGAAAAAGATTCAATCCAGAATTAAATAATTAGGAAAACAACATATAATTTGATTTTTGCTAAAAAAGAGTTAAAATTAGAAAAGTAGCTATTACCAAATACGTGGAAGCTTAAGATAACGTAAAAGAATTATATTCTCCATTAGCAAATGTGGGTTGTATTCCTTTTCAGTTTTCCCTTTGATCCCAAATTAAGAAATTAAGCACCAAAAGAAAATAATCAGCGCCAAATCAGAAAGAGAGAAACTGCACAATCGTCCACTCTTCCCACAACTCCAAGCGAATAATTCAGTTCAATTTCTTTCCTCTCAGGGACCTTACGAGAAGAACAAGAACTTGAAGGAAATCCAATCGACCTTCCACACGATCAACAACCAAAGTTAATTTCTTTAAGACCTAAAACCCCAATTTGATTACAAGGTTAGTATTCTCAAAGTAACTTTCACATAGAGATTTAGGCTTTGTGTTAGTAGGCAATAATCACCTATGTTTTATATGAAATGCTTTATTATATTAATTGTGATATATCAATAGCAATTTTGTATGCATGTGCCCAGGAGGGAAGCAGTTGTTGTTTTATCCTATTGTTTATTGTGTAAGTTTAGTTTTCTGGAATTTTCTCTCAATTTTCTGAACTGTTTTGTTGAATTTAGTTGTGCTTGGCTTATTTGGGCTAATTTCTTTCAATTTTTGGATTAAGAATTGAGCATACGGTATTATCTTGTTCCTCCCCATTGTCTGTTCAATTGGGCAAACATTAGATAGTATCCAATAATTTTGTAGAATTGGTGTTATCGATGATTAATTGGCTTTTCTGTATTACAAGATGAAATTGTTTATGCTTTGAACACTACCTGAGTTATATTTGATGTGTTTGAATATCAGTTTAGATGTATAGAACTTTAGAGTTGGTACATATTGTTCTGGGATGCTTGCTCTGACTAAAATTGGAACAATAGTAAAAGTCTTGGTTATTGTATCTTATTGATATTGTATCTTATTAGTTGTACATAGATTTTTAAAAATAAGAATTGATTAACATAGATGATTTTGTTACTATAATGTATACAGTTATGGCTTCTAAAGGATGGAAGCAACATAAAAAAATGTTAATTTGCAAGATGAACAAGATATGTCACAACAAAGGTTGATATTGCTTATGCCCAAAGTTTCACACAAATCTTGGAAATACATGTATTAACTTATTCGCCTCATGTATTTATTTTTCATACAAGATAGTAAGTATCTTCAAGTTTCCTTTTTTTATTTGGTTGAGTTGAATCTTTTATCTATGCAAATTAATACTTATTTGTGTTCAGCTTGTCAGTAGCAGTGTTATGTATCTAACATGTATTTTAATATATTCTTTTGATACTTTATAGGCTTTACAGCTAGGATTCAAGTGGATAGAAGGATTTATAATGGAGATATGCATCAAGAAGCTCCAGATATGGTCACAAGTTCGATCATAGTCATGAGATGTGCACCACCGAGAACGAGGATACGATAATCGGCATTGAACAAGAAAAGAGTAGTATGGGCAATCCAACACTATAATAATTTGTCTAAACTTAACTTTGCATTGATAGTGTTGGATTTGATATCGAAGCGCTTGGTTGAGCTTGATACAATGTTTCCGTTACCACTATTACAATCTCCTATCCGAATTGATTACTTGATTGCATATATCCTGTCCCCTTATCTCATATAAGTTAGATCATACAGTGTAGAAAATCACGTAAGTCCGTATGATTGGTCGTTTAACGAGATATAAAAGTTTCACACCGAGACAACTTGAGGACGAGTTGTCGTGATAGCGCGTATAGATAAGAATGACTGACTTGGTTGTCAGATATCGCCGCACGCCTCGACGTATCAAGGATCACAATGAGACGAGTTCTGTATCCGATCAGAAAGAACCTAGATCCTGGACTTATGACGATCTAAACCCTCGAGGTAAAAGTGATGAGGTTCGACCATCACTTGACTTGTTATGGGAGGTTATATGTTCTAACCCAATATTCTCCGATCTGGTGGGCGTGTTTGATGTCATGCTAGTTATCAGACGAGTCACCATATCCGCTAGGACGATGACGCCCCATAAGGAGCTCAAAGGGTTTATTGTACTAAACCCCGCAGTCGAAGTTAGCTCAAGCACAATAAGTTGAGTACTACTTATGAATTAAAGATATTAATTATTAAGCAATGTAATGCTCTAAATAATTAATGGACGGCAATATCTTAAATACGGGATTCAGAATGTCTAGTGCAAGCGACTCACCTTCTGTAATAAAGAGTAAGTCAAGATTTATTCTCTAGTGGCATGAATGAATGTTTATAAATTAATTTATGTTCGCTGAACATAAGATAATTAATTTATTTGAGGCCCATCTTTATTCCTCGATTTGATCCGGTGGCCCATCCAGTCCGTAGCTTGAAGGAAAATCGCGCCTCTCATCTCTATGGATATGATTTGATTCTCTTTATCCTATAAGGATTATTATATTTATGGATATGCATGATCCTTTCCTAATGGGATTATGGTAATGCATTATAAATATAAGGTAAGAGATAAGATCAAGGTTAACTCAATCCATAATTATCGAAAATTGCCATAGCTTATTGGTGAGATATTTTCAAAATTTAGAAGAGGTGATTTTCCGTAGCATTCTCCATAGCTTATCCTCACCGATATTGGAGATCGTAACCGGATACACCCGTAAGATCAAAGCACGAGTCTCGATCCGTCATCCCCCGATCAGTTAAACACGAGAAAACCCCTACGTGTTGCAATTAATTATAGTATGCTGTATATAATCAATGTAGGAATTAAACATCCAAGATAGATCCCAGGTCAAAACCGCCTTACACTGGTATCGAGCTCGATCGGATTCGCCCGCTGATTAATTCACGCTGATTATTACGGCGTAATATATTAATTGTGATCCGCTGCTCATCGTGGCTCGTTTTTTTTGTCGGATTTTTTTCACCACGAAAAATCCGTGGTTAGATTAGATTTCTCCTCGTAAATCTTATCCGTAGAAGAACGAAGACGAAGCACAAGAACAAGACGATCGAAGACACGCCGAGAAACCGGACGACGCGCGGAAGGCGGCGGGCGACGCACGCGGCGCGCGTTCGGCGCCGCGAAGAAGCCCTCCGCCAGCGCGTGTTTCTCGCACCGGCAGTCGGCATCGGCGGTAGGCGACGCGGGCGCACGGCTCGGCAGCGGCGCGCGAGTGCGCTGCGGCGCGGATGCCCCGATCGCCGACGCTGAGGCGGCGTGTCAGAGCGCCGCCGCGTTCGTGGAGCCTGTCCGCGGGGGTGCGCGCGCTTGTCAGACGAGATCCCTGCGGGCGACGGGCGGCATTTGTCGCGCGAGATCCCCGCGCCTCGCGAGCGCATCGCGATCGCGAGGCAACACGCAGCAGCGCGCGGTACGGCGACGGTAGTGAACGCGAGCGCGTCGCACGAGCAGCCGGGTCGCGGTCGCCGCGAACCGCGAGGCAGCTCGCGAGGCGCGAAAGGGGCGGCGTGCAGGCCGGGCGCGCGCGGGTCGGTTCAGCGCGTCGAGCCCATTTCGCCAAACCGCCTGCACGCTTTTCCACTCAACCCGATTTTTCGCCCGAATCCGCTTTGACGATCCGTCCGTGCCCGTGCATGCGAGGCCTGCTTCAAAGTTTATGAAGATCCGACTTTTCAATTCTATGTAATAGATTTGAAGAAAGTGTAGGTTCCACGGGGGCCAGATGAACGCTTTATTTTATTTTATTTTAATCGCTCATCGCATGTCGTGGATGTTTAAATTATAGCATGCTATGTATGTTTAAATTAAGTAGACAAACATATTATATGTTTTCGTGATTGACGCGATAGTAAGCATGCTAGGTTTATCGCGTTTCAAGCATTTTTAGAATTCATGAGCATGTTTTACATGTTGAGTTCTATAGAAAAGCATGCTAGATTACGTGATTTGCATGGACAAACCTAACAAAAATACCACGAAGCAACCCGACAATTTTTTCTTTTTTTAAATTAAAATGTCAAGACCTCCACTTTTGATCTCTAAACAAAGAGATGCACCGTGAGTAAACGCCCACAGCGGCTTTCACCGCTTATCATAAGTTTGTTAGATGAGATTTCTAAATAAAACATTTTAAATCTATTGAGAAGGGAGTTTCATGTAAACGCCCACGCGCGTGGCTCAGATGTGCGATTTTCATAAGTTCTCTAGAGATAGATATAAAACGAGATAACAAAAGAATTTGGATCGAAAGCGTATGGTCCCAGGAGTATGCCAATTTAAGAATTCATTTTCCGTTAAAATTGTGGTCATCGCTAGACGCCACCTGAGTACAACTTACCGCAAGTCCCTTCTCTGTGATAGTGATGTGGTTTAGTAAGGTCCAATCATTAATTTCATTTTCATGGATAAGTTGATATGGATTGAAATTAAACGACTAAAAGGTATATTTTGGTCCGGTCGAGGGTTCATGTAAACGCCCACACGCTGGCTTGTATGTGGAATTCCTCGATTGAGGTTTCAATTAATATTGTTTTATCAAAATGTTACAATATTGTTGTTACAATTATGTGCGATCGATGTTATGTGTTTACATTATCTTTTCGATATGTCTCTTACACCGATTATCAATATGCTCGGACAAAACTTTATCCGTCCGAATTTTATCGAGTGGAAACGAAACATTGAGAATGTTCTTATCATGAAGAAAATCTTTTGTACTCATCACACCCCGTCCCAAACCTCTAGACGATTCATCATCACGAGGAGCGCGCAGAGCACGAGAATGGGACAAATCAAATAGAATGGCAAAGCGCTTCTTGGTCACCATGTAGTCCTCCAACTCCAAAGATCAAGAGATGGAAGATGCAGCCATGATATGCTAAGTCTTATGAAATCGATGAGGAATCGATGTAATCGTCATAATTTGACAAAATCAATAATGTCAAGTTCAATGAAGGAAAGCGATTCGACCATGTAGAGCAAATGATCAATCTATTCGAGAGCTCGAGTTGGTTGGAGGATATATTGACGACGAGTCGAATCGACATGATCTCAACACTTTGCCCAAGTCTTTGATGACTCGTTATAAAGCGTCCTTATGATAAGAGTTATACTCTAGATTCATGCAAGAGGATCTAGTAACAAGAACGAAATGGGCAAAGGTGCACATTTTAGTACGCACCTCAAAGAAAACCACCGCTTATCGAATGATGAAAAGGAAAAGTGGAATTTAAGAGATGCTAAGGCTAAAGAAAGAGGGAGTAATACAAAGGGCTACCACAGCTTGAAAAGCCAAAAGAGAGCGGCAAGTGTCACGCGAGACCGGGCATCAAGGCTAGTGCCCCAAGCTCATGCTCAAGGTACGCCATTTGCTTTAGTAACAAACATGTTTAGCGACTTGTTCTACCCATTCTGGGTAGTAGACACGTGCGATCGATCATGTTTGTTACACCTGCGTGGGTTCCCGCGACAAAGGAGCCGCATGATAGCGAGATAACGATCTCCATGGGCAACGCGCGAAAGTCGAGGTCGCAGCAGTCCGAGATGTTTTTATGTTTTGAGACAAGCTTTAGTTTTAAAAGACGCTTTATATGTGCCGGATTTTCATGAACCTTGTTTCGCTTTCAAATTATTTATTCATGGATATTTTGTTATTTTTGATAGTGGTGTTTCTATCATAAGAAATGACGGTTATCTGTGGCACATTATATAATTCGCTTTATACTATTTCTCGCCAAACATAATACCTATAACTATGTCAGCATCATCTACAAACCTTAAAAGAGAAAGTTTTCGCAAGACGACACCATATTTCTCTCGCATCTTAGATTAGGTCACATCAATCTAAATAGGATCCAAAGACGCTAAGAATGGAGTTGGTAATCTAACAGCATCTGCTCCCAACTGCGAACTCGATGTAAGGTAAGATGTCCACGACCCTTCAAAGCGAAGGGTTATAGAGCCAAAGAAGTGTTGAGCTAGTCCATTTCGACTGTGTGGACCGATGTCCACAAGCTCGTGGAGGGTACGAGTATTTTATCACTTTCATCGACGATTACTGGTACGGATACGTATACCGCTCACCGCAAGTCCGAATGCTTTGAGAAATTCAAAGAGTTTAAAGAAGTGAGACGAAGCTTGGTAAGTATCAAGTCATCATGGTCCGATCATGTGGCTAATACCTCAAGAACGAGTTTATGGACTATCTAGTGAAGTGTGGGATTACTTCCAACAAGATACACCGGCACACCACAGAAAATGGGTGTCGAGCGAAGAAATAGGACTTTTGGAAATGATTAGATCAATGATGAGTTATGCAAGATTGCCTATTTCGCTCGGGTATGCCTTAGAAACGCGACATACTTGCTAAATCTAGTACCATCCAAGTCACCGAAAAGACCCTTTCGAGTTGTGGTTTGGGCAGCAGTTTAAGCCACATAAGGATAGGGCGCCAAAGACTCGCCGAACAAGAAGGCGACAAGTTGGAGGCTAGATCCGACGTAAGGTCGCTTATCGCTATTCTAGAGGACAAAGGTTGTTTATTCTATAGTCTTAAGGATCAAGATCATTATTAGACTAATGCCCGATTCTTAGAAGAGGATTATAGACAAACCATAATTCCAAAGTTGAAATCATTCTTCGTGAATTAGAAGATGATCGATTCCACCACCGATTAAGCCAAAGGTACGAGATGTCGGTTCAGTGTGGGATCGACACCGATACTTCAAGAAATTAAATGGGTCGAGTTCCCCGGAGATATCGCGACGAGGGCTCCTATCCAAGAAGTTGTGCAAGATGAGAACCACAAGTTATCGCACCCACCGCTGCTTCAGTGCCAGAGCGCCGTCGAGTGGGAGGTTGTTCGTCAACCCGAGCGATTTATGTTCAGGTGAATCTTCGATTTAGTCCCGGAAACGAAATGCAATAATCGACCCATGGACGACAATAGGCGATACAAGACATTGATGCAAGATGATGGCACACCGCTAGGACTTAGAAATCGAGTCCATAACGACTATGGATGTATACGAAAGACACTCTACCGACGGCAAGGAAGCCAGGTAGTAAGTGGGTATACAAGAGAAGAGAGATTCAGATGAGAGGTTTCGCTTTTAAGCCGTGCCAGGCGAAGGGTACACCTGATGGGCATCGATTTCGAGACCTTTCGTCAGAGCAATGCTCAAGTCCATCGTAATTATTCGCCATAGCACCACTCAACCTTGAGGTTTGGCAAGGACGTGAAAACCGCTTTTCTAAACGGTTACCTCGAGGAGTAGACATCTATATGCAGAACCCAAGGTTATGTGTGGGGAAGAGCATCTAGTATGGAAGCTTAGGAAGTCCATTTATGGCTTAGCAAGCCTCACGATCCTAGAACTTACGCTGACGAGGTGGTAAAGTCCATGGATTTACCCATTGCCAGCGAGAGTTGTGTGTATCGCTTAGATGTCAACGTGATGTGGTATTTCTGCACTTTATGTAGATGACATTCTTCTAGTCTAATAATGTGAAGTTATCGACGAAAGAGTTGGTTATCCGATCGTTAAATGAAAGACTTAGGAGATGCAACATTCTTGGGATCAAGGTTTACCGAGATCGCAAGAGAAAATGTCGAGCTTATCTCAGCGCCTTATATCGATACGTGATTACTCATTTTAGTATGCACCGCCAAGAAAGGATTGCTACCTTCATACATGGCATTCCTTTATTCCATGAGCAACCTATGACGCAAGGAGATAGAGAAATGAGACAAGTTCCTTACGCTCACTGCATTTAAGTCTCATGTATGCAATGTCAGTACGAGTCCGAATCTCGCATGCGAGTATAGTAGCTAGATATCGCCTAACTCGACAAGCTCATTGGATCAGAAGAAGCATATACCAGCACCGAAAGGACTCGAGATTAAGGCTAGTTTACCATGCGATAGTCTAATGCCTTGGGTTATTGCACGGATTTCCAAGACGACCGTGATGAGAAAAAGTCACCGTGCTATGTGTTTACCTTGGGAGGTGGAGCCGATCCCGGAGTGCAAAGCAAATGCATTGCGACTCTACCATGGAAGACACGAGCCGCCGGAGGTCAAGCATGAGGTCATGGTTCAAGAACCACTCAGTGACGTAGCGTGGTACCGCGTTCGCCAAGAGTATCATAGTTTATCGTGATAACTCAGGGCAAACTCGAACCACGACCCACAAGGCGACCAAACATATAGAGAGAAAGTACCATGTCATACGAGAAATCGTTAGAGGAGATGATCGATCAAAAGATTGATACGACGGATAACCTGCGGATCCATTCAAGAGAGCCGCAAAAGTCTACGGCGCACGCTCGAGGACTCGATTGCGCTTGATGGCACCCACTTAGAAAGGATACTTTGATAAGTGGAGAAGCAAAGTGATGGTTTTGTTTGTAATAGCTAGAGAGACACATTGTATACTAAAAGTTTGCTTTAGTATAAGTGGAGATTGTCGTTGATTGAACAAGCGCTTTTGAGCTTGATACAATGTTTCTCGTTACCACTATTACAATCTCCTATCTCAATTGATTACTTGATTGCATATATCCGTGTCCCCTTATCTCATATATATGTTAGATTATACAAGTGTAGAAGATCACATAAGTCCAGATAATTGGTCAAGCGTGAATGAGATATAAAAGTTTCAAACCGAGACAACTTGAGGACGAGTTTGTCAGATAGCTGATAAGAAGTGACTTGACTTGGTTGTTTGTATATGCTGCACGCCTCGACGTATCAAGGATCACAAGAGATGAGTTCTTCTATCCGACCGTGAAGAACCTAGATCTCGGACTTATGATGATCTAAACCTCGATAAGGTATTAGGGTAGAGTCGACCATCACTTACTTGTTACGGGTGAGGTTATATGTTCTAACCCAATATTCTCCGTGATCTCGGGTGGCAAGGCAGATGTCATGCTAGTTATCCGACGAGTCACCGATCCGCTAGACGATGACGCCCCTTAAGAGATTCAAAGGTTTATTGTACTAAACCCCGCAGTCGAGTTAGCTCAAGACAATAATAAGGTCGAGTGGTACTACTTAGAATTAAAGATATTAATTATTTTAAGCAATGTAATGCTCTAAATAATTAATCGGACGCATGATATCTTAAATACGGGATTCATAATGTCTAAGTAAGCCCAACTCACCTTCTGAATAAAGGGTAAGTCAAGATTTATTCTCTAGTGGCATGAATGAATGTTTATAAATTAATTTATGTTCGGGTCAACATAAGATAATTAATTTATTTGAGGCCCATCTTTATTCCTTGATTTGATCTCGGCCGGCCTATCCAGTTCGTAGCTTGAAGGAAAATCGCGCCTCTTTATCTCTATGGATATGATTTGATTCTTTATCCTATATGATATTATTATATTTATGGATATGCATGAATCCTTTCCTAATGGGATTATGGTAATGCATTATAAATATAAGGTAAGAGATAAGATTAAGGTTAATCCTCAATCCATAATTATCGAAAATTGCCATAGCTTATTGGTGAGATATTTTCAAAATTTGAAGAGAGAAAGAGATGATTTTCCAGATTCTCCATAGCTTATCCTCACCGATATTGGAGATGGGTAACCGGATACCCGTAAGATCAAAGCACGAGTCTCGATCCGCTCATCCCCGATGATTCAAAGGTAAACACGAAAACCCCTACGTGTTGCAATTAATTATATAGGTGCATGCTAGGTATATAATCAATGTATGGTGAATTAAACATCCAAGATAGATCCTGAGAGGGTCAAAACGCTTTCCTACAGAAGACTCATCATATTGTTCTTTTGTGCTTAAAGAAAGCATTTGGAGTCGAAATCATGGAAATGAAACTAGAGGACCCACTTATATGAAAAGTATTTGGGGCCACCTTCTAAATCTTCCACAGATTCTCGTTGAAAATAATAAGTTTGGGCAACCTATAGGTGGTGAAAATAATAAGCCATTTCTTAGGTTCAATGTAGAAATGGTAAATATTGTCCAGAGATATTAATAATTGCCATGCCATGCTAAGGGCAAAGAAAATGAGACTGAAATGGTAAAGGTAATAACATTTAAAAAGAAATAAGATTTTTTTAATTTCTCACGATTTCTTTTCTTTGGTCCTCCTATGCTTTGACTAATTTTAACTTGCTTTATTATTATAATTTTTTGCACTAATATATATGTATTTATAACATTGTTTTATTTTCCTATGTCGATGTAGTTACGCTTCCATGTTCCTCATCGAGAAGTGAATTTTATCCTCCATCGCTTAAATGGAGAAATTGAAAGCATTATTTGAAAACAAAATATTAGGTTGATGTACCTATTGAGCATTTAATACATGAAAGGCATGATCGAAGTTTTGAAGATCAATGGATCAAACTTTTCTTATCGAGAATGTAAGATGCAAAAGTTTATTCTAAATCTACTTTATTTAATAAAATCATTTAACATTAATTGTGAATCGACTTCTAATTTTTAACTGATCTTAGGAAGAAATTAAGAGAAACCAAAAAGCTCATGGAAAAAGTTAATGAATCAAAGAACAGAAAGACGCTATTTGCTCAAGTTAAAGCTAAATTGGTAATGTTTGCTTTCTTCATTTTATATTTAATCATTGTGTCACACCGACTACTTAACCATAACTTAGTCAAATAATCGGCCGTGACGTGAGTTAAGAAAGAAATTCGTAATCGATAACAACAAATGTGACCAAAATTCATATCAATAGCAATGTGTGACCTCAACTTTCATCATGAAGTAATTAAACATTAATGGTTCAAAGAAGTGAAATGGAGTTGACAAAGGTTGATTCTAGGTCCTCAAACCCTAATAAACGATCGAATGAAGAAGAACAACTACCGAGGACAATTAATCACAACGAATAACCAATATCAAGAATGTACATTTTCAAGCATGCCGACAACATTGAGAATTTATCGACGCTTTAAAACATGGTGGTTGACAATGGTTCATCGGCATTATATTGGTTTCAACAAAAACAATTTGAGCATTCAAGTAACTCCTTGTTCATACAAGCATTTCCAATAAATCCATGTTCTCATAGCAAGTTGGCAACACAACAACAATGTGTAGATCATATTAACAAAATAACGACCATCATCAAGATTAGTTCGATCGATTCGCACAACAAAACACAACACAGTGAAGGCCAAAGTTTGGCAACGAAAAGTGGCTAAGAATTATGTATGATGCCAAAAACTCGGGCAACAAAACATATTAACATCAAAAGAACAACATCAATAATTAAACATATCATCATGAATCAAAACATCTAGAAGCTCATTTGCACAACATTCGATTCCAATATCCTCTCGAGCTCAACCGCACGCTTAGAAATATATGCAGCGTGAGTACAAAATGCACTCAGGTATGTACAAAACATTAAAACATCGCCTTATCGCTATATGATCGATTCACATAACATTTGCAACGCATACGGGTTTAAGTGACAACCCGCATGCTTTTCATAAATAAATACTTATTTCATATTCATAGATCACAAAAATGCATATGCATGTTTTATGTCCGCAGACAACTTTCTTCCCATATCCACGATTTTCTATGTGTCGGTAAGAGCTCCTTCTCAAACACGCCGACCAAGGTCACCACCGACGCCGAAATTATTTCTTTTCCTTTCTTTTCTTCCGTGGATAGGTAAATGCATCATGCTCATGCTCATGCTCAAAATCGTGCAAATCACCAACTTTTCCAATAAATGCATATCATATCATTGAAAATATATAAAACTTTTATTAGTGATGTTTAAATCACTTATTTGTGGTTCTTAGACCTTATTTATGTTTAAGGTAACCAACAAACGAATTAGAATCGATTTGGAGATCGAAACTAGAGAAATCAAAACTAGTGACTAATCCCACCGGATTAGGGTTTTCAAGAGCTGAACATAGAATGAAAGATCGAGAATGAATCTTGAAAAAGGATTTCATTTCTAGAATCCTCTCGTGAAAACATGTGAGAAGCCAAAGAATGAGAATTTTCGGCATACTGCCTTGGCGCCTTAAAAGCACTATTTACGAGCTGATCAATTTCAATCTGCGCTAATCATGATAATTAATGATAAAAATTAAATTCATGAAGGAATATATTAGTATGAATTTAGAAATTATAAGAATCAATTTCAAAGAAATTTCAAGAACTTAACCGAACGTGGAAAAATATACCGAAAACCCTAACTGATCCGAACGATCCGAACTCTCACCAAGGGTCTAAATCAATAAATTATGATTTATAAGACTCAAATTAATTATGAAAGCTCAAGAGTTCAATAGAATTTTGAATGAGCATAATTTAATCGCCGAACTTGCCGCGATAACTGGACTGACTTATTCTGACGACGTCCGAACTTCATGAAATTTTTATAAACATTGAAAGAAGTCATTTGGAGGCTATTTAATAAAATAAAACCATAAGGTTCCAAGAAATCAATCGAAAGCGCTAAAACTTAAAGAGTAGGTATTAACACGCCAAAATGGGTAATTTGACCAATCCATCTCCCAACTACCACCAAGACCACTCCCAATGGGCAATGACAGCCCTTAGGTCTGCCAGACAGGGAGACGTTCCATTCAGCCCATTCACTTAGAACCCTTTTGCTCTCAAATTTTCAAATTTCTACACTCTTCAAGCCTCGAGCCTTTAATCCTCCTTCCAAACCCTCCCACACTTAAATAATCTTTCTAAGACCATAGGAAGGTATTATTCATCATCCTCTTCCATTCTAATGGAGTGTAATTTTGTTTGATTTTTTGGGTTTAAAACCTAGTTGTCCTCATTTTTGTTTTCGTGACTTTAGAGCCATCAAATGCTCTCAAGACATGAACAAAAATGCTTAGAATAATGTTCTAAGGATACGTAAAATTTCATAATTTTCGAGCATGTTTGTTTTTTTCGATTTATGCTTTATTTCATTTTATATGTGATAAACCATGTTTTTGTGAATATTATTTGATATTGTTGCTTGTTAATGTATTAGAGCATGTAGAATAAATATCATAATTTTCAGAATATTTTGGAATTTTCTTGTATTTTGATTTTATTTGTTGAAAATAGTGAGGTATAGTGTTTAATATATGATATGAACATCATATATTAATCTTGAAATTTTGAAACACTACTCCTATTTTTCAAAAATGGGCAGAATATATTTAAGTATTTTTGCAATTTTTGATTTTATTTGTTGAGAAATAGTTGAGATATAGTGTTTAATATATGATATGAACATCATATATTAATGTTGAAATTTTGAGACACTACCCTATTTTACCTTTGAATACCGAAAACTATATGTATATATCTAAGGATTTATTTGATTTCATTTGTTGAAAATGATAGGATATGGTATGTAGAAATAATATGAACCTAATATGCATTGTTGGATTATGAACACATATGTAAAATATGTGAGGACAAAAGGAATTCCAAGCATTTGGTTCATATTATAAATATTAATTGATGTTTAATGTTAATATTACATGTTATTGCATAATATAAACATGTTGTGAAGGAATGAAATTTATCGAGTATGTATATATATATGTGATTACCGAAATATATAAGGGTGAAAAGATGGGTTTAAATTTTAATGCATGATATGAAATGATATTTCATGTTTAGTATATGGTATAAGCATGATATAATTTTTGTGGAATTTATTGAACACCAAAGCTCATTAAATGGTGATTATAAAACTATAAATTTTAACCTATGGTTTAAAATTTTATATGATGATATTGAGTTGATAATTAAACCTTATAGCATGATAGGAGTATAACATGATTTTATTGAATTTATGATACATATGCTAATTGTTGGTAATTATCGAAAACGAATAAAATGGCTAAGTATGAGTTTAATTCTAATGTTAAATGATGCTATGATAGTGAAATTATATGCTTAGAACGAATGGTTGTGATTATGGTAAATGAATGGAACACTTATGCACACATACACAATGATTGTGTATTATGTTAGAAATTAGGGTTTTCTAATGCTTTAGTGTAGTTCAGTGTGTATGGTATTGTTTGGTGTCAATGTTTATGTTTATACCGGCGACAAACCAAAGCCCCAAACGTTAACAACATAATACTATACGACGAGAATCCAAAAGAAATCGACCAATTTATATCTTGAGAAGGAATTAACGAGAATCAAGTTAGACACAAATTAGGTTTTCTATTTCATAAAAGGATACTCAAACGCGAGTTCCTAAGTTAGAAAACCAAAAGCCGAAGCTACAACGTTAGTACTAACAACGACAACCCAATACGATATTAGTTGAGCGTTAAAACAACTCGAGACTAACAACGATTATATGACATAGGTAATCTCAAGAGTTAGGATAAACAAACAATGTCGAATGAAGCAAAGATTCAACATAAGACGTCGATGCTTATGTCTCAAAAGTCGAGTTAATATTCCCAAACACTTCATTTATTCTTAAGTACTTACATGATAGCATGTGTTCACTAATCATAAGTCAATACCTCTTTAATTATCGTACACACGACAAGTCGTCAACATAACCTACTAGACGAACTAAAATTGCTAAGTCTAGTTAGTGGCTCGAGAGTTTCCTAATTTATCAATCATAATTTGATTATCGACAACCCATAACGAATAACGTATAATAAGACTAAGGTTAAGAGTCGAGGATCGACTTAATATGTGATTCATAATCAAGTTCACCATGAACGATGAAGTAATATAGCTTGAGAATGGGAATGTAAGATAATAGAAATTGTCTTAAAACAATCACATAAAATCATAAAGAAACCATAATGGGAACTTTAAGTCTGAGTTTATAAACAACCTTCGATCGATAGAAAGAATCTAAGAAATGCTATTTTCTTAGAAGGGTTTGATCGTATGTAGGTGGCGAGGAAGAACATCACACCTCTCTCGTTAGAACCACTAGCTCGATTAGAGGGCTTCTTAAACGAAAATGTTACGATATCTCAAAGCATGTTTTACAAAGCTTTATGAAATATTATCGCATGAAATGTTATCGATCGCCAAATGTTTATGTTTTGTTGTTATCCTATCTCGAGATTGGTATATCCCATATGGTATGTTAATGTGTTGGTCCACCAACGCTAAAAAGGGTAACGATCGGATCCGACTTAGTTAAGGACTAACTCGATTGTGTACACGCGGATCGTGGTGTTAAGGTTAGCTACCTCAACCGTCACGGTGACTATGTGTAGGTGGCCACCCATAGTGCACGAATGAATGAATGAATGATCGATATGGAAACAACGTGAATGAAATAGTTCGATCAACGCTGGAAAACGATAAAATGTTTGATGATAAGTCTTTAACCAAAATCCTCATGCGCTATTGTGGGCGCTAATAACTTTGACAAAGAAAATGTTTTCAACGAGTCCACCGAGTACTTTTGTACTTAGCCCCGCATTTCGCTTTTGATGCGCAAGGAGCAGGATCGACGATGGGTGCGAGGTGGTGTAGAGTAGCATATTTTGATGCTCTATTAGAAGGTTTCAACCTCGGGCATGCATCCATATGCATGTCCACAAGTTTATTTGCCGCCTAACTCGATATTATTTTGATGCTTGATTTATGATTGCTCTCATACCGATTGAACTCGAGGTCGCACTCGCCTCGAATTATGCCCGATCAAGTTATTGTTGAACCTCGAACCTTTCGACGAGTCCTTCCGTGACTCGAGTTGGTATCAACAGTTTATCCCTTTAGTCTATGCATTATCGAGTAGTTAAATGGTTAATTGCATTGATTAGTTGTGTTTATATCCGCGCCTTACTATACCAAAGGACAATCCATACGATCCGCATTTTTGGGAAGCGGTCGCACAAAGTGGTATCGTAGCACTTGTTCGTTTCAACCCTAGAAACCATTTTCAATCCTAAGTTGAAAGTCGAGTCTAGAAATTGTTTGTGTTCGATCGCTATCGCATCGCACCGCACTCCATCGCCGCCCCGCCAACGGGAAAAAGGTAAATCGCTTCAACTAAAGGTTGTTTTGAAATGATTGAAGTATATGAAATGTGAATTGAATTTCAATATCGCTTGTTGGGAAGTTGAAAATATTTGAAAATGGAAATTTTAAAATTGAAAAGTTGTTTCAATTAACTAGTCATTAGCTGAATGATAGTTACAAGCTTTAGAGCTGGTAAATGAGTGAGAATGCTTGATTATCGCACAATGTGTCGCGATTTGTGTTTACCGCTGTATGAGAAGCATGATGTAAATGAGTATGTTTCCATGAGAACATAGACTCTTAAGACGATGATCCCTTTGCTCAACTTAGTATGAGAACATAAGTACCCCAATCAACGAAATACTAAGAAAGAACGAGAACATAGAAATCTTAAGAATCACAATCCGAATGGATTCGATGATGAGAACGCCGATGAATCTCACGAAAGCGATCGCTAACCGGAAGTTCAGATCGTTATGAGTCCCAACCGCCTACGAAGGAATTCAATGTCATACGTGTCGCCTATCGTAAAATAATGAAATGAATCAAGTATAACTATAGGAAGCATAAAAGAAATAATAATTTCTAAGTGATAATGAGAACGGATATGATATGATCCTATAATGTGAATAGAAATAAGAAACCAAGACCGATAAGATAAGGTGACCACTTAGCTTTACGCCGCTGTCCTCGATCACTACTATACTCTAAGAAACCATACCATCTCTTTCCTGAGACCCAACCATAAAAGTCGCACTATAGAATTGAGGTAAATAGGTCATAGTACGACATAGATTGTTATAGCCTCCTATGTACGTATGTTATTATGTATACCTTCTTCTAGATACACCGTTATGTTTACCGTGTCCCACCATAGTGATATTTTCCTTCGATGGCTCGGACGTGTTCACGACTAGGTGCCCTCCGTCCTCTGGGCCATCCCCAGGAGGTTATACGATCGCATCGCCTCCTACCGATGTGCCGCAGACGACTCGCGAAGCCGGCGACCGACTTCGGTCACCGACATGCCCGGTACATCTCATTATGACGGTACTCCTCCGATCATGAGACCGCCATCCGATCGCGGTGGTTACGCCCAGATATCGGCGACTACATTTACCGGCCGAGAGAACTTTGACCTGGAGGCGGACCGCCGCCTTTGCTAGCCACTGAGCTATGTGTTCACGGTATGGAGCTGCACCACGGGCCGATCTCCCGACGGAATACACTGCGTGACGAGATTCGAGTGGCTCCATCCAGAGGTGCCTCGCTGGACCGACGGACGGTTTTCGGTAGGGCAGAAGATGTTCGAGGCGGACCTTCCTGCCCGACACCACCTTCCTAGTCCACCACCCAGGGATTCCATCTCGCCATTGCCCGCCTGTGCCATCATCGCCACCATGCCGTGTCCATACCCACCTCCACCTACCGGCTCTCCCCATCTAGCCACCGCCACCTCGCCCGAGCATTGGACCATGATGCGTAAGGATTGATGATCCCCGCGATACGGCTATGGTATTGTGAGAGACCATGTCCGCCCCTCATCTGCCTTTTCCTGATGATATTGTAATACCCGTATTTCGGTAGCAGAGATTAGCTCATGATTAAGAGCTTATTAAAAGGGCATTGCATCCTTAAGAAAGAGTTGGTTGTTAGAAGCTTTGTTAAGCTTCGAGTCGAGACGATAGAATTTCGCAGATTGAGATAGAATCTAAGATAAGATCCTTAAATCTAGTTGAACATAAGAAGACCTAGATTTAAATAGTCTTGAGACGATAGATACATGCTCAACGAAGTCTTGATTTTAGGAAAATTTAGAATTTCAAAATCTATGTTTTTGACGCTTGCTGCCGATTAAGCTCTGATGAAGAGCAAAATATTTAAATGGTTTTAAGGTCAAAATATGTTTAATAAGTATATTTTGATATTTGTGAGCAATTATTGAGGTTTAAAGTAAAGATTCAAAAGAGGTTGTTTTATCGATAATTAGTGTCGATTTTCATGATAAAACGTTATGCATTATTCTACAATAATTAAATTTAATTTCTAATCAAAAGCTATGATTTATGTATTAAAGAAAATAAGAAAATAAAGGAAAAGAAAAGGTTCTAGAAAAGGATGAATAATCCTTTATTTAAGAAAATCAAAATTTAATTAATTATTACATAAGGTAAGATTATTACTTTAAAATACTTTAGAACATGAAATCATCCTCTTCTTCCCCATTTTCACGCCCACACACATACACACCTATGAAATTTTCAAAGCCATGAGCCAAAAATAGGAAGATCCGACCGCCGAATGTTCGACGGCCTTCAATAAAGGTATAATCTCGCATCAAGAACATATCTACCGATTGAAAATTTAAAATCATGAGCTTATGTTTATCTTATATTTTCGGTACTATGCTGAAAATTATGGTTGATTATATTTTGTTGATTATTTTGAATATTATGATAGATTCGACGCTCACGTATTGTTTAACGCCGAATTTGTAAAGCATATGTTATTATTTTGTAACTTCATGTAATTTTGAAAAAGGCATGCTTGGATCTGAATTTATGATGTTGTTATGATTGAATTATCTTCATATATTTGTTATTGGATTGATATAAACATGTTTGAACAAGAAAACGTTTAAATCGAAATTATAAAAACCCTAAATGGTCAAACCCTAGGTCCATATATTGTTGGATTTTTGATTTTATTTGATCATTTTGACTTCATATTTGGATTCTATGATATAAATAAAGCCTAAAATGATTTATTCGGATTTTTCCACGACGTATTCAAAACGGTAAAATTTTAGTTTGTCGAAAATTGGTTTTAATGCCAAAGCTTTGATCCTTATATTTCGCTGATAAAATGATGATATTTAAAGATAGTTGAGCATGCATATAGGTTCGTTGGTGTTAGATGACGCCTGTTTTAATTTTCTAGACCTTGACGCCTTAAGGGATTTTCGTGGCTAAGATAAGATGATTGAGCTTGTTGTTGAGTTCCTATGTATATTGAGACATATGGTGATGAATTGATGGAGTTTGGGCTATGTTTGGTTGATCCGGTGTGATTTGCGATGCGTTTATAGACGTATACGCCAAAATTTCAATAGAATTTGGTTATTAATAAGACGTTAGAGGATGAATGACCCAAGTTTTGATAGACCATAGTGTCTTAGATTTGATATCGAGAAGATATAGTCGATCGATGACTAAGACGAGTAATGTTCTGTTTGTTTCGTTAGCATTTATGTCGCTTTATGAGGATAAAATATGGATAAATAAAGAAATGGAATTGGGAATTAGTTCCTTAGCTCATGAACATCCGTGGGTTTAAGTATTTTAATAATATGCTTATGCTTTATATACTTTCAAATGATATGATATGCTTTGGCATGAAAAAATAATACGAGATTTTATGATACGATTTAATCGCATTGTTTTGAAAGTCGATCGATTCCAAAGTTTTGAGCATGAGCATAAGCATAATGCACTACCCATCCACGAAAAGAAAGAAATTATCGACGTCGGTATGACCGAGTTGAGATCCTTCGGACCAACTCGGTATGTGAGTTAGCGTGTGAGGTAGGCCTACTCCTGATCAACACAAAGAAAAATACGTGGATAGGGAAGGAAAGAAAGACGATGCGCATAGAAACATGCATATGCATATGATATGATGATATGATGATATAATGTAATGAGATGCATGAACGTAGTTTGAGAAGCATTATGTGTAATTTCAATAAAACTCGTGATAAATTTATTTTATTTCATTTCAAGTCAAATTTATAGCTCTAAAAGCAAATTTTAAATGTTTTGCTTGTACCCATCGAGTGCATTTTTATTACGCCCGCATATGTTTCTAAATATGCAGTGAATGAGAGAATCGGTATCGAATGTCATGCGAGAGCTTCTCCAAACAAATTGATTCATGATTATATTGAGAATATGTTGAGGTTATTCATTTGATACTCACATGTTAAATGCCCGAGAATTATGTCTTCACACATAAATTCTCACACGCTTCGCTGTTTAACTTTGACCTTTACTTGTTTATATGTTCGCTATGAAGAATCGAGCATATTAAATGTTTTGTTATGATTCAAGATATTGATAATTCTATCAGTGATAAATGTCCTCACCGTTGTCCTTCTTGTTTGATTCTTTATTTTGGTTTGAGGACATAAAATCATTCTTCGTCAACTTTAGTTCACTTCGAATCATAATGGTTCAATTTTATTCATGCCGAAAGTTGTCCACCTCTCTCTCGACAAAATTTTGAGCCGTTGTTGTTAAATTTTCTCCTAACCCCGAGTCACGGCATAATTACGATTAGGTAGTCGGTCGTGAATTCACGAGGAAGTCATGGCTGTATCCGCCGAGACCTAGCGGCATGGAGAAGCTGTGGTCGTTAGAGACCGAGAGCCCATGTCCTGCACTCGACGCAAGAGGAAGATCCCAGGAAGATCAGAGGAAAACCCCGAGAAGACCCGAGGAAGATTAGACCAGGAGATCTATCACACGAGATGGAGAGGGATAGCTCCCATGCTTCCAGGCCGACTTCGACACACGGAGCCCGATCTACACCCCTGCACTATAGATCTATTTCAGATTAGATTGTTTTGTCTATATACTCAGATATTCGATGCATGCGAAACGACGAGTCGTCCGACATGATGCCTATTTTGATGACCACGGTAGCTTTAGGTTTTTGACGCACCGCGACGGTACACTGAGTGATGTCGGTATTTGTTTTGCATCATACTGTACTTGGTCTTGAACCTTCAAACGCTGATGAATGTCCTCGAGAGGCATATATGATATGGTGATAGACCCCGAGAGCTTTTGTTTAATATTACGATATGTGGTGTTCCGATGTGCTAGATTTATGCTCGTAATTATATGAATACCATGCCGATATGTATGCATTGATCCCGATGGATAGTATAAGAAAATTTCTAATTACGTGTGTTTATGAAGGATAGGATGTCGCGAAGAAGAAATCGTGAAGTAACACCGAGAGAAGACACTCCACCCCACCACCTCCACCGAAGACGGATCGAGGAACTATTCCTCGAAGAACCCACTAACCTTCAACGGACCGAAATCCGTAGATGCGAACTATGGATTCGCTCGAGCGAATCTTCAACTTCCTCCACCGCACCTCTCGTGAACGCTTGTCATGCGCCTTCCTGATGACCGTGCCGCCGACTTCCGTGGGAGGCGAAGAGAAGGCTCTATCTCAAGAAGAACGAAAATTTCTCCGGAGGAATTTAAGGAGGAAGTGTAAGAAGTACATTCCTAAGAGTTATCGGGAAGAAAGAACACGAGTTCTACAACCACGCCAGAAAGACGACGGTCACAGACACGACCTGCATTTCGGAGATGTAGCGTACCGCAGCTGGTCGACACCGACGGAAGAGGATCGAAAGTTTCGCGGACTCCGCCATGAGATAAGGGTGTCGCTATGGTCACGGAATCGACTTACCGCGAGGCTCTCACGGCATCGACATCGAGGCGCGATGCCCGACAGATTGTCAGCGCATCCCCGAATCATCAAGGGATCGGGGAAGAGAAAGGGAAGGACCCACCAGGACAAGGATCAACATCGCCGCCGTGCGAGGCCATGGCAGGAAATAACGTGCCATCCGGCACGGCGGGAATGCCCATGGTACCCGCAGATCCGCTGGAAACCAAAATTGTGAAACTCCCCGTGAGCCCTGTGCCATAGAAGTCAGGGGCATGCGATTCACAAACGACGGATGCTCTAGTGGCGGCGGCCACTACTCCTGTGGACCGCCCGATACGCCAGGAGGAAATGGTCGTCCCAATGTGCCCAACTAAGACCAACCGGTCCGGCTATCCAAGCTCAACTGATCCAACAACAGCCCTCAAGATTATCACCGAATCACGACTATATCAACCACACGGCAACAACGACAATAATGGCGACAACCGCAGAAGCATCGACACCCCAAGCCTAAGCCACAAGAATAACAACAACAACAGAAGAACAACCAAAGAACCACAACAACATTATCAAGAAAACCGCCTAAAGGAGGCCTACGCCAACCAGAAAGGAGTTCCGCAGAGCCGCCGAGAACCAAGGAAACTTTGTATGGAATACCTCCACCACCGTTATCCCACTGCTTGATACGGCCCGACTTTTATTCAGCAAGCTGAGAGAAATTAGATTAGATCCTAAATGCGCCGAACAAATCATGAGAATTTCTTTCCAAGAGGAGGCATAAGAACGGTAACACACATGCTCGAACCTAGATCGACTAGGCTCACTTAAGGTCATAACAGATAACCTTCACGCCATACCTATGATGATGTGACATAATCCTAGGAATGGATCACAACCGAACATAGTGCGACCATCCCGTAATGAAAAGAAAATTCTTTCCAACATCCCGAGAGGAACATACCGACCTTCACGGGATTAGCATGGGAGGAGAGTGCCAATCATATCCGCACTACAAGCAAGGACGCTCGAACAAGATCGAGAACCATGCTCACCTCGCCTACCTCCGTGATAAGATCGAATGAGGAGAATAGAAGACGCCCGATCGTGAAAGATCCGCTGTGTTTCGTAAGAACTACCGGATTACCACTAAACCGATGATCGAGTTCACGATCGACCGAACCGTTCGCCTCGTGTCAAAAGCCCCATACCGGATGTCACCAAAGGAACTTGAAGAATTGAAAATCCAAATGCAAGAACTCTGAGTTAGGTTTTATTAGACATAGTGTTCCATGGGAGACCCGTCTTTCTGAAGAAGATAGGTACATCGAGGACTGCATAGACTATCGAGAGTTAAACAAGATAACTCTTAAGAATAAATATCCTCGCCTTAATCGACGATCCGCTTGATCATCTTAGGAGCGAGTCTTCTCAAAGATAGATCTAAAGTCGATACCATCAATTAAGGATTAGACTAGAGGATGTACTTAAACGCTTTCCGGACAAGGTATGGTCACTTTAATTCATCGTTATGCCCTTTGACTTACGAATGCCCCGCAAGATTTATGGATATCATGAATAGGGTATTTCACCCGATTAGATAATTTGTCCCGGTATTCATAGACATATCCCGATATACCCAAGAATAACCAGAACACAAAGAGCACTGAGAACGGCCGAAACATTAAGGCAAGAGCAACTCTTCGCCAAGTTTAGCAAGTGCGAGTTTTGTTAAGGGTGACATTCTAGGTCACATCGTGTCCGCCGAGGAATCAAAGTAGACCCTCAAAGATCGACACGGTTCGTGAATGGGAGTCGCCAAGAACCGAATGAAATTCAAAGATTCTTAGGACTTGCGCTACTATCGAAGATTTATCGGGATTCTCAACGATAGCCCACCCATGACCCAATTGTTGAGGAAAGGAATCAAGTACACTGGACCCGAGGCGAGGCTAGTTTCCGAGACCAAGGAGCATCGACGACAAGACTGTGTACAAAGCATCGAGGCGATAAAGGTACACAATCTACACGGATGCTTCAAAGAAGGATCGAGCGGTTGATGCAAGAAGGCAAGGTTATTGCTTATGCTTCAGCATGCTACGCATACGAGTAACTACCCACGACGCCGGAATTAGCAGCGGTCTTATGCCTTAAAGATTTGGAGGCATCATCTTTATGGAGTTAGAGTGAGATCTATCGACCATAAAAGCTCAAATATTTCTTTCGAGCGTAAAGATTAACACAGGCAACTAGATGGTTAGAGCTAGTGAAGGATTACGACGTGGTATCAATTACCACCGTGCAAGGCTAATGTCGATGCCTCGAGTCGTAAATCCCACCCTAGTTTGGGATGCTCTCACCATGAGGAAATTTTATAAAGGAATTTCGGAGGATCAAGTCATAGACTCGCTTGACAATAGAGGTCGATTGAACGTTGATTGCAATCCCGCACTTAAGAGTCCGAATCTTAGTAAGAGAAAGAAAGGTAGCAAGAAATACGAGCTAAGATCAAGGACAACAACCACAAGAATTTCAAAGAAGCAACAAATCACGCTTTGTTGTATGACGGAGAGCGTGGTCCGTAAGAGCGGCTTAGAGCGAATCTAGGAAGCCCGAGACTTCTTACACCGCACATCCCGGAAGCACCAAATGTACCAAGACCTCAAAGAGAAATTTTGATGGACGGAATGAAGCGAGACGTAGTTCATTCAGAACGTTGTTTTGACGTCAACAAGTGAAAGCACTTCACCAACGACTCGTATGGAACCTAACAACCGCTAGACATACCGAATGGAAATGGATGATATATCCAGGACTTTGTTACCGGCTACCCAAATCACAAAGAGGAAATACCGCTATTTGGTCATCATCGATCGTCACCAAGAGCGCGATTTTCACCCATTCCGATAACACATGGATCGGCTGACTAGACAGCTACGTCCGAGAGGTCATCCGCCTACATGGAGTTCAAGACTATTACGCGATAGAGATTCAAATTTACATCCGATTCGGATAAGTTTACAAAAGGAATGGGGACTCACTACATTTCAGACTGCCCACCCACGACGACGGGCAGTCCGAGAGACCATTCAACGCTAGAAGACATATTAAGAACCGTTGTCCTCGATAGAGAGAAGGAACAAGTGTGCCACTGTGGAATTTGCCACAAATGACTACCAGCAACATTTGAATGGCCCCACGAAGCTCTTTATGGAAAGAAATGTCGATCACCCTCTACCGGATGAAGTGAAGAGGGCCATTAAGTTTTGTAGAAAGCAAAGCTTTTTGTTCGTAGTTTCCCAGAGGGCGCCAATGATAAATCTAATATATGTTAGTATGCAAGATTTATGTAAAGCAATAAAGAACACCAAGGCTTTTCGTGGTTCGATCGTTAATGTGATCTCATCCGGAGGTGATTCTCAATACTTTCACTATGTTTTTGATTACGGTGAGTATAGCAGCTCTTAGTATTGAAAGTTGCTAACCGCTTCTACCTTGATCTAACTCCCTGTTATACATATATGAGGGCACTGAGGCGGGGCCAGATCCTCCCGTGTAGGGACTCTTAGCACTTACTGTGTGGAATTTGTTCCTCTTGTCCATAGGGCACATTAGCCTTCTCCGCTGTAGGGCCGCTGGCCTACGTGCAAGGTGGCGCTGATTAGGGTTTGGGGGCTGATTAGGGTTTGAAGGTGGGCCTTGGGAACTTAACAGCGTGGGCATTACTAATGTCGAGCCCAGCTCGTTTGGGCTTTGTCGGTGGGCTGCGTGGTTGGACCATATCCCATCATGAGGCTGGGTACTTTAGAGCATCGGAGAGTCGGGAGGCGGTGACACCACGATGCTTTGGTGGGCGGCGAGAGCGAGGCGGCAGTTTGCGAGCGGCAGTGATGTCGATGGTTAGCGGCGGTGGTGAGGACATCGGTGATTAGGAACATATACAACGAGCGAGAATGAATTAATGAGAGAGAGACTAAGCGGACTCGGCGGAGGAGAGTGAAAACAACTCCTTAATTGGTTCCTAAATTCTAATTGAATCATAATTAATAAAATAATAAAAATATTATAATTAATTTATATTATGGGTATATCCGTCGAGTTATATTCGGTATAACCTTTAATCGAAATACACATAATATATAAACTTGAATCTAAACTGAACCGCAATTATCGGTGCTGTTACGGATACCAACCATTTGATCATCACCCATAAATAGGATGTAGCCAATGAGCAACGCCTCAAGTTTGTCAATCTAGTTTAAGATTGTGGCTGCTCTAGACCAGAATGGCGGACGACGGTCCGTTCAGCATTGCCCTCTACTATGTTCTGGGGACAGAATCTTGGAAGAAAATGAAGAAGCAATCTTTGATCGAGAGAGAAATGTCAAAGTGTGTCAAATTTGATCATGTCAAGCCATGGCTCGTCCTGTATTCGCCTAGCCTTTTTAGCCGTGAGAACCTAGCAACACTTAAAAGCAAAAAACGGAAAAGAAAAACAAAAGAAAGAAAAAATAATAGGTGTCAGAACAACATGGGAGTCTGACTGCTGGGCTGCCTCCCAGCCACCACCCTTATTTTTCTGTCTTGGGCTCAACATCAGTGTGGCCTTCAACGCACATTTTTTCCTATTGTCAGTTGGAGCACTCGATGGTTCGAAGGAAGTATGCATAGTGTCAGTGACGGTGGATCAATGCATACTAGCAAAACACCAACTTGGAGAAAAATAGTATAATACGCCACTTCCCAGCAACGACGCCATTTAACGTTCGCTCCTTCCCGTCGTTTGGAGGAGAAGAGCCACAAAAATATTTATAATTTTACCTTAGCATACTTCTATATAGACGTAGTTAAGTAGCAAGTAGTATCGATCACACATAGAATTGAGTGTAATCTCTCTCTCAGGTAACAAATTATATTAGGAAGAGTTATTGGTACATAAATACATCAACTTTGAGCATATTTTATTTTTTTCTACGAATTTTTTTGTCACAAAATATATAAACTTAATCACTTTAATGATTTTACCACGATTTCAAATTTAAACAAAATTAGACCTAACTTGGTATCTAAGAAATTTACTATAGATAAAGCGATAGTGATATAAATAATATTATAAAGAGAGGACATAAAACATTATCGTTCAGTCAAAACAAATCAATTTTTTTTTTTCTAGAATTAAATGCGTCAACCGTCATTCTAATCAGTCTTCTACGTTTATTTCATCGTCTTGTTCGAGTTCGGATAAAAAAACACCTCAATATTCTCTTTCTATGATGGGTTTATATCCTTGATCGTTTTATCTATAGTAAATTTTAGAGATGTCAAATCAGTTTAATTTGGCTTAAATTTGAAATCGTGTTAAAATCACTATAGTGATTAAGTTTGTGTATTGTGACAATTTTAAAGTTCATAAAAAAACCAAAATAAACCCAAAGTTGGTGTATTTATCACCAATATCTCTATTATGAAAAAATTATCAGTAAGACCTATAAAAAAAGCTGCACGGAAAAAACAAAATGAACATAAAATACAGAAGAGGCTTCGAATTGAATCAGATTCAAGCTAACAAGGTATTCATTCATAGCTCTTATGATCCTCGCGTGAATTCCCAAGTTCACAGAGCATTACCAGATGACATAAGGATGTTTTCTGCTCCCTCAGTTTAGACAGGCTAAACAGACAATCATGAAACATATGCTTTGAATTAACACTGAATATAGGCACAAACAAGTTTTAGAGAATACAATAGACCTAAAGAACTACTATCACCATAATAAACATATTATCATGCAGAGAAAATTTGACAGAATTAAGCACAAATAATCAGGTGCTCTAAGCTTATATGATCATATGCCTTATGAAAATCAAGCAATTTATATTCACAAGTCCACAAACAGACTAAAAGTAACCAACATGCTCACAACACTAACAAGTCCTACTTCATATACCAATAGACACAAACCAGGTCACTAACCTCACCTACACACTTTGCATCCTTCATCGAACACATAAACGTGAAATGACAATACTATTCAAAAATAGTCTTTGATTGTTATATCTTGTATCTAGGGATGTTAATGAGTGAGTTTTATTGGACGAACTAATAAATAAGTAATGGTTACGGTTACAGTTCAGAATCGATCCATTAGATATTGAATTCGGACGGACGAGGACCATCAACTATGGATCTTAAAACATCGGGATACGGCGGGTTTGGAACGAGAATCGGATCAGCTGGGCTGGCCGTTCTTTATAATTTAATTGGTATGAGTGATTTCGGATCGATATGGATAACATTAGCTCGTTGACAAGCTATTTAAACTTAAACTTGTCGATAAAATCGAGACAGAACCAATAAATAATATTGATTACGGTTAATCGAACGGACCATCAAACTATGGATCTAAGCGATTAAGGGTCTAAAGTAGATGCTGGCAAAAGCAGAAACTAGAACATTTGCTTTAAAATTTAATGGGTTTGAGCGGTTCCGGATCGATGCAGGTAGCTTCAGCGGCGTTGACATCCTACTTGTGTCATGTGAAGAGATTTCTTAAGTCGTTCTAAAATAAATCCCATGTAGTGTGTGTCGATGAAATCAGTGTCTGCGGCATTACTAGAAAAACGACCTATTACTACATTTAATTAATGACACATTAAAATAGATGTCATCCCAAATACTCAATCAATACACTTAACCTTTTGCCGCATTTATAACAAACACTAATACTAGATTCCACCTTTCACTACATTTATAACAAACACTAATACTACGTTTGAGGATAAGGCCAGATTTGGATTCATTTACTGACGCTTTTCAAAATTTATTTTATAATAAAAAGTTATCATACTATTATAAAATTCAAATATAAAATTAAAAAGGTAAATAGGTGAAAACGTGCGTAGCTTTATTTACCAAACTTCTTTTTCTTTGTCGAAATGATTCACCTTAAACAAATTAATATGTAATTATGATGGCTGGATAATAAAATTAACCTATTACCAACCAAATCATAAGGGGTTTTTGAAAAAATGGATATTCAACACAGAAAAGAATTTGGTGCTCAGAAAATTTTACATAAATTTAGATGTAAGAACTAATGGCAGTGAATTAATTCTATAAATCTGAAGCTTTTGTGAAAATCATTCGAGAAAAATGAAATCTGGCGAGGAAGATGTAAAGAGGGAAGAGAGGCTGAGGAAAAGTATAAAGCAACATTTATTTTGATTTTGCGTTCACAGAAGAGATAGAAAAAGATTCAATCAGAATTAAATAATTAGGAAAACAACATATAATTTGATTTTGCTAAAAAGAGTTAAAAATTAGAAAAGTAGCTATTACCAAATACGTGGAAGCTTAAGATAACGTAAAATTATATTTCTCCATTAGCAAATGTGGGTTGTATTCCCTTTCAGTTTTCCCTTTGATCCCAAATTAAGAAATTAAGCACCAAAGAAAATAATCAGCGCCAAATCAGAAGAGAAAAACTGCACAATCGTCCACTCTTCCCACAACTCCAAGCGAATAATTCAGTTCAATTTCTTTCCTCTCAGGGACCTTACGAGAAGAACAAGAACTTGAAGGAAATCCAATCGACCTTCCACGATCAACAACCAAAGTTAATTTCTTTAAGACCTAAAACCCCCAATTTGATTACAAGGTTAGTATTCTCAAAGTAACTTTCACATAGAATTTAGGCTTTGTGTTAGTGAGCAATAATCACCTATGTTTTTATATGAAATGCTTTATTATATTAATTGTGATATATCAATAGCAATTTTGTATGCATGTGCCCAGGAGGAAGCAGTTGTTGTTTATCCTATTGTTTATTGTGTAAGTTTAGTTTTCTTGGAATTTTCTCTCAATTTTCTGAACTGTTTTGTTGAATTTAGTTGTGCTTGGCTTATTTGGGCTAATTTCTTTCAATTTTTGGATTAAAATTGAGCATACGGTATATCTTGTTCCTCCCCATTGTCTGTTCAATTGGGCAAACATTAGATAGTATCAATAATTCTTGTAAATTGGTGTTATCGATGATTAATTGGCTCTTCTGTATTACAAGATGAAATTGTTTATGCTTTGAACACTACCTGAGTTATATTTGATGTGTTTGAATATCAGTTTAGATGTATAGAACTTTAGAGTTGGTACATATTGTTCTGGGATGCTTGCTCTGACTAAAATTGGAACACAATAGTAAAGTCTTGGTTATTGTATCTTATTGATATTGTATCTTATTAGTTGTACATAGGTTTTTAAAAATAAGAATTGATTAACATAGATGATTTTGTTACTATAATGTATACAGTTATGGCTTCTAAAGGATGGAAGCAACATAAAAAAAATGTTAATTTGCAAGATGAACAAGATATGTCACAACAAAGGTTGATATTACTTATGCCCAAGTTTCACACAAATCTTGGAAATACATGTATTAACTTATTAAGCTTCATGTATTTATTTTTCATACAAGATAGTAAGTATCTTCAAGTTTCCTTTTTTTATTTGGTTGAGTTGAATCTTTTATCTATGCAAATTAATACTTATTTGTGTTACGACTTGTCGATGGCGATGAGTGTTATGTATCTAACATGTATTTTAATATATTCTTTTGATACTTTATAGGCTTTACAGCTAGGATTCAAGTGGATAGAAGGATTTATAATGGAGATATGCATCAAGCTCGAGATATGGTCACAAGTTACGATCATAGTCATGAGGTGTGCCCTCTTGGAGAATGAGGATCTGATGCGGCATTGAACAAGAAAAAGAGTAAGGTATTGGGCGATCCAACACTATAATAATTTGTCTAAACTTAACTTTGCATTGATAGTGTTGGTTTGTATCTTGAGCGATTTTGGTTGAGCTTGTATACAATGTTTCTGTTACCACTATTACAATCTCCTATCTGAGATTGATTACTTGATTGCATATATCTGTCCCTTATCTAATATATAAGTTAGATCATACGATTGTGTGAAAATCACGAAGTGCGTATGATTGGTGAAGCAATGAGATATAAAAGTTTCCTGTGAGACGACTTGAGGACGAGTTGTCGGTATAAATGTCTTGATTATAGATAAAGTGACTTGACTTGGTTGCTTGTATATCTTTGATGCGTCTCGGCGTATTGAAGGATCACAATGAGATGAGTTCTTGTATCGACCGTCGTAAAGAACCTGGATCTCGGTGACTTATGATGATCTAAACCTCGATAAGGTATTAGGTGAGTATGAGTTCTTGACCATCACTTTGACTTGTTATGGGTGAGGGTTATATGTTCTATGATATTCTCCGCATCTTGGGTGGTGGCGGTGTTTGTATGTCATGCTAGTTATCATGTCAGTCACCATATCCGTTTAGGATGATGGCGTCCCATAAGGAGCTCGAAGGGTTTATTGTACTAAACCTGCGAGTTGAGTTAGCTCAAGTACAATAATAAGGTTGAGTGGTACTACTTAAAGAATTAAAGATATTAATTATCTTAGCGATGAGAATGCTCTAAATAATTAATGGACGTGCAATATCTTAAATACGAGGATTCGTAATGTCAAGTGCAAGCCGACTCGCCGGTAATAAAGAGGTAAGTCGACATTTATTCTCTAGTGGCATGAATGAATGTTTATAAATTAATTTATGTTACAAATTTGAACATAAGATAATTAATTTATTTGAGGCCGTCTTTATTCCTTGCATTTGATCCTTGGGTTGGCCCGTCAGGGCCGTAGCTTGGAAGGAAAATCGCGCGCTCTACTGTCTCTATGGATATGATTTGATTCTCTTTATCCTATAAGGATATTATTATATTATGGATATGCATGGATCCTTTCCTAATGGGATTATGGTAATGCATTATAAATATAAGGTAAGAGATAAGATCGAGTTAATCCTCGATCCATAATTATCGAAAATTGCCATAGCTTATTGGTGAGATATTTTGAAAATTTGAAGAAGAAAGAGGTGATTTTACGTAGCATTCTCCATAGCTTATCTCGCTCGATATTGGAGATTGGGTAGCAGGGATCAGATCCGGAAGATCAAAGCCGCGAGTCTCGATCCGTTCATCACAGCAGTTGAAGGTAAACACGAGAAAACCCTACGTGTTGCGATTAATTATATAGGTGCATGCTGGGTATATAATCAATGTAGGTGAATTAAACATCCAGATAGATCCTCGGAGAGGTCAAATCGATTTCCTACAATTGGTATCGAGCACAGGATCGATATCTTGGCTCATTGGATTAATTCACGTTTGATTATTACGTGCGTAATATATTAATTGTTGTGTCATCGTTCATCGTGGCTCGGTTTTTTTTGTCGGTTTTTTTTTCCACGAGAAAATCCGTGGTTAGATTAGATTTCTCCTGTAAATCTTATACGTAAAGAAAACGAGCAACCGAAGAACAAGGCAGCTGGAAGACACGTCGGGCCGGACGCCGCAGGCGAAGGGCGTGCGGGCGGCAACTGCAGGCGTGCTCGGCGCTCGCCACAAGCCCTACGCGGTAGCGTGTTTCTCGGCGGCTCGGCGAGTCGGCATCGGCGGTGGTAGGTTGGCGCGGGCGCGTGGCTCGGCGAGGCGAGGCGGTGCGGTCTTGGCGCTTCGTCGCGGATGCCTCGGCATCGCTCGGCGTTGGCGTGCGTGCTCGTGGCGCTTCGTCGCGGTTAGTAGAACGCCGTGTCCGAGGGGTGCGCGTTGTCGTCTGAGATCCCGGTAGCGGCGAAGGCGTGCATTGTCGCGCGAGATCCCGGCGCCTCGCGGCGGACTCGCGACCAGCGAGCAACGCGCGATGTGCGCCGGGTAGCGGCGGCGGTAGTGAGCGCGCGTGGTCGGTCTGCAGTGCTCGGCGGTCGCGGTCGCTTCGCAACAGCGGGCTGCTGCGGCGCGCGAGAAGAGGCGGCGGCGATGTCTTTGGCGCGCGCATGGTATGCCCTGGCGCTAGCGGCCGAGCCATTCGGCCTAAACTGGCGGACCCGTTTTCCGGCCCGAACACGATTTTTGGCCCGAATCCGGTTTGTGAATCGGTCCGTGCCCGTGCATCGAGGCCCGTTTTCAAAGTTTATGAAGATACGTACTTTTCAATTCTATGTAATAGATTAAGCGAAAAGTGTAGGTTCCACGAGTGGGCCACGATGAGCGTTTTATTTTATTTTATTTTAATCGTTCATTGCATGTATTGGATGTTTAAATTATCTTGAAGCATGCTATGTATGTTTAAATTAAGTGAACAAACATATTATATGTTTTCGTGATTGGATCGCGTAGTAAGCATGCTAGGTTTATCGCGTTTTCAAGCATTTTTAGAATTACTGCGAGCATGTTTTACATGTTGAGTTCTATAGAAAAGCATGCTAGGATTACGTGATTTGCATGGACAAACCTTTTGAACAAAAATACTACGTAAACAACCGACAATTTTTCTTTTTTTTAAATTAAAATGTCAGACCTCCACTTTTTGATCTCTAAACAAAGTGAGATGCCTTTGTGATGGCGTCCACACGTGTGGCTTGCTTTCACTTTGTTTATCATAAGTTTGTTAGATGAGATTTCTAAATAAAACATTTTAAATCTATTGAAGTGGGAGTTTCGTGTATAGCGATCCACACGCGTGGCTTCACATGTGCGATTTTCATAAGTTCTCTAGAGATAGATATAAAATGAGATAACAAAAGAATTTGGATTGAAAGCGGTATGGTCTGAGTGGTATGCCAATTCTAAAATTCATTTACTGCTTTGTTAAAATTGTGGTCATTGCTAGGCGTCACCTCAATTACAACTTACATGAAGTCCTTCTTGTGATAGTGATGTGGTTTAGTAAGGTCCGATCATTAATTTCATTTGTCATAAGGATAAGTTGACATGGATTGAAATTAAGCGACTAAAGGTATATTTTAGTGCAGTCGAGGGTTCGTGTGTGCGATCCGCGCGTGGCTTGCATGTGGAATTCCTTGGCGATTGGAGGTTTCAATTAATATTGTTTTATCAAAATGTTACAATATTGTTATTCACGAATTATGTGCGATCGTATGCTTATGTGTTTACATTATCTTTTCGGATATGTCTCTTACAGATTATCAATATGCTCGGACAAAATCCACTTATCGGTCCGAATTTTATCGGTGGAAGCGAAACATTGAGAATGTTCTTCTGCGGAAGAAAATCTTTTGTACTCACTACACCGTCCCAAACCTCTGGGCGATTCATCTGCGATGAGGGCGCTTGAGGAACGCGAAATGGGACAAATCAAATAGAATGGCAAAGTGCATTCTTTTGGTCACCATGTGCGAGTCCACAACTCCAGCATCGAGATGGAAGATGCACCATGATATGCTAAGTCTTATGAAATCGTATGAGGAATCGGACGAATCGCTTGTCATAATTTGACAAAATCAATAATGTCAAGTTCGATGAAGGAAGCGATTGATGCGTGACCATGTAAAGCAAATGATCAATCTATTCGGAGGCTCGAGTTGGTTGGAGGATATATTGATGGCGTGGTCGAATCGATATGATCCTCAACACTTTGCCCAAGTCTTTTGATGACTTAGGTTATAAGCGGTCCTTTATGATAAGAGTTATACTCTAGATTCATTGCGAGAGGATCTAATAGCGGAAGAGCATAAAATGGGCAAGGTGCCTGCGATCTTTAATGCGCACCTCGAAAACCAACGCTTTGTCGAATGATGAAAAGGAAAAGTGGAATTTAAGAGATCTAAGGCTAAAGAAAAGAGGGAGTAGTATGAAAGGGCTCTACCGGTTTGAAAAAGCGAAGGAGAAGAGGCGAGTGCTTGAGTGCGGTGAGGCGGGCGTTGGAGGGCTAAGTGCCCCACTCGAGGCTCAGTGCGCCATTTGCTTTAATGTGGAAACATGTTTAGCGACTTGTTCTACCCATTCTTGGGTAGTGAACACGAGTGCGGCCGATCATGTTGTTACACCTGCGAGGTTCCTGCGGACAAAGGAGGCTGCATGATAGCGAGATAACGATCTCCATGGGCAGCCAGCGAAAGTCGAGGCTGTTGCAGTCGAGATGTTTCTTTATGTTTTGAGACAACAGTTTAGTTTTAAAGGCGTTTATATGTGCGGTTTTCGGTGGAACCTTGTTTGTTTGAAATTATTTATTCATGGATATTTTGTTATTTTTGATAGTGGTGTTTCTATCATAAGAAATGGCGAAGTTATACGTGTTGGCACGTTATATAATTAAGCTTTATCTATTTACGCCAAACATAATACCTATAACTATGTTGCATCGTCTACAAACCTTAAAAGAAAGTTTTCTTATGAAGGCGACACCATATTTCTGGCATCTTAGATTAGGTCACATCAATCTAAATAGGATCCAAAGGCGGCTAAGAATGGGCGTTGGGTAATCTAACGAGTTACTCGGTTCCCAATCTGCGAATCTGTATAGAAGGTAAGATGTCGACCGGACCCTTCAAGCGAAGGGTTATAGAGCGAAAGAAGTGTTGGAGCTAGTCCATTCGACTTGTGTGGACGATGTCCACACAAGCTCGTGGAGAATACAGTATTTTATCACTTTCATTGGCGATTACTCGAGTGCGGATCATTATACCTTCCGCGCAAGTCACGAATGCTTTGAGAAATTCAAAGAGTTTAAGGCGGAAGTGGAGCGAAGCTTGGTAAAAAGTGTCAAGTCAGCTGCGATCGATCGCGGTGGCGAATACCTCGATAACGAGTTTATGGACTATCTAGTGAAGTGTGGGATTACTTCCGGCGCCTTGCAAGACACCACACTGACAAAATGGTGTGTCGGGCGAAGAAATAGGACTCTTTGGAAATGATTAGATCAATGATGAGTTATGCGGCATTGCCTATTTAGATTACGGGGTATGCCTTAGAAGCGGCGACATACTTGCTAAATCTAGTACCATCGAGTCGATCGAAAGACCCTTTCGAGTTGTGGTTTGGTATGAAGCTAGTTTAAACCACATAAGGATATGGGCGATCCGGCCTTGTCTTTGAACAAGAAGGCGACAAGTTGGAGGCTAGATCCGGCGTAAAGTTTGTTTATTGGCTATTCTAGAGGACGAAGGTTGTTTATTCTATAGTCTTGGGATCGAAGATCATTATTAGCACTAATGCCCGATTCTTGAAGAGGATTATATGACAAACCATAATTCCAAAGTTGAAATCATTCTTGAGGAATTAGAAGATGATCGTATTCCACCACCGATTAAGCGAAAGTGCGAGATGTAGTGTCTAGTGTAAGGGATCGACACGGATACTTGAGAAATTAAAGTGGGTCGAGTTCCCTTTGGAGATCTGAAGCCGTCACAGTGGCTCTATCCGACAAGTTGTGCAAGATAGAGAACCACAAGTTCTTGCACCCGTTGCCATTGTGCGATGGCGCCTCGTCGTAGTGGGAGGGTTGTTCGTCGACCCGGCGATTTATATTCATGGGTGAATCTTGGTTTAGTCAGGAAGCGAACATGCAATAATCGACCCGTGGACGTCTGTGACGATCTGAGACATTGATGCAAGATGATGGCACACGCTATGGACTTAGAAATTGAGTCCATAACGACTATGGATGTATCTGAAAGACACCTCTACCGGATGGCGAGGAAGCCGTAGGTAGTAAGTGGGTATCTGAGAGGAAGAGATTCGAGATGGAGGTTTCGACTTTTAAAGCCGGGGCTTGTGGCGAAGGGTACACTCAGTTGAGGGCATCGATTTCGATGAGACCTTTTACTTTGTGCAATGCTCAAGTCCATCGAATTATTACAGCCATAGCAGCCAGCTTGAACCTGAGGTTTGGCAAATGGATGTGAAAACCGCTTTTCTAGCGGTTACCTTGAGGAAGGTAGAGACATCTATGTCGACAACCCGAAGGTTATGTGGTGAAGGGTGAAGAGCATCTAGTATGTAAGCTTAGGAAGTCCATTTATGGGCTTAAGCAAACCTCACGATCCTAGAACTTCGCTTTGACGGGTGGTAAAGTCACATGGATTTACCAGGTTGCCTAGCGAGTTGTGTGTATCGTTTAGATGTCAGCGGTGATGTGATATTTCTTGCACTTTATGTAGATGACATTCTTCTAGTTGGCAATAATGTGAAGTTGTTATCAGACGTAAAGAGTTGGTTATCCGATCGGTTTCAAATGAAAGACTTAGGAGATCGGCGTACATTCTTGGGATCGAGGTTTCACGAGATCGCAAGAGGAAAATATTGAGCTTATCTCGGGCGTCTTATATTGATCTTGTGATTACTCATTTTAGTATGCGGAACCGCGAAAGGATTGCTACCTTCATACATGGCATTCCTTTATCTAAGGAGCGATCACTATGTTTTGCAAAGGAGATAGAAAATGAGACAAGTTCCTTACAACTTCCGCGTCTGATCTCATGTATGCAATCTTTGTGTCACGAGGCCCGATATACGCTGTCACGGTGAGGCATAGTAGCTGATATCGATCTAATCTGGACAAGCTCATTGGATTGCGATAAAGCATATACTCGAAGTACACGAAAGGACTCGAGATTATAGGCTGGTTACCATGCGAGATAATCTAATGCCTTTGGGTTATCTGATTTCGGTTCCAAGATGACCGTGATGAGAAAAAGTCTACCTCGGGCTATGTGTTTACCTTGGGAGGTGGGCCGTATCTGGCGGAGTGCAAAGCAGCGATGCATTGCAGACTCTACCATGGGCGAATCGTGTGCCGCCTTGGCTGCTAAGGAGGTGTATGGTTGAAGAACTACCTCATGGATGTAGGTGTGGTACTGGTTTGCCCAAGAGTATCATAGTTCTTGTGATAACTCGGTCGATGTGAACTCGAAGGAACCACGGACCCACAAGGCGACCAAACATATAGAGAAAGTACCATGTCATCGAGAAATCGTTAGGCGAGGAGATGTCTTGATCAAAAAGATTGATCTGACGGATAACTGGCGGATCCATTCACAAAGAGCTGCATAAAAGTCTGAAGTGCGTTCGAGGACTTGGATTGCGCTGATGGCACCACTTAGAAAGGATACTTTTGTATAAGTGGGAGAAGCAAAGTGATGGTTTTGTTTGTAATAGCTAGTAGAGACACATTGTATACTAAAAGTTTGCTTTAGTATAAGTGGGAGATTGTTGGTTGTATCTTGGCGAGTTTTGGTTGAGCTTGTATCTGATGTTTCTGTTACCACTATTACAATCTCTATCACGAATTGATTACTTGATTGCATATATCGTGTCCCTTATCTCATATATATGTTAGATTATCTGATGTGTAGAAGATCACATAAGTGCGTATAATTGGTCGAGCGTAATGAGATATAAAAGTTTCACGGTGAGACAACTTGAGACGAGTTGTCGGTATGAGGCTGGTATAGATAAGAAGTGACTTGACTTGGTTGCTTGTATATCTTTGATGCGTCTACGTATTGAAGGATCACGATGAGATGAGTTCTTCTATCGACCGTCGTGAAGAACCTAGATCTCGGTGACTTATGATGATCTAAACCTCGATAAGGTATTAGGTGAGTATGAGTTCTTGACCATCACTTTGACTTGTTATGGGTGAGGGTTATATGTTCTAACTTGATATTCTCCGCATCTTGGGTGGTGGCGGTGCTTGTATGTCATGCTAGTTATCCGTGTCGAGTCACCGTATCCGTTTAGGATGATGGCGTCCTTAAGGAGCTCAAAGGTTTATTGTACTAAACCTGCGGTTGAGTTAGCTCAAGTACAATAATAAGGTTGAGTGGTACTACTTAAGGAATTAAAGATATTAATTATTTTAAGCGATCGAGAATGCTCTAAATAATTAATGGACGTGCGATATCTTAAATCTGGGGGATTCGTAATGTCTAAGTCTGACCAACTCACGCCCGGTAATAAAGGGTAAGTCGGCATTTATTCTCTAGTGGCATGAATGAATGTTTATAAATTAATTTATATTAAGGGTGAACATAAGATAATTAATTTATTTGAGGCCCATCTTTATTCCTTGCATTTGATCCTGGTGGCCTATCCAGGGCAGAGTAACTTGGAAGGAAAATCGCGCCCCTCTTTATCTCTATGGATATGATTTGATTCTCTTTATCCTATAAGGATATTATTATATTTATGGATATGCATGAATCCTTTCCTAATGGGATTATGGTAATGCATTATAAATATAAGGTAAGAGATAAGATTAAGGTTAATCCTCAATCCATAATTATCGAAAATTGCCATAGCTTATTGGTGAGATATTTTCGAAAATTTGAAGAGAGAAAGAGATGATTTTCTGTAGCATTCTCCATAGCTTATCCTCACTCGATATTGGAGATTGGAGTAGCGGGATACGATCCGGAAGATCAAAGCACGAGTCTCGATCCGTTCATCCCAAGATTGAGGTAAACACGAAAACCCTACGTGTTGCGATTAATTATATAGGTGCATACTGGGTATATAATCAATGTATGGTGAATTAAACATCGAAGATAGATCCTCGGGAGGGTCAAATCGTTTTCCTGAGATAGACTCGTCATATTGTTCTTTTTGTGCTTAAAGGTAGTGCATTTGGAGTGAAATCATGGAAAATGAAACTAGAGGACCCACTTATATGAAAAGTATTTGGGGCCACCTTCTAAATCTTCCACGATTCTCGTTGAAAATAATAAGTTTGGGCGACCTATAGGTGGTGAAAATAACAAGTTTTGCCATTTCTTAGGTTCAATTGTAAGAAATGGTAAATATTGTCCAGTAGATATTAATAATTGCCATGCCATGCTAAGGGCAAAGAAAAATGAGACGCTGGAAATGGTAAAGGTAATAACATTTAAAAAGAAATAAGATTTTTTTTAATTTCTCACGATTTCTTTCTTTTTGGTCCTCCTATGCTTTTGGACTAATTTTAACTTGCCGTTTTATTATTATAATTTTTTTGCACTAATATATATGTATTTATAACATTGTTTTATTTTCCTATATACGATGTAATTCGTTTCCATGTTCTGTTCTTTGTTGAAGTGAATTTTATCCTCCATCGGGCTTAAATGGAGAAATTGAAAGCATTATTTGAAAACAAAATATTAGGTTGATGTACCTATTGAGCATTTAATACATGAAAGGCATGATCGAGTTTTGGAAGATCAATGGATCAAACTTCTTTCTTATTGGAGAACAGAAGATGCAAAAGTTTATTCTAAATCTACTTTATTTAATAAAATCATTTAACATTAATTGTGAATTGACTTCTAATTTTTAACTTGATCTTAGGAAGAAATTAAGAGAAACCAAAAAAGCTCATGGAAAAAAGTTAATGAATCAAAGAACAGGAAAGACGTCATTTGCTCAAGTTAAAGCTAAATTGGTAATGTTTGCTTTCTTCTATTTTATATTTAATCATTGTGTCACAGCCCGACTACTTAACCATAACTTAGTCAAATAATCGGGCCGTGGCGTGAGTTAAGAAAGAAATTACGTAATCGATAACAACAAATGTGACCAACAATTCATATCAATAGCAATGTGTGACCTCAACTTTCATCATGAAGTAATTAAACATTAATGGTTCAAAGAAGTGAAATGGAGTTTGACAAAGGTTGATTCTAGGTCCTCAAACCACAATAAATGATCGAATGAAGAAGAACAACGGTGAGGACAATTAATCTGGCAACGGAATAACCAATATCAAGAATGTACATTTCAAGCATGCTTGACAACATTGAGAATTTATCGGCGTTTTAAAACATGGTTTGACAATGGTTCATTGGCATTATATTGGTTTCAACAAAAACAATTGAGCATTGAAGTAACTCATTGTTCATCTGAAGCATTTCCAATAAATCCATGTTCTCATAAGCAAGTTGGCAACACAACAACAATGTAGAGATCATATTAACAAAATAATGACCATCATCAAGATTAGTTCGATCGATTCGGCACAACAAAACACAACAACGGTGAAGGCCAAAGTTTGGCAGCGAAAAGTGTGGCTAAAATTATGTATGATGCGAAAAACTACGGGCAACAAAACATATTAACATCGAAAGAACAACATCGATAATTAAACATATCATCATGAATCAAAACATCTAGAAGCTCATTTGCACAACATTCGATTCAATATCCTCTCGAGCTCAACTGCGTTTAGAAATATATGCGGTGAGTACAAAATGCACTCGATGGGTATGTGCGAAAACATTAAAACATTGCCACTTATCATTATATGATTGACTTGCCATAACATTTACAGCGCATGTGGGTTTAAGTGACAACACATGCATGCTTTTCATAAATAAATACTTACTTGCCTTTCATATTCATAGCATCACAAAAATGCATATGCATGTTTTATGTCTGCAGACAACTTTCTCTTCCCGTATCCAGGACTTTCTCATGTGTTGAGAAGTAGGCCTCCTTCTCAAACACGCCTTGACCGAAGGTCACTACCCGACGTCGATGAAATTATTTCTTTCTTTTCCTTTCTTTCTCTTGGTGGATGGTAAATGCATCATGCTCGTACTCATGCTCAAAATCGAGGCAAATCGATCGACTTTTCGATAAATGCATATCATATCATTGAAAATATATAAAACTTTTATTAGTGATGTTTAAATCACTTATTTGTGGTTCTTAGACCTTATTTATGTTTAAGGTAACCAGCGAAGCGAATTAGAATCGATTTGGAGATCGAAAACTAGAAATCAAAAACTAGTGACTAATCCTAGGATTAGGGTTTCTGAAGAGCTGAACATAGAATGAAAGATCGAGAATGAATCTTGAAAAAGGATTTCATTTCTAGAATCCTCTCGTGAAAACATGTGAGAAGCGAAGAATGAGAATTTTCGGACATACTTGCGGTCGATCTTAAAAGCACTATTTGAGCGGATCAATTTCGGTCCGTGCTAATCATGATAATTAATGATAAAAATTAAATTCATGAAGGAATATATTAGTATGAATTTAGAAATTATAAGAATCAATTTACGAAGAAATTCACGAAGAACTTAACAGAGCGTCGGGAAAAATATCTGGAAAACCCTAATCGATCCGAACGATCCGAAACTCTCACCAAGGGTCTAAATCAATAAATTATGATTTATAAGACTCAAATTAATTATGAAAGCTCAAGAGTTCAATAGAATTTTGAATGAGCATAATTTAATCGTCGAACAGTTTTTCGCGATAACTCGGAATTGACTTATCGGACGACGTCCGAACTTCATGAAATTTTATAAACATTGAAAGAAGTCATTTGGAGGCTATTTAATAAAATAAAACCATAAGGTTCAAGAAATCAATCGAAAGCGTTAAAACTTAAAGTAGGTATTAACACGCCAAAATGGGTAATTTGACCAATCCATCTCCCAACTACCACCAAGACCACTCCCAAATGGGCAATGACAGCCCTTAGGTCTGCCAGTACAGTGGGGAGACGTTCCATTGCAGCCCATTCACTTAGAACCCTTTTGCTCTCAAATTTTCAAATTCTCTACACTCTTCAAGCCTTGAGCCTTTAATCCTCCTTCCAAACCCTCCCACACTTAAATAATCTTTCTAAGACCATAGGAAGGTATTATTCATCATCCTCTTCCATTCTAATGGAGTGTAATTTTGTTTGATTTTTTGGGTTTAAAAACCACTAGTTCTCCTCATTTTGTTTCGTGACTTTAGAGCCATCAAATGCTCTCAAGACATGAACAAAATGTTAGAATAATGTTCTAAGGATCTTGTAAAAATTTCATAATTTTAGACATGTTTGTTTTTTCGATTTATGCTTTATTTCGTTTTATATGTGATAAACCATGTTTTGTGAATATTATTTGATATTGTTGCTTGTTAATGTATTAGGAGCATGTAGAATAAATATCATAATTTTCAGAATATTTTGGAATTTTCTTGTATTTTGATTTTATTTGTTGGAAAATAGGCGAGGTATAGTGTTTAATATATGATATGAACATCATATATTAATCTTGAAATTTTGAAACACTACTCCTATTTTTCAAAAATGGGCAGAATATATTTAAGTATTTTTAAGCAATTTTTGATTTTATTTGTTGAGAAATAGTTGAGATATAGTGTTTAATATATGATATGAACATCATATATTAATGTTGAAATTTTGAGACCTACTCCTATTTTACCTTTGAATACCGAAAACTATATGTATATATCTAAGGATTTATTTGATTTCATTTGTTGAAAATGATAGGATATGGTATGTGTAGAAATAATATGAACCTAATATGCATTGTTGGGAATTATTGAACACATATGTAAAATATGTGTGAGACGAAAAGGAATTCAAGCATTTGGTTCATATTATAAATATTAATTGATGTTTAATGTTAATATTACATGTTATTGCATAATATAAACATGTTGTGAAGGAATGAAATTTATTGAGTATGTATATATATATGATTACGAAAATATATAAGGGTGAAAAGCATGGGTTTAAATTTTAATGCATGATATGAAATGATATTTCATGTTTAGTATATGGTATAAGCATGATATAATTTTTGTGGAATTTATTGAACACCAAAGCTCATTAAATGGTGATTACCGAAAACTATAAATTTTAACCTATGGTTTAAAATTTTATATGATGATATTGAGTTGATAATTAAATCTATAGCATGATAGGGTATAACATGATTTTATTGGAATTTATTGGATACATATGCTAATTGTTGGTAATTATCGAAAGCGTAACAAAATGGCTAAGTATGAGTTTAATTCTAATGTTAAATGATGCTATGATAGTGAAATTATATGCTTAGAATGAATGGTTGTGATTATGGTAAATGAATGGAACAACATGCACACATACACATGATTGTGTATTATGTTAGAAATTAGGGTTTTCTAATGCTTTAGTGTAGTTCGGGTTGTGTATGGTATTGTTTGGTGTTGAATGTTTATGTTTATCTTGTGCCGACAAACAAAGCCCCAAGCGTTAACAACATAATACTATCGTCGAGAATCGAAAAGAAATCGACCAATTTCGATATCTTGAGAAGGAATTAACGAGAATCGAAGTTAGACACAAATTAGGGTTTTCTATTTCATAAAAGGATACTCGAGCGAGTTCCTAAGTTAGAAAAACCAAAAGCCGAGCTACTAGCGTTAGTACTCGATAACGACAACCCGATACGATATTGGTTGGCGTTAAAAACAACTCGATGACGAACAACGATTATATGACATAGGTAATCTCGAAGAGTTAGGATAAACAAACAATGTCGTAATGTGCAAGCAAAGATTCGAACATAAGATGTCGATGCTTATGTCTCGAAAGTCGAGTTAATATTCCGAAACACTTCGTTTATTCTTAAGTACTTACTTACATGATAGCATGTGTTCACTTGAATCATAAGTCGATACTCATCTTTTAATTATCGTGCTAATCGACAACCGTCAAACATAACCTACTAGGGCGTAACTAAAATTGCTAAGTCTAGTTAGTGGCGAGAGTTTCCTAATTTATCAATCATAATTTGATTATCGACAACCTATAACGTAATAACGTTATAATAAGACTAAGGTTAAGAGTCGAGGATTGACTCGGAATATGTGATTCATAATTGAAGTTCACCTATGAACGATGAAGTAATATAGCTTGAGAATTGGGAATGTAAGATAATAGAAATTGTCTTAAAACAATCACATAAAATCATAAAGAAACCATAATTGGGAACTTTAAGTCGGAGTTTATAAACAACCTTCGATCGATAGAAAGAATCTAAGAAATGCTATTTTCTTATGAAGGGTTTGATCGTATGTAGGTGGCGAGGAAGAACATCACACCTTCTCTGTTAGAACCACTAGCTTGGATTAGCAGGTGGGCTTTCTTGAAACGAAAATGTTATGCATATCTCAAGCATGTTTACAAAGCTTTATGAAATATTATCGCATGAAATGTTATTGGTTGCCAAATGTTTATGTTTTGTTGTTATCTATACGAGATTGGTATATCCCATATGGTATGTTAATGTGTTGGTCCTAGCGTTTAAAAAGAATAACGATCGGATCCGACTTAGTTAAGGACTAACTTTCGGATTGTGTACCGCGTGTGTTGTGTGTTAAGGTTAGCTACCTCAACCGGTCACGGTGACTATGTATAGGTGGCCACCTCCATAGTGCGAATGAATGAATGAATGATCAGATATGGAAACAACGTGAATGAAATAGTTCGACCGAACGCTTTTGGAAAACGATAAAATGTTTGATAGGCATAAGTCTTTTAACTAAAATCCTCATGCGCTATTGTGGGCAGTTAATAACTTTTGACAAAGAAAATGTTTTCGGCAACGAGTCCACTGAGTACTTTTGTACTTAGCCCTGCATTTCGTTTTTGATGTGCAGGTTGAGCAAGGATCGACGATGGGTGCGAGGTGGTGTAGAGTAGCAGCTATTTTGATGCTCTATTAGAAGGTTTCTAGAACCTTGGGCATGCATCGTCATATGCATGTCCACAAGTTTATTTGCTGCCTAACTCTGATATTATTTTGATGCTTGATTTATGATTGCTCTCATACCGTATTGAACTTGAGGTCGTACCTCGCTCCTTGAATATGCCACGATTGGGTTATTGTTGAACCTTGAACCTTTTGCGAGTCATACGTGACTTGAGTTGGTATTGAGCAGTTTATCCCTTTTAGTCTATGCATTATTGAGTAGTTAAATGGTTAATTGCATTGATTAGTTGTGTTTATATCCATTTGCCTTACTATACCGGTGACAATCCATATGATCCGTACTTCTTTGGGAAGTCGAATTAGTCCTAAAGTGGTGTCGAGCACTTGTTAGATTACGAACCACAGAAACCATTTCTTTGAATCCTAAGTTGAAAGTTGAGTCTAGAAATTGTTTGTGTTTGGTACTCTTTGCCTTGCACTCCATCGTCGTCCCGCTCAGCGGGAAAAAGGTAGCTGTTTCAACTAAAGGTTGTTTGAAATGATTGAAGTATATGAAATGTGAATTGGAATTTCAATATTGCCTTGTTGGGAAGTTGAAAATATTTGGAAAATGGAAATTTTTAAAATTGAAAAGTTGTTTCAATTAACTAGTCATTAGCTTGAATGATATTTACAAGCTTTAGGAGCTTAGTAAATGAGTAAATGAGAATGCTTGATTATCGCACAATGTGTCGCGATTTGTGTTTACCGTTGTATGAGAAGCATGATGTAAATGAGTATGTTTCCCCATGAGAACATAGACTCTTAAGCGCATGATCCCTGCGCGAACTTAGTATGAGAACATAAGTACCCCAATTGAGCGAAATACTAAGAAAGAGCGAGAACATAGAAATCTTAAGAATCACAATCGAATGGATTCGATGATGAAACGCGATGAATCTCGATGATGACGGCTTAGCGGAAGTTCGTCTCTTGTTATGAGTCCCAACCGCTCTCTGAAGGAATTCGAATGTAATCGTGTCGCCTATCTATCGTAACAATAATGAAATGAATCAAGTATAACTATAGGGAAGCATAAAAGGAAATAATAATTTCTAAGTGCATAATGAGAGCGGATATGATATGATCCTATAATGTGAATAGAAATAAGAAATCCAAGACCCGATAAGATAAGGTGACCACTTAGCCTTTACGCGAAGGCTAAGCCTCGATCACTACTATACTCTAAGAAACCATACCATCTCTTTCAGGAGACCCAACCATAAAAGTCGCACCATAGGAATTGAGGTAAATAGGTCGTAGTCGACATAGATTGTTATAGCCTCCTGTATACGGATGTTATTATGTACATACCTTCTTCTAGATACACCGTTATGTTTACCGTGTAAACCATAGTGATACTTTCCTTTTCGGATGGCTCGGTTGTGTTCACGACTAGGTGCCCTCTGTCCTCTAGGGCCGTCCCGAGGAGGTTATCTGATCGTCTTGCTCACTACCGGATGTGCCTTGAGAGCGACCTTGGCGAGTTTTGGCGCGCCGCGCACTTGAGTGGGCATTGCACATGCCCGGTACATCTCATTATGACGGTGTACTCGCCACGATCATGAGGCGCCATCCGTTGGCGAGGTTCGCCGTGAGATATCGGCGAACTACATTTACCGGCGTCGAGAACTTTGACACAGGCGGACTGCCGCTCTTTGCTAGCCACTGAGCTATGTGTTCACGGTGTATGGGCTGCACCACGTGGGCCGTATCTCCCAGCACGGAATACACTTGGCGTGGCGAGATTCGGGTGGCTCCGTCGAGGTGCCTCGCTTGGCGGTGACGGACTGTGTTCTTGCCTGGTAGTGGCAGGAAGATGTTCGAGGCGGGACCTTCCCGTGCCCGACAGCTCACCTTCCTAGTCCTACCACCAGTAGGATTCCATCCTCGCCATTGCCCTTGAGCCATCATCGCCCGATCATGCGTGTCCATACCCACCTCCGCCTACCGGCTCTCCCCATCTAGCCACCGCCACCTCCGCCTGAGCATTTGGACCATGATGCTGTAAGGATTGATGATCCCCGTGACATGGCTACAGGTATTGTGAGAGACCGATGTCCGCCCTCTTGTTGCCCTTTTAGGATGATATTGTAATACCCGTATTTGGTGTGAGATTAGCTCATGATTAAGAGCTTATTAAAAGGCGTTGCATCCTTAAGAAAGAGTTGGTTAAGTTAGAAGCTTTTGCGTTAAGCTTGAGTTGAGATGATAAATTTCGGCGGTTGAGATAGAATCTAAGATAAGATCCTTAAATCTAGTTGAACATAAGAAGACCTAGATTTAAATAGTCTTGAGATGATAGATACATTCTCAACGAAGTCTTGATTTTAGGAAAATTTAGAATTTCAAAATCTATGTTTTTGTGACGTCGGCGTTTGCCGATTAAGCTCGGATGAAGAGCAAAATATTTAAAATGGTTTTTAAGGTCAAAAATATGTTTAATAAGTATATTTTGATATTTGTGAGCAATTATTGAGGTTTAAAGTAAAGATTCAAAAGAGGTTGTTTTATCGGATAATTAGTGTCGATTTCTTGCGATAAAAACGTTATGCATTATTCTACAATAATTAAATTTAATTTCTAATCAAAAGCTATGATTTATGTATTAAAGAAAATAAGAAAATAAAGGAAAAGAAAAGGTTCTAGAAAAAGGATGAATAATCCTTTATTTAAGAAAATCAAAATTTAATTAATTATTACATAAGGTAAGATTATTACTTTAAAATACTTTAGAACATGAAATCATCCTCTTTCTTCCCATTTTCCGTCCACACACACATACACACCTATGAAATTTTCTAAAGCCATGAGCGAAAATAGGAAGATCAAATAGTTGAATGTTGATCGATGCTTGAATAAAGGTATAATCTCGTGCAAGAACATATCTACCGATTGAAAAATTTAAAATCATGAGCTTATGTTTATCTTATATTTTCGGTACTATGCTGAAAATTATGGTTGATTATATTTTGTTGATTATTTTTGAATATTATGATAGATTCGACGTCTACGTATTGTTTAACGTTGAATTTGTAAAGCATATGTTATTATTTTGTAACTTCATGTAATTTTTGAAAAAAGGGCATGCTTGGATCTTGAATTTATGATGTTGTTATGATTGAATTATCTTCATATATTTGTTATTGGATTGATATAAACATGTTTGGAACAAGAAAAACGTTTGAAATCGAAATTATACGAAAAACCCTAAATGGCCGAAACCCTAGGTCCATATATTGTTGGATTTTTGATTTTATTTGATCATTTTGACTTCATATTTGGATTCTATGATATAAATAAAGCCTAAAATGATTTATTCGGATTTTCCATGACGTATTCAAAAGCGGTAAAATTTTAGTTTGTCGGAAAAATGGTTTTAATGCCAAAGCTTTGATCCTTATATTTCGTTGATAAAATGATGATATTTAAAGATAGTTGAGCATGCATATAGGTTCGTTGGTGTTAGATGGCGTCTCATGTGAATTTTCGACGTTAGACCTTAAGTGACGCGTCTTAAGGGATTTTCGGTTGATGGCTAAGATAAGATGATTGAAGCTTGTTGTTGAGTTCCTATGTATATTGAGACATATGGTGATGAATTGATGGAGTTTGGGCTATGTTTGGTTGATCGGTGTTGATTTGGCGATCGTTTATAGGCGTTATGTTGCGAAATTTCAATAAATTTGGTTATTAATAAGATGTTAGAGGATCTGATGACCCAGTTTTGATAGACCATAGTGTCTTAGATTTGATATCGAGAAGATATAGTCGTATCGATGACTAAGATGAGTAATGTTAGTGTTTGTTTCTTGTTAGGCATTTATGTGGTTTTATGAGGATAAAATATGGATAAATAAAGAAATGGAATTGGGAATTAGTTCCTTAGCTCTAAGGAACATCCGTGGGTTTAAGTATTTTACGTAATAATATGCTTATGCTTTATATACTTTCAAATGATATGATATGCTTTGGCATGAAAAAATAATATGAGATTTTATGATATGCATTTAATTGCATTGTTTTGAAAGTTGATTGACTTGCAAAGTTTTGAGCATGAGCATAAGCATAATGCACTACCTATCCACGGAAAGAAAAGTGCGGCGTCGGGTATGACGAAGTTGAGATCGCCGGGACCAACTCGGGTATGTGAAGTTAAAGTGTGTTGAGGAGAGGCTGCTCCTCGGATCAACACAAAGAAAATACGTGGATATGGGAAGGAAAGAAAGATGCGTGCGGACATGAAACATGCATATGCATATGATATGATGATATGATGATATAATGTAATGAGCATGCATGAGCGAGTTTGAGAAGCATTATGCGGTAATTTGATAAAATCCTGCATAAATTTATTTATTTCATTTCAAGTCAAATTTATAGCTCTAAAAGCAAATTTTAAATGTTTTGGCTTGTACCCAGCTGAGTGCATTTTGTACTCACGCCTACATATGTTTCTAAATATGCGAGTTGGTGGAGAGAATCTTTGGTATCGAATCTTTGCGGAGGAGCTTCTCCAAACAAATTGATTCATGATTATATTGAGAATATGTTGAGGTTATTCATTTGATACTCACATGTTAAATGCCCGAGAATTATGTCTTCACATAAATTCTCGTACGTTTCCGTTGTCGAACTTTGACCTTTACTTGTTTATATGTTACGCTATGAAGAATTGAGCATATTAAATGTTTTGTTATGATTCAAGATATTGATAATTCTATTGTGATAAATGTCCTCGGCCGTTGTCCTTCTTGTTTGATTCTTTATTTTGGTTTGAGGACATAAAATCATTCTTCGTTCAACTTTAGTTCACTTCTTGAGTCATAATGGTTCGATTTTATTCATCTTGAAAGTTGTTGTCCTCTTCTCTTGACAAAATTTTGAGCCGTTGTTGTTAAATTTTCTTCCTAACCCGAGTCACGGCATAATTACACGATTAGGTAGTCGGTCGTGACGGATATCTGAGGAAGTCATGGCTGATATCCGCGAGACTGGCGGCTATGGAGGAAGCGGGTCGTTAGAGGCCGAGAGCCGTTGCTCCGCTCGGCCGAAGAAGAGGAAGATCCCGAGGAAGATCGGAGGAAAACCCGAGGAAGACCGGAGGAAGACCCAGGACCCGAGATCTATCGGTGACGGCGAGATGGAGGGTGGATAGCTCCCGTCTTCGGTGCCGACTTGACACATGGAGCCCGATCTACGCCCGGGCGACCATAGATCTATTTCTTAGGATTAGATTGTCTTTTTGTCTATATACTCTGTATATCTTTTGATGCATGCGAAAACGACGAGTCGTTCCGACATGATGCCTATTTTGATGACCACGGTGGCGTTTAGGTTTTATGCATGCCGTGACGAAATCTGTGGAGTGATGTTGGTATTTGTTTTGGGCATCATACTGCGTACTTGGTCTTTTGTAACCTTAAAGCGATGAATGTCCTCGTGAGGCAATTGATATGATATGGTGATAGCCCTCGAGAGCTTTTGTTTAATATTACGATATGTGGTGTTCGATGATGTGCTAGATTTATGCTCGTAATTATATGAATACCATGCTGATATGTATGCATTGATCGATGGATAGTATAAGAAAATTTCTAATTCGTGTGTTTATGAAGGATAGGATGTCGAGAGAAGAAGAAATCGTGAAGTAACACACGAGAGAAGACACTCCACCCCACCACCTCGCAGCGAGACGGATCGAGGAACTATTCCTCGGAAGAACCCACCAACCTTCAGCGGATGGAAATCCGTGAATCTTGAACTATGGATTCGCTCTGGGCGAATCTTCAACTTCCTCCTTGCACCTCTCGGGAGCGTTTGTCATGCGTTGCCTTCCGGATGGTGGTGCCGCCGACTTGGTGGGAGGCGAAGAGGAAACTCTATCTGAAGAATCGGAAAATTTCTCACAGGAGGAATTTAAGGAGGAAGTGTCTGAGAAGTACATTCTAAGAGTTATCGGAAGAAGAAAGAACATGAGTTCTACAACCTCGCCCGGGAAAGGCAGCGGTCGATTACGACCGTGCATTACGTGAGATGTGGCGGTATCGCCCATGATTGGTCGACACCGCGAGAAGAGGGCCCGAAAAGTTTGGGCGGGACTCATACGTGAGATAAGGGTGTCGCTAGCTGGTCACGGAATCGACTTACCGTGAGGCTCTCGATCGAGCACCTTTGGACATCGAGGCTGCGATGCCGAAGGCAGGATTGTCGTTGCGCATCCCGAATCATCAAGGGATCGTGGGAAGAGAAGTGGGAAGGACCCCACCAGGACAAGGATCTAACAGCGGCGAGCCGGCGGGAGGCCATGGCGAGAAATAACGTGCCATCCAGGCACAGGCGGAGAATGGGCGCCCATGGTACCCGCGTCTGGCGGAAACCAAAATTTGTGAAACTCCCGTGAGCCCGGGTGCCATAGAAGTCGTAAGGGGCATCGCGTTCGCAAGCGACGGATGCTTCAGTGTGGCGGAAGGGCCCTACTCGAGGCCCCACAGGATCGCCAAGGAGGAAATGGCCGTCCCAATGTGCCCAACCAAGACCAACGGTCCGGGCTATCAAGCTCAACCGATCGACAACGACCCGGTCCGATCTATCGGCCGAATCGGCGACCATATCAACCACGGCGGCAACAACGACAACAATGGCGACAACCGCGGCGATCACGAGCAGCCCCAACGGCTAAGCCACGGCAACAACAACAACAACGGCGGCAACAACCGCGGCAACCACAACAACATTATCGGCAACAACGGCCGCCCGACAAGCGAGGGCCTCGCCTCAACCGGAAAGGAGTTCCGCAAGAGCGCCGAGGAACCGAGAAACTTGGCGGTATGGAATACTCCTCAATTACATTATCCTCTTGTTTGATCTTGGCGCTCGCACTCTTTTATTCTTTGAAGCATGCGTGAAAATTAGGATTAGATCTAAATCGCCCGAACAAATCATGAAATTTCTTCTCGATGGGAGGCATAAAACGGTAACCCACACATGCTCGAACCTAGATCTTGGACTAGGCTCACTTAAGGTCATAACAGATAACCTTCATGTCATACCTATGACAGATGTGGACATAATCCTAGGAATGGATTGGCTAACCGAACATAGTGCGACCATCCTGTGTAATGAAAAGAAAATTTCTTTCCAACATCCCGGAGAGGAACATACCGACCTTCACGGGATTAGCATGGGGAGGAGAGTGCCAATCATATCCGCACTACAAGCAAGGACGTTGCTGAACAAGATCGAGAACCATGCCTACCTCGTCTACCTCCAGGAGGAAGATCAGAATGAGAGGAGAATAGAAGGCGTCCGATCGTGAAGGTATCGATGTGTTTCGGAAGAACTACCGGGATTACCACCAAACTGACAGATCGAGTTCACGATCGACCTCGAACCAGGTTCTGCCCCTGTGTCAAAAGCCCCATACCGGATGTCACCAAAGGAACTTGAAGAATTGAAAATCCAGCTGCAAGAACTCTTGGAGTTAGGTTTTATTAGACATAGTGTGTCTCCATGGGGAGGACCTGTCCTTTTCATGAAGAAGAAGGATGGTACACTGAGGATGTGCATAGACTATCGAGAGTTAAACAAGATAACTCTTAAGAATAAATATCCCTTGCCCCGAATTGACGATCTGTTTGATCATCTTAAGGGAGCAGGAGTCTTCTCAAAGATAGATCTAAAGTTGGGATACCATCAATTAAGGATTAGACTAGAGGATGTACTTAAAACGGCTTTCCGTACAAGGTATGGTCACTTTGAATTCATCGTTATGCCCTTTGGACTTACGAATGCCCCCGCAGTATTTATGGATATCATGAATAGGGTATTTCACCCGTACTTAGACAAATTTGTCACGGTATTCATAGGCGATATCTGATATACTCAGAATAACCGAGGAACACAAAGAGCACTTGAGAGCGGTCTTTGAAACATTAAGGCAAAAGCAACTCTTGCCAGTTTAGCAAGTCACGAGTTTTGGTTAAGTGAGTGACATTCTTAGGTCACGTCGTGTCCGCCGAGGGAATCAAGTAGACCCTCAAAGATCGACACGGTTAGTGAATGGGAGTCGTAGAAGAATCAGAATGAAATTGAAAGATTCTTAGGACTTGCCGCTACTATCGAAGATTTATCGAAGGATTCTCAACGATAGCCCGACCCATGACCCAATTGTTGAGAAAGGAATCAAGTACACTTGGACCGCCGAGTGTGAGGCTAGTTTCCGAGTGAAGGAGTTCTTGGCGACGGCACTGTACTAAGCGATGCCGGCGGATAAAGGTACACAATCTACGGATGCTTCAAAGAATGGTGGGATGCGTGTTGATGCAAGAAGGCAAGGTTATTGCTTATGCTTGAAAGCGATTCGCTACATGAGTTGAACTACCCTCATGCATACAGGAATTAGCGGTCTTACATGCCTTAAAGATTTGGAGGCATCATCTTTATGGAGTTAGAGTGAGATCTATACTGACCATAAAAGCCTGAAATATTTCTTTGAGCAGAAAGATCTTAACATGAGGCGGCGTAGATGGTTAGAGCTAGTGAAGGATTACGACGTGGTATCAATTACCACCGAGGCAAGGCTAATGTTGTAGCCGATGCCTTGAGTCGTAAATCCCCCCTAGTTTGGGATGTCTCCTCGATCATGAGGAAATTCTTATAAAGGAATTTCGGAGGATGAACATCAAGTCATAGACTCGTCTTTGACAATAGAGGCTGTATTACAGCGTTGATTGCAATCCCGGACTTAAGTCCGAATCTTAGAAGCTAAGAGAAAGAGAGAAGCTAGAAGAAATACGAGCTAAGATCAGGACAACAACCACAAAATTTCAAAGAAGCAACAAATCACGTTTTGTTGTATGGCGGAGAGTGTGTGTCCCGAAGGCGAAGGGCTTAGGGCGAAATCTTGAAGGAAGCCCATGAGACTTCTTACACCGCACATCCGGAAGCACCAAATGTACCAAGACCTCAAGAAATTTTGATGGGATGGAATGAGGCGAGGCAGTAGCTTCGTTCGTAGAAGCGTTGTTTTGGCGTGCCAACAAGTGAAAGCACTTCACCAACGACCGTATGGAACCTAACAACTGCTAGACATACAGGAATGGAAATGGGATGATATATCCATGGACTTTGTTGCAGGGCTACCCAAATCACAAAGAGGAAATACGCTATTTGGGTCATCGTCGATCGTTTGACCAGGCGCGCATTTTCTACCCATTCCGATAACACATGGATCGAACAGACTATACGGTTATGCGTCAGAAGGTCATCCGTCTACATGGAGTTAGAAGACTATTACGTCGATAGAGATTGAAATTTACATCCAGTTACGGATAAGTTTACAAAAGGAATTGGGGACTCGACTACATTTCGATTACGCGTTCCACCCACGAGGCGGACGGGCGGTCAGAGGACCATTCAAGCTAGAAGACATATTAAGAACCGTTGTCCTCGATAGAGAGAAGTTGGGAACAAGTGTTGCCACTTGTGGAATTTGCCTACAATAACGACTACCGAGCAACATTTGGAATGGCCCGTCTGAAGCTCTTTATGGAAAGAAATGTCGATCACCCTCTCTTTGGGATGAAGTGGGAGAAAGGAGAGTATTAGGACACGACTACGTAGGCGAAATGATCGAGATTGTGAGATAGATCCGCCAGCGGATCAAGGAGGCTCAAGGCAGACAAAAGTCGTATCTTGACAAGCGTCGCCTGAGCGCATTTTGGCGTGGAGACAAAGTCTTCTTGAAGATTTCTCCGTCAAAGGGATCGTGAATTTGGAATAAAGGAAACTACGACCACGTTTCATAGGACCTATGAAATCTTGGAAAGAATAGGACCAGTGACTTCTGGACTTGCATTGCCGCTTGATTTTGAAAGCGTGCACAATGTGTTCCACTTTTCACAACTAAGGAAGTACATACATGACCCACCATGTGATACAGTCGATAGATATTGTCCTCGATGACAATATGAGTTACGTAGAACTGCTACGAAATTTTAGACCGGCGTATCCTAAAGCTAAGGAACAAAGAGATACCGTTGGTGAAAGTTCTATGGCGACACCATGGTCGAGAAGAAACAGCGTGGGAGCTGGAATCGGTATGAAGAAATACCCGGATCTATTCAAGGTTAGCAAATTTGGAATGAAATTTATTTTAAGGGATGGTATGTAATAACCGAAAAATTTAAAACTTTTATTACTGATGTTTAAATCACTTATTTGTGGTTCTTAGACCTTATTTATGTTTAAGGTAACCAACGAAGCAATTAGAATCGATTCGGAGATCGAAAACTAGAAATAAAAACTAGTGACTAATCCTCTAGGATTAGGGTTTTCTAAAACTGAACATAGAATGAAAGATAGAGAATGAATCTTGAAAATGGATTTCATTTATAGAATCCTCTCGTGAAAACATGTGATAAGCGAAGAATGAGAATTTTCGGGCATCTTGCGGTCGGTCTTAAAAGCACTATTCTGAGCGAATCAATTTCGATCCGTGCTAACCATGATAATTAATGATAACAATTAAATTCATGAAGGAATATATTATTATGAATTTAGAAATTACAAGAATCAATTTACGAAAGAAATTCTAAAGAACTTAACAGAGCGTCGGGAAAAATATATCTGAGGAAAACCTAATCGATCAAGCGATCGAAACTACGCACCAAGGGTCTAAATAAATAAATTATGATTTATAAGACTCAAATTAATTATAAAGCTCAAGAGTTCAATAGAATTTTGAATGAGCATAATTTAATCATGAAACAGCCGTTTTCGCGATAACTCGGAATTGACTTATCGGACGACGTCCGAACTTCATAAATTTTATAAACATTGAAAGAAGTCATTTGGAGCTATTTAATAAAATAAAACCTTAAGGTTCTGAGAAATCAATCGAAAGCGTTAAAACTTAAAGTCGGTATTAACACGCCAAAGCAGGTAATTTGACCAATCCACCTCCCAACTACCACCAAGACCATCCCAAATGGGAAATTACGGCCCTTAGGTCTGCCAATACAGTGGGGAGACGTTCCATTGCAGCCCATTCACTTAGAACCCTTTTGCTCTCAAATTTTCAAATTCTCTACACTCTTCAAGCCTCGAGCCTTTAATCCTCCTTCCAAACCCCTCCCACACTCAAATAATCTTTCTAAGACCATATGAATGTATTATTCATCATCCTCTTCCATTCTAATGGAGTGGAATTTTTGTTTGATTTTTTTTGGGTTTAAAAACCCTAGTTGCTCCTCATTTTTTTTCGTGACTTTAGAGCCATCAAATGCTCTCAAGACATGAACAAAAAATGCTTAGAATAATGTTCTAAGGCTACAGTAAAAATTTCATAATTTTTGGAGCATGTTTCTTTTTTTCCGATTTATGCTTTATATCCTTTTATATGTGATAAAGCATGCTTTTGTGAATATTATTTGATATTGTTGCTTGTTAATGTATTAGGAGCATGTAGAATAAATATCATAATTTTCAGAATATTTTTGGAATTTTCTTGTATTTTGATTTTATTTGTTGGAAAATAGTTGAGGTATAGTGTTTAATATATGATATGAACATCATATATTAATCTTGAAATTTTTGAAACACTACTCATATTTTTCAAAAATGGGCAGAATATATTTAAGTATTTTTGAAGCCATTTTTTGATTTTATTTGTTGAGAAATAGTTGAGATATAGTGTTTAATATATGATATGAACATCATATATTAATCTTGAAATTTTTGAGACACTACTCCTATTTTCCCGTTGAATACCGAAAACTATATGTATATATCTAAGGATTTATTTGTTTTCATTTGTTGAAAATGATAGGATATGTTATGTGTGAAATAATATGAACCTAATATGCATTGTTGGGTATTATTGAACATATATGTAAAATATGTGTGAGACAAAAGGAATTCAAACATTTGGTTCATATTATAAATATTAATTGATGTTTAATGTTAATATTACATGTTATTGCATAATATAAACATGTTGTGAAGGAATGAAATTTATTGAGTATGTATATATATATGTGATTACCGAAAATATATAAGGGTGAAAAGCATGTGTTTAAATTTTAATGCATGATATGAAATGATATTTCATGTTTAGTATATGGTATAAGCATGATATAATTTTTGTGGAATTTATTGAACACCAAAGCTCATTAAATGGTGATTACCGAAAACTATAAATTTTAACCTATGGTTTAAAATTTTATATGATGATATTGAGTTGATAATTAAATCCTATAGTATGATAGGAGTATAACATGATTTTATTGGAATTTATTGTATACATATGCAAATTGTTGTTAATTATCGAAAACGTAACAAAATGGCTAAGTATGAGTTTAATTCTAATGTTAAATGATGCTATGATAGTGAAATTATAAGCTTAGAATGAATGGTTGTGATTATGGTAAATGAATGGAACAACATGCACACATACACAATGATTGTGTATTATGTTAGAAATTAGGGTTTTCTAATACTTTAGTGTAGTTCATGTTGTGTATGGTATTGTTTGGTGTTGAATGTTTATGTTTATATTGTGCCGACAAACCAAAGCCCCAAGCGTAAACAACATAATACTATCGTCGAGAATCGAAAAGAAATCGACCAATTTCGATATCTTGAGAAGGAATTAACGAGAATCGAAGTTAGACACAAATTAGGGTTTTCTATTTCATAAAAGGATACTCGAGCGCGAGTTCCTAAGTTAGAAAACCAAAAGCCGAGCTCTGCGTTAGTACTCGATAACGACAACCCAATACGATATTAGTTGGCGTTAAAAACAACTCGATGACGAACAAAGATTATCGACATAGGTAATCTCGGCGAGTTAGGATAAACAAACAATGTCGTAATGTGCAAGCAAAGATTCGAACATAAGATGTCTATGCTTATGTCTCAAAAGTCGAGTTAATATTCACGAAACACTTCGTTTATTCTTAAGTACTTACTTACATGATAGCATGTGTTCACTTGAATCATAAGTCGATACTCACTCTTTTAATTATCGTTGCTAATCGACAAGCCGTCGAGCATAACCTACTAGGGCGTAACTAAAATTGCTAATTCTAGTTAGTGGCTTGAGAGTTTCCTAATTTATCAATCATAATTTGATTATCGACAACCTATAACGTAATAACGTTATAATAAGACTAAGGTTAAGAGTCGAGGATAGACTCGGAATATGTGATTCATAATTGAAGTTCACTATGAGCGATGAAGTAATATAGCGAGAATTGGGAATGTAAGATAATAGAAATTGTCTTAAAACAATCACATAAAATCATAAAGAAACCACAATTGGGAACTTTAAGTCGTAGTTTATAAACAACCTTCGATCGATAGAAAGAATCTAAGTAATGCTATTTTCTTATGAAGGGTTTGATCGTACCTAGTTGGCGAGGAAGAACATCACACCTGCTCTTTTAGAACCACTAGCTTGGATTAGCAGGTGGGCTTTCTTGAAATGAAAATGTTATGCATATCTCAAAGCATGTTTTACAAAGCTTTATGAAATATTATCGCATGGAATGTTATTGACGCCAAATGTTTATGTTTTGTTGTTATCTATCCGAGATTGGTATATCCTATATGGTATGTTAATGTGTTGGTCCATAGCGTTTAAAAAGGGTAACGATCGGATCCGACTTAGTTAAGGACTAACTTTCGGATTGTGTACCGTGTGTTGTGTGTTAAGGTTAGCTACCTCGACCGGTCACGGTGACTATGTGTAGTGGCCACCCATATTGCGAATGAATGAATGAATGATCGGATATGGAAACAACGTGAATGAAATAGTTGACGAGCAACTTTTGGAAAACGATAAAATGTTTGATAGGCGTGAGTCTTTTAACTAAAATCCTTATGCGCTATTGTGGGCGATTAATAACTTTTGACAAAGAAAATGTTTTCGGCAACAAGTCCACTGAGTACTTTTGTACTTAGCCACGCATTCGTTTTTGATGTGCAGGTTGAGCAAGGATTGACGATGGGTGCGAGATGGTGTAGAGTAGCAGCTATTTTGATGCTTTATTAGAAGGTTTCTAGAACCTTGGGCATGCATCGTCATATGCATGTCCACACGTTTATTTGCTGCCTAACTCTGATATTATTTTGATGCTTGATTTATGATTGCTCTCATACCGTATTGAGCTGGTGGTACCTCGCCCTTGAATTATGCCACGATTGGGTTATTGTTGAACCTTGAACCTTTTGACGAGTCATACGTGACTCGAGTTGGTGATGAAACAGTTTATCCCTTTTAGTCTATGCATTATTGAGTAGTTAAATGGTTAATTGCATTGATTAGTTGTGTTTATATCCGCTGCCTTACTATACCAGTGACGATCCATATGATCCGTACTTCTTTGGGAAGTCGGGTCGTCACAAAGTGGTATCAGGGCACTTGTTCGCTCTGAACCCTAGAAACCCTTTCTTTGAATCCTAAGTTGAAAGTTGAGTCTAGAAATTGTTTGTGTTTGACTGCTACTGCACTGCACTCCATCGTCGTCCTGCTCAACGGGGAAAAAGGTAACTGTTTCCACTAAAGGTTGTTTTGAAATGATTGAAGTATATGAAATGTGAATTGGAATTTCAATATTGCCTGTTGGGAAGTTGAAAAATATTTGGAAAATGGAAATTTTTGAAATTGAAAAGTTGTTTCAATTGACTAGTCATTAGCTTGAATGATAGTTACAAGCTTTAGGAGCTTGATAAATGAGTAAATGAGAATGCTTGATTATCGCACAATGTGTCATGATTTGTGTTTACCGTTGTATCACGAGCATGATAGAAACATGATGTAAATGAGTATGTTTCCCCATGAGAACATAGACTCTTAAGACGCATGATCCCTGCGCGAACTTAGTAAAGAACATAAGTACCCCAATTGAGCGAAATACTAAGAAAGAGCGAGAACATAGAAATCTTAAGAATCACAATCCGAATGGATTCAATGATGTGAACACGATGAATCTCGATGACGAAGCGATATGTTTAACCGGAAGTTCGTCTTGTTATGAGTCCCAACCGCTCTCTGTGAAGAATTCAATGTAAATACGTGTCGCCTCTATCGTAACAATAATGAAATGAATCAAGTATAACTATAGGGAAGCATAAAAGGAAATAATAATTTCTAAGTGCATAATGAGAACGGATATGATATGATCCTATAACGTGAATAGAAATAAGAAATCCAAGACCCGATAAGATAAGGTGACCACTTAGCCTTTACGCGAAGGCTAAGCCTCGATCACTACTATACTCTAAGAAACCATACCATCTCTTTCCTGAGACCCGACCATAAAAGTCGCACAATAGGAATTGAGGTAAATAGGTCGTAGTCGACATAGATTGTTATAGCCTCACGTATACGAGATGTTATTATGTACATACCTTCTTCTAGATACACCGTTATGTTTACCGGTGTCGACCATAGTGATACTTTCCTTTTCGGATGGCTCGGACTGTGTTCACGACTAGGTGCCCTCTGTCCTCTAGGGCCATCCCCGAGGAGGTTATCTGATCGTCTTGCTCCTACCGGATGTGCCGCGAGGCGACCTTGGCGAGTTTTGGCGCGCCGCGCGTCGGTGAGCTGCTGCACATGCCGGGTACATCTCATTATGACGGTGTACTCCGCGATCATGAGACTACCATCCGGTGGCGAGGTTACACCGTGAGATATCGGCGGACTACATTTACCGCGTCGAGAGCTTTGACACGGAGGCGGACACGCCTCGCTTTGCTAACCACTGAGCTATGTGTTCACGGTGTATGGAGCTGCACCACGTGGGCGTATCTCCCGCGCGGGAATACACTTGGCGTGGCGAGATTCGGGTGGCTCCGTCCGAGGTGCCTCGCTTGGCGGTAGCGGACTGTGTTCTTGCACAGTAGTGGCGGGAACATGTTCGGCGGGGCCTTCCGTGCCGACAGCTCACCTTCCCGATCCCTACCACCGGTAGGATTCCATCCTCGCCATTGCCCGCCCAGCCATCGCCGCCCGATCATCATCACAGTGTCCATACCCACCTCCACTCACCGGCTCTCCCCGTCCAACCACCGCCACCTCACTTTGAGCCTTTGGACCATGATCTTTGTAAGATTGATGATCCCGTGACATGGCTACGGTATAGTGAGAGAGACCGATGTCCGCCGTGTTGTTGCCCTTTTCCGGGATGATATCTACGAGGAAGTCATGGCTGATATCCGCCGAGACCTAGCGGCTATGGAGGAAGCAAGGGTGGTTAGAGGCAAGGCCGTTGCTCCGCACTCGGCGAAGAAGAAAAAGATCGAGAGGAAGATCCGAGGAAGATCGGAGGAAAACTCAGGAAGACCCCGAGGAAGACCGGAGGAAGACCCCGAGGGAGATCTATCAGCTGACGACGAGATGGAGGGAGTGGATAGCTCCCATGCTTCCAGTGCCGACTCCGACTCATGGAGCCCGATCTACACCCCGGGTGACCATAGATCTATTTCTTAGGATTAGATTGTCTTTTGTCTATATACTCAGTATATCTTTTGATGCATCTTGGAAGCGACGAGTCGTTCAGACATGAACCTATTTTGATGACCACGGTGGCGTTTAGGTTTTATGCGCACCGTGACTAGGTAAACAGTGATGTTGGTATTTGTTTTGGGCATCATACTGCATGCACGGTCTTTTGTAACCTTCAAAACGATGAATGTCCTCGTGAGGCAATTGATATGATATGGTGATAGCTCCTCGAGAGCTTTTGTTTAATATTACGATATGTGGTGTTCGATGATGTCTAGATTTATGCTCGTAATTATATGAATACCATGCTGATATGTATGCATTGATCCGGATGGATAGTATAAGAAAATTTCTAATTACGTGTGTTTATGAAGGATAGGATGCCGCCGAGAAGAAGAAATCGTAAAGTAACACCTGAGAGAGAAGACACTCCACCCTCCACCACCACCATCGGCGGCGGATGAGGACTATTCCTCGGGTAGAACCCACCAACCTTCAGCGGACCGAAATCCGTGGATCTTTGAACTATGGATTCGCGCTGGGCGAATCTTCAACTTCCTCCTCTGCACCTCTCAGGAAAGTTTGTCATGAGTTGCCTTCCAGATGGCTGGTGCCGTCGACTTCTGGTGGGAGGCGAAGAGGAAGGTTCTATCTGAAGAAGAACTGGAAAATTTCTCACAGGGAGGAATTTAAGGAGGAAGTGTCTGAGAAGTACATTCCAAGAGTTATCGGAAGAAGAAAGAACATGAGTTCTACAACCTCGCCAAGGAATGACGATGGTCACAGATTACGACCGTGCGTTTACGTGAGATGTCGCGGTATCTTGTGATTGGTCGACACAGGCGAAGAGAGGACTGAAAAGTTTCGGCGGGACTCCGCCATGAGATAAGGGTGTCGCTAGCTGGTCACGGTGTCGACTTACAGTGAGGCTCTCGATCGAACCTTTGGACATCGAGTGCTATGCTGAAGGCAGGATTGTCGTTCGCGTCCCAGAATAATCAAGGGGATCGTGGGAAGAAAGTGGGAAGGACCCCACCAAGGACAAGGATCTAACTCTTGGCGAGCCGACAAGAGGCCATGGCGAGGAAATAACGTGCCATCCAGGCACAGGCGAGGGAATGGGCGCCCATGGTACCCGCGTCGGCGGAAACCAAAATTTGTGAAACTCCCGTGTGCCCAGGTGCCATAGAAGTCGTAAGGGGCATGCGCGTTCTAAGCGACGGATGCTTGAAGTGTGGCGGAAGGGCCACTACTCCGAGGCCCGCCAGGATCGCCAGGAGGAAATGATCGTCCCAATGTGCCCAACCAAGACCAACCGGTCCGGGCTATCAAGCTCAACCGATCCAACAACAGCCCCGGTCCGATCTATCGGCGAATCGGCGACCATATCAACCACGGCGGCAGCGACGACAACAATGGCGACAACGCGGCGATGCATCGACAAGCCCCAAACGGCCGTAGCCACAAAGCATAACAACAACAGCAGCAACAACCGCAGCAACCACAACAACATTATCAGCAACAACAGCCGCCCCAGCAAGCGAGGGCCTACGCCCTCAACCAGGAAAGGAGTTCCCGCAAGAGCCGCCAAGGAACCAAGGAAACTTGGCAGGTATGGGAATACTCCTCCAATTACTGTTATCCTACTATTTGATCTTGGCCTCGCACTCTTTTATTCTTTGAAGCATGCGTGAAAACTTAGGATTAGATCTAGCGCTACGAACAAATCATGAGAATTTCTTCTCGATGGGAGGCATAAAACGGTAACCCACACATGCTCGAACCTAGAACTTGGACTAGGCTCACTTAAGGTCATAACAGATAACCTTCACGTCATACCTATGACAGATGTGGACATAATCCTAGGAATGGATTGGTTAACCGAACATAGTGCGACCATCCTGTGTAATGAAAGGAAAATTTCTTTCCAACATCCCGGAGAGGAACCTACCTACCTTCACGGGATTAGCATGGGGAAGAGAGTCCCAATCATATCCGCACTACAAGCAGGGCGTTCTTGAACAAGGCCGAGAACCATGCCTACCTCGCTACCTCCGGAGGAAGATCGAGAATGAGAGGAGAATAGAAGGCGTCCCGATCGTGAAGGAGTATCCCGATGTGTTTCGGAAGAACTACGGGATTACCAACAAGCGACAGATCGAGTTCACGATCGACCTCGAACGAGTTACGCCCACATGTCAAAAGCCCCATCTGGGATGTCGCCAAGGAACTTGAAGAATTGAAAATCCGGTGTAAGAACTCTTGGAGTTAGGTTTTATTAGACCTAGTGTGTCTCCATGGGAGCACTGTCCTTTTCGTGAAGAAGAAGAAGGATGGTACTTTGAGGATGTCGTGACTATCGAAATTAAACAAGATAACTCTTAAGAATAAGTATCCTTGCCCCAATTGACGATCTGTTTGATCGACAAGGGCAGAGTCTTCTCAAAGATAGATCTAAGGTTGGATACCATCAATTAAGGATTAGACTAGAGGATGTACTTAAAAGCGACTTTCCGTACAAGGTATGGTCACTTTGAATTCATCGTTATGCCCTTTGGACTTACGAATGCCCCCGCATGATTTATGGATATCATGAATAGGGTATTTCACCGTACTTAGACAAATTTGTCTGGTATTCATAGAAGATATCACGATATACTCTAAGAATAACCGAGAACACAAAGAGCACTTGAGAACGGTCTTTGAAACATTAAAGCGAAACAACTCTTAGCGAAGTTTAGCAAGTCACGAGTTTTGGTTAGGCAGTGACATTCTTAGGTCACATCGTGTCCGCCGAGGGAATCAAAGTAGACCCCTCGAAGATCGACACAGTTCGTGAATGGGAGTCGCCGAAGAATCGAATGAAATTCGAAGTTTCTTAGGACTTGCCGGCTACTATCGAAGATTTATCGAAGGATTCTCAACGATAGCCCGACCCATGACCCAATTGTTGAGAAAGGAATCAGTACACTTGGACCGCCAAGTGTGAGGCTAGTTTCCGGTGAAGGAGTTCTTGACGACAAGACTGTACTAGCGATGCAGAGGCGATATAAAGGGTACACAATCTACGGATGCTTCAAAGAATGGTGGGATGCGTGTTGATGCAAGAAAGCAAGGTTATTGCTTATGCTTGAGCGATTACGCTACATGAGTTGAACTACCCTCATACACACAGGAATTAGCGGTCTTACATGCCTTAAAGATTTGGAGCATCATCTTTATGGAGTTAGATGTGAGATCTATCTTGACCATAAAAGCTGAAATATTTCTTTGAGCGAAAAGATCTTAACATGAGGCGTAGATGGTTAGAGCTAGTGAAGGATTACGGTTGTGGTATCAATTACCACCGAGGCGCAAGGCTAATGTTGTGGCCGATGCCTTGAGTCGTAAATCCCACCCTAGTTTGGGATGTCTCCTCAGTCATGAGGAAATTCTTATAAAGGAATTTCAGAGGATGAACATCGAAGTCATAGACTCGTCTTTGACAATAGAGGGCTGTATTGCAACGTTGATTGCAATCCCAGACTTAAGAGTCCGAATCTTAGAAGCTAAGAGAAAGAGCGAGAAGCTAGAAGAAATACGAGCTAAGATCAAGGACAACAACCACAAGAATTTCAAAGAAGCAACAAATCACGTTTTGTTGTATGACGGGAGAGTGTGTGTCCCAGAAGACGAAGGGCTTAGGGCGAAATCTTGAGGAAGCCCATGAGACTTCTTACACCGCACATCCGGAAGCACCAAATGTACCAAGACCTCAAGAGAAATTTTGATGGGATGGAATGAGCGAGGCGTAGCCGTTCGTGAAACGTTGTTTTGCGTGCCAACAAGTGAAAGCACTTCACCAACGACCGTATGGAACCTAACAACCGCTAGACATACCGGAATGGAAATGGGATGATATATCCATGGACTTTGTTACCGGGCTACCCAAATCACAAAGAGGAAATACCGCTATTTGGGTCATCATCGATCGTTTGACCAGAGCGCGTATTTTCTACCCATTCGATAACACATGGATCAGACGGACTAGCACGGTTATGCGTCAGGAGGTCGTCCGTCTACATGGAGTTAGAAGACTATTACGTCGATAGAGATTGAAATTTACATCAGTTACGGATAAGTTTACAAAAGGAATTGGGGACTCGACTACATTTGATCAGCGTTCCACCCACGCAGACGGATGGGCGGTCCGAGAGGACCATTCAAACGCTAGAAGACATGTTAAGAACCGTTGTCCTCGATAGAGGAGAAAGTTGGGAACAAGTGTTGCCACTTGTGGAATTCGCCTACAATAATGACTACCGAGCAACAATTGGAATGGCCCGTCTGAAGCTCTTTATGGAAAGAAATGTCGATCACCCTCTCTTGGGATGAAGTGGGAGAAAGGAGAGTATTTGGACGACTACGTGGCGAAATGATCGAGATTGTGAGATAGATCCGCCAGCGGATCAAGGAGGCTCAAGGCAGACAAAAGTCGTATCTTGACAAGCGTCGCATTAACATCATTTTGGCGTGGAGACAAAGTCTTCTTGAAGATTTCTCCTTCAAAAGGGATCGTGAGATTTGGAATAAAGGGAAACTACGACCACGTTTCATGGGACCTATGAAATCTTGGAAAGAATAGGACCGTGACTTCTGGACTTGCATTGCCGCTTGATTTTGGAAGCGTGCACAATGTGTTCCACGTTTCACAACTAAGGAAGTACATACATGACCCGACCATGTGATCACCGTCGTGAGATATTGTCCTCGATGAAAATATGAGTTACGTAGAACCCGCTACGGAAATTTTAGACCGGCGTATCCAAAAGCTAAGGAACAAAGAGATACCGTTGGTGAAAGTTCTATGGCGACACCATGGTCAAGAAGAAGCAACTAGGGAGCTGGAATCGGCTATGAAGAGAAATACCGGATCTATTCAAGGTTAGCAAATTTGGACGAAATTTATTTTAAGGGGATGGTATGTTATAACCGAAAAATTTAAAACTTTTATTACTGATGTTTAAATCACTTATTTGTTGTTCTTAGACCTTATTTATGTTTAAGGTAACCAACGAAGCAATTAGAATCGATTAGGAGATCGAAAACTAGAGAAATAAAAACTAGTGACTAATCCTCTTAGGATTAGGGTTTTCTAAAGACACTGAACATAGAATGAAAGATCGAGAATGAATCTTGAAAAAGGATTTCATTTCTAGAATCTCTCGTGAAAACATGTGATAAGCGAAGAATGAGAATTTTCGGGCATCTTGCCCTGTCGATCTTAAAAGCACTATTCTGAGCGGATCAATTTCGATCCGTGCTAACCATGATAATTAATGATAAAATTAAATTCATGAAGGAATATATTATTATGAATTTAGAAATTATAAGAATCAATTTACGAAAGAAATTCTAAAGAACTTAACCGAGCGTCGGAAAAATATACGAGAAAACCCTAATCGATCAAACGATCCGAAACTACGCACCAAGGGTCTAAATAAATAAATTATGATTTATAAGACTCAAATTAATTATGAAAGCTCAAGAGTTCAATAGAATTTTGAATGAGCATAATTTAATCGCCGACAGCTTTTTCGCGATAACTCGGAATTGACTTATCGGACGACGTCCGAACTTCATGAAATTTTATAAACATTGAAAGAAGTCATTTGGAGGCTATTTAATAAAATAAAATCTTAAGGTTCCGAAAATCAATCGAAAGCGTTAAAACTTAAAGAGTCGGTATTAACACGCAAAAACGGGTAATTTGACCAATCCACCTCCCAACTACCACCAAGACCACCCAAATGGAAAATTACGGCCCTTAGGTCTGCCAATACAGTGGGAGACGTTCCATTGCAGCCCATTCACTTAGAACCCTTTTTGCTCTCAAATTTTCAAATTCTCTACACTCTTCAAGCCTTGAGCCTTTAATCCTCCTTCAAACCCCTCCACACTCAAATAATCTTTCTAAGACCATATGAAGGTATTATTCATCATCCTCTTCCATTCTAATGGAGTGGAATTTTGTTTGATTTTTTGGGTTTAAAAACCTAGTTGCTCCTCATTTTTTTCGTGACTTTAGAGCCATCAAATGCTCTCAAGACATGAACAAAAATACTTAGAATAATGTTCTAAGGCTACAGTAAAAATTTCATAATTTTGGAGCATGTTTCTTTTTCGATTTATGCTTTATATCCTTTTATATGTGATAAAGTATGCTTTTGTGAATATTATTTGATATTGTTGCTTGTTAATATATTAGGAGCATGTAGAATAAATATCATAATTTTCAGAATATTTTTGGAATTTTCTTGTATTTTGATTTTATTTGTTGGAAAATAGTTGAGGTATAGTGTTTAATATATGATATGAACATCATATATTAATCTTGAAATTTTTGAAACACTACTCATATTTTTCAAAAATGGGCAGAATATATTTAAGTATTTTTGAAGCCATTTTTTGATTTTATTTGTTGAGAAATAGTTGAGATATAATGTTTAATATATGATATGAACATCATATATTAATCTTGAAATTTTTGAGACACTACTCCTATTTTCCCGTTGAATACCGAAAACTATATGTATATATCTAAGGATTTATTTGTTTTCATTTGTTGAAAATGATAGGATATGTTATGTGTAGAAATAATATGAACCTAATATGCATTGTTGGGTATTATTGAACATATATGTAAAATATGTGTGAGGACAAAAGGAATTCCAAGCATTTGGTTCATATTATAAATATTAATTGATGTTTAATGTTAATATTACATGTTATTGCATAATATAAACATGTTGTGAAGGAATGAAATTTATTGAGTATGTATATATATATGTGATTACCGAAAATATATAAATTGAAAAGCATGTGTTTAAATTTTAATGCATGATATGAAATGATATTTCATGTTTAGTATATGGTATAAGCATGATATAATTTTTGTGGAATTTATTGAACACTAAAGCTCATTAAATGGTGATTACCGAAAACTATAAATTTTAACCTATGGTTTAAAATTTTATATGATGATATTGAGTTGATAATTAAATCCTATAGTATGATAGGAGTATAACATGATTTTATTGGAATTTATTGTATACATATGCAAATTGTTGTTAATTATCGAAAACGTAACAAAATGGCTAAGTATGAGTTTAATTCTAATGTTAAATGATGCTATGATAGTGAAATTATAAGCTTAGAATGAATGGTTGTGATTATGGTAAATAAATGGAACAACATGCACATACACAATGATTGTGTATTATGTTAGAATAAGGGTTTTCTAATACTTTAGTGTAGTTCATGTTGTGTATGGTATTGTTTGGTGTTGAATGTTTATGTTTATATTGTGCCGACAAACCAAAGCCCCAAACGTAAACAACATAATACTATCGTCGAGAATCGAAAGAAATCGACCAATTTCGATATCTTGAGAAGGAATTAACGAGAATCGAAGTTAGACACAAATTAGGGTTTTCTATTTCATAAAAGGATACTCGAGCGCGAGTTCCTAAGTTAGAAAACCAAAAGCCGAGCTACAACGTTAGTACTCGATAACGACAACCCAATACGATATTAGTTGAGCGTTAAAAACAACTCGATGACGAACAAAGATTATCGACATAGGTAATCTCGGCGAGTTAGGATAAACAAACAATGTCGTAATGTGTGCAGCAAAGATTCGAACATAAGATGTCTATGCTTATGTCTCGAAAGTCGAGTTAATATTCACGAAACACTTCATTTATTCTTAAGTACTTACTTACATGATAGCATGTGTTCACTTGAATCATAAGTCGATACTCTCTTTTAATTATCGTGCTAATCTGACAAGTCCGTCGACATAACCTACTAGGGCGTAACTAAAATTGCTAATTCTAGTTAGTGGCTTGAGAGTTTCTAATTTATCAATCATAATTTGATTATCGACAACCTATAACGTAATAACGTTATAATAAGACTAAGGTTAAGAGTCGAGGATAGACTCGAATATGTGATTCATAATTGAAGTTCACCTATGAGCGATGAAGTAATATAGCGAGAATTGAGAATGTAAGATAATAGAAATTGTCTTAAAACAATCACATAAAATCATAAAGAAACCCTAATTGGGAACTTTAAGTCGTAGTTTATAAACAACCTCCGATCGATAGAAAGAATCTAAGTAATGCAATTTTCTTATGAAGGGTTTGATCGTACCTAGTTGGCGAGGAAGAACATCACACCTGCTCTTTTAGAACCACTAGCTTGGATTAGCAGGTGGGCTTTCTTGAAATGAAAATGTTATGCATATCTCAAAGCATGTTTTACAAAGCTTTATGAAATATTATCGCATGAAATGTTATTGACTGCCAAATGTTTATGTTTTGTTGTTATCCTATGTGAGATTGATATATCCTATATGGTATGTTAATGTGTTGGTCCACCAACGTTTAAAAAGGGTAACGATCGGATCCGACTTAGTTAAGGACTAACTCGGATTGTGTACACGTGTGTTGTGTTAAGGTTAGCTACCTCTGCGGTCCACGGTGACTATGTGTAGGTGGCCACCTCCATAGTGCGAATGAATGAATGAATGATCGATATGGAAACAACGTGAATGAAATAGTTCGGCCGAACGCTTTTGGAAAACGATAAAATGTTTGATAGGCATGAGTCTTTTAACTAAAATCCTCATGCGCTATTGTGGGCTGTTAATAACTTTTGACAAAGAAAATGTTTTCGACAACGAGTCCACTGAGTACTTTTGTACTTAGCCCTGCATTTCGTTTTTAATGTACAAGTTGAGCAAGGATGGACGATGGGTGCGAGGTGGTGTAGAGTAGCAGCTATTTTGATGCTTTATTAGAAGGTTTCTAGAACCTTGGGCATGCATTGCCATATGCATGTCCACACGTTTATTCTTTTAACTCGATATTATTTTGATGCTTGATTTATGATTGCTCTCATACCGTATTGAACTTGAGGTGGTACCTCGCTCCTTGAATTATGCCACGATTGGGTTATTGTTGAACCTTGAACCTTTTGACGAGTCATACGTGACTCGAGTTGGTGATGAACAGTTTATCCCTTTTAGTCTATGCATTATTGAGTAGTTAAATGGTTAATTGCATTGATTAGTTGTGTTTATATCCATTGCCTTACTATACGGTGACGATCCATATGATCCGTACTTCTTTGGGAAGTCGGTCGTCCTAAAATGGTATCGAGCACTTGTTAAGCTCTGGACCTAGAAACCCTTTCTTTTAATCCTAAGTTGAAAGTTGAGTCTAGAAATTGTTTGTGTTTGGTCTCTCTTGCTTGCACTCCATCGTCGTCACCTTTCAGCGGGGAAAAGGTAGCTGTTTCAACTAAAGGTTGTTTTGAAATGATTGAAGTATATGAAATGTGAATTGGAATTTCAATATTGCCTTGTTGGGAAGTTGAAAAATATTTGGAAAATGGAAATTTTTGAAATTGAAAAGTTGTTTCAATTGACTAGTCATTAGCTTGAATGATAGTTACAAGCTTTAGGAGCTTGGTAAATGAGTAAATGAGAATGCTTGATTATCGCACATTGTGTCACGATTTGTGTTTACCGTTGTATGCGAAGCATGATAGAAGCATGATGTAAATGAGTATGTTTCCCTCATGATAACATAGACTCTTAAGACGCATGATCCCTTTGCACCGAACTTAGTATGAGAACATAAGTACCCCCAATTGAACGAAATACTAAGAAAGAACGAGAACATAGAAATCTTAAGAATCACAATCCGAATGGATTCAATGATGTGAACGCGATGAATCTACAATGACGAGCGGCCTCGCTAATTGGAAGTTCGTCTTGTTATGAGTCCCAACCGCTCTCTGCCAAGGAATTCAATGTAAATACGTGTCGCCTCTATCGTAACAATAATGAAATGAATCAAGTATAACTATAGGGAAGCATAAAAGGAAATAATAATTTCTAAGTGCATAATGAGAACGGATATGATATGATCTATAACGTGAATAGAAATAAGAAATCGAAGACCCGATAAGATAAGGTGACCACTTAGCCTTCTGCGAAGGCTAAGCCTCGATCACTACTATACTCTAAGAAACCATACCATCTCTTTCCTGAGACCCAACCATAAAAGTCGCACCATAGGAATTGAGGTAAATAGGTCATAGTACGACATAGATTGTTATAGCCTCCTGTGTACAGATGTTATTATGTACATACCTTCTTCTAGATACTGTAGGGAAAACTAGGTTTAGCCCTCACCCCGAGGATCTATCTTGGATATTTAATTCACCATACATTGATTATATTCCTATCATGCGTCTAAATAATTAATTGCAACACGTAGGGGTTTTCTCGTGTTTACCTTTGGATCTGTAGAGGTCGGTCAAATAGGATGAGCGGATCGAGCGGATCGTGCTAGTGCTGACCTTACGGGTGTATCCGGTTGCCCAATCTCCAGCGTCGGTGATGACGATCTATGGAGAATGCTTCGGAAAATCACCCTCAAGCTCTCTCACAATTTTCGAGAATCCTCTCTAATCTCACACTAGAGATGCACGAAAATAATGCTTGTGTAATTGAGGATTAACCTAGACTTTATCTCTTACCTTATATTTTTAATGCTTTACCATAATCCCATAAGGAAAGGATCCACGCATATCCCATAAATATAATAATATCCTTATAGGATAAAGAGAATAAAATCTATCCTTAGAGACCTATGGGCGCCGATTTTCTTGAGCGAAAGGGCACGGATGGGCCGGCCAGGGATCAAATGCAAGGAATAAAGATGGGCCTCAAATAAATTAATTATCTTATGTTCGACTAGAACATAAATTAATTTATAAACATTTATTCATGCCACTAGAGAATAAATCTTGACTTACCCTTTATTACCGAAGTTGAGTCGGGCTTGCACTTAGACATTCTGAATCCCGTATTTAAGATATCGAGCGTCCATTAATTATTTATAGCAATCGACTACTTAAAATAATTAATATCTTTAATTCCTAAGCGAAGCACCACTCAACCTTATTATTGTACTTGAGTTAACTCAACTGCGGGGTTTAGTACAATAAACCTTTAAAGCTCCTTAAGGGGCGTCATCATCCTAGCGGATACGGTGACTCGTCTGAGATAACTAGCGTGACATACAAGACCGCCACCACCCAAGATGTGGAGAATCTTGGGTTAGAACATATAACCCTCACCCATAACAAGTCAAAGTGATGGTCAGCAACTCATACTCACCTAATACCTTATCGAGGTTTAGATCATCGTAAGTCACCGAGATCTTGGTTCTTCACGACGGTCGATAGAAGAACACATCTCACTGTGATCCTTGATACGTCGAGGCGTGCCGGCATAGATAAGTAACCAAGTCAAGTCACTTCTTATCTATACGCATGCCTATACCGACAACTCGTCCTCAAGTTGTCTCACCAGTGAAACTTTTATATCTCATTAAGCTTGACCAATCATACGGACTTACGTGATCTTCTACACCTTGTATGATCTAACTTATATATGAGATAAGGGGACACGATATATGCAATCAAGTATTCAATTCGGATAGGAGATTGTAATAGTGGTAACAGAAACATTGTATACAAGCTCAACCAAACTCCTTTCGATATACAAATCGACAATCTCCCACTTATACTAAAGCAAACTTTTAGTATACAATGTGTCTCTACTAGCTATTACAAACAACCATCACTTTGCTTCTCCCACTTATACAAAGTTTCCTTTCTAAGTGGGTGCCATCAAGCGCAATCCAGTCCTCTAACGTGTCCATCGTAGACTTTTGCGGCGGGCTCTTCGTGAATGGATCCGCTAGATTTTCCGTCGTATCAATCTTTTCAATCAACCGTCACCGTCTAACGATTTCTCGTATGACATGATACTTTCTCTCTATGTGTTTGGTCGCCTTGTGGGTCCGTGGTTCCTTCGAGTTTGCCATCGCACCGAGTTATCACGATAAACTATGATACTCTTGGGCAAACCGGTACCACACCTAGATCCATGAGGTAGTTCTTGAACCATCTGACCTCCTTAGAAGCCTCAAAGGCGGCTACATATTCGGCTTCCATGGTAGAGTCCGCAATGCATCGCCGCTTTGCACTCACTTGATACGGCTCCACCTCCCAAGGTAAACACATAGCCCGAGGTTGACTTTTTCTCATCACGGTCGACTTGGAAATCCGAGTCCAGATAACCTAAAGGCATTAGACTATCGCATTGTAAACTAGCCTATAATCTCGAGTCCTTTTCGGTGCTTGAGTATATGCTTCTTCGCGATCAATGAGCTTGTCGAGGTTAGGCGATATCTAGCTACTATGCCTACCGCATAGCGAGATATCGGGCCTCGTGCATAGCATTGCGTACATGAGACTTCCTACGGTGAGCGTAAGGAACTTGTCTCATTTCCTCTATCTCCTTTGGTCATGGGTGACTGCGTTTTAGAATAAAGGAACGCCATGTGCGAAGGTAGGAATCCTTTCTTGGCGGTGCGCATACTAAAACGAGTAATCACGATATCAATGTAAGGCGCTGAGTTAAGCTCAACATTTTCTTCTTACGATCTCGGTAAACCTTGATCCCAGAGAATGTTGCATCTCCTAAGTCTTTCATTTGAAGCGATCGGATAACCAACTCTTTCGTCGATAACGACTTCACGTTGTTGGCAACTAGAAGAATGTCATCTACATAAAGTGCAAAAATACCACATCACCGTTAACATCTAACCGATACACACAACTCGCTAGGCAACCGGGTAAATCCATGGGACTTTACCACCTCGTCAAAGCGTAAGTTCCATGATCGGAGGCTGCTTAAGTCCATAAATGGACTTCTTAGCTTCCATACTAGATGCTCTTCACCCTTTACCACATAACCTTGGGTTCTTTGCATATACATGTCTCTACCTTCCTCAAGGTAACCGTTTAAAAAGCGGTTTAACGTCCATTGCCAAACCTCTAGGTTTAAGTGGGCTGCTATGGCGGAAGAATTACGATGGACTTGAGCATTGCTACTGTGAAAAGGTCTCATCGAAATCGATGCCCTCAATCTGAGTGTACCCTTTCGCCACAAGCACGGCTTTAAAAGCGAAACCTCTCCATCGGAATCTCTTTCCTTTTGTATATCCACTTACTACCTCGGCTTCCTTGCCATCGGTAGAGGTGTCTTTCATATACATCCATAGTCGTTATGGACTCCATTTCTAAGTCCATAGCGGTGTGCCATGATCTTGCATCAATGTCTTGTATCGCCTCCTTGTATGTCATGGTCGATTATTGCTGTTCGTTTCACGGGACTATATCCCAAGATTGTCCCACGAACATAAATCGCTCGGGTTGACGAACAACCCTCCCACTCTGACGAGGTTCTCTGAGCACTATGGCAACGGTGGGTGCGAAACTTGTGGTTCTCTATCTTGCACAACTTCTTTGGTAGGTACCACTTGCATGCGGTCGGTATCTCCGTGGAACTCGACCCACTTCAATTTCTTGAAGTATCGGTGTCGATCCTCCCACTAGACTCGACATCTCGTACCTTTGGCCTAATCGGTGGTGAAATCGATCATCTTCTAATTCTTGAAGAATGATTTCAACTTTGGATTTATGATTTTTCATGTAGTCCTCTTCTAAGAATCGAGCATTAGTGCTAATAATGACCTTCGATCCTTGGGACTATAGAATAAACCACCTTTCGTTCCTCTAGGATAGCCATAAACGACCTTGCGTCGGATCTAGCCTCCAACTTGTCGACCTTGTTGTTCAAAGACGTGTCTTTGGATCGCCCATATCCTTATGTGGCTTAAACCGGGCTGCGCCCAAACCACAACTCGAAGGGGTCTTTTCGATGACTTGGATGGTACTAGATTTAGCAAGTATGCATTGTTTCTAAGGCATACCCCGAACGAAATAGGCAATGTTGCATAACTCGTCATTGATCTAACCATTTCCAAAAGAGTCGTATTTCTTCGCTCGACACACCATTTCTTTGTGGTGTGCCCGGTGAAGTCTTGTTGGGATGTAATCCCACACTTCACTAGATAGTCCATAAACTCGTTCTTGAGGTATTCGCCACCGCGATCGAGCGATGACTTGATACTCTTACCAAGCTTCGTCTCCACTTCCGCCTTGAACTCTTTGAATTTCTCAAAACATTAAGACTTGCGGTGAAGCGGTATATGTATCCGTGCCTTAGTGTCGTCGATGAAAGTGACAAAATACTGTACCTCCACGAGCTTGTGTGGACATTGGTCCACATAGGTCGAATGGACTAGCTCTAACATTTCTTTGGCTCTATAACCCTTCGCTTTGAAGGGTGCAGTCGACATCTTACCTTCTATGAGGATTCGCAGACGGGGAACCAGTAACCGTGAGATTACCCAACGCTCCATTCTTAGCCGGTCTTTGGATCCTATTTAGATTGATGTGACCTAATCTAAGATGCCGAGAGAAAAGTAGTGTCATCTTCTGAAGAAAACTTTCTCTTTTAGGGTTTGATGAAGATGCAACATAGTTATAGGTATTATGTTTTGAGAAAAAGTATAAAGCGAATTATATAAAGTGCCAACACGAGATAACCGTCATTTCTTATGATAGAAACACCACTATCAAAAATAACGAATATCCATGAGTAAATAATTTGAAGCGAAACAAGGTTCCGTGAAAATCCGGCACATATAAAACGTCTTTCAAAACTAAAGCTGTTGTCCCAAAACATAAAGAAACATCTCCAACTGCAAGCGCCTCGACTTTCGCCAAGCGTTGCCCATGGAGATCGTTATCTCACCATCAAACAGCTCCCTTGTCCGCAGGAACCCCTGCAAGGTGTAACAAACATGATCAGTTGCGCCCGTATCTACTACCCAAGAATGGGTAGAACAAGTCGCTAAACATGTTTCCGTTACTAAAGCAAACGGCGTACCTTGAGCCTTGAGCATAGGGCACTTGGCCTTCCAATGCCCAGTCTTACCGCACTTGAAGCACTTGCCCTTCTCCTTTGGCTTCTTCAAGCCTCCGGTTGCAACCACGTTCTTGTTCCCATTACTCCCACTATTTGCCTTGCCTCTTCCACCTTTGGTACCCCTTTTTCTTTTTCCATTTTGCAACGAAAATTTTGGGCCCTTAAATGTGGTAGGAAGAGCATGTGCTCCTTTTCCCATAACTCCTTCCGCAGCAACGAGATCATTAAGCAACTGACTAAGTGTGAACTCGGTCTTGCTTATGATCGCATTCACGCGAGAGTTCTCAAAAGACTTGGGCAGTGTATTGAGGATGATATCGACCTTGGTTTCGCCGTCAATACCTCCTCCCAACTGATCAAGACTATCCATGAGATGAGTCATGTGGGAGACATGTTCATGGACCGAACTTCCTTCTTCCATCTTACACGCCAAGATTTCTCTCATTGTGTGGAAGCGGTTCGTCGATCCGATTGCCCAAACTTACTCTCGAGACTTGACCAAATATCGATCGCGTCTACCATCGGCCGATCTTGCGGTTGCAAGCCTTTGGACATAGTAGTCATCATATAGCATTTAGCCATATTGTTTGACTTATTCCAAAGTGCGCTTGACTCTCCGCTCATTAGTCGATCGTCGGTGAGGGCATCGGGTTTAGGAGTAGTGAGAACAAACATGTGTTCTTCAATGATAAGAACATATTCCATGTTTCGTTTCCACTCGATAAAATTTGGACGAATAACGGATTTTGTGCGAGCATATTGATAATCGATTGTAAGAGACATATCGAAGCGATAAAATAAACACATAAGCATACGATCGCATATAATTAAGTAACAATAATATTGTAACCTTTTGATAAAACAATATTAATTGAAACCTCCAATCGCCCAAGGAATCCCACATGCAAGCCACGCGTGTGGGCGTTTACATGAACCCCTCGACCCGGACTAAAATATACCTTTTAGTCGTTTAATTTCAATCCATGTCAACTTATCCTTATGACAAATGAAATTAACGATTGGACCTTACTGAACCACATCACTATCGCAAGAAGGGACTTGGCGGAAGTTGTACTTGAGGTGATGTCTAAGCATTGACCACAATTTTAACAATGAGAAAATGAATTCTTAGAATTGGCATACTCACTCGGACCATACCGCTTCAATTCAAATTCTTTTGTTATCTCATTTTATATCTATCTATAGAGAACTTATGAAAATCGCACATGCAAGCCACGGCGTGTGGGCGTTTACATGAAACTCCCACTTCTCAATAGATTTAAAATGTTTTATTTAGAAATCTCATCTAACAAACTTATGATAAGCAGTCTGAAGCAAGCCACGCGTGTGGGCGTTTACTCACGGTCGTCTCACTTTGTTTAGAGATCAAAAGTGGAGGTCTTGACATTTTAATTCAAAAATTAATATGTCGGGTTACTTGCTTAGTCATTTTATTCAAAAGGTTTGTCCATGCGGATCACGTAATCCTAGCATGCTTTTCTATAGAACTCGACATGTAAAACATGCTCGCAGAAATTCTAAAATATGCTTGATAAACGCGATAAACCTAGCATGCTTACTATGCGCATCCAATTACGTAAAACACTTAAGGTTTGTCAGCGTAATTTAAACATACATAACGCTACTCTTGCATTATTTAAACATCCACGACATGCGATGAGCGATAAAAAAAAATAAAACGTTCATCGTGGCCACTCGTGAAACACGCACTTTCCCCGCCTAATCTATTACATAGAATTGCAAAGTGCAATTAAACTTGACAGGCCTCGCGTGCACGGCACGGACGGATTCGTCAAAATGGATTTGGGCGGATCGGTGGAGCGGGTGAACCGGTCGGCGGGAACCGGGTCAAAAATCGGATCGGGTGAAACGGGTGCAGGCGAAACCGGGTCGGGTCGACCCGAACTAAACGGGCGGGTCGAAACTAGGGCTGGGCCCGCTGAGGCACAGCCCGTGCGCGCGCCAACCCGCCGCCGTCGCCCACCCCGCCGAAAAATCGGCGACTTTGAGGTTTCTGCGCGAATCTCGCTACCGAGGTCCCGAGTGCCGCCGAGCCTCGCGCGAATCGCACCCTCGCGTCGCCCGTCTTGCGCTATCCGCCGAGCCACTCGAGGTTTCCGACGCCTTGAATCGCGCGACGTGGCCGAAGCGCCGCCGAGAACCACCGAGCCCCACCCGCGTGCCCGATGCACGCGCTGCCGCCCTACCGCTGCACAGACAAAGCGCTGCCGCTTTCGCCGCCATTGCCGAGCACTGTGGCGCATTGAAGTTTCCTTCTTGCTGTTTGCCGAGCGCCGAGGCTCCAGCTGCAGTCGTCGCGCCCGCGTCGCCAGCAGCGCATGCCGCCGCACGCCGCACACCGGCCGCCGAGCTCGTGACCCATGTCCGCCGATGTGCTACCGAGAAACGCGCGCATGGCGCCGAGCACAAAGCTCGCGCCATGCGTCCGGTTTATCCGACGAGTCTTCGTCGTCTCATTTTTCGTGCTTTCGTCTTCGTTCTTCTTTTACAGATAGGATTTACATAAAAATAAATCTAATCTAACCACGGATTTTCTCGTGGTGAAAAACAAAACCCAACAAAAACAAAACGAGCCACGATGAACGACAGATCTATCAATTAATTAAGCGCGTAATAATCAAGCGTGAATTAATCCAGCGAGCGAATCACGATCCTGGGCTCGATACCAATTAAAGGAAAACTAGGTTTAGCCTCACCCCGAGGATCTATCTTGGATATTTAATTCACCATACATTGATTATATTCCTATCATGCGTCTAAATAATTAATTGCAACACGTAGGGGTTTTCTCGTGTATACCTTTGGATCTGAGGTCGGTCAAGCAGGATGAGCGGATCGAGCGGATCGGACTCGTGCTTTGACCTTCCGGGTGTATCCCGGTTGCCCAATCTCCAACGCGTCGGTGAGGGCGATCTATGGAGAATGCTTGGAAAATCACCCTCAAGCTCTCTCACAATTTTCGAGAATCCTCTCTAATCTCACACTAGAGATGCACGAAAATAATGCTTGTGTAATTGAGGATTAACCTAGACTTTATCTCTTACCTTATATTTATAATGCTTTACCATAATCCCATAAGGAAAGGATCCATGCATATCCATAAATATAATAATATCCTTATAGGATAAAGAGAATAAAATCTATCCTTAGAGACCTATGGCGCCGATTTTCTTGAGCAGCCGGGCTTGGATGGGCCGACCAGGGATCAAATGCAAGGAATAAAGATGGGCCTCAAATAAATTAATTATCTTATGTTCGACCTAAACATAAATTAATTTATAAACATTTATTCATGCCACTAGAGAATAAATCTTGACTTACCCTTTATTACCGGTTGAGTCGGGCTTGCACTTGAGACATTCTGAATCCCGTATTTAAGATATCGAGCGTCCATTAATTATTTATAGCAATCATTGCTAAAATAATTAATATCTTTAATTCATTAAGCGGTACCACTCAACCTTATTATTGTACTTGAGCTAACTCGACTGCGGGGTTTAGTACAATAAACCTTTGAGTTCCTTAAGGGCGTCATCATCTTAAGCGGATACGGTGACTCGTCATGAGATAACTAGCGTGACATACAAACCTTTGCCACCACCCAAGATCTTTGAGAATCTTGGGTTAGAACATATAACCCTCACCCATAACAAGTCAAAGTGATGGTGACCTCATACTCACCTAATACCTTATCGAGGTTTAGATCATCGTAAGTCACCGAGATCTTGGTTCTTCACGGCGATCGGATAGAAGAACACATCTCATCTGTGATCCTTCAATACGTCGAGGCGTATCAAAGATAGATAAGTAACCAAGTCAAGTCACTTCTTATCTATACACGACTATACCGACAACTCGTCCTCAAGTTGTCTCGGTGTGAAACTTTTTATATCTCATTAAGCTTGACCAATCATACAGACTTCTGTGATTAATTTGTCGGGTTGCTTGCTTAGTCTTTTTATTCAAAAGGTTTGTCCATGCAGATCACGTAATCCTAGCATGCTTTTCTATAGAACTCAACATGTAAAACATGCTCGCATGAAATTCTAAAATATGCTTGATAAACGCGATAAACCTAGCATGCTTACTATGCGCGTCCAATTACGAAAACACATAATGGTTTGTCTCGTAATTTAAACATACATAGCATGCTCTTGCATAATTTAAACATCCACGACATGCAATGAGCGATAAAAATAAATTAAAAAGCGTTCAACGTGGCTCCACTCGTGGAACACGCGACTTAAAGTCTAATCTATTACATAGAATTTCAAAGTGCAATTAAACTTGAAAGCGCCTCGCGTGCGGGCACGGACGGATTCGTCAAAACTTGATTTGGGCGGATCGGTGGAGCGGGCGGATCGGAACTAAAACGGAATCGGTGGAAAACGGTGCGGGCCTAAAAATCGGGTTTGGGCGGGTTTGGGCGGGTTGGCCCAAAATATGTGTTGGCAGCCGCCAGGGCACAGCCCATGCGCACGCCCGAGCCATCCGCGCTATCTTGCGCCGCCGCCGAGGAGCTCTGTAGCGCGTTGCGGCGCGCTTTTTCATGCCGCCTGTTGTCGGCGTCATCGGGACGTCTGCTTGCGTCGCGCGCCGGGTCGCCCGCTTTCTGCCGCCGCCTCATTCGCGTGCGCTGGCGTTCTCGCCGCGGGCTGCCTCGCGGTCGCGAGGACGACCGTGACCCGCCGAGCGCCTCCTCCTGCCGAGAAACGCCGCCGAGCTACCGAGGCGTCGCCCGAAACGCGTGTCTGCGCTGCTGCCGCCGCGCGCCCGCGTGCGATGCAGCGATCTTGCCGACCGCCGCCGCAAGCCGCTGCCGAGGCTCCTCGTTGAGGTTTCCATGCGCAATCTACCGGTCGCGTCGCCCGTATGCCGCCGCCAACCCCGTGCTTTGAGGTTCCAGCGCTTGCTCGTGCGCCACCTCGCGGTCGCCGCCGAGCACCGCCGAGCGCCTGCGCCAGCGCCGAGTGGTGCCGAGGCATCCGTGCACGAACGCGCGCGCCGCGCCCGGCTGCCTGGCCGTGCCGCCCGCGTCGCCCGTCCTCGCGCTCTCTTGGCGCTCGCGGCGCCGTTGAGCGCCGCGATGCGCCTAGATCACCCGGCGCTGCGCGCGCACGGCGGCTTGCTGCCGATGTCTGGCGCCCGCGTTGCCACGCGGCGAATCTTGCGACCATGAGCTCGCTCGCGGTATCGAGGATCTCGTGCCGAACGACGCCGCCCGTCGCCAGCGCCTGCGATCGCCCTCGCGACCGCGAGGCTCGCTTCAGAAACGTCCGAGGGTCACCGCGAGACTGTTTTTCCCCATCGTCTCGTCTTCGTGCTTTCGTCTTGATTCTTCTTTACTAATAAGATTTCTGAAAAATAAATCTAATCTAACCACGGATTTTCTCGTGGTGAAAACAAAACCAACAAAAACAAAAAGCGAGCCACGATGAATAGCGAACCACAATTAATTAAGCATGCGTAATAATCAAGCGTGAATTAATCCAATAGAGCCAAGATTACGATCCTGGCTCGATACCAGTGTAGGGATGACATAGGTCAGCCCTCCCCGAGGATCTATCTTGGATATTTAATTCACCATACATTGATTATAATCCTAGCATCGTCTATTTAATTAATTGCAACACGTAGGGTTTTCTCGTGTTTACCTTTGGATCCGAAGAGGTCGATGGAGCGAGATGAATGGATCGAGCGGATCGGACTCGTGCTTTGACCTTACGGGTGTATCCGGTTGCCCAATCTCCAGCGTCGGTGAGGACGATCTATGGAGAATGCTTCGGAAAATCACCCAATGCTCTCAAGAGGCTCTCGAAAATTCCTCACACTTTGCTTGTGATTTTCGAGAATGATGATTGATTAATGAGCATTAACCTAGACTTTATCTCTTACCATATATTTATAATGCATTACCATAATCCCATAAGGAAAGGATCCATGCATATCCCATAAATATAATAATATCCTTATAGGATAAAGAGAATAAAATCTTGCTATAGAGAGCAACATGGGGACCGATTTTTCTCAAGCTAATGGGCCTGGATGGGCCAGCCCAGGGATCAAATGCAAGGAATAAAGATGGGCCTCAAATAAATTAATTATCTTATGTTCAGCCCAGAACATAAATTAATTTATAAACATTTATTCATGCCACTAGAGAATAAATCTTGACTTACCCTTTATTGCGAAGGTGAGTCGGGCTTGCACTTAGACATTCGAATCCCGTATTTAAGATATCGAGCGTCCATTAATTATTTATAGCATTACATTTGCTTAAAATAATTAATATCTTTAATTCATTAAGTAGTACCACTCAACCTTATTATTGTACATGAGCTAACTCAACTGCGGGGTTTAGTACAATAAACCTTTGAGCTCCTTAAGGGGCGTCATCTTCCTAAGCGGATACGGTGACACGATCGAGATAACTAGCATGACATACAAGCACCGCCACCACCCAAGATCGCGAGAATATTGGGTTAGAACATATAACCCTCACCCATAACAAGTCAAAGTGATGGTCGACAACTCATACTCACCTAATACCTTATCGAGGTTTAGATCATCGTAAGTCACCGAGATCTTGGTTCTTCACTACGGTCGGATAGAAGAACACATCTCACTTTGTGATCCTTCAATACGTCGAGGCGTACCAACATAGAAAAGTAACCAAGTCAAGTCACTTCTTATACGTATCGCGCCTATACCGACAACTCGTCCTCAAGTTGTCTCGGTGTGAAACTTTTATATCTCATTAAGCTTGACCAATCATACGGACTTACGTGATCTTCTACACCTTGTATGATCTAACTTATATATGAGATAAGGGGACATGAGATATATGCAATCAAGTATTCAATTCGGATAGGAGATTGTAATAGTGGTAACGAGGAACATTGTATACAAGCTCAACCTAAGCGCTTTCGTTATACAAATCAACAATCTCCCACTTATACTAAAGCAAACTTTTAGTATACAATGTGTCTCTCTACTAGCTATTACACACAACCATCACTTTGCTTCTCCCACTTATACAAAGTTTCCTTTCTAAGTGGGTGCCATCTAGCGCAATTCAAGCCCTCTAACGTCCCGGCGTAGACTTATTCGGCGGGCTTTAGTGAATGGATCCGCTAGGTTATCCGTCGTATCAATCTTTGCAATCAAGACGTCCCTCGTCTAACGATTTCTCGTATGACATGGTACTTTCTCTCTATGTGTTTGGTCGCCTTGTGGGTCCATGGTTCCTTCGAGTTTGCTGCTGCACCGAGTTATCACGATGGCTATGACACTCTTGGGCAAACCGGTACCACATCTAGATCCTTGAGGTAGTTCTTGAACCATACCGCCTCCTTAGTAGCCTTGAGCGGCTACATGTTAAACTTCCATGGTAGAGTCCGCAATGCATCATTGCTTTGCACTCATTGAATCGGTTCCACCTCACAAGGTAAACACATAGTGCGAGGTGACTTTTTCTCATCACGGTCGACTTGGAAATCCAGTGCAGATAACCCAAAGGCATTAGACTATGCGCATGGTAAACTAGCCTATAATCTCGAGTACTTTTCGGTGCTTGAGTATATGCTTCTTTGCGATCCAATGTGCTTGTCCGGGGTTAGGCGATATCACGCTACTATGCCTCTTGCACATATATCGAGCCTCGTGCATAGCATTGCATACATGAGACTTCTAAAGGCGAAACTTAGGGAACTTGTCTCATTTCCTCTATCTCCTGCGGTCAAAGTGATCGCCCTTAGATAAAAGAGCGCCGTATGCGAAGGTAGCAATCCTTTCTAGGCGGTCTGCATGCTAAAACGCAGTAGTCCGCGATGTCAATGCAGATGCGAGATAAGCTCAACATTTTCCTCTTGCGATCTCGGTAAACCTTGATCCCAGAATGTCTGCTGTATCTCCTTAGTCTTTCATTTGAAACGATCGGATAACCAACTTTTACGTCGATAACAACTTCACATTGTTGCGAATAGAAGAATGTCATCTACGTAAAGTCAAGAAATACCACATCACCGTTGACATCTAAATGATACACACAACTTTAAACAGCAACGGGTAAATCCATAGGACTTTACCACCTCGTCAAACGTAAGTTCCATGATCTTGCATCATTGTCTTATAACGCCTCTGCAATAGTCCATGGGTCGATTATCGCTTTGTTCGTTTTACGGGACTAAATCAAGATTCTCCCACGAACATAAATCGCTCGGGTTGACGAACAACCCTCCCACTGACGAGTGCTATAGACACAATGACAACGGTGGGTGCATTAACTTGTGGTTCTCTATCTTGCACAACTTGCTGGGTAGGTACCACTTATGCGGTCGGTATCTCGGTGGAACTCGACCCACTTCAATTTCTTGAAGTATCGGTGTCGATCCTCCCACTAGACTCGACATCTCAAACCTTTGGCCTGTCGGTGGTGGAATACGATCATCTTCTAATTTTTGAAGAATGATTTCAACTTTGGATTTATGATTTTTCATGTAGTCCTCTTCTAAGAATCGAGCATTAGTCTAATAATGACCTTCGATCCTTGGGACTATAGAATAAACCACCTTCGTTCCTCTAGGATAGCCAATAAACGACCTTGCGTCGGATCTAGCCTCCAACTTGTCGACCTTCTTGTTCGGCATGTGTCTTTGGTGTCCCATATCCTTATGTGGCTTAAACGGGCTTCGCCAAACCACAACTCGAAGGGGTCTTTTCGTGACTTGGATGGAACTAGATTTAGCAAGTATGTCATTGTTTCTAAGGCATACCCGAGCGAAATAAGCGATGTTGCATAACTCGTCATTGATCTAACCATTTCCAAAATAGTCCTATTTCTTCGCTCGACACACCATTTTGTCTGTGGTGTGCCCGGTGAAATCTTGTTGGGATGTAATCCCACACTTCACTAGATAGTCCATAAACTCGTTCTTGAGGTATTCGCCACCGCGATCGAGCGCGATGACTTGATACTCTTACCAAGCTTCGTCTCACTTCCGCCTTGAACTCTTTGAATTTCTCAAAACATTCGGACTTGCGGTGAAGCGGTATATGTATCCGTACCTTGAGTGTCGTCGATGAAAGTGACAAAATACTCGTACCCTACGAGCTTGTGTGGACATTGGTCCACACAGTCGAATGGACTAGCTCTAACATTTCTTTGGCTCTATAACCCTTCGCTTTGAAGGGTTTGGTCGACATCTTACCTTCTATCTGAGTTAAGTAGGCGGGAGCAGATAACCGTGAGATTACCCAACGCTCCATTCTTAGCCAGGTCTTTGGATCCTATTTAGATTGATGTGACCTAATCTAAGATGCCGAGAGAAAAGTAGTGTCATCTTCTGAAGAAAACTTTCTCTTTTAGGATTTGATGAAGATGACATAGTTATAGGTATTATGTTTTGCGGAAATAGTATAAAGCGAATTATATAACGTGCCAACACGGATAACCGTTATTTCTTATGATAGAAACACCACTATCAAAAATAACAGAATATCCATGAGTAAATAATTTGAAAGCGAAACAAGGTTCCGCCAAAATCCGGCACATATAAGCGTCTTTCAAAACTAAAGCTGTTTTCTCAAAACATAAAGTAACATCTCCAACTGCAGCAGCCTCGACTTTCGCGCGTTGCCCATGGAGATCGTTATCTCGCCATCAAACGACTCCTTGTCGCGGGAACCCACGCAGGTGTAACAAACATGATCGATCGCACCGTGTGTACTACCCAAGAATGGGTAGAACAAGTCGCTAAAAATGTTTACATTACTAAAGCGAATGGCGTACCTTGAGCCTGAGCTTGGGGCACTTAGCCTTCCAATGCCCGGTCTCACGCACTTGAAACACTTGCCGCTTCTCCTTTGGCTTTCAAACCGGGTAGAGCCTTTTGTATTACTCCCTCTTTTCTTTAGCCTTAGCATCCTTGAATTCCACTTTCCTTTTCATCTTTTGATAAGCGGTGGTTTTCTTTGAGGTCGTGCTAAAGATGTGCACTTACCCATTTTAGTTCTTCCGTTACTAGATCCTCTTGCAATGAATCTAGAGTATAACTCTTATCATAAAGGACTATTCTATAGCGGAGTCATCAAAAGACTTGGGCAAAGTGTTGAGGATCATATCGATTCGACTACGTCGTCAATATATCCTCCAACCAACTCGAGCTCTCGAAGAGATTGATCATTTGCTCTACATGGTCATGCACGAATCACTTTCCTTCATTGAACTTGACATTATTGATTTTGTCAAATTATGATGAGCGATTACTGTCCGACTCTCATACGATTTCATAAGATTTAGCCATGTCGTGGCTGCATCTTCCATCTCTTGATCTTTGGAGCTGCGGGGACTCGCACATGGTGACCAAAAGAAGCACTTTGCCATTCTCGTTTGATTTGTCCCATTTCTCGTGCTCCTTGCGCTCCTCGTGATAGATAAATCGTCTAGAGGCTTGGAGCGGGTGTAGTGAGTAAAATAAATTATCGTCTGCGGTAAGAACATTCTTAATGTTACGTTTCCACGATAAAATTTGGACGGATAAAGGATTTTGTGCGAGCATATTGATAATCGGTGTAAGAGACATATCGAAAGATAATGTAAACACATAAGCATCTGATCGCACATAATTAAGTAACAATAATATTGTAACCTTTTGATAAAACAATATTGATTGAAACCTCCAATCGCCCAAGGAATTCCACATGCAAGCCGCAGCGTGTGGGCGTTTACATGAACCCCTCGACCGAGACAAAAATATACCTTTTAGTCGTTTAATTTCAATCCATGTCGACTTAACCTTATGACAAATGAAATTAACGATTGGACCTACTAGACCACATCACTATCGCAAGAAGGGACTTGGCGGGAAGTTGTACTCGGTGATGTCTAAGCATTGACCACATTTTAACGATGAAAATGAATTCTTAGAATTGGCATACTCACTAGGACCATACCGCTTCAATTCAAATTCTTTTGTTATCTCGTTTTATATCTATCTCTAGAGAACTTATGAAAATCGCACATGCAAGCCACGCGTGTGGGCGTTTACATGAAACTCCCACTTCTCAATAGATTTAAAATGTTTTATTTAGAAATCTCATCTAACAAACTTATGATAAGCAGTGCAAGCAAGCCGCGTGTGGGCGTTTACTCACGGTCGTCTCACTTTGTTTAGAGATCAAAAAGTGGAGGTCTTGACATTTTAATTTGAAAAAAATTAATTTGTCGGGTTGCTTGCTTAGTATTTTTATTCAAAAGGTTTGTCCATGCGGATCACGTAATCTAGCATGCTTTTCTATAGAACTCAACATGTAAAACATGCTTTGCGAAATTCTAAAATATGCTTGATAAGCGCGATAAACCTAGCATGCTTACTATCGCGTCCAATTCTGAAAACACATAATGGTTTGTCTCGTAATTTAAACATACATAGCATGCTCTTGCATAATTTAAACATCCACGACATGCAATGAGCGATAAAAATAAATTAAAAAGCGTTCGGCGTGGCCCACGTGGAACACACTTACAAGTCTAATCTATTACATAGAATTGCAAAGTGCAATTAAACTTGACAGACCTCGCGTGCAGACACGGACCGGATTCGTCAAAAGCGGATTTGGGCGGATCGGTGGAAAGGGCGGATCGGACTAAATCGGAATCGGGCCGGAAAAAGCAGTGCGGGCACGAAAATCGGTGCGGGCGGGTTGGCTAAAATAAGTCTTGAGCAGCGCTGAGGCACGACCCGTCTGCGCGCCGATGTAGCCATCCGCCCTATCTTGCGCCGCCGCTGCCGAGGAAATCTGCCGCGGCTGCGGCGCGCTGCTTTCATGTATCTTTGTCGGCGCCACCAGACGTCTGCGAAAGTCGCGCGCCCGGTCGCCCGACTTTCTTGCCGCCACCCTCGTTCGCGTGCGCTGGCGTGCTCACCTCGCGGGCTGCCTCGCGGTCGCGAGGATGACCGCGATCCGCCGAGTTCACCGTGCAAAGTTGCCCGGCGTCCGTGCCTCTGCCGAGAAGGCGCCGTCGAGCTACGAGGCGTCGCCCGAGCACGTGTGTCTTAGCCTTCTGCCGGCGCCCGCCGCAGCGCGTTGCGCGCTTCTTCCGCCGCTTTGCGCCGCGCCGAGCTCCTTGTTGAGGTTTCTCATGCGCAATCTGCCGAGTAGCGTCGCCCGGCCGCCGGCCAACCCCACGTGCTTTGAGGTTCCAGCGCTTGCTCGCGCACCACCTCATGATCGCTGCCGGCGCGTCGCCCAGCGCCGGTGGTGCGAGGCATCCGTCTCGCAAACCGCGCGCCCGCACCTCGGTGCCTAACCGTGCCGCCCGCGTCGCCCATCCTCGCGTTAAGCGGCGCTCGCGGCGCTGATGAGCGCACGATGCGCCTAGATCACCCGGCGCTGCGGCAGCAGCAGCTTGCGCTGCCGATGTCTGGCGCCCGCGTTGCCGCGGCGAATCTTGCGACATGAGCTCGCTCACGCGGCGCCAGGATCTCGTCTTGAACGCCGCCCGTCGCCAGCGCCCTTGCGATCGCCCTCGCGACCGCGAGGCTCGCTTCATGAGCGTCCGGGGTCAAATGCGAGGAATAAAGATGGGCCTCAAATAAATTAATTATCTTATGTTCGACCCGAACATAAATTAATTTATAAACATTTATTCATGCCACTAGAGAATAAATCTTGACTTACCCTTTATTGCCGAAGGTGAGTCGGGCTTGCACTTAGACATTCTGAATCCCGTATTTAAGATATCGAGCGTCCATTAATTATTTATAGCATTACATTGCTTAAAATAATTAATATCTTTAATTCATAAGTAGTACCACTAAACCTTATTATTGTACTTGAGCTAACTCAACTGCGGGGTTTAGTACAATAAACCTTTGAGCTCCTTAAGGGGCGTCATCTTCCTAAGCGGATACGGTGACTCGATGAGATAACTAGCATGACATCTGAAAGCACGCCACCACCCAAGATGCGGAGAATATTGGGTTAGAACATATAACCCTCACCCATAACAAGTCAAAGTGATTGTCGACAACTCATACTCACCTAATACCTTATCGAGGTTTAGATCATCGTAAGTCACGAGATCTTGGTTCTTCACTACAATCGAGATAGAAGAACACATCTCACTGTGATCCTTCATACGTCGAGACGTACCAGGCATAGACAAGTAACCAAGTTAAGTCACTTCTTATCTATACGCATGACTATCCGACAACTCGTCCTCAAGTTGTCTCGGTGTGAAACTTTTATATCTCATTAAGCTTGACCAATCATACGGACTTACGTGATCTTCTACACCTTGTATGATCTAACTTATATATGAGATAAGGGGACACGATATATGCAATCAAGTATTGATTCGGATAGGAGATTGTAATAGTGGTAACGAGAAACATTGTATACAAGCTCAACCAAAGCGCTTTCGGTATACAAATCCAACACCTCGCCTCAACCGGAAGGGAGTTCCCAAGAGCCGCGAGGAACCAGGAAACTTGGCGGTATGGAATACTCCTCCAATTACCTATTATCCTCTTGTTTGATCTTGGCGCCTCGCACTCTTTTATTCTTTGAAGCATGCGTAGAGAACTTAGGATTAGATCCTAAACGCGCCGAACAAATCATGAGAATTTCTTCTCCAGTAGGAGGCATAAGAACGGTAACCCACACATGCTCGAACCTAAAACTTGGACTAGGCTCACTTAAGGTCATAACAGATAACCTTCACGTCATACCTATGACAGATGTGGACATAATCCTAGGAATGGATTGGCTAACCGAACATAGTGCGACCATCCTGTGTAATGAAAGGAAAATTTCTTTCCAACATCCGGAGAGGAACCTACCTACCTTCACGGGATTAGCATGGGAAGAGAGTCCCAATCATATCGCTTTTCAAGCAAGGGCGTTCTTTGAACAAGACCGAGAACCATGCCTACCTCGTCTACCTCCGGGAGGAAGATCGAATGAGAGGAGAATAGAAGGCGTCCCGATCGTGAAGGTATCGATGTGTTTCGGAAGAACTACGGGATTACCACCAAGCGACGGATCGAGTTCACGATCGACCTCGAACCGAGTTACGCCCACAATGTCAAAAGCCCCATCTGGATGTCACCAAAGGAACTTGAAGAATTGAAAATCCGGTGTAAGAACTCTTGGAGTTAGGTTTTATTAGAACTAGTGTGTCTCCATGGGAGCACTGTCCTTTCGTGAAGAAGAAGGATGGTACCGAGGATGTGCATAGACTATCGAGAGTTAAACAAGATAACTCTTAAGAATAAGTATCCTTGCCCGAATTGACGATCTGTTTGATCGACAAGGGAGGCGAGTCTTCTCAAAGATAGATCTAAAGTTGGGATACCATCAATTAAGGATTAGACTAGAGGATGTACTTAAAGCGGCTTTCCGTACAGGTATGGTCACTTTGAATTCATCGTTATGCCCTTTGGACTTCTGAATGCCCCATGATGTTATGGATATCATGAATAGGGTATTTCACCCGTACTTAGACAAATTTGTCTGTTATTCATAGGCGATATCACGATATACTCGAAGAATAACCGAGAACACAAAGAGCACTTGAGAGCGGTCTTTGGAAACATTAAGGCGAGAGCAACTCTTAGCCAAGTTTAGCAAGTCTGAGTTACGGTTAGGCGAGTGACATTCTTAGGTCACATCGTGTCATGAGGAATCAAAGTAGACCCTCGAAGATCGACCACGGTTAGTGAATGGGGCGCAAAGAATCCGAATGAAATTGAAGTTTCTTAGGACTTGCTGGCTACTATCGAAGATTTATCGAAGGATTCTCAACGATAGCCCGACCCATGACCCAATTGTTGAGAAAGGAATCAAGTACACTTGGACGCCCGAGTGTGAGGCTAGTTTCGAGGCGAAGGAGTTCTTGGACGGCACACCTGTACTAGCGATGCAAGAGGCGGATAAAGGGTACACAATCTACGGATGCTTCAAAGAATGGACTAGGATGCGTGTTGATGCAAGAAAGCAAGGTTATTGCTTATGCTTGAAGGCGATTCGCCTACATGAGTTGAACTACCCTACATGCGACACGGAATTAGCGGCGGTCGTACATGCCTTAAAGATTTGGAGCATCATCTTTATGGAGTTAGATGTGAGATCTATCTTGACCATAAAAGCTTGAAATATTTCTTTGAGCGAAAGATCTTAACATGAGGCGTAGATGGTTAGAGCTAGTGAAGGATTACGACGTGGTATCGATTACCACCGAGGCAAGGCTAATGTTGTGGCCGATGCCTTGAGTCATAAATCCCACCCTAGTTTGGGATGTCTCCTCGGTCATGAGGAAATTCTTATAAAGGAATTTCGGAGGATGAACATCAAGTCATAGACCCGTCTTTGACAATAGAGGGCTGTATTGCAACGTTGATTGCAATCCCAGACTTAAGAGTCCGAATCTTAGAAGCTAAGAGAAAGAGCGAGAAGCTAGAAGAAATACGAGCTAAGATCAAGGACAACAACCACAAGAATTTCAAAGAAGCAACAGATCACATTTTGTTGTATGACGGGAGAGTGTGTGTCCCAGAAGACGAAGGGCTTAGGAGCGAAATCTTGAAGGAAGCCCATGAGACTTCTTACACCGCACATCCCGGAAGCACCAAAATGTACCAAGACCTCAAAGAGAAATTTTGATGGGATGGAATGAAGTGAGGCGTAGCCGTTCGTAGAACGTTGTTTGGCGTGCCAACAAGTGAAAGCACTTCACCAGCGACCGTATGGAACCTAACAACCGCTAGACATACCGAGTGGAAATGGGATGATATATCCATGGACTTTGTTACAGGCTACCCAAATCACAAAGAGGAAATACCGCTATTTGGGTCATCATCGATCGTTTGACCAAGAGCGCGCATTTTCTACCCATTCCGATAACACATGGATCGAGATAGACTAGCACGGTTATGCGTCCGAGAGGTCGTCCATCTACATGGAGTTAGAAGACTATTACGTCGATAGAGATTCGAAATTTACATCCAGTTACGGATGAGTTTACAAAAGGAATGGGGACTCGACTACATTTCGATGCCGCGTTCCACCCGCGGACAGACGGGCGGTCCGAGAGGACCATTCAAACGCTAGAAGACATGTTAAGAACCGTTGTCATCGATAGAGGAGAAAGTTGGGAACAAGTGTTGCCACTTGTGGAATTCGCCTACAATAACGACTACCGGGCAACAATTGGAATGGCCCGTCTGAAGCTCTTTATGGAAAGAAATGTCGATCACCCTCTCTTGGGATGAAGTGGGAGAAAGGAGAGTATTAGGACGACTACGTGGGCGAAATGATCGAGATTGTGAGGCAGATCCGCCAGCGGTTCAAGGAGGCTCAAGACCGACAAAAGTCGTATCCGACAAGCGTCGCCTGAGCGCATTTTGGCGTGGGAGACAAAGTCTTCTTGAAGATTTCTCCGTCAAAGGGATCGTGATTTGGAATAAAGGAAACTACGACCACGTTTCATAGGACCTATGAAATCTTGGAAAGAATAGGACTAGCGGCTTACAGACTTGCATTGCCGTCCAGTTTTGGAAACGTGCACAATGTGTTCCACGTTTCACAACTAAGAAGTAGATACATGACCCCACCCATGTGATACCGTCGACGATATTGTCCTCGATGACAATATGAGTTCGTAGAACCGCTACGGAAATTTTAGACCGACGTATCCAAAAGCTAAGGAACAAAGAGATACCGTTGGTGAAAGTTCTATGGCGACACCATGGTCGAAGAAGCAACACAGGAACTGGAATCGACTATGAAGAAATACCGGATCTATTCGAGGTTAGCAAATTTGGACGAAATTTATTTTAAGGGGATGGTATGTAATAACCGAAAAATTTAAAACTTTTATTACTGATGTTTAAATCACTTATTTGTGGTTCTTAGACCTTATTTATGTTTAAGGTAACCAGCGAAGCAATTAGAATCAATTCGGAGATCGAAAACTAGAAATCAAAACTAGTGACTAATCCTACTGGGATTAGAGTTTTCTAAAAGCTGAACATAGAATGAAAGATCAAGAATGAATCTTGAAAAAAATATTTCATTTCTATAATCCTCTCATGAAAACATGTGATAAGCGAAGAATGAGAATTTTCGGGCATACTTGCGGTCGATCTTAAAAGCGCTATTCTGAGCGGATCAATTTCAGTCCGTGCTAACCATGATAATTAATGATAACAATTAAATTCATGAAGGAATATATTATTATGAATTTAGAAATTATAAGAATCAATTTCTAAAAGAAATTCCTAAAGAACATAACCGAACGTCGGGAAAAATATACAGGGAAAACCCTAATCTGATCCGAACGATCCGAAACTCGTACCAAGGGTCTAAATCAATAAATTATGATTTATAAGACTCAAATTAATTATGAAAGCTCAAGAGTTCGATAGAATTTTTGAATGAGCATAATTTAATCGTCGAACGTCGTTTTTCCGCGATAACTCGGAATTGACTTATCGGACGACGTCCGAACTTCATGAAATTTTTATAAACATTGAAATAAGTCATTTGGAGGCTATTTAATAAAATAAAACCTTAAGGTTCCGAAATCAATCGGCGTTAAAACTTAAAGAGTCGGTATTAACACGCCAAAACGGGTAATTTGACCAATCCACCTCCCAAATACCACCAAGACCACCCCAAATGGGAAATTACAGCCCTTAGGTCTGCCAATACAGTGGGGAGACGTTTCATTGCAGCCCATTCACTTAGAACCCTTTTTGCTCTCAAATTTTCAAATTCTCTCTACACTCTTCAAGCCTTGAGCCTTTAATCCTCCTTCCAAACCCCTCCCACACTCAAATAATCTTTCTAAGACCATAGCAAGGTATTATTCATCATCATCTTCCATTCTAATGGATTGGAATTTTTGTTTGATTTTTTTTGGGTTTAAAAACCCTAGTTGCTCCTCATTTTTTTTCGTGACTTTAGAGCCATCAAATGCTCTCAAGACATGAACAAAAAATACTTAGAATAATGTTCTAAGGCTACAGTAAAAATTTCATAATTTTTGGAGCATGTTTCTTTTTTTCCGATTTATGCTTTATATCCTTTTATATGTGATAAAGTATGCTTTTGTGAATATTATTTGATATTGTTGCTTGTTAATATATTAGGAGCATGTAGAATAAATATCATAATTTTCAGAATATTTTTGGAATTTTCTTGTATTTTGATTTTATTTGTTGGAAAATAGTTGAGGTATAGTGTTTAATATATGATATGAACATCATATATTAATCTTGAAATTTTTGAAACACTACTCCTATTTTTCAAAAATGGGCAGAATATATTTAAGTATTTTTGAAGCCATTTTTTGATTTTATTTGTTGAGAAATAGTTGAGATATAGTGTTTAATACTCCCTCCGTCCCGCTTAAAGTGTCACATTTCTTTTGGGCACGGGTATTTAGGAGAAATATATAAAGTAGTTAAGTGTTAAAAAATGGATAGGGTCCACACTTTTTGAAGGGATAATTATTTCCTAAAATGGAATGAGACATTTGTAATGGGACAACCCAAAAAGGAAAATAAGACATTTTAAATGGGACAGAGGGAGTATATGATATGAACATCATATATTAATCTTGAAATTTTTGAGACACTACTCCTATTTTCCCGTTGAATACCAAAAACTATATGTATATATCTAAGGATTTATTTGTTTTCATTTGTTGAAAATGATAGGATATGTTATGTGTAGAAATAATATGAACCTAATATGCATTGTTGGGTATTATTGAACATATATGTAAAATATGTGTGAGGACAAAAGGAATTCAAGCATTTGGTTCATATTATAAATATTAATTGATGTTTAATGTTAATATTACATGTTATTGCATAATATAAACATGTTGTGAAGGAATGAAATTTATTGAGTATGTATATATATATGTGATTACGAAAATATATAAGGGTGAAAAGCATGGGTTTAAATTTTAATGCATGATATGAAATGATATTTCATGTTTAGTATATGGTATAAGCATGATATAATTTTTGTGGAATTTATTGAACACCAAAGCTCGTTAAATGGTGATTACGAAAACTATAAATTTTAACCTATGGTTTAAAATTTTATATGATGATATTGAGTTGATAATTAAATCTATAGTATGATAAGAGTATAACATGATTTTATTGGAATTTATTGGATACATATGCTAATTGTTGCTAATTATCGAAAACGTAACAAAATGGCTAAGTAGGAGTTTAATTCTAATGTTAAATGATGCTATGATAGTGAAATTATAAGCTTAGAATGAATGGTTGTGATTATGGTAAATGAATGGAACACTTATGCACACATACACAATGATTGTGTATTATGTTAGAAATTAGGGTTTTCTAATGCTTTAGTGTAGTTCATGTTGTGTATGGTATTGTTTGGTGTTGAATGTTTATGTTTATATTATGCAGACAAACGAAAGCCCCAAACGTAAACAACATAATACTATGCGTGCGAGAATCGAAAAGAAATCGACCAATTTTGATAACTTGAGAAGGAATTAACGAGAATCGAAGTTAGACACAAATTAGGGTTTTCTATTTCATAAAAGGATACTCGAGCGAGTTCCAAAGTTAGAAAAACCAAAAGCCGAGCTACAGCGTTAGTACTCGATAACGACAACCCAATACGATATTAGTTGGCGTTAAAACAACTCGATGACGAACAACGATTATCGACATAGGTAATCTCCAGGCGAGTTAGGATAAACAAACAATGTCGTAATGTGCAAGCAAAGATTCGAACATAAGATGTCGATCCTTATGTCTCAAAAGTCGAGTTAATATTCCGAAACACTTCATTTATTCTTAAGTACTTACTTACATGATAGCATGTGTTCACTTGAATCATAAGTCGATACTCTCTTTTAATTATCGTGCTAATCGACGAGCCGTCGAAGCATAACCTACTAGGGCGTAACTAAAATTTCTAAGTCTAGTTAGTGGCTTGAGAGTTTCCTAATTTATCAATCATAATTTGATTATCGACAACCTATAACGTAATAACGTTATAATAAGACTAAGGTTAAGAGTCGAGGATAGACTCGAATATGTGATTCATAATTGAAGTTCACTATGAGCGATGAAGTAATATAGCGAGAATTGGGAATGTAAGATAATAGAAATTGTCTTAAAATAATCACATAAAATCATAAAGAAACCCTAATTGGGAACTTTAAGTCGTGGTTTATAAACAACCTTGATCGATAGAAAGAATCTAAGAAACACTATTTTCTTATGAAGGGTTTGATCGTGCGTAGTTGGCGAGGAAGAACATCACACCTGCTCTTTTAGAACCACTAGCTTGGATTAGCAGGTGGGCTTTCTTGAAACGAAAATGTTATGCATATCTCAAAGCATGTTTTACAAAGCTTTATGAAATATTATCGCATGAAATGTTATTGTTGTCGAATGTTTATGTTTTGTTGTTATCCTAAGCGAGATTGGTATATCCCATACGGTATGTTAATGTGTTGGTCCTAGCGTTAAAAAGGGTAACGATCGGATCCGACTTAGTTAAGGACTAACTCGGATTGTGTACACGCGTGTTGTGTGTTAAGGTTAGCTACCTCGACCGATCACGGTGACTATGTGTAGGTGGCCACCTCCATAGTCTTGTGAATGAATGAATGAATGATCGATATGGAAACAACGTGAATGAAATAGTTGACGAGCGCTTTTAGAAAACGATAAAATGTTTGATAGGCATGAGTCTTTAACTAAAATCCTCATGCGGTATTATGGGCGATTAATAACTTTTGACAAAGAAAATGTTTTCGACAGCGAGTCCACTGAGTACTTTTGTACTTAGCCACGCATTCGTTTTTGATGTGCAGGTTGAGCAAGGATCGACGATGGGTGTGAGGTGGTGCAGAGTAGCAGCTATTTTGATGCTTTATTAGAAGGTTTATAGAACCTTGGGCATGCATCGTCATATGCATGTCCACACGTTTATTTGCTGCCTAACTCTGATATTATTTTGATGATTGATTTATGATTGCTCTCATACCGTATTGAACTTGAGGTCGTACCTCGCTCCTTGAATTATGCCCTGATTGGGTTATTGTTGAACCTTGAACCTTTTGACGAGTCCTTCTGTGACTCGAGTTGGTATTGAACAGTTTATCCCTTTTAGTCTATGCATTATTGAGTAGTTAAATGGTTAATTGCATTGATTAGTTGTGTTTATATCCGCTGCCTTACTATACCAGTGACGATCCATATGATCCGTACTTCTTTGGGAAGTCGGGTCGTCACAATATGTCCAAACGAGCATAGAAGACTCAACTACGTGTGTAAACCGTCTAATCTTATCCAAAAACCAACAATATCTTACAAACATAGCGTATGTCCAACGTGAAAAATTACGCAAGACGTCGTCTATCTTAGACGAACCTCTATATATGCTCAACTATCATAAAAGATCACTAATCGACCATCAAGACTTAAATATCAAAGCTTAAGCATAGAAAACACATTTTTGACGTCAAACTATTTTTTTTTTAATTTTTGAATACGTCGGCCGAAAAATCCGAATAAATCATTTTAAGCTTTATTCATGTCATAGAATCCAAATATGAACTCAAAATGATCAAATAAAATCAAAAATCCAACATTATAAGGGCTAGGGTTTTCGGCCAAAAAGGGGTTTTCCAACGGCTTCGATTTCAAACGTTTTTCTTGCTCAAAACATACTTATATCAACCCAACAATACATATATGAAGGAATATCAAGCATATAAACATCATAAATTCAAGATCATAGCCTCCATAATTTTCAAAAATCATCAAATTCCAAAGAATGAACACATGCTCAAAAATTTAACGTTAAACAACTCGTCGGCGATTAATCTAACATAATATCAAGAAATAATCAAACAACAACATATCCTCTTCATAAATCTCAAAATGACCGAAAATTCAATATGCTCATAAGTTCATATTTTTAAAATTTTCAAACCATAGATGTGTTCTAAGGACGAAATTATACCTGAATATGAAGACGGATCGAAAATTCAACGGTTGGATCTTGAATTTCCAAAACTTTAGTGTGTGTAGTGTGTGTGTTGGACGAAAATTAGGAAGAAAAAAAGAAGAAGATGAATAGTAATACATATATATAAATCCACAAATTTTTTTAGTTATTTTTCCTTTTCTTTAATATGGTGATTATTCACCATATTCGAGACTTTTCTTTAGCTTTCTCCATTTTTCATTTTCTTTAATCATAATGAATAATCATATTTCTAGAAAATTCTCATTTTTTTTCTAGAAATTAAATACTATTATTATAAATAAATGATATTATTCCATACCATTCTGATTTCAAAACTCAATTTCTGATAAAATATTCTCTACTTGAAATTCTCTTTTAAAACTCAAATAACATATTATAAACATAAAAATGATTATAAAAATATTTTTGGCTTCAAAAACCATTTTGGTTATTATGCCGACGATTCGGGTTTATACGACAATACTTATGACAAAGAGCAAAACTCTGAAATTCTAGGACTCTGAGATCAAAAATTCTATGAATACATATCTATCATCTCAAGACTTTTGAAATCGAAGTCTTCTTATTCAAGACAAGACTTAAGAATCTTATTTCAGGTTTTGCCTCAAATTCTATCTCGAATCTATCTCAGATTCTATCTTTTCGACTCGAAGCTTAACATAAAAGCTTGTAGCTTAAACAACTCTTTCTTAAGGATGCAATGCCCTTCTCATAAGCTCTTAATCAGGAGCTAATCTCTGCTTCAGGAATGAGAGGTATTACATTCCCACCCCCTTAAGAAAATTTTGTCCCGAAATTTAGTACCTCTGCAAAAGGCTCAGGGTACTTCTTTCTCGTCTGATCTTTTAGCTCCGATGTCGCTTCTTATAAACCATGATGCTTTCATCAGACTTTAACTGAAGGAATTAATTCATTCCTTAATTGTCGTTCTTTTCGATCTAAAATGCATTATGGTTTCTCTTCATAGCTTAGATTTGGTTCAGAAATAACCTTCTCTTGATGTATGATGTGTTTGGATTAAACACATATCTTCATAACTGCGACACATGAAACACATTGTGAATATTGCCGAAACATGGAGACAACGTTAATCTGTAGGCGATTGGCCCAATCTTCTCTTGAATCTCGTACAACTGATAAATCTTAGTTCGAGCTTTCCTTTTATTCAAAGCGATGTATTCTTTTGAAAGAAAATACTTTCATGAAAATTTTATCTTCAATCTCGAAGCTTAGCTTCATTCTTCTTTTATCTGCATAGGACTTCTGACAATCTTGAGCTTCTTGGATTCTTTTCTTAATTTGTCGTACGAATACGACCATTTCTTCAATTGCTTCTGGTCCAAGCATTTTTCTTTCTTCAATCGCGTCTCAAATTGAGCAGTGATCTACACTTTCTACTATAGGGGCTTCATAAGGCGCCATATTAATCGTTGCTTGGTAGTTGTTGTTGTATGCGAATTCAATCTTGTACCCATCTCTTGTTGAAAAGTCTTCTAAAACGAGATGTAAACTTGGAGTCTCTATTTGAGGTGATTGAGATGAGCACTCCATGCAAACTTAATATCTCTAGGGCATATATTCGAGCTAATCCGTCAGCTTTATACATGATAGAGATCTCAGGAGAAAGAACTTTCTCTCGTGATTCCCACTAGAAATCTACAAACCCTCTTAACTGAAACGATATACATAGGAGACACTTTCGATCAAAGCACTCCAAAAAGTTGAGAACTCGCTTTACCGAGCGAACCCATTTTTCAGCATCAACTAGGTATCAATTTCATTGAAAGATTGATGATTCTGACGCAAAAGAGCTCTATAATTCTACGATCGGTTTAAAAGAGATAAGGTACAGATAAATCTTGAGAAAAATTTACACTTTCTTGTTCCTCCTCTTCAGGGTGGAAATTTCTTTTTCTGGTTAGCATACTGCATTACAAACAAATACCAATATGCATCATATCTTGTTTATCAACAGGAAAAATGTTTTCAATTAACAAACAAGCTTATATCTCAAGGATTTTCACAATTGTTTATCACAAGGTAATGATATGGAATATCATAGTTGAATAGAAAAATGATAATATATATCAAAGGAAGAAAAATTGCCTCTTTAAGGACTTTTATAAAAGCAGGGAAAACTTTGCAATCTGAGGGTTTTCAGGCATATAGGAGGTGCTTTAACATCTCGGGCAAAACACATTTGGTATGGCTTCTCAGGCACGCTACCGCATCAAAAGATATCTATAGACATCACTAGTCTATGTATACACATCTGTCTAATATGTATATGCATCCATACTATCTACAACTATCATCTTCTACTCTTGCAGATACTAACTTCACTCTGCCCACTAAAGACTGTCATCGTCATCATTCTCTTCTTTCATCTCTGCAACTCTATTCTCACTGCCATCAATGGCTTCATTAGAGTCTGGCATCTCTATATCTTTCTCAATCTCAGGAGATAGCAAATCAATAGCACAATCGAAAAATGAGTGCAAGGGAACTACTCCAAGGTAAAGGATATCAGGATCAGTCGCAAAAGGCATTTGACCAATATCTAGGGCTATAATTGTATTGTGCCAACAACTGGTAAAAACTTAGGTTCATACATAAAATATTTTGAGACATCTGAAGTTTCGATGAACTAGCTGGAGTCTCTTCTCGAATCTTCAAAGAAGAAGTCTTAGAAACATGAGAAAATAGAACATACTGATTCAGTATAGGAATCTCAAGAGATGTGATAGACTGACCATATCAATCTAGGTCAATAAGAAACATCTCAGTATTGAGATAAAATAATCAAACTATATATAATTTACATCAGACTCAGGCATAGATAACTGTGTATCTGGTAAGGAAAACTCTATTTCTAAAGCATGGGTACTAGCATCATACTGAGGGGGTGGTAGGATCATCATTAATGGGTTCAACATTCTCTTTGTCATTAGGTATAAAAGAAAAGTTACCAGCCAACTGGAGCTGATGAATAGCTGAGATGAAGTCGGCCATAGGGGAAAAAGAGCCAGAAGAGGATTCAAGTGTACATAATACTGAGAATCGATGGTAATTAGGAGTCTGAGAAAATTTGCTGGCTTAGAAGTTACAAAACCAGGCTCAATATAATCAATGACAACAACAACAACCCAAACTTGCCATTCCTCAGGCAATAAACGAAATCAACTAGAGTATTCCATCTAACCCCGATGCACGGTGCTCATATGCCTCTTTCCATAAGCAATGGAATTGAGCAAAAAATTTGCCCAAGGTAAGCTGTTCATCTGATGTATATAAATAGAAGTGCTCTTTGATCTTTGCTGATGATGATAAACGAAACGACGACAAACGTGATGACGATAAACGAAATATCGACAACAAAATGATGACAAACGAGTCGTACTCTTCCAAGCTGTCCGGACGATACCCGTTATCGTAGATAAAAAGAATGCTCAAACACTTGCAGAAAACATATTCATGTTGTTCTGACGTCTTTTCTCAGGACTTCTTTTCAATTTCAGCTCATAAGGCAATAACTCACTTCAAGCATATATTCACATATAGCAATTCATTCAATAAAGCATATACTCAACATCAACTCAATTCATATAATAAAGCACATACTCAATCATCAACTATGATAACTATAATCATAAGCATAAGCTTTTACCTGGTGAGCTAGAGATGATGGAATCGGAATGCTGAGCTTCTCTTAAGAACAACTGACTATTTAACTCATATTCTCAAATCAGAATCCAACAACTGATTCTATAAACTCAGATTCTCAAGATAGAGTCAAACAAATGACTCTATAAACTCATATTGTCAAACAGAGTCAACTCAAAAGAATTCACATGCTCAAAGTGCACAAACTACACAAGACTCGCAAAGATTCACGGTTTTGGTCCTCAAAATAACACACAAGCTGCACAAGGATTCGCAAGGGTTTACAAGTTCAGAATTAAAAACTGTGCTCAGCTGTGCAAAAGTTCACAAGGATTTACAAGCTCAGAATTCAAAACTGCGCACAAACTATACAAAATTCACAAGGATTTACAGGTTTAGAATTCAAAACTGTGCACATACTGCACTAATTTCAAAGGTTCACAGTTTCAGAGTTCAAAACCATTCTGATACCATTCTGTCACAGCCCGACTACTTAACCATAACTTAGTGAAGTAATTAGGCCGTGACGTGAGTTAAGAAAGAAATTATGGTAATCGATAACAACAAATGTGACCAATAATTCATATCAATTGCAATGTGTGACCTCAACTTTCATCATGAAGTAATTAAACATTTATGGTTCAAAGAAGTGAAATGGAGTTTGACAAAGGTTGATTCTAGGTCCTCAAACCCTAATAAATGATCGAATGAAGAAGAACAACGGCTGATGGTAATTAATCACAACGGAATAACAAATTGTAGGGAAATCTGATTTTAACCCTCTCCCGATGATCTATCTTGGATGTTTAATTCACCATACATTGATTATATACCTATCATGCACCTATATAATTAATTGCAACACGTAGGTGTTTTCTCGTGTTTGCCTGCGAATTTGTCGGGAAAGAATGGATCAAGACTCATGCTTTGATCTTCTGGACTGTATCCCGATTGCCTAAACTCCAATGCCGAGTGAGGACAATCTATGGACAGTGCTATGAAAAATCGTCTTTCTTTCTTTTTACAATTTTCGAGAATTATGAATTGATCAACACTTTGATTTTCTCCCACCTTATATTTATAATGCAACCCTAAATCCTATCATGATAGGATTTATGCATATCTAATAAATATAATAATATCTCTTAAGATAGAGAGGATCAAAGCAGTCGATGGGACTCTACATGAAAAGGACGAAATTTCTCCTAGCTCCGGGCACGGATGGGCGGCCAGGATCAAATCTGAGGAATAAAGATGGGCCTCAAATAAATTAATTATCTTATGTTCACCGAACATAAATTAATTCATAAACATTTATTCATGCCACTAGAGAATAAATCTTGACTTACTCCTTTATTTCGAAGTTGAGTCGGGCTTGTACTTGAACTTCACGAATCCCGTATTTAAGATATCGTGCGTCCATTAATTATTTACACGTTACATTGCTTAAAATAATTAATATCTTTAATTCTAAGTAGTACCACTCAACCTTATTATTGTACTTGAGATAACTCAACCTCGGGGTTTAGTACAATAAACCTTTTGAGCTCCTTAAGGGGCGTCATCATCCTAGCGGATACGGTGACTCGACACGGGTAACTAGCATGACATACAAACCTTGCCACCACCCAAGATGAGAGAATATTGGGTTATCTCATATAACCCTCACCCATAACATGTCAAAGTGATGGCCAGCAACTCATACTCTCCTAATACCTTATCGAGGTTTAGATCAACGTAAAGTCACCAAGATCTATGTTCTTCACGACGGTTAGATAGAAGAATTCATCTCACTGTGATCCATCAATACGTCAGAGACGTACCAACATAGACAAGCAACCAAGTCAAGTCACTTCTTATCTATACCGTGTTGGATTTGTATACTGAAAGCAGTTTTGGTTGAGCTTGTATACAATGTTTTCTGTTACCACTATTACAATCTCCCAGCTGATTTGATTACTTGATTGCATATATCGTGTCCCTTATCTCATATATAAGTTAGATCATACGGTGTGTAGAAGATCACGAAGTGCGTATGATTGGTCGAGCTTAATGAGATATAAAAGGAATCACGGTGAGACAACTTGAGGACGAGTTGTCGGTATAAGCTGCGGTATAGATAAGAAGTGACTTGACTTGGTTGCTTGTCTATCTTTGGTACATCTCGGCGTATTGATGGATCACGGTGAGATGAGTTCTTCTATCGACCGTCATGAAGAACCTAGATCTCGGTGACTTCGATGATCTAAACCTCGATAAGGTATTAGGTGAGTATGAGTTGCGACCATCACTTTGACTTGTTATGGGTGAGGTTATATGTTCTAACCCAATATTATCCGCGTCTTGGGTGGTGGCGGTGCTTGTATGTCATGCTAGTTATCTCAGTCAGTCACCGTATCCGTTTAGGATGATGGCGTCCCATAAGGAGCTCAAAGGTTTATTGTACTAAACCACAGCAGGTTGAGTAAGCTCAAGTACAATAATAAGGTTGAGTGGTACTACTTAAGGAATTAAAGATATTAATTATTTTAAGCGGTCGTAATGCTCTAAATAATTAATGGACGTGCTATATCTTAAATACGGGATTCAGTAATGTCTAAGTGCAAGCCCAACTCAACTTCGTAATAAAGGGGTAAGTCGACATTTATTCTCTAGTGGCATGAATGAATGTTTATAAATTAATTTATGTTGCGGGCTAAACATAAGATAATTAATTTATTTGAGGCCCATCTTTATTCCTGCATTTGATCCTGGTGGCCCATCCAGTTCGTAGCTATGTGAAAATCGGCGCCTACTACCTCTATTAGGATGATGATTTTATTCTCTTTATCGATAAGGATATTATTATATTTATGGGATATGCATGGATCCTTTCCTTATGGGATTATGGTAATGCATTATAAATATAAAGTAAGAGATAAAGTCTAGGTTAATCCTCAATATTACACACCATATTTTCGTGAGTCTCCATAGTGTTTGGGAGAGTGATTCTCGAAAATTGGGGAGAGGATTAGGGTGATTTTACGTGGCATTCTCCATAGATTATCCTCACTCGATATTGGAGATTGGGCGGCCGGGATACGATCCGGATGGTCAAAGCACGAGTCTCGATCCGATCCACCTCGGCAGTTCAAAGGTAAGCGGGAAAAACCCTCGTGTTGCAATTAATTATATAGGTGCATGCTAGGAATATAATCAATGTATGGTGAATTAAACATGTAAGATAGATCCTCGGGAGAGGCTAAACCTTGTTTTCCTACAATTGGTATCGAGCACAGGATCGATATCTTGGCTCTGTTGGATTAATTCATGTTTGATTATTAAATGCGCAATTAATTAATTGTTGGATCATCGTTCATCGTGGCTCGGTTTTATTTTGTCGGATTTTGTTTTCACCACGAGAAAATCCGTGGTTAGATTAAATTTTTTTTTTCCCGTAAATTTTATCCGTAAAAAGAACGAAGCGAAAGCATGAAGAAGCGAGGCGGCGGGAGTGCGCCGAGAAACCGGACGCCTTGCGCGGCGTGCGGGAGGCGGCAGCGTGGCGTGTTCGGCGCTCGCGGCACGTCCCTCGGCCATGGCGCGCGTTTCTCGGCGTCTCGGCGGTGGGCGAATAGGGCTCGGTCTCGGCGGCGCCGGTAGCACTGGCGTGCGGGGTGTGCGATTCTCGCCTGACGCCCGCCATGCGCCTCGGCCCGGCACACGTTTTCTCGATAGCCCACGGTGGGTCACGGGCTCGCCAGCGTCGTGCCGGCGAGGCAGCGCGCCAGCGCGCGCTGGTAATAACGGCGTGCGATGGCGGGCGTGGCGCACGCATGCTCGGCGGGTCGCGGTCGCTTTGCGGCGCGAGGCCTGTGGCGCGAGAGGCGGCGGCGGTGTCTTGGCGCGCATGGGCTGTGCCCTAGCACGCGGCTAGCCCATTTAGACGACCGGCCCAAACACAGCCCGACCGATTTTCCGGCCGAACTCGATTTTTCGGCCGAATCCGGTCCGTGCCGTGCCGCGAGGCCCGTTTTTGAAGTTTATAAAGATCATGCTTTTGCAATTCTATGTAATAGATTAGGCGGGAAGTGCGGGATCACGAGTGGGCGCGATGAGCGTTTTATTTTATTTTAATCGTTCATAGCATGTCGTGGATGTTTAAATTATCGAGAAGCATGCTATGTATGTTTAAATTACGTGACAAACATTTTATATGTTTTCGTGATTGGATCGCGATAGTAAGCATGCTAGGTTTATCGTGTTTTCAAGCATATTTTAGAATTACTGCGAGCATGTTTTACATGTTGAGTTCTATAGAAAAGCATGCTAAGGATTACGTGATCTGCATGGACAAACCTTTTGAACAAAAGACTAAGCAAGTAACCCGACATATTAATTTTAAATTAAAATGTCAAGACCTCCACTTTTGATCTCTAAACAAAGTGATCGCCTTTGTGAGTGGCGATCCACACGCGCGTGGCTTGCTTGCCTTGTTTGTCATAAGTTTGTTAGATGAGATTTCTAAATAAAATATTTTAATCTATTGAGAAGTGGGAGTTTCATGTGGCGTCCACAGCGTGGCTTGCATATGCGATTTTTCATAAGTTCTCTAGAGATAGATTTAAAATGAGATATGAAAGGAATTTGGATTGGAGCGGTATGGTCTAGTGAGTATGTCGATTCTAAGAATTCATTTTACGCTATTAAAATTGTGGTCATTGCTTAGACATCACATCAGTACAACTTCCCAAAGTCCCTTCTTGTGATAGTGATGTGGTCTAGTAAGGTCGATCGTTAATTTCATTTATCATAAGGATAAGTTGACATGGATTGAAATTAAATGACTAAAAGGTATATTTTAATGCGGTGGGGGTTCATGTGTAAACATCCACACGCGTGGCTTGCATGTGGGATTCCTTGGGCGATTGGAGGTTTCATTAATATTGTTTTATCAAAGGTTACAATATTATTATTAATTATGTCGATCGTATGCTTATGTGTTTTCATTGTCGTTTGAGATATGTCTCTTACCGATTATCAATATGCTCTTTAAAATCCTTATCCGGTCCAAATTTTATCGGTGGAAGCGAAACATTGAGAATGTTCTCACCGTGAAGAAAATTTATATATACTCACTACACCTCGTCCCAAACCTCTAGGCGGTTTATCTCATCGATGAGGAGCGCAGGAGCACGAGAAATGGGATAAATCAAATAGAATGGCGAAGTCGTTCTCTTGATCACCATGTGCGAGTCCTTGCAACTCGATGTCAAGAGATAGATTATGCACCACAATATGGCTAAATCTCATGAAATCGTATGAGAGTCGGACAGAATAAACGCATCGTAATTTGACAAAATTAATTATGTCGAGTTCTATGAAGGAAAGCGATTCGGTGCATGACCATGTAGAAATGATCAATCTCTTGGAGGCTCGAATTGTTTGGAGGATATATTGATGGCGTGAGTCGAGAATCGATATGATCCTCAACACTTTGCCCAAGTCTTTGATGACTTCCGTTATGGAGTAGTCCTTTATGATAAGAGTTATACTCTAGATTCATTCTGAGAGGACTTAGTAGCGGAGGAGCGCAAGATGGGAAAAGGTGCAGGTCTTTAGCATGCACCTAAAAGAAAACCACCGCTTTATCGAAGATGAAAAGTGAAAGTGGAATTCAAGAGATGCTAGGGCTAAAGAAAAGAGTGGGAGTGTCTGAAAGGGCTACCGGTGGTTTGAAAAGGCGAAGGAGAAGGGCAAATGCTTCGTGTGCGGTGAGGCCCGGCATTGGAAGGCTAAGTGCCCCAAGCTCGAGGCTCAAGTGCATAATTTGCTTTAATGTGAAACATGTTTAGCGACTTGTTCTACCCATTCTTGGGTAGTAGATCACAGTGCGAATGATCATGTTTGTTACATCTTGCGAGGGTTTCTGCGGACAAGGGAGGTGAATGATGGCGAGATAACGATCTCCATAGGCAGCAGCGAAAGTCGAGGCCGTTGCGGTCGGAGATGTTACTTTATGTTTGAAACAATAGTTTTAGTTTTGAAGGCGTTTTATATGTGCGGAGTTTCAGTGGAACCTTATTCTGTTTGAAACTATTTATACATGGATATTCATTATTTTTGATAGTGGTGTTTCTATCATAAGAAATGACGAAGTTATCGTGGTGGCACTTTATATAATTAAGCTTTATACTATTTACGCCAAACATAATACCTATAACTATGTTGCATCTTCTTCAAACCTTAAAAGAAAGTTTTCTTAGCAAGATGACACCACATTTCTTTGGCATCTTAGATTAGGTCACATCAATCTAAATAGGATCAAAGGCGGCTAAGAATGGGCGTTAGGTAATCTAACAGTTACTCGTTCCCGTCTGCGAATCTGTATAGAAAGTAAGATGTCGACCGGACCCTTAAGCGAAGGGTTATAGAGCGAAAAGTGTTGGATCTAGTCCATTCGACTGTGTGGACCTATGTCCACACAAGCTCGTGGAGGGTGCAGTATTTTATCACTTTCATTGGCGATTACTCGAGTGCGGATACATATACTGCTTCACATAAGTCAGATGCTTTGAAAATTCAAAGAGTTCAAGGCGGAAGTGGAGCGAAGCTTGGTAAGAGTATCAAGTCACTACGTTACGATCGCGGTGGCAAATACCTCGATGTGAGTTTATGGACTATCTAGTGAAGTGTGGGATTACCTCCCGGTAGCTACTGCAAGGAGCACACCACGACAAAATGGTGTGTCGGGCGAAGAAATATGACTCTTTTAGAAATGGTTAGATCAATGATGAGTTATGCAACATTGCCTATTTAGTTAAGGGGTATGCCTTAGAAGCGGCATACTTGCTAAATCTAGTACCATCAGTCGATGAAAAGACCCTTTCGAGTTGTGGTTTGGGCACAAGCTGGTTTAAGCCACATAAGGATATGAGGCGATCCGGCACATGTCTTTGAACAAGAAGGCGACAAGTTGGAGGCTAGATCCGATGCAAGGCTGTTTATTGGCTATCCTAGAGGAGCGTAAGGTGGTTTATTCTATAGTCTAAGGATCATAAGGTCATTATTAGCACTAATGCGGATTCTTGAAGAGGATTATGTGAAAATCATAAATCCAAAGTTGAAATCATTCTTGAGAATTAGAAGATGATCGTATTCCACCACCGATTAGACCAAAGGTGCAAGATGTAGGTGTCTAGTAGGAGGATCGACACCGGATACTTCAAGAAATTGAAGTGGGTCGAGTTCCAGCGGAGATACCGACCTTCAAGTGGTACTTACCCGGCAACTTGTGCAAGATGAGAACCACAAGTTCTTGCACCCACGTTGCCATTGTGCTGTGGCGCCTCGTCGTAGTAGGAGGGTTGTTCGTCGGCCCAGAGCGATTTATGTTAGTGGGTGAATCTTTGGATTTAGTCGAGAAGCGAGCAGGCAATAATCGACCCATGGACGTCAAATGAGGCGTCTGAGACATTGATGCAAGATCATGGCACACGCTATGGACTTAGAAATTGAGTCCATAACACTATGGATGTATCTGAAAAGACACCTCTACCGGATGGCAAGGAAGCCATAGGTAGTAAGTGGGTATCTGAGAGGAAGAGATTGAAGGAGGTTTTCGCTTTTAAAGCTGAGGCTTGTGGCGAAAAGGTACACTGATTGAGGGCATCGATTTCGATGAGACCTTTTCGCTGTGCAATGCTCAAGTCCATCAAAATTATTACGGCCATCGCAGCCCACTTAAACCTTGAGGTTTGACAAATGGATGTGAAACCGCTTTTCTAAGCGGTTATCTTGAGGAAGGTAGAGACATCATATGCGTGACAGAAGGTTATGTGGTGAAGGGTGAAGAGCATCTAGTGTGGAAGCTTAAGAAGTCCATTTAAGGACTTAAGCGAGCCTCCCGATCATAAAACTTACGCTTTGACGAGGTAGTAAGTCTATGGATTTACCAGGTTGCTAGCGAGTTGTATGTACCGTTTAGATGTCAGCGGTGATGTGGTATTTCTTGCACTTTACGTAGATGACATTCTTCTAGTTGGCAACAATGTGAAGTTGTTATCGGGGCGTAAAGAGTTGGTTATCCGATCGGTTTCAAATGAAAGACTTAGGAGATGCGTACATTCTTGGTATCAAGGTTTACCGAGATCGCAAGAGGAAAATGTTGAGCTTATTGAGGCGTCTTACATTGATCACATGATTACTCGTTTTAGTATGCGGACCGCCAAAAAGGATTGCTACCTTTCGGGCATGGCGTTCCATTATCTAAGGAAGCGATCACCTATGGTGCAAAGGAGATAGAGGAAATGAGACAAGTTCATGCGCTTCCGCCGTAGGAAGTCTCATGTATCACAATGCTTTGTACGAGGCCCGATATACGCTATCGCGGTGGGCATAGTAGCTGAATATCGATCTAACCACGGAAAAGCTCATTGGACTGCGATAAAGCATATACTCAAGTACACATAAAGGACTCGAGATTATAGGCTAGTTTACCATGCAGATAGTCTAATGCCTTTGGGTTATATAGACTCGGGTTTCCAAGCTGACCGTGATGAGAAAAAGTCTACCTCAGGCTATGTGTTTACCTTGGGAGGTGGAGCCGTATCCTGGCGGAGTGCAAAGCAGCGATGCATTGCGGACTCCACCATGGAAGCGAATATGTAGCCGCTTCGGAGGCTGCTAAGGAGGCTGTATGGTTCAAGAACTACCTCATGGATCTAGATGTGGTACTGGTTTGCCCATGAGTATCATAGTTCTTGTGATAACTTTCGGTGCGATGTAAACTTCGAAGGAAACATGGACCTGGGCGACCAAACACATAGAGAGAAAGTACCATGTCATACGAGAAATCGTTAGACGAGGGGACGTGTTGATTGAAAAGATTGATACGACGGATAACCTAGCGGATCCTTTCACAAAGAGCCTGTCGCAAAAAGTCTACGAAGTGCACGTTCGATGACTTGGATTGCGCTTGATGGCACCCACTTAGAAAGGACACTTTTGTATAAGTGGGAGAAGCAAAGTGATGGTTTTGTTTGTAATAGCTAGTAGAGAGACACATTGTATACTAAAAGTTTGCTTTAGTATAAGTGGGAGATTGTTGGATTTGTATACTGAAACCAGTTTTGGTTGAGCTTGTATACAATGTTTCTGTTACCACTATTACAATCTCCTATCGATTTGATTACTTGATTGCATATATCTGTCCCCTTATCTCATATATAAGTTAGATCATACGATTGTGTGAAGATCACGAAAGTCCGTATGATTGGTCAAGCTTAATGAGATATAAAAGGAATCACGACTGAGACAACTTGAGGACGAGTTGTCGGTATAGGCTGCGGTATAGATAAGAAGTGACTTGACTTGGTTGCTTGTCTATGATGGTACGTCTCTGACGTATTGATGGATCACAGTGAGATGAGTTCTTCTATCTGACCGTCGTGAAGAACCTAGATCTCGGTGACTTACGATGATCTAAACCTCGATAAGGTATTAGGTGAGTATGAGTTGTTGAGCATCATTTTGACTTGTTATGGGTGAGCGTTATATGTTCTAACCCAATATTCTCCGCATCTTGGGTGGTGGCAGTGCTTGTATGTCATGCTAGTTATCTGTATCGAGTCACCGTATCCGTTTAGGATGATGACGTCCCCCTAAGGAGTTCAAAAAGTTTGTTGTACTAAACCCTGCAGGTTGAGTTAGCTCAAGTACAATAATAAGGTTGAGTGGTACTACTTAAGAAATTAAAGATATTAATTATTTTAGCGATCGAATGCTCTAAATAATTAATGGACGTGCGATATCTTAAATACGGGGATTCGTAATGTCTAAGTGCAAGCCCGACTCAACTTCGGTAATAAAGGGGTAAGTCAGCATTTATTCTCTAGTGGCATGAATGAATGTTTATAAATTAATTTATGTTCTGGGCTAAACATAAGATTATTAATTTATTTGAGGCCCATCTTCATTCCTTGCATTTGATCCCTGGGCTGGCCCATCCAGGCCCGTAGCTACTGTGAAAATCGGCGCCTACTACCTCTATTAGGATGATGATTTTATTCTCTTTATCCTATAAGGATATTATTATATTTATGGGATATGCATGGATCATTTCCTTATGGGATTATGGTAATGCATTATAAATATAAGGTAAGAGATAAAGTCTAGGTTAATCCTCAATATTACACACCATATTTTCGTGAGTCTCCATAGTGTTTGGGAGAGTGATTCTCGAAAATTTGGGAGAGGATTAGGGTGATTTTCTGTAGCATTCTCCATAGATTATCCTCACTCAATATTGGAGATTGGGCAACCGGGATACAGTCCAGAAGGTCAAAGCACGAGTCTCGATCCGATCCACCTCGACAGATTCAAAGGTAAACACGAGAAAACCCCTACGTGTTGCAATTAATTATATAGGTGCATGCTAGGAATATAATCAATGTATGGTGAATTAAACATCCAAGATAGATCCTCGAGAGAGGGCTAAACCTTGTTTTCCCTACATACCGCAGTCTATACTGACAACTCGTCCTCAAGTTGTCTCGGTTTGTGATACTTTTATATCTCATTAAGCTTGACCAATCATACGGACTTACATGATCTACAACACTTTGTATGATCTAACTTATATGAGATAAGGAACATACATATGCAATCAGTAAACAATTCGGATAGGAGATTATAATAGTGGTAACAGAAACATTGTATACAAGCTCAACCAAAGCGCTTCGATGTTGTGACGACCCGACTTCCCAGTACGGATCATATGGATCGTCACCGGTATGATAAAGCGTGGGATATAAACACAACTAATCAATGCAATTAACCATTTAACTACTCGATAGCGCATAGACTAAAAATGGATAGGCTATTGATACCAACTCGAGTCCCGTAGGACTCGTCAAAAGGTTCGAGGTTGAAATATAACCTAATCGGGGCACAATTTAAGAAGCGAGTTCGACCTCAAGTTCAATACGGTGAAAGCGGTTATAATCAAAACATCAAAATAATATCGAGTTAGGCGGCAAATAAGCGTGTGGACATGCATGTGACGATGCATGCCCAAGGTTCTAGAAACCTTTCTAATAAAGCATCAAAACAAGCGCTACTCTGCACCACCGCACCCATCATCGATCTTTGCTCAACTGCACATCAAAAAGCGAGATGCGGGGCTAAGTACAAAAGTACTCGGTGGACTCATTCTTTGAAAACATTTTCTTTATCAAAAGTTATTGAGCGCCCACAATAGCACATGAGGATTTTAGTTGAAAGACTCATACTATCAAACATTTATCATTTCTCAAAAGCGTCAGGCCTGACTATTTCATTCACGTTGTTTCCATATATGATCATTCATTCATTCGCGTACTATGGAGGTGGCCAACTACACATAGTCGCCGTGACCGGTCGAGGTAGCTAACCTTAACACACAGTCACATGTGTACATAATCCGAGTTAGTCCTTAACTAAGTCGGATCCGATCGTTACCCTTTTTTAACGTTGGTGGACCAACACATTCACATACCACATTGATATACCAATCTCAGATAGGATAACAACAAAACATAAACATTTGGTAGTCAATAACATTTCATGTGATAATATTTCATAATGCTTTGTAAAACATGCTTTGAGATATGCATAACATTTTCGTTTCAAGAAAGCCCACCTGCTAATCCAAGGCTAGTAAGTCTAAATGAGCAAGGTGTGGTTGTTCTTCCTCGCCGACTACGTACGATCAAATCCTTCATAAGAAAATAGCGTTTCTTAGATTCTTTCTATCAATCGAAGGTCGTTTACGAAATATGACTTAAAGTTCCCACTTAGGGTTTCCTTATGATTTCATGTGATTATTTTAAGATAATTATTATTATCTTACATTTCCAATTTCAAACTATATCACTTCATTGCTCATAGGTGTACTTGATTATGAATCATATATTACGAGTCTATCCTCGACTCTTAACCTTAGTGTTATTCTTAACGTTATTCGTTATAGATTGTCGATAATCAATTATGGTTGATAGTTTAGGATTTTATGAAGCCACTAACTAGACTTGGCGATTATGGTTACGTCTAGTAGGTTATGCTCGACGACTTACCGTATTCATATCGATAATTAAAAGATAAGTCTTGATTTATGATTAGTGAGCACATGTTATCATATAGCTAAGTACTTAAGAATAAATGAAGTACTTCGGGGATATTAACTCGATGTTTGAGACATAAGGATTGACATCTTATGTTCGAGTCTTCGCTTACTCATTACGACATTGCTTATTTAACTTAACTCGTCGGAGATTACATATGTCGTATAATCGTTATTCGTTATCGAGTTATGTTAACTCCCAACTAATTATTGTATTGAGTGGTCGTTATTGAATATTAACGTTGTAGCTCGACTTTTGGTTTTTCTAACTTAGGAACTCACGTTTGAGTATCCTTTTATTAATGGAAAACCCTAATTCGTGTCTAACTTCGATTCTCGTTTACTCCGTCTTAAGTTATCGGAATTGGTCGATTTCTTTTGGATTCTCATACATATGTTGTTGTGTTGTTTACGTCTGGGGTTTTGGTTTGTCGGCACAATCATAAATATAAACATTCATCAACAACAAAAACCATACACAACATCAACTATACTAAAGCATTAGAAAACCATAATTTCTAATGTAATACACAATCATTGTGTAAGTGTGCATAAGTGTTCCATTTATTTCTCCTATTCACAACCATTTGTCCAGTTTCATATTACTATCATAGCATTATTTATCAACAAGATTAAACCCATACTTAGCCATTTTTATTACGTTTCGATAATTAGCAATAATTAGTATGTGCATCGATAAATTCCAATAAAATCACATCATACTCCTATCATACTATAGGATTTAATTACCAACTCAAAAAAATCATATAAATTTTTTTAAAACCATAGTTTATATTGCTTAAAGCTTTCGGTCATCATGTTTTAGTAAGCCTTAGTGTTCAATAAATTCCCCAAAAATTATATCATGCTCATACTATATACTAAACATGGAATATAACTTCATATCATGCATTAAAATTTTAAAACCATGCTTTGCATCCTTAAAACATTTCGGTAATCTCATGAACATGTATATACATTTTCAAAAATTTCCAATCTTTCACAATATGCAATAACATGTAATATTAGCATTAATCATCAACCAATATTCATAATATCACACATCCTATTATTTTCAACAATAAAAATCAAATAAATAACTACATATATATATATATATAAAGCCACGGTTTCTTAAAAAAAAATAGGAGAGGTGTTTGAATAAATTCAAGGTTAATGTATGATGTTCATATCATACCCTAAACACCATATCTCAACTATTTTCCTCAACCAAAAATCAAACAATAAACATATATATATATATATATATATATATATATAGTATTCGGTCATTTCCAAAATAAATAGGAGATGTGTTTCAAAAATCCCAAGATTTATATATAATGTTCACATCATATATTAAACACCATATCTCAACTATTTCAAAAAAAAAATCAAAATCAAAGCCTAAAAACTCTAGGAAGCTCACGGCTATTTTTCAAAATAAATAGCAAAAATTTCTAAAAAATTATGATATTTATTATACATGCTTATAACACATTAGCAAGTAACAATACCAAATAACATTCACAAAATCATGCTTTATCATATTTAAAAGAAATAAAGCATAAATAAGAAAAAATTCAAACATGCTCCAAAAATTATAAAATTTTTACAGTAGCCTTAGAACATTATTCTAAGCATTTTTCATTCATGGCTTAAGAGAATTTGAAGGCTCTAAACTCACGAAAATAAATGAGGAGCAAACTAGGGTTTTTAAACCCAAAAATTCAAAATAAAAATTCCACTCCATTAGGATGGAAGAGGATGGTAAATAATACCTTCTTATGGTCTTAGAAGGATTATTTGAGAGTGGGAGAGGTTGGGGAAGGAGGATTTGGGGTTGAAAGTTTGAAAAGTGTAGAGAGAAAGTTTGAAAAATGAAAGGAAATGCAAAGGGGAGAATGAATCTGACCTTGAACGTCTTTCCCCTTGTTATTCAGACCCTAGGGCTGTCATTTCCCATTTTGGTATGGTCTTGGTGGTAGTTGAGAGGTGGATTGGTCAAATTACCCGTTTTGGTATGTTATCTGAGCTCTTTAAGTTTTAACGCACTTCGATCGATTTCTGGAACCTTAAGGTTCTATCTTATTAAATAGCCTTTAAAAGACTTATTTTAATGTTCGTAAAAATTTCACGAAGTTCGGACATCGTCCGATGAGTCAATTCCGAGTTATCGCGGAAAAACGACGTTCGGCGATTAAAAATGCTCATTCAAAACTTCTATTGAAATCTTGAGCTTTCATAATTAATTTGAGTCTTATAAATCATATTTTATTGATTTAGACCCTTGGTTCGAGTTTCGGGTCGTTCGGATCAATTTAGGGTTTTCCCGGTATATTTTACCCGGCGTTCGGTTAAGTTCTTCAGGAATTCCCTTCAGAAATTGATTCTTATAATTTCTAAATTCATAATAAATTATTCCTTCATGATTTTGGTTGTTATCACCATTTATTACGATTAGCACGGACCGAAGTTGTTACGGCTCGTAAGCGATACTTTTGAGGCCGAGGGCAAGTATGCCCGAAAATTCTCATTCTTTGCATTCTCACATGTTTTCGTGTGAGGATTCTAAAAATGAAATCCGTTCGTGGAGATTCATTCTCGATCTTTCATTCTATGTTCAGGCTACTTAGAAAACCCTAATCCGGTAGGACTAGTTACCAGTTTTTGATTTCTTTAGTATTTGATCTCCGAATCGATTCTAATTCATTTCATTGGTCTCCTTAAACATAATTAAGGACTAAATACTACCAATAATTGGTCTAAGCATCACCAATTAAAGTTTTAAATTTTTCGGGTTATTACAAGTATACAAATCCAACAATCTCCCACTTATACTAAAGCAAAACTTTTAGTATACAATGTGTCTCTCTACTAGCTATTACAAACAACACCATCACATCACTTTACTTCTCCCACTTATACAAAAAGTTTCATTTCTAAGTGGGTGCCATCTTGCGCAATCCAAGTCATCGAATATGCTCTTCGTAGACTTTTTGCGGCAGGCTCTTCGTGAATGGGTCAACTAGGTTATCCGTAGTACCAATCTTTCTCAATCAACACATCTCCTCGTCTAACGATTTCTCGTATGATATGGTACTTTCTCTCTATGTGTTTGGTTGCCTTGTGGGTCCGTGGTTCCTTCGAGTTTGCATTCGCACCGAGTTATCACGATAAACTATGATACTCTTGGGCAAACTAGGTACCACGTCTAGATCCATGAGGTAGTTCTTGAACCATCTGACCTCTTTAGCGGTCTCCAAAGCGGCTACATATTCGGCTTCCATGGTAGAGTCCGCAATGCATCGTTGCTTTGCACTCACTTGAGATCTGGCTTCTCTCCCAAAGTAAACACATAGCACGAGGTGACTTCTTCTCGTCACGGTCGACTTGAAAATCCAGTCCAGAATAACCCAAAGGCATTAGACTATCTCGCATGGTAAACTAGCCTATAATATCGAGTCCTTTTCGGTGCTTGAGTATATGCTTTACCGATCAATGAGCTTGTCTAGGGTTAGGCGATATCTAGCTACTATGCTACCGCATGAGATATCGGGTCTTGTACATAGCATTGCATACATGAGACTTCCTCGGCGGAGCGTAAGGAACTTGTCTCATTCCTCTATCTCCTTTGTAGTCATAGGTGATCTCCCTTAGATAAAGGAACACCATGCACGAAGGTAGTAATCCTTTCTTGGCGGTTTGCATGCTAAAGCGAGTAATCACGATATCAATGTAAGGCGCTGAGATAAGCTCAACATTTTCCTCTTGCGATCTCGGTAAACCTTGATCCTAAGAATGTCTGATGCATCTCCTAAGTCTTTCATTTGAAACTGATCGGATAACCAACTCTTTCGTCTAATAACAACTTCACATTGTTGCCAGTAGAAGGATGTCATCTCGTAAAGTGTAAGAAATACCACATCACCGTTGACATCTAAGCGATACACATAACTTTCGCTAGGCAACTGGGTAAATCCATAGGACTTTACCACCTCGTCAAAGCATAAGTTCCAGGATCGTGAAGCTTGCTAAGTCCATAAATGGACTTCTTAAGCTTCCATACTAGATGCTCTTCACCCTTCACCACATAACCTTCGGGTTGCTGCATATAGATGTCTCTACCTTCTTCAAGGTAATCATTTAGAAAAGCGGTTTTTACATCCATTTGCCAAACCTCGAGGTTTAAGTGGGCTGCTATGGCTAGAAGAATTCTGATGGACTTGAGCATTGATACGGGCGAAAAGGTCTCATCGAAATCGATGCCCTCAATCTGAGTGTACCCTTTTGCCACAAGACTAGCTTTAAAAGCTGAAACCTCTCCATCCGAATCTCTTCCTCTTGTATACCCACTTACTACTTATGGCTTCCTTGTCATCTGGTAGAGGTGTCTTTTCATATACATCCATAGATGTTATGGACTCAATTTCTAGGTCCATAGCGGTGTGCCATGATCTTGCATCACTGTCTTGTATCGCCTCACTGTATGTCCATGGGTCGATTATTGCCTGCTCTTTTCCTGGGATTAAATCCGAAGATTCACCCACGATCATAAATCGCTCAGGTTGACGAACAACCCTCCCACTACGACGAGGCGCTACTGGCACAATGGCAACGGTGGGTGCAGTAACTTGTGGTTCGCTATCTTGCAAAACTTGCTGGATAGGTGCCACTTGTACGGTCGGTATCTCCAGTGGAACTCGACCCACTTCAATTTCTTGAAGTATCTGGTGTCGATCCCTCCCACTAGACACGACATCTCGTACCTTTGGTTTAATCGGTGGCGGAATACGATCATCTTCTAATTCTTGAAGAATGATTTCAACTTTGGATTTATGGTTTTTCATATAATCCTCTTCTAAGAATCGGGCATTAGTGCTAATAATGACCTTCTGATCCTTAGGACTATAGAAATAACCACCATTCGTTCCTCTAGGATAGCCAATAAAAAGCCTTGCTTCAGATCTAGACTCCAACTTGTTAGCCTTCTTGTTCAGCACATGTGTTGGACTACCCCATATCCTTATGTGGTTTAAACTAGGCTTGCGCCCAAACCACAACTCGAACGGGGTCTTTTGGACTGACTTGGATGGTACTAGATTTAGCAAGTATGCCGCTGTTTCTAAGGCATACCCCCAGAATGAAATAGGCAACGTTGCATAACTCATCATCGATCTAACCATTTCTAAGAGAGTCCTATTTCTTCACTCTGATACACCATTTTGCTGTGGTGTGCCTGGTGTAGTGAGATGGCAGGTAATCGCACCCTGCACCAAATAGTACATAAACTCGGTACTGAGGTATTCGTCACCGCGATCAGACTGCAGTGACTTGATACTTTTACCAAGCTTCGTCTCCACTTCCGCCTTAAATTCTTTGAATTTCTCAAAGCATTCAGACTTACGGTGAAGTAGGTATATGTATCCGTACCTTGAGTAATCGTCAATGAAAGTGATAAAATACTCGTACCTCCACGAGCTTACGTGGACATAGGTCCACAGTCGAATGGACTAGCTCAACACTTCTTTGGCTCTATAACCCTTCGCTTTGAAGGGTGCAGTCGACATCTTTCCTTCTCTGACGGATTCGCAGATCGGAGCAGATGGCTGTGAGATCACCCAACGCCTATTCTTAGCCGGTCTTTGGATCCTATTTAGATTGATGTGACCTAATCTAAGATGCCAGAGAAATGTGGTGTCATCATGCGAAGAAAACTTTCTCTTTTTAAGGTTTGATGTAGATGCAACATAATTAAAGGTATTATGTTTGGCAGAAATAGTATAAAGCGAATTATATAAAGTGCCACCATAGATAACTTCGTCATTTCTTATGATAGAAACACCACTATCAAAAACAACTGAATATCCATGAATAAATAGTTTCGAAACTGAAATAAGGATTCGCCGAAACTCCGGCACATATAAAACGTCTTTTAATACTAAAACTGTCCTATCAAAATATAAAGTAACATCACCGACTGCAACGGCCTCGACTTTCACCGCGTTGCCCATGGAGATCGTTATCTCGCCATCATGCAGCTCCCTTCTCCGCAAGAACCCCTGCAAGGTGTAACAAACATGATCAGTCGCACTCGTATCTACTACCCATGAATGAGTATAACAAGTCGCTAAACATGTTTCCGTTATTAAAGCAAATGGCGTACCTTGAGCCTTGAGTATAGGGCACTTGGCCTTCCAATGCCCAGTCTTGCCTCACTTGAAGCACTTGCCCCTCTCATTTGGCTTTTTCAAGCCTCCGGTGGCAGACATGTTCTTGCTCCCACTACTCCCACTGGTTCCTTTGCCTTTACCATATTTGGTGCCCCTTTTTTCTTCTTCCATTTTTCAACGGAAAATTTGGGCCCTTAGATGTGCTAGCAAGGGCATGTGCTCCTTTGCCCATGACTCCTTCCGCGGCCACGAGATTATTAAGCAACTGACTAAGTGTATACTCAGTCTTGCACATGATCGCATTCACGTGAAAATTCTCAAAAGACTTGGGCAGTGTGTTGAGGATGATACCGACCTTGGCTTCGCCGTCAATACCTCCTCCTAACTGATCAAGATTATCCATAAGATGAGTCATGTGGGAGATATGTTTATGGACCGAACTTCCTTCTTCCATCTTACACGCCAAGATTTCTCTCATTGTGTGGAAGCGGACTATCCGATCCGACTGCCTAAACTTACTCTCGAGACTTGACCATATTTCAGTCGCGTCTGCCATCGACTGATGCTACAGCTGCAAGCCTTTGGACATAGTAGTCATCATATAGCATTTGGCCATATTGTTTGACTTATGCCAAAGTCTGCTTGACTCTCGTTGCTCATTAGTCGATCGTCGATAAAGGGCATCGGGTTTGGGAGTAGTGAGAACAAACATGTGTTCTTCATTGATAAGAACATATTCCATGTTTCGTTTCCACTCGATAAAATTTGGACCGGATAGAGGATTTTGTGCGAGCATATTGATAATCGGTGTAAGAGACATATCTGAAAAGATAATGTAAACACATAAGCATACGATCGCACATAATTCGTAACTATAATATTGTAACCTTTTGATAAAATAATATTAATTGAAACCTCCAATCGCCCAAGGAATTCCACATGCAAACCACGCGTGTGGACGTTTACACATGAATCCCTCGACCAGACTAAAATATACCTTTTAGTCGTTTAATTTCAATCCATGTCAACTTATCATTATGACAAATGAAATTAATGATTGGACCTTATTAGACCACATCACTATCACAAGAAAGGACTTCGCGGGAAGTTGTACTTGAGGTGATGTCTAAGCAATGATCACAATTTTAACAGCAGAAAATGAATTCTTAGAATTGGCATACTCACTAAGACACGCGTGTGGACCTTTACACATGAAACTCCCACTTCTCAATAGATTAAAATGTTTTATTTAGAAATCTCATCTAACAAACTTATGATAAACAGTGCAAGCAAGCCACGTGTGTGGACGTTTACTCACAGTGCGTATCACTTTGTTTAGAGATCAAAAAGTGGAGGTCTTGACATTTTAATTTTAAAAATTAATATTTTGGATTTCTTGCTTAGTCTTTTGTTTCAAAGGGTTTGTCCATGCAGATCACGTAATCCTAGCATGCTTTTCGATAGAACTAAACATGTAATACATGCTCGCAGAATTCTAATATATGCTTGAAAAACGCGATAAACCTAGCATGCTTGCTATGCGCATCCAATCACGAAAATATATAATATGTTTATCTACGTAATTAAACATACATAGCATGCTTCTGCATAATTTAAACATCCACGACATGCTTTGAATGATAAAAATAAAATAAATTTGTTCATTGCGGCCCACTCGTGGATCCTGTACTTCCCTGCCTAATTTATTACATAAATTTGCAAAGTACAGATCTTCAAAAATCTCAAAAGCAGACCTCGCGTGCACGAGCACGGACGGATTCGTCAAACCGGATTTGGGCCAAAAATCAAAAATGGGCGAAAGCGATGGATCGGGCGAACCGATCAAAATGCGGAATCGGGTCAAAAAAACGGGTCTCGGCCGAAAACAGGCCGGGTCGGCCCAGAGTGCACTGGGCCGCGTGCGCTAGGGCACAGCCTATGCACACGCCCAGTCGCCCAGCCTCACTCCGCCGCCCTTCTGCCGCATCGTCGCCCACGCTGCCGAACCCTGCCGAGGAATCGCTCGCCGAGTCGCCCAATCCCACCGATACCTGCCGGGATGTCTACGCACGACTCGCGCACTGGGTCTGCTCGTGCGCCTCGCATGACGGGCACCCGCACGCTGAGGTCGCACGCTGTCAAGCCTGGCTGAGGAATCACCGAGTGCCGAGCAGTGTCGCACAGTCTGCCTGAAAGGCCCTGCACGCCATCTGCCGAGCCATGCCACCAAGCCTGCTGAGAATTGCGTTGCCGAGGCGACGCAGATTCTGGCCGAGGGCTGTCGAGACGCCGAGAAAACCGCGCGCGATCTGCCGAGAATCGCACGCGCCCCGTCTTCCGATGTCACCGAGAGCCGCACACCGAGACCCACCGAGCACTGTCGAGGCTTCCTCGTGAGAAACTCGCGCGCCTCGTCGCGTCACCCGAAGGCCTGCCGAGGCTATCGAGAGACGCTACGCACGACCCGTCGAGGCATCTGCACGAGAACCGCGCGTCCCGCACGCCCGATTGCTGAGCGCTGCTGCCGACTCCGCCCAGCAACGCCGAGAGCTGCCGAGGACCCTCACCCCTATGCGCCCGTGCGTTGCCAGATCTACCGAGAGCCCATGCCCCTGTCCGTCCTATGCTGCCGAGAAACGCACATGGCTACCGAGCGGTGTGCCTGCGAGCGCCGAGCACGCACAGCGTGTCGACGCCCGCACACACTCGTGCCGTGCGGCCGTTTCCGGCCAATTTTTTTTATTTTCTCGTTCTTCGTGCTTTTATCTTCGTTCTTCTTTTACATATAAGATTTACCAGAAAAAATCTAATCTAACCACGGATTTTCTCGTGGTGAAAAACAAAATCCGATAAAAATAAAACGAGCGACGATGAACGACAGATTCATAATTAATTAATTGTGCACGTTATAATCAAACGTGAATTAATCCAACAGAGCCTGGGATCAAAATCTTGGCTTTGATACCAATTGTAGGGAAATCTAATTTTAACCCTCTCCCGAGGATCTATCTTGGATGTTTAATTCACCATACATTGATTATATACCTAGCATGCACCTATATAATTAATTGCAATACGTAGGTATTTTTTCGTGTTTACCTGTGAATTTGTCGAGAAAGAATGGATCAAGACTCGTGCTTTGATCTTCTGGACTGTGTCCTGATTGCCTGAACTCCAATGCCGAGTGAGGACAATCTATGGAGAGTGCTATGAAAAATCGTCTTTCTTTCTTTTCACAATTTTCGAGAATTATGAATTGATCAACACTTTGATTTTCTCCCACCTTATATTTATAATGCAACCCTAAATCCTATCATGATAGAATTTATGCATATCTAATAAATATAATAATATCTCTTAAGATAGAGAGGATCAAAACAGAGTCCCAGTGGGACTCTATATGAAAGGGACGAAATTTCTCCTAGCTCCAGGCTTGGATGGGCCAGCCCAGGGATCGAATACAAGGAATAAAGATGGGCCTCAAATAAATTAATTATCTTATGTTCAGCCCAGAACATAAATTAATTCATAAATATTTATTCATGCCACTAGAGAATAAATGCTGACTTACCCCTTTATTTCCGAAGTTGAGTCGAGTTTGCACTTAGACTTCACGAATCCCCTTATTTAAGATATCGTCGTCGATAATTATTTACTGATTACATTGCTTAAAATAATTAATATCTTTAATTCATAAGTAGTACCACTCAACCTTATTATTGTACTTGAGATAACTCAACTGCGGGGTTTAGTACAATAAACCTTTAACTTCGTTAAGGGGCGTCATCATCCTAGCGATCACGGTGACTCGACACGGGTAACTAGCATGACATACAAGCTACTACCACCCAAGATGTAGAGAATCTTGGGTTATCTCATGTAACCTCACCCATAACAAGTCGACAACTCATACTCACCTAATACCTTATCGGGGTTTAGATCAATGTAAAGTCACCGAGATCTATGTTCTTCACGACGGTCGGATAGAAGAACTCATCTCACTGTGATCCATCAATACGTCGAGGCGTACCGGCATAGACAAACAACCAAGTCAAGTCACTTCTTATCTATACATGACTATCCGACAACTCGTCCTCAAGTTGTCTCGGTGTGATACTTTTATATTTCATTAAGCTTGACCAATCATACGGACTTACGTGATCTACAACACAATTGTATGATCTAACTTATATATGAGATAAGGGGACATACATATGCAATCAAGTAAACAATTCGGATAGGAGATTGTAATAGTGGTAACAGGAAACATTGTATACAAGCTTAACCAAAACTGCTTCCAGTATACAAATCCAACACTAATATCAAGAATGTACATTTTCAAGCATGCTTCGACAACATTGAGAATTTATCGACGTTTTAAAACATGGTTTGACAATGGTTCAATGGCATTATATTGGGTTCAACAAAAACAATTCCGAGCATTCAAGTAACTCCTTGTTCATACAAGCATTTCCAATAAATCCATATTCTCATAAGCAAGTTGGCAACACAACAACAATGTAGAGATCATATTAATAAAATAATGACCATCATCAAGATTAGTTCGGTCGATTCGACACAACAAAACACAACAGCAGGTGAAGGCCAAAGTTCGGCAACGAGAAGTGTGGCTGAGAATAATGTATGATGACATAAAACTCTGGGCAACAAAACATATTAACATCAAACGAACAACATCAATAGTTGAACATATAGTCATGAATCAAAACATCCAGAGAAGCTCCTTTGCACAACATTCGATTCCAACATCCTCTCGAGCTCAACCTGCACGTTTAGAAATACATGCAGGGCGTGAGTACAAAATTGCACTCACTGGGTATATGCCAAAAAACATTAAAACATTGCCCTTAGGGCTATATGATTGACTTGCCATAACATTTGCAACGCACAGGGGTTTAAGTGAAAACCTGTGCATGCTTTTCATAAATAAATACTTACTTGCTTTCATATTCATAGCATCATAACAAATGCATATGCATGTTCTATGTCTGCAGACAACTTTCTCTTCTCATATCCACGGACTTTCTCTATGTGTTGAGAAGTAGGTCTCCTTCTCAAACACGCCTTGACCCAAAGGTCACTACTCGACGTCGGTAAATTATTTCTTTCTTTCTTTCTTTTTTTTCTCTTCCGTGGATAGGTAAATGCATCATGCTCATGCTGATGCTCAAAATCAGGCAAGTCAGTCAACTTTTCCAATAAATGCATATCATATCATTTGAAAATATATAAAAGCATATCATATCATTTTAGAAAATATTTTTACCCACCTGGCGACAGTCACTAGGATGGACTGTAATTTTTTTCTTTCATTTCTTTCTTCTTCTCTCTTGGTCCTTCAATCAACATAAAGCGGCATAAAAGCCTATCAAGAATCAAACAAGAAAATAACTCTTCACTAAGTCGTCAACACGACTATAACTTCTTGACACATAAGACGCGATGGTCTATAAACACTTGGGTCATTGCATCCTCTAACATCTTAAACATATAACAACTTTTAATTAAGCATCATAGGGCCAAACGAGGATAGAAGACTCAACTACGCGCGTAAACCGTCTAATCTTATCCAAAAACCAACAATATCTTACAAACATAGCGTATGCCCAACGTGAAAAATTGCGTAAGACGTCGTCTATCTTAGACGAACCTCTATATATGCTCAACTATAATCAAAGATCACTAATAGACCATCAAGACTTAAATATCAAAGCTTTAGCATAGAAAATACATTTTTGACGTCAAACTAAAAATTTTCAATTTTTGAATACGTCGGCCGAAAAATCCGAATAAATCCTTTTAAGCTTTATTCATATCATAGAATCCAAATATATACTCAAATGATCAAATAAAATCAAAAATCCAACATTATAAGGTCTAGGGTTTTTGGCCAAAAAGTGGTTTTCCAACGACTTCGATTTCAAACGTTTTTCTTGCTCAAAACATACTTATATCAACCCAACAATACATATATGAAGGAATATCGAGCATATAAACATCATAAATTCAAGATCATAGCCTGCATAATTTTCGAAAATCACCAAATTCCAAAGAATAAACACATGCTCAAAAATTCAACGTTAAACAACTCGTCGGTGATTAATCTAACATAACATCAAGAAATAATCAAACAACAACATATCCTCTTCATAAATCTCAAAAGGACCGAAAATTCAATATGCTTATAAGTTCATATTTTTAAATTTTTCAAACCTGAGATGTGTTCTAAGGACGAAATTATACCTGAATACAAAGACGGATCGAAAATTCAACGGTTGGATCTTGAAAATTTGGAGCTTGAATTTAAAAAATTTTAGTGTGTGTAGTATGTGTGTTGGACGAAAATTAGGAAGAAAAAATGAAGAAGATGAATAGTAATACATATATATTAATCCACAAATTTTCTATTTATTTTTCCTTTTCTTTAATATGGTGATTATTCACCATATTTGATAAACGCACTTTTTACTCGTTTATTAATGTTATATTATGATGATTTTAGATCAGTTTAAGTGCGGTTATATAGTTGATTTCTACATTTAGCTATTTTTGGAATATATTGCTCTTGGGTTTTCTTTTTGGTGTTCTATAGGTGTTACATGTGATAATCGAGCGCAAGGCAAAGAACTAACCAAAGGATGAAAAGGAACAGAGGCTAGCGGACACCCTAGCGGCCGCTAGCCCGATCGCGAGCTCGAGCGGAAAACATACTGTCTCAAGACTACCGACCGACCTAGCGACTGCTAGGCAAAGCCAACGATCGCGAGCCTGCCCGCGAGAGATCTGAAAAAGCTATTGTCTCAAAACTCGCGACCGAGCTAGCGACCGCTAGTTCAATTGCTAGGTAAACCACGCGACTGCGAACCTGGCCGCGAGCTCATCGAAGAAATCTACTGTCTCACAACAAGCGATCGAGCTAGCAACCGCTAGGCGCGATGGCCTGGCGCGAATTAGGGTTTCAGCCCATTTCCTATATATATCCCTAGACTTGTGCATGCGCCTCTCTCTACGTTTTTGCCCAGAATTCAATTTATTTTTAGATACTCTTGCTTTAGCTTTGATTTTCATTCATCTAGGTTTAAGATTATCATTGTTCTACGTTACATTACGTTTTGTAATCGCTTTGGAGAAATTTCATCCGAAGGAATTCTATTTTTCCCATTTTTCTACTCGGGTTTGGATTCAAACCTTAGATTGTTCTTCAAACGCTACATTACGGGTTTAATCTATTCAATTCTTATTTTAATGATTCATTCGTATTTTATTTCCATTATTATATCTAGCTAATTTTCTGTTCTAATGCTAGGGTTTGTATGGTTCTATCCTAAGTGTGGTGATTTATGTTATTTGTTATTTACCTTCCTGGCATTGATTTGTGATTCTCGGTGCTAAATCTTATGTGTTAATTTCTGATAAACTTTAATGCGTACATAGTTCCCAGTTGAATACTTAGCAGTTTTAATTGTCAGTCGATCTTGAATGCACAATACGAATAAACCTTAAGTCGTAGCTGAGATAGGAACATTCGTAGGAAGCATATTCTTTGTAATCTTTTGGAGTTGCTAATTTCCACCTAAAGACGTAACAGTAATAGGGAAATTAGTAATCCACTACCACAATTGCCGTAGCTGAAATTGTTGGTTACATATGTGATCTTTCATCTTGGCTGGATTAAAATTGGTTAATAGGAAGCAAGATAAACATACGCTGTGGGTAGGATTAATACATCCTTGGGGTTAGTCTCTTAGTTTATTTATCTCTTAGATATTTATTTTATTTGTTTTACTTGCCAGAGCTAATTTCTCCATTTTTCTCCAGGTAGTTTATGATCACAAGGTCCTCGGGACCTCCTGAACAACCTTTAGATCCCGAGATCGAAAGTACTCAAAGGAGAAGGAGACGAGAAAGGAGAAGACAAGAGACGACAGCGAATCCGAAAAATGTTGGTGTACCTCCCAAGCACGCTTCACGTCTTCTGGCAGAATTTACTGAGATGCAGCGCCAGATGACGAACATGGGACTCCTCCCTGCTATAGAGACGAGACCTCTAAACTACATGTACCGACCACCAACTGAGCAGTTCCAAGGAGGTTGATGGGGCCCTGAAGTGAATGCGAACAATTTCGAATTGTAGCCGGCCCTGATCAGCATGGTACAAGGAGAGCAATTTGGGGGAGGAGTGACAGAAGATCCGAATGCTCATCTGGAGACATACTTGGATATATGTGACACCATCAAGCAGAATGGGGTGCCACAGGATACGATCCGGATGCGCATGTTCGTATTTTCTCTGCGCAACCAGGCGAATGATTGGTTCAAGAGCCTGGATCGTACTTGAATCAACAGTTGGGGGAAGCTTTGCGAGAAGTTTCTTTCGAAATACTTTCCGCCGGCTAAAGCACAGAAGATTATAGCCGAGATCTCCCACTTCTCCCAATTGGGAGATGAGTCATTGTTTGAATCTTGGGAGAGATTCAGAAGCTTATTAAGAAAATGCCCTCAACATGGATTCTCCAGGGAGCAGCAGATTACACAGTTCTACAGTGGACTGACATCTCACACGAGGAGCATTGTCGATGCATCGGCAGGAGGATGCCTATTAAACCGACGAGTGGAGGATGACAGCAAGATTTTAGAAGAGATGGCTGCTAACATCTATCAATGGCCTATGGAGAGGACACCTTTGGTTAAGGCAACTGCTGTAGAGGCCGACTCTAAGTACGACGATCTCATGGAGAAGTTCACTCTTCTGAAGAGTCAGTTCGAAAAGAAGATGAAAGCAAAGGGGGTGGCTCACATTATCTCTACAGAGTCAGACATGATAGAGGCGGAGGACGTGAATTATATCAATCAGAGAAATCGCCTGGGGAAAATCCGACATACCATCCAAACAACAGAAATCATCCTAATTTCTCATATGCCAATCCCAATAACTTCCAGCAACCTCCACCCGGCTTTTCAGTGTAGAATGGAATGTTTCAAGAGGCGAAGAAGCAGAGCTTGGAAGATATGATGCAGCAGTTGGTTGTGAGCAACCAATAATTCACAACGCAACAAAACTCGTTCATAAGCAACACGGGGCAGAAGATGACTCATCTGGAGTCCACTGTAATGGCTATGGGGAAACACATGAAGATGATGGAGTACCAAATCAGTCAAATAGCCACACAACAGAATGGGCAACATAAGTCGGGCCAATTTCTGAGTATTACGGAGGTGAACCCGAAAAATCATTGCAATGCCAACCAGCTAAGGAGTGGAAAAGCTTACCAGAACCATCCTGAACGAGGAGAAGGATGTGCGTTGAACGAGGAGGAGATCGCGACCGAGCTAGCGACCGCTAGCTCGGCCGTCAGGAAAGAGACAGAACGTATTCCCGAGAAGCTAGCGACCGACCAAGCGACCGCTAGGTCGGCCACGATAAAATGTACAGAGAGTTCTAACGACGAGCTTGCGACCGCTAGCCCGGCCGTGAGGAAGAAGGCAGACGCGGCTCCAGTGCCTAGCGACCACCCTAGCGGTTGCGAGGGTAGCCACGAGGCAGAGCCGACGAAGAGATATCTAACCTACACTCCTCCGGTCCCGTTCCCGAGTCGACTAGCCAAGCCAAAGTATGACGAGAAGCTGACCAGATTTATGGAGATATTTCAGAAGGTGCACATCAACATTCCATTACTTGATGCACTCAGAGACATGCTAGGATATGTGAAATTTCTGAAGGATGCTGGGGCTAATAAGAAAAAGTTGGTAAAGTTGGAGACTATTAATTTGTCTCAAGAGTGCAGTGTTGTGCTGCAAAAGAAGTTGCGGCTCAAGCAGAAGGATCCAGGCAGCTTCACAATCGTGTGTGTCATTGGATGGCATACTTTCTCCAAAGTGTTGTGTGATTTAGGGGCAAGCATCAACCTGATGCCGTTGTCCATATTCAATAGACTGGAGATTGGGGAGATCAAGCCAACGACCATTGCTCTCCAGATGGCAGACACATCGGTGACTTATCCGAAAGGGATAGTGGAAGACGTGCTCATCAAAGTTAGAAACTTCATTTTTCCAGCGGACTTTGTAGTTCTCGACATGCCAGAGGATGGAAACACGCCTCTTATTCTTGGGAGACCGTTCTTAGCCACAGACAGAGCACTGATCGATGTGCAGGATGGAGGCCTCACCTTCAGGGTCAACGATGAGGAGATGAAAATCTCTATTTACGATGCGATAAAGCAACTTGAAGAGAAGACCATGGAAGAATGTCGAGTCATAGAGGAGATGTCTTCTACCCACTTACAATCAGCAGATCCGGTGGAGTTTTGTATGCAGAACTCGATTTTCTCTCCCTCAGACCTCGATGAGGCTTGTGATGAGATTTTAGAGTACCTTGAAGCCATTGAAGAAGTAAAGGCCTTCCCCAAGGAGTCAGTGCCTTACTTAGACGTGAGGAAGCCGATTGGAGAAAATGATGCCGTGGTGGCAACAAAAAGAGCAACCGCCCAAGGTGGAGTTAAAAGAGTTACCTGACCACCTTCAGTATGCCTTTCTAGGTGAAGATGATACTTTTCCGGTTATAATCTCTTCGGAGTTGACAGATGAAGAGTCGAAGAAGTTGATGATCGTCTTTGAAAGCTTGATCAAGTCTGCGATTGGGTGGACTATCTACGATATCGAGGGGTCACCCTTGATTTGCATGCACCGAATCCTGTTGCAGAATGAATACAAACCAAAGGTGCAACCTCAACGCCGCCTGAATCCGACAATGTAAGAGGTCATGAGGAAAGAAGTTCTGAAGCTGTTAGACGCGGGCATGATATATGCTATCTGAGACAGTGAGTGGGTGAACCCAACTCAAGTGGTGTCCAAGAAAGGGTGAGTCACCGTGATTAGAGATGAAAAGAACGAGCTTGTAGCAACAAGACTTGTGACAGGATGGCGAGTATGCATTGACTACCGTGCTCTGAATGCAGCCACAAGGAAGGACCATTTTCCCCTGCCATTCATTGATCAGATGTTGGACAGACTGGCGGGGTATGGGTTTTATTGTTTCATGGATGGATATTCGGGGTATAATCAGATTGTCATCGCCCCAGAGGACCAGCACAAGACGGTGTTCACGTGTCCGTATGGAGTCTTTGCCTATAGGAGAATGTCGTTTGGTTTGTGCAATGCTCCAGCCACTTTTCAGAGATGTATGATGTCCATCTTCCATGGCTTGATTGAAAACATTATGGAGGTGTTCATGGACGACTTTTCCGTATTTGGCTCTTCTTTTGACCATTGTCTACACAATCTATCCCAAGTGTTACACAAATATGAGGAGACGAACTTAGTGCTCAACTGGGAGAAGTGCCATTTTATGGTTAAGGAAGGTCTGGTGCTTGGCCACAAGGTTTCTACTAAGGGCTTGGAAGTGGACCGAGCCAAGATTGTTGCCATCGAGAAGCTGCCTCCACCTACCAATGTCAAATCAGTGAGGAGTTTTCTCGGACATGCCGACTTTTACAGAAGATTCATCAAGGACTTTTCCACGATCACGAAGCCGCTGTGTGTGGATTGCTAGAGAAGGACACCAAGTTCGTGTTCACCAGTGAGTGCTTGGGGGCGTTTGAAAAGTTGAAGCAAGCTCTGATCTCAACTCCAGTTTTGGTCTCACCTGATTGGAGCCAACCATTTGAGCTTAAGTGTGATGCTAGTGATTGGGCAGTGGGAGCCGTGTTGGGACAGAAAAGAGATAAGTTGTTCAGAGTCATCTATTATGCGAGTAAGACGCTCGACTCGGCTCAGATGAACTACACTACCACGGAGAAAGAGTTACTTGTAGTGGTCTATGCTTTCGACAAGTTTAGACCTTATTTGGTGGGCACCCACACTATTGTCCATACCGACCATGCCGTCATTCCCTATCTGTTCAACAAGAAAGATTTGAAGTCGAGATTGGTGAGATGGATTCTCATTCTTTAGGAGTTCGACATGGAGATCAAGGACCGAAAAGGGTGGTAGAATATGGTAGCAGACCACCTATCTAGATTGGAGGAGCCAATTGAAGAAAAAGATAAGCGAATTGGGATCAAGGAGAACTTCCCAGATGAGCATATCCTGAGCATAGTTTATCATACGCCATGGTACGCAGATTTTGTGAACTATTTGGTGATTGGATTAATACCCTCGTCGTGCAGTCATCATCAAAAGAAGAAGTTTCTCCATGATGTGAAGTTCTATTATTGGGATGACCCTCATCTTTATCGCCGATGGCTTGATACGTCGTTGTGTCCCCCAAGGGGAATGGGAGGAGATAATCCATGAGTGCCACAGTTCATTGAATGGAGGATATTTTACAGCAGCCAAGACTGCAGAAAAGGTCTACTTGAGTGGTTTCTACTGGCCATCTATCTTCAAGGATTGCCAAAGTGTTGTGAAGAGATGTGACAGCTGTCAAAGGATGGGGAACGTAACCAAAAAGGATGAGATGTCATAGAATAGCATTATGGAAGTGGAGTGATAACTCTTGTAAAAGAGTTATTATGTACCCTTATGATAATTTTGAGTGTTGTTCGCATTCGTGTGTTTGTGTTGTCGGTGTGTTTATGTTGTGTTTTGTGTGTGCGTGTAGGATTGAGTTGGGTGCTTTTAAGGGTTTTATGTTCTTTTAAAGCTTTATTTAATCAATCTATGGTATGTAGCGGGAAGAGCGACGGTAAAGGCGATCTTTGAAGTCCGAGTCGAAGCGAGCTCGGGTCGAGCGCACAAACAAGGCCGAACTTCGTGACCGAGCTTGACTTGAAATCTGAGGAAGGATAGAGCGAACAAGGCTGGAGTAATGCGGGAGCAGGTCGAACTCGAAGGCAAGTCAAAGCTCAAGGAAAAGTGGCGGGGATCTTTGGGCGAAGTCGAGCCGAGCTCGGAAGAGAGGCCGACCACACTCGAGCCGAGATCAAGGCCGCGAGCTCGAGCTCGTGCTCGTGACAAAAGGCGAGCTCGAGCTCGTGACCAAAGACGAGCTCGTGGCGAAACCGGACTCCGGGAAGAGAGAGAAGCGAGACAAGGTTGAGTTCGTGGTGAAGCCGAGCTCGTAAATTAAGTCGAGCTAGCAACCAAAGTCAAAATCGGGTGAAGTCGGTCGTAAGCGGAGAAGAGCACATCTTGATGGATGATCAACGACAGTATGAAAGGTTTGGTGAGGCGAGGAGATCTGCGGGACCAACGCCACGTGGCATCTTGCCACGGCGGCATAAAGGGACGCGGGTTGTTATCTGTCGAGCCGTGAAATGGATTAAAAATCGGAGGTTGAAGGGGTGGCGGTCGCCGTCTGCACCCCTAAAAGAGCGAGTTGGTTATTAAAGGGGACGGACAACGAAGGATTATCAATCATTCAGGAAGATCACAATCATTAGAAGGAGGAGGAATCGGAGGGTGACAACTTGGAGAAGAAGCCATCGGAAGGCGGCGATCGAAAAGCACATGATTCGGTGGCGAGTTCACTTTCTTTTCTCGAATTCTTTTAGCTTGTTATGGCATTCGTTTATACGGATATTGTTGAACAGCTCGCTATGAGCTAAATTTGTAGGACTTGATCTTTTGATGAAACCCATGCTCGTGTGTGTGAGCTCGTTTCTCGCTTATCTTGTTAATTTGCTATTGTTCTCTTGGGTTTATTCATCTTGCTTGTGATTGATCACCATGGGTGGGATTTTAGCTCTATAATTTCTGGGAAGTTCTTATAGAGTGGAAAACAAGAGAGTGATGCAAGAACATAATTTAAATATTATGTGTGTGAATAGCATAGGAATATGTGTTTACCTTGCGTGACATACATGAATGGATTAGTAAAGATATTCTAAGAGCTGTTTGGTATAGGAATATATCGAATGACTTATAGAATATAATCTTAGATTTGGAAAAATACTAAGAATCGGAGAAGTTCATGTCATGGTATAAGGCAACGATAAAGCTGTAGCATATTTAATACAAAGCATGGGTGGAATTGAGAGGTCAAGTCTATTTCTCTTCTTATTATCAATTGTTTTATCATTCGTCTGAAATTTCACCTCACTTCATAGTAACATTCTCATTGTTTGATTTCCATCTGTTCTTCTTATGATTGTTACTTCCTGTTTTATTTCCCTTGTGTTGTTTTAAACAAAAAATTGATTGTCGGCGTGATTTAAAAAGTACGATCCCTGTGGATTCGATCTCGGAATATTTTCGTGTATTACTTGTTGACTACGTGCACTTGCGTATATTTAATTGTATTGCAACATTATATCTCACAACAAGTTTTTGGCGCCATTGCCGGGGATCGCCAATTATAAATTACGTTGATATTGCAATTTTGTGTTTAATTGTTATTAGTGGTTAGCTCGATTGTTTTCTTTTGCGTGAAGCAGGGGCTCTGGATTGTGGTATATCATAAAGCAAAGCGCGGTATTATACCGTTAGATCACGAAATTGAGCGTACTTTTAGTAGAGGAAAGCGACATCAAAACATCCATGAGCCTGAGCGAAATGGCGCGTCGAGGAGGTGACGGAGAAATGCCATAGTCATTCTTGATGGCCAGGAAAGGGTATCGTGACTACGCTAACCCGATTTAATGAGTTAAATCCGGGAATTACCCGACCGAGTGCAAGCAAACCGGTTTGGTGAAGCGGTCATGTTCCAAATCTCCAAATAGTGGGGCGATTCGGTGGCAATGACCACAAAGGATCCACATCTTCATCTTGGTCTTTCTTGGAGGTCGGTGACTCGTTCGAGTTACACGTGTCTCGGCGGCGTTGAGACTTGGTTGTTTCCTTTTTTCGCTACGAGATCGTGCAAAAGCATGGTGAATGGTCTTCCATTAGATTCTATCACTTCATGGAGCGAGCTCGGAGAAAATTTTTAATGAAGTACTTCACGCCTACAAAGAATGCGAGATTCCGTAGCGACATCATGTCGTTCGGTAGAATGATGATGAGTCGATGTGCGAGGCATGGGAGCGTTATAAGGAAATGCTACGAAATGTCCTCACCACGGCATTACGCCTGCATTCAACTTGAGACTTTCTATAATGGGTTAAGCGCGTCCACATGCTTGGTGCTCGATGCCTCGCAAATGGAGCTATTCTCTAAATCCTACAATGAGGCGTATGAGATCTTGGAAAGGATTGCAAATAACAAGCGCCAATGGTCCAATTCTCGTGCTCGATGGGAAGAAATTTGTTGCCGGTGTGTTGGAGGTCGATGCCTTAGCGGCGTGCTTGCTCAGTGGCATCCATGAGCAATATGTTAAAGGCTTGCAAATAACCAATCCGGTTGTTCAACCAACAAATGTTCGATGCCGCGCCCACAATGCAGTGAACAAGGTATCATGCGTTTATTGTGGAGAAGGGCATACTTTGATAGTTGCCCGTCAAACCCGACCTCGGTGTGCTACGGAAATCGAATGGCGGAGGAATAATCCTTACTCACAAACATACAATCCGGGGTGGAGACAACATCCTAATTTCTCGTGGGAGGCCGGGATCGAGGAACAAGTGGTGGTGGAAATTTTGAGAAAATACGTATCGACAAAATTTCCTACCAAAGCGACAACAGGCATTCCTGACTAAAACTATGGAAACTTTGATGAAGGAGTATATGGCGAGACGGATGCGATGTCTGAGGACAATCCACTTAAGCTCGAAATTTGGAGGTTCGGATCGGACAATTAGCCAACGAGATGAGGAATCGATCACTTGGCGATCTTCAGTGACACGAAAAATCCTCGGAAAGATAAAGAACATGACAAGGCTGTCACTCACGAAGTGGGAAGCGGATCAGAAACATAGTTGCAAACCAAGAAGAGAAGGCGGAGTCCTCAAACACAAAAAGCAAAGTGGAAGCACCGAAGCAAACCCATAATGCTGAGAAGCCTGCCGAAGTGAATCCACTGCCGAAGCAATTGGACGAGGTGGTTTATCGTCCACCACCACCTTTCCCCGAAAGGTTGAAAAAGAAACAACAAGATACTCAGTTTCGGAGATTTCTAGATGTCTTAAAGCAACTGCACATTAATATCCCATTGGTGGAGGCTTTGGAACAGATGTCGAACTATGTGAAGTTCTTGAAAGACATCCTCACAAAGAAGAGACGTCTGGGTGAGTTTGAAATAGTGGCACTGACCGAGAGCAGTAGTACCATGTTAAAGAGCAAAATTCCACCCAAATTGAAAGATCCAGGGAGCTTTACAATTCCATGCTCCATTGGAGGGCCTTAGCGTCGGTCGTGCTCTATCGCGATTTGGGAGCAAGTATAAACTTAATGCCGCTCTCAATATTCAGGAAGCTAGGGATAGGTGAAGCTAGACCTACGACAGTGATTTTGCAGTTGGCAGATAGATCGATGGCTTATCCTGAAGGAAAAATTGAAGATGTGCTATTAAAGGTGGATACATTCATCTTTCCCGTAGATTTCATCATTCTGGACTATGAAGCAGATCACGAGGTTCCTATTATCTTGGGACGTCCTTTCCTTGCAACTGGAAGGATTTTGATTGATGTCCAAAAAAGTGAACTCATAATGAGTGTAAATGAACAGAAGGTTACTTTCAACGTATTCAATGCTATGAAGTACCCAGACGAAGTGGAGGAATGCTCGGTAATTCAAGTATTAGAGCAGGTCGTCATGGATAAAATGCCGGAACACTCGTCTCAGTTTGAAGACAGTGATAATGAATATGCCGAGCTCATGGAGTTAGAGCAAGAAAGAGGGCTCCCTCAGCATCCCTCTAACGAGAGATCTGCCAAAGTGCCACCTCGTATCAATCGAGCTCCGGAGTCACTTTGGGACTCACGGATCGGTCCGTCCGGTATCAAACCTTGATAGGCGAACCTCAGGGCTTAGTGCGAAAACATTGCCCAACCACGAAATATGCTTATGCGGGCGAGGAAAAACTCTTCGATAATCATTTGGTTGCTCTCGAACGACAAGGAAGAATCCCTATTACGGTCTTTGCGCAAGTACAAGAGAGCTATTGGTTGGTCGATCGCCCGATATCAAAGGATCGATCCTTCTTTGTGTATGCACAAAATATTGTTGGAAGATTGCCACAGCACTTCCATAGAGCACCAGTGCCGTCTTAACCTAGCAATGAAAGAAGTGTTGAAGAAGGAAGTTATTAAATGGCTGGATGCTGAAATCATTTATCCGATCTCGGATAGTTCTTGGGTGAGCCCGGTGCAGTGCGTTCCTAAAAAAGGAGGGGTTACGGTGATTTCTAATGATCGACAAGAGCTGATTCCAACTCGGGTGATAACGGGATGGCGTGTTTGCGTGGATTACAGGAAATTGAACACGGCTACTAGGAAAGACCATTTTCTCTCGCCATTCATGGATCAAATGCTTGACAAACTCCTTTGGTAAGGAGTTCTTACATTTCTAGATGGGTATTACGGTTATCATCAGTTGCCATTGCACCCGATGATCAACACAAAACCACCTTCACCTGTCCCTATGGCACTTTTGCTTTTAGAAGGATGCCTTTTGGACTCTGTAATGCCCCTGCGACGTTCTAGCGTTGCATGATGGCCATATTTTCGAATATGGTGGAGAAGTCAGTTGAAATCTTCATGGATGACTTCTTCGTATTTGGGGATACTTTTGGGTATGCCTAAATAACTTGGGAAGGTCTGGAGGCGTTGCGGGCGACACACTTGGTCTTAAATTGGGAAAATACCACTTCATGGTGCGAGGGCATCGTGCTGGGCCATCACATATCGAAGAAGGGATCGAAGTGGACGAGCCAAGATCGAGTGATAGATAAATTTCCACCCCCTCTTGTTAAGGGTGTGCGTAGTTTCTTGGGGCATGCGGATTTTCTGAAGGTTTATAAAGGATTTTCAAAAATTTCTAAGCCCTTGTGTGCCTTCTTTGGAGAAAATAGCCACTTGAGTTTACTCGGGAATGTGCAAAGCGTTTGGCGTTTTGAAGCGAGCTCTAGTGACAGCTCGGTGATCATTGGTGCAGGCGGTCATTACCTTCGGTGATGTGCGGCCTTGTGACTTCACCGTGGGGGCGTCTTTGGGTCAGCGAAAGGAGAAGATATTCCACTCCATCTATTATGCTAGCAAAGCGTTGGTGGAAGCTCAAATCAATTACACCACTACGGAGAAGGAGCTGCTAGCGGTGGTATTCGCATGTGAAAAGTTTAGAGCCTACCTCGCGGTTCGGGGTGATTGTTTACACGGATCACGCGTCCGTCGGTATCTTGTCGCCAAGAAAGATGCGAGCCACGATTAATTCGATGGATCCACCTACGCAAGAATTTGATTTGGAGATTAGAGGCGGAAGGGCGAGAATCAGTGGCTAATCATCTATCCCGTTGCCAGCGGTGAGGGTGAAGAAACTCATGTCCAAATTCGGGATCATTCCCTTATGAACAATTGATGAGCATGCACCACCGTAGCACACCCGGTATGCGATTTTGTCAACTTCTTGGTCGGTGAAGTGTTGCCTCGACTTCTCATACCAGCAGGAGGAAAGATTTTTTCGAAGTCGACCATTACTTTGGGATGAACCATTCTTATATAAGCCTTGTCTTGTGGGTTGATGAGGCAGCTGCGTTCGCGTGAGAAATGGAATCAATTCTAGAAGGATGTCACGCCACCCCATCGGTGGTCACTTTGCGGACAAAGAACGGCTAAGGTACTCCAATCGGGTTATTTTGGCCGTCCTTATTCAAAGATGCTCATGCCTTTGTGCGTAAATGTGATCGATGTCAAAGAGTTGGAAATATGTCTGCTCGGAATGAGATAACAACGAACTTTATCTTAGAAATTAAGCTCTTTGATGTGTGGGGCCTTGATTTTATGGGTCATTTTTCGCCCTCCTTCGGCAACCTCTACATCCTAGTGGCGGTTGATTACGTATCTAAATGGGTGGAGGTCGTGGCAAGCTCGACTAATGATGAGAAAGTTATAATTAAGTTCTTGCAAAAGAACATATTTACACGATTCGGCACTCCCCGTGCGATCATTAGTGACGAAGGAACTCATTTTGTCAACAAAGGCGTTGAGTGTTGTCTAGCAGTATAACGTCCGCCACAAGATCGCTACGACATATCATCCTCAAGCGAATGGCCAAGCGGAACTCTCCAATAGCGAAATAAAGGTATCTTGGAGAAGGTGGTGAACCCGGTCGAAAGGATTGGTCCATACGCTTTGATGACGCAGTGTGGGCCTACAGAACAGCTTTCAAAACACCTTTAGGGATGTCACCTATCGGTTGGTCTATGGCAAAGCTTGTCATCTCCCACTGGAACTTGAGCATCGAGCTGTTGGGCGATAAAGAAACTTAATTTTGAGCATAAAGTGCTGGAGGAGGCTCGTTTGTCTTTGCAACTAAGTGAAATGGATGAATTCTGATGGTTTGCTTATGAGAATGCGAAATTGTACAAAGAAAAAACCAAGAGATGGCATGATAACAACATCTTGCGCCGTAAGTTCTTGCCGGGTCAGCAGGTGTTACTGTTTAATTCAAGGCTGAGGTTATTTCCTGGCAAACTTAAATCACGATGGTCAGGTCCTTTCACCATTCTTCGGGTAGCACCTCATGGTGCTATCACATGATTACAAGAAGGGACGTCAAGCCGTGAATTCATGGTTAATGGTCAGCGTGTCAAGCACTACTGTGGTGGCGAGGTCGTTCGTGAGAAGACCTCGACATCTCTGAAGGATGCCTGACCAGTGGTATCATGGGTTGCCATAGCGATCAGGCGCCTGGCAGCCCTTTTGTTCTATTTGTACATATTTGTTTTATTCTCGTTTGTCTCGTTGTTTTTGGGGTTGATAATAAATTGCCTTAACATTGTTATGAAGGAGGAGGGGTTTATGTGAAAATAATGTGTGAAATTTTAGATTGCAGGTGTGGTACATGCGTACCCCTGGGCAAAAATTCTGAGCATTATGCTAGTTTTTGTCCCAGTATTGGAATTGCAAAAAATGGAGAAAAAGTGAAATATCAGCTTGCTATCTTGGGAAAAAGAGCGGGAAAAATTGGGTTGACTTTTAATTTAAAAGACCTGCCCCTTTTTCTTTCCCACCCCACGATCAGCTATTTCTTCCATTTCTTTCATTTTGCTGCGCTTTTGCTCTCACTTCCCACGTCCGCCTGCGATTCTCTCAAAATTTTATTTTGGTTCTGAAATTCAATTGTCTCCTTCATTTTCCTCCTCCTACAAATTTAATTATCATGAGGAGATTCAACAGCAGGGTTAGGAAGCAGGTGGTACTTTTGTCTATTCCTAGCAATAATGCTGACACGCCCCTCATCATATCGGACGCCGAGTTGTCACCAGAAGCTTCACCGGTTTCTCCACGGGTTGTTGAGCAGTCTTCATCTAAGAGGAAAGCTAGCCAGAGCGATAAGGGTAAGGCTAAGTTATTGGAGGACCAGGAGGAGGCTATTCAAGTAAAAAGGCGGTGGACAAACCCTCATCACCAAAGCGGGGCGTTCAATCGGCGCCATTCCTAAATTCGAGCTCATGGTGGGTTCGAGAGATTTCAGCGCCTGAAACCAAGGCAATTATGGATGGAGAAGGGTTTTCAGAAATCGAAAGAGACTCCAGTGTTCGTGGTGGAGCTGATATCCCTAAATGGTTGGGCCTCTTTTGCGGCAATTCCTCCCCCACCTATTACGCCGCTAGTCAAAGAATTCTACGCGAACATCATGCCTCTGCCTAATAAGGAGGGTTTATCGGTTGTGGTGAGGGGTAAGTTAGTGGTTTTCTCTCCGGAAACAATTAATGATTTTTATAAATTGGAGAATGAGGTGGATGATGTTTTCTCCGCCATGAAGAGGGCCCCTTCGGTTGATGATTTAGAAGAGGCGCTAAGACTGACGGCCGTCGAAGGAAAGGAGTGGGCTTTTTCCACACAGGGGTGTCGATCCATAAAGGCCGCATCATTAAGATTGGAGGCCCATGTTTGGCTTCATTTCATTAAGAGCCGTATACTGCCCACCACCCATGACACCACTGTCTCGGAGGAGGCGGATCTTTGCTCTCTGTGCATTTTCCTTTGGAAGGAAAGTAAATGTGGGCTCCCAAATATGGCGCGAGGTGGATGAGTGCCGTAAAAGGAAGAAAGGCCGTCTGTTCTTTCCCTCTTTGATTACTCAGTTGTGCATACAGGTCGGAGTGCCTTTTGGAGATGACGAAGATCGCCTCGCGGAGAAAGCTTTTATCGATATAAAGACCTTGACTCATCGTCATAGTTCGGCCGAAAACCCATCTTCGCACGCCGCCAAGGCTGGTCCATCCCCACCAATGCCGACCTCCTCTGAGCCCACTGTTCTAGACATGCAGAAGTGCATCTGCTTGCAGGTCAAAGCCCTCATGCTTCGATCTGCTGCGCTAGAAGACGCTCTTAAGCATTATTGGGCGTATTGTCGTGAATGGGATCGTGTATTGGAGGATAGTCTCAGATCATTATCTACGGTAACTCTGCTAGCCTTCCCTGAATTCCCACACCAGGTATTCCAGGCTTGGCCTTTACCTTCGGATTTTGATTCTATCACCGGGGCTGAGAAGGAGAAAGACGCGAGGCCGAGCAGACTCGGTTGCAAAGAATGCTAGCCAAGTCGAGACTCGAACAACCAGAATCGACCCTACTACCCTAACTGAGGCCCGGGCACCATTTGCCCCATCTGCTGAAGTGCGCACCTCGACCGAGGCCGAGCTGGCTGTGTCTCCTGAAACCGAAGCTATTTCGCCTGCTACCGCTCCATCTACCCAAGTTTCTCCTACTCTTTCGGGATCTCCCGAAGTGTAGGCCAGGGGCGTTTTCTCTAACTCAATCATTTGTTGGTGTTTTGTTGTCGTGTGTATGTCTCGTCTGTTGTTGGTTGTTCCTTCTTATAGCTTTTGTTGGTTTGTTTGTGTGGTTCCTTTTCATGTTCTGGTTTTGTTTGTGTATGAGCATGTCATTTTTTTTTTCAATGACTGATGATGATGATGTCCGATTGGCAATGGATGGCTTTATGATGCTAGTATCTTTTTGTTTTATATTATAGTCGTTGGTCCTTCTCATTGCGTGTCTGGAATTGACCCTTATGTTTTGGGTATGTGCCTCTAATATTTAGGGTGTTAGCATATTAGTCTCTATAGGGATTGACCATTGAATTGGTAAACCTTAATTGGCGTACATTTTTGTATGAATGTCTGTCTCTTCTATTTGGTTAGGAATTCCCCTTGAGACAATATACTTGAGTGTTTTAATATGGATAGGACGTAGGCCATTTTTGGATCGATTGTGCCTTTCTAAGCCTACCCTGATATCTTAATTTCCTTAGGGTCCCCTTTTGAGCTTACAGCTTGTTCTTTCTTGCATCCTCTAAATAATCCCCTTTATACCCCACATATATTAAATCTTACCCTTCACCTTGGGCATGACTACTTGTGGTTCAATTTTTCTCATATCTATACCAGTTGCCCGTGTTTAATCTCCGTTCTAAAATAACATTGTTTCACCCCCCATTTTTGTTATAAAATTCAACATTGGGGACAATGTTGTGTTCTAAGTTTGGGGGTGGCGAGGTAAAGTAACCTCTGGAGTTGAGGGTGAAGTTGTTGTAAAAATGTGGGTTAATTTTGGGTTATTATGTTATACAAAAAAAAAAAAAAAAGTTTTGAACCTGCTGTATATGAAAAAGGAGAGGAAACAATGAAGAAAAAGGGTCTCTGTAGCAAAGAGGAAAGATATTTATAAGGCAAGTTTGAAACCAAGAATGAGTAAAGGTGCCCGGGTGTTTTGAGCTACATTATCCCAAACAATCCTACCTTCACCCTAGCCCAACATTATAAGCTTTTAAAGACCTACTGATCCAATATTGATGACACTCATGTTAGTGGAAAGTGGGCTGACCGAACTGAATTTGTGGAGACATTTGTGCACTTGATAATCAAAATATGATCATATTAAGGAGAACTAAGTTATGTGAAGATTCATGTAGTTGCTAATGTGTTAAATACCTGTTGATATATGTAGCGCAACATTCTTGCAATATGAGGTGATTAACTAGACTTGCAACGAGAAGGACTGAATGATTTACCTTCTTTGAAAATTTTGACTGAAAGCAACATCCTTAGTTGAATAGGCCATCATCTCAGCTGTCCTGAAGCATTATGAACACCGCTTCTGTGTTTTGTGTGTGCTTTTGTGTGCTCTGGGCAAAGCATCACTCGAGGGCGAGTAATGAGCTAAGTTTGGGGGTGTGATAACTCTTGTAAAAGAGTTATTATGTACCCTTTTTGATGATAATAACCTTGAGTTTTGTGTGTTATGTTCGTGTGTTTGTGTTGTTTGGTGTGTTTATGTTGTGTTTTCGTGTGTGTGCGTGTAGGATTGAGTTTGGTGCTTTTAAGGGGTTTTATGTTCTTTTTAAAGCTTTATTTAATCAATCTATGGCATGTAGCGAGAATAACAGCGATGAAGGCGATCTTGAAGTCCGTGAGTCGAAGCCAGCTCCGGGTCGAGCAGCGAAACAAGGCCGAACTCGTGAGCGAACTTGACTTGAAATACGAGGAAAGATAGAATGAACAAGGCTGGAGTAAGCGGGAGCAGGTCGAACTCGAAGGCAAGTCAGCTCAAAGGAAAAGTGGCGAGGATCTTTGGGCGAAGTCCGTGAGCTCAGGAAGATAGAACCGACCACACTCAAGCCGAGCTCAAGGCCGCGAGCTCGAATCGAGCGAGCTCACAACCAAAGACAGGCTCGTGGCGAAACCAAACTCCGGAAAGAGAGAGAGCGGACAAGGTTGAGTTCGTGGTGAAGCCGAGCTCGTAAATTAAGTCGAGCTAGCACCAAAGTCAAAATGCTGAGTGAAGTCGGTCGTAAGCGGAGAAGAGCATGTCTTGATGGATGATCAGCGACGGTATGAAAGGTTTTGGTGAAGGCGAGGAGATCAGAGGACCAACGCCACGTGGCATCTGGCCACGACAGCATAAAAGGGACGCGCGGGTTGTTATCTGTCAGAGCCATCAGAAATGGATTAAAAAATCAGAGGTTGAAGGGCTGGCAGGTGCGCCGTCTGTACCCCTAAAAAGAGCCAGAGTTGGTTATTAAAAGGGGGACAGACAACAGAAGCGGATTATCAATCATTCTGGGGAAGATCACAATCATTAGAAGGAGGAGGAATCAGAGGAGCGACAACTTGGAGAAGAAGCCATCGGAAGAGGTGACGATCCAAGAAGGAGCACGTGATTCCGACGACGAGTTTCACTTTCTTTTCTCGAATTCTTTTAGCTTGTTATGGCATTCGTTTATCTGGATATTGTTGAACAGCTCGCTATGAGCTAAATTTGTAGGACTTGATCTTTTGATGAAACCCATGCTCGTGTGACGAGCTCATTTCTACGCTTATCTTGTTAATTTGCTATTGTTCTCTTGGAGTTTATTCATCTTGCTTGTGATTGATCACCATGGGTGGGATTTTAGCTCTATAATTTCTGGGAAGTTCTTATAGAGTGGAAAACAAGAGAGTGACTCAAGAACATGATTTAAATATTATGTGTGTGAATAGCAAAGGAATATGTGTTTACCTTGCGTGACATACATGAATGGATTAGTAAAGATATTCTAAGAGCTATTTGGTATAGGAATATATCGAATGACTTATAGAATACAATCTTAGATTTGGAAAAATACTAAGAATCGGAGAAGTTCATGTCATGGTAATAAGGCAACGATAAAGCTGTAGCATATTTAATACAGAGCATGGGTGGAATTGAGAGGTCAAGTCTATTTCTTTTCTTATTATCAGTTGTTTTATCATTCGTCTGAAATTTCACCTCGCTTCATAGTAACATTCTCATTGTTTGATTTCCATCTGTTCTTCTTATGATTGTTACTTCCTGTTTTATTTCCCTTGTGTTGTTTTAAACAAAAAATTGATTGTCGGCGTGATTTAAAATGTGCGATCCCTGTGGATTCGATCTCGGAATATTTCCGTGTATTACTTGTTGACTACGTGCACTTGCGTATATTTAATTGTATTGCAACATTATAAGCTATTTGATGTGTGGGGAATTGACTTTATGGATCCGTTTTCCATATCTTGTGGTTACATCTACATTCTGCTTGCTGTGGAATACGTATCACGATGGGTGGAGGCAATTCCTACAGCCACTAGCGACTCCAAGGTAGTTATTAAATTCTTACATAAAAATATTCTAACTCGCTTTGGTGTACCTAGGGCATTGATCAGTGATGGAGGGTCGCACTTCAACAACAAGTGGCTAGGCAATGTCCTAGCTAAGTATGACGTGAAGCATAGAGTCAACTCTCCATATCACCCACAGGAGAATGGGCAAGCTGAGCTCGCAAACCGAGAGATTAAGAGAATATTAGAGAAATCGGTTGTCCATAGGAAGGATTGGGCCAAATAGTTAGATGATGCTCTTTGGGCCTACCGGACTGCCTACAAAGCGTCTATAGGTTTATCTCCATATCAAATGGTATTTGGAAAATCTTGCCATCTGCCGGTTGAGTTAGAGCATAAAGCCTATTGGGCCACGAGGAGGATTAACATGGACTTCAAGGAGGCCGGATTGAGAAGAGGCGAACAACTACTTGAGCTAGATGAGTGGAGGAACGAAGCTTTCGAAAACTCCCGTATTTACAAGGAACGAGCAAGGAAATTCCATGATCTAACTATTCGCCCAAAGCGATTCTCACCGGGAAATGAAGTTTTTCTCTACAATGCCCGACTCCGTCTCTTCCATGGAAAGATGAAATCAAGATGGTCGGGGCCATATACTGTCTACCGAGGACACGCTAATGGGAGCTATGAACTGCTAGATTCGAGTGACAACATCTTCAAAGTGAATGGGCAGTACCTCAAATCTTACTTCAAGTCGCACTTCAACCGTGAAGTCAAGGTGACCACGCTTAATGAGCTATGATGCGAGGTAACGTCAAACTAGCGACGAAAAATCTAGCACTGGTTGGGAGGTAACCCAATATATTTACCTACTTTTTGTTTTTCTTCTTTTCTATTTTATTTTTCTTTGTTTTTGTCTTGTCGTGTCTTGTTGGTCATTTTTGTGTCCCAAAATATGATTGCTTTTTATTAAAAACATAAAAAAAGGGGTCTAGCGACCGCTAGGTCGGCCGCGAGAAAAGGGACAGAACATTTTCGTCAAGACTAGCGACCACCCTAACGATCGCAGGGCGGTCGTGAGAAAGTGGGCAGAACTAGCGACCGAGCTAGCGATCGCTAGCTCGGCCGCGATGCCCGACCCGACCCATTTACATGCGTCGACCCGCGTATTTTGAACTGATATTTATACTTCTCCCCCTCATTTTTACACACTCACACACGCAACACACACTCAAACAAGCTCTCAAGCCCTAGTTCTTCAAACTTTTGCGCTTTCTAAGTCAATTCCACTCAAGGTATGCTTCATTTATTAAATTCTTCTTTGATTTTCGCTTGTAAGCATGAATTAGAAGAGTTCTAGATTTATATGGTTTTTGAGCATGTTTCTTACATTGTTAGCTGTATTTGTGTACATTGAAGTATATTGTTGGATGAATTCACCTACATTGTTGTTTTGGGGTCAAAAATCGCGAAACCCTAGCTGTTCATCGCGACTAGCGACTGTGCTAACAACCGCTAGCTGGCATGCAGCTCCTTCATGATCTCCGGCCGATGCCTCGCGACCAGCCTAGCGATCGCGAGGGCGATCGCGAGGCAACAAAATTTTCAGCATATGATGTGTTTTGCCAATATGTGTGTATTCTTTCCCTTGTTATACTTTGTACGACCATTTGTTATTACGGTGGGAGGAATTTTGCAAATTTCGAGTTTGGGGAAGCTTTATATGTTAAATGGGTTGACGTTTGTCTTAAAAATTTATTTGATATACATGAGCTAACATTGCAATATTTTTTAGGTACAATATGCCGCCGCATACATCCGGTAGCAAGCACAAAGGGAAAGAGCCCGCTTCTTCCTCGCAGGAGGAAACGATAGATGAATTCCACCCCCAGAACTTTGGCGTGCGTTTATCGATCCCATCTGCAAGGGACCGATGGAGGCGGTTGGTGCAGCTGAAGCACCGACATTCCAGATTTATGTGCATAAACACTTGTTAGGAGATGGGGATAGCCAACGATGTCATGTGGCTAGCCGAGCGATCCGGTCTTTATTCTGTCATCTCGGTGAATTATTTGACCTACCGGATCCTCACGCTGGAGTTTCTATCGACCATCTATGTCCACAAGATGCAAGGATCGCCAGATTACATCACCTTTCAGTTGGGTAACGAGCCCCGGTGGCTCTCAGTAGACGAGTTGAATGCAATCATCGATGACGCCCCCGACGGCAAATACATCGGAGATTTAGAGAACTCAGCCCACGAGATGTGGCCGTTGTTCATCGATCTAGCAGTGGAGCAGACCCCGTATTATGATGCCACGAGGGCAAAGGCAAGCTCGATACTGAATCTCATGATCCGCTACTTTCACCGCCTCCTCACTTTCATGATACATGCCCGCACCAACGCCGGCACAGTCCTCTCCCAAGATATGAGCATCATGATTGGTGCTGCAACCAGATAGAAGATGCACGCCAGCATGTTCCTCGCCCAGCATTTCCAGATGCAATCAGAAGTTTCTGGGAATGTGAGGATTTGCATAGGGGGTTTCGTCACCCCTATTGCCGACTTTTTCGGGGTGGCGATTCGTGAGGATCCAGTCTCACAGGAAATCTTCATGGACAAGTCATATCTTTATGTCCAGACGTTCCTGAAGTGAAACTACGGCACATATAAAATGTCTTTCAATACTAAACTTATCCTATTAAAACATAAAGAAACATCTCCGACTGCAACGGCCTCGACTTTCTGTTGTTAATATTGTGGTCATTGCTTAGGCATCACCTCAAGTACAACTTTCAGCGAAGTCCCTTCTTGTGATAGTGATGTGGTCTAGTAAGGTCCAATCATTAATTTCATTTGTCATAAGGATAAGTTGACATGGATTGAAATTAAATGACTAAAATGTATTTTTAGTCTGGTAGAGGGGTTCATGTGTAAACGTCTACACGCGTGGCTTGCATGTGGGATTCCTTGGGCGATTGGAGGTTTCAATTAATATTGTTTTATCAAAATGATACAATTTTATTATTACGAATTATGTGCGATCGTATGCTTATGAGTTTACATTACTTTTCAAATATGTCTCTCACACCGATTATCAATATGCTCGCACAAAAATCCTCTATCCGGTCCAAATTTTATCGAGTGAAAACGAAACATGGAATATGTTCTTATCGTAGAAGAACACATGTTTGTTCTAAATTACTACTAAACCCGATGCCCTTACTGACGCATCGACGAATGAGCAGCGAGAGTCAAGCAGACTTTGACATAAGTCAAATAATATAGCCAAATGCTATATGATGACAACTATATCCAAAGGCTTGCAGCTGCAGCGTCAGTGTATGGTAGACGCGACTGAAATATGGTCAAGTCTCGACAGTAAGTTTGGGCAGTCAGCCGCTTCCACACAATGAGAGAAATCTTGGCGTGTAGGATGGAAGAAGGAAGTTCGATCCATGAACATGTCTCCCACATGACTCGAACTTTTGCGTGAACGCAATCATGAGCAAGATCGAGTATACATTTAGTCAGTGCTAAATGATCTCATGGCCGTGGAAGGTGTCATGGGAAAAGGAGCACATGCCCTTGTTAGCAAATCTAAGGGCCCAAATTTTCCATTGAAAAATGGAAGAAGAAAAAGGGGTGCCAAAGGTGGTAGAGGCAAGGAAGCTAATGGGAGCAGTGGGAGAAAAAACATGGTGGCCACCGGAGGCTTGAAAAAGCCAAATGAGAGGGGCAGGTGCTTCAAGTGCGATAAGACTGGGCATTGGAAGGCTAAGTGTCCCATGATCAAGGCTCAAGGTACGCCATTTGCTTTAGTAACGAAAACATGTTTAGCGACTTGTTCGACTCATTCAAGGGGAGTAGATGCGGGTGCGACTGATCATGTTTGTTACACCTTGCAGGGGTTCCTGCGGACAAGGGAGCTATTTGATGGCGAGATAACGATCTCCATGGGCAACGCAGCAAAAGTCGAGGCCGTTGCAGTCGGAGATGTTTCTTTATGTTTTGATAGGATAATTTTAGTATTGAAAGACGTTTTATATGTGCCGGAGTTTCGGCGAAACCTTATTTCGGTTTCCAAACTATTTATACATGGATATTCTGTTGTTTTTGATAGTGGTGTTTCTATCATAAGAGATGACGAAGTTATATGTGGTGGCACTTTATATAATTCGCTTTATACTATTTCTGCCAAGCATAATACCTTTAATTATGTTGCATTTACATCAAACCTTAATAAGAAGAAGTTTTCTTTGCTAGATGACACCACATTTCTTTGGCATCTTAGATTAGGTCACATCAATCTAAATATGATACAAAGACTGGCTAAGAATGGAGCGATGGGTGAAATTACAGTTACTCCGTTCACAGTCTGCGAATCCTGTATAGAAGGAAATATGTCGACCAGACCCTTCAAAGCGAAGGGGTATAGAGCCAAAGAAGTGTTGGAGCTAGTCCATTCTGACCTGTGTGGACTAATGTCCACACAAGCTCGTAGAGGGTACGAGTATTTTGTCACTTTCATTGACGATTACTCAAGGTGTGGATACGTATACCTGCTTCACCGTAAGTCTGAATGCTTTGAGAAATTTAAAGAATTTAAGGCCGAAGTGGAGACGAAGCTAGGTAAGAGTATCAAGTCACTGCGGTCTAATTGCGGTGGCGGATACATCAGTAACGAGATCATGGACTATTTGGTGCAGTGTGGGATTACCTCCCAGCTCACTACACCGGGCAAACCACAGCACATTGGTGTGTCAGGGCGAAGAAATAGGACTCTCTTAGAAATGGTTAGATAAATGATGAGTTATGCAACATTGCCTATTTCGTTATGGGGGTATGCCATAGAAACATCGACATATTTTCACAATCTAGTACCGTCCAAATTAGTTGATAAAACCTCTTTCGAGTTATGGTTTGGGCGCAAGCCTAGTTTAAGCCATATAAGGATATGGGGCAGTCCAGTACATGTGTTGAACAAGAAAGCTGATAAGTTTGAGGCTAGATATAATGCAAGGCTGTTTATCGGTTATCCTAGAGGAACGAAAGGTGGTTATTTCTATAGTCCTAGGGATCAGAAGGTCGTTATTAGCACTAACGCCCGATTCTTAGAAGATGACTACATGAAAAACCGTAAATTCAAAGTTGAAATCATACTTCAAGAATTAGAAGATGATCGTGTTCTGCCACCGATTAGTCCAAATGTACTAGATGTCGTGTCTAGTGGGAGGGATCAACATCGGATGCCGTGTTCTGCCACCTACCCAGCAAGTTGTACAAGATAGAGAACCACAGGTTACTGCACCCACCGTTGCCATTGTGCCAGTAGCGCCTCATCGTAGTGGGAGGGTTGTTCGTCAACTCTAGCGATTTATGTTCGTGGGCGAATCTTTAGATTTAGTCCTAGGAAATGAGCAGGCTGTAATCGACCCATGGACATACAACGAGGCGATACAACACATAGATGCAAGATCATGGCACACCTCTATGGACTTAGAAATTGAGTCCATAACAGCAATGGATGTGGCGACCGCCTAAAACCTGTCGTCAAAGGTCCTCGGCGCGCCAAGATACTACTTGTAATCTCCTTCAACTTGAACACATAGTTTTATATATGGCAATTTAAGGGGTCGAACCCAAGAGAGCTGGTTGTGTTGTTACTCGAGTTGTCACAGTTTGAGTAGGAGGTTGCCCAAAGGGCAAGGTGTCAGTCAGGTTGACGGTCTCAGTATAAATGTACTGAGAGATAGATCTTGAGCAGAAAATAAAACTAAAAACTAAACACAAGGTAAAAGTCAAATAACAAGCAGTTAGGCCAAGGGTTCCACACGTTGAGATACTGGTCAAGATGTCGGTCATAGGTTCAAAGGTTTTCACCACGAGTATATGTCGTTGGATAAAGGTACCAAGGGGTAGGCGCCCATTTTTTGTCGTCACGTACACCAGGCCCCCAGCCCCAGCTTACCCATAGGTTTTAGGACGAAGTACAGAGACCCCCTGCCTTGCCCCCTTGCCAAGACGCTCTCCCTAGGAAGACACTTCACCAGGCTATCCCATCCCAACAGCTTGACTCACTAGACAGCCCAACTAGCCACAACCGGTCCAAGGGAGTGGCTCGTAGCCTTTTACCCAAGGCCGATGGCTACAATCACCCACTCCAGCCGCACTTCCCGGGACAAAGAGACACTCGATGTCTTACTCCGGCTATTGCTTGTAGCTACCCCTCCCCTCAAGGCTACCGACCGAGTTAACGCTCAAGGAAATGAATAACATGGGTATCAAGGCTTAGAGCTTCGGGAACACCCACTCTAGGTTCTAAGGACGTTTAGACCTCACGACTCTCATGACCTCGACTCAACGTGCTTCACCCCGAGCCCAACTAAACTGACTACTCACGCATAATCGACATAAACACAAAAGCAACAAACAAGAACATAAACGAAACCATACTTGAATATAAAATCAAATGGAAAGGAAAAGCAGTCTCTGGCAAGCAGTTGCTCGAACAGAGATAAAAAATACATTAACATAAAGGTTTGCCCGTATGACTTGTTTATCTTCCTCACGAATCACTCATGAAAACCAAAGGAAAATGAAAGAGAAAAGTGCAGAGAAAAACTAAGGACAAGATGCTTCCCCTCTAAAATCGATATATGTGAAGTGGTTGTTGGGAGCCAAAGTATACTCCTCTTTGGCTTGGTCTGTGTGCGCATCTCGAGATGGTAGGTGGTAAGGTCAGCAGCTAGCTCGGGTTTTGAACCATCGATGGAGACTCATCTGGCTTCAGCTGGACGGATTTGTCTCATCTCAACCACCACAGCTTGACCTTTCCCTTTTCGGCAAAAATCAACCTTGCGGCAGAGGAGGACCTTGCCATAATCTTCCCTTTTACGTGCAAGTCTGCCAGAGTTCTTGTCTTCGCCTCCCAGCTGTATTTTGAGTTTACCCTATGTCCCCTACGTAATTCCTCGTCCTTTTTCCCGCTCTTCCTTGACTCGATCATCCTCTTGGCCTCATGTCAACTCGTTGGTCAGGCTCAGTTCCCGCGTGGTACCGTGTCTTAGCAAGATGTCAAAATGCCTTGCCAAAGTAATTCTCGGGATTTTACCTCTCTCACAGGAGGTGGCCTAATCTTGCCCAATGTCCGTCTCAACCTGCGGCACCCCAAAGCGTGTCCTCCCAGACACAGACACACACACACACACACACAAAGAACACACAAAAATGCACTCTTTCTAGGGCAAGGACTACCCCAAAAAGAGCACGAAAAGCGGGCTCGTGACACTCACACACTTGAACCACGGTTGTCCTCAAGCGTGCAAGCATTCCTTGCCCAAAAAGAAAAACAAAACACACAAACAACACACGCAAAAACCAGCAATGATAAGATGAAACATAACAAAGATAATCTGGCATAGGCGATTAATACAGCTATGTATCAAGGTCAATCAAGATCGGGGCAAAGCAAGTTTGTGGAAGTTCCTCTCAAGCACTCAAACACTCTGTGTTTAGGGTCTCACGCTCAGTGATGACTTGATCAAGGAAGTGCCATAGGCTTGCCTGCCGTCTACTATCTCTGTGTAATACCCCGAAGATTTAAAGCCTAATTACGATGATTAAAATTCGTAAATTAGGGTTTCACCGCGATAATTGAATTATTAATTTATCGAACATTGATTTTGACTAATTATGATATAATGAATTCTTGTATCATATTCACTAATGATTAATGAATCAAAGAGTATAGTTATATTATTCTTTCGGTAGTATATTTCTAACGTCGATTGAATATCGATAGTTAATTACGTTATTATTTTTCTAAGTGGCGAAGCTTAGAATTACATTTCATTGATAATGAAATGGATTAATAATGTGATTACGACTTTATTACGACCATTTTGAGATGGGTCGATATTGAACGTTTTGAGACGTTTCAAACGTCAACATTTAGAGACGATTAGAAAAATAAGTCTAATGATTAAGGAATTATAATATTTAAATTCCTATGATTATTTTATGTAATGAGAGTATTATTTAGCATTAAAACAATGCTAGAAAATTAAGGAATAATTATGGGATAAAAGTTGTAATTTTTGAAAACCCTAAAATCGAAAATTAGGGTTTTCACCCATGAATCATTCTAATTATTTTTCCTATGATATAATTTATCATCTAAGACATATATTATGTTATATATCTATGAATTACAAGAAAAATAAAAAGTTTGACACTTATTCTATGAAAATGTCGTGAGCTAGTGCAATAGTATTAACATGAATGAAACTTTTTCTATCATTCCAACATGATATGTAAAAGTGGGATATTTAATTACACACCAACCAAGGTAATAAATGGAGGAATCAAGTGGGATGAAATGGCTTGTGTAAAAGTGTCGTGAACATGGACAAATGAAGAAAGAAGAATTTATGGAACTCTTTTATGAATTTGCTTCCTTAAAGTTAATGCTTGGGATTTAAATGGTGTAAGACAAAAATTAAAAATCCTCCTTTATGCAAATTGAAGTAGCCGTGTGTTTTTGATTAAATGGAGGTAGGAAGAAAGTTTGGGACTCTTGTGATGATTTGATTCCAAGTAGTAAATGCCTAGATAATTACACATGGTATAAGACAAAAAAATAATCACATCCCTTCCCTTTTTGAAATGAGGGTGCCGTCCCTTTTATTCAAAGCAAAGGAATTAAATTGTTTTGTTCAAGGTATAGTTAATAGCATTTACTTGTGTAAGAATGAGTCATAAAATAATTTGTGTATCTTGCTTGTATTTGTGAAGTGAGAAGACCGAGAGGGATGGTCAAGGCTAGTAAATGAATTATCTTATTATTTTGTTGATTTGTGTTTAAATGTAAGTGGATAAAGCAACGCAAAATTCATTTCCTTTCCCAAACAAAAACTGCCGTGAACTATAGAAAGGAGAACTTGAAGTGTTCATCCTTTTCATTCACCAAAACCTTGATACTAAAGCTTTGACACCAAAAATCCAAGCCGGTAAAAAGGTATAAAATCGAACAAGCTATTTATATACGTTAAAATTTTCGATTTCCAACCGTTCGATTTTAATATAGACGGATATGTTATAAATGAAAAATGATAGAAATATTGTTAGCATGTTTTGTTGTTTGTTGATATTGTTTATTATGCTAAGATGATATTGTTGATATGTATGGTTTTAAATTAAAAGCTAAGCATGCTTTGAAATTAATAGTGATAATCAAAAATTATCATGTTCATTTGTTGATGAATTAGTGATTTATGATGATAATAGAACCCATAGTGATTATTTGGAAATTTTTGGAAATCATACACAATAATTTTGTAATTACCGAAAATTTGTTGGAGGATTATGTTAATGTACAAATCATATCTATGTGATATTATAGCATATTCATGTTGTATGGCCTTAATTAGATGTTATGGGATTTTATTAGAAATTGTAGAAAACATGTGCTCATATATTTGAGAATGGCCGAGACCTATTAGGTTGGTAGGTTGATGGATAAATTATGATTGTGGGATATTATGATGTATTAGTGATACATGATAATGGTTAAGTATTGTGTGAATTTATAAAAAACTTTAGAAATATGTTTGGGTATATTTGGTAAAAAAAAATCGAGAACTACAAGGTGTAGGAAAATGATGTCCAATTTTCCTATAGCTAATGTTAATACATATTAATGATCCTATGATAATATAGTGTACTATATGAATTTAGAAGAATTTTTAGAAGAAGTTTGAAAATTTTAGCCAAGGAGACCGTGAGCTATTCTTGAGGATTAAGAGTTTTAATCTCTTTATATCAAAGAAAATAATATATTATATGTTTAGAAATTATTTTAGACTTATTGAGAATTTATGGGATTTTAGAAACATAGTATACTATGTTTACGGCGAAACGTTATATTAAATAACGTTGGTTATGAAAAATAATATGTAATGAATAAGTTAGGTGATATTAAAGTAAAATATTAATCAAGTTTATTGAATTACATGAAAAATCGAGAATTAGGGTTTTATGATAAGAAATCGATTGAAAATCGATTTATATGGAAATTAGTTATCAAATATGTGAATAAGTTGAAAAAGTTGTTAAGAAAAGTAAAAAACGTTGACTTAAGTCTACACGTATGATATACATCGAATAAATACACTAATACGTGTAAAACGTATTAAATTTATAAGGATATCTCTTTTGTGAAAAAAGATTTCATAATTGAAATCATTTTATGAAAGACGTTAGTATACGTTCAACGTTTAACCAAAAGGGTTAAAATGAGACCGTAGATCATATTACGTCTCTATCGAAGTACGAGAAATATTTAGTTAAGATACGCGATGAAACGACGTATTAATTTTAGTTAAGGGATTCGAATTATTATATTATAAGTTATCAAAGTTTATTAAACTTTGAAAATCTCGAAAGGCGTGACCAACGTACTAAAGTAGTTTTTATGGAAAGGTTGGATGCGGACGTGACGAGTTGACGAAAAAAGAAATCGATCTAAGAAAAACTACAGTCCAGGTGGGCTTTACTATACTCAAAATGATAAATGCTTATCAAATGATTTATTTACGATGCTTATTTGCAAGAAATGATGAGGAAATGATTATTTAATTACCTGCCCAAATTGTTTATGTTTTATGTATGTATCCTATCCATGATCGAATGATGCATATTGTTGGGTAGCTCCCACTTATGAAATGTTGAATTCGTATCCTTGTAAGTACCCACAAGGATGATTGAGAATTCGTATCCTGTGCCGGAGTGGCAAGGATTTTGTGCACTATTTTTGTGACTGTGTGCTGAAAGGGTGCTCGGTCGGTCACGGCGTCCGTGGGAGGAGGCCTCCTCTCCGGCGCGGAATGATTTATGAGATGATTTATGAGATGAGTTATTGATGATGTGATATGAGAAATGAAAGGGATATGGATCATACATACAAGGAAAAATGTTTGGCCAAGCGACGTTTATGAAAATGATGAAAATATTTTAGTAAGCACAAGGCCTTTCAAATAAAACCCTTGTGTCTTACCATAATGGGGCAGTGTAATTTAAAAATGAGGAAATGATTTGGCATGAGTCCACTGAGTGCATTCTTGTACTCAGCCCTGCATGTTTGTTTTTAAATGTGCAGGTTGAGCAGATGATGGATGGAGGCGTGTTGAGCAGTCGGAACCTCTTGTGATAATGATATGTTAGAAACCTTGACTACACATCGTCATATGTGTATTCACACGTCTTTCCACTGCAATAAAACTCTAAGTTAGCTTTTGATGTTGACAATTGATTACCTTCAGATCATTTGAATTCTCGTGTTAAGAATCTGTAGGTCTCTCTCTCCTCATATGTAAATCATGTATGTCTTGTATATAAAATGGTTACAGCTTCTTAGTTTACTTGAATTTAGTCCACAATTCTATGATTAATTGTATTTCATAATCCTTGATCACTGTTCCAAGTATTAGTCCTCGTTAATCATTCCTTAGGATTAGAGGGCTGTTACACTCTGTCATATAGCTTGGTCTAAGTTCTCTATCCTTAGGTCTTTTAGGGTTGTATCGAGTGGATTCTTGGCAAAGTATGAAGTAATTAAGCTTTGGGTAAGGTTGTCTTGACTTAGGTCTTGGGCAGAATGTTTTCTCATTTCTCTTGGCAAGATACTTACGGGCCAGAGCACACTTTATATTTTGGGGAAACTTCTTTTTCTTTTTCTTTTTTTAATCACGTGTTCCCCCACCCTTTTTTTTCTACACATTTTTGATTGGGATACATTTAAGCTCATTATGCCCGGCCGAAGGCCAAGGCATCTAGTGTTTGTGTTTTGCCCAGAATGATGCCCATGACATACAGAAGTTGGGCTTATGTTCATTGTTGACCATGGCTACGAGGCAATTCAAAAGAAAACGAACTAGCAAAGGATACATATATCTGGGTTTATGTTCATTGTTGACCATGGCTACGAAAAGAAAGCCTAAATCATCTAGAGCACTTAGACCTACAGAAGTTGGGCTTTGATCAAGATGGCAGGCAAATTCTAGCACAACCAAGTCAAGCATCCGAATAACACACAGAATAGAAATCATGCTTGCAATGATAAAGCATATAGGCTCAATTTCTCACAGGTGTGCATGCTATGCCCATTTTCCGTCATACTAACCTCATTGAAACATAGCTAAACATGTATTACAAAGCCTATGCTAAGATCATAATCATCATGCTCATCTCAAACGTGCTGGTCAACACACACAACAAGAAACAGAGGGCCTTCCCCACTCACACACTTTGCTCGTGGCAAAGTGTTAGACTAATTAGGGTCCCTGAAAAACACAAACAAACACAAAAAAAAAAGAAAAACAAAACACAAAAACAAAATACACAGACACAAGGGAGGAAAAGCTTAGGGAGATGCAGGCGGATACCTGAATCCTTGATGGGCGAAAAACGCGAGCTGTGCAGTCTGGATCTCATTCAAGGTCTCTTGCAATCTGGCGAGGGCGGCTTGAGTGTCATCTTGGGCAGGCTCCGGTGTTGCTGAAGGTCCTACCCTTGCCTTAGCCTTTGAGCGTGATGGCTTGGCAACTGGCTTCTCAAGCTCCTGCAGTATGTGAGCTTGCCGTCCTCGTCTTCCATGATCTTAAGCATCTTCTTGAGCGCCTTCAGGTCAAAGGTGTCCTCTCTCTCGGGGGTCATAGCAATGTCGGGGCCGAGCAGATCGTTCTCCTTTGAGAAGTTGGTCAGCAAGTGGCACAAGGATAGCCTCTGCTGCTCCCTGGCCATGATGCTCTTCATGTGCGAAATTGCAAAGGCTGTGAAGTTGAGCCTTGTCTTCTCGTGCATCGCCCAGAGAATGTACAATTCACTTTTTGACATTGTCGCACTGCTGTCCTTCTTACCAGAGAGGTTGTAGGAGAGGATCCGATGGCACACCTGCATGGCTGGGTCCTTGAGGGCGGTTCCTTTGGCGTCACAAGATTTGAATTGTGCGCCATCTTTTCCGATCAGCTTTGCCTAGATCCCCGACCATTTTCCATCAGTGTAGTTGGGCACCACCTTGACTGCTCCTTTGTAGCTTGCGCCCTTGGCCTCCATCAACGTCACCATCTTGAGAGCTTGGTTGAGCTCGTCAACCGTGAACTCTCTCCGCTCCCCGAGGAGTGTGAATTGTATGCCCTCTGGCACTCCCTTGTCGTGGTCGATGTCAAGATCACCGTAGAATTCCTTCACCAATGGCGCGTAGACTGTGGTATCCCACTCAAGAAACTTTCCCCATCCGATTCCTTTGAACAGCCGCCTGACGTCCTCCTTGACACGCAGTCGCTCGAGGAGTGCAGGTTCCAATCGCTTGGGCACCACCATCTCCTTATTCTTGGCGAGCTCCTTGGCGTTGACAGTGTAAGCCTTTCCCCTTTTTGAGGAACGTGTCACGATTTTAGCTTTGTTCGACGAAAAGAACGTCGTCTTCCTTCTTCCCTTCCACCTGGCCGTTCACCTTGTCTTCGTCTTCACCGAGCATGTCGCCGGAGCTTCCTTCCTCGGAGACCTCCTTCTTCTCTGTTGCCTTGGTTTCTGTACCGGTGGACTCAGTGTGAGAGGAGATCACCGGTGTCTTTTTCGAGAAGGGGGTGATAGGAGTCTCCTTGGTCTTTTTCTTTCCGGTGGATGATGGCCCTCCTTTGTTCTTCTCCGGTGTCTTCTCGGTTAGGGGCTGCACCTCTTCGTCGGCGTCCACCTCCATGTGGATATCGTGGAGGGTGGGCGCTCCTTCTGCTTCGGTGGCGAAGTCAACGAGGAGGGCTCCATCGAAGGACAACGAGCTCCCCTCGCCGACGGGCTTGGCTGGCGATTTCTCCATCTTCGTGCGACGGGCGACGATTTTCTTCGAGGCTTTTTCCGGTGCGAGGTCGATGCGTGTGCCATCGGGAATTTTGCCGAGTTTGTTCTTTGGCCGCGTATGAACCATGGAGGGAAGGTTAGGGTTTTGTTCATGGGTTTGAGGAAGTTTTCAGGGGGGATTGAATGTGGGAAGGTGGGTAGGCGAAATGAGGGGTTAATTGGAACGTGGGTTGAGGCGGTTATAGGGTAGTAGGCTGATTGATGGGACGTCTACTGCATCAGCCTGTAGAGATTTAAGTCCTCGCCTCGTACCCCGTGTCTTGGCCAAGACTGTCGCCTTGCTAGCTGTAGCGCCTCCATTTCGCCTCGCCTTGAGTTCCTTCCAGACCTGTATTTAAGAAAATACGCTCCTCGAGGAAGAAACAGTCCTCTCAATGAGCAGGTCAAAATAACGAGGGTGGGTTTCCCTACTCACACACTTTGCTTGAGGCAAAGTGTTAAAAGTGGTCAAGACCACCCCCTTGACAAAAAGGGAATAAAAGGTAAGCGATTAAAATCATACCACACCGGGTTGCCTCCCGGGAAGCGCTGTTGTTTAACGTCGTTAGCTCGACGTATTCCTCCAGCTTAGGCGTCTTGAGGATCCTCTTGAAGGACCTCGTGAAGCTCATCTTGCTCAGCGTCTCATTCTATGAGCCTTCGATCGTACCCATAGTAGGTCTTGAGCCTGCTTCCGTTCACCTTGAACACTTTCTTGTCGTCCATGTCGCTTATCTTCACAACTCCATTCGGATGTTGGGCGTGCACGATGTAAGGTCCCACCCACTTAGTGGTCAGCTTGCTAGAGGCATAGCGGAACCTATTTTGATAGAGTAGCACCACTTGCCCATTTTCGAACTTTTTTTCCTTGATCAAAAAGATCATGGGCTCTCTTGGGCCTATCCTTGTATATGGCGGCATTGTTATAAGCTTCGAGGCGAATCTCCTCGAGCTCTTATATGTCAAGCTTGCGCTTCTCTCCTGCCTCATCCCAGTTAAAGTTGAGCTTGCGGATTGCCCAGTATGCCTTGTGTTCCAGCTCGACAGGCAG